>CADWAE010000482.1:17532142-18787500 GCA_902982915.1 Phalloptychus januarius | reverse complement strand
CTAAATTGTATCCAATAAAAAATTTTATAAAATCAATGTAAAGGACTTCAGCATAGAAAAGGCCCACCAGAAACAGGCAGTGTGGGAAACAGGTCAAATTTACACATATATAATATATGTCAAGTTTCTCCATAGGGGAGACATGTTGAACTCATTACCAAGTAAATTAAGAAATTAATATTTCTATACGTATATTTATTTCCAGTAACATTAAATGTTATTTTTTTTTACGCATAACTCCATTTACTGACTAATTTGCTTCAGCTTCTTGAAATTACCAACATCTGGTGTGAATTTCATGTCAGTAACAATTTCAGTACTATTATCTATCACTGAGAAAGACGTCGACATGTTCAATACTTTTTCAATGGGTAACCAAAAAAAAGCAGTCTAGTGTAATCAACAAGCAAATCCATCACAGAGGAGAGAGTCAAAACTACAGTAATTAGGTCTGCAAAAACAAACATCGCTCTTCACGGATTCAGGCATTAATCAACCTGACTGCTGTTCATGTGCTTCTAGATAAATTTCCATTATGTTAGCAGAAGCTGAGAAGTGAGAATGCATAATGTTTAGAGTCTGTGCACACAGCCTCTAGCTGAGCTGAGTGTCAGGATGTGTTGGGCAGGAAACAATGACATCAGAGAGAGGGGAGCGGAGTTGGGGGAGGGAGGCTGGGAGTAAAAGTGAGAGAAAAATGCTGTAATCCAGCAGGCTCACTAGGTACAAACGGATAGAAACCGATTTATAAAACTCCATCCTGCGCTCTGCCTAATTCATTCTGACTGGTCCTCCACACAACAGCTGGATATCTGATCTGGGCAGGATGGCTGGGCTCTAACACATTAACCCTTAGCAGGGCTTCTGAGTGCTGCAGCTTTATTATTCCTCATCTGGAGAAAGAGCAGGAAAGGAAAGTGTTACCAGTCATCAAACATCTTATACAACAGTTTGCAGTAGGGGGGATTTTTTTTTCTTTAAAAAGAAGAAGTTGGCCGAAAGATGCTTCCATCTGTTGCATGCTGTGATTCAGCAGGTCCAGCTCATCTGGTCCAGGAGGAATGTCTGCCACAAATCTGATTTAGAGGCATGAGGCATCAAGATGCCCAACTTTACCAACCAGAGTCTAAAATCTCCTCCATTTGATCAGCTTCTAATATTTCTGAAGCTTTTCTGGAGCAGCATGTAGCTTGCAAAGCAGATGAGAGTTTTTGTTTCTCTTATTAAAGATGAAGACTGCCAGTCCAAGAGCTTCAGCTCTGTAAACAGCCTGCCAATGCAGGCACTTTGCCAGATGAGTGAGCATCCACAACATCATCGTTTGCATTGGTGTTCAGATTTTGTTTAAAAAAAGTGAAGAGTCAGGTTTGAGAACTGAATCTGCTTTAAAATGACTAAAAGCTAGCTGCAGGTTTTATCTTCATTTGATTTCTTCCCCCATTAAAGCACAAAACATCCAGTGTAATGTGTGGTACGCCCAAAGAGAATCAAAGTGTGCCCTCTAGTGGCTAAACAACAGAAGAGCTACGCCACAATCCATATCCAAAGTGCAGTTGTTTTCAGAAGTTTGCACACTGTAGCAGGATCTCAGCTTCTTGGCCTATTTTAACGGGATAAGTGAACAACTGTGTTTGCTATTTTTTAACAAAAACAAACACAAAACTGATCAAACATCACAAAGTTCTTCATACTCGGCATTGGCCTCTTTAACATCAGCTTGCGGACCTTAAACTCCTCAAAATGATCTGTACATTCTAGCATGTTCACTTTCTGAACTGAATTACAGAAATAAATAAATTATTATTTTGTCAATGATATGTTTCATTGAGACACAGCTATATTAAGTGACGACACTCGTATTGGACAAAATCAAAAGAGGAAGTGGAAGCATGTAGTTTTCAAACAGCATTTATTTAGCTTTCTCCATACAATACATTTAATGTTTAACAGCACATACTGTATTCTGAAATAACTCTCAGTATAAAATAGGGCTTCTACAATCAAAGAATAGTCATACAATGCTCTGAGGGACATGAAGACTACGGCAACAGTAAAACACCTCCATATTAAAGAACAGGATATTGAGAGAAGTGATTGTATTTGCCGAGCCGCCGCCGTACTACGCTGAAGTTCCGACTCCGGCTCTCAGAGCATCCGACATCCTGCAAGAACCCGTTTTTTTTTTTGTTTTGTTTGTTTGTTTCTCAAATAAAGGAACAGAAAGAAAAAAAAACAAACATAGTAAACGCATAAAGAATATAATGTCACGATGACTAAAATGAAAGGTTTTGTTAACCTGGATAAATCTGGCCTTTTGTTTGGACACTGAATATATACCAATGTCAAAGCGTACACAACATTATGACCGCTAATTGAAGCTTATGTTAATTTATTATTATTATTTTTTAACAATCATATATTAAAATATTTGTGACTGGTGCTGAAAGAGACAGGATTTTTTTTTGTCCTCCCTTCCCCCAGCGTTTTCTTCACATCAAACACCTAATCACAGCCAAAGTGTACTGTACTATCACTGAAGCCACAAGAAAACCAGCTTATTTCAACGACATTGGCCAATTAAAAGCTCGTCTTGACAGGGAGCTTTTCATCCGCAGGTGTGCATCAGAGCGTCTGGGCCTATATGGTGTCTGCAGATAGAATACATATAACATTGACCAGCTTTTGTGTTCAATGGCTAATATATTTAGGTGCCGAGTATAAATTATATAACATTTCCAATTGGGTATGAAAATAGGCCAAAGTAGAAGGAAGCAAAACGAGCCTGAGAGGGCGGCCGAACAACAGGAGAGAGAGAGAGAGAAAGAGAGAGAAAAAAAGATTTGTCTCAAGTCTTGAGGTAAGCAATGTGTTTCAGTATAATGCCCTACAGACAATCATACAGTTACAATCATTAATTCTCTATGTACAAACTTCCTGATTTACATACACGGCACTGCTCGTCAGCTTAAAAACGTCTTTGAACTAAACACGAGACCATGGCGATGGTGGGGGTTCGCTTCAGAGCGAGGTGGGAGGAGTCCGACTTCACGGAGCCCGTTTCATGGGCCAACATCACAATATGGCTATTGAAGATGGCCTGCTTCCTCTTGCATACGTCACGCACACTCATCAAATATCTACAACAGTGCAAATTTTCCTCATCCATCGATTCCCACCTCCAAAGCGCCCCGCACTGATCGGATAATTGGCAAACTAGATGAGCTTGTTCTTTAAGTTACACCAATGCGAACAGGAGATGGCGAAGAATAGCTTAGTGATGTTAAACAGACATACAGATGCCAGTGTATCGAAGTACTCCAGAGTGCCGTCAGGCGTCGAGCTGCATCGTCTGGATGCGGGAGGTCTGGTTTGACATGGTGGCTTAAAATCAAAGAGAAAACAGGGAAGCGAGGACAATCTGACCGGATCCAGTGGATGTACAGCAAGAGGAAATGCTGGCAACAATCCCAGTAATAAACAGACACAAGGAAATCAAAACAAATGAGTCCATAAATAAATAAAGACACAGGGAATAGGCCTTGAGTACATAAACAAAATGAAAAATCTGCTGGAAGGAAATTTCTCAGAGCTGTCTTAGTCCTAATTGATGGCCTATACAAAGGTTTATTAATTTTACCAAACGTAAAAGCAAAGCGCTCTTTCAAGTTCCAAGGCTTTGATTACAGATGCCTCTTAAAACTTCTGAATGTTCCTGTGAGCCACAGCTCACATGCAACATATAAAAACTGAGACCAAACAGTCAGAAGAGTTGCCATGGAGCTCCGGGACAATCATCAGGAAGATTTGATTGAAAAAAGACAAGTAATGCACTTAACCACAAAGGCCTCTATAAAAGCTCACTGCACAAGACTCCACTCCCGAAGAAAAGGTTTGTTGAAGCTCTTTAACATTTGCACTCAGAACATTTAGCCAAGCAGATGAAATACTGGGAGAATATTGAGGGAGATAAGGAAAGATAATAAAGCAAAGTCATAGGGACAGGTAATAACTGTCTTGCTTATAACTCTTTTTATTGTTTGCAAAGACATTGAGATAATATTTTAAGTACCCATTGCCCTCCCTAATTGGACTTTCTTTTTTTAAGGTTTTATTGGCTCTAGTGGCCTTTATTTAATAGTTAGTGGACAGGAATGAGGGAAATGAGAGAGGGGGAAGACATGCGGCAAAGGTCACCAGGCCGGGATTCGAACCTGGGATGGCCGCGTCGAGGACCAAGGCCTCCGTATGTGGGTGTGCTAAACCCCTACGCCACCAAAGCACCCTCTAATTGCCTAATTGAACTTTCTTGATAAGACTCTGAAGTAGGAATGAGGGGAAAAAAATAAAGCTGAACTTGAAGCCAATTAAAATCAGTGGATGGACGACCTTTATAGATTCAGAGCAATGCGTCCAACTAGTTTCTCCATACAGGAGACATCTTTTTTTGCCATCTATTTCATGAATTTTAATTGGAATATTCAATGTCTACTCCCCGGGTCATTCCACATCTAAAACAATAAAAATAAAACCTAATAAAATGAATGTATTACTGTGTTTTGATTTCTTTGTACGTGTGACTCACTGTGGTTGTTACCAGGTTCAAACTGAACTTTGTGTGGACAGTCCTCGGTTGGTGCGTTCAGGACTTATTTCCCCTGATACAAAGGTGCCACATCTACCATCGCCACCTCCGGAGACAAGTTTGAGCTCCACACCGACGTCCTGCGTCCCATCAGAACGCGCGGCGTGGTGACTGAGGAAAGCTATGAAATGCATGTGCTATAGTAGTAACAGTTTGCACACTCATCGACACTACGGACTGGAACTGAGACTGACATCAACAAGCTGTACGAAGAGGAGGAGGCTATAGGATGCTACAGTACTAGAGCTACCTGAACATGCTACAGATTGAGACTACCATGACGGGAGGTGGTTTCTAAACGCATACGAACTGAACCAGCTTCACCGATGGGCTTGACCCGCTTAGAGCAGAATCCTAAATTATTTGCTTGATAACATTTCGTCCACGCCAACCTAATGTACCATTTTAAGCCCGACTCCAGTACCGGGTCTGCAGCTGAGTGGACCCAGGGGCTCGGTAAAGCCGGCCCATTGTGTGCAAAAGAAAGACACCTTCTCGTCTTGCCCCCCGTCATCTGTAGTCGGTTCCTCATATGACTCACACACACGCGCACACACATTCGCTTGCACAAGTGCACAAACCCTGAAATTAGGAACGATTTCTATCATCATACAGCACTAGTGTTTTTGATTATCATAGAGAAAGAGCAAGGATTGCATACTGTACCATACATCTCCTAGGAGAGGCACCCTTCATCAGCATCAGATCAGTTAGTTCACCACACACACACACACACACAAGGAACAATTGATCAGAAAAAAAAGAAGGAAAGAAGAAGAAAATTACAATCACATGCTTTATAACGGAATGTAGAGAAAGTTCAGATCAGACTCTTGGCTACGTCTGGGAGCGAGCTCACACTCTAGGCATGGGCTGGCTATAGCATCAAGGTAAACCAAGGTTCCTCAAAGTTCTGCTGTCAAAACCACAAAAAGACATCCATCGTGTCGTTTATACGGCGTAAAGTCCTTTTAGTAAGACGTGCAGCGTGACTGGAGGTTTCTCTGGCTTTAAGGAGCAAACCACTGCGTTGCTGCCCCCTCCACAGGCTGCTGCACACTGCCAGTCAGCTAGCTAAAAGAAGGCGATTGCACTTTTTCTTTTTACTTGAAAGTTAATTTTGGCTGTATGGATGTACAGTCAAAAACGATAGACAGTCACCAAAAAAACGAGAAAGATTATGGTGTGGAAAGTAGGTAGTGCTGTTTTAAGTAAGATTAACTTACTTTTTCTCTTCTGACATTAGACTGTAATGAAATTATGTCATGTTTTAGATTGTTTTCGTTTCAAGTTTTTGGGGTCAACACCATGATATGTTTCCACGGTGTTTTTTTTTTAACTTAAGCTTATCATACCATGACAATCTCATTCCGGCCCATGCCTAACACTCACAAACCCACACCGATAGAAAGTCTTCTTTCCTGCACATGCAAGAATTTAAGAGACGACTCACGAATGTTCTGACAGAAGACTTCTGCTGCTCACCAAGACGTCTGTCTGACGCGCTTTTATGCACAACTGGGAAGTCGGAATCAAACGGACAAATGTTCTTAAGGTGGTTGTCTTTAAAAGTAATATCTAAAAGTCCATTTGTGGGTAATTCGCTAAACCTGAATCCAGTTTCGACTGGTTTTATTTCAACGCTGACTGACTGTACGTTCACTCCTGTTTCAGTCGCCTAGCGCAAAACGATTCCACCCTCAGATCGAGCTGCAGGTTTCTATAAACGCGGCCTACAAATGATTTCTGATCCCTGCCGAAAGAACCCGAAAACCTCTCCGGGTTTCTCGTCTTATTCCTTCCACTCAGCACAGCAGCACACCATGTTCGACCCGGTTTGGGTTCAAACGGCGCTGCTCTCCTGCTGCATGGTTCCTTGCTTAGAAACCCTTGAGACATGAACATGTACATTTTGGACTTCTAGACAAGTTTAACAAAAGGAATTTGGCAGCTGTTATTTTGGCTACGACAACTACGGAAAAGTGCAAACATTCACTTCCTTTTGCTCTTTTTTTTTTTTAAATGACATCTTAACATTAAAGATTTTTTTATACATATGACAGACCGACGTCCCGAGTTTAAAGAATAAATTAAAAACAATAATCATATATAACTCTGAAGGATCACCAATCTCAATCTGATCAAAGTGCAGCACCCCAGCATTGTAGGAAGATTAGTGTGTGAGTCGATCCAAGTAGCAGACCTGGGATCAGCGACTACCGAGCTGTTCTTACTTTGACTGAGCCATTCACACTTATGAGTGTTGGACTTACTTATGGACAGGATAGCTCTCATGCATACATACACACACACAGACTCTAGTTTATATAAGTCTGGCCTCTCCCTCCATGTCCGGTGGGAGGTCACACACTCCGGTGAAGTGCATCTCCTTTCCCCTGCTTCCCTGCCCCATCCCAGCTCTGGAGCCCCCCAAGCTGGGAGAGGGCTGTTGGGCCTGAGGGTCCGGTGACGTCCCACGGGGGACCCCACCCGCCTGCCTCTCCTTCAGGAAGACCTCTAGTCGGCGCAGCATCTGCTTGGGGTTCTTTTTGGCAAACAGCTCCACTTCTACGCGTTACAAGAAAACGAAGAAATGCTCAGTAAAATCAAACATGTTTGCAAAAGGAAAAGCAAGACATTTTAGAAAACAGCATGAAAGTGAAGACTGAGACCACTGACATATTGTGCTAAAAATATGAAGCCAGGAACTTCATATAATCTTAGAAAATATATTTCTGTTGATTTTGTTTATGTGCAAAACTATTTGAGGCAGCCAATTTTCATCCAGAATGAAACTGCATTTTTAATGTTTCTTAGCTGCTTGATAAATGTGAAACAAACAAAAAAAACAGCTCCTGCTTTTACCTTTTAGCACAAAGCCGGAGTCAGCAATCGTCTTCTGTTGGGTCTTCCACAGCTGGTAGACGTGGAGAAATGTGGCAACGTAAAACTCATTGAGCACACCGACCACTTGCTGACGACGGTTGCACTCCCTGACACAGAGAGGGGAAAGTGGAGCCATCAGAGCCGATACATGCTGAGCTGAAACGATAAAGTCCTACAACACGCTGAGGCCAAGCAGTAATTGTGATATTATTAAAAATTCATATTGCATCTTTTTATGTTTTTGCAAATGTTCTCTTAGTGAAGATTCACCCTCAGAAGGGAGCATAGCCTGATGGTTCAACAACATCTAGCTCAAGGGTGTACAAAGTGTGGCCTGGGGGCCATTTGTAGCTTATGGACTCTTTGTGTGCGGCTCCTGACTTTAGTTCAAGAATGATACCCCCAGCTCAAGTGTTTGATGTACATGGAGGCAAAATGATCACAAAGTCAAATCTGCTTACAGTAGAAAAAAATGGATACAACACAAAAGTATTTGTCTTTAAATAACCATGTTTTTTGCATTCTTTTGCAAGGACCAGTGGCTCTTACTGAAAGCAAACTTTACTGCACCAAGACAATCAGCTTTGAATTAATTTAATAAACTTGGCTCAATACAGCAAATATTTTCAAAGAAAAATCAATTTACTGATCAGAACTGTGTTCTTTTTCTTCAATCAATGCCTCGTAAAATGACTTCTAATAAGGTGAACCTGCAGGACCCTTTTTTAGTTTTGGATCTAGAATAATTTATTTACACATCCCTTTCCAGCAACAAATCTGACTGCTTTACTAATTTAAGTAAAGCAGTGATCAATATTTTTTTAAAGGAACTGCGATGATTTCGTGATTGAACATAACATTTTGCTTTTTGTTTTCGATAAAGGATGACGGACATGGCATCGTTCCAAACAATTATCCCAGCATGATTTCGTCCTCCCTTTCAGATCTGACGTTCTACAGGCGTTTCTTTCACTTTGTTGATCAGTGCAAAACAGCCAAAACACAAATGAAGGTCGAGGAGGCGTGACTCACTTGGACAGGGCCTCCTCTCTCAGAACTTGCAAAGCAATGCGGGTCATGTTGATTGACATCACACAGAATGGGAAGTTCTGCAACAACAAAAAAATACACAATAAGTAATGCATTAGGCAAAAGTCCCGTTCCTTCATAACTGGCTAATTTTTCACTGAAGGTTGCTTAAAAGGGGAAATATTTTATTTATTGTTTTTTAATCGCTGGTTGAGAGAAATATGTCTGATTCTGATCTCTGATAGTTATGATATTTCAGAATTTATAGTAAAGTTGCAGTTCAAAAATAATTCTCCTATTTATATCAAATGCTAGTATGACGTTTGTAGACTCTGCCATGAATAAAATGTTTTAGGACTGCGCTTCGTGTCTTGAAGGCACCTGTATAGGATGCTGCGACAGCTTGTAGATATCTCTCGCCAACGGCAGAGTTTCTGGGTCCATCACGAAGTACAGAGTGTGCATCAGTCCAAGAAACCCGGTGCCACGTAGGTCAGTGGCCGGGTCTGTACCTGAAAAAAGACCAAACCACTGTATGACACCATGATGTTGCTTTGGTGGAACAAACAAAGCTGTTTAGCTATTAGACAACAAAGGCAATCAGGTCATCTAGTTTTAGGATACAAATGGATCAAATAACTTTTATCAAGTTGAGTTAGTCATTCAATAAAATTAATGCACAAATTGATTTCTATAAAACACCAGATGTACGATCAAACCGCTAACCCTGAAAGCCGATGTTTTCCCAGTGCGGACCGTAGCGAGGACAGTCCAGCCTGGTTCCAATCAGCCTCTTATGAATGGTCTGCAGGACCCGCATGTGGACTGTTTGGCTGTTATCCACAGGGCCTACACACACAAAGATCAACCCACTGCTTTACAAGAAAAACTGTGGATTTATGGTTGTAACTGTGGCAAATCACACACACTCACACTGTGCAATGGCAAAGACAAGATCCCTCTCCTCCAGCAGCTCCCTGTGCAATCGCGGCGGTCCAAACAGGAAGTGTGCGATTGCAGCCAGACCGGTCCTGCGAATAGTTGGCTGGATGTTTTTCTGCAAATGAAGTTTTAGGTTTGGACAACAAAACACTAAATAACTAATTCTCAAATTTAACACTTTATCACATTGCACATTTTTAACATTGATTCAATTTTTCAGGAATTAGAATCCAGTGCGAATACTTGAGGATTTTTCATGATCTCTCAAAAAATCAGCTGGACTTTTTTTATTTAAATTAACATTGCTTACATCTACTTTTTTATTTGCTTACAGCAGCAGTAAAGTGTCTACTGAAGGTCAGGCCACTAGAGTGCAGTGTGAACTGTCAGATACAAGGTCTTTCTTAAGATTAAAAAAAACAAGAAAACTGCCTGGTTTAAGAAAAATTGATCTTAATATAAAAGGATGTCAAATACATACCTGGAGCTGAAGTGTGTGACACAGTAGAATATTGAATTTCTTACCAGCAAATCTCCAAGGTCTGTGGTCTGAAAGTACTGCAGAGCTTCATTGAAGGAGATGAGCGGGGTTGGTGTCGAGTCCTCAGTTAGAGCTGTTGAGGCAGTCGGTAAAAAAAAATAAAAATCTGACAAAACTACACAAATCTCCACATGCCCGGCTTTTCCTAGTTATTGTGAGCAAACCTTTGGCTAAACAAGGCAACGTAATCCATCAGTAATCAATTTCTAGAATACTTTTAATAAATCAGTTCAATGTTTTATCCATGCC
Organism: Phalloptychus januarius; assembly: GCA_902982915.1. Classification (NCBI taxonomy): domain Eukaryota; kingdom Metazoa; phylum Chordata; class Actinopteri; order Cyprinodontiformes; family Poeciliidae; genus Phalloptychus; species Phalloptychus januarius. Next base: position 18,777,211 of record CADWAE010000482.1, on the reverse strand, counting down.
ATCTTCTTGGGATAATTTAATTGCTTCACATCAAAACAGATTTTTTTCCTCCTGACTCAGACAGGTGAGGCAGTGAGAGGCAGCTGACCTGGTTGGATGTTATCTAGCGCCTCCCACTCCTGCCTGGCCTTTTCCAGATCAGCATCTTCTTGCTCCTCTGTAAAAAAAAACAAAAAAAAACATAAACATTCATAAATTGGGAAAAACAAATCATACCTTCAACCAGGAGATGTGTCTTCTAGACAATATGTGATGAGACTCACTTTTAGTAAGGCACAAGATTTAGCATAAGCAGCTATTCAGGTATGAAAAGGTGTGTGTGTGTGTGTGCATGTGCGTGTTATTTACCTGTGGGACTGGGCTTGTCTCCACCTGCTGTCAGGTTCTGCAGAATGCCATTTTGCTTCAGTGCTGAAATCTGAACCATAAATGCACACTGCATTACATAAATCCTTCTACATAAATCTATTCAGTAGTATCTGCCAGATGTTTACACCCACTCCTCATCAGAATGGATTTAGTATTGATTTAATTGTTTAATCTGGTTGGTTGACCATTCTCATTTAGTCTGTTTGAACCTGTAAGTCCCACAGGATCTTAGCTTGGCCGTTGAGCACCACCTTGGTACAGTTCGCTTCCACGCGCCACTGTGTCAAACTTGTTCAACTCCTCACCCGTGGAGGCGCTGCACCAAGAACTACCGAAGGAAACGACGTGAAAACCTTCGAAGAAGACATGGACGCAGCTTCCTTCTTCGTGAAATGCAACCAAAAATGGAACAGTCATATTTTAGCGGTTGTAGAGTTTCTCTTTCGACTAGAGGATATTTCTCCCACTAGCGCTAGACTCACATGTTTTTTTTTGGTTGCAGTTACCCAGAATTTTGTTCTGCTTGCATCCACATATGCATTCAAACCACACCAGAGTTCAGGTCAACCAAACTGAGACCCAGGTTGTTAGGCGGATCAGGGTTGAAACAAACTGGACTTTCTTGGCAAACAGACTAGAGTTTGATTAAAGTAAACTAAAGCAGGCCTGAATGCAGCTTTACAACCTGCTGTGAGATGGTGGATTGTTTCTGGGGCCTCTTTACACAGTATTCACCCGGCTAGGCATCTGTGATGGATCTGACCTTAAAAATAATGAACAGTAAGAAAATTATGCTTAAAAGTCAAGATGGCAGCAAACCAGGTAAACAGGCTCTACCATTTCAAATAAGAAGTGAGGTCAACTGTGACACCAAAGTTCCCCAAGAATCTATTTCATGGCAACAACAAAATAATTTCATTTCTCTGCAACTTGATAAGAAATACTTATCTAAATATTAGGATGCAAAAAAAATGTAAACATGCAAAATCTAATTAAAAGCCCAAATTTCATGATATTCATGCTAAAGACGAGTATATGTAAACTTCTGACCAGCACTGGAGTTGTTTAACAAAGCTTTATTTACCGGCAGAGATCTGAAAGGTGCACTGCCGTTGGTGTGGTCTATCCCATTGTGACCTATGGCCACTCCGTTAATGACCTGCACAAAGACAGGAGTTCACACCGGTCACTTAGTCTTCCTAGCAACAATTAATTACATGGGATCAGAGAGGAGTGGCCTGCAGCTTACGGGCTTGTAGGTGGAATGTCCATTGGTGATGTCCTCTACAGGCTTCTGTTCATGTGACAAACCATTCAGAACCTGATAAGGGGAACAAATAAGCTTAAATACATCAATAAAACAAACGACACATAAAGTGAGTCATTATGAAAGCAGATCTCATACTCTCAAACTCTTTACCAATCTTGGAGAGGGAGGAAGCAGTAGAAGTGCTACATTTATCATAACTAAATTTTTTGCAAATAATAAAACTTCCTGCAAAGACAGCAGCCCGAGTTAATGATCTTTTTTGCAAAAACTTTCACTCAATGGCCGTGCAGCATTAATGATATGATTATCCGACCGTCTGCAAGCGCTGCATCGCGCAAGGGTAGAGGCCAGGCTGCTGGAGGTAATGTTATGGCTACAAAACCAAGTTAGGGATAAGAGAAATGCGATGTCAGCTGCCACTGCAGCAACCTGCCGAGCAAGCCAGATCAGAGATTACAGCTAAGGCAGAGAGACATCAGCTGACCTCAGGTTGCGATTTCAGCAAGGGTGGCAACCTGCTTTAAAGAAACATTCTTAAAAATTCAGGACAGATCAAGATGACGCGTGGAGAGAAAACGTTCCCCGCTGGAAGGGGAAAGGGGACACTTGGAACAAGGCGAAAGCAAAGCAAACTCATCTCGGCTTTGTTGATCAACAGAGCAGGTGCTCCTAATGGTGTTAAATTACTGTAAGCCCAAACACCGCAATGAGATTAAAGCTCGGACTGAAAAGAAGAAGGGGAAACGAAGGTACCTCTGTGTGTGATGTGACATCAATGTTTTCTTCCATTGCACGTAATTGTGTTGACTGTTGATGTTGCTCCCGATCTAGGCCTCTAAAGGCTTCCGAAGTCATGAAAGGAGATGGGCTGGCGAGTCGGGGGCAAACACCAGCATGGTTTCTGTAGTGCACACTTGGAGGGACTCAAAGTCTCTATCTACACTTTTCTCATTTTCTCCTCACATGCGCAGAGATCTTCATGCCAACAGCCAGACTTCACAGAAACGTCACTGCGACCCATATTGTCTGGATCATCTTGTTTTGTTTTTTTTTATTTTATTTTCTGCAGCCGAGTTCGGATGGTTTCACAGGCCTCGATCGAGGGGGAAGGTGTGTATGCAAGTCGACGAGATCTTCTCGGAATCAGCGTGTAGTATCATGAAACCCCGGCCTCCTTCGTCTCCTCCGCAGCTCAGCCCCACCACAGGCAAACAGAAGCTGCATGATGTTGCTGCTTCTCAGGGCTGGGCTCCCCCCGTCCAAGAACCGTCATGATTCCGGCACCCAGAACAAATGCAGTTTGTCAAAAGCCGAGTTGTTGTTGTATGAGCTCAGCCGCAACGGAGAAGCCAAGAAGATATTGCGGTGTGGGTCATGTAGAAAAGTTCTTGTATGGCCCAACTCTGAAGGAGGAGGCACACAGTATCTGAAAAGTACATATAAAAGTAATAATTATTTGATATGGAAGGAACAAAAATACTACACCTAAACATGAAAGGTTAAAATATAATTAAGTTCTTATTATGATTAGTTCTCAGCAGTGTCCATAAAGAATGTGTGCGCATATTTTGAAAGTTTGCGGTGAGTCCGTGCAAGTGGAGCAAGCGTCGTGGCATTTGTAGTTGACGCAAACCTTGATGCCGTACTCTCAGAAAATGAAGTATGGAGGGATTATATAAAATGCCAGTGCAGAAGCACCTTCCAAACTGAGTGAAGTTTGTTTGAGTGATACGTGGCATGCAAAATCTGCGCCGAACGCTGTGCACGCGTTGGCCTCGCGTGCTGTTGCGCCGCTGAGTCGAGCACCTCTCAGAGACCGATTTGGTTGTTTGGATATTATTATTTCTGAAAAACGCAGATGTGGTGCGGAACCTAAAATACCATGCCTACAATCAGCGGTGTAGTCAGCAGCTGACTGTGGGGTCTAACACAGCAGACAGCCTGACTAAACAACAAGCTAGTAGAAATGTTACAGTCATGACTAATTAATATGTTAGAAATAGCATTTTTATAACTGTAATAAGAAATATGTTAAAAGCCATATCAGAAATATTTGTCAAAATCTGAGATGTTAGCAAACATACTGAGGACATGTATGTAAAATTATAATATTGAAGTCGAGTTGCAACTAACGATTATTTTAGTAACTGATTATTTGTGACTAAACATTTTTTTAAAATGGCATTTTCTGCAGATTTAACTATTTAAGCTTTTTTTAAAAAACAATATTAGAAAAACACTAAAAGCTCTAAATAAGTAATTTGACTCCCTTTTTTAAATGGAAAAATAAACAAATCATTGCTTAAAATGCAGCAACGTAGTATTCCTGTAATGAAGAAATGATCATTTAGTCACTGATTAACTTTTACATTACTGATTAATAACTGGACAGGAAAATGTGCTTCATAGGGGATTTCTTTATAGAATTTGAATCGAGTGAAGCTAAAACTATGCCACTTGAGGAGGTTTTGTGTCCTCTTGTCTTAAACATAACAATATTTATAGACAAAAAGGGTTTTTATTTACTCTTAAATGAAAATGTTGATATTTTTGTACAATCATGGCTTAATTTCTGCTTCGAGTATGTTGTCTTTTCAGCAAATTATTTTTTCGAGTATGTATTCTCCAGTTAATGATTAATTTATTACTAAATACATTGATGATTATATCAATAATCAAGTAATCATGATAATTTTTTCTGGACTATATTGAAGATATTGATAAATACATACATTATTTATTTAATTTCTGTTGCGTTTAGCATTGGCAATTTTGAGAAAAATGTGTCATGTTATTCGGATTATGTTAAACTTCTGCTTTCAACTGTATTAATAGTAACTTATGTTTTCAAAATATAGTAGCACAACGTTTATTACTGAATTACCAAAGAGCTGTACTTCACATTTTATCATTCAAAAACATGTGCATACAGCTTTCCTCGTGTAAATATTTTTTATTATGTATTTATTTTAACCAACAAAGTGAAAGTATTGCAGAGTGATCCTGTCAGAAGTGGAGCTGAGTTTCTGTGCTGACAGAGGCGGTGACAGCTCCAGCTCCAGCAGCGGTCGGTCTGCCGTCAGCTAGCAACCAGTAACTCTAGCAACCAGAGAGCTAGCAGCCCCGCTGGCACAAAGACGCAGCTACAGCTTTATCGCAAACCGAGGATGTAACAAATCACATTTTCAGTGTGCAAGCCCGTCAAAAGTCTCTGGCAAAACTCTAAGTAATTTTTGACATAAATACTTCGCGTAGTTAAGCAGCCATTTCCCACTAAGCGTAGTAAAGAGAAGCCAGCTGCCAGGCTAACTAACTAACGGGGCTAGCTGGAGCGCTACTGAACTGTAACGGAGATGGAGTCGATCTCCAAATCCGACAACAAGGCGCTTATTAAATCTACTTCAGACTTTCTTGTCTATTGAACACGCTCGCCACATGACATGCAAAGAAATGTCCAGCCTTATTATACAATAAGAAGCGTGCAAAAAGTACCTGAGTTTCTGATTGTTTCTCCCTCCAATCTCAGCTTCCCTTCCCCCGTTCAGTAGCCACAGCAATTTCAAGTGCATCCTGGGAATTGTAGTTTCCTGTTAAAAAGACTAAATTCATTACGTCATTGCTTTCTGGGAGCTAAAGTGGAGAATATCTATGACAGATTCAAAGAACAGCCCTTTCCAAATGTCTCTCTCTGTCTTTACGTCAATGATTTAACAACTGATGAGATGTGTAGAAACCACAGTCTCTTCCACAGTAAGTGTCCCTATTTTCAAAGACTGTTCCTGACGTTAAATGATGGTTCTTTTTTCATCTTAAAGGGGTGGTTCAGTATCTGTAATGTAAGGATGTATTATCCTATCAATGCCTTACTTTCAGAAATAAACTCCCTTGGTGTTAGTGAGGCATTATTATTCATTGCATTTCTAGAGTATACATTTTGCACCTTTACATTTTTTTTCTTCTTCCCTCTGTTAAGGCTAATTTACTATGTGAAGACCCAAACACATACTTTTTCCTTAATGGGATTTTTACAGTTTTGTTTAGTATTTTTATAATTTAAGATCTTAAAGTGTTACAAGGTATCCCTATCCATTTTGCTCAAAAGATATTATTATTATTCCATCCATTGCTTGATTGTCCATCTCCAATAGTAATTGGGCAAAGGGAGTTTGGGGAGCGGGGGCACACCCTGGATAAGTTGCCAGTCCATCAGGACAAACAGCCATGTAATTCCCAATCATACTGGTGATTCAGAGAGAAAAATTAACCTTACATTCATGTTTTTGCCTGTGGGAGGAAGCCTGAGTACCTACAGATAACCCATGCTTGGAGATGGAGAAAATACAAATTCAATATAGAAAGACCCCTGGCAAGGATTCAAATCAAGGACCTCACAAAGCTAATGAACATGACACTTTACAACCTACGTATTCTACAATATGTTTACCATTTACTATAAGATACTGCAATCGTCTTATCTTTTTATTAAGACTTCTTAGGACGTTCAATAATATGTGTTCCTCAGAATGTGCCCATATTCTCCTGGGGACAGGAAAAGACAAATGAATTAATCAATGCTAACATCACTGCCAAGGATTTAATATGGCTGCCAGACAGCTTGTTTTGTCTGTCTCTCATTGCACGACTTCTTTGCAAAGAAATTATTTTTCTTTTCTGGTCCAGGGTCAGATTTTTCCCACATCTCCCCTCATTGCACCAGTAATGGAACACGTTCTGTGAATCTCCTCCACTCTGATCACATCTGCTTTTGCTTTCATTTTTAGCCATTTGCCTGTGGAACATTCTTTCAAGAAAAGTATTAAATAAAGCAGGACTTGGCGCTTAAACACCGACATGTATGTCTCGCTAAACATTTGGGAGTAGATATCAATCCCGATATTTGTTAGGAACCCAATCATTTGATAAGGTTTGCGGAAAAGGGAGAAAAAAGAAGCCCTTGATCCTGAAATCTCAGTTCCAGGTTCAAAGAACGTTTTTGAGCTTTAGTGATACAGCATAATCACACAGATATGAAGTGGGATCATAGAGAACTTCTGTGAGACGGGAAGTGAGAGTCCTACACCGTGACTCATTCTGGCCCATCTTGTCTGCATGGAGTCCAAGAAAATTATCCATTGCAAAACATTTTGGATGGAACAAAGCTACACAAATTTGGCAACGTGTTACATAACGGGCAGTAATGAGGGAAAGATTTCCTGTTTGGAATGAAAACTCTGAATTACTTGATCATGGGGAATATGCTGCTGGTTCAGGTTGAACTGCTATAGCTGCTGGGTTCCTAACACATCTGAAAGGCCAAACACCTGCTTATTCTTGCAAAACCAGCAGCGAAAGGAGGATCGTGTTTTTGATGATTATCTTTTGACAGAATTTTAAGCAAAGTCATTAAATCTTTCCACTTTCTTTCCTGTCTAAGCAGAATAGCAGAAGAAACAAATGAACTCTCCAAGCTGAGTTCTCAGGCTAGCATTTGAGTTTGTCTTTGTCTTTTACTTGTGAATAACTGGAGGACCAACTAATTTAGCATATTTGCTACATTTTATCATGTTAACAACAAAAATCAAAAGTTTGCTTTTGATTTCTTAGGATAATTCTAATAAGGGAAATTATTATTTTTGGGTTAGTGGTTTGGTCTGTGATGGTTAGGGTAAAGGTTAAGGTAAGGGTTAGGCTGTAGAAATTAATCAAAGTCAATGTTTAGTCCGCACAAGTGATGAAAACATGTTCATGTGCGTTCGTGTGTGTGTGTATCTTTAAATTAAAACATAAGACCAGATACATGTTCAACAAGACTTTATTCCAGTTCTAATCCAACACAATTATTAAAACTTCTCTGAAAGCTTAAATATCAGTGACACCCAGCAGTCGCTGTAATGTCATGCAACTATGCAAAAATCAATAAATAACATGCAGAAATAAAAGTGCATTTTCACAACAGGAGCAAGGAAATTAGTTTAGTTGATATTGAAAGAGACTCATCAGTAGGGAACGATGTTTGGGTCAGTTAAGAAATATATGTATTATATGTGTATTTCTCAAGACTACCCAGAGTCTTGACTTTTGTTAACAAGTAATGCATGAACAAATGTTAAGGACTGGGTTACACTTAAAAGTATAGCAGCTGAAGAAAACAACAGGCTGAATTTCACATATAGTGCACTCCCCTTTGGCTTTTAGATTTTTTAAATTCAATGTCCATTAAATGTTAAGTGCAAAGAGTTTACATCTGAGGATAACTGTTTTTGTTTGGGACATCTGAGAATTTTTTCTTGACAATTACCAATATCAGGTAGAGAAGTGCACACAGTGCACATATGTCAGATAAAATATATTTTTGGAAATTTCATAGGCATAGATCTTACTAACAATAGTGTTGTGATTATGTGTGTGTAACTTATTCTGTTTTTAATGAAAAGTGCTGAGATTTTGTCAATATTTCAGAAAAGCACAATCTTCCTAGGATCTTGCTAAAACTCCCTGGAGTGTCTACTTTTTCAATGACTCTTAAGCAGATTTAAATGAGAATTTTGATGAACATAAGTTTCTCTCTCTGTTGGCATCTTGTGTCAGCAGGCGTGAGCCATCTCCATGGAAACGTTATTAGCCATCCTGTTTCTGAGGTGGCTGGCAAAGTCCACCTGCGTCTGCGAGAGCACTTTGTTTATGATTGTTTTTGGGATCCAACCCTGCAGAGAACAAAGACAAATCAGGGATTACACAGACTCCTGTGGGTTTTCAACACAGTTTTTAATTCAGGTTTGTGATCGCAGTATTCTAATGTACCTTTAGATCTAGACTCAGCAGCCAGGTGAACTTAGTCTTATTTGGGTCTTCAGCACAAGGCTTCATCACTATACAGGTAGGCCCATTCTCGGCTCTGCAAGATGTCACAAATTAGACCTGATTTGAACAAATCTGAACGACAATTTGGCGTTTGAATGCTGTGTCGGTACACCAGGTAGATGATCCTCCTCCTTCATTTACCTGACTACACCTTTCTGCTCTGGCATTTTCGGATGCTGAGTGGACATTCCAGCTAGGAAGCAGGTGGAGCCTCGACGTTTGGTACAGCGGACACTCACAAAGTCCCTCGGTCCCACCACGTTGCCTGGCGTCTCTGCTGACACTTCATGGGTCACCATGGTGTCCTGTCCGATCTTTTGAAGAATCTGGGACAACCCGGTTTAAAATGTCAACAATGGCCGTGAGTTTAAAATCTCCAGTAAAATATCTGCATCTTACTTTGACTTGTTTGACGTTGGGGTTCCAGTCTCCCATTTGCTCCATTTTTTCCACCAGCTCTTCGTACAGGTTGTCGGGATGTTGCTCCATCACCACTTCCAGTTTGAACACCTTCCCAATGTCTGGCAAGACCTTGCTCAGAACCTTGTCTCCGTTTGCCTGCAGAAATGCGGGAAGAGATCCAGCAGTCATCTCCCTTGGCAAACAAGATGGATTGCTTCTGTCCGAGAGTTGTATCCATTACACCCAAAGTTAATTTAAACTTCAGTGAAAGCTTGGCTTCTAAATTGTACTCACAGCTATAGTTTCCACTGTCCAGCCGTCCTGTTCGCTGAGGATGCTGATGGCTTTCTGCAGTGCATCCTCTCCTTGCTTCACATAGGACATTTCTTCCTCGTTGTACACTTCCTCCTCCTGAATCTGAGAGCCTTAAGCAGAAAGCATGTGTTAACTCCAACTCCACAGGTCTGGGATAACATGTTGTAGCTTTGTAAGTTCAATGTGCTAACTAGAAATTTCAGAAATTGCAATGCGTGATGTTTTTCACATTCCCAACAATAATCTTCACAATCTAATAATCTACATTTTCAGCAAATACAAGTAAAAGGTGCATCAAATATTGCAATAGGGTCTCATTAGGGTAACAATTGGGCATTTTCTCAACACAAAAGCTAAATACCACTATCTTTATCTGATATCATGGGAAAATATGTGGGAGAGAAATTAATCAAGTGAGAATTTGGACTGAGCACCATGACTAAAAAATAAAAGGGTCCAAAATTCGATACTACATTCCTGACAACATGTGTCAATATTCTCTTATATGGTTATTTAAAACAGGTCTCTCCTGAAAATGACACACCATGTATCACTAAGATTTACCTGGACAAAAAAAAATCGGTAAAATATAACAGGCAAAAAAACCCAACTTACTGAGGAGAGAGCTTCGTCTGCGGACTTGACTGATCCAGTTGCTGGGGCCTGGACCTGCCAGCCTGTTCAGCTCAAGATGGATTGCTGCCACGGCATTTCTTCTAAGACCTGGAAAGCAGGAGAACATCACATTTACAGGTGAAACCGCAAGAAAAATATAAGAACACCTTTGGCTCTGTTCTGCATTCTTTAATTTGTTTTAGGCTTCATGCAGAGCTCAGCTGGAAAAAGTGTGGATTCAAGCAGGAAGTATAACAGACGGTAGAGAAGTAGGTCAAAGCAGCTGATTGTCAGTCCAGTGGGATTCATTCACTCACCTGTCATGTTCCTCATGTGCCGATAGGAGATGCCAGCGCACAGTTTAAAAGTTGCAGGCAGCATTTTGCTTTGTAGGAATTTCTGACACGTTAAATTGAAAAATAAAGTATTAAAAATAACTGGGAACACAAGCAATTCAGCAAGAGAAGTAAAGGTTCAGCTGAGTAGCAGAGACAGCTGCAGAGGCTTCCTGGCTTCTATCTGCGGGATGTTTGAGAGCTCTTGTATTTATAGGAGCTTCCCCCTGAAGGCCATCTTGCTATCACCAGATAGATAAACAGGAGAAACCACTAACCGATCCAACAGCCGTGTCATCAAGGACGCTCCAACGGACACGGACAAGCATTTCTCAGACTCACAAACTGCGTGAGATAACATCCAGTGCCCGGGTCCAGTGATTCACACAAAAATAAACATGCCACAGTGCAGACGGTCTCCTGTATGGGATGGCACCCGGAGGAGAGAGGTCAGTGGGGCAGACCCTGAATGACTCACCCCTCCAGCCTCACGGTCCATGACCGCATAATCACTCTGTAACTCAAGGGCAGCAATGTTTCTCTTGGTTTGTCTCCTTTCTCCCGTAAGAATGATTGATGTCTCAGAATAGGCCTGGCAAAAATTCAATGTCATAGGAGGGAATATCGCGTCAGCAACTCCAATATTCCATCTGGCTTCATGGATAATTTTTTTTTAAATAGACAAATTCAGTGGACTTTAAAAAAAAAAAAAGTTAGTTTTATTTTACTCCTATAAAAACTTTGATAAATTAAAACCAAGGAAGATTTCGTCTTTTATAGCAGCAGTGTTATCTTACTTCAATAGTTAGAAAAATAAAAATCCAATACAAAAAACCTCATTTTCCAGTAGGACATTTATTACCTTCTCTGAAATGTCTTCACAAGGTTGAAACATATTACAGGAAAAGGGATCTTTGACCAGTCCTCTTTGCAGAATCTCTCAAGATCCTCTGGACTTTGCTGCAGCTTAGATTCATTGCTAAGAATACAAACAGTTGTGCCATTGGTCACTTAGTGAAAACACATTGTAACACATTTTTCCCCTTTCACTGTATAAACGTTCTCTTAATAAAAGCTGGAGTTTTTAAAAAAAATATATATATTTTCAAAGTGTGAGATCATACTTACGGGATGAAAGATGATTTTATTTTAAAGGCCCCAAAAATGTTTCATGGATTTTTTTTTAAAATTAACATTTTGTTTCCTCTTATGCTCTAAACATAGCATCAACCAGATTACCGATTCTGGAATTTCACCCAAAAGTACAGATGATTAGATTCGGTAAGGATAAATGACAAAAAGCTGTGTGCTGTGTTTTAGGAACCTTGTTTACTCCATTAAATCCAAACACAAGTTATCTAAGAGTAATATTGTCTCAAATGGCTCCTCGTCACGAAAGCTGACAGAGGCAACAGCTCAGATCAGATCAGAGCTGGAAACCTGTGAAGAGGGAAACAACATATGGGATCAGAGTCAGAGCAGGTGCAGAGAGAGAGAGAGAAGTGTTTAATAAGACCCTGGCAGGAGGAAAAGAGAAACTGAAGTCACCTTAAACTGTAACCCCGCGTCCTTGTGGTCGGGTTCCCTCGTTCAACATGAGAACAAGCAGGCGTGTGACGGGTGATTCATCACACAGGCACACTGGAAAAACTCCCATGTTTCTTGTACTGTAAAGAAACATGGGGCAAAGAGAACTGGAAATCAGGTCATAAGCCTCATCGAATTAGTTCCCTTTTTATTGGACTTTCTTTAACAAGGTTCCGTTTTGCATCATGTCGCTTTTGTCCAAGGTTAATCTAAAGTTGGCTCATGTACCTGGAAGCTAACAATCAGTCCATCCTATAAGAACAAGAAGGGTTTCTTTACGTGCTTTCTGAAGCTTTTAATTTCCTTAAAACAAATCTTAATATGTCTATATTATAGTTTGCTTTAGACTTTTCTTATTTCACTTGAATGTGGAACGTATTGTAAATCAATAATTTTGTCAGGGGAAAATTATGAGCTAAAATTTCAGTTAGTTGGTGACACATTTTTGTCAGAAACTTCAACCTCATATTTTGCACAATAAGTCTTGAAAATGTGGTTGTGACATTTTCAGCTTATGAGACAAGCAGATCACAGGTGAGCCACATTAACACACAAAACTGCATTTTGAGTTTTTAATCCACACAAAGACAGCTGGATAGTAACCACGGTGAAAACTTCAAAATACTGAAAAAAGAAACAGGGTCAAGAGACACAAGAAAGCGAGGGCTCAACTAAAAGTGACATGTAAATTCATGAGCTGATCAAAAGTTTAAGACAACAGCTAAAAGAAGCTGAAAGTAGTCAGTTCTTTTTAAAGAAATGTTTAGAGTCTAGAAATTAAATTTCTAATGCAGAATATTGTATTTTTTTTTTCATATTTCAATAATTTATTTTTAACGATTTTCATATTTTGAAACTAAAGGGATCAAAGAAACAGATATCATCTTCATCCTCTTCATCTGAACAACTTAAAAAAAGATTTAAATTCTTAAACATCTTTTAACGGTGATGCGTTAGTCGGACAGAGTAATGAATGGTCACCCCATGGCCTCCACTTCATCTCCGCTCGTGTGCAAAAGCCATAAAGAGGGGAATTAGGTCAATGTCTTATAACATGCCGCCAACGTGTTATAAGACACGTCGGCGACATGGCCACATTCATGAGACCATGAATGTGGCCTCATGGTCACATCCACAGAGCAATCAGGGGAAAGAAAGTGGCAGACGAACAGATGAGTATTCAAACTATAATACAGAGTTTATTAGGACTTGATTGACACAGTGGGTTTGGCTTTCACATGCACTCAGCACTTTGCTGTACATCACATTAAGAAGGAAAATTCCCTCATAGACTCTGCTCCGACTTCCACTCCTCCTTCTCTTCCCTTCCAACAAACTGTGTAAGTCTATGTGTATTTGTGTTTCCCCAGCGAAGCAAACAGAGCATGACAGTCAGATAATAAACAAAGTGCTGATGTCTGTGTGGGCATTGTCTGGAAATCATGCTAACAAGGAGGCACTCAGTCTGATTCAGATACTTTTTTTTTTCTTCTTTTTCACGTCAAGTACGCAGAGGAAAAGAAAAAAAACAGGCTTGTGTGAGATCGGTAAGGACCATTAAAATTACTGCTTGCAAACAGCTTTTGCCAGCTTAAAACAGGGAAATACACCACATTCTTAAAAACGAAGCAGAAGAGCCAGTGCTCCCCCTCCCTTTTATTGGCTGTGCTGCTGCGAGAAGGCCACTTCTTTGTGTGGAGATTCTCTGGTGTCTTCCTCTCCTCTTCCTCCTCCTCCTCCTCAGCTCTGACGCCAAGGAGCTGGGCTGATTAAAAAAGATTCAGATCAGGTAAACCTTTCAGGCAGCTCTCGATACCCTGTGTCTTCGGGTTACAGTTGGACACAAAACAAGAGGAAGACCCTTTAGATTCGTGAGGCATTTTGAAGAGCGCGCTGAGGGCTTAGTGTAAACGGGCAAAAAAAAGTATAAAAAAATAATCTGTACATGAGACAGCAATGGCTATGCAGCAATATTGTTTACATGGAAAAGGCATAGGGAGATCAAGAAGAACACTTTTAAGTCTCAAGTGTAGAAAAAAACCAGGCGTCATGTGACAGCATCAATACAAGGCTGTGCCTTAATGATCGGAGGAAAGACATTTTCATTTGGTAACAACACAGCATGACACGTTATTTTAAATTGTGCAACTTGTAAGTCATGCTGAGTGCATGTGTTCTTCTCCACTCCAGGGGGACTGTGCAGATAACTACCCAAAAAAAAAGGAAGAAAAAAAAAGAGAGATCTGTTTCTGTACAGCATATTAATTAGTTGTCAAACTCCACATAATGCCAAATATAAAGTGACACTGGAAACCGAGGGAAACGTCCGTGTGCATAAGATGGCAAAGTCGGAGGAATGAGGTATGCAGAAGCGAAAAGGGATACAGCTGTCCATACTTACACTTGTCCATGCAATGAAAACACAACACTATTCTCACAAGTCTGAGTGTGTTCGCAGTACGGCGCCTTGCAAAACTATTCATTTCTGTCGCGTTTCAATTGTAAGCTTTGGTTACGATTGGATAGGATTCTGTGTGACAGGATACAAAATAGCACACATACATTAAAAGTGGAAGAAAATTAGACGTTTTTTTTATAACTATTACAAATATGAAAAGTTTGGCATGCATTTGTATTGAGCGCCCTTTACTCTCTCATACCTTGAAATAATTAATAATTAAAAAGAGACTTAATCTTTTTCAAATTTAATCCGAGCTGTTCTGCGAAGACCTCTGAGGTTTGTCAAGAAAACATTACTAAAGAAACAGCATAACGAAAACCAAAAAGGTCAGAGATTGGCGGCAGATTGCGAAGATATTTAAGCAGTTTTGAGTTCTCAAATAAGAAAAAAATGAAGAACTTCTTACAGAAAAATGTTAAACCCATCAACTTGTTATTCTAGACTTACGCCGCTCAAGGTGGCAGCATGCTGGAGTAGCAGCGCCCTGTGCACATCCACGGCGACTCTGAAGATAACTGGACGGTATGAGTTGCAACAACATTTAATTTCCCTTTGGGGTAAATAACAAATGTTTGAGTAGAACTGAATTCGAGCTGAATTAAAAGTGGATGAGGCACAGCTGCAAGCTTAAGAAGAGAAGGCCTTCATACACCGACATGCAAAGAACATGAAGGAGGCCCGAGGAAGCCGCAAAAACGACCTGAGAACAGATTCATCTTCCAGCAGAACCAGGACCCTGAACAGAACCAGAACTACAGTGGAATGTCAAAGATAAAGTCTGAATCCAGTTAAGAGTCTTTGGCAAAAATATTTCAGATATTCGAATAGGTTCAAGGTATTTTGTGAAGAAGAAATGGCAAAAATATGTGAAAAAGTCGGTAGAGGCGTAGACCAAATGCAGCAAAAGGTGGTTCGATAAAGTATTTACTGGAGGAATTAATGCAAATGCATGCCACACTTTTTAGATTTTTAGTTTAACTAAAGTTTCAAACGACATACCATGGGCTAGATTGTGTCAGTCAATCATAAACATAAAAGAAATGCATTGAAGCATGTGGTTGTAATTAACAATGACGTATTCAGGAGGTATGGATAGTTCTGTAAGGCGCTGTACAGTATGCGTGTTTATGTGTGTGCTTGAAGCTGTATGATATGTCTGCAGGCTCATATTTAAAGAAAACTCTACAAATGGGATCACACTTTCTGATCCTCCTGTAGTTCTACATAACAGCTAAAAACCTTCAAAAAAACCAACAATTCAACATGACAACAGTATCACAAAACTAGAACCGCAATCTTTGGCCTGAGTGTACGCAAAGGCAATGTACATTGTGTGTTTGAGGTCGCTGAGGTGGCATGTTCTGAATGTTTAGGAGTGATCTGAGGTCTGGAAAGTGAAGAACGGAGAAAGAATAAGTTAAGAGTTGTGCAGATGGTGTGACACTTCAGGGGGAAGGAGAGAGATGAGAGAGATATTGGTACAAGATACAGGCCAGAAAGTACAAGACTGAAATGAAAGCAAAAAAAAAAAAAAAAAAGACCCTTTTTTTACCCTTACTCCCACCCACCCCCACCCACCCTTTAATCTCTGTGGTCTTTATTATACAGTGAATCCCCTGAATATCAGTTTGTTTCTATAGTTTTTCTGGTTCAAGAACAACAACAGTGGCTCTGTTCTACAGTCCAACAATCCTGAGGGAAAGTAAGGTTTGTCTGAATATTTCCAAACATCTCCACAACATCAAGTGTCCTACTACTAATGCCCAGGATCTCAGGGCCCGGTCAATCCCTCCCCTCCCTTCCCTACCCGTGGGCTGACCATTTAGGCTTTTAAACAGGCTGTCTCCAGCTGCTGCTCAGGCCTTTGAGCTGCGGACCAATCACCAACAGGGAAGCCCTTCAGAGCTCCTTCCCTTCTTGAGAGTACGTTTGTGGGTTAAGTAGGTCCCCACACTGTCCGCTGTGCCACTAGGGGGCAGAGTTGGACATGGAGTCCACAGAATTTACACTGGAAGACTGCACACGGCTGTTGGAGATGGACACATCTTGGTGCTGTGGCGAAGTAAGGAGAGAGATGGGTTAGTTTGAACGAGCCCGTCCGGATCCTCTGCTGTCTGTGCGCTCACGTCCGCTTACATGCCTCCTGAAGATCCTGTCCAGCAGGCTACGTCTGGGTGGCTCCGGCGGCTGATTCCAGTCCAGATCTGGAGGTCTCGTCCCTTGAGGCCCAAACACGTTCAGATCTCTGAAACACTCAGTTTCTATCATCTAAAGGATGAAGCGGAGGAAACAAAAACACAAGGAACGTTAAACATTTGCTGATTTGAAAGTGAACAGAGCATTTAAGGGATGCCTCGCTCACCTCATTCTGCCATGGGATGGGAACACAGCCTGTAGCAAATTTGGAGTAGAAGTCGTTGTCGGTTTGGTCCAAATTTACTCCCTTGACAGTGGAGAACTGCTCTATGTCCAAAACATCCTTACAGTACACGGCCCGAGGCTGGGAGAGGGGAATGACCGGGCGAGAAAGACAGGGTCGAGAGGAAAATGAGCAGACAAGTTCATCCGAACTCAACATTTATCACTGGTTTATCTGAGCACACCATAACAACCAAGCACTCACATCAGGCACAAAGGGAGGATCTACGATTCCAGCCTCCATCCTCTTGAAGTTGATGTTTTTGAAGAACGAGTGGGCCTTGACGCCCGCTGCTCCATCCGCAATACACCCAAGCCTCTGCTTGGGGTCTTTGGTGAGCAGCTGGCCAGGCAGAAACACAGAGATGAGTCACTCAGGATATTTATCATTTATTTATCCTTCTGCCTCTACACACAGCGTCTCTTCCAGTCTCACCATTCTGCAGATTGCCTTGGCGTCCTCTGTAAACTTGTCATTGTACTCCTCCTCTTCCTCCTGCACCCTTCTCTCCACTTCTTCCCGCTTCACTCGCTCTTTCCGGGCACGAAAGGGCGATCTTCCCGCGGTCATCTCGTAAACGAGGCAGCCCAATCCCCACCAGTCGGGGCTCATGGCATATTTTTCATTGTTGATCACCTCTGGAGCTGCAAAGAGGAGAAAAGAAAGAAAGAGGAGGAAGAGTTTGTTAATACGCACAATAAAAACAGTATCCCAGGTTTTACACTGTGTGTCAGATGTTAGCTTATCTCACTTGTCTGATCTGGCGTCCACCACAGAGCAGCAAGGATAATTTGTTTATGTGGGTTGTATTATGACTGAATTCATAAATTGAGAAAAAGTTAAGAATTGTTGACATTTCTATGCTGGAGCAAAAGTTTCAGATGTTTTAGAAGTAGTTTAGCAACTTTTTTGCATATTGATGAGGTTAAAATTTGTAGTTTTTGGCAGTAAACAGCACCCCCTAGCTGTGGTCATCAGGAAAAAATGAGACAACTATGTTGTAGTGCTTTGGTTAATGTTGTAGTGCTTTGTCAGTGTGTCTTTAGCGAGTTACTTCTTACCCATGTAGCCTACTGTCCCCACCCTGCCTCTGATGAGTTCTCCTTCAGGCACTTTGATGGCCAGACCCAGGTCAGAGATCCGAATGTGTCCTGCAACAAAGAAGAAGGTACACAATCAAATTATCCGGACAAAGAGCCCATAAATTAAGTTGCTTTTAAAACCATTAATTGCAACGAATTCTACGTAATAGTTAAATAAACAAAATACTGTCCTAATCATTGGCATGAATGTCTGATTAATTTGGGGATTTTAGCAATTATTTTCTCAGGCTGGATTTTACTGAAAATGAAAATATTTTCAAAAACAATTACTTAATGTACATGTTTGAATTCAAGGAAGATTTTCTCCAATCTGCAAAAGTCATAAATAGTAGGTGAAATATGCACAGCCAGGGATCACTGTAGCTGAGATTACACAGTTTTGCACCAGCAAATACTGAGAGGATGAGAGTTTGTCATTTTAGTCATGCTTTCAGATTAAATGTCTACTGGTTTAAATAAACATGATCTGCCAGGAGCAGGTTAGATATGCAGTCAGAATTATGCCAGAAGCGTTTTGGCGGCTAAGTTATGTGTGTGGTTTCTCTGCCACATACTAAGTGACAATTCATCAAACATTAGTAGGGATGTGTGTATATTTTCACCTGTAAATATGTATAATTTGGAACTATGTAGATCAGAGGAAACCCACAATAAATACAAACTTGAGGATCCAGTTTTTGAAAATGACTTCATTCATGCCCATGATTAGTATGAATGTAAACGTTGTAAAAATGTAATTTTTTGTTATAACTTGAAATCTGATTAGAAAACTTACCATTATCATCTAATAAGATGTTTTCTGGTTTCAAATCCCTAAAAGTAGCAAAGAATCATCAGTCATCAATCTTTCACATACAGACTGGACGAATAGCGTTGCCAAATTCATGTACACATTGGTCTGAGATTGCTACCTGTAGACAATAGATTCCCTGTGCAAATGCTCAAGTCCGCAGCAGATCTGAGCAGCATAAAACTGGACCCTGTCTTTGTCGAAGCCCGGCGTGCCCATGTTGTAGATGTGAAACTTCAGGTCACCTCCGTTCATGATAGTCAGCACCAGACACAGCGCGTCTTTGGTCTCGTACGCGTACGCCAGGCTCACCTGAGGAGAGACAGCGACGTGCAACGTGATGCGGGGAGACCGTGCTCTTACACACACGAGGATGAAGTCCCACAGCTGCACGTTCAGCTGTGGGACATGCAGCTGCACGTTACTCACAACAAACCGACTGTTGACTTTCTCCAAAATCTGCTTCTCGTTCAGAGCCATGGACTCCCCTTTTCTCTTCTTGATCCTCTTCTTCTCCAGTTTCTTGCAGGCATACATCTTCCCTGTTGCTCTAACCTGGCATGCGCACACCTGCGGAGCCCACCAAGAATATTATCCAGTATGTGTTGCAGGAAAATTTCCAATATTTTAGATGTATTGCCTGGCCGCTTCTCTTACCTCACCAAATCCGCCCTTTCCCAGCACCCTGTACTGTCTGAATGTGTCCTTAGTGATTGGTTGTCTGATGAAACACAGATACAACAGAATCCATTAATAGATGGTTATGTGGTATCGATCAAGTCAGAGATATTATCTGCGGAGCTCAATGCCATCCTGACTCTGTTTCCTGTACACAGGGTGGGGCTTCTTGGGCGTAATTTCACTGTCCAGACAGATACAATCAATGCTGCCCTGAAAGCCGGCTGCCTACTTTAAATGACATCAATATGCGTTTTGCATAGAATATTTTCAAACAGGAGTGTAGATCCTGTCCTGAAATGAATGCAAATAGTAACCAAAACCGATTTATTATCTGATATATTTGGGTTAGACGCTCCATTTAGAGAATGTTTGTAAAGATTTACGCTTCCATATAAAGTCTTGAGACAGAAACGTTGACTGGAATCATCCGGGATACACATTTCGTTTCCAAATCGACGTTAATCAAATACCTTTAAAAGAAACTACTCACTTCATTTTTTCATGCAAATCTGAAGTAACCTTACTAAAACAAACAGAAATGACAAGGATTAACCACTTAACCTCTGTGGTGGAGCAGATTTTTTATCTTACTTTCTGTATTAATGCACATCCAGCCCTTACTGCTTAGTTTTTCCTTCTGTGATGCAATTTAAAGGATTCCTTTACAAATATACAGAACCTTTCAAACTATTGGCTGCTCAGATGCATGAAAGCTTTTAAGACATCCATCTTTTATTGCATTAGCATAATCACACACTGAAACATTTAATTTCTGCACATTAACTCAGTAGAGGAAAAATTATAGTACCAAGCATGGTGGAGGATTTGTGATCCTGTGGGCTCCTTTCTCTTTCAAAATGCCAGAGAGTATTGTTAGATTTTAGAAATATGATTTTAACAAAGTCATATGTGCAACAAGTAATGATATCTCTGACTTTATAAAACCTCCAGTAGGTTAAAGTCACCAGATTTTTATTTAAATATAAATGATGTCAAACCGCAACAAAATTCTCAGACTGAAGAACAAAATAGCCGACAGCATCACAAATGTACTTCCTACAATACTTATTCTCCCACTGATCAAATTAAAGATGCAAAAATGAAAGAATGAGTTTAAGGTTTGACTAATTCATTATTAGCCATTTTCCCCTGTATAAATCAGGTTTCAATAAATCTGATTTATACAGTCTTGGCACGTCTACTCCTAAAGATAGCAAATGTTTTGCAGAATTACACTACAATCCCTAGGTAAAATATTACTTAAATTAAATAATCCAACAGCTTTACAACCTACTTTCTATTTTAAAGCATTAACGTATGCAACAATAAAATCTCAGTTATTAACAATTCACCTCCCCTAAACTGATTTAGCTAATAAATCTTCAATTACAAAACATTGCTATATGGTTTGCTGGATGACCTTTAAAACTAACGTTGATTTTATTTCATTTTATCTAGTTAATTTTCCACAAGGAATAGAAACAAACCTCTCCAGCATCTTCCACTGAAGAAAGCGGTCAAAGTGCATGCTGTTCTGATAGTCTGAATACGGAGCTCCGCTCAGGTACTCATGGACCGCCCTGGCACAAAAAGAAAAGCACAGTCAAACCTCTCTGATCACACCACATGACCTGAATTTCAGCGAGAAAAATGAGAGAAAGAGGTTAAAACTCAGGTCATGTGACAAACAGGTGAGAGTGAGTAAATGGCGTCTCACTTCCGGCAGTCGCTGAAGATCTCCTTACAAGGACTGAGCTCGAGGTTCTCTCTGCATTGCTCAGCAAAAACCTCGGCTATGTCTACTCGCTGAGGTGACTGCATCAACACATGTAAACACACACAGTCACAAGTATGCACAGAAACACACAAATCCGTCACCTCCTAATGTATGCAACACTTCAAGATAAGGAGAAGCACAGAATGATGTGCAATCGTGTGTATTCGATTTATTTTCTGATAGATTTAATGAGTACTTTCATTTTTTTATCTTTACGTTATTTCTGTGTCATTCTCATGACAACCATGTCAACCTATTTAAGGCAGTAATAAGTTTCCCTTTTGCAGTAAAGTGTTAACCTCAAAGGGTTGAGAGGTCTGAAAATATGCGGTAAGGAAACTCACTTGTTTCGATAGGAAGGTCTTGATGATTTGCTCCCCCCTGCTTTTTCTTTTCTCGTCAGGTGTAACCTCATAGTCCTCCTAAAAAACACACACATGCATGCAAAACAGCAGCGTTAGCAATATCATAGTCATAACTTGTACTGCACTTTCTTATCAAAATTATTCTTGTTCCTGTGAGGCCACATTTCACATAGCATGACTATAACAGGTAGAATCATGACCAGGCCTGTTAATGACATATGTTTTTACCAGAAAGTAAAAAACAACACGTCTGTTGAGTTTTTGAAGAACTCTCGTAGAAAGAGGCCTGTTGCACGGTGTCATGGAAACAGTAAAAAAACATTAAAAATCCCCAAAGTAGTTTTAGCTTAATGTAAAGAGTTTACCTAAAAGCATTGCAGACACAATCGTTGGTATATTTTCTTTTTCATTTAATAACTTTTCTGCACAGTTCTGTCTTAAAGGTTGAAGTGATCATACATTATATTATTTCAAAGCATTTAAAAACAAAAAGAAAAATAAGTTTAATTGTACTGTTATTTTCTCCTAATTCTCGTACTCAAAATTAGACATACATTCCCAACTAACATTTTGGATAAATGTCCTGAAGAAGTATGCAGACAAGGTCCTGGCAAATTTTCTTCTGATATTTAACAACTCGAAATGGCAGAGACACATTTAAATTGGCTGGTTTCCTGGGAAGAGACTGTGCTTTCAATCATCCTCCACATATTTAAAAAAAATAAGTTTTGGGTTCAATATCCTGCTGGAACATCCAGTTTTTGTCCAAGATTTTAGAAACTTATATTTAAAGAATTTGGAGGTAATCTTGCACTTTTATTTTCAAACAAATTTGTGGGACTCAGTAGATATTCAGGAGAACTGGCAGCAAATCAAACCCTCAGCCTTATGCTACCACTACCATGCTTAGCAGTCCTTCAAACATTCTTTGCCATTGAGACTAAAAAGCTCACTTACTCTTCAACTGGTCTCACTATGAAACTCTCTAGAAGGTATTAACACTGATTGATGTGGACATCTGCAAATCTCAGTCAGGCCTCAGTGTATGTAAGTTGAACAAGGGGCTTTTTCTCTTGGGTTGGTGGTCCATATCAGGCAAACCACTTAGAATGAACTCTAAACCTTCTGGCTATTATTAAGAGTGGTCAGATATTCAGCTAGAATATTCAGCCAAAATTGTTTTGAATCATTAAACTCTTGTTAATGATTACAAAAAGCATGTGGTGTTAAAATAACCAATCTGCACTGTTGCATTTGGTGTCATTCTTATCACGAATGAATAAGAAAAAAAAAACCCTCCATGATTTCAAACATGTGCATTTAATTCTTTATTTTAAAAATCATTGACTTTGTTTCTAATATAAATCAAGTACTCTTTAAAAACCATCATGTCAGCTGGATAATTCAAATCCTTTATGCTTCATTTGGTCTCATGATTATAAATTAATTATGTGGCTATTTGGAAGTTGTGCGTTTGAAGTTACCACAGGCTTTAGAGCTAGACGAGCGCCACACATTGCTTTCAACTAGAAAACTGGAATGTACGATATGAACCCAAAACAGAAATCAAATCCCCGTAACGTTTAAACAGACTTTATTGACGGTAATCGCATGAATGTGTAAGTTGGAACGAGGCTGTTTCTTGGGTTCAGATTTCAGGTCAGACTCTGCAATAGAGACCGGATGGTGAGTGACTGGCATTCAGCTCGGATGTTCAAACAGGAAGTAGTTGTTTATCTGGCAGAAGCTGTTTCCCAGGATTTCTTCAGAGAATTGGATCTTGATTGTCTGGAATACCTCAAGCTGTGGCGGCGTGAGAGAGAAAAGGGTCAGTTTATCGGGATTGTTCCACCCGCAGGACTGAGCAGTGAAGTCTATGCACTGTGAATCAAGAAGCGATGAAGCCATGGAGAACACAAAGTCCAGCTTTCTCCACAGGAAAGTGAACAATCACTGTAACCTTTAATTCAGTGGTTGAGTAAATGGTCCAGGTTGGCAACAGAAATGGGGCGAAGAGTTAGGGCAAATCCAAAATCTGTGAGGCTGTGATAGACATCCAGCAGAAAAAACACTCAATGCAGTCAGAAAGCAGGCAAAGGCGACAGCCAGAAGAGAAGAAAGGCCAGATACACAATCAGGGTATCAGCCACGACCCCTCACAGCCTGAGTCAGGGGTTGATGACAGACAATGTTGCAACGACTGGAGTTTCTACAGGTAGCAGCACAGGTGAGAGCAATCAGGATATACTTTAGGTAATCATGAACCACGGCAGGAAACACAGAGAAAACGTGACCTTGTTGTGTAAATGTGTCTACGTGAATGGATGAAAAGGACTTGTGAGTGTGAAAGTGCTTAGTTGGACTAATAAGCAAAAAGATAAAAACCATTTGTTCAAGTCTAATTAGTGAAGTTACTCAAGTCAAAAAAAAGCTAACTTTTCACTTTCATAAACTAGAGTTTTAACACATACTTTAGTGGATATGAGGTTCCTGCACAGTTTGGAAAAGTCTGAAAGTGTCCATAAGTAGGGAAAAATATACAAAACATTAAGTTCATCTCCTAATGTCTTTCCTTCCTTCTTTCCTTCTGTACTTCTCTCCTTGCATCCGTCCGAAACTGCTACCTCAATTTCTTCATTTAATCCTTCTTACAAGTTCTAGCCTTTGGTTGATGCCATGTGTAAAGCCTGCTAATTGTAGAAAAATCTGTTATAAATTCACTGTGAACATTTGTATTTCATATTTTAAAGTTGCACTAAATGTCTGGAAAGCATGAACATTTGAGTCTGGAAACATATGGAGTTTGTGCATCAAAAGACTCCTGGATGAAGCAAATGCTGGTTGTCTGTGAAAAAGACTTCTGATTCTGCATCAGTGTGTCTCACAGTCTCATTCACATAAACATACGCTGCTCATTTCACTGAGAAAAACAGGCAATTGTTCGCTGGACGCATTGGACATTTCGCAAAGGCAGCACCATGAAAGCGCTCTGATGAGTTTCCCAGCCAGCGTTTTTAACTTCGACGGAGGGACAGGGGAAGCAACATGGCGTCCGTGATGCAAACTGGCCCTCGTCTTTCTACTTGCTGGGCTTTTTCCAGCATGGGTCTGCGTTGCCTGGCAATCCTGCAGTAAACACGGTGGGATTCCTTGAGGTCCTGGAGTGTCACAGTGTGTCACACCAGCGTCATCAGATTTCCACTACAAAACACACACACATACACAGCATGCACACAAAGGCCAAGAGCTCAATTGAAAAACCACAAAGCAACTGACAAGAAAAAAAACTGTAACAAATATGTATTGCACACAAAGAAACACAGACGAATAATGGTGATTGTTAACAGAAGTTTCACTGATGTTGCATATTAATCTGACAAACACACAAACAGGAACTTGGACCAAGAGTAAAATAGCGGTCTGACTCCCACCTTTTGCTGGTGGGGGTTCAGCCAAAGGGGAAAGGAGACGCCCCTTTGGCTTCCAACACACACACACACACCCACACACACACACACCCTCTTGTGATGCAGGATGGTTCTCTGGAAGCCCCCAGA
Organism: Phalloptychus januarius; assembly: GCA_902982915.1. Lineage (NCBI taxonomy): Eukaryota > Metazoa > Chordata > Actinopteri > Cyprinodontiformes > Poeciliidae > Phalloptychus > Phalloptychus januarius. The sequence goes on along the minus strand of CADWAE010000482.1, from coordinate 18,752,304 downwards.
GTACATTCCCTAAGCACTAAAAAAAACACACTCAGGCTTTCTCCTCCTCATTTTCCTTTCCCGCTAATTGCCCACTTGTTTATAAAATTTTCTGAATAGCACATCGACTAGATTGCGTAACATGCCGAGCGAACCTCACAACTGCTCAGAGCACGCAGCGGTGTTATTTAATCACTCAATGCACAAGGATCCGCTCGGCTGTAACCGCACTCAGACCCGGCTTATTGAGTGCCACAAATAATGCCCAACGATGAGCGCAGCGGCAGAGTTCGTCACATGGACCGAGTGCAGAATTAGCCTCGGCATGTGTTTGGGATGAGTGCGTGTGAGTGGCTTCCCTCGCGCAGAGGTGGTCGCTTTTTGGAGTAGGTGGTTACAAGAAGGCAGAGCAGGGGAAGAGAGAGGGGGTGTTCTGGGATCGGGAAACAATGCTGTCCTTTCTGTCCTGTCACATGTCCCACAAAGATATTCTGGGTGTTGATAGATAAAGACTTAAATGTGTCATGTGGGAGGTATTTAGTCTAGACAAGGAGTGAGAAATGGGAGTGTGGGGCAGGGAGGGGAGGTAAACGACCAGGAGATATGACTGTTTGAGGAGTCGAAGCTCTGTTGAACTGCAATGCAAACAGAATATTTCACTGAAATAGTTGGTTTGTTGACTGACGTAGTTCTATTTTTTTTGTTTCTTCCACTCAGATAACATTTGTCTTTTGCTGTCGTCTACAGCGATGGTCACAAGCAGTTTAAAGGGAAGTGTATATTCCAGTATATTCCAGACACATTGTGCCATTTCATAGCAAAATCAATTTTTCTGTGTTCCCTTCAGTTGCTGTATATGTCAAACACGACTTAAGAGAAACTTGAGTTCGTTGAGTGTCTCTTTAAGAAGATTCGTCTCTTTCTCACAATTAGTTGTAAATGGCAAATATTTGGGGCTGCCCCATGGCGCAGCTGGTAGAGCTGTTGCCTTGCAGCAAGAAGGTTCTGGGTTCGATTCCCGGCCCCGGTCTTTCTGCATGGAGTTTGCATGTTCTCCCTGTGCATGCGTGGGTTCTCTCCGGGTACTCCGGCTTCCTCCCACAGACCAAAAACATAGGTGTGAGTGTGTGTGTGCATGTTTGTTTGTCCTGTGTGTCTCTGTGTTGCCCTGCGACAGACTGGCGACCTGTCCAGGGTGACCCCGCCTCTCGACCGAAACGATAGCTGGAGAGGCACCAGCAACCCTCCCAACCCCAGTAAGGGACAAGGGTGTAGGAAAATGGATGGATGGATGGCAAATATTTGCAACCGACTTCTTCTTGAAGACAAACAGGTTCAATTCAGATCTAATTAATTAATTTTCAGATTTCTACCTGAGCAACTCCGATTCAGTCTTGTTCTAATTTAATACTGTTACATATAACAATTTTAGCACCAATATTTCACTCCAGACTTGCAACACACTTCACCCACCCTTGTAAACACTCTCTCCCCCTCCGCCATTAGCATTCGAGAGAAAATTTCTAGTGTGGCTCCATACTGGTATCTACTGCATTAATTCTTGTAGTGTTCTGTTTATCTTTGCACTGCTGCTTGATTTAACTTTCCACTGAAGGATTTCTTTTTCATTACATGGATTCTGTTAGCCTGAGCTACATCCAGTGGGGTTTATGCCTGGCGAACCTGATATGGCGAATAACCATGCCAACAGGAAAGTTGTTTACAAGCAGAAGCAGCTGACTGAACTTTCCAAAGTTCAACAAACGTTCAAAATAGGACTGCCAGATCCCTAATGGGTTGAGGAGGAAACATCGTGGTGGTGACGAAGCTGCAGAAGGGGGAGTCGGCTGGGGGAAGTTTAAATAATTTCCTTAAGTCATTGCTATGTGAAATATGAGATCCCTGGTACACAAAGCAGACTAAGAACAAAATCGCTGAAGAGTACATAATGGCAATAAAGGTCTCGGCATATCAGTCTGTGTCTGTGTGTGCAGAAATGCAGCGTTGTACTCCACTGAGATGTGTCTGCAGGAAAATATTTCAAACTCCATCGGGTTTCAGGCTGCATAGCAGACTTCAGACACAGAGGAGGAAGCATTGCAGCTCTGCGGGAGCTTTTTTCAGCTCTTTTACTGTGAGGACGTGTAAAACAGAATGCTCCTTCCTGCAACAACAGCCCGACATAATATCCCTCTGTAATCATTAATCGCTGGTGGTGTAACCAGAAAAGTCTGTGTTGCAAAGCACCATTCAGCCGCTGTTTTAGCCTAAAATGTTATTATAATTCCCAAATATAAGGGCAAATGCTTTGAGCTTTATCCCCTGTCTTTTCTTTTTAGTTTTCATTTTTTTTCTCTGAATCAGTTTGCAGATTAGTAAAGCCTTCATTCCTCAACAAAATTGTTACTTCCATATGGTTGTTTTTAAGAGAATCCACACTATGTTTGATCATCTCAAATGCCTGGACTGGATTATTCTGTATAAACGGACATTTTTTTACTGGAAAGTTTGAGACTGAAAGCATTTTCTACACCCAGCCTTCAATTGAGGCAGTAGAAGGCATGTTTATCCAGGCACAAAGTAATTCTAACAAAAGTAAAGAAAGTCACACTAAAAATAAGAAATACATAAAGAGATTAATAGTAAAAATTTAGGCAATGATGAAAACCTCAATATGCTTAAATTTTTACGCACAGATTTTTCCTTTTCCACATAAATCAATTAATGAAGGAAAACCTGGAGTGGGGGGAAATAAGCCCATTAAATGTGTGTTAACACGTACCGTTGCGTCCAGTAGCTGGATGCATCGTTGCAAGTTGGGTTTGGTCTCACAGTAAAGACGAAAGAGAAGCCGTCCAATAGGCTGCTTGTCGCAGATGCTGGCATAATCCCTCTCTGCAAAAGTATAAAGTAATAAAAAAAGAAAAGAAAACAACTTTAACACGGAGCATTTGGAAACTCCAACACCAGCAGGAGAGAGCACCAGAACCTACCGATGATTTTTCCCAGTTCAGCACACTGGCTTATGTGCGGAAAGCGAAGGATCTCCTTCCATTTTTTACTCCTGCCTTTCCGTTTCCCACCTCCACCTGTGGTGACACACACACAAGAGGGGAAAAAAACATTAAAACGACACAACTTCAGAAAGTTGTCACGGGTAGATTTTACTAGTGAGGGAAAAGGGACATGGACTAATGCCTAACAGAAGTGGGAGAGAGGTGGGGGTCAGAGAACGGGTTTTCCCCTGAATGAAATCATAGACTCAGTGCGTATATATAATTCATAGATTATGCCTCACTTCCTCTGTAAATTTCTCCGTTGATTTTCCTCCTTACTCAGAAGCTTCCCTGAAAGTGGGAACAGTGTGTGTGTGTTTGTGGGGGTGAATGCGCGTGTGTTTGCGTTCGCTCAGACAGAAAGTCTGTTCTGACCAAGTCCTGGAACCAAGTCTCAGGACTCAGCCTGACTGGATTCCATCGCCCTCAATCATCAGACGTCTAAAGGGGAAAATGTTTGGCGGCGGCGGCGTTCAATAATCCAATTTGTTTTTCACATTTGGCCGCTTCCACATCTTAAATCCAGACCGAATCAAAATCGTGTTTGTCTCGTTCACCATCGCCATGATTAAATAAAACATAATTTGCAATGAAATGTGCCTTCTCCAATTGTAATTTCTTCACATGCTATGAACTGAGAAGCTTTTTTTCCCCTCTCTATTTGCTGCTGCATCGGGTCTCGGCAGCGCGATAGGCACTGAGTGCTGGAAAGTGAGAGAGGAAACGACAAGCAGACATCTTTAAGCAATAACTCAGGAATTCGAGAGGCACTACGTCATGCTGTAGCCTGTGAGTGAAAGCTTTCGCAGTTTCCCATCAATCCTTCCTGCTGCATTTGTGTTTTCATCTTTTCCACTCCTGATGCCTCGAGCACATCTGTTTACCCCAAATTCACTGCTGCAACATATGGGGTGAAACACACACTTTAAATTGTTTGTAGTGAACTTCTGTCTCTCTACACATACATTTTGTCACATCACAACCACTCAGAGCGCTCACTGTGAAGCATGGTGGTGGCAGCATCTTACTGTGGGGGATGTTTACATTTCTGAGCAGGATCAGGGAAATTAAATGTGTTTCTACACATTTATATGGCGTATATATAGGGCGCTGAATACAAGTTAACCCCACACTATTTGAATTTTTATAAAGGAATGAAACATTTAGTTACATTATAACCACAAGCGGAAGTGTACCTTAAAGTAAAATAGTGTGACAGACATTCTTCCAAAAGAAGAATGTGAAAACATTGTCACACATTTGTATTTACAGGTTTTGCACTGTTACCCCATAATAAAATCAAGTGTGACTATGTGTCTGAAGAGTAACTTAACTTATGTTTATTTGTATGGCACATTTCAGCAACAAAGTAATTCAAAATATGTTGCATGACTAAAACATTTTTTAAAAAAGGCTACATTCTAGTGGCATTACAAGGGAAAGTGAAGAAAAGTTGGACTATTAACTAACCCTAATGATGTTTCAGTTTATACATTTTAGCTTAAATCTCAAAAATAGCAGCAAGAAAAAAATTGTTTTGATGGAAAGTTATAAGAAGTCCTGTTTTCAGTCACACAAAAACCTTGTAAGGGACAGAGAAAACGTGTGTTAGGTGGTTGAGACCAAAGTGCATCATTACAATGCCACTTGTGGCGAAAAAATAACAGTGAATCTCCCTGAACACACCATTATTACCTTAAAATATGGTGATGGAGACATTGTGGTACGGGGTTGTATTTTATCTATTTTTTAATATTTTACTTGAGGAAACCATGAATACCAATGGAGGTTCTGCAAAGTATCCCCTCAGAGGTGACTGAACACAATGCATGACATCATTTTCAGATTGATGTCTGAAAGCTATGCATTCTGTACTTTCCACCTTGCAGCTGTGCACTACTTTGTGTTTTTCTGTCACATAAAATCCAATGAAACACAGTGACGTCTGTGATTGTAACAGTGAACAATGTCCAATGGGGTATGAACACACTTGCAAGGCACCATGTTAAATACTACTGTAGCAGAACGGCTTTGCCACACCAAAAGACACAAGAAAAGCAAGCATCTTTGCTACAACAACACATTTTTACACAGAACTGAAAAACTATTCTTTTCAGCATCTAATGGATGCTATAATTTCTACTTCTTGTAAATTTAGTGCATAAAAAGTCTGCTAGCTTGAAAGGATCCTTGTCACCACCTCATGCGCAGTAGTTTTTTTTTCTTTACATAAGAAAATCTCACAACAGCAGAACCTAAACGCACACAGTAGCCACGTTATCGTGAGCAAACATGGAGGAAGAATGTCTGAATAAATGAAGTCAAAATATCCCCTGAGACAATCATTAACCTCTAGCATCTGCTCCTCATCAACATTACTGTAGACCAAACATGCTATATGTATATATATATATATATGTATAAAAGCGGCACACTTCCTTATTTCAGGCCCAGTTGTTCTCTGAAAGGAGTTAATGAGTAAAGGTATGCGGGGCGATTAAATGTCAGCATACTTTTCCGTGGCAAAGCATTTTAATCTCTTTTATTAAAAACATAATGTCAGCCAAAACACACACAGCAGTGCAGAGAATGGAGAAGGTCATTCCCCACGGGAGCTGCTAAAACGAAAACGAATGCGCTTGCGCTACTGTTAGGCATCCACGAATAAAAGAGTCCACCAAACGGCACAGATTTCCTGCCGCGGGTCAGCGCTGTGTTAAATAATTGTACTAAACACCGGCGGTTCCACCCAGGCATTCAAAGTGTACACAATGCCGAGACAACCACAAATAATGCAGTTCCTCCTTCTTCTGTCCGTGTCCTGTTTTCTTTCCCTCTCGCTGCACCCTGAACTTGTTTATTTTCATCTTCTCCTCATCTACCCCATTAATGCTCCTCCAAATTCAGTTCTTCTGTCTGGGAAAAAAAAATTCTTCACTATTTTTTTCCTTTCCATCCTTTACATTTTGTGACCGAGTCATGGCACCCTGTGATTGGCCTAGTTCAATGCTTTAGGCTCTCCAGATTTAAAGGATCTGTGTCGTTTGCAGCTTTATGGACACGTAATAAGAACTCCATATAGCACAACCTCTGACAGCTGCAGGGTTTTATTATGATATCAACTCATAATAAGGCTGATCTCATTAAATGTTCTGTTTTGTTGTTTATAAAGCAAAAATTAAACTAAAATTGAAAAGCTTTGCCTGGAAAAGTAAGCACACCTTTGGTGTTTCGGTGGCATTTATCACTCTTGATCAATTCATTACTGCCAAGTGTGACTTCCTCTACAAAAGTAGTCATTCTGCTAACTGGCTGCTCCGGAGCCTGCAGGTGCTTGTTAACACAACGTAAAGAAGAAGAAGAAGAAGAAGTGACTTTACATTTTTACAATTTTTAATCCGATAAGGGTTTTAAAGCCACTTCTAAAATACCTAAAACTTATTATTGTACAGTGAGAAAAATCATTTAGATATGGAAACATTTTTCTTAACTGTCAATCTTTTCAGGAGTTGAGGAACCTAAAGATTCACTTCAAGTTTAGATTATGCTTTACTTTGAGAAATTAGAAAATATTTTAAAAAAATTATAGTAGAGTTAATAAAGCAAAGAGGAAGTTTATGTTTGCTTGGAAGTGTTGTCAGGAAGGTGTTCGCAAAGTTGCACCTGAAGACCCTCAAAGACTTCCTAAACTATGTCTTTTGGAAAGAGAAGACCGGCATCAATGTACGCACATTAGAGAAAGTGCAATGATTTGGCCTCTTATGCAGACAAACACAGGCAAATTGTTTACCAAAATATTCTAGAGTTACATTTAAGGCAACTTGTTTGACAGCTTACCCTTAGGTGAGCTGTGCATTAACAAACATCAACAAAATAGAGCTATCTGGTCAGGCATGGTAGACCAGCTGAAACTTTCCTTTACAACGATGTGAGTGACTGATAAAAGTCTTTTAGAAAACAATTACTTCAAGTTATTAGTGCTAAAAGCGATTCTATAAGCTGCTAAATCATCAGGAGGACGTAGAGAAAACTATCTAATAAATAATGGTACTATAAAATCTGCTGTACATTTTTTGCACATTTTAACAACTCTTAGTATCTGAAGTCCAGGCGATCTGAATGACTACGTCGTGATGTGGAAACCCAGAACTGCAGAGTGTAGCTGTAGTACAGTGGTTCAACTCCTTATCAGATCTGTGGTCGCAGAGCAGGAGGTGATGACTGTGTATTGTCTTTGTCTTTGTCTTTGTCCAGCTCCACCTTCACTTTGTAGAAAAACAGGAACAAAACAGAAGATCTGACAAGAGCTAAGAAAATTCATGTCAGCATCTTTAGTAAGACTCTTGATGTGAACTGTCCAACATGTGTTAGCGCCCAGCTTAGTGAGGGACTCTGCAATACAACTCACCAAGCCACTTGTCAGTCTATTAGCATATCTTACTGACAGAGTGTTTGCTCAGCTGACTCAAACAAGTTTGTTTGTTTTTTTCCATAAGAGTATGTATATGAAAAGGAACCCAACCACGCCTGCAAACATGCAAATATACTCATTTTACTCTGCTACAAGCTAAGGTTTTAAATTGTGTTACTATTTGACCTGCTTAAAAAATATGCTCTATTGACATTCATGGCTTAGAACCTAAAAGAGCAAAAAATATCACTTTTGTTAAGTCAATGCTGTTATTAAACAGGTTTCCCCAAGTAAACAGTCCTAACTAATTAATGTGCTAATATAATCTATAAAGAGTAAAAATCAGACATAGTTTACACAAAAAGGCTTTGAAGAAAAACATTTCAAATGCTTTCTAAGTTATGTTGAATTAGAAATGTCCCCCTCAATTCATATGCAAATTTTATACTTCAGTTCAGTTGAGTCGTATTCCTTGTTTGTGTGCACAGAGGTGGTGAATAAAGCTAATTCTGATTTCTGATGCTAATTTTATGCATGTACTAATAGATGTTATAATATGTTACAACCATTACAAAAAACGACAATGTAATCATTCTGGTTTCTAAATGTTTTCTGTGCTATACTGCAAACCATACCTAATTCTTATTGTATCCCTGATGCATATCTGGCCAACGAAGGGGAAAATATGCTGGCAGGAAATGAGAAATTGAAGGAAGTTTACAAAAGAATAAGTTATGTCAACAGAAAAAGAACCACAAAGATTTTTATTTAAAAAACAGAGACAACCCCCCAACAACTTAAAAACATCCATGTGTTTCAGTCAATGTAAAGACTAAAGCCGGGAACTCTGGGGCCCTGCTTATGAAAACCAGGCTACTAAAAGCATGAATGTGCTTGTAAAAGTCTATAAACCATCCTGTCTTCGGCGCTCTGTTTATTTCCTCCTTTATTAAACCGTTTTGCTCTCTCGTGGCCTGTCAGTTACACTTCAGCTGAAATATGCGCCGCTCTGTGGATTCCCTCCGCACAGGAACTTGTCGGCCTAATTTGTTCCATGCACACAGTGCGGTCGCCGCCCTTTATTTATGTTTCTGCTCAGCAGCTATGACATCACCGAGGCACGTCAAGTGTAGCAAAATGTAAGGTCAGAGAGGGAACGACATCAGTCTGGCACAACACCGAGCGGGTGAGGGGGGCGAACGGGTGGGTGGAGGTTACCGGCATCCCAAACATCTGCGTGTCGTTATCGTGACCTTTCTGCAGCAATGTCCTCCCGCTCAATTTAACCAAGACGGAGCGTCCTGCAGGGCCCGTCCGTTCGCACGTTCAGAAACAACTGCTTAGCTGTGAGGTTATGTTCCTAAAGTGTTGGCACTTAAAAGGATCCGAGGCTGCTAACCTAAGCCACGCCCACCTCCGCCCCAAACGTGAAGTTAGATTTTCACATGGCCATTGAGACGAAGCCACATCCTGAGAGCCACACTGTAAACCCCGCATACAGTAACAGCTGCAGCAGAAGGCGACGTGAAAACGCCAGTAGAGCGGAGCGCTGTGAGCTGCTCTCTACGCCCACGCCGTGCAAAAAGTGAGAAGGATTTTTGGTCGATTTTTGCACTCATCTACTGCCTGCGCTGACCCCTCGTTTTGTTCACAAACAACCAATCATCCCTTTTGTAATGATCCAACTCTCGCTTCTTCTCACATCACCTCCTCTGTCTAAGCTGTTAAATGTCGGCGTCGTGGTTGAGTCATCCTCTGGTGGTCAGCGAGGAAGCGGCAATGTTGAGGCCTACCAAAGCAACCAGACACTGATTCAAACGCCTTTGTTCTCGCTCGCTCTCCTCTCCCCCTTCCCTCCCACAGCGTTCAACTGTGTGTTTCTTAGAAATGCATTTGCATGGGACCTGCAGGTTAAGAGGGCGGCTATTCTCGAAAATGCAAAGCATGGGTGAAAAATACACAAGTACGTTATCAAGGAAAGGCAGAAGAGCTTGCTTGGCAGTCAACAACATCCTCTTCCTGTGTGTCAGGGATCTGCAGAGAGATTCTGAGCAACGTTCGCTTTGGCTTTATCACAAGAAGCATCTTGATGACAAAAGCGTTAAATTTCAGTCCGCCACAGGTAAGTTAGAGCAGGAGACGTGAGCTGTGTAAATCACACCTTTTTAGATTGTGCTTTTTCTCTACGCTGTGTATCATTTCGTGCATGAATATTCTGCAGCGAGAGGTGAATAACGGCCATACTTTGCTGCAGAGAACCAATTTATTCTAAACATTTAAACCCGTCTGCACAAATCCTGCATATTTATTTGATAAGACAAATTTATCGGTGCTACTAAACTTGAGATAGTGTCAATCTCAGAGTAAATCCATCTGTTCTCTGAAGGCCTTTGAGGTTTACTGGAGAACTTTAGTGAACAAGTACGATTGCAAAGACCCAGGAACAACAGCAAGCAGCTTGAGGTTTAACCCTAAACCTATAAAAACAGCAATATCCACGTGACTTTGGCAGAGCTGCAAACATTCACAGCTTAGGTGGGGAAATAAAAAAATCGATTATCATCAGTTTTTACCCACAAGCAGTGAAACAACGATAAGCTATGTTCTAGAATGTAGCACACTGCACTTTAATTATGAAATAATAGCAACTTTTAATTTGTATTTTGTGTGTTTTTATGTACTTTTTGATTTTGCATGCGTCTTTGATATTATTTTTCTTACTCTAATTTATTTTGCTGCCATTGAGAAGTGCCAAAGTGTTTCATTCATTGTTGTTGTAACAGTGACAATAAAGATTATTCTGATTCGCTGCTAGTTGTGATATCGCTGCAGATATCACAACTAACAGCGATATCTGGGAGCACCTTACCACTGCATACACCCGGAACACACTGTACCCACAGTGAAACACGGTGGTGGCACCATCATGCTTCGTTTCAGCAGGGATGCAAAGCTAGACAGAGTTCATAGGAAGATGGATAGAGCTAGATGTAGACTATACAGGAGAAAACCTGCTAGAGGCTGCAGAAGAATTGAGCAGGAAGTAAAGGTTCACCTCCCTGTAATAAACAACCCTAAGCAACAATGGAATGAGTAATACTCCAAAGGTCATGTGGCTGTAAATTGGTTACAAATGCACACTACTCTTTTTAGATCTTTATTTGTGGGGGAAAAAAACTTCTTAAAATAATGCTATGGTTTGTTTCTGTTGGTCTTTTACCTAAAATCAAAATAAATTTACACTGACATTTGAGGCTCTAAGTTGACAAAAAAATGTTCAAGGGGTGTGAATACTTTAGCGGAGCACTGCGCTTGACAAAACTGAATATCGAATGGGTTTGTTTTTTGTAAAGAGTGTGTGGTGTGTGTGCCACAGGAAGCTGCAGGAAACATTGGCCAGACCTGAGCCGAAGGGGAGGACTATAGCAGGAAGACGCTCTTTGTTGACCTGTTCCAGCATGATGTCATGCTGCTGCCTCTGCCCGGGGTCCTCATTATTACCGTCCTCAATGAGCCTCTCCATCCACGTATCCCTCATTAGGATCCATAATAACAACGGCATGATTTGGCCGCAGCATCTGCAAAAAGCAGCGCTCTGTGACGTCCAACGTCTACCTGGTGACACCAGGCCATTCTTTCGGCAGCATAGGGGCGCGAGAAGGGGAGCCCGGGGGATTTCACATGGTAGTCCACTTAAGTGAGGAGGTCATAAACTCAGAATCAGTCACGGACAATAAAGAGGAGATGGTATCAGCTGTATGGATGCTAGTGCACAGCTGCTTTCCCAAAGAGTTAAAGGGACGACTGAATCTAACTGGAACAATGTGGCTGCGTTTCGGACGAAAGCCACTCATGTGGGGGGGTGGGCATGATGCAGACAGTGGGCAGCATACTGCCCCTGCAATATTTGCTCAAAGCTTTATGAAAAACTACACAGCTGTGCCTATTATCCTGCCCTTATGTCCTTGTAAACACCAGAGCTAAAAATAGTGTGTGGCTCAAGGGCAGCAGAGGTGGCGGTGTGTTAACACAGAGTCTGGTGGTCAAACCAGTTTGCGATCTCCGGGGCGGGGAGGCAGTGTCATCTTTTAGCAGGAAGAAGTTGAGGGCGAAAACTTGCATGTGAGGCTGAAAATATGTCATAAAAGCATGCAGAAGGCTGGGTACATTTCCTGTCTGGGAACAGTCAGGTGCCCAGAGTTTCCTGCTCTATAAATACGCCAAATCTGGAATGTTATGGTGGGGGTGGAGGGCATGGAATAGACAGAAATTATATAACACGTAGGGCTGTCCGATCAAAGGACTACACACACACACACACCAAACACACCACCCAGGGCATGCTGGGTAATACACACTGTTTGCTCATCAATAAAGTTCTGGGATGACTGAGCATAGTCCATATGAGGCCACTCTTAATAGGCTCTTTCTTCACTTTAACAAGGTGTTGTGCTGTTTGTTCACCTTTGCGAGTGTTTTCATACTGTGAATGGTTCCTCTCTGCCATCCCAAAGGATGACCCTTATTTTTTTTTTTTATTTGTTCCAATTTCACTGAGGAAAGCCCTCAAAAGCGGGGGAAGTGGAGCTGACGGCGACTTATCAACCTGATGGAAACAACATTCATAAGAGCAGCAAAAAGCCCCTCCCTAAAAAAAAAAGGGTTAAAGTGATTATGTGTCCAACTCAAGTTGTTTCCGTCTTCCCTATTTGGTCCTACACACACACAGTTTGTTACTTGTGTCATTCCTTTGTTGTTATTTCATGTGCTTTTGTCCCTAAAGGCCAACATTCTTCGAAAGACGGAAATAATAAAAACCTTTTTTAGAGCCTGATGTCTCCTTACATGAGTTGAAACTCTCACAGCACTTTTAAAATCGTCCTACGCTTGTCTGTGTTTCAGGGGAAACTTGCTTCTTACTCAGCTATGGGTTTTTTTGTTCATCTCTGCTGGTAAAAACTCACAGAAGGCCTCAAATTAAAGGGGGATTTACAGCATTTTAGCAATATCAGGTTCAATAGCCACGCAACTGTAAGCACTGAGGAACACCCACACCCTGGTTCAGCCTGAGTAATCCCATTTGTCCAATTGCTCATTAGCACAAAAAGCAAATCAACCATCAGATGACAGTAACTCTCAGCAAGCTTAATCAGAGCATCAGAATCAAGACGAAAGCAATGTCTGAATATGGCATTCGTGTTGGCACCAGAAGGGACATTTTTACACACAATCATCTCATTGATTTACAAAGAATGCTTAGAAAAAGAGAAACAGCACCAGCTGTGAGGATAAAAATGCCCTGATGATGTCAAAGGTCAGAGGAGGCTGGGAAGAATTGTCTGAATTTCTAGAAAGGCAACAGTAGCGCAAATAATCACTTATTACGACTCGTTTATGGGATTGAAAAAACGTTGCCTTGTCTAATCTGTCATAAACCTGCAGGAATAACATTAATGATGTGCTGGATAGTTTCTTCACACAGTTCATGCCCCTTATTACGACTGAACATTGTTTAAACACTGAAGCCCACCAGAGTATTGTTGTTGACCAGGTCGGTCCCTGTATGACCTCAGTGTACCACTAGTCTGACGGCTACTTGCAGCAGGATAACGCATCACGCCACAAGCATCAAACAAATTCAATTTGATTCCTTCAAAAACATGACACCAACGGTTTCCACAGACACCATGTCTTAAGCCAACAAAGAATCATTGAGGTGAAAAGGAACTTCATCAATGTTCAGTCAATACACCTGCAGTAACTGTGACGATTTCACGTCAATAAGGACCAAAATTTCAGAGGTAAGCTACTGAAACCTTGAATTTATGCCACAGAGATTTAAAGTAAGGAATAAAAATTGGCTCCAAATTGAAACCTAATGCAGGAGTCCAGGTGTAAACAGTCTCCTTAGTGTCCCCTGCTGGGCTGGGGTGGAACTGAGAGAACGTGGATGACAGTCTGACTAGTTTTTAATAGTTTTTATCAGATTTTCTCGTCATCACAAAACTACCAAAAAATATAGTGATAAAAGCCCATACAGCACATTCTTCTACTATAGAATGTGTTCCACTTATTGAACTACTGATATAAATGAACTTTTCCAAACTATTCTAATTTATTGAGTCTGTATTTCTGCTTTCTGAACCAGTAGTTTATTGCTGAGCTTAATAGTTGAATCATTTATGAAATCCTCATGTTTTTGCAGGACATTTACTGTCAGACATTTGGCACTGTCCAGCATTTTGCTCACCATTCAGGAAGTTGAAAACTTAGAGCATTGATTATTTGATTAGGGCACATCAAATATTTATGGGGCGATCCATTACTGAGATCTGCCAGTTCAGACGCAAACAGGAAAGAAAAAAAAAAGAGAAATTGCAGGGTAAGCAATCACCCGCAGCCAAACAATGGACAAAAGAGACTTTAGTTGCGTTCTTCGACTGCATCAGCAACAAACCGGTCAAATTCAAACGTTTCTGCATTAGCGTTGCCTTGTAATCCCACCCTGTCCATTTCTCCTTCAATTATTTCCTGTATTTCCCAGAATGCCACTCCACAAAACCCCCAGAGAACAGGCGTGAACTTGTTGCTTCCAGATGAGTTATGTATACTGTATATGTGGGTAGAAGTGGGAATAACAATAGAGATAGTAGGAGCCAGAGAACTGATTTTTTTTTCCACTCAAGAAAAAATGAGTCACACTCCTACTCAAAACACAGCGAGCCTCGTGCCGCGTTGCCGATGGAGAAGTAGGTATCTTGGCCTCTTCGCTGCTTCACAGTGTAACTCAGGTAAGGCCTCGGCTTTTTCAGCTACAGAGGATTCACTTAGCAAAATAAGAAACAACAGAATAATGCTGTAGAATAAGAGTCCCATGTTTAAAACAGGTTCAAGTCGGTGTTCATGTGAAGCTTGTTTGTTATTTTTAGGTAAGCAAATAAAGTATATTTTACATTATATGTCTAATAAACCCACATTTCTGTATTAAAAGTCTTTTTTTTTGCTGGTGTGATGTGATCTTCTAACCTTAAATGTCAAATTTTTATGTACTCAGTTTATGACAGTTAAATTAACAGTTTAACTGTCATAAAGGCTTAAAAACATCAATCTGTGTAATTTACCACAATCTCGTGTTGCATTGGATATGTTAAGCTACTGAAATAAAGGAACTTTTCTAATTTATTGAATCTGGCTGAATGTACAGAGCCCCATATCTCTCACACTGAAAATCTTGTAAAACTTCAACGTCAGTATCTTCATGCAAAGTGGTAAAGGCAATTTAATCAATATGAGTTACAATGTCATTTAATTTCCCTTTGGGATCAATAAAGTATTTTTGATTTTGAATTTAAATAATATCAGAAGTATTTATAAAAGATCAGATTTATGTATTGGAACTGTGATTACTTCGATAGAATGTAAATTTAAGCCCACGGACGAACCAATGGGCCTAAATTTACATTTAGTTACTAGTTGAGTCTGTTAGACTCAACTAGTCCTGTTACTTCAAAGAGTCCATGCACTCTGGCACATTTCCCAGGGTCTTTGGAAGTGAAACAGGCCCGCAGCATCACACGTCCTCCACTGTATGTAACAGTGTGCATGAGATGCTTTTCCACGTTTGGGTTGTTTAATTCCAACCAAACACAAAGGGAGAATTTGTTGCTCAAATCAATCTTAATCTCATCTGACCAGTTAAAATCCCAGAACCAGTTAGCAAACAGCACATCTATCAGATGGTTAAAAAAAAAAAAGCTTTTTCTGATGTGCTGTTCAGAATAACCAGTCAGCAGCTTGCAGATAGTCTCTGTTGGTTCTTATAGATACGCCAGTTTATATTTAGTTTCTTTTAACAGCTTCTGAGATTTTATTTTACTTCCCTATCCATCATGCTCACTGCGTGTGGAAAGATAAATATCGGTTGTTGTCTCTTCTTGTTTGAGACCGGTTGTTTTAAACTAGCTGATTATTGCTCTGACTGTGCATCTAATATGGGCAAGCTTAGGCCAGTAGCATGTTTCTTATAAATATTTTCTGACGAATAAAGATCAACTTGAATCTGTTGTGTTCACTTATCATTTCTATTCTATAGCTATAAAATAGATTCTCATATATATGATGTGACATATATGACATGTCACATCATATGTTTTTACCTCAGGGAAAAAGGAAAGAAATAAGGTTCATATTCTCACCAATTACTTCATTTAGAGGAACAGTTAGGTGTGCCAAAAAGGTGAAGCCTCTATAACTTTGCATAGTTTGCCGCCTTCATATAAAAAGCATTCCCCTTATATGAGGATGTTTATGCTCGCAACATGCTATCTGTAGTTATTTCTGAATCAACCGACCTGTCAATCTGAATTATATTGAGTCATAAAATGATCACATGGGGGTCATAAACACTGGTGAAGCAATCTAGTAAGTAGCTAAAAGTCTGAGTGTCCTGACATGGTTTTGAGGACACGGAAGTCGTAAAGAGCTATGAGTTTATTCATCAGCCTGAAACTTTTTTTGAGCGAAACGAAGAAACAAATGTGGTGCATCGGAGTGAATCGCCGTTTAGCGACGCTAGCTTTCAAAGAGGGACTTTTCCCTTTCCAGTGGAGCAACAGGCACCTTTGTTCAGGCCAATTTTTTTAGTAGGTTTCGTTTCGCCCATGTTAAAGCAGGGGAGAAACTTTACGTGTGACAAGACAAACAAGAAGCCCGTATTGTGTAAATCGTACTCCTGTCAGCATCAGCAGGCAGGAGGAGGATCAGGCAGCCCACTAAAAATGAACGCCGCAGCTTTAAATGCAATGCCAGTCGGCGTCCCTGGCACATTTCACTGGGTTTCTGTCAATTATAACAAAGCAAGCTCACTTGGCTTGCTAAGACTTGCTCTGGCTTCACATGATAAAGCAACAACTCCTCACCCACCCGTCCCTCTCTCTGCTGCAGCTCCAAGATACTCTTCAGAACACATGAACACAAGTCGCTTGTACAGGGAAAAGCCTCATGACTTTCGTTTTGCACATACCTCTTCAGAGTAACTTATCAGCTAGCTGCAGTGTTTGGGCTAATCTGAACAGACAGGCCAGATCGCAACGTCGTCAAATACAACATCAGCGTATTTGGATCTGGAGTAATACGGCAACATTTTGACCCCTTTTGGGGATTAGGAGACTTCACTGTGACTTGCAAAGTGTTCAAGCTTTTTGAACTTCTAGCACATTTTGTCTCGCTGCAACCATAAACACTGGGGTATTTTATAGGGATTGTACTTGCTGGATCAACAGAAAGTGGCGCTTGACGGAGAAGCAGAAGAAAAAGTATGTAGGGGTTACCAGTGCAACTAATTTAACAGCCATTTACAGAGAGTCCACCTGTGTGGACGATCTCCATTTTCTCATACGTATGTGTGAGCGGCAATCAGGATGTGAGAGAGCAGCCAGGTTGACTCTAACATACACACCACTACGATTTCAAGACAAATTTGTGCTTTTCAAAAACTGTCTTTTCCTATTCTAACCTCAAACCTTGAAGGATTTTATTTAAATAAACCACTAAGAAGTCCCATTTGCAGTTAAGCACAAGCCACAAAGAAGGTGATCTGGTCAGAATTGATCAAAAGTTAATTTTATGGCCAACGAAACAAAGTGTGTGACAGAAAACTAACACACTGCGTCACTTTGAACACATCACACTGCACAGCAAAACATAGAGGCCACAACATCCTGCTGTAGAGAGAAGCTTGGGGGCTTATGTCTGAATGGCCCAGACTGAAATCTAATTTAAAAAGTCTCTTTTGAGAATTGATGTTTGTAGAAACTATTTACACATTTTGACTGTACTATAGGAATTTTGCCCAAAAAATTGGTTAAATGTTTGGTCTCTTTGCAAACATGGGTGAAATACTCCAAAAGACTTGCATCTGTTGCTGAAGCAAAACGCATCTTCACCGAGTACTGACCCTATTGCAGGATGGACAGAAAGGCACACCACACTTTTCGGATCTTGATTTGTGAAAAAGAAAAATCTGTTTACCTCGACAATACGCATACAGGGATTTATGTGAAATCCCCTCACAAAACCCCCAAAAAAACGTGTGGTTCCAACGCCACAAGAGATGAAAAACATACAGGGTTTTGAATACTTTCAAAGGCTGATCTATCATGTGTTCCCTTCAGTTTCAGCTCCACCACACAAAGTTAGCTTTTCTACTGGAAACCATAAAATGTGCAATGTTGACAGCCGATGAATCCAACCAAACCCAGTATGAGTCATGAAAGTAAAGTCAACCATTGTGTTTATTTTCACACAATCTCTCCTCTTTGAGCTATTTTCTTACGTAACCCTATGGTCAATTACATGCCTATTAATCAATTGTGTTTGCATCTTTTATTGGTTCGAATTAAACTTTCAGTTCCGCCTGTGCTTGTTTCAGTTTCAATTAGTGTAATTTGCGGTGATCCATTTTATCGTTGCAGTGATGACAACGCTCGAAAACAACAGGCCCAGATGATGAAAGCCCACAGGCAGTGGAGTAGGATTCAGTCTACTTAGCCAAACTTAATAACCCCAGATCTGTTACAGCAATTCAGGAAAGGCATCTGAATGCAGCAGTGCAGTTTTTCCCCTTACTCTCATTCACTTGGACAGGCAATGACGTTCGCTCGCCTGGTCTGGAATCTGCGACTGCTGCCAGCGAGAGTTGTGAATGGGGTGGCAGGCAGCACCTCTCTCTCTCTGTCTCTCTCTCTCTCTTTTACACAAACACACACACACACACACACACACCCCCACTGTTCGACTGAACTGATTTTTGCTTGCGCGTCACAGTGGCTAAGTTCAGGTTACATTTAAACAAAGGAATTCATCCCCACACCCCTCATCTTTTAACACACGGACACATAAATCTCCAGCATACCCTGGTATTAAACCTCCCTCTGGCTACATGTCAGCATTCAACGCAAAGCAGAGCCAACAACCAAACAGATCTCACTGAAAAGGAGAAAGAGAGAGAAAATAAATCAATTTTAAACCTGCAGGAAATTCTGTTCTTTTCTGTCTTTTTTTTTTCTCAGCTAACAAAACTCAAGAGTGTTACAAGATGAGAACATCTGCATTCCCTGTTGCTTGGACACGGAGATCAGAACTGTGGCGGTCAGATGGTACAGGGATGACCACGCTGGAGACGGGGCCACTTCGTTTCACTGCGTTCATCTTGCATAGGGGCTGGATACTGCCAGAAGGATGGAGCTCGGATGGCTGTAGCCCACTCAGTTGGTTATGTAATGATCAATTTGATTAAATAGCTTATGGGCTGCATCAAACTGAAGCCGTGTAACACAATTTAGGTTTACGTAAGGCAGTGGTCATCGCAAAAGGTGGTTCAATATGGCCAGAGCTGCATTTTTCTACTCATAAAGTGGTCAGAAAATGATGGCACGTTATAGCACTGAGAAACAGAGCATGGCCAGCAAGGCCCAATGTGAAAAATTAATTGATGCCTAAACCTAATAATTGGCTGTGCTATCGTTTGGCAGCAAAAACTGCTATCGAGCATTGAAATATAGCCATGGAGGAAATTTAACCCTCTCGTCTTTACAGAATTGTTTTAATCAGAGGGTTTCATGTGCATTCGTGCCACAGCGATCAACTTACGCTCCAGACTTTGACTAGGCTACTCTAGAACGTTCCTGGTGTGTTCGGATCGTTGATGACACCCTATGTGAAAGGATTCATGTGTCACTGAGTGATTATAATCCATCCAGGTCGTGCAGTACTCCCAGATCACTGCACTGCCATCACCATTTGTGACGGTGATACTTTTTCTGAAACGTTGTGTATGCCAGACGCAGGTTTACGCACACGTGGGAAAAGTTGCACTTTTGGCTTCTCACTTCACCAAATCTTTCCTCACAGTCTGGGAGATTATCAAGGTGTATTTTTTTGTCTTATGTTAGACAGGGTTGTGTGTTCATCTGGTTTGCTGCAGTTTTGGGCCTTGAACTCTTCTATAGATCGTTACTGAATCGTTACTAGTGCTGACCCAACTGCAGTGCTTTGGATATTTGTTTTTTTTTGTGATTTATGAATACACTTTTGTAGTAATTTTGATATGTTAACTACTCAGGAGAAATACTAATGCTCTTTCATGTTTTCTCTTTGTTTGTAAATAATATCCCTTAATTTGGTCCGTCGACATCCCAAAACTTTAGAAATGACTTTATAACCCTGTCCAAACTGACTTCATGATTTCTTTTTTATCATCAGCTTTCTATTTTTTTTTTTTTTTTCGGATTAGGGAACAATGTGTTGCTTTTGGTTTACTTCATGTTGTCAGACAGGTTAGGTCTAAAGGATCTTTTTTTTATGGGCAATATTCTAGTTAAACTGAATGTGGTTCATTATATTGGCAATTATAGCTTCAAACAGGGCCAGGTTTGTGTAGAAAGCTTTTTTCCTCTGATAAAGGAAATCCATAATCGAACGCTTATTTTGACATTTTCTTGAGTTATCAAGAAAATTATCTAAAATATTAAAATGTGACAATGAAAGCAAAAGCAGAAGATGTCTGTAAGGGGGTAAATGCTTTTTTCATATCGCTCTTCATATCAAGGAGCAATATTTGGTCGACAGAGCGCCTGTTCTGCTGGGTGCATCAGTAGCTTTTTTATTCTGTGCATGGCTGTCACTCACACTGTTTTACTGAAAGCAGTATGTGTGAGAAGGCTGGCATAAACAAGCCAAAGGCTGCAGTGTAAACTGGGCCTTCCTGTTGTGCGTAGCTGGGAGCTTTTTGGACAGACAAGGCTTGCCTCTCCCTTCAGCTCCAGCTCGAGATGATCGCGCATAAACAAACAAAGAGTAAAAAGTCTTTATTTGCTCCATTTACATTCTCCGGCCCGTTGCTAGTCCGTGATCCGAGGTGAACCTGTGCGCTCGCTCGCTCTCCCACGCTTTTGCATGAGGGAGACGCACACGGAGCGGGATGGTGGGGGATCTGCAGAGCACTGGCACTGGGCCGTGTAATACAAAACCTCTAATGATTCTCACTGGTAAACGATTTGACCAGTAATGGACTCGCAACAACCTGCGACATGTTTCGGTGAGGCCATGGCTGCAAATCTGCTGGGGGCAGTCTCACACTGAATCATCTATAGAGACGTTGATAAAGCTGCTGAGATACTTCAAATATTGCCTCAGAAAGGCCGTGTTTTTCCTGGGAACGACGGACCGAGCGAGCCCCAACAGAGCAGCTGGGACAAGCCAGATCTGCTGTGGGTCATTAGCTGCTCTTATTAATTCATGAAGCTTGATTCATCCAGCCCATTTGGTCCCTGCTGCCATTAAATGAGCATGCAGTCTGATCCATACACAAATGTGCTTCTGATACCTCGTCAGCTTTATAGTTAATTGTTTCATGATTCCTCCCAAAACACGCTCCGTCATCCCTGCCAATAACACCATTACCTGAATGGTAAACCTGGAAAAGCTGCTGAAAAGTTCACCAACTAGGTAAACTGGAAAACCACGTGTGTCTCCAACCTCAGATGTGTAAATGAGCACCTTTCGCCAAAGCACTGGCTTTAAATTCCTCATGGTGAATGGAATGATGTATTTGGTGAGCATGAACGGGTTTTGCATAAATTTCCAAGGAAGAGGATGGTGGAGCTGAATCAGAAACTCACCCAACAACGGTTAACAATTGTGAGTGTGTGAACAACATCAACTCCTGACATTAAATGAGAAGTCTGAACCTCCCAGTAGAGACTGTGTCACTTTATAGCCACAAACCTCAAGGTAGCTTATTGAATTTTCAACAGACAGAAAAACACAACACAGAAAAAAAAGCAAAGTGATGCACACATTCATCCCACTTAAGGAGAGAGTAAGGAAATAAAAACAGCTGACGACTTGAAGAGTGCACAATAAAAAGTATAAATGCAAAACCTGCAGAGACCGACACATCGATTCCTACAAAGAAGATAACCAAGTCACACTCCATGCTCAGATTCAGACCCACAGTTGAAGCTGCATGTGGCCTCCTCAAGACATTTGACTCTTTTCCACACTGACAGCCAGAGAGCCTCTCTTTGCATTCCCCCCTTGCACAGATTTCAACACCGGTCACGTCATCGGATCGCTATCCAAACGCCAGCCGCCAGCCTACACTCATGTATTCCCTGTGCAGAAAGGAGTTATTTCTCCCAGCCTCAATGCGTGCTTCATCGCACAGAGACGTTGCGAAAGAGCGCCTTCATCATTTGCACAGACAGCGAAAGCGGATGTGGGAGGCAGACCCCCCACCCGCCCCCTTACATATGTGTTGGTGGCCGGGGGCAGGCGGGCGGGGGAGAATCAGAGGAAATAAAACAACCTGCGAAGATGATTAGAGGTTTTATTTGACAACAATAAAAGAATATCATGACTGTGTGTTGATGTCATGTATTGCATAAGCACCCCCTCATAGCCCCCCCTTCCTACCCTTCTCTCTCTGTTGTATCTGTAGGGTCTACCTGAGCCTACGGTCCGCAGGCTGCTGCTATCTCTGCGACCATTCGCATCTTTTCTGCACACTGAGCGCAAAATGTCACCCAGCCGGGGTCTGCACCCCCCCCCCCCCCACACACACACACACACCCCTTCTTTGCGGATTCGACTTACCCTCTCTCGCTTTTAGCAGTACAGTGTTGGCTACTATGTTCTCCAGCTCCATCAAAAAGAGGAAAATCCTAAATGCTGAGCGCGCGCGCGCGGAGGGGAAGGAAGGGGGGGGGGAGAGGGGGGGGATAGAGAGAGAGAGAGAGAGAGAGAGGGAGAGAGAGAGAGAGAGAGAGAGGGAGGGTGTTTGGGTTTCTGGAGCTTCTGCAGCGAAAAACAGCGTCCTTCAGCCGGTGCCGGCGGCGGGGATTGTTTACTTCACTCCTCGTCGAGATCCGAGCAGATTTCTCTCATATCAAAGTCGTAAAGGATAAAACAGGATGACATGGGTTTGCTTGCAGTGTAAGTTGGGCATGGTTCTTGTTGTGGGCTGGACGTGCGGCGCTGCATTTCTACTCCAGTCCCCCCAAAACCATTCCATGCGTAATTCGGGTGCGAAATGATGTCCGAAGCGGGAAACGGCCAACTTGGAGGATCTCGACGCCAGCGAATCGGGGGTTATCTCGGCGGATCCTTTACGCCGACACACCAGGGTAGCACCAGCTATACAACGGTAGAGGTTGGCTGAGTGCACCAGAGAGGACATCGGCTCGGCCCCCCCTCCTCCTTCTGGTGCGTAATCAGTGTAGGCTTGGGCCTCTCTGCCATAACTGCGTCAAGCTGCAGGGATTACAGCCACAAGATTATGCATCAAAATAAAAGCACGTACAAATAATACAAATACATATCGACTGGGCCAGGCTTTAGTAAAGGAATTACAGGGCCTGGGGGAAGACCCCATATTTTTTTTTTTTATCATTTCATGCATGTAAAGTTCACACATTGTACTTTACATAAAACTCATATGAGATGAATTGTTTTAATATTTTTGGTGCTTTTGTGAATGTAAACAATAGTAAAGTATTTTAAAATCATGAAGTCATAGTAAGTTGTTTGGGAACAACATGGAACTACTGCATTAATTCATCTATTGGACTTACATGTATTGTAATTTTCATTAGTAGAAGAAGTTCTCTGTAGTGGAACATTTATCACAGCAATCAAACCCTTTGTCTGTCTCAATAGTATGTTGACAATTTATCTTTGGCTTTGAGCTCCAACATGTTGAAGGCAAAAGGCCTCTTTGTCCGCATCCTAATCTTTAACTTGATCCACAGAGTTAACCAGCTCTTGCTGGTTGATTAGTTTCAGTCAAAGGAAACATGTTGGTAAAATTAGAAGTTTACTTTAAACATAAATATGACACAGATATGAAAAATTTTGGACTTAACTATATTATCATGTAAATGGGCCTTTGAAAAAAAAACTCACATCCTCACACTCATGGGTCTATATTGAAAGTAAAGCTGGCCATTTTCCTTAAGTGCTAAACTAACAGTGGAGGCAGACAAACTTAATAAGAGTTTTGAAACTTCCTTCTTCGATCCGTACCCTGAGGAATTTATAGCTAAGCACATAAAAGTATTTTATCTGTTGATATTATGATGTAAACGCTCCCTGCTTGAATGCCAGTGAAAATGGAATGAACAGACAGCCATAGTATAATGTTTATCATTATCTCTATTGTGTACCTCTTTGTCTTATTGATGATGAATTATGTAAAATGAGAAATGGTCAAAAGATTGGGAGTGACTTTTCCTCTAATATTGATTTGTTGGAGACGCGCATTGATCTTCGTAAATGTAATTTCTAAGGGCATCCAGGGATGATTTAGAACCGGGGGCTATTAGCCATCACTTCGTTTGCACTTAATGCTACTTCCTTTGTTGGCATCACATGTCAAGCCAGGGTTTTATAGTGGTCCTTATGGGAAGGGGGCTTTGTAGCCAACTGCATAGAGATGTAATGGAAATAATTGCTAAATAATTTTACTTTGGATTTTTAACTTCTGTTCTGCCTTAAAACATGGCCATCTTGCAGTTGTGAAAGTATTCATACACCTTTAAGTTATTGGCATTTTCTCTCTTAACTATAATTTTGAACATACGTTATTGGAATTTTGTGTTAAATCTACACAGCAGTGGATAATTCTGAGATTTTAAAAAAAATCCATAATTTTCTAAATATTTTTTCAAATCTAAAATATGTGCCATGCATTTGTACTCAAGCTGCTTTATTGTGACAATCTCACCGACTGCCTTCAGAAGATACAAAAAAGAATGCAAAGCTGTGTAATTTAATCTTATGATAAATCCAGACGTTCTTTGAGGATCTCAACCGTTTCTGACCACGAAGAGAGGCCAGGGAGAAAGATTTTGAGAAGTTTAAACAAATGGAAAGTTTATGGAGCTACATTGCTGTCCAATAAAACCAGGGCTGTTGAATTTCTGACCTCTTTGAGGTGTGTATCTGCTTCAACACACATAAATCAAATACTCAAATCACTAACAGTCCTCTGTTGAATGTAATGAAGTGATTTGATTCAGGTAGACTGGACTAAAAACTGCTCCAAAAGTTTGCAGGAAGCCTTCCTATGAAACTGGAGCTCAGGCTCCCCAACATGCACTGACATGGTAACTCTGGAGGCCCTGCAGAGATCCACAGCAGCAATGGGAGAGTCTGGCAAGGATAAAATTTTTAAGTATTTTACCAAACGGGGCAAAAATACTAGTGATTTTACACCTTTAAATAAATAAAAAAATAGTATAGAAATAACAATCCTTCATGTAGCAACATAAAACTAAACTACTACTCAAAACTCAAGTTAAACACAAATTTGAAACTTTTATTTTGAAATCCTGAGGAAATCACACTTTTCATAAATGTACTTGAAATCTCTCAGGGAACCTTTCCTTCACAGACAGGCTGTGTGTCTCTGCCCTGCATTGAAACAAGTTATGATACTAATGACATTAAACATATTGAGCAGCGGAAGAGGGCAAAACCATGTGGCAGTGGCAATAATTGATTTAATAGTGGGCTGCATGCAAAATGCGTCTCCCGCACGGGAGCTCTGTTACATGATCATCATTAGTCCAAACAATTAACAGGCGGATTATTGACTGATGAGGTCAGATAGGATCGATCTGTCCGGACGCGCCATGATCTCTATAACAGGACACAGGCTGTCTGATCCACTCATCTGCCCTAATTCAATTGCTACAGTGAATGATGCCTTTTGCTCATAGATCTGCAAAGTCCCGTGTAGGAGGTCACTCTGCAGGACGCACCATGATGGGTTATTCTAAAAATAAACTGCTTTTATAGCAATGCATACATCAGAGACAGAGGAACGATTAGATGACATGATTATATGTTTTCCCAAGCAGCTCCCATAATGACAAACTAATCATTCTTTTATTTGAGAAAGTAGTGCTTATCATTAGCAGACGCAGAACTCCACAAACATAAAAGCTCACCACATTGTGACAAAATACAAAGTGCTTCTATATCCTCAAAACTAACAGTAATTTGGAAAAACAACATTTTTTATTTTAATTTTTTCAACATTGCTGCCATGATCTTGTAAAAGTGAGACGAGCTGATCACATTTCCCTCTAAATAAAAATCGACCAGTACAGTAAATAGATCCAACTTGATAATCCTGCCCACAAAACTCCTCAGATCAAAGGTACAAGATACCAGTCCGATACAAACTGAGAAAAAGGCTCATGAGAAAAAAACAAAAAAACAAAAGAAAGCTGCTTTAATACTCGTCCAAGTTATCCGCTTTGGGAATGGAAAGGCCTCGATCCTTCAGGACCTGCATCTTGACTTTCTCCATCTCCTGCTTGGCTTGCTGCTGCAGCCGCTGCTCCTCTAGGATCTCTTCGATGGAGACCTGCTGCAGGATGGTGTCGCAGGGCTTGTCCACGTCCTGCAGAAAGACACACAGTCCATGTCACAGCCCAACTGTTTGTGATAAAAGTCCACACATTATGTTCTCTGCTTCTTCAAACACCGACTCCCCAACTGTTCTGCAACTAAATGTTTCATCAAAAAATCAGCAGCATTTACACCCATCTACCAGCAATTAAAAATTTTTTTTTTGAGAAATATATGACTGATGAAATTAACCTAAAATGGTAAATGAAGCTAAATCAGACAAAATTCTAAATCAAAGCAATGATCATGTTAGTATCACATCCATACAATGTATCTAGCCTTACTTTAAATAGGTTATACATTAGATAGAACTAGGATTCATGTAACATAAGTACACCACCCCTGTGCTCATTGGCACCCCCTGCTGTTCAGAGTTTGTACAAGGACAACTTTTCTATATACACATTGCCTGGTTAGAGCATACACAGAGAAATCTTAACCACTGCTCTTTACACAATCCGTTTAAGTTACCAGAGTTCTAGGCTCTCTATCTTGCTCTCTTCAGCTCACTCACAAGGTTTTTTGTTTTGATTTGAGACTGTGATGACCTTGGAAGAAGGTTAATTTTTGCCTGGTGATGCATTTTTGTGTAGCTTGGCCATATGTATCAAGTCATTATTCTGTTAAAATGCCAGATGACGCCCTATCTTCAGTTTTTTTATAAACACGAAGGGTGTTTTGCATCCTTGAATGTCAAGCAGTCCATGAATGTCAAGCAGTCCATGAATCAACAAAATCTTAACAAGACTTCGATGGGCTTTTGGAAGAGAAGAAAGCAGATCCTCCATTAAGAATGACAATCAGCATGATGTGATTTTCCACAAATTTATCTTTAACGCTACACAAACACACACCTGCAGTGTGTGCTGCAGAACAGCTCATTCTGAGCCTTATCTGAACATGGTTCAAGTTAAAAATTACGGTAGAGTTTCATCTAGTATATTGGAGAGAAACAGCTTTTTATTTTTTATACTCATTTCCTAGTTTAATAGTAGTAGTTCTATCGGTATATATGGACCAAGTTTAGCTTAGCAGCAATGTTTTTTTCCTTATAGACATTTTCTGATTTACAGAAATGTATGCAGCTCCACATCATAAAAAATAAAATAAACTGATATATACTGTTTTGCATTTTTCTGAGAGACATGAAACTCACGCAATAGAAAAACAAGATAATTTAAAGACTTTTGACATATCTTTATCAGGGGTGATAAAACCAGTGGAGGGCTTTGCATGTTTACTACTAGCAGTAATCATAGAAAGAATTCTGAAGTTAATGTAATAGCACAGGCTGTATTATTGCCAGTACACATTATAGGACTCAATACATGATGTACATTTAGAGCGTGACAAGCGTCTGGCAGTCCAACATCAGTCTAGAGGTCAGAATACCCTGGATAAGGAGAAATCTCTACTACTATTTTCTGTTTTCAAACATTTCATTTTTTTTGTTCTTACTGCACTCAATACAAAGCTATTGGAAATTGAGCCTATATTATATAATCACAGTCATGTGACTATCATACAGGAACAATCTTAAGTCAGAAGCCTTTTTAGGTTTGTTGTAGAACTGACTGCAACCAGAAATCCATCCTGCCCACAGAATCACAATCCACGATGACCAACTGGAAATACTTTAAGACACTTCGTTGTCCTTTGAGGTAAATAAATATTTTTGTTCATTATCTAATTTGAATTGAAATTGGATATCTTGGCAAAGAAACTTTTTCAAATATTCCTACATCAGTATTCCAAATGAGGGGGTTTGATAGACACTTTTAGCATAAATTGCAATAAGTGTCAAGAAGGTGTAAATACAAGTTAAAACATACACTACATTAATGTTTTCTCTTACGATCGAGAAATAAGAATAACTCTGTAGTGACACATGAAATCATAATCACCTTTTTCTATAATCTTAGCCACAAAACACACTTATGCTAGTGCATTGTCACCTGACAATATTTTGCATCTCCTCCACCTGGCTTGAGTAAAATTAGCATAACACAAGACCAGCAGCATTTTTTGGTTTAATTTTGCAATAACGCAACGCTGCTGGACTCTAGCTTGCATCATAGCAACGAACAAAAAGCGCAAAGTGAGAATGCCAGTACCATCTCTCCAAGCAGAACTACATTTTCCCCTCTCACGATGAAAATTCCTCTCGGGATGTCTCCAAACTTTTTCCCCACGTGGATGCGCTCCACCGTCTGGTGAAACACTAAATTGGCTGAGAAACAGAAGCAGGACGTATGTCAGAGAGTTGACGGTAAAACATGTAAAAATTGTGAACTAATTAAGCAAACTGAACTGATTCGACTCGATTATCTAGTGTGAAAAAATAAAAGTGGAGCTGATTTAATGAAGCTGTACCAAACTGATCGATGCTCCTGAGGTAACCAATCAGAGTTCTGCCATCTCGGAGCAACACCAGGTGCTTTTCTGTAGGGTACAACCGAACACGAAGAGCACTAAATTCCACATTTTTAATACAAATATTTCAAGTGTCTCCGAAGAAGCATAATGTTCTGTGCAAATGAGGAATAATTGATGCTTGCAGCTTACTGTCGATGTCGTCAATAAGGCTTGCCGTCCCTGGTACGTAGTTCATCTTGAGCTTCAGTATTTTTCACTTCCAGCACATTTATTTATCGTCAAGCCATGGATATTTCAGAAATTGTTTCTTTTAACATCTGCGCAGGAAGTGCCTTCTTCTTCTACTACTACTTAACTTAGGTTGCCATCATTTGACTTTCAATACCGCCACCTTCTGGTTCAAGTAAGCGTTACTTGATGCGACAAAAGTGAGCAAATTTTAACTTGCTCGTAGTTATGAATATCTGACTGCGAGACTGGAAAGAATTACACAAGTATCTTAATATTGCACTCTTAGCTTAAATTGTATTTATTTTTTTTCTTAGCTGGTATATGTATTCCCTCTGGTATTTACAGTTTTAACTCTACATCCCCTGTTTTTGCCTGAGTACTTAATTTCCAGTGCCTACGGAAAGTGATTCTATAAATATTTGTAAAAGACTGGCTTACTCTCAGCTCAGTAAATTCCTGTGAGGTACCCTGGTACAAAGTCACCTGGTTTAGCTGTGAAATTTCTTCACTACTGATTCCAGTCGGACAACAAGGAATAGCAACCACTTAATGTGTCAAGCCATGTAAAATCCCAAAAAGAGGTCAGAAAGAGGTGGGAGGGATGGTCATAAATTCCCACACAAAACCAATTAAACTTGGTAGGAAATGTGGAAGCTTTAATATCTCCAAAGGGTTGGTCAACATCATATTAAATCCCATAGAACAAAAGTATGATATTACTCTGTGTGTGTAGGGACCCACATATTCCCACAAAAAATAAAATGGTTAATACCTGGTGCTCTAAAGTATATCAAACTTTTCGCAGACAAAACCCAACAAAACACATGCTAAAATTAATTTATTATTAAAATGGAATAATGAAATTAGTCTATTTTGGATTCTTATCATTTCTTGAGACTGTTGACGTAAATGCACCACCAAAGATCGTTTATAGGCGACTGATATTATTTAACTATTCATAAGATTAGTTTAAAAAACAGTATTTGAGAAAAATATTTCTCATGTGAGCAAAATATCAAAATGTCTAGTACCAATAATTTTACATGTCTGTTATTGCAATGTGAACACATTTACAGTACATGTTAGGGCAGATTAGTCTGTAAAGACTTTCACGATGCCATAAAAATGCGTTTGAGTGAGACATCTTGATATTTTGTTCCCTCTTTGTTTGTTTAAAGGGACAGGCCAGTACTTCCCTTAGCTGCGCTTGACTATCGTTTCCTGACTTCAATCTGACGATCTGCACTTCCGCGAAGAAACCGCTCTGGGAATGCTGACAGCTTAAATAAGTATCGTTGTGTGAGTTAAAGGTTTCTTTCTTTACAATGACAGATGACGGGACGGCTGGCCGCAAAAGCACGTAGCTAAAGCATCAACATCAAATGCAGTCAAATCTGAAACCTGACTGGCCCTCGACTTGTAACTCGGGAAATAACCTCGGAAACTGGAATAGCGCTATGGTGAGTGAATGATAACGGTTTAAATAGTCATGTTTGCTATAAAAAAAACGCAATGTAATGTGTTTAATGTCAAGAAAATAAAACCCAGGGGAATTAGTGTATGATACCGAAGAGGCTAACGTAGAGAGCTATTAAAGTATTAGCTGCACAGCTAACTAAGCTAGCTGGCATTATGTAATAGTTACAACTAGCTTGGTTGTAAAGCTCCTGTTCAGATTTTGGCTTTTTCACTAGACATAACTTTCACGTCAACGATATTTAATCTGACACGTGAGTAAATTTAGCTTAGCTGTAGCGTATAAAGAGTTTGCCCTAAACCGGTCCAGCAAGCGCAGTAATAGCCATTGTAACTGTTAAATCAGATATTGTTTGTTTAAGAACAGGCAGCCAGACTGTGTCAGCTACCACTTCCTGTTAAACATTAATGTACTGCTTTTTCTTTGTGGCATATTGCGTTTACAGGATGCTCCCCAGTATCCAGGTTACCCTTCACATTACTGGTATCCACAGTCTCACTCCACTGGCCACTATGCAAACACTTATCCCTCGGGATCAGATGTTCAGCAACAGTACAATCCACAGGTACAGCTCATTGTGCAATATAACCCAACCTGCCATTGTCCAAACAAGTTGGAATTAATCTATTAATCTTTCCAAGTCTCTCCTGAATGCTTTTCATTTGTCTCATATTTATATTATGGCCACATAAAACTGCACATGTAGTAAATCTTTCCTTTGCTTTGGTTAAAGGTAATGCCAGGAGGCTATCCAAACGGCCATGGAGTCTACAACGCTGCACAAAACCAGTATCCAGCGAGTGGTTTCCATCCATCCAACCCTTTCTACTGTGCTGACCCCCAGAGAAATTCCTACCCTAGCCAAGGCTGTCCGGCTGAGCAGAGCGGTGGGCCGTCAGGCCAGCCACACAGCCAGCATCATCATTATTCTGGTCTGCCCTGTCAAGGGGTGAGATGACATTACACCTGAAATACACAAATCAAATCAGTTTGCTATCTAATTCTGAACTGTGGAACAGACAAGTAAATGGATTTATAGCAGATTTGGGAAGATTTGGGAGGAAAATATTGGATAAAAACAAATTGCATAATACTAACTTTAGTTCAGATTTTTTTTAACAGCCTGAGGCAAGCTCTGTAGCGTTGTGCTGGATTTGCTTTTAAAGTTTGCCAGAAGGCAGCAGGTGAACACTTATGAACTGTATGTGAGGAGTCGCCGACAATGCCCAGTGCTGGACGGGAGCTAGGCTTGCTTCGGTTTTGTCCTTGGAGAAAACCTCATCCTTAAAGTCATATTGATTTCTCCACAAATGTGTTCATCCGAGCAATACTGAAAAAATGTTTTAAAACCAACATGTGTTGGCTGCTCCCTCAGGGTCCTGGATACCCATCTGGACCATACTCCCACTACAGCGAAGGTGGACATGCTGTGCCTCAAAATCCCCCCTATCCCACTGGGCAGTCGCTCCATCCCAGCCCTCAGGGAGATGCTTGGGGGCACACAGGTCCATATGCTCCCTCACAGCAGCAGTGGCACCAGGGGCAGCAACCTTCACAAAACCACTATGGAAATCATGTCCGTCCAGCACAACCTCCAGCATGGCCAGGAACTGGAACTGGTGCTCCACCACCCTATCAGCCCAAGGTCAGAATAACTACAGTCAATTTGTGGAAGTACTTGCAGGATCTTGCGTAAATACTCGTACTTATTTTGTCACATTGCAACTACAAAGTCTCTTTAAAAAAAGAGAAATTCATGCAGTAGCTCAGCTTATTTATTAAGCAAAAAACAAATTTACTGAAGTGTTCAAGATTTGTTTTACAAAGACATATCTGAAAATCCTGCATTTGTGTTTGGCTCCCCCTGTTCTGATATAGACCACTATATATGTCAGACTTAAATGTTGCAGATGTTTGAAGGAGGCTTAGGTTATAAAAAAATATCAGAAGCTTTGACTTTTTAATTGAGAACTGTTCAGTCATCCACAACTCTTAAATTTGTTTTAAAGTGGCAAGTGGAAATTCCTTGTAAAATGGATGGAGTTAAATAAAGGACGACCCTGGACACAAACCAGGCAAGACAAGAAAAACTAGAGTGCAGTGAGGGTTCACTTTCTAAAACTAGTCAAAACTACAGATAAATGGTTTTGATGACAGGGTATTAATCTGTGAAATTGTGCAAAGTTCAGACTTTCACATCTTTGGCAAGATTTTTTTTAAAAAATCAAGCATTCTTCATCCAGTCTGACTGAGTTTAAACTACTTTTCAGAGAAAATTAGCAAAAATATTGTCCCTATATGTGCAAGAGTGCCTGAAAGGACGGACTCACCTGACTGCCATATCGGTCCCCCTCTCTCTTTTCACATAATGGTATGATCCCATATCCTCGCATGTGATTGACCACAAGGCTGCTATTCTACTGATCAAAACAAATCTCCAGAGCAGAGGCACTGACACAGAGAGCTGAGCAACAAAAGTCTAAGAACAAAACAAAACTCGGATTGGGCGCGCTAGCTCGCGATCTTTCTTCCCCCTCACCTGGTTTCTCGCCCTCCATTTCTCATGTGCTATGTTTGTAGCACAACGACCCTCTTCTTTACAGTCACGCCTCTCAGGAGCAGTCGTTCATTTCAAAGAGCCGTTGTTCTATCAGATTGCCATACGATATCAAAATGGCATACATGCAACGAGTACCATGCCGGCGCATGCGCATTAACAAGTCCGACCGTCAGAGGAGTTGTCAGTTCAGCATAAGCAACAAGTTATGACAAACTAGTTCGTCATAAATTGTTTTCAAAGATAACTAGATGGACATACATACGTTGTTGTGGTTCCAAAGTGTTTTTAAAGCAGTGTGCAGCTGCAGTGAACTACAACACACCCGTGTAAAACTCAACCTTCTTAACGGCTAAGTCAGAATGCCATACAGCTGTTACCAACAAAGTGTATGACGATATACGTCATGATTCTAAGTTGCTGATTAAATAAAATCATATGGTAATGACAGCGTATAGTGTCCGAGCTAAGCCTATGACTATCTGACAATGTATGCTAATCGGACACCGTCGCATTACAGTGGATTCGTTCGCAACCGAAAATATCCAAGATGGCGTCGCGGCAGAAGCGCTATGGTTGCATTATACACTAAAAAAAGAACGATGCTAGGGCCAATCACAATAAAAGGACGAATGCATCAAACTGTTGGACAGAAAGCATACAGCTGATTTGTATGAATGAAAAGTGTTTGATGCGTTGCTTAGCGACGACGGTGACTCTTGAGGGGGGAGCTTCGAGCACATCGTGGTCTGCTATAAATGTCCCAGGTAACGTTATACTGCTCCACGTCCTGGTCATTAATGTTAGCGCCATGATACTGTACGTATGTCATACCGCGTGTGACATACGTACATGTCATATGCTATATCATTATTGTCGTATTCTATAAAATGGAATATTATGAGACTCGCTTGTCAGAGCACAGTTTGAAAATAATTTGTAAGACGGTGTTACACATTTCTCAATTTTCTGCATTAAAATAATTTTCTACTGGTCTGATGCAATTTTCTAATCTTAAATGTCGTTTTTTCATTAGTTGTAAGCAAAAAAAGACTCGTTAGTAATATAAAAGTTATTTAACATCAGTCTGCGTGAAATTAATCTATATAATGTTCACATGTGAGCTGAGTTAATGAAATGCATGAATCTTTCCTTATTATTATTTATTTAATATGACTGGTTGTAGAGGTCAGCCAGACTGATGCTCTTGCACATTTTTAGCTACCTCCTTCACGGAGCCTTCACGGAGGCAGGAAAAGGTAAAAAAGTCGAAAAATAAATAATACCTGAGAAGGTGTTTTCCTCTGCTGGAGATTCCTAAAGTTTTGAAAATTGGCTGTTCAAAATGTTGCATTTCATGTTAAAATGTTTATTTGACAGAAGGGTTTTTTAAGTCTGCTTTAATTTTGTTGGAATCAAATACATGATGCATAAATTGAATTGTTTTATTTCCTAACTCCAGGAACTCAGTCTTTCAGCAGTTTTGCATTTCTATGGAAGTTTGTTCCAGATTAGAGAAGCATAAAGACTGACTGCTGCTTTTCCATATTTGGTTCTGATTCTGGGGGGTGCAGAGTAAAACCAGAAAACATTAGTTGTCTAAAAGGTAGATGCAACAGAAGAACTTTGATATATTTTGATACTATGCTGTTCAGTGATTTATTAACTACCAAAAGTATTTTAAAATCTAAGGGGGTGGGGGGCCAGTGGCAGGCCTTTAAAACTGGGATGATGAAAACTGAAACTCTTCCTAGTTTTAGTGAGGAAACAAGCAGCAGTGTTCTGGATCAACTTCAGCTGTTTTATTTATTTTTGTCTCATCTTTTTCAATGGGCTAAATACAAATGCGCACTTTTTGATTTTTTTTTTATATTTTCATTTGTAAAGAATAAGAAAGTTATGTATAGTTGTTATCCCATTTAACAATTCAGCAGCATCTGACATTGATTTATCACAGAAAATCCCAACATGTTAGTTTTTTGTTGCAACATGACAAAATGTGAGAGAAGTGTGAATACTTTTGTATGGAACTTAAGATATTATTCGTTGTTCCTTTTTTTTTTTTTAACAATAATATTCTTCTAACTGCTGTTGTAAAGCTTAAACACACTGTGTTTGTGGCATTATAGGACCAACAGCACCAGCGAACCCCTCAGGTGGGACCTAAACCCAGGCCGGCTCCAGCCCAGAATCCCCCCAACGGAAAGCCTGCTGAAATAAGCTCACCTCCCCAGATCTACAGCAAAGCTGGGCGAAGCGATCCCAGCCCTTCTCAGCCCGAGCCCCAACCAGCAGCCGCTCCGGTCGGACCTCACCCCCTGAGCGACAACCCTGGGCTTGCCAAGGTCCAGCAGGTCATGGCCCGGGTTCAGCTGCTTCAGGAAGACGTTGACGAGTTTGTCGGGAGAAAAACAGACAAGAGCTACCGGTGTCTGGAGGAACTGCTGACCAAAGAGCTGCTGGAGCTGGACTCTGTGGAGACTCAGGGACAGGAAACTGTTCGACAAGCCCGCAAAGAGGCCGTGCAGAGAATTCAGGCCATTCTGGACCGGCTGGAGAAGAAAGCTTTCTGAACGAAACCTTATTTATCTGCCTGTTATTCACTTACTTTCTTTGCTCAGATCTTCCATGGACAAACGGAGGTGTTTAGTCTCCCTCTGCAGAGCTTTAACAATATTTCCTGACAAATTGTCATTATCATTTAGGTGAGGTAACGGACATAGACCCCCCCAGGAATAGACACACCTCTGATTTAAAGTTTAAAAAAAAATCTTTTAAGGAGTGTTTTGTGCTGGCAGTAAACATAAAACTTGTATATCATAGGTGACTTTCAGCCTCCGTGAGTGACTGAGCTCGCTACCCTCATCTGTTACACCACGCCCTCACCAACATGGCGCTGGGTCCTGCTGTTTGTGTTTATTACATCGTGCCACACGTTCAGAGCATCCTCAGGATAGTCGGTCTGTTTTCATCCTAATCTTCTCGGGGCAACAAACACACAACACGCTTCCTCGGCTGATTACCGGAACATTTGCATGATCATGCTGTTGTCCTCTTCTGTGACGGCTTTGGGATGTACTTAGTTGCTCACAGTCACCTCCTCATGTCTCTGCAGCAGCTGGTATGGTGTTTCTCTTATTCTCAGCCTTGCATGCACTGTAGTGTTGGATAAGCACTCACACAGCCTGTCACTCAGCCCGTATTGTAGCAGATTTAGTGAAAACCCCCTGAAGGCCGCTGCCCTGATTCCTGCAGCCACTGAGAGTGGAGACCTAAAAAAACGCCCTGTATATCTCTCTCTCTCTCTCTCTGTAGAAGCGAAGGACAATGTCGGCAGTTCCTTTTTAAAGGCTGAGTTTTCTTCCTCACTTTTTCTACACCTGTGAAAGTGTGTAAATTACATTTTCAGTAAAGATGTACGCTTAAAGACAGTGTTAAATGCGCAAGGATTAAGTTGGAATTTGCTCACTATTTTGTCTAGGGCACAGATTCTTGTTTGGACTGCACATGTGCACTACAGGTCTTTGTCTCTATACCTCTCTCCCCCCCCCATCTCAGACATTCTTGTTTTTGTTTGAAAAATGAAGAAGAAAAAGTGCCATATTTGATATGGTGATTTTTATATCTGATCAGAAGGAGAATATTAAAAACAACCAAAAGGTTTGCATGGAAAATCTTTTTTTTGCATTGTGTTTATTTTTGTTCATTTCTGTTGTGACTCATGTTACCAACAAAAGATGGAAGTCTTTTCTTGACTACGATTCAGGAAAAAGCAAGTATTTTGTTTTCCTTTCTTTTTATGCTCTGAAATTGTTTTATATTGACTTTTATTACAGTTAAACATCTTCTATGAGCTACATTTATTTTTCTCGCTCTTGAAAGCAATTATTCAGTCCGATTATAAAAAAGAAAAGTTATTGTTCTTTTTCCATCAAATGGAAACTTGCCCTGGGCAACACTCTTCTTCTAGCCAGCTTTCACATCTTTAAATAGACTGCTATTTTAATTCAAAAGCATAACATGCAGCCCTGAAGGCTTGAAGGCATGCAGGCTGGATTTAATGCAAGGGTCAAATGTCCTGACAACACTCGAGCATACGGTGTCGTGGTGAGTAAATCAGAGGAGAAGCTTGAGACTAAGGTCACCTGTGGTATTCACTCTGTTGTTTGACACACAGGCTGCTGGGTATTTCTATGGAATATATTGTTAAATATTAATGATATTAAGCTTTTGTGATGTCTTTTTGTTTTTGTCTTTTTTCCAGTCGGTTCAGTTAAGTAGTTCGTAAACAGGAAAAAAAAAAGGGGTCACTTTTCCACATCTGAAGTCCATCTGTCGTTTGAAAGGAAGAAGCAATGTCCTACTCATCCAAGCTTCCCGCTTCCTGGAATGATGAACAACCATGTCGGAAAGTGGAAATCGATCTGAGCTCGCCTGGTTTGGCAGTGTTTGAGTTGGAAAGACTGCTGTTCACAGGCAAAGCCATCATCAGCCACGCAGATGAAGTGTGGCCAAGGCTTTACATCGGCGACCAGTAAGAATCTCATCTTTTCCTCTTGGGGAAAAATGTTCACTTGGTTTGAATCAAGTGTGCCTGTGAAACGGAAACGGCTCGTAAATCAGTTTTTAAAAAAACGAAATGGGTAACATGAGAGTTGTCGAGATACTTGCACCGTCTCCAGCTGCGGTATGTGAGTTTCCGCTGACACCAGGCCATGAAGGCATACCGCACCCTAGGCTATATTCCTTATGCGTGCCTCAGATGGTCTACATATCAGTCACTATGTTGCATGCTTAATTTTGTTTCCTGAAAATAACTGCATGTTCTTTTTGGTGGAATATCATGTCAGAAAACTACTGATGTTATGAATTTCTCCATTTCACACAACATGTAAAATAATTCTCAATGCCTCTACCATCTGTCCACATATACAGACTAAATGTTTTATCCAAGCAAAATGGCTCTGACTCAGATTGAATCTAGAGCATCTTTAAATAAGATTCACAACTAGGTCTTCACTTTGACTAGACCATTCTAACATATGAATATGGTGTGATCCATTTGTTCTGGCTTTTTTTCAGAACCATCGTTATTGGGCAAAATTGTGTGCATAAACACAGAATTTGATGATGAGGAGTACAAGAGAGGAAGGAAATCCACTTGTTCCTTTCTGAACTTTTTATTTAAACCTTTTATTGTCTGTTTGAAATTTAAATAATAAAAATAAAACATTTTCACGAGGGTGTGACCATATCTGTTTTGTTGTCCTTAAATTGAATATGTTGGGTTTTTTTTAGACATAGCGCAGAAAACCTTGCAGATCTGTCCAGGCATCGCTTCACTCACGTCCTGAATGCAGCTCACGGTAAACGAAAAGGGCAGCCAGCCATATACAAGCAAATGAAGATCACCTACATGGGCATTGAGGCACAGGACTCCTGCAACTATGACATGAGCATCAACTTTCAGGCTGCAGCAGACTTCATCCACAGAGGACTAAACACGGGAGGTAAGACGGCAACAACTTACAAACCATTACGGCCGCTTTCAGGAGAAATTAACTCAATTTCACATCTTTCTTTGATTCTCAGGGAAAGTTCTGGTGCACTGTCATGTGGGAGTCAGTCGCTCTGCCACCCTGGTGCTGGCTTACCTGATGCTGAAGCAGAAGCTCTCTCTTGTGGAGGCTATTTGTGCTGTGAAAGACAATCGGGGTGTGATCCCAAACAGAGGTTTCCTCCGACAGCTCATTAAACTGGACAATCAGCTCTTTGGCAAACATCATTAGAATGTTCAAGCTCCAGCATCTGAAATCAGTTCATTTCTTCTGGTCTGGACTTGCTGTATGCAAGGACGAGATCCTAACAACAGTTTTTGTTGTTGTTGTTTATAGTTTAACATCTTAGAATTTAAAAAATAATTTATTTTCTGACTTGCAGACATCCAAAATTTTCTAAAATCCCAATGTGAAAACTCATGAAAGCTTTTTAAGTATTATGTAACAATCCACTTCTGTAACATAAAGACACACAGGCGATAAACTTGTGTTGATTCTGTGGCTGTGTATTTAACTATATTCTGGCTGGAATAATTACACAATATTTAAATATTTTCAGGACAGAAAGTTTGATCAGAAATGAAGCCACTTTGTCATTGTCTGTATATTTAGTGGTCTTAGTTGTCCAGGAAAAAAACATATTTTCTTAACCCACACAGGACAATTTTTCTATTTATACATTTAGGCCTGTCGCGATAAATGGTAAATCAATTAATCGGACGATCAAAAAAGCTATCGAGTTAGTTTCATTTATCGTCATTATCGTTTCTCCCTTCATTTTTCCATGACACTGGATGAGAAAGCTCAACTCCTCCGGTGCTCTCCACTGACCCTCCCTTCTTCATTTCTTTAGCGTAATGCCCAGCTCACTCGAACCGATCGTGGCGTGTGGTGTCCAACAATGGACACAAAATAATGGCGAACAGTCCAGTTAACTCATTTTAAAACCAGGCATTAATCGATGTTTTACTACAGTCTACCTGCAATGCATGTGGCTGGTGTCAGCCTAAAGTCCTGTCTGAATGAATATTGGCACATTTACAGTTTGATCTGCACTGAACAGGGCAATATTTTCTATAGTCTGCAGGGAGGAAATGACTGCTGCAGATAATGTTTACCATCAAAAGGTTGCTTAGATTGACCTTGGTTTATTTGAGGGTCATATTCTGTGAGGGACAATTAGGTTTAAATGGGAATCACACCAGAATAAATGGAAATGTGTTTTCTGCTTTCTTTTGAAGCCCAAACATGACCCCGGCCCCAACTTGTGAAAACACCTTTCATCAATTTCCAAGCTTTCTGAAGACAATATTTTTAATGTTCATAGCTAAAACCCATAAATAAACTGAAACATTGAAATGGCTCGATGGGAGCGCGTGGTTCGACGGGAGCGCGTAGCATTTCATTTTCCTCCTTATGCTCTCTGCCTTTGCCAAAGGCGCGCTTTCTGATTGGCTGTCACAATATTATTGTTTATTGCAATAATTTTTTAAGACAATTAATCGCTGAGCAAAATTTGTTATTGTGACAGGCCTATATGGATTGTATTATTACTGTCCGGATTGTGTATTCTAGAGTCTTCACATATTTATCTATAGTGAGCACAAAATGTCATTTTCAGTGACTATTTATGTATCACAACTATTGAACCACTTCATGTCCACTTCTACAGTACCTTAAACTTTTATCAAAGGATACAAATGTTAGTCATGTTGAAAACTTAACTTGTTCTTCAGCTGGTTAAGTTTTTACATTTAATTAAGGGTGTATTAGCACATGATGCTCTCCAAAGTCTTGTCAGGATATTTATTTTCGTACTCAAATTTTCTTGTAAATAGTGGAAATATAACACTTTTTATAGATATCCGAGTGACAAAATGAAGTTATTCCTTTACAGTATTGCCACCTGCTGGACAGAATTGCTTAAATCTTTGCAGATAGAATTTAAAGCGAACTGAAACTTATGCTGTTGTTCTCCTAATACATATTTTGTTAGTAATGTAATTGCAATACTGAGTAATGGTCCAAATTGGCTTTTTGTTCACAGCAAGCTTCTATCTCCATTTTCCATCACAAATCATTAATCTTGGTTTGGACTTATGCAGCAAAGAAAATCAAAAAAATTAGCAATGGCAAAATTTCTTTAGTTTACTACCTTAGAGGTTTTGCTTTTTAATCCAGCTTTTTGTCTTCTGGTCAAAAATCATCCTTTTTTCTCCACACATAAAATAATCCAGAAATGAGACTAATCCCTTTGTGAAAATCCCTGTAGGTCTATGAGGTCTATGATCTACGGTCCAGTTCCAGTCCTCAAAAGCAACACTCCTACAAATTTTAGACACATCGGGTCCAACATACCTGAAACAAATGGCTGATTTTTCTTATGAGTCATTCAGCTCTGCAGAGGTCTGGTAAGAAGCCACTTTTTTGATTTAAGTCTAATTTAAGGACTGCATCTAAAATTGCAGGATAGTAATCCTGAACGTTTGCCCGCTAGTCCTGCATTTTTGAATCTCAAAGACAGGCAGCATTTGATCTAAGAGTGTTTGTGCTTTTCCCTTTTCTGGTCTAACAATTTGCTCTGGAATAAAACCAACTATTTTAATACTTTCAAGTATTTCTTAAAATGACAACAGTCAACACAGGACACTGCAGTGGAAGAAGATATATTTTCAGTTTCGAAGGAATTTCCTGAAAAATCATTCTCATAAATATTATTTTAATGAATTGAACAATGTATTCTTTTGGCTCAATTATAAACGTCAGTGGTTACCTTTGCCTTAACATAGATTTTTTTTAAATAAAGGTTTTAACAACAGAATGGAGTAGATTGTAAATGCAAATCAAATCTGGAATCATCATACAGGTCTCCTCCTGAATGCTGAGCATCAATGTTTTCATTTGTTGGAAGAAGGAAATGTACAAAAAAGACAAAACTATGCATTTCTGGAAAAAGCTGAGCAATGTAGGTGAAAGTGTCCCTCCAGTGCTGACTGCTGAAAAGTTCAAGATTTCTTCTTCTTGAAATGTATTGGTGGTTGCCAAGAAACATTAGGTGAGCATTACCGCCACCAACTGGCAATGAGTGTGGACCACATGACAAAAAACAACAAAACAATATCCTATTAAACAACTTACATTGTTTCAAAAAATTAAATATAGCTCGATATCCTCTATATAAGAACAAGCTCAACTATTGCAAACCAGCTCATTTCCTAGCTTTGGAGTTATGGAGAAGAAATCTTCCTCCTCTCCTGCAACTTTTAGATGTATGTGTTCCAACAAACCTAAATTCATGCTTCAATTTTCCAATCAGCTTTGCAAAGGTCTGGTCACAAGCCATTAAATATATTCAGGTGTTGGTAAAGGTATTCATCCAGATGTTTCACGTTGGTAGCCCTTAAGGACTGGAGTTGGGTATCTCAGGTGTAAAGTAACGAAACTAGATAAGTAAAACAGAGAAAAGTGGTTGATTATTAAATGTTCATCAGCTTTGAGCAATGAGGGCTGCATTCAATAGGGAAAGATTTTTTGCACATGCTTTGTAGCTAATGATCATGCTCAGAAAAGAGCATGCTCAACAAGTTGTTGAACAATAGCGCAACTTTCCTGCAGGGAATCAAGCCTGCTGGACTTTCAGAAATAATTGTCTTTATATCTATTGTTCAAAGCTAAAACTTGTAAGTATTGGTTCAATGATTGTGTGGAATGAAAAAAGAGGAATGCTGTGTGTAATGTTCCTTTTTGTTTCTAAGTTAAAAGTGTAAAACTTCCAGGCAGTATATTTCATAAAGGAAAAAATCAGAATTGTGAGTTTAAAAAATGGCCTGTGTCTTAGATTTCTTTACAACCTCAGTTTCCTATAATGGTTGTTCAGTGATTGGTGCAGAGCATGTAAGAGACTTAATTCCTCCTAAACAGTCTGTGTGCTGTCCTCTGTCCATAACATGAATAGTTGTGGTGAGGCTTCAATGCATAAAATATTTAGCAAAGAACCTGCTTGAAAGTTAATCTTAGCTAGTTTTTTTTTTTCATTTAACTTAACCTGTTTTGAAAAATCTATGCATTTGGTCCCTTAAAGAACCCACCATCTTTAATCGGGTGTCTATGATTATACAAGCGGAGGACAGTGAAGTCTCCTGTAGGTGAAGAAACAAAATGGGAACTTGATGTCATGTTTGCTGGCAAATATCTTGTAAACTCAAATGACTGTAGTTTTGACCTTCTGTTTCAGATTACCATGATGTCCTCAACTTTTCCAGAACTGTGTGAAAACAAAATGTCCCTAGTAACACAAGTGTATTCACAACACTTTCCAGATTCCCTCTGATTTCAGCCATGGTTATTAAAAACAGATGCTCATAATTACATTATATTCAGATTTGATGTATTGGCATCACAAACATTTCATGTTTAATTTAAAGCTTGCCCACACCAAGGTAATGTCATAATCGCTCTGCCTGTTTTACATGTACTGTTCACTTAATCTCACAGAACAGCAAATGAAGCATCATGAAGTTTCATCTAATGAGTGGACCAGTGCTTTTTCTGAAGTTCGTACAATGTCACTGCTTTACACCATTTACTAGAGGAGTGTTAGAACTCAACAAAATAAAAGCAGACTGTTCTAAAATATGAAAGGCCAGGTAAAACATTTCCCAGTGGTTTGTGCATAATTGTTTTTGGATGGTAGCAATAACAACAAATAAACTAGAACATTTGTGAGGAAATTTAAATGGGGCCCGCCAAAATGTTGGAATGAAATTAGGGGTTCCGATGCTAAAAAAATAGCAACAATGCTTATGTTAGCCTAAATGCTGTGAGTGAGATGTGGGGTATCGCTAACATGTGGTCTTACTTTGACTTACTCCATTCAGTATAATAAACATAATAAAATAAAATAGCTAAAATAGTTATTTTATAGCAAAAGCTAATGCTAGTGCACAGGCTTGCTCTCCATCCATCCATCCATCCATCCATCCATCCATCCATCCATCCATCCATCCATC
The DNA here is from genome assembly GCA_902982915.1 of Phalloptychus januarius. Classification (NCBI taxonomy): domain Eukaryota; kingdom Metazoa; phylum Chordata; class Actinopteri; order Cyprinodontiformes; family Poeciliidae; genus Phalloptychus; species Phalloptychus januarius. The sequence continues at coordinate 18,709,173 of CADWAE010000482.1, read as the reverse complement.
CATCCATCCATCCATCCATCCATCCATCCATCCATCCATCCATCCATCCATCCATCCATCCATCCATCCATCCATCCTCTGTACACCCTTGTCCCTTAGTGGGCTCGGGAGGGTTTCTGCCTATCTCCAGCTAACCTTCCGGGCGAGAGGCGGGTACAGCCTGAACAGGTCGCCAGTCTGTCACAGGGCATGACTTTTTTTTGTGCGTTAGGTTGAACATCAAGCCACACTGCAGCTGTTATTGATGTTGGCATCTCTCTTACCAGCGCTTCCTCACCACCGGAGCTGAAATGTAATCGTCCTTTTATAGTGATAATCACTGAGCATGCTGCAGGAAACATCCAATCATTTTGGGTGTCTGGACACTTTAAATAAAAAAACCTCCTCAAACATGGCGGAACAACAGCCAGCGGACCCGCACAGTGGAGCATATTGTCATAAAGAAAGAAAGAAAGAAACCGGTGGAGGAGGTCAAGCTGGAAAGGCAACATTTCTGGAGAATAATAGATGCTTTTAGGTCTTACAGGTACAATAGATATATTTTACAATGTAAAAGGCGAGACTGGAAGCTGCCATTTATGTCGATACATCGTAATGTTGATGTTTTGCTAACAAGGGAACGACAGAGGAACCACACAGCAACCTTTCTACAACATATTGCTTCAGTTTAGTTTATGAACATGTTGTCGTGTTTTTGGTTCAAACTTTGAGTTGCAAATTTATTAAGCAGTAATCAGCCTGCTAATAATTGGGGTCTTAAGCTTATTTTCTTGTAGAGCAATGAGCCTGTTCTATGCAAAGTGCAAGGATTGACAGTAAACTGTCTTAACTACAAATATACTCAGTTTTTCAGTTGATAGCTGCAGTTTTGAGTTTTTTAAGGCTTTGTAAAACCTGAGGCCATGATTGGTCAGTGACTGACTCACTGCTACAGATCACGTAGAACAAATAGGTCTGGACAGAATAAACAATATCAAAGTTCACCTGATCGTTGATATAAACAGGCTCTGTCTTCATCCAGCCTGCAGTAGGTTGGACAAACTGAGCAGCCAGTAAACGGTAAGTGCATCAGTTGTTTTGTTGCTGTTTTTTTTAACAGAAAAGCTCATCTTAAAAGATATGTTTGTCCAGAACACTAGAGGATTTTTTAAATGTGCTATTCCTTTTAAAATCCAGGTTCGCAAAGAAATTGGAGGAAATAGCTACAATTGTGTAGTATTTATCCATGTCAGTATCTTGAATGTATTTTAGTTAACATATTAAAATATTGGCATTTAACCAGGTCTGACATACAAAACATGAAAATCACTTTAATCAAGGAAACTAACTGTATGGAATATTGCAGATAAGTTTAATAAATCATGAAACTCCAACTAGTAGAACTAAATGAGTAGGTGTAGAGATTTCACTTTGCTTATGTGCAATAGCAAATATTGTGTAACCCAAAAATAAACATCACTTTTGACCCTTTGTTTCAGTTCACCATGTTGTCTGCACCCGTTGTCCTTTGGATCTTATCGGCATTGGTTTGCGTAGGAAGAAGCCATCATCACATAGGGCACGGTGCGAAAGCCCAAAACACCGCTGCAGACGATGGCAACAACAAAATCTCACTGGTGACCTCAGCAAACAAAGAGTTTGCCTTCCGTCTCTACAGGAAGTTAGCAGGTCATGCTACCTCCCAAGGCAAAAACATCTTCTTCTCCCCTCTTAGTGTCTCTACTGCCTTAGCTGCTTTGTCTGTGGGGGCACGAGGTGAGACCCATCAGCAGCTGTTTCGTGGTCTGGGCTTCAGCAACTCCCAGCTGGCTCAGTCAGATGTAGACCAGGCCTTTCGTAGATTCTTTGCAAACACTTCTCAAGAGGACATTACCCAAGGCACCGCTGTGTTTGTGAGCAACATCCTCAAGGCAAAGCCTGAGTTCCTAGATGCCCTGAAGCAGTCCTTTTCAGCTGAGGGTTTCAGTGTTGACTTCACCAAAACTACAGAGAGCGCTGATACCATCAATCAGTATGTATCAGATAAAACTAACGGAAAGATAAACAAGCTGGTCGAAAGCCTGGATCCAGACACAGTCATGTATCTCCTCAGCTACATCTACTACAAGGGTAAAAGCTGTCTTCTTTCTATCTCTTTCATTGTGATGAATTTTAGTTGATGGGGTTGTTATAAGATATCTGCTTTTTGCTCAAACAGGAAAATGGGAAACTCCCTTTGATCCTCAGGATACCAGGCAGGACATGTTCAGGGTGGAAGAAAACACTGAGGTTCAAAGTCATGCAATCATGCAGAGCAGATCTGAGTAATCTTGTATTCAATTTACAACTAAGAAACTCTCAATCTTTTATTTTCCAGGTTCAGGTTCAGATGATGGAAATGGAAAAAAATGTTAATATTTATAATGACCAGGCTATCAACACATCGGTTCTCAACTTGCCTTTCAACAATTCCTACTCCATGCTGCTGCTGTTACCGGAAAATATGACAACACTGGAGAACAATATCAGCCCTGCACGTGTCACCAAATGGTTGAAGTGGAAACAGACAGAGTAAAGAGATTCTATATCACGTTTCACTTCAATTTCTGTCAACTCTTGGCAGATGAGTCTTTAAAACTGTCCTTCTCTCAGGACGTACAAGATCTTTGTTCCCAAGTTCTCTATCAAGACCTCGTATAAGCTGAATGATGTGCTGACTGAAATGGGAATGGCAGACATGTTTGGGGATCGTGCAGACCTCCGCGGCATTGCAGAAGGACAGAAACTGGCTGTGTCTGAGGTAAGTGAGTGGTGCATACGAAAATATTTCCTTGCTTATACTGTTGTCATTTGACCCATTCTGCTTTGATTGTGCTGTAAAGGTTGTGCATCAAGCCACACTGGATGTAGATGAGGAGGGAGCCACAGCCGCAGCAGTGACCGGTATAGGCCTTGTACCTCTGTCTTTCCACTACGTCCCCGAGCTGAAGTTCAACCGTCCTTTCATGGTGATCATCACTGATCGAACTGCAGAAAACATGCTTTTTATGGGCAAGATTGTCAACCCAAACATCTGAGAGAAGACCTTTTGTTTAAGCACAGTTTTGTCAGTACTGAATACAAAGAAAATACTTTCTCTGGTGTCTTGTTTTCATTGCATACACAAGTTATATGTAACAAGTCTCCCATTTGTATTTTAAGTTCCTTAATAAATAAAAAAGCAATGCAAGACAAAGTTAAACAATATCTGATTGAATTCTGAAAATTGAAAAAACAATCACCAGAAAATCTAATTAATTGACTGCTTTCAATAAAAGAGTCACAAAAGTGTATGTTTACCTGGATTTGCACAGCAAAACATTTTTCAAGCAATGCTTATAAATGTTAAAATTAGTTGTAGAGTATTTTGAAGGACCTAACAGTCAAGTTTCAATTCCCCATGCAAGACTCCTTGCTTTTGCTTTCCTAAATCTTTAAAATGTGTGTATTCCCTGAGATTTAATCAGTTGACTTTATTTAAAAGTTTATACAGTGAGATTGTGTCCATAAAAAATAAAAAAATATAATGTACAGGAAAAAAATTGCTGATTAATCTTCTCATTATTGTCACTTTATGTGGAAAGCCATTTATTGGTCAATTCCAACTCGTTTGATATTCTTTCTATTTTAGTGTGATGGAATAAACAGTACTCTTTGAGACATTGGGATAGTTTTATGATGTAACCCAGCAACTTCTTGACAACAATATGTCTATTTATATTGCAATGAACTTAGAAATAAGTTAACTTATTTTACCAAATTAAGACAGTTTGGTTGCTCTGGGTTTTATTATCATAATTGATGTCTATATACTCATAAGACAAAAAGAAAAATGCGTGTCATTCTTCTTTAACTATATAGATATATTATATCGTGTGTTGATCTGTCCCATAGTTCCCGTTGTAATACGTTGAAGTTTTTGGTTGGAACATGACAAAATGTGGAATGAATGTCGTTGCAAAGCGTTTTAAATTCAGATCGCAGCTGCAATTCCTGCATTTGACTGTAGGTAGCGGCAGGATGCCATGTAGACGTTGACTTACAGAATCACACGAAGTAGAAAATAGTCGCGCAGTGATTGGATGGCCGCCGAACTGTTTCAAACATGGCGGAACAACGGACAGCGGACCCGCACAGTGGAGCATATTATCAGAAAGAAAGAAGGAAATTCAGCCCGGAAGAGGAGGCCAAGCTGGAAAGGCAACATTTCTGGAGAATAATAGATGCTTTTAGGTCTTACAGGTACAATAGATATATTTTACAATGTAAAAGGCGAGACAGGAAGCTGCCATTTGTGTCGATACATCGTAATGTTGATGTTTTGCTAACAAGGGAACGACAGATGAACCACACAGCAACCTTTCTACAACATATTGTTTCAGTTTAGTTCATGAACATGTTGTCGTGTTTTTGGTTTCCTCGCACCAGGTTCCATGTCCATGAGCAGGTCAAGCGGGCTGAGCGTCAGTTTCGGAGTCTGTCACAAAGGCATCAAAGGGTGCTGCCAGGTGTTTTATCCAACCTGGCCCGGGTTAGGCAGTGCGCCGAACACAACCAAGAGATTCTGGACGCCGTCGTTCATAATAGCCTTCACATGTTTGAGAACGTGGAGTATGGGGAAAGGGTAAGTCCTAAATTTAGGGTTTGCGATGTTTCAGCGGAACTCCGAGTGACCTTGCCCACGGTTAAAAAGTGGGGTGGGCGAATTTAGAGAGAAGCATAGAGCAAAGGCACTAAAGTGATCCATAAACAGCCAACAGATTTTATTCTACATACATGTTTTTTTGTAGCTTACATGTCGGTTAGGTTTCGCATAATAAGCATACAACACTTGTAATTGTTTGTGTCAACTGTGACTTGTTTTGTTGTTATTGTTGTTATTAGGTTTTGGCAGTGTATGAAAGGTTACAGAAGTTTATATTCTAGATAATTTCTACATTGTTTATTTACATTGTTAATGTTTAAATTAATTAATGAGTAACAAGTTTCTTTTTGATTACGTGATCTTTGTGGATCATGTAATTGTGGATATAAAGCTCTAAACTATGGTGGCACACGGGTGCAAACGTGTGGACAGGTGCAAACAGCGAATCGCCCCACAAACACATGAATGACACAAACTCAAAAATACATACACACAAATAAAAAAACATACAACGTAAATACACTGCAAGCAAATGTTGCAGTCACAGAAAATGGAAACAAAAGCCTACAATAAAAAAAAAAAGATACTGCCAAAGGTAATAGAAACAATAGGGAAAATGCAGCACATAGCATAAAAAGCAGCAATTATGAAACGCTGCAAACTGGTCCAAAAAGCAGAAGTGCTCCAGACTACCAAGTTGCATCTGGAGTAAGTAATATTATGCTGCTGTTTTATAATAGTAAAAAGGCATATTTCAAAAAGACACAATTTTTTCTTCCTCCAACTTTCTTCTGGACATCTTGTTAACTCTACTGAGAGTCTGGTAACATAGGATTTGGTGGTGAACTCCTTTTTATGGGCTGGAGAACTTATGGTTTGTGGAGCAAATTTTCAGCGTTTTGCACTTATGGTTTTTGTTATTTGCAACATTTTTCATTTGTATTTTTAAAGTGTTTTGGGATTTTTTTTTATACTATGAATGGAGACTTTTAACATGGATGGAAATTTGTTTGCACAAATAAAAGCAAATAAAACGCTTTAGCCTCACACGGGAAGGTTCAGTGTTGGAAAATGTTAACTTTGAGTTTGCACAAACACACACTGCTTATCGACCTTTTTGCACTCGTCATATATCTGATGTGCTCTTCCCTTAAAATTTTTTACCGCCCTTTTGTCTGTATTTTGTCAGGAGGATCCGAGGAAGGCACGGCCATCCACTACATTTGATATGGACAAACTGAAGTCCACCATAAAGCAGTTTGTCAGAGACTGGAGTGAAGCAGGCCAGGCTGAGAGGGACTCTTGCTACAAACCAATCATTCAAGAGATCCAGAGGCTCTTCCCAAGTGACCAATAGTAGGAATTGTATCTGCTCACTTTTAAATCTACATGCTTGTGATTTCAGCAAATAAACTCTACTGTAAGATGGTTTTAACAGACCATATGTTGAACAAACATGTCAGTGTTTTCTATGTGATGTGTGCTTTTTGTGCATTTTATTATATCAGTGATGTGTCTAAGGTGAGCGTGCTGATTCCCGGTGCTGGGCTTGGTCGACTTGCCTGGGAGATTGCTCGGCTGGGCTACTCATGCCAGGGCAACGAATGGAGCTTCTTCATGCTTTTCTCCTCAAACTTTGTTCTCAACAGGTAACCCATCGAATGCATCCACTTAAGTTCATTTAAATAAAAGTTAAGTAAGTGACGTTATCAAAACTCCTTTTTTTTTCTTGCTCAGATAAGTCTTAAATTTAAATAATTTTGACCTTTTAAAAGTTCAGAAAAAAATCGCATCATTTAACTTAGTGAAACGCCGATTATTGCCATAGCCTCCTTTTATTGACGAGTTCAAATTTCTTTGCTCAGATGTGAGGAGGAGAATGCTCTCACTCTCTATCCCTGGATCCACCAGTTCAGCAACAACAAGAAGTCTTCCGACCAAACAAGGTCAATCAGATTCCCGGACGTTAACCCCCAGAGTCTGCCGCTAAACACTGACTTCTCCATGGTAGCAGGAGACTTTGTGGAAGTTTACAGTGAATCGGGTATGCGTTAGATTTGTTGTCAGATGTTAAAATCAATTTGGTTGAACCTTATTCCAGTACAAAATGTAGTTTGGCTGACTGGGTTAAAAGTGTTTTTTTTAATTATTATTATTTAGTAAAAGATTAGTAAGTATATGTTTAAGTGGTACTAGATGTTACCTTGTGACATTATGTGTTCCTCTCAGAGTGTTGGGACTGTGTATCAACCTGCTTCTTTATTGACACCGCTAATAATGTCTTGGAATACGTGGACACAATCTGGAAGATTCTCAAGCCGGGAGGCGTATGGATCAATCTCGGTGAGTCTGCCTTGTTAAAAGAAAACTTAACTGGACTAGAGACGTTTAAAAATACTAGATTTTATATTTAATAAGCACATTTCTGGCATAACTTGAATGAGCAGCTGTTTATCTTACACATGATCTTATCAGTGTTTCAGATCATTGTGGAAAAATAAAACAGTTATTTAGAACATTACATTAACTTGAATTACCTTAATTTAACTTAGTTTCTTCCTTTTTAGTATTTTATTCTTAGTATTTGTAACAACTAGAGTTTTTGTTGCTGCTGAACAGCAAAAAAACAAACAAACAAAAAACAGCCAAGTAAGAAATTCATTATCTCTGAGCCGCTGTCTTTATTCTGTGCATGACAATAAACCTCTTGAATCTTGCTTGGGAGATTTTCAGGATCGACTAAAGAGGACTATAATTTGCAATTGAAACATATCAAGTGTGCTGTTATGAAAAAAAAATAAGGTTGTTCGGAAAGAGTTGACCAACTTTTGAAACCTATTCTAGTGTTCTGTCACATCTGTCTGTTTTTGGTTTCTGTTAAAGCTTTTAAGATTTTTTTAACTTAAGACTGACATTTTCCTATGTTTCTAAGGTCCGCTGCTTTATCACTTTGAAAATATAGCCAACGAGCTCTCTATTGAACTTAGCTATGAAGACATCAGGACAGCAATGTTAAAATATGGCTTCATCCTTGAGGTAAATTTGCATTACATATATTCAATTGCATTCTGTTTGCCTTGAAAACACTCTTTATGGTAGAAAAGCAGTTTTATTTCTGTCACAGGTGGAGAAGGAGTCGATGCAGACTACCTACACTGAGAACGAGTGCTCTATGCTGAGATACGTTTACGACTGTGTCTTCTTTGTTGCTCGAAAACCTTCACTGCATTTTAACGGTCAAGAAGAAGATTTACAACAAAGTTCTCCACCAGCTGCTAAGTCGTCCAGGCGAGAGGGGAGCAACAGGCTAACGTGACATAAAATTTCTGCAGAAGCTCAACCACCAAGACACAAGCAATGTGGACATGTTTTCATTTTCTCCCTAAATACGCCTTTTTAAATTGCCTCTCTTTAAAGGTGCTTTCAACATTGAGGTTTTTTGGTGAACTTGTGCATCTGAATACAGCTGAATATTTGGATTGTGCTAAGCAGGCATGGGCCATGAGACCTTAATATAATGATAGCTTGAGTGAAAGAAACCTTGTTTTTACGATAAGGGTGACCCGAAACTTCGAAACAAAAACTCAGCTCACTATCTAATTTATTTTAAACAGCTAAATGTGTGTGTCTTGTAATAGGTGGAGAAGTGCAGTGGCATCCTTTTAGCCAGCTGACCTCCAGTGGGAGAGCGAGCGAGCGAGCGCTATGACAATTTTAGCAGTTTTTGAAACCTTTGAAACTTTTAAAAACTTTCAGACTGGTAACTGCCCCATGGTATCAAACTTTGTGGGACTCCAATATCAGCTTAAAAAAATGGTTCATCATACCATTTTTTGATCATGAAGTTATTGAGTTATCAGACGCAAATCGTATGTTTGTTTTTATTGGTTTGTTGTGAACTCCGAACCAGAAGGCGTCCACTTTGTTTGGCCATTAGGTCTCAGTCTTAACTTATTTTACTTCACTGCCTTCCCTTGCCACAGTTTGTACGTATTCACGTGTGCCTCTGCAACTGAATTACACATTTTGTAATTTATTTATTTTTACTTAAATCAGCTGTATTTACATCGGTCACCGTTCAGTATTTAAGCTGTGGAGCTGTCCTCATCATCTTCTTTATAATAAAGCCAAACATTTAGAGAAAAAAACTAAATATGAAGCAAGATTTTATAATTATTTTTGCCTTTATTTCAATGTCGTTAAAGGCATGCGGAGCAGTTTGGTGCTCACCAACGGAAGAAGAAAGCGGTGGGCGGGGCTTAACCAGCCGAACTCTTCCCTGATTGGTCCTTTTCACAGTGGCTGTTGTATGTCACTACCGGTGTTCTTTTTACTGCATTTGTACTGCACGCATATGTGCTAAGCTTTTAAAAGAAAGGAGATTTTACTTTGCTACTTGTTATCGCTGACTGTCTCACAGATTTGATGGCCAAAAGACGCGCTGAAGAAATGGTGCTACTCGACTCTCCCAGCAAGAGAAGATACTTCCCTCCAATTTGCAATGTTGACATGCAGCTGGAGAGCATGGCTTCGGTGGGAGGTGTGAGTTCCCCATCTCTTCTGACTTTATTAGGGAGTCGTTGCAGAAAAAGGCCTCTTTATTTCGACAACGGAGAAGCATATTCTTGTCCAACGATTTCACCCTCGGACTCCGGAAAGCATGCAAAGGATGTTTTGAAGACTCCATCTTCTGGAAGTTTCCCGGACGACTGCAGGTCTTGCGCACTTTCAAGAAATAAGCGACCGCGAGAGAACAGCGTCGGTACAGACACTGTTACAGCAAAAGATAAAGTAGGTCAACATGGTTTGATTTAACAGTATTTAGCCGACCTTACTCTCTTGAAAGCAAATTATGTAATGAGAGCGAACTGCCACTTGATGTCGTCATCTGCTCACATTTTAATACTGCTCATCCAGCATGACTTGAATTTGTGATGCTATAATTTCATGATAGGCGCATCTCTAAATTAGCATAACATGAAAAAAATCTTGTCAAAAAGCTAAACTCGGATATCATACAAAATTCATTATACCCAGATACATTTAAATTATTTTTTTCTTGATTTTCATAAAACCCAACACTCAGTTTCTCAAATGAAATACAATTACAGTAAAAGACCAATATATGCATTTTTTTAAATGCAGAAATGTTATTTTGTGGTTTACACAATAATGGGGAAAACTGACGACAGTTTTCCAGCAAACAGACATACTCATTGCTATAATCTGTTAGCAATAAGTATGTCTGTTTACATACTAGTGCTGCATTCACATTGACACATCCTGATCACAGCATTCCAGTCTGCATTGATGCAGTAAATCATTCAAAAGGAGGCCCAAAACAAGCACTAAGTCCATGTAATGTACAGTATTAAAATCCTTTCCTGTTGGTCTTTTTTACTATGGTCATTTCCTAATAAATGACCACAGTTCATCATTTGTTTTTACTGTAACGCTATCAGCAAATTTACCTGAGTAAACATTTGGAATTCATCAAATTTATGATGAATCTGTGCAATTTGCACAGATTTAACAGATTAGCAACCTTGCTAATTTAACTTTTGAATTAAATTAGCAAGAGAAATTAATTTGATAATTTTCAAATTTTCGAGATTCATCTCTTCATCAAGTTTTCTTGCAACTTTGCTTTTACAAAATAGTACCATCAAAGTTTATCTAGATGCTCACTTGCCTTTTCTCTTTCTTTCAGACAGCTGATGAAGATGGCACTTATAACTCCTTTCAATACTGGAGGGTCCCCTTACCTGAACTTGATCTTTCACTGCTAGAAGAGTCTAGTGACCATTACCCCAAAAAAGACAAGTCCAAAGAGAATGACACAACTTCAGATGCAATGGAGACCTGAAGATGAACACTTGAGGTGTTTTATTACCTGAGCAAACTGATGCTGTTATTCCTATAGACACGTCAGATAATAGAGCTAAAATGGATGCCTTGCTGTAGGAGTTCAATGACTTTCAGATGTTTTGTGAAGGAGCTCTTGGTCATACTGAAGCTTTATATTCAGTGGGTTTGTAAGAGCAAGGGGAGGCTGTTCTTCATTTACACCCCTGCCCCTTTTTCTGCTACATCTGCCAATTTCCAGCAGAGTCTGTGAAGTAGTGAGTTTGTCACATGCGAAGAGGAGCTCATTACTATTCATTGCTTCGTATCTATCATACATCAACTCACGCAGCATAAGGAATGTTTGGTACAGACTTTGACAGCTGATAAGTTTAAGTACTTTTCCAGAATGTACTTGTAGGGTTCTATGCAGTCTGGAAAATGATGGCATTTGTTTTTTTTAGAATTTTTCAGGTTTAAATACATAAATATTTCTTTACTCTCACTTTTATTCCTTCTCCCTTTCGTCCTTTGTCTTTGACAATAGTGTCTGCAGGGTCTGTTTTCTAAAGACCAGTCACAGCAGAATTATCCACCATAAAGTCATTGTGAAGTTTCGTGCTTATGCTTAGTAACTATCAGAGAATGGATGGCAAACTCTGGAAAGATGCACAATTAAGACATGAACAAGAACTCATGTGTTTGCAGTCTGCTGCAAGGAAAATGTGGATCTGGTCCCCAAATAAACATCTCTCAGCAGAGGTCGCGCTGAGTTACTTTGGTTGGATCAAGGAGCAGAATCTGTTATATTTTATAAACCAACTGGTTGGTAACAATGTGTTGGTAACAATGTCTTCAATAAAATTTCATCTGAGATTTGAACAATGCTTTATCTTCTAGATTAAGAACAAAGATAAGATGCATACATGCACGTAAACAAACGGGTTTGCTTCGTTGGGGTTTAAAAAAGGTCCTTGTAGGTTAGGGTTATTGAAGTCTAATAGTGTCTGACTAGCAGCACACGGTAAGCCTACATTACCCCTCACCAGCAGGCTGGTAATCAGTGTGCTGGTAATCATCCTACTACTTGCAAAAGAAAGTAGTAGGATGTCAGGACTAACATGTTGTCCTGACATGGAGCCCCATTCATCACTCTTGTTAAGAAATTGCTGCAGTTCGGTTGGTAATTGTGACCCGTTTGGCTAGCTGTTTTAAATAAGCTACAAGATCATTCTTTAGATTTTAGTTTTGGATATTTCTGCTATTAACGTGATACAAAGAAGCAATCTTGTTTTCATTCAGTTATCACATTGTCAGAATCTAAATGACTTGCATCTAGTTGGGAAGAATAGATTCAGAGTTTCCTAAATTGTTAAAGGTTCAGTATTATATATATTTTCCAGGCAAGTAGCAGTTTTGTAGTATAATCAAGTGACTATCTCATCTTTAGTCATTGCAAAAATGCTTTATGTACCAAATAGGACTTAAAATAAGTTACATTATTTAAAACCTTGAAATTGGTCCTCTATCTCTTTAAAAACTATTGCTCTTTCTGACACTCCTCCTTCTTAGGAAGTCTTCACTTCCAGTATTAATCCCTTAACAAAACTTTTTTCCAGCATTGCACTAAGAAGTACCTTGTACGACGAGCTCAGCAGAGTTTCACCAGGTGTTTGCTAATTGCTGCTGGCTAGTCTGAAGGAGGTGTGAGTGCTGCTCTATGAGGGAGAGGCTCTGAAATTTGGAGACTGCAGCTCAAAGGAACAGCTCCATCCTCAAAGTTGGAGCAACATGCGTGAAAGAATCAAAGCAACACTGCAGGTATGTTTTCCAGGAGGGGATAATATTACAACATGATGTTAAGCTCCTAAAAGAAGTTGACTTAGCATAATACTGCACCTTTAACACTGCGATTTAGGAACTTGTGCATAAATTCATTGCTATTTGATCATCAGTTTTTTTTCTTGCAAATAAAATCATTTTCAGTACCCAAGTTATTATTTTTCTGTGACTGTCTCCATCAGGGGCAATTGAAGGGATAATAGAAAATTGAGTTGATTTTTAATTTATTTTATTTTTTTACCTGAACAATTGAGTAAGATGTTTGTTGGGGTAGAGCTGCTCACTGTGCGTAAAGCCAGTCCTTCTTTGCGCCTGCTGCTGCTGTGAAGCATGTTTGCGGTTTGAAGGGGAGGACCGCGGCTCTGCTCCGGAGGTCGAACAGTCCTGGTTGTGTTTGAAGGAGGTCATGAGTTCCTCAAGGCTTCTTGGAAAAGCTCAGTGCCCTTTGGACCAGCGGCTGATAAAAGCATAAACGACAGAGTAATGATGAAGAGGTGGGATTTGAAAGAAGTTCTCCCTTAGACTTAAAACATTTTATGTATGTTTTACCCGCAGAGCACAGCCATGGTAAGTTATGCAAGAGGAAGATAATCATGTAACTCCCCCGAAGAGATTCTGTTTTCTGCAGCCGATGTTCTGACCGGATTCCAGAACCGGTTCCATACGGTTTATTTACTAAATTAGCTGTCGTTAGCTCCGAGCTAACGACAGCAGCTATTAACTGACAAGTTAATTTAGTTGAACTTGTCAGCGTAAACATGGTAAAATGAGATGCGAAGTGCAATTTTTAGGGAACGTCGAGAAGCCAGAATCTGTCTACTGGACTTTGTGTTTAATTTTCTCTTTAAACATTTCTTATAACATGTACTTTAGGTGCAGAGGTAAGCTTTAGGGTAAAGTTTTTCAATTAACCACGTACATAGACGCGTAATATTGCGCATGTGCGCAACGTTAGACGGCAAAACTCATCTACTTGCCATGGCACTTTTCTTGTCGTTTTGTAAAATTTGTTGAAGTATAAAAAAAAACAAGAAATTTGTATGCATCGAGTGTAAAAAATTATATTTGACAAAATCCAGGCTGGGAAGTTTTGTTTACATTTTGTAAACATACTAAGGTCATTTCTAAACGCCATTATCAAGTTGCATTGTGGTTTTTGTAAACTTTATGGTTTCAAAACGGCACGATTATGAGATTCCAAGAAAAGACACAATGTGACCCAAGTTTCCACTGAATGTATAAAAAATATAGTAATAGTAGAACACCTCCCAGGGACAACAGCATGCAGCATCTTGTCCCTTTGCAACATGCTGCTGCACAATGCAACATGTTGCTGCTGCACATTCCCTCTCAGTGAAGGCTCTACACATTTCCTTCACCTGCAAGAAAGGCTCTTTCTGATCTTGGACAATGTTAGAAATGTAAAGCAAAAACAGCCAAAATTTGCAGCTTATGCTGTTATTAAAAATTACATCCTCAAATTCAAAGTAATGTGTACCTGTAAAGTAGGATCTTTTTTTAAACTGCATATTGTTAAATAAATATGCACATATTTAAAAGAAACAGAAAAAATGAACAAAAACCAAGATTATTTATACTCTTCACTTTCACCTAATCCATAACTTTCTCCACAGAGTCTCTGTTAGATTTATAGTAATCGCTCCATAATATTAAGATTATGAGAATAAACATTAAACCCAAATCTGTTAGGGGTATTAATACTTTTGGATTTAACTATGATGACAATCAGTTACTTACAAATATTGTTAAAATGCATTAAAAAAAAAAGTAATAGTATCAGTAATGTTCCTTGTGTTATATTTAGACTCAACTTCTATTTATGTTTCTTTTGTTTTGGGGCTGAAATGATTCTTTTCGAACATCCGCTGATTTAATACAAAATGTCGAACAGAGTAAATGTAACAGATAAGCACCTGAATTCTTTCCACTAAACTAAAAGCAAAAATTTTCCAAACCTTTAAACTAGAAACTATTTTGGATACCAAATAAGTTTAGTCATGTGAGATAACATTACAGGAAGTGACAAGCTGCTATGATTCTTTGGCATAGTTGGTTGGGAAATTTGTATCTTTTTTTTATTTTTTTTTATTTTTTTTGCTTTTGCTGGACAGTCTCCTTAAATTATATAGCAATGTAGTGTTTTTATGTCGTCATAAATGAGCATAATTTTAAAATTGATACAACCCCTTTCTTTAAATAATTTGGAAATTCAGCTAGTTTGTTTTTCGCTCTCTTGTGGTGTTCTGTGAGGCTGCAGCCCTCACACTAAGGTTTTTTTATCTGTTGGAAAATCTCTTTTCTCTGAAACCCAGCTACGCTTCAGGGCCTTTCTAAGTGTTCACACAGTCAGACTCTGTTTTGGGTGGGGGAAAACCAGCTCCGTAGCCATGTGGCCTAATCTCAGGAAGGGGATATTTGTATGTTTCCTACAAACACAGCTCTGCTTCTTGCGGCTATTGTTGAATATGTCGGAGAAACTGAGTGCAGCTAGGGGGTTGTTGCTCACATTTCTGTGGTGGGAGAGAAGTCTGATGGTGAAGGACGTGAAGCTTGAGTTCAGCTGTAGACTGCTGCTTTGACGACAATGAACTTCACTGAAAAGGTTTTTATTCCCTAAGACGTTTGGTTTTCCCCAGAACAAGCTAATAAGTTCAGATGAGAATACTGAGACAACCTGCTTGAACTTTTAAATTTATTATATTATCTCAATTGTATATTTTCCTATTTCAGACGGGGAAATCTTGGATTGAGGAGAGCTTCTTCAGAAGGGAGTGTGTAAAGTTCATCCCTTCCTCTTGGGACCAACACAGGTAAACTCTGAACTGGCTGCATGGATGGCTTTTATGATTCCTAGAAGAGAATGTATGTAGTACATTATTAACATTGGTGGGTGGAAATAAATATCTTTCTGAGTAGAGGACCACTTGGCAGCCATTTCTTTATTCCAGGAACCATGTTGATTATTTCATAATGTGCTATTTCCTTTTCATTTCAGATGCATTCCAATATGCCAAGTGTGCCAAAGCCTGATCAGGTATTATTTACAAATTTTTAGTTAATATTTTATTGTGCATCACCACCTGGCTGCTCACGTATCATTGGCATTCTTGTTTGATTGTTGTGTAGATTTCAGTGCCCTCTATTTATTTATACTGTTCCTGTGTTTGCTGTCTTTGGACTGCTCCCACATTGTTTTCCCATTTCACTGACGCACTATTTTCAAAATGCCCCAAACTACAGTTAGTCAATGAGTTATCAACTGTTCAGGTGATGTGAAAAAATGAGAGAAGGCGTGTGCTTAAAAAAAAAGTGTTTGGCAACATAATAAACACAATGAAAGAGGAATATATAGACTAAAGGACAAGGGGAGGTGCAGAGGAAGGGTGGGAGACAGGAAAGGGGGAGTACTTGCTGCAGTCTGGCTTAGTCAGCTGGGGGTTTTAAAATGTATGCAAACGATTTACTTTGAGTTGCTTTAGCAACATATTGTTACACACTTACGTTTCGGTATTCGTCTTTCTGGCACTTACTTTCACATAAAAACATAAAAAGAAGACGCAGACAAATAAAACAATTGGTTGTGGACAAAAATGTGTAAAAATCTTTGCAATAAAGAAGATTTCTGCAGATACCACTTAGAAAATAAGGTGATTTTATTCTTTGCAGCACTTGTTCAGTTCATAACTGTACCAAAATCGCTAAAGGACATAAAGGGACATTTTGAGCAGCAGCCTATATATCATAAACATTATAAGAAAACCTTACTTTCAATATGAATTCCCAAAAACATCACATATTAAAACTTACACTTGCGGTATTCTTTCCTTGTGTAGGAACACAATTAGGTTCCAATGAAACTATTAATCAGCATTTAAAAGGATAAGCTCTATCTGTCATATTTCATCATTGTGACTCTATTAGTGGCAATGATGGAATATTAGTGCTAGTTAAGTATAGTTAACTCTCATGACATACGACCCTGTATCAAGCTAATAACTAAGTGACCTACTGCTGGCAGGGAGCTTTTATTTGAGCTCCTTCAAATAAAACCTGAGAAAATCGGGTATTAACAACCAAATCCGTGAAGTGGGTAAATGACCCAATCTGCATCAGAATGGCCGGAAAAATAACAAAATCTATTTGTTTCAGTGGTCTAGTCAAAGTCCAGATCCTTGGTGTGATTTAAATTCTATGACGAGACAGGGCAATGTTATGTGGAAGACTGGGCCTCATGTCCTTAACACTATTATGAAGAACTGATAATCAGAAAAAGGTTACCATGAGTCATTGAAGTAACTTTCATTCGCTAAAGGTCATTTAAAACTATTGAATCGTGGGTTTAATTGGGTGCTGATCCTTATGCCTCATCAATGTTTTGCACTTTCAGTTTTGGCCTTTTTCTTACTTTACTTACTGATTCAGTTACATCACAGAGCTGCCGTGACTCGGGTATCCTGTAAATGACTCATTCCAGCCGTAGGAAATGACAGTCGAAAGTAATTTCACTTACGAAATGTGGTTTTCTGACTGGTAGATTAAAATCTATGTTTAAGAGGGCGTTCCTTGATGGGGGAAATAATCCCTCCTTTTTGTTTTATAGGTTATCTTGTCTGTATGAGGATCAGAACCATAACCAATAGAAATAGAGCAATATAAAAATCTACAAATAAAATATTTAAATGATTTAATGTTTATCCATCCATGTATTAGCTAACATGCTTATTCTTACGAGGTGGCCGGGATGATTGGTGCCTATCTTTAGTGATCAATGGGCGAGAGGCGGGTGCAGCCTGGAGACATCACCATTCCACCGCAGATAATTAAATCTATTTGTGGGATTTGAGGAGTTTGGAGCCATTTATCTTCTCAATTCGTCAAATACTTAACTACTAATAGTAGGAATGCACAGATTTCCTTTGTTTTGAGAGATCGGTGATCGGCTGATACTTACATGTGAATCTTATCTACCTCGCCAAAGGTGCACAAATCAACCCCTGTCTTCAGGCTGTCTGTAACTTTGCAGTTAACAGCAAAGTTACCTGATCTCTTTATCAGGAAAGCAGCTGCTCAGTTGAGATTTTGTAATGTAGAACGGATGTTTCTCAAACAGACTGTCAGATCTAACGATGAAGCGCTCTGACATATCTGATAATTTGTTTTCATTGATTAGATGTTGCTGTGGCCGCTTGATGGGGGAGCACTCTTGGCAGGAGTCTTCTCCTCCGATTTCCCTCTATCCCAGTCCAGAACAGGGCATGGAGGAGTGGTCCATGGAGGCTCACACAAAGACCAGTTCTACCAACGCCTATGGGATCATAGATTTTCAAGACACTGCCACGCGGGTCTGTCGCGCCAAGGTTTGTAAGTCCATTAACTGTGGTTTTCTTTGCCAGCAATTACTAGATTTACACTGAAATGAAAATGATCTTCCTTCAATGGAAAAATAGCTTCAATTATAAAAGTAGGTGGTTTCTCTAGTCTGAGTGAGATGGAAGTCTAGTTGTTGCTGGTTGTGTAAACTTTGGTTTGCTATGATGGAAGCAGATTTAAGGCGATTTGTGGAGGCAAAGATGCTATCTGCTGTAGTGACAAAACCGCCTTGCGAGCAGCAGTTGGAAAACGCAGCAAAGTCTTGAGCAGTGCCATGTTCTTCCAGTTTGTTCGTGTGGCCGTGGACTCCAAGCCAGAGGCGCTGCTCCACCTGATGCTGAGGGAATGGCAGATGGAGAGACCGAAGTTACTGCTGACAGTCCATGGAGGGTCAGAAAATTTTATTCTGCCCCCAAAGGTGAAGCAGGCCTTCAGTAAGGGGCTCATCACGGCTGCCATAAGCACTGGAGCGTGGATATTCACTGATGGGATTAACACAGGTCAGTACAGGAAACTATTTTCTCTAAAACAATGATACAAACACCTGTAGGACCTTGCAGAGACAATTATAGCCCTTCACATTTTATTATTTTATAATCATAAACCTCAATGAGTTTCATTGTTTTATCAGTCAGTCCTTTTAGAAAGACTTTTCTTTGCAACTACATCTTCAAGTATTTAGGTAATGCATTTATGGGAGTGTCTCTACCAGCTTTGTACACCTTGAGCTTGAAACATTGAACTTTTAGGAGGAATATTTTTGCATGGCACTGCATTTGCTACTGTGTGTGCACTTTCCAGGTGTGTCTAAGTATGTGGGTGAGGCAGTGAAGTTATTCGGAGGCCACGACTTGAGGAAGAGAAACACGATTGGCATCACACCGTGGGGAATGATTGACAACAACCTGGACCTCATCGGTAGAGACGTTAGTACTAAAACCATGTTTCATTCCTTCTAACATAACAATGAACGTGTTTTACTCAGCAAGATGGTTGTCCTTTTTGTGAGATGTTATCTCAACACCTGCTCAGGTGTTCAGACCCTACCAGCCACTGGGAAACCCTCTAAGCAAGAGGACCTGCCTTAATGGTTTCCACTCCCACTTTCTCTTGGTGGATGATGGGACGCTGGGGAAACCAGGTTGTCAGCAAGGCCTCAGGAGAAAACTGGAGAAACAAATCCAGCTACTGAAGATTCATCCTCGTAAGTTCATGTCACTGTTTGCTGAATATGTACGATGGGACATTGTCTTTCTGGCAAAATATATATCAGCACATTTTATTAGTGTTCATTTTGTTAATTTCAGGTTGTATCCATCTTTGCTCATCCTTTTGAAGTTCAGCGGTTTGACTTGGTTTTTATCATGGCTATTTATTGTCCCTTTTCACAGGACTGAACCATGGAGTGCCTGTGCTGTGTGTGGTGGTGGAAGGAAGCGCCTCCATTGTATCAACAGTTCTGGATTATGTTAGCAATGTGCCCCCTGTGCCAGTGTTTGTGTTTGAGGGGTCGGGCAAGGCTGCAGACCTCTTTGCCTTCTTACACAAGCAGACTGCTAATGATAGGTATGTAGGTAATGTTTAAGGGGGAAGCCATATAGCTGTAATTGCTTACCAATTATTAGTGAAATGTCGATCAAATTAGCTGATAATGGTTTTGGGCCATGCTAATTTTCTTGCAAAGAATGGTAAGGCTTACAAACTCTTGTTGTCATTCAACAACAAAAATAGCAAACTTTCACACTAAAATACCCCAAAAGTCTGATTGAGATCCCTGGAGGTTTGAATAGAGACTTAGGATTATGTATATCATACTTATGCATCAAGCTAGTGGAAGGAAAAACATAATGAAAAAAGTGATCTGTAAAATTCAACAATACTTTATTGGAACCATTTTTGCTGCAGTTAGAGGAAGTCAGAGCAGTTTAAGAATGCTATTTCACATCAAGAGACTGACATTTTTTCCCCATTCCTCCTAAACAAATACCGTATTTTCCAGACTATAGAGCGCACCTCACTATAAGCCGCACACAAAGTTTAAAAAACAAAAAGGAAACATATAAGCCGCACGGGCTATAAGACGCTGGTATCTCCGCTGCTCTCTGTTTAAGGATGCCCTCTGCTGCTATTAAGGATGCAGCCCTTCGTCTCCATCGCCAAACCATGGATTCGTTCACGCAGAAATACATGCAGCTGATATCGATCCATACTGCCAGATCGATGGCCTTCAACTTAAAAGCAGCATCATGTGAACTTCTTTGTGTGGTTTCCATGATCGGGGGAATCAGTTTTAAAGCATTTCTCCGTTGTGCCTGCTGCTAGCATGTGCTTGTTCTAAAAGAAAGTTAGCACTTTCTTCGTTGATTTTTAATTTTGACTTCCAAAGATTCACTTACTGCTTTTTTTACTCAACAGGTATGCTCTATTTTGTGTAATTTGACTCTCATCACTCTCATCCCTTTTAGGCAGCTGGATGCTGATATTGAGGAGGACTTCCTGGGTAGGATTGGAGATGTGTTCGGAGTTGATGGGACCGAAGCTGCTCTCCTTTATGCTCAACTCCAGCAGTGTATGGATCACAGACAATCAGTGAGTAAAGCTCTTGCAGAAATAGGCGTGGTGTGGTTTATGACACAAACGGCATCATCATCGCCTCTTTGACCAACAGATCACCATCTTTGACTCTGAGGCTGACGAGCAGATGGCAACTGATGCGGCCATTTTGACTGCTGTTCTTAAGGGTACATGTTTTGTCTTTCTGAATGTCAAATAATCAATCAATCAAACTTTATTTGTATAGCATGTTTCAGCAGCAAGGCATTTCAAAATGCTTTAAATCATAACAAACACAAAAACGCAAAGTCAACATAGAATCAACAATCAACACATTGCATTAAGTCAAGTACCATTTTTAAAATTTGTAATTGATTATGTTTCGAATACAACACAAAACAGGTGGGTTTTTAGTCGAGATTTAAAGAAAGTCAGTGTTTGAGCTGTTTTACAGTTTTCTGGAAGTTTGTTCCAGATTTGTGGTGCATAGAAGCTGAATGCTGCTTCTCCTCGTTTGGTTCTGGTTCTGGGGATGCAGAGCAGGCCAGAACCAGAAGACCTGAGGGGTCTGGAAGGTTGATACAACAACAGCAGAACTTTAATGTACTGTGGAGCTGAGCCGTTCAGTGATTTATAAACTAACAGCAGTATTTTAAAGTCGACTCTTTGAGCTACAGGGAGCCAGTGTAGGGACTGTAAAACCCTATGTGCTTTACAGTCCCTATGTGCTATATCTTCCTGGTTTTAGTGAGAACGCCAGCAGCATCGTTCTGGATCAGCTGCAGCTGTTTAGGGTTAGGCAGAAGACGCTGTTGCAGAAATCAGTGCGACTACAGATGAAAGCATGGATGAGTTTCTCTAGATCTCACTGAGACAGAAGTCCTTTAATTCTGGAGATGAGTAGATTTGATTAAATGTTTCTGCTGTGTTTTCTGTGAAAGAACGTTTTGTCATTTGACATTTTTGTTGAATGGAAAACAGGAACCAAAGCCAGTCCATCAGAGCAGCTGAGTATGGCTCTGGCTTGGGACCGGGCTGATATCGCACAGAAAGACATCCTGGTGTATGGTCAGCACTGGCAGGTGAGACCAGCTCTGGACAGGAGTTTATAACGTTAATTTGACCTTAATCAGGATCACTCATTGATCCATTCGGTTATAATCATGTCATATGGTTTGTTTAGGTGGGTTCATTGGAACAAGCCATGCTGGATTCTCTGGTGATGGACCGTGTGAGTTTTGTGAAACTCCTGATTGACAACGGCATGACAATGAGCCGCTTCCTCACCGTGGATCGCCTGGAGGAGCTCTACAACTCAGTAATTATACTATATCTTTTCCTTTCTAATCTTAATGATGCTCCCTTTGTCTTTGTAGTTTTGTCTTCCAATAAGGCAACTTGATTATAGAAAAGAAAACCGTAATTACAATTATTTTGGTAAAAATCATCAATTTATTGTACTCTACTTAATTAACCAACTAAGGCTATATTTGCAAAGCAGAATTTTGTTTGATTACATTGTTTTTGATGTTTGGAAACAGATTTGAGGTGAAAATATAACCATCCTACTTCCTGTTTTAAAACCTATTGTCAGAGTATTATTTTATTTTTTATCACTCCACAGATCCACTGTTTGTCTTGCTGTTTTGTTTTTTCCTTTCTTAGTTTTCCCAGATGCCCCTTGCTTGGTTTTCAAAAAGAACAAATTCAATCTCTATATTTTGACTAAAACACAGATTTGAAAATATCAGCTTTGATTGAAATCAGAGCAGCGCTCTGTAAGTGTTTGCTCAGAGTGAAGCGTGGTCAGCCGTTTCCAGGCTGTTGACTTTGATGCTCAAATGAAAAAGCTGTCTGTGGACAACTTACACTTGTTTTTTGCTCTACACTCTCTTTATCTCATGTGTTTTATAGCCTGTCAATTATTCACAGGTCTTGGTCCATTTATGAAACATGAATATCTGGAAAGCTGCTGCTGTCTCCCAGTATTGAATTTTTTTGGGGGATTTCTTGTTTTGTATATTTTTTTCTTCTCTCTTTGTTTTTTAAATAACACACAGAATCTTTTTCCAGCCGCAGGGTCAGACTCGGCGGTTCTTGGAGCATCTGGTTGAAGATGCAAAACAAGTGAGTGATGATCATATTAATGCATGTAAGCCATAGACATCTACTGTTCTGTTTATTGCAGATTTATTGTGCATAAGGTGAAATGTTTTCAAAATTTTTACTGTTTATTCAAATTATTATGTCCCAAATCTCAATATCTTTGAAGTTTATTAAATTTATAAACTGAAAAAGAAATTCATACAGGCCTGTTACAGCCCACACAATCATAGGGAAGACTGCTGACTTGGCAGTTGTCCACCGGAAAGACATGAACACCGTTCAACCATAGGATAAGACACTAAAGGTCATCGCTAAAGAAGCTGCTTGCTTACAGACTGCTGCCTACAATTATATCACCGGAAAGTTATGTGGAAAAGTGTGAACAAGCTTTAGGGGTTTAAAGACATTGTGGAAAAAACGCCCAAGTAAGAACTTATATGAAATTCTTGAGACGTTTTGGTATTCCTCATCTGACATTTTTGTTTTAAAAATCCTTTTTTATTTGACCTGATGTAATAATCACCTTTTCAGAGAAGCTGATCTTTTGGTTATCTTTGTGTGGGTAAGCCATTCCCATCAAATATTAACAAACAGGCTGTAAATGTTCAAAATAAACACATTTTGTGTTCAGCCATACAATATGAGAGTTCTACTTTTTGAGTTAAATTAGCGAAATAAAGGATTTCAATTATATTTTACCCACAGAAAGGCCTGTGTAGTATTATTCGCTGTTCATTTTGTGTTGGTAGACCTCTCTCCCTGCAGGTTACCGTCTGTCTCTCATTGACATGGGGCTGGTGATAGAATACCTCATTGGAGGCGCCTATCGAAGCACCTACACCCGGAAAAACTTCAGAGCTGCTTACAGCCGCATTCAGTCCAAAGTGAGCATTAAAACTTAGATTTTGTCCTTCTTGCAAGAAATCTACCAATATCTTTATGAGATGTTAAAAAAAAGTCCTTTTTGCTTGTAGGACAGCAAACCTTACAGCTCCGGTTCCTTTAGTAACCAAAGGCGAGGAATGAGCTTAAAGAAAAGCAGAAGTCTCCAAGATCTTCACTTCTTCAGAACTGCCCAACCCTACAAAAGCAAAGTTGGTGAATCTACTCTGCTTTGTTTTATAAGAAGTTTAGCTTCAGTCTAAAAGACAGATGAGCCTTAAAGTTTCTGTGTGACGCATTCTTGGTGGAATCCTTTGACCGTTGTCTCTTGTGTCCTCCATTGCTTCCCTCATCCGTCCATTTTGTTTTTCCAGGATCAAACTGAGTCGACGGGGAGCAGCCATCAGGTGGTGTTGAGTCACGGCCTCGGTGGCACCACCCTACTGCCGTGTCCTTTCAACTCCAACGACCTGTTCGTGTGGGCTGTCCTCCAGCAGCGCCAGCAGATGGCGCTGTTCTTGTGGCAGCACGGGGAGGAAGCATTGGCGAGAGCCATCGTGGGCTGTAAGCTTTATCGCTCGATGGCCTTAGAGGCGCGGCAGAGCAACATGGACGACAACGTTGCTGAGCGATTCCAGTCGCATTCACTGTGAGTGTAAAGTGATATAAAATGAATCACATTTAAAATGGCTACCCCTTCCTTCAGTGCTATAAATTTATTTGAAAGTTGTACTTTTTCTAAATCAGACTTGCAGTATAAGTTGTATTTCACTGAAAACCTGCATGTCTCTCCTCTCTCTGTGTGCACCAGGGAGTTTGGGCAGCTGGCAGTGGATGTGTTGGATTGTGCATTTCAGCAGAACGAGCAAATGGCCATGAAACTGTTAACCTCAGAGATGGAGGCATGGAGTCACTTCACATGTCTGCAGCTGGCTGTCTCCTCATGTCATAGGCCGTTTGTGTCACACTCCTGCACCCAGACTCTGCTCACAGATCTGTGGACCGGCCCACTCAAAATGAGAAAAATCTCTTTTATGAAGGTAAACGCAATGGATAATGGTGACGGTTAAACTGCCGATCTCATAACTGTTGGAAAATATCGTTATGAGTCAATTAGTTCTGTTTTAATTATATGTGAATTAGGTTTATTACCAAACAAAAAATAAATAAAAACAATCCTGGCAAAAACAACTGATTACTTTACTAATCTATTAATCTATCAGTTATTCTGGCAATTAATTGATTAATCGGATAAACAAATGGGCACATTCTGCAGGTTTCTCCATTTACCCACTCAAGTCTCTTTTACACAATATTATAAATATATTAAGTGATGCAAATAAGCAAATAAACAAAATCACATAGCAATTCTTTAGTGAATCATTTGCAGCTAAAGATACATCAGCAGCTAAAATTGGGTAGAATTGCTTACAGACAAAAAAGTTTTTTCATCGTAAATCCAAAATGTACATATATTTTGTAAAGTTTTACCTTAATTACCAGTCCGAGTGTGTTGTTTTTTTTCAGCAAATTGTTTTTTTGAGTCTATATTTCACTTAATGGCTAATCTGTGCTAATTTAGTTGACGATTATATCAGTAATTGATTAATTATTTGTGTCAGCCCCACAATGTTCCCTGATAGTTGCCAGGTAATGGTGATGCACACATTGTGTCGTAGATCATTTTGAGCCTTCTCCTGCCGCCTGCCATCTTGCTTCTGGAGTTCAAAAGCAAGGCTGAGATGTGCCACGTACCACAGAGCCATGAGGCAATGCTGTTTGGGCTGGAGTCTGTGAAATCGCTGCCAGTCCCAGAGGGATCCGTTCAGATGGTAGGATGCCAGTGCAAAACCTTTTAAACTAGACGATGAGGTTTTCTCTCAGACTCCTCACCACTTGTCCTCTTTTTTTTCTTGTATGTCGCAGGACAGACAGGATGCAGAGCGAGGCCTCCCCTTTCACAATAAATCCACCCTGTCCTCTGTGTTTATGCAGTGTCTGTCATGGATCACAAGACTCTATGATTTTTACACTGCTCCTGTTGTTAAGTTCTGGTTTCACACAGTATGTTATGTGCATCTTATTTTTTATTTTTCACCCATTTGATGTTTTTGATCCACTCAGTGAAGTATGCATGTGTTTTGTCTCATTTTAGATGTCCTACGTGGGTTTTCTGATGCTCTTCTCCTACGTCGTCCTGGTCAAGATGGAGGACCAGCCAAGTGTCCAGGAGTGGCTGGTTATTTTTTACATTGTCTCCACTGCTGTTGAGAAAACCAGAGAGGCGAGTTACCTGCCTCCTTCCTCATTTGCAGTTTTCAGTTATTTTGTGAATTGGATGAATGGACTTAAAGCTACTGTCCAGTGAAAGTTCATGTAATGGTACTAAAGACTCTTGTTTTTTAGGTATTGATGTCTGAGCCTAGGAAGCTGAGGCAGAAGCTGAAGGTCTGGTTCTCGGAGTACTGGAACAAATCTGACTTTGTTGCCATCCTCCTGTTCCTGGTTGGGCTTTCGATGCGTTGCCATGCCGACCCCTACCGGACTGCAGGACGCGTTGCTTACTGTCTGGACATCATCTTCTGGTTCATCAGAGTTTTGGATCTTCTGGCTGTCAATCAGCATGCTGGTCCTTACCTCACCATGATCACCAAGATGGTGAGTACTGACCACTCCTGCCTACTACAGGATGACACCGCAGAGGTCAGCACTTGTGACCCCTTTCTTTTTCTTTCCCGTTTGTGTTCCCAGACCAGTAACATGTTCTTCATTGTGGTAATGATGGCCATTGTGCTGCTGAGCTTCGGCGTGTCCAGACAGGCCATCTTGTCACCAGATCACAGTCCATCATGGAGTCTCGCTCGAGATATTGTCTTCCAGCCATACTGGATGATTTTTGGGGAAGTTTATGCGGGAGAACTTGATCGTAGGTGGATCGTTAGAAAATGTAGCACTTCTTTTAAAAAGAAAAAGTACACCCAATTTTGTAAAGTGAGTAAAATAAAATGACCACTTGGTTTCTTGGAGTGCTTAACATAATGTAGATATTAAAGTAGTTGATGAGCACATGACGCATTGACCGTTACTCATCTTACAAGAACTGTGACACTCATAGTTCACTGCAAGCTAGTGGCTTTCTTGTAGATTGTGACGTTATTGTGACGTTACATGTCTTACTGAAGGACAAAATGCACGTTTTTCTTTAGTAAAATGTTTGTATCTCAATGGTATTGCTTTAGAAAATCCAGGTGGCATTTGTTTATTCAGACAGGTTAAAATATGACTTTTGTTCCTTCTCAGTACTTTTGTTGTAGATTTGATGATGCATGTCAACCTCACGTCAAAAGCCCGCCTTTTACTTTGCTTGATAATTGTTACTTCACTTGGAGAACAATAGTTGATTAGTGCATTTTCTGCAGCTAATGCCTATTATCTACCCTGTTTATTCCTAAAGAAACAATAGGATGTAAGTTTTAGTCTCCAGTTCTCATCAATCAGTTCAGATTTAGCATTTGCTAATACAGATTTCAATTTTAAAAATGTGTTGTTTACATCTTAGGTATATGTGTGAATGAAAAGTTTCCTTTATGTTTTCTTGTGTATTTTCAGTCGCCATGCTGATTCCCACCAGTGTAACATCGATGTGTTTGTGTGTTGACAGCATGTGCTCAAGATGATTCCTGTCCTCCTGCATCTTTTCTGGCACCGCTCCTGCAGGCTGTCTACATGTTCTTCCAGTACATCATCATGGTCAACATCCTCATTGCATTTTTCAAGTGAGCCTCCTGTTGCACCGGCAAAAACACATAACTGTATATATATGCTGGTTTAAAAAAAGCAGCGTATAAAATGATGTTGTCCCTAACAGCAACATCTATTTTGATATGGCTTCAATATCCAACAAACTGTGGAAGTACAACCGCTATCGCTACATAAGGACCTATCAGGAGAGGCCGTGGCTGCCCCCGCCGCTCATCCTGCTCAGTCACGTGGCTCTCGCTGTCAGAAGCATCTACAGGAGAGTCAGTGGAGACGCTGAGCAAGACGAGAGGCGCTCTGGGCTCAGTGAGTACCAACAGTATACACAGTGCTGGAGGGATGGATGGGATAAGTTTGGAGTTATTTTTTCAAATGCATCCATGAATGGTGTTTCTCCTGTTTTTTTTTTTATTTATTTTTTCCAGAGCTTTATTTGGGCCTGGAGGATAGAAAGAGGCTGTATGAGTTTGAGGAGAAATGTGTTGAACTCTACCTTCATGAGAAGAACGAAGATCTCCACAGTACTCCCATAAACAGAATCAGAGCCACAGCTGAGAGGTTTGTTTTACTTTAAACCGCCTGCTGGTGTGAAACAGGGCATCTGCAAAATGTCTTAAATTCATTTAAAAAAAGTAAGTTAGTATGTATGCATTGAGTTTTCTCTCCTGCCAAATTGCATTCAGACATTTTTGTTGTGTTGTGTGACTTGAGGTGTTTATGGCTACCTACCTCTAACTAGCAGCTAATATAGCCTTGCTCACCAGCTTGCTTTTTTGCCTGCATCTTGGATAAGTGCAAATTTATTGCCACTTGACTGGATAACGTTTGTAAATGTCTCTGTATATGTAGGTTGAAACTCCATTCATAATAGTCTCGAAAAGTCTTAAATTTGAGTTTGTGAAAACTGCAGAAACCCTCTGGGGAAAAAAAGCCCAAGTCCCTCTACTCAAACTGCTGAAAGTTGATATTTGATTTTAAAAGTAGTAGTAAAGTCTTGCCACAAACCTTATTACATTGTCACTAACTATCAACATTTGTCTTTGTTTTTGTGCCACTAGAGCTGATGAGATGGGTGGGATGGTGGGGGAGGTCTCAGAGAAGGTCAACTTCATTCAGGACAGCCTGTCGGAGCTGGACGGTCAGCTCGGTCAGCTTCAGGACCTCTCTGCGCTGGCCGTGGACACCCTCACTCTGCTCTCTGCTTCTGACAGCCGTCAACAGGAAGAGGCCCGTCTGGCTCAGTGTCGCCACGTTTTACCGGCATCCCATCACGTCCTCCCTCACAGCTGGACCCTCCCTCACAGGGGAGCAGAGGACTGTGACGTTTCTAATGTGCGCCGCCTGGAGATTAAAGCCTGCAAAAGCACGCCGCCCTCTTTGCTGAAGGGCTCTGCTGTTGAGGGAAGTCGTCGAGCGTCGCAGGAGCGCCACGTCGGAATGAGAGAAACCAGAGCAGGACAAAAGGGATGCATTGAGGCAGGAGAGGAAACAGCTAAAGAGGTGGGCGGCAACAACACGAGCTCAGATAAAATTAGTTTGTCTCAAGAAGAGGTCTGCAATCTATGGCTCTTCACGCCTTCCACAGTGGCTCTTAATAGCTAAATAAAGATTTTTACATTTTTTAACTTTATTTGATGTCCACAAAAGAATGACTCAAGAACAACCAGTAATATTTTTTAGGTCTTTCTTTTTGTAATTAGTTTGGAAACTGCTTTTTCAGAAACAGAATCAACTTTATAGGCCATGATTGTTTGAGCCTAATCAAACATTTTGACTTTGGACTTCAAGCGCTCTCAGCATACAGACAATAAGTTTAAATATGTCAACTTTAGAGGAAATAAGAAATTTTTTTATAGCATTTTCCACAAAGATCAATATCTCATAGAATAAAATGTATCCAACCACTTTATTGCAAATATTTAACATTTTTCCTTGTTTTAAATCCTGAAAATAGAAAAGTATTTGAATGCGAATCAGAAAATATAAGCAGTTTTTTGCCCAAAAAAATCTTGTAATATTTGTCATGTTAAACAAGTTTTATTTAGCTGGACTGGAGACAAACTGGCTCCTTTGAATACAAAGGTTGCAGACCCGGGTCTTAACGATTCATCTCTGAAACAGTAAAATACCCCGATACTAAATTATATGTAAAGTGTAATTGAAACGCATTTTCCACAGGACTCCAAGTCTGTGCCTGTTGAAGATCCCGGTGAGAACTGGTTCAGGGGCCCTGGACGTGAGTCACATGTTTCCTCCTCTCAGTTTAACCTCGGCGGTGGAAGGACTAAGACGCCTTCTGAAACCCCTGACTCGTCCCGCTGTGGGTCTCCCATTTCACCCAAACCGATCGGGTCGGCACATAGCAAAGCTCGGACGTATGACCCACATCTGCATCCCAGTCAGGAGGAAGCTTCGGTTGATGAAGGGGAAGAGGATGCTGAAAGGGAAGAGAAAGAAGAAGATGTACCCAACCTAGAGGTATTTGTAGCCTAGAGTAATTGCTTAACTGTGTCTGACTCTGACATTGACGATGTTCCTCCCATCTTTTGTCAGGACGAAAGTCAACCAAGTTTTCCGTCCAGGCATTCCAGCCACTGGAGAAAACCCCCATTGCCCACCAGGTGGGCATGCATGCCCAGAGAGCGTCCATATGGGTACTGCAGGTCCCTTTCATCCAGCATGGAGAACATCGCTTTTTCTGGTGCACCTCTCAGCCCAACGAAGAGATCTTTCCCATCTCTTGATGAAACGACGGACACGGAGTTCATGTCTGACAGAAGAGGCTTTAGGAATGACGTGTCTTTACGGTGCAGCAAGAGCCAAGGTAAAACTCCTTGTAACACTTTAATGTCCTGGGTGATTATCCGGTCATGCTTCCGAACTCTCCAGGTCATATGTTTGTTTCTGCAGAATGGGGGAAATCCTCCGATTTCTCTCAAGACTTGGACAGCAGAGGCAAAATCCACAACAGGAAGACGGTGAAGATAAAAGAGAGCATTCCAGATCCAGTAATCACGCTGTTGATATTTACCTCTTTTCATGATAAAATAAACAGTTTGCCTAATAAGCATGAATGATAAATCTCACTTTCTGTTCCCGTCTCTCTCGCCTGTCTCTTGACGACAGGAGACGTTGGAGTCCCACTTGTCCGATGCCTTGTGGAGGAAACGGCGGAGGTTTGTTGGAGAACCGACATGTTGGTCAGCTTCAACCAGCCTCGGTCAGCTCAGTAAGGATCCACATTCACCAACACAACCAGCTCAAAGTAATGGATAATTGTGAGCAGAAAGAGAAGTGATGCAGGCTTCTGGTATATTCTATTTTGAATAAAAAGTCTGATGCACTTAAATACAAATCCATTGCAACCGAAGAAGAAGGCGCCTAATTATTGAATAGAGTCCTTTACTTCTGTGTAAAAAGGTTTTTTGAATTTATTTTAATATATGAATGAGAGTTTTTTTTATTTTTATACATTTTTGTAAAAATAGAGCTTTGGTATAAATATTGTTACAGATTTTGATCCCACTGATTTGACGCAGAAGCAGGTGATTTCCCATCAGGTAAATCCTCTCCAAGCTTCAGTTTATATCACGTCTCTGTTGGAAATATCAGTAAATATCTGGAGGATGTTTTTTGTTTCTCAGGAGATGTGTAGTTCGACTCATTCGGCTCGAAACAGCTGGGCCAAATCAATGAGCCGGAGGTCTTCGTAAGTCTCTGCTTGAGCTTTTAATTAGAATATCCAAATATATCTATAGAAGTACATATATTTAACGTCTCTTTTGTAGCTTGCAGAGCGGATTTGCTCCAGAAGGTATTTCTTATCATTCCATACTTTTCATGTATTGTGCTGCTGTGGTTTATTTATGTATAATTATTAGTACATGTTGGATTTACATTGTAGTGTTTTATCTTTTTTTTTTTTTTTTTTTGCTTGCTGCAGCCAGGAGTTCCTCCTTCCAGTCCAGTGACAATCTGTACCCACACTTTTCAGGTATTATGTGAAAAGTTTAAAAGATGTTTTCTTTTTTACTTATTTGTAGTTAAAAAACCCTTTTTGTTATTTTTTTTCTGCCATTATTGGTTCATTATTTGTTGTTTTGATGGTACCTGTCTCTGTGCTATAAGCTATGGAGAGGAACAATCTGATGAGACTGGCTCACAGCATCCCGTTTACTCCTGTTTCCATTTTGGGTAAAATTCTGGTTTCTGACAAACAAAAATAGTATCATTACATGTTTTGTTTTTTTCCTGTGTTTTCTACCTTTTCACTGCATTGATTTGTTGTTTTCACAGGAGGTGAAGAAGTGAGCGTCTACATTCTGGAGGAAGTCTGCTCTAAAGCTGAACCTGAGTCCAGCTCTGTCTCTTCCTGGTCGCCACGGGTCCAGTCTGCGATGCTCAAGCCGCTCTCTAGCGAGGAGGGGTCCCTGGACGGCGGTCTCCGGCAGGGCAGCAGAATGTTGTGCATCTGGGCAGAGCAGGGCGTGCTGCAGTCTGGTCAGATATAGTGGTCAAAGCCTTTAAGCCAGAGGTGGTTCGTGCTTGGCAGAGGTACTTCCATGGGAGCACAGCGCTGCAGCTCTGTTTGAGGGTACTTTTCCAAAACCATCATTGTAGCATTTTTAAGCAAGACATTGCTGAAAGATTAGCAAAACTGCCTCTTATGTACCCTTTAGCTTTGTAATATGTAGCATGTTTGACATCCTGAAGGAGATCCAGCAGCAGAGAGCAGCCCAGAAGATGATGCAAGTGTTTAACCAGATCAAGCCCAAAGATATGCATCACTCACCAAGGTGTGTGCGTGTGTGATCTCTGAATCCCACCTGTAGATGCATGTGTCTGCATGAACTGATCTTGCTCCCTTTTTACTAGATTTCTAGATGTTTCCCTGGTCCTTCGGCATTCTAACGGCCAGTGGCTGACCATTGAGAGAAACTTGATAGGCAACTTCAGGAAGTACAATAACAACACAGGGGAAGAGATTGCCCCCTGCTGTTCATTAGAGGACGTGCTACTGTCATTTTCCCACTGGACATACGAGTATTCACGCAGAGAAATGCTGGTGCTTGACATCCAAGGTAAGCGTTTTAGTATTTTTGATTATTTGTGACATGCAAACGCATAATTTTTTCCTTTTCCCTCTTTATTTGTTCTGTTGACGTCACTCCTTTATGTTGTTGACAGGAGTGGGAGAGGATCTGACTGATCCGACGGTCATTATGGCAGAGGACCAAAGGTACACGTATCCAAAATAGCAACATGTGGTTTCAGAAGGGTGTTAATTTTAGTATTTTTTTTAAACGTTGAGCTTCATAACTCTGACAGACGAACCAGTTTTCCACTTCACACTCATGCTCTGTCCGACCCCTTTGCAGCTGTAGCAGGGGTGAAGTGCTCTTTGGTCCTGATAACCTTGGAGATGCTGCCATCAGTGGCTTCCTGCAGAAACACTCCTGCAACCTCTGCTGCCTCAGGCTGGGACTAAAAGGTCAGAAATGTCACACATTTTTAGAATCAGTAAGCAGCTGTAAGAGAATGTGAGAATCAGGAAATCTGGAGCCTTCCAGAAGTGTTGAACGTTTTCTAAATGTTGTCACTTTATTTGGATTTTACCTGATAGACCAACACGAAGTAATGCATAACTCTTAAGTTAAGGAAAACATATTTTCAAAAGTGAAATTCATTATTAATATCTGGGATGTTTGGCGTGCCTTACCATTCATAAAATCTATTGCACCTTATTGAATTCATAAGTCACTGTGGTTCATTTAATCTCAGCATAAATCTGCCTCAGAGCTTTGCTAGAGAACATCAACAGACAAAAAGCATCATGATGATCAAGGAAAAAAGTTTAAAGCAGGATATTAACTAAATATAGCTTTTGTGATGTCTGAATACTTAAGAAAATACATTTCCTCCCGAGTTACGTTGTTTTGTATCACCGTGTTGGCTCCTGTCACATCTGCATTTTTCTACTTGAATGTCACCTCTCTGTCGTCACTCATGGGGCCAAGTTGGCTCTTAAAGAAATCCCCGACAACTTCAAATGAAGTCGGTGCGCACCAGCAGCCAGCTAATTAAGCAGCGAGTCTTCGTTTATTTCTCTAACAACAGTAGCGTTTGAGGCATAGGGGTGGGCCCTGCTTTGTGCGTTGTGCTGCGCGGCCTTTGATTACGTATTAATCATGTCTTTGTGCTGGCAATGTGCTGCTGAGACATTAGCTTTGATTAGCTATTAATTAATGTCTCTGGGTAGACACGATGCCGGCATCTAGAGGATAACGGCGCGGAAAGAAGCTGCACTCGAAAACAAACAAGCCCGGCAAACAAACACACTAAGGCAAACACTCAGACACAGTTGTTTTGATATTTCAAAGGTGCATCGTGTTTGCTCTTCCTTTTCTTGTGTCCTCTCCAAGATATCTCCCAACAAATCAAACCAAATTATTCATGCTGGATGTGTGGACTTCCTCCCCGGCCTGTCAGTTTTCTCTTTCTTGTGATAATGACTGCGCTATTGGAGTGGCGTGTCGCTAACTGATGTTTCTGTTGTTCAGATTTAAGGAGGCACCCAGCCAGTGGCGAGGCAGAGCCTGCGCCGGCGCCGGGGAAGGAAGAGGGCGATGAAAATGAGATGTAACGTTTTGACTGAGGAACGATGGAGGAGATAAAATAACACTTTTCCTACCAAAGATGTTTTTTTTTCTGCAACCATATTAGCCTTTTCTTTTTGCTTGTTTACAAGTTAAACTGCCTGATAAGTGAGAGAGAACTGCCATCAGATGTTTCTGACTGGACTATTTGAACTAAAACTTGCTCATATTGTGCATTCATAGTTCATGTGAATTTGATTAAAAGAAACAGAAAAATTACATGTTATATAAGACATGTTTTGTATTTTTTGTAAAGAATAAATAATTGAAATATTGTAAGCTTGCACACTGTGAATTGTTGTAGCTCAAATAAAAAAAATCAAAACGTAAAAAAAGAAAAAGGCAGCGATGGACCCATAAAATTTCTTTTATTTATTTTTTTCTTCCCACAACAAAATGTCTACAAAAGCAATAAAATATAGAATTTAACAAAAATCACTTCAGACCTTCACATTGTATGTACATCTCAAAGGAGGACTCACTGAGGCCTCCGCAAAGCTCTGAACGTCTCCCCAGTCTGGCCTCCAGTTCTGGGTGTGTGGGACTCCCTTTAATAACATACGCATGCATGCAAATGCATTCTCCTCCTCAAATGAGAATGGAGGCTTAAACAGTTTTTTTTTTGTTCTGTTTTTATAGTGGAGCCAGATGTTCAGAGTCCAGCAGAGTACCCAACAAATGAAAAGAAAAAGCAGAAAATGTAAAAACGATTCATCAGTACACATTTTGAGTTCCCTCCTATTATTATTATTATTATTATTATTGGTTTCTCATGTAAACTCACACAGTAAAGCATCTATGCCCCATACTGCCAATCCTTTATCTCCTCACTAACTATGGCACTTTGAAAACAAAAAAGACTTTTTAAAGTTGGTACTTTTTTTTTCCATCTTTTTTTGTTAAGCTCTGTGTAAAAAGAGGTTCTGCAGCCCGGATACCTTTCAGCTTCCAGACACAGACTGCTACATTTTTGTTTCATTTTGCTCTTGCTGGGACGCAAAAAAAAAAAAAAAAAAACATTCTAAAAAATAAATTAACAATTTTCAAAACTACTCCCAATTGCACAGACATTGTAATGCATCAAGAAAGTCTCACAAAGCATTGGTAGAGCAAAACATCGTCGCACTCTCTTCCGTTTCTCTAGCGCACGCACACAAGCTCACACACGTTTTCTTCATAAAAGGGAGGAGGAGGTCTGGAGTGGGTTTCGACTGAGTGTATGAAATGTGGTTTTTAAATCGGCTGTAATAAAATGTCCGCGCCGCCGATGTCGACGGCTGCTTTTGTGCGCTCGGTGATGTCATTCTGTGTTGATGGAGCAGTAAAAGGCGCATGATGTGTTCAGCCCCTTTCTCACCTCATGCTGAACAAGCTACTCCATAACATTCAGAATAGATAATCCCCCAGCCCCTTCCGCGTTCACCTCCACTCCCCTACTGCAGGCGAAGGGCTTCCACAAGGCCAGTTTAGAAAAGACCATTAACTTACTGATTTATAGCAATCCGCACATTCAGAGGGTGGGAAAAACATTTCATTTCCAATGACAAATTTGAAATTTTTTTCCATATAAATTAGAAATTTTAATTTAAAAAAGAAAAGAAAAGATAATTCAGCATGTGAAAAACTTGTTTTGAACTGACTAAAGTGATGTGAAACCTGCCCTAAACCCTTAACCCACCGTTTCAAACATCTCCCTCACGTCATCAAGAGAGGAGGAAACACAAATAAGCCCCGAATATTTCATTGCAATGAAACGTCATGCAAGTAGAACAGAACAACAATAGGCTAATAGTAATAGAAGAATAGTAGTCATAATAAGAACAATAATAATAGTAAATAGTAATAACATAAAAATAATCTTACAATGCAAACATGACAGTAGTAAATGCCTCCAGTTCTTATTGCTACAGTATCTTACTTACAGTGTTGGTTATCACTTGTTCTTGCCAACGCATCACCGTCCCTCCCACCCCGCCTCAAAGCACCCCATTCCACCCCTTTGATTCACAGTCTAACGAGGGAAAACAAAACGAACAACCAAAAAAAGAAAAGAAAAGACAAAAACTTTAGAGTTGGAATTCACTGTCCCTGGATTGCTGCTCCACCAGTGGACTTCACCCACTGTCCAAAAACAGTGTAAGAAGAAGTAAGAGCATAGTGACATGTTCTATGTATTTTATTTTTTTCCTTTTTTCTCCATCCTCTCCTCATTTATGGTGTAAAAATTGCTCATGATGAACTCTGGCTCTCTACAAAACACGGACAATGAATTCATTCTCTACACACACACGCACAAACATACAAGTATAGACGTAAGTCTATCAAAGCCTTGTCTGGGCAGATTTTTTGAAAATCCTAAAAAGTTCTTCTTTTAAAGTTTTATTTATTTATATCAGTAAATTTCCAAAAATATTAAACCCTCTTTTAATGCAAAGTGAGAAAAAGAGCTGCTCCCTGAGAGATGCTGTGTAGTGCATCGAGCCTTTGCGAAGTGATTGTCTTTAAGAGTGACTGGCCTCTGATCTGTGGGTGCGGTTCAATGAAAGCTGCTGCGCTTTAAAAGAAAAATGCCATTAATGGTGGAACGGATTGCTGATTGACCCGTGTTCCTCAGTTTTTTATCCCCCCGGCATATTGGAAACAAATGCACAGAAGGATTTCAAAGTAATGATTCCTGGTGTCACTGATGCTGAACTGATGGGTTACAAGTCTAACTGTGTCCCTGTTTATATCAGCTGGAGGATTTGGCCACTGTGCAAATAAATAAAAACAAAACAAAAAAAACATTTTAGAGTGCTTCATAGCACTAGATCATAGCCTGCTAATCATGGCATCAAAATATGAGGTACAAAGTAAAAAACAGTTCTGGATTGTCATTTTGTTTACTATATATTAAGGAGATGAGCATTAAATGTTTAGAGTTGTAGTTCCCAAAGTTTTTTCAACCCACAAGTTAAAAACTGATGAGACTTGTGGCCCAAACTAACAGTTTTGTCATAAATTTGGTATCATTTTTAATTTTTAAATTTGATTTCTCATAGCAATTCTCATGATAAATTCCCACCCCAGCGTTGGCTAAACTCTTCCTCTACGGTCATTTTGGTCAATGGCTCATGGGATGTCCTACTTCTTATAAGGGATCTTTTTTTTTCTTTTTTTTTTTGCTTTAAGTAATTAGCAATTGATGTGTCCCTCTAATACATGTAGTATTGACTTTTCAGTATGTTCCTTCACAAGGATAAAGGCTAACTCAAGCCCAGAGTGATTTTACATAGTGTCCAAACACTAAATAAGAAAAAAAAGACATAGTGTTCAAGTGCTAGCAGTTGTTGGAATGACTCAGAGGAGAAAATAATGTGATTGTCGAACACAACTTTCTACAAAAGTGGCCAATGTTAAAGCTCAGCTACATGTGGTGTTGAGATCATTGGCAGCTGCATTTGTTCACATTGTAATGATGAGATTTTGTTACACTGAAAACACAGCAGAGTCAGCAGGGGAATGCGTACCATCTGAGACATAATTGGAGATCAAGAACAAACGACATATTGCATCCTTAGTTATTAAAGTTGTTACCCTGTTCTTGAGCAGTTGAGGGGCGCGAGACGAGGGAGAAGGGTGGAGTAAGACCAGACGTGCTGTGTGAAAGTTATTGCTTTCTAGAGAAAAGGGTCCTACATATTCACAGCCCACTGATATCCGGGGGCTGGATTGTGCAAATTGGACGGCAAGGGCGTAAAGCACCCATCTAAATTTCAGTGATCAAAAACTGTTTTTAATTCAAGTTTGTGTGGATTTTTTTTTCACATTTTTAAGGATCATCAGTACATGTAAAACATGTCTTTGACTTTTCATATCTTCCCAAACCTACTGAGAAAGTCCTGATAGGCGTATTGAACAGCAGGCTAAGTTAGGAGACGTGTGGGCTTCAATGTGAGGTCCTGGTTTCTGATTGGTTCATTCTGACTGATTGTTCCACAGCAATCTACCTAGTACTGGATATAATTATTGCAGCGTGAAATAAACAACTGATAGGAAGGCAAATCTGCCTGATTCTTTTCCTTGCAAAATAGAACATTTATGTATATATCTTCACCTTGAAAAGTAGTAGCCATTATTTTCTGTTTAAATCCTTCATATTCTCTCTTTACACTTCAATAACTTTTGATCAGAAGGACAGCAATGCCTTCTATACATATGAACAAAATCCAGACAAGGCTTCTGCATATCCACAAAACCCAAAATTGGCCCCCAGTTTTTGCCCAGTTTTCTTTTACAAGTCTCAACTTTACAAATTCTGTACACAAGAATCTATCAAATAAAATAAAACACATTGACAAGGTCAGCCTCTCTGGACTGCTGTATATTTAAATTAGGACTAACTTATTTTAACAGAACAAGAAATAATACTGGAATCCGCTCTCAACTAGAAGAATATCTACAATAGCTTCTCTAAATCCACAGTTCCCTCCCCCATCCAGCTTCTCCAAATTTGCAATGTTTTCATTGGGGAAAAAAAGAAGAAAAAAAAAGTTTTTTCAAGATTAAATCAATTGAACGTACCCACATTTTAAAAAATAAGAATAATAAAAAAAATTGACAGCTTAAAATTGTTTCTAGTTGTCTTGAAAGTCTGTACATTTCTAGTCAGTTCAGTTCAGGAGACACGTGGAAGCCCCTCTGAGGTTGTGGCTCGGGGCGCGCTTCGCTTGTATATACATTCTTCAGACTGTATCGGTGAACAGAATGGGATAAGTGCAGGACATTCCTAGTGTTGTTGGCGTTAACTCTTTAAGTTTCTAGTAGATGAATCCTCACCCTCCAGCCTGAGATGAGCCTGGGGGAGCTGAGAAATCTGTGGTTGCCAGGATGACGCGGTTGACACCTCCGCAAGCATCTCGTCAGACGAAGCTGACATCATTTCTTGGTCCTCTTTCGACAGCTGTTCATTGCATTCGGACCGCAGGCGGTCACTTAGGCATGGCCATGGCAGAGTTTGGGTCGGGGTTAAACAGTTCCTTGTAGAGAGGAGGGAAGAGGACGTTCACTGTTTCTGGGTGGAGTTGCTGGAATGCCTGGAGCTCCTCGGTGTGGAGTGTACACAGGGCGGACAGTGTTGGGATCCGGCTGATCAGCTGCCAAACGAGAAGAGATAATCAAGAACAAGATACT
The DNA here is from genome assembly GCA_902982915.1 of Phalloptychus januarius. Classification (NCBI taxonomy): domain Eukaryota; kingdom Metazoa; phylum Chordata; class Actinopteri; order Cyprinodontiformes; family Poeciliidae; genus Phalloptychus; species Phalloptychus januarius. Next base: position 18,670,305 of record CADWAE010000482.1, on the reverse strand, counting down.
TGCATTTCTCCAACTATCCCTGACACCGGACAACCTATTGTCGGAGTTCAAATTGACCACGGTTGTGTGAAATATGTTTGATAAATTCTTCAGCCCACCTTGGCTAGTGCATCTTCGTCCATGTGGTTCTTCTGCATAATGTGCTGCAGAGCAAAGTAGATCTTCTCCTGGAGCTTCTGGACTTTTCGAGGCTCCATCAGCCACGGCCGATCTGCGAACAAATAGTTGACCGATTCACTCAGTGGAAAAAGTATAGAACAGATGCACATTTACTGGGCTGGTTTGCCACTCTCCACAATGGCAGAACTGAATAAACTGAATTTCTCCAATTAAAGCTGCACTGCCCTACAGGAGTGATGACGAACCCTTCATCAATAGTTGAGGGGTCTGGTGCACTTAGCAGTTATGAAACCGTGACTTTGTAAAATCTCGGTTTACTTTGACAGTGGCCCTGTTGATGCCTACAGACGATCATCAACAGGGTAAAAATATTGTTTTGCTTTCTTTTAAATATGAAAGCAAAACATATTGCTTTCATATGTTTTGTCAAACATATGATCTATTGTCAAACTTCCACTGACCTGTGGAAATTAGTACAGCCGCTGAGAAAAGCGCAATCTCCTCCTCCGTGAGCTGCAGTGAACACAAACTCTTGGCAAAGTCGAACACTGCGCTCACCAAGTCATCACAACCTTCAGGGCACAGAGAAGATAATACAAGCAACAGTATTATGACACTTATTCTGCTTTGTCAATTATTGAAGAAAAAATAATGCAGAAAAATAAATGTGGTACCTAGAGATTTAAACATCTGCATTCCTCCATACTTCCCCTCAAAGAGCACAGTGTTGTTAAGAGGGTTGAAGGCTCTACACATTCGCACTAAGACCACCTCTAAACAACCTGGAAAAATAATTCAGACATTGGAAAAACATGACAATCAAGAGAGATAATTTTTCAGAAGTGCAAAGAGAAACTGTTTAATGGATTTAGTAAGTTTTCAGTGAGATAAGCTCTGACCAGTGATGAGCCAGTCGGGAACCAAAAAAAACCAACATATTTTTCTAATGGAGTCAGTAAAAGCACAGAAGACATAGAGAGCTGTTTAAAAGGAAACTATTTTTCATAAGACATGCTGAAACATATTTTGGGTTAATTCAGGCCGCGAGAGAGAAAGAGACTTTCAGGAGATAACAAGAAAGATGAAGCTTTCAACCTCTTTGTCGTAGAGGATGCAGGATTTGGAAATTTTGCCACTCTCTTAGAAATCACAGATTGAAGGTGTGAGCATTTACATTCTCTGAGTACGAAGGGAGACTGCTGCTTTGATAACGCCTGGACATGTAATCATCTGGCCTTTTAAAATAGTTGTAAATACATATTTTTCAGAGACCCTTCTCTCACAAACTGGGTGATGATGCCTTAATAAAAATACCCCCATAAAAATATATGTTATGTTTATGCCTTTTTGTAATTCTGTGATTTACATATAATTGTAATTATATGTGACACATAAGGGCCAAACATAAATAATTGCATCTAAATCTGGGTTACAGTTAGACTTAATGTTGACTCATTTCTAAATGAGGGTGATTTGATTTAAACATTGAGCTTCATCTGTGCAAATCGGAAACAAAATTGTCATAAGCAAAATAGTTTGTAACGAGCAGAAACTCGGCTAACGTGGTCCCACAGCTCACCTGACTTGAGGAGGAGGATCTGGTCGTTCTGGCACAGCTCCATGAACCCTGAGATGCGCTTGGCAAACTCCACCACGTACTGGATGGCGTGAGTGATCTGGATGGCACACTGCTGCCACAGCACGTCCCGTGGCTGCAAGCACCCAAATCCAGGTTAGGTACATGACATAGTGACATTCATATCAATAAATGATAGAAAGCTAATCTATTTTAGTCGTTGACAAAGAATCAGCAAATGTTATTGTTTTTATTCCACTCCATCATGTTTTTAGAAGAGAACTGCAAAAAAAATTAAAGTAAATAAAAGCGAAATGTCCTGAAAGCTCACCTTGCTCTGGTACATCTTGACCTCTTCGTAGGAATGTGTCTGCCAGGCTAGCTGCTGGAGCTCCTCTGTTGTGTACTGACATGTCTCCAGGTGCGACTTGATGATGTTCTGAGCGATCCGGTCTGGAAGAGAGCATTAGCCATTTAATCTTATGCATGCACCAAACTAGTGTACTTAAATATTATATTTTACAGTTAAATTCCTGGAGGGACCTGCTTTTCTTCACATGCAGTACTGCAGCTAAAGTTAGGCAGTTTAGAGGAAGAGGCTCAAGTATTTCTTATGCATAATTCCACGGTTTTTGATTTGGGTGTGAAGTGCTTAACTTTGACTAAGTATGTGCTATCGGCCAGAGGTATTCTCACAGTAATATGACACATTGTCAGCTAGCCACATAAGCCAGCCCGATCTCCTGTTGTGCTTTCAGATTAGAACACTGACTCACACTTTCTTCCAGACTTACTTTGAGGGTAATGATTAATTTCCTATGAGGAAGATCATAGCAGTTTTTTTTGAGAATTAAACCATTCCTACTGTATCTGTAGCTCCTGTAGAGCAAATTTTCATTCCTTACCAAGCTCTCCCATGCTGACGTTATGTGGTCCAAACTGACTGTCCTGGTAGCCCCCGTAGCTGAACAGGTTTGGCACGGGCGTCAGGTCGTAAACGGGCTCCTGCTTAATGTGCTTCATGCCCGACATGTCCAAACCCGACTGGTCAGGAGACGGCTGGGTGGAGTCCATGCCGTAGTAGCCACCAGGGACTCCACCGCCGTTGACGTGGCCACCTTTGGGTAGCTCTATGACGTGACCGTTGGCATACGTGCCCCCAATTTCATGGTTGAGGGTGGACAGTCCATTGGTTAGGCTGGAGGAATAAACACGAGCCAGAGCTTCAGCTTCTCCGGTTTGCTGTTGCCGTTGCTCCTGCAGCCGGGCCTGGTGCTTCTGGACTTCTGCGTACAGGCTGTCTCGTTGCTTCTTGGACATGCGACCAAACTTCACCGCTGTAGGGGCAGAAAGTAGAAGCTAAGGTGGCAAAAATGCTACTAAAACGAGCTCAATAAAGCTTTGTAAGGAAATTAGGGCTGAAACGATTAATCGTGATGAATCGATCATTGAAATTAATGTCAACCAACTTAGTAATTGATTAGTCGTTTACTGACAGACTAAAAAAAAAGCCATTTTGCTGAAAAACCCATCATGGCAGTAGCTAAGCACAAAACTGCACAATATATATAATATACATTTTGCATTTAAGATAAAAACACCATTGTCTGTAAATATATTTTAACAAAAACTCTCAAATTGCCTAATTTTAGCTTCACCCACTTCAGTTTCACTAAAGGAATGCTATGTTATTGCTTTATAACCACTAAAATCTTTATTTTCTTATTTAGAAAATGAATTGAATTAGTTGTTTATTTGCATTTTTTATGTATTTCTAACACAAAAAAACTTATATGACCAAACGAAAAATCTGAAGAATGTGCCAATTTTTCTTTGTCTGATTAATCTTCAAAACAATCAACAGAATAATCTAGAAATGGCATCAAATATAATAATGGAGACAAGCTGGGCCTCACCATCTCTGGACATTCCTAGGGCGAGACATTTCTGGAGACGGCAGTGTTGGCAGCGGTTGCGGTTGGTTCTGTCGATGAGGCAGTTTCTCTGGCGGGGGCAGGAGTAGGAGGCATTATTCTGCTGACTCCGTCTGAAGAAACCCTGATTACAAGTCAACAAGAACAAAAAGAAATCAACACCAGAACACCTGTAGAGCACATGCGCCGTATAATTTAGTTTGCAATTCCTCAGATATTAGATCTTACCTTACAGCCTTCACACGTAATGACTCCATAGTGGATACCCGAAGATTTGTCTCCGCAGATTTTGCATGGTATAACTTCGATTTGGGCTGTGGAGGGGGGAAAAAATAGAGAGGCAGAGACAGAAAAGATTTGGATTAAAAATTACATCTAGAACTCAATGCAGACTTTTGCTCCCCTGAACTCCACCTTGTTCAGTCTGCGGTCCAGCAGCCCTGTTGGGGGTCTCATTTAAAGTTGCCAACAGTAACTGATTGAGCTCACAAAGTGTCCCTGGATGCTATTTGTGTGTGGCTTCAAATTCACAAGGGCACGGTGACATATGGGCATTTATGTCTTTGCAGGAGTTTTCTGCTAACTGGGGCACTTATGGCTACATAAGTGCACACTAAACGTGCACACGCAAACATCCACGCACAACAATACATGACTCGACTGTGTGTGGATTCTTTGTGTTTGGACTGAAGTACAGCAAGACCCCTGCAGGTTAAAAGGCTTGTCCCATAATGAGAAAACTGGTTACATCACTGAAGTGTCACACTTTCTCTTCATGTTCCTCTTTTCTGCTCTCTCTCACAACCTCTGTTCTACAGATGCACTCGTCAAACTATGTCATCTTACTCACTGTGAAGAGGCAGCTCCATGTGCACTCCCAAGCAAAAGGCACAGAATATGCACAGAAACTACTTCGGCTCAGAGAAACACCTGTTGTTTCTGTCTCTGAGCGCGGCCGGCCATGTTATGCGAACGGAGTGCAACGCCGCTCCCCATGAAATGATGGCTGTACGTGGATGTGGAGGTAGGCAGGTATGCTGCTGAGACGGCACAGTCTCTATAAAGAGATTAGACAGCCTAACTAATCCTAAATTGTTTCCTTATGAGCTGGTTCCCTCCTCTGCTGAGTGCTACCTTACCCTCAGCTGAAACAGCCGTTCACGTGTTAATCTCCTTGCACAGTCCTACCTGTGGGAAAGTCCTGCATGAATTTAGGAAATTCCTGAGAGGTTCACAAGCAGATGTGGTGAATCCTTGCATCCTTCCTGCAAGTAGTTTTAACTATTACCTCATTGATGCACATACAATACTTTCTATTGCATTGTTTGTGTGTTTTTATATGCATGTTTAACATGTCCAAAGGTGCATTTTTAGAAATATGTTTGTTATAAATATGGTATGTATATATAAGTATAGTTGTATTTCTATACAAAGAGAGTACAGGTGTGTATGTGTGAGTGACTGTGGTAGAATGAGTCTGCAGTATGCATAATTGGATAATGACTTATGAGGATCAATGGAGTCATTTCTGTCTGTCTAGCAACTGAGCAGGTACAACCAATCGCTGCTATCTATAAACTCTAATGACAGAGATGTACATCCAATAATGAACAAAATGAGTTGCAAAAGCAGATTCACAGTTTTCTGTTTTTCAGTTCATTATGATGATGGGTTATTAGAAAATTAGATTCAAATCATATATTTTTTAGAACAAAACCAAAACCTGTCTCTGGTTTTCCACTGGCAGCTAAGTATATAAGATCCAAATGATTGGGTAAAATTACCTGCTAGTCAGTTTAACAGTTTATTATTTTCATTTTTCTCTAATTCACTCTCTCTTGTCTCCTCTTCTGGTCATTAAAAGACAAGATGTTACAATCAAAATGATCCAACCTCCTGGCAGACTTAGGTTTTTAATTGTTTTCTTTCTGCAAAGAAGTTTTTTTCTAATTCGAAATGAGAAAAATTTCTTCTTTTTTAATATACATTTTAATGAAAGATTTAATGTTGAAAATAATTTTAACCAGTGGAAAAACTCTTTTTTTGGCATTACAGCAATCAAACAATACATAATTGATGAGCAGCTTTTTGCTTGTTTTCACTGGTGTTGAGGTGATTTATCTTTGGGGTTGAAAGGCCTCATTCTCATCACCTTAATCTTTAGGTCCATCTAGAGATTCTCTCTCAAACTGAAGTCAGAGTTCAGAAAAGGCCAAAATAAGGCGATAACATTATGTTCAGTCAGAAGAAACATGTTGGTATAAAACTAGAAGATGACTTTAAACCCAAATCTTTTAATACTTTTGGGTTAATTGTATCTTAATAGCCTCCTCATGTGTTCATTAAGGAGGCTCAATATATTTAGTATCAAATAGTATGTGTTAAATAAAGGTCTTCACTATCTAAAGTAAAAAAAAAAAAAAATGTTCTTGAGTTTTGGTGCTGACCATGATGTGACCCATTTCCACCAGTTCTCGGCCATCCGGCTGCAAACTGGGTCACAGTGGAGTGCTGGACTTGGACAGCACACAGAGTCCAAACAGAGCTGTCAATGAACGTGGGTCTGTGACGCACTATTAATAGGCCGCAAAACAGGTCAGTTCCACCCGAGAAACGTGTCTGATGTCAACAGACCAAAAGTGAGCAGCACTCAGAAGACGGAACAGTAATGAAGTGAGCGTGGGCAAAATATCGTCTTTTTCTGTGACAACCATTTCAAAAAGTGCCACGGTTTCAAGGTTTTATTACAAAACGTTGAAGCGGAATGCACCAACATGATCTATTTGTGCTTTGTTTAGAGCAGAAAACCAAGAAATATTCCTTGTAATGCAAGTAAAATATTTATATTTAAGTAAATAAATATTTACTTAAATATTAAATAAATATATTTAAGTAAATATTTAAATATATTTTAAATATTTTTGAAATATATAATTAAATATTATTAATTATATAAAAATTATATTATTTTTATAATTTTTAAAATAATTTTGATACATAGGCTAAAGCTAAAATATATAATTAATAATATTTCCAAGCACCCTAATTAATCTTACAGGTAAACAAAAAGCTGAACTGCAATTATGTCAGCTGGTGTGATATAAAGGAAAATGGTTGTGGACTGGAAACTGGATTTTCAAAACCTTGTTATACTTTGATCCCATAGTCCACGGCTATAATAAAGGCTTTATATTTGTTTTATCAATCTACATCACTTATCTCACTTTGTATTAGTTGGTTATCATGAGCCTCTGCAGCAAAGTGAAGGTCTTTGGATTCAAGCAGTTTGTGTTTACTTCACATGCACAGCTGTGTGATGTGCATGCAATTTTACACATAGTTAGTGATGGCTGTCAAAACAAGCTCTTTGCATTTCCATCCCATCTTCGCCATGTTTCGGGAGATTATTCTCTTCTTTGTATCACATAATGAGGCCCAAAAGAGCTTGGGCGTGTGGGCTTGTGCATTGTTTAAGTACGTGTTTGGGAGACATTTTTGAGCATTTAACTTCTAAAAATGACGCCAGAAATAGTGATGAATGGGTCCTTGTGTGTGTGAGTGTGTGACAAACTGTATTTGCTTGCTTGTGTGGGAGTGTAGCATTGTGGGGCATGTATGTGCGTGCGCGTGCGTGCGTGTGTGTGTTATGCTTATAGCCAGTGGCAACTGTCAGGTAGGATACATAGAGAGTCATGACAACATCGCTGTTGCCAGGGTGACCGCCCACTCGCTGTACTCGTCTGAATGTCGAAGCAATGATGTGCTAAACCGTCACACTCTTAGAGGAAGTGATGTCATCTGCATGTGAAGCCAACACAACATGTCATCAGTGATGGTCTGTCGGCCCTATCCGCGCAGCTGAGGCTTTGTAAATGCTTTATGAAAATACTCCCACTTCTGCATCGACGCAGTTTGAACTTCAGCTGCGTTTTATACATGTGACAGAATCGAGATTTGTTATGCGTAAAGGGAAGTCACCGACGATGCTTTGTTATGTGAGACATGATTCTACATTACAGAGGCAAACCAGGAGCTTCAAGGCTGCAGCAGAAAACTGAACTGAAAGAAGCCTAATTCAGGTCTTCCACGAGCCGTCCTTGTCAGGCATCCCCTTTGCAAGGAAAACACGAGCGGAAAAAGTTCCACTTCTCTCCTTGCCCTCAGGCTGCATGTCTTTTATGACGAGTGGGAGGGGACTTCTTTCTGACCTAAGCCGACCCTGCCAGAGCAGAGTGACTGACCGCATCCTCAGCCAGACAGCGGGACAGTGAGTGTTATCCTGAGGTTATTATGTAAGAGCAGGACTGCAGCGCTGGCGATATCTTAGCTAAGAGGAGGATCAGGCGCGCCACACAATCTCCTGAGAGAGAACCTACTAGAGGTGAATTTTCCAAAGAAGACAAAGATAGTAGTGCTAGAGTTGCCCATGGACACATTTGCATACGCATGCGTGGGCGTGCATGTAGGGGGGTGCGTGTGCGTGTGTGTGTGTGTGTGTGTAGCGGACTGTGGCCATGAGAGCTGCATTGAGCTGGCACGTGTGTTGTGATAATTGATTTTTAATGAAGTAAGGATCTCCTGTGTATTTCCAAGGCTGGCCCTTTCTCTAAATAGAGTCCTAATTATCTACATCACGCCACACCAAGCGGCAGCTGCCTAGCACTAATATCTTTGCAATTCTTCACTCCGAAGTGTGCAAGTGTTGACACACTCTGCGTCGTGCAACTCTTAGGAGATTTGAAAGTGGCCATGAGAGCTGCATTGAGCTGGCATGGCCACTCAATGCACTGTCCGAACTTTCTGCTCGGACAGTGCAACAGCAGAGAGAGGCCACTAGATGTTGCTGTACATGTTTGCTTTCCGTGTGCTATAAGTGTTGCCAACGGGCCAGACTGGACATGCATGTTTCATTCGCAGCGCCTGCAGGAAGCTACAGTAGAGCCATACCCGAAGCAAAACACAGAGTCATGCAGCAATAATACCAGGGAGCGCAGTAGAGGGTTTGTGTTTTTAGTGTTTATAGAGTTTATAGAACAGTTGAAATCATTTTCTGCCTTAACTTCTGCCAGTGCCAGCCTCTTCAGAAATACAAACACAACTCCCGCTGTAGTCTCAAGGGCTGATTTGATAAGGTGGATGTGGGTGGTAGCTCTTCATTAAAAAATATGTATAGCTGCTTCCCAGCTAACTAGATATCTTTGGGGAAAATGAAGGAGATCGGCGTTTTACCCCCCACCACCTCCTTGTTAAATCCGAACAGCTGCGGCACTGATCTTGCATGCCTATATGCTGTTGAATTATGCGATCATCCCCTTCACTTGAGTCTGTTTGACTTCTTCACTGGTGTCTGAGTCTTTCGCCTCGCTATAAGTGGCTGTGTGACTGGGAAATCATTTCAGTTTCTCTGTTTTGTGATCTATTTCCATCTCTCAGGGAAAACCTTGTTTCAGTCTTATCTCACTGAGCTTAGAGAGAGAAACAAGCTCTTTCTCTCCCCCTCTGTCTTGCAGCTGATGATGAAAAACATGGAGAAAAGTTCTGGTGGCGCGATTGCCGAGTGGGTTAATGCACACTGCTGGGAATAGCTTACAGCAGTGCTTGCTTGGGTTATCTCCCCTGTGTCTCCTGTCATGTTTGCACATCATACTGTCCTATTAAAATCAATGAAAAGCTGCATTTGGTCTGCTGTGTGCTGTTTTACTCTTATTTTCCTTTTCCTCCTGTCTGAAACATCGAGAACTTTGAGAGGAGAATGGCGGACTCTCTGCTTAGCTTAAAGAAATTTATATTTTCATTCTGCACATCCACTTCTGTGCCACAGATCCCAGCCTTTACAGTGCCACTGTTTCTGGATAGGACGGAACTGTTCAAAGCATGTTTTTCTTACTTTTTTTTTTTTTTTTTTAGAAAATATGATTATAAAGTGTCATGTTGGTCCTCTTTTGTTTATTTAAGTGGCTCAGGATCAATTTATCACCTAACCAAATGTTAACTCTTTTTGTTCCCACATTACCATCTTTTCTACTTTGACTTCATGCACCTGGTAAAATCAGATCGCATCAGTTTATTTTTCTTTACTTAGTAAATTACTTCATCATTTAAATGCTTGGTTTCATGCATAACTCAACTATTATTTTGCGAAGGAAATGACACAGTGTTTCCACTGATTGCTGTTCTAATCCCTGATTTGACCAGTCAGCTTAAATGAAACCTCAGATTTCGACGCCAGATCAAATCAAAACCCGCAATCCTCTACAGCGACTGAGTAGAATTGTAAAAATACAGATAACATAAGAATTGAGTATTTTGGTTGTTTTATGCCAAATCTAACTATGTAGAAAATGGGAAGAAAATGACCAGCATCTTGTTAAGACAATTGAAAACTGTGATTTATTTAGCGTGTTTGACCAGATGTTGGTCATGCGACCACTTTACCATGTTATAATTTTGGTCTTTCAAGCCACTTGATGTCTTTGGTCAAAATGTTCGATGTGAAATGACCAAAATTGTGTAACATCACATTTTCTTACAGTGAATGACAAACATAGTATGAAATAATACTTTAAATCATTGGTAAGAAATGATAGTCAGGGTAAAATATTCTGTGGGAGGTGGTTTCTTATACATAATGACAAAAATTCCAAAAGTACTAAATGGAAAAGGGAAAAACATAATCGGAAACCCATTTTACTCAAAGAATTAGGATTTCTTTTTATGGCTTGAAAACAAGAGAAAAACTAACATTTTTTTTAAATCAATAATCTGAGAAGAGTTTAAGATTAGGTGCTAGTCATTCAGCTCCTTTGCCAATTTATGTATTAATTTTACAGCAGTTTACATGTATTGCCTTCATGCAGACAAACTGTTAATTCATGTCTCACGTGGGACATTTCATACCTTCTGACAATTGCCAATTTTCTATCAATTCATTTTTTACAAGCCACTCATTCTAAGAATAAGCAGCTTTATGATAACATCGATCCCAATAAATCATAATCTCTACCAGCTGAAAATTTTTTTTTTTAATTTGTTGCGAGGTCAAAAGCTGTCTTATTTCATTCTAAAAGTAAATCTGGAGCAAAATATCTGGTATTTATTCCAAAATGTATTGCACTAATATAAACTGATGTGACAGTTCAAGTGTGAGTAAATCGATTTGCTTTTGGACTTGAAGTGGAAGACGGAAACGACAAAATGGGAACATTTAAGCACAAACTGGCAATGGGGCCAACTGAGTTGTTTAGACGATGGCCGGCACTGATTAGTAACAAAGGGCTGACATACTGACCTAAACCTCCCTATTATTTGTCTACATGTTTACACATTCCTACCCTGTAGAGTCTGCAGTGCAGTGTATTATAGTAATAGTCATAAATCCATCCAGTGGGCCAATCTCCCCTCCTCCCATTGCAACGCCTGCCGCCGACCAAGTCGGCATCCATCTTTTAATGTAGACACACTGTTGCTGTATGGACACACACACCAACCATCACCTTAACCCTCTCTCTTCCCCTCACACAGATACACACCAGATTCACTCTCACCTTCCCACCCCCAGCACTCACACCTATGCTGTATGTCAGAGGGCATGAGCTTGTCCAGCTTGCCGTGCAGCCCCAAAGCACTCTGGGTAATTGCTCAGATAGCAGGTCTGGGATCAGCTGCAGTTTGCACAGAGAATATTGTGCCATGGTGTGATTGGACGCCATAGAGAGGGAACAGAAGGGGGCCACTGGCTGTGATCCAGAGCATCGATTCACACACACACACACACACACCAACACACACACGGAGACACGTTCAGGCAGACTGAGGTGCACATTCAGACATGCTCAAATGCATTCATCACTCCAAACCACTTTCAAACAAACAAAAAAAGAAAGCAGCAGACTTTACAGTATGTTTGTCCTCTAACACACACCCCCCCCACGCACACACGCACCCACATCGTCTACGTCCCAGTGCAGCATGTGTCCTCGCACAGATAAGAGAAGACAGAGGCGTGGGAAAAAATCCACAGGGTTAACTCAACCCCTGCTTTGACACACACTCCCACATGCATGCATGCATGTATACACACAGTCTGCCCATCTGCCGCCTCAGATTTGTCTCTCAAGGCCACTGTACACACACACACACGCAGTCTCACGGTCCAATCCCCTAGGTGACCTGTCGGACCCTGATGGCCCCTGACCTTTCCTTAAGGACCAAGTGAGTTCAACAGAGTGGAAGGAGCAACTGCAAGTGTGGGAGGCCTGCATCTGGTCGTTACCGTGCCGAAGTCGGCTGCAGAATCTGACACGATCTGGAAACGCATGCAGATGGCTGCAAAGCTTCCCTGCCTCCTGTCTCACACAGTAGCTTTTTACTTACCTTCACATTAACAGCCGTGTGTGCACACGGAGCTGTTGAAACGCTGTTCATGCTTTGGATGGTTGAATTCATTCAGCGCTTAACAGAATACAGAAAATAAAAACTCACACTGATTGAGAAAGTGTCAGAAATAATCTGTTGGCGATGGATGTCCTCCCTCAGCCCCTCTTACTATGGTGTCCCTGTTGAGCCTAATTGCAGATGACAGTGTGAGTGTGTGGGTCTTTGAGGGGGAAGGGAGAGGAAAAGTGGTTGTTCCAGAGTACAGAGGAAAAATAGAAAAACAAGAAGAGGGGTGACAAAAACTCAGGTCTTACATAAGAATGGGGAAAATGTTCCTTTTTTTCTTTGTAGAGTCAGCGATCACTCAAACAAAACCAGGAGACGGGAACATTGGCATAAATCAGACTGAATGGACTCTAAAGCATTAATAAAGAAAGCTGCACACAGTGGGAGCGGCTAACAAAGTAAAATGAAAACTGGCCACTTTCTTTCCAAAACTGACTGCATGATGTGTCTGTGTATTCATGTTCCTGAAAGGTTTTTATGTAGGGTGGAGAGAGGCAAAACTTGCCAGAAGAAATAAAAGTTCAGCACTTAGTCATGGTTTTTAGTCGTTAAACGAAATCAATGGCTTTCACACATTCTGCCATTTAACACCTTAAATTTCTCTTATTTTAAAAGGAAAACATGTTTCCTTAAGCTACTTGTTATTATTCTTTTGTCTACATTGTGCAAAGTTGTGCTTCTTTAAATTCTGTGTGCAGAGTTACGTTCCTGCAACATATGTCCCAAAGCACAGATCTTGCCTTTAGCAGAATTTTTGTTTCAGTTTAGGGTATTTCATTCTTTTTTTTTTCAATGATTATTACACCGAGTTATCTGCAGCTTAAGACTTTTTTTTTTTTAATTTACTGACTGAGTTTTTCTAGTTCATACTGATTAGTGATCTTTTTTCCCCAGGTTTTCACCTGCAGAGGCAGATTTTGTTCTTCACAGTATCGTAACACACAAAGCAATTCAGCATATATGCTCTGGGTTCCTGGAACTATGTGGTAGTTTTTAATATTGAAGAAACAAATTAAAAAGTTTATACATTGAATCATGTCAAAATGACCTTTATTTTAAATTTATTAAGCTAAATAAATATGCATAAAAATATATGCTCTTAGTTTGTATTGGGAAAAAGATGGAAGCTCATGGTATTGATGCATGTAATAAATAGAGAAAAAAAATCAGTTTTTTCAGCATTTCAATTGATTGAGCCAATTGATTGGTGCTTCTCCTATAAGCGTTACTTCAAGCATTTCATAACACTTTTCAAGCACAATAAAATCTCTTGATTAAATAGAGATCAGGCTGAGTTCTCAATTAGCATTGCGTTTGTTTTTAATTGACTTTAATGCATGTGTGTTTTATAGTGGCTGTTAAAGCGAGTGGGTGTGTGAGCGCACACATGTGCGACGGTGTGTGTGTGTGTGCGCGCGCTCTCTCCCAGGGATGGCCGCTAATAGCTCGCCTCGGGCAACAATTTAACTCAGCCTAACAAGGTTCTCCCCAAAGTGGCCCCCAGGGGCATCTCTCACAGAGGCAAATTGATCACAAAGATTATCAAACGGCTCGGCTCAGTCTGACTCGACCCGGCCCGTTCCTCTCTTCACCTGCTCTCCTGCCTCCAGTGGGAGGATTTAATAGAGCGTCTTCTGAACGTTAAATCTGAGAGAGCAGCGAAGGCAGCAGCGGTCTACGATTCCTAATTGCATTCTCTTTGTGAATGACTGCAGACCTAATGTCAACAGTCTCTCTCGCGCGCGCACACACGCACGCATGCGCACACGGTCGAAGAGCTGCGGCCCGGGAAGGGGAGAGAAAGGCAGGCAGACCAAATAAGAGTCCCCTCAATGAGATTAGCAGCACTAAAACAGTTTAATCTTTGCCATTAAGAAAAGATGCCAACAGTGTTATGGGCTTATTGTAAATGGTGCGGGCTCTTCACCTGCTACGGTGGAACACCTTCACAGAGGATTTACTGTGGCCACTTTGTGATAATTTGTTCAAAGATTCAAACTTCACCTCTCATTTTATACCTTCAGAGTCAATATGAAGATTTACTTGGTGCAAAAGCATGGAGCAAATAATTATTTATTTGTCAATTATTTTGTGGAAATATACCTATTGAAGAATGATAAAAACTGAACAATGCAGAAGCATTTTTAGATTTTTACACTCAATCAAGTAGAAATACAAAGGCTGGAGTGTTACACACACACACGCCGTCTCTCCCTCAGTATATAGACTAATCAGCTTTCAGGGTTAGCTAAAGTCTAATAGGTGGTTTGTGAGCATGGACTTTGGATGCAGCTATTGCAGGCGCTCGCGTTATTCATTGCACAGGAAGGCTGCGGTGTGGAAGTGCAATCCGAGTACGTGAAAGTTTGCTTCTGCGTGCATGCAGAGTGTGCTGGCGTGCGTGTAGATAAACACACATGAGGCCTTTAGGACACCCTCCCTTGTTGTTCTGCATGAGGCCCCGGTTCTTGCACAAGCTGAAGTATGGATATGACCACAATTGTGTGATTATATAACTCTTAAGTCTCTCTCTCATACTTATCCTCCTTTCTTATCTCACTCATTCACTCCCTCACATTCTCCTCTCTTTCCTTTCTCTTTGTGTGTTTTCCTGTGCGGCTCAGGGATTCCCATTCAGGTCCCTCATTATGAGTAAACTGATGTTTTATTGACAGTAATATAATTGCTACATTGAATGAGAGCAGTTGAATTAACTAATGAAGCATATTTGAGCTTACTCTGTGACCTTGGACCAATGCTTGTCTCGCCCTTGATCTTTTACTTTGTCTCTAAGCTCTAAACATTGTCGCCCCCCTGTCTCCTCTCCACCCCCATCTCAGTTTTTATTTCAATCTAAATCTGTAAAAAAAAAAGTGAATATTGAATATCACAGTGCCCTCTGAGACACGCTGCCTTTATGGATGACTAAAGCTGACAAAAACAGAAGGAGCTGTCAGAGGACTCAATGACTTCAAGGAAGATTTCGAGTCTAGGAGCGGTTCGGGCTGGAATCCCTCCCGGCGAAGATAAAGCAGAGACGCAAAGCAAAGTGTGCCGTATGGCCCGCGCTTTGTGTGTATTAAGATTTAACAAAGAGAAGAAAATTGACTGTAGCAAAAAAAAAAAAAGGGGGAGACCCTCTAGACTGCCGCAGAGTAATAAAATCAACACGAGCTGCTGCTACGCAAACACGGGCCGTGATAGATAGCGTCTCAGTGGGACTCATGTCCAGGCCACACATGTTGACGCGTTTATGCCGCCGTCTTGGAAAAGGTCAGGAAGGCATGCGAGGCGAGGACTGGAGTCAGACGCGGAGACAGCGAGGAGCGACTCCTGAATGTGTGTTAGAGCTGCACTCTGGTGGTACCTCAGTCAGTCAGTAGGGCTGAGTTGAAGGATTAACAGCGTGGCCTGCATGGGCTCGGGGTAATCTCTCTGCTCTTCTTACGTAACACTGGGCCATTAGTCAGCACAAAAAAAACAAAAAACAATAAACAGCACAAACAACAATCCTCTGCTTGCAAGCCGACCACAAACAGGGCGATGTAACTCTGCCAGCCGGAGCATCTCAGGCCAGGTGCCACCATTGTGTGCAATAACTGACTCAGTGGCAGCAGTGGAAAGCCGCAGTTTGCTTAAAATAACATCTAACTAACTTATTTCCTAACTTATTTTGCAATGAGTCTGTAAGCTGGCTGGCTTAACAGTAACTAGGAAGTGTTTTCAGTTCATATATAATGATTTGAAGTTGTAGTGCGGATACATGAGTAACTGCTAATCAGAGAAACACCAGTCAATCGACCAGAAATCACATTTACACAACTAATGGCAGCGCCAGTCTTTGAAAATCAGATTTTCTTCTCCCTGTGCATTAAATGTTTAAAAATCCCAATATTTGCAATCTCTAAGTGCATCAGCTTTCACTTCTGATTCATGCATGTAAGTCTAGCTAAGCTGGAAGGTATTTTATCATTTCAAACATCCTGCAGCTGCATTTACTCACTAGGTGTCTTCACAGGGACTTCTTTTTGCCTTTCACTTTTCTGTTGTTTTCTCAGGATGCAGCATCACTTTTTCTGTCTGTTCCATGAACGCTTTGCTCAGAGTGGGACAGTTGTCAAAAAATACTAAGTTAAAGCTTGTGATGTTACCGCTTATAAGAAATCATTAAAGCAGTTATTCCACGTTCAATACATGGAGAAAACTGATAATTGATGCTTAAGGTCTTTCATTGCCTTAAATTTGACTTTTTGACATCAAACACAATCAAAAGCCACTCAGGTTTTATGTTCCAAAGATCCATCCAGACAGACTGTTTCCGTTGGCTTTGACTAAAAATTGATCTCCGGGATGCTCTGGAGCTGGACAAATCGATGCTCACACAAACCTCCAAAGCCAAGCAGGATGGGACTAATTCTATTGGCATGAGGCCGTCATGCGTAGCAGCCTTTTCTGTGTGTCTGAGTGTGTTTTTGGGGCTTTTTGTGATACAAGATTGCCAGGTGACAGTTTTGAACACTTCCGGCCCTCTTCAGTGGCTTGTCATCATCTTACGACGGTTCCAAAAAGGGAAGTTTAGGAGAGACTGTGATTCTCTATTTCCCCTCTTTTCCCTTTTCCCAGATCTGTTTGTAAACTCACTTGACCCCAAAGCATCTAATGGATTATAGATCTCTCATAGGTTAAAAACTGAAGCAATCGCAGAAAGAAGTTAAATATTAGGAGCTGATATCAGAGTGACTGTAAGTGAATCAAAAATTTTGTTTAAGATTCAGCTATAATTTCTATTTAAGTCCTAAACGCATTCATTTGACCTTTTTGAAATATTTGCTAAGAATATATATGAGGTTAATGGATTCAAATGAGCATCAGTTAAATAACCATTTGCACATTTTTCAGATGTATAACTTCACTGAGTTACAGTATTGTGGTTAAATAATAAACGGTTTTGATTTTACTGCGCGCTCAAACCATTGCCTGGTTACAATTAAAACGATTTAGCCTTGTCAAAGTCATCCCTACATCAACATACAGTCACGGTTAGCCAGTCTGCTTAACGCTGACCCTTCTTAAAGCAACACACATGCTTAGATGCTGATTGCGTCTCCCGATGGCACCGTCAGTTGTTTATTCCCGGCTGCTCCAACACCGGGTGATGTGGTGACATCATCTTCGGTTGAGGCTTCAGGAGTTGTAGCTTTTGTTAAATGTTAATTACCACGGCTCATGAGAGGCCTCTATTTTTCATAACCTTGGTTGTGAGCAAATTTCTGTGTAAGGGCAGCCCAGACTACACACACACACACACGCATACACAGGTTGGGAACGGGGGCCGCACAACCCACACTGATTTAATTCTATCTGACAAAACCCTTTGGGGCGTGCAGAGGGAGAGAGGAAGATGGAGAGAGAGAGAGGAGAGAGAGGTTGGAGGGAGGGGCCATGCTGAAAGAGGGGAGAGGGAGACGCTTCGGGGGCCTCTTCTGCCGTGCACGGCTGTAAAGTGAAAGCAGGAGCTTTCGGTATGCCCCCCTTCCGTACTGCCCCCCCATCCCAAAAAGCCTCTGTGCACGAGAGTGGACGCAAGACCCATTAGAACGTCGACAAAATACAAGGTGGATGAGAGAGGAGTTTGCCATGGGATTACAGAGGGAGGTGGTGGGGGGGGGGGATACTGGCTCAATGTTTGATGGCCTCAAGCTACTGTAGCACATGGCTACATAAGACATTATGATTTATAAAGAGGTTTTTTATTGCATGTTTAAGCAGCTGTTTCAATTGAAAAAATCTGATTAAAAAAAAATCTAAATCACAGGCATTTTATTAAACTGCCATTAATGTTTTTAGGAGAAAATATTCAATAAATCATCCAGAAATCAGACGGTTTTCCCCCTGATTGACTCTTTTCACTGATCAGCAGGCCAAATAGTTGAAAACCAGAATGTATCCAAAAATGTCAGTATTTTTTTTCATATAAACACCAATAGCACTTGGATGCACTTTTAGGACTTGGATAAAAAACAGATAAAGTTTGTGGTCACATGGTTTGATGCATAAACTGGGATGCTTTTTATTTATTTATTGTGTCTGTTGGTTTCAAAACGACCAAATTTATCAAATAACCTGAATCACTTTTTTTCCTCCTTTTTGTAGAAATAAGAAAAATTGTTCAAACTGCAAAAAGAATCAGAAATCAGTTTTGGTCTGGGAAAGGCTTTATTGGTGCCCCTCTGATAATATCTGATTTTAGAATAAGAATATTGCTACTATGCAAATTTTTTTATTTACTTCTAAATATGTCCTGACATTTTATTTCCAATTGAACACAAATATGTATTATAATTTCACTGACATATTGCATACAGCTCATTACACAATATTACTATACGAGAAATTTTCAAGTAGATAAAAATATCTTTTGAATAATTCCAGGCCCAAAGGTCCAAGCATTCAATATGCTTTCAAAAATAATTTTCCTGTGTCAAAGTATAAGTGGCACGTGGAGAGAGTTCAGCCATTTAAGACAGAATGATTTAAAAACTACATTAAAACCCACAATCATCCCATCTTGGACAGTGGGGCAAATTTCTAAAAGAATTAATTGCACAAAGTGAAGAAAAGCAAGTCAAGTTCCAAACAAAAAGTTTAATACTTCATTTTACTTAAACTAATAATGAATTGGATAAGAAAAATGTTCAAAGAGAAACACAGGGGCGGGAAAAAAAGTATTTTCCTATTTAAATCGAATTTCCATTCACAAAATTGCTTCTAGGCTGTGTTAACCCGTTGGTCAGTGTGTTATCCCTGCGTAAAACACAGTGCGTGAATTTGTGCGTATTTGACCGTGAGTGCGCACAGGACGACATTGACATTGGAGTTGAGCATCCACCCCGCTGGTGCGCTTGCAGCGTTCTGGGTGGGGGAAATGGGTTAGTGGAGCGCTTGAAAAGTTTTCTCTGATCCCCCAAACTCAGTTCAATTAAGTTGATCACCCCCCTACAACCAACCCATTAAAATAAATTCTCTTCTGCATGTAATCTGGCTGACGCCAGCGGGCACTTTACGTGCAAATCCTGCCACTTTTAATTTGTAATCACAGATCCAAGTGGATTTAAGAGTCGATTTGCATTCCTGGATAAACAGGCGTGGAGATAAAGTTGTTTGTTGCGCTGTAAGGTGGTTGTGGCAAGTGTGCGAATAAAAGTTACAAAGAATAAATTATTTTCTCCCCCCACCAAGTAGATAGTGAAATAAAGCGTGTTGCTCGGCGTGCGTGCGCGTATTTCCACGGGGATGATGGTCTTACCTCGCATCGTGTTGGCGCTGCTGGAGCTGGTGCTGAGGATCGCTTCCCAAAGCAGCAGTCATGAAGAAACAAAAATAAACACTTAAAAACAGGGGGGCTTCTGTGCGGTGCTGTGTGCGGGGTGGCAAAGATCCTTGGTTAAAAATAACAGCGGCGGCAAAAAATAGCGTGGATGATCTGCGTCAGCGTCCACTGGCTGCGGCTGCGGCTGCCCTGAGTGCAAGCGTGTCTGCGCTAAAAAGGCATCCCAGACCGGGGCTCAGGGAGGCGGGCTGAGGTCGGTCGGTGTACTCTGGTCGTGTGGCCGCTTTTCTCCTGACATCTGCGCTCTCACCTCTATGGGAGGGTTTCACTGTTTTCTGCGGGCAGAGGGAGGGGAGAGCGCAGAGGAGAGGCTTTACCCGGCGGCCCGGATTGGACTGGAGCACTTTCCGCTCCTCCCACTCTCTCCTTGCAATCTGCGCGCATGCAGCCCGTAGCTTTAACACACACACACACACACACACACCCACACCCACACACCCCGACACTCCGACAGACAGACAGACAGACAGACAGACAAGAGTCTGAGAACAGTAAAATTTCTACATCCGCTCACTATTGTGCAATTAAGGTGCAGGGCCGGATCCATTCAGTTTTCAAAGAGCCAGCCAAATGGGGGACCACTGACAGCATTATCTAAACAAATACAAAAACAGACTTCCAGTAGCTGTACACAGATGAGGCATAACATTATGACTGCTGACAGGTGAAGTCACCAACTATTTCTTGGTGCAGGTGGGAAACATCAGGCAGCGTGTGAACATTTTGTCCTCAAAGCTAAAGTAGAAAAATGAATGACTGATTCCGAATATCTCCACAACTGGAGCGTGGGAGGATTCTGGTCTTCAGTGGTCTGAATCTATCAAAGGTGGTCAAAAGAAGGATGAGAGGTGACAGAAGTCACATAGAGCCACTGATATATGTAGGAATCAAAACGTCTCACCAGTCTGCCCCATAGAAAGGTGCCATAATTTAAAGTGCATCAGTTTGTTTGCACATGCTGCTGAATAGTCGTAGAGCAGTCACGTTGTCCATGCTGAGCCCATCCAGAGGCAACAATGTTAAGATAACCATCAAAACTGGATAGAGCAGTGGAAGATGTTGGTGTTTTTGATGAATCAGTTTTCTCTCACAGTTTGTGTGATGCGTTGGTAGATGCTAAGTGGAAAAACCTTGAGTTCTTCCAGACATTACTTTGGCACATACTGCCGACCTAAATATTCTTACAGACGAAACAAAGGGGGATCAGGAATGGTTTGAGGAGCTCAATAGCAAATTTGAGATGTTGGTTGGGTGTGGATGCCCCACCTTCCACTTATAGGATTTAGAGAATCAGCTGCTAACATCTTGGTTCCAGATACTTCGGCACATCTTTAGGGGTCTAGTGCAGTTGATGCATGAATGAGTCAAAACAATATTTTTTTATCTGACCTCTTATCAGTAAATATAGGACAAGAGTAGGTGGCCCATTGCTAAGTAGTGACATAAAACAAATTCTTGAGAACTGACTTGACAGTTTTATATTTAATTGACTGCCTTCAAATTTTACACTTGGAAAATACTTTTTTCTGCTACATAGAAATGGTGAGAAACTATTAATACTTTCGATAATCCACTGAATATTGGGCGACATTTTTAAGAAAAGAGATTATTAATGCTTTACAAATTTTGGTGCCCTGAGTGCAATTCTGATCCAATTTTTTATCCGATCAGTAAAATTTATTACTATTTCTATACTCGGACTCAGCCCAAGGCAAAAGCAAACTAAGAATCTGCTGAGACTCAAAACCAACAGTGAGCTAAAATTGACACGCAGGTCAAGTGTAGATATTCAATTGTTGTCTTCTTTGTATAAGTTGTTACTTTTAAAGTAGCTGAGCTGCCAGTCATCCTGTCTGTGTTTTATAACGCCTCGACTGCAGAAGTAAACAGAAGCAGTGCATCATATAGTCTGTAGCAGGTTTTCTCAGTGTCCACTTTTACAACATTACCATGATAGATGTGTAGAACTGCATGTTTCTTAAAGAACTTTGCCCAACAACCAGATTCACTAAAGAAACTTCCATCTGGGACCTTTCCAACCTAACCACTATACTCTCATAATTCACATATAAAAGTTAACATTTTGTCTAATGTAACTATTATTAATATATTACTACTAGATATCAGTATCAAAGCTAAACATCAAGCTTTGTTTTGCACATTCACAAAATAAGTTGTATTTGTAAACCTGACTTATGCAGTAACTCTAGTGCCCTTCATGCGTCTTCTTGGACTGGGCTCTGCTCGCGATTGAAAACGTCACCTTTAGTCTCCAAAGGTCGCGCACAGGACAGGCGGGTTAATAGATCTTGTGACACAGAAAGCGGAGCCGCTCGGAGGGCACAGACTGTCTCAGGTGTTGTCAGGATGGTTTTCAGGGCGTTTCCTCTGGGAAACGCTGGAAATGATCACGTGGAAACAGTAGTTGCATGTTACAGTGTGGACCAACGCTGCACTGTACTAAGACTCTTTGAACTCCAAGGAAGCTGCAGTGTATGAAAAGCATAAATTGTGTGATTTTAAAATGGAAATCCTGAAAATTGGTGTGTTTATTCTTTTTGGAGCTCTCTTATTCATCGGTATCATCAGCGAACATCTTTACACGAGTGTGAAATCAGTTGCAGCCGTAAAACCAGAGAGGTTATGTTACCAGATAAAAACCAATAAGCTTGCAGTTGGTTTATTAAGGAAAAAAAAACATTAACTAAGTAAAAGCTGTTTAATGCTGTCAACAATTTTCATCTTAGTTAAAATGAAATAAGTCCTTCAGTCTGGGTTAGGTTGACCGTCAATGACCTCACCTGCGGCAGTTTATTGCCTCTGTTGCTAATTGCTTAGGGGAAACAAATAATAATTATGTTCTATCAAAAACGTATTAGTGGTGCTCTCCTGAAAACAGCCACTGCTGCCGCTCGCTGCCAGCCTCGTACATTGTCCGGAGTCTGTCGCCGGAATGGATTTTGACCCAAAAGTCTGCCGGTCAGTGCAAGGCGGAGCTGTGGAGTGGCAGGTGTGGGTGAGACACACTTTTGCCCCTTGTCTCGTTTAGCCTCTTTCGCTTTGGCCCAGGGAGGGAGACGAGCAGAGGGAAACAGAGAGAGAAACTGCCCCGAGCGCATCTTCACTGACCTACATTTCATCTGTCGCCCACCCCTCCCCTCATTTTTCCTCATCCTTTATTTCCTGTACCAACAGCTCGGTGATTGTGATGTAATGACCAAAGCAAGCGTGAGCAAATCACAGACTGGTCAGTGTGCAGCAGCTCTTTTTAAGGACAGGCAAGGGAGAGAAAAAGAATGAGGTGAAGAAGAAGTGAAAGCTGGAGATGGTAGTAGAGTAATGGGTGGACGGGGGGGGGGGCGGGATGGTGATTTCTTCAGAACACAATGAAGGTTTCCTTCCATTTGGTTCAAGCTAAAGAAGCGTTTTTACATGATCTGTGTCTGCTTAGCGGACTTCAGTCCATGTGAGGGTTGGGGACTCCATTAAGAAGGATTACCCCTCATTGCCACCCATTCACTCATCTTCCAAAGCTACAGAGAAAGCAAAAAAATTGCAAGATTACTTTCACATGACAAAATACGTATATCATTTGCTGAGGGAGACGGAACTAAGAGGCTGCGTTTGATACGATATACTGGCGTGGAGGCTGCTCTGTCCATATGGTGGGAAGAGGGAGGAAGGGAGCAGACTGGGCCATGCCTCAGGGCTCGGCTTGGAGAAGGAGAGAGCAGTGCTGTGCTCTGAGACAGGATCTCAAGTCCTTCTGTGTCTCATAGTGTGGTTTAACTGAAGGCCTTGTGCCTTGCTGCAGCTCTGTCAGCGTACCTGTCTGACTGACTAGCTGACTAGTTTACGTCAAAGGGAAGATGGAGGGTAGGGCACCAACACCTTTTTATTATTGTTTTATATTTAGGTTAAAGCTTTAAATATGCTTAACTATTCTCTTGGTTTCACTTCTTTTCCTAACTATAGTGCCACCATGTGGCTAGCTCTTGTGTCTTTAGTGATTTATCTAAATAAATAAATAAATTAGATGACCTGCAGGCTTTCCTCCTCCCAAAAAAGCTGAAATTAACTCGTTTGTGCAAAGAATTGCGTTTTGACAGTAAGTCATGAATGTTCATGGAGGAAACATGTGACACTCACCATGAAAATATGTTCATCAATGTCAGCATGCAGGTTCAGTCCTGTCACAAAATGCGTCAATGTTTGATTAAAGCTTTGCTATTGGGGTAAAATTTATGTTTTGTTTTTATTATGAAAGTGTTGAGACAGAAAGACAAACAGGTGGACACAAATTGTTGATAGATGGACCTAAACATGTGGTTGATGCACGGTCTGTTTAAAAAGTCCAGCAGAAATCAAACCGAGGTTTTTCTCAAGACAAAAAATAAAAAAGTTAGCTTGCAGAAAATCGTATACATCATGTACTATTAGGATTGTGGGAGCGCTATGTTTTTCTTTTTATTAATAATTGTATCTGAAGTGCTTCACTATCGTAGTAGCACTAATTATGTAACATTGGGCGGGGCTGAGGTTCGTAGCCTGGCCAGATCTTGGCTCCTCAGCGCTCTTTGCTCTTTCTCTTACAGGATTATGTTTCTCTTTCAGTGACAACTTTCTTCTTGCCATTCTTCCCACGAAGGTTCTGTCAATAAATTCTCCTACCTGAGATCTGGATCCCTGCAGCTCTTATCTGAACGTCTCCTGTTTCTTCATGCTTGTTTCTTCAAGTGTTGTTTGGCCACGTGCCTCAAGGTCAGAATAGCTGTAAAGTTAAAACTGCAGTTTACACAGTTGAGGCACTGATGGATGCTGAGACTGAGCAATAGGTGCAGAATAAGCTCGAGTTAATTGGACAATTTTCTTTTGGTTGGACAGACGAAGTCTGGATGTTTGCATGGGGCAGACCCAGTTCCCAAGGTCGGACGAGGAATCCAAATTAGGCTGGTTAGGTTCGAGTCCCGCTGCGAGATGGACAGGGAGAGCGCGAAGGAGAGCACAGACCTTGCTGGAGTGCATAAATGTCCTGTTGATGTTGGTGCCTAAGGTTTCACAACAACCTGACGCCATGCAGGAGGAAGATCTGTCCTTATATGGCAGCTGCTGTGGATCACAGTGATGATGATCAGGTGTGAATAGTCACGACTCAGCAGCAGGTCAGTGTTAGAAAAATGGAAGCTGATTTCACCTCCTTTAATTAATTCCTGTTTTCACCTTTTAGGTAAACAGCTTCTTCTATTCCTCTCTCAAACCGTCTGTCTCCATGTCCAAAATCTGCACATTGCTGTCTTGACAAGAATGTCCTGGTATTGTCATGTCCTGGATGTCCTTCCACCATAACTCCACATCTACACTCACACTTTATACATGTCAAAATGCCTGCAAATGGATGCACAATTGTACAACGGTACATCTTTGACCCAGAGTCAGACAAAGGAGCAGAATAAGTGGAGCTTCCTGCACAACAATCATGAATGATGCAAGCTGTCTCCCCTCAAAACTCCTCTCTTTTCCAGCAGCCATTGTACAGCAGTAAAAACAGCTGACTATAGCTTTGCTTGGGTTGCAAGATGAGGGGCCTACTGCTTGTGATTTAATAATCAGGAAGTTTTTGAAACAGCTGCATGTTTTTATTTTAGCACTTGGACGGCTTCTAGAAGCAGCAGAGACTCAAATGGAAGTAGAAAAATGTGCATAAAGTGAATTTTGCCTAATAAGTCCCCTTTAAACTTTTCCACACCTTTATTCCTGTGCTGCCTGTGTGTTTCTTGGTCTTTGTGATACTGTTCGTTCACTAATGTACCCTAACAAATGCTTCCACAGAAAACCTGGATTTAAATTGCACATAATTCTGACCATTTTCTTTCCACTTTGCACATTAAGGTTTTTGTATTTAACGTGACGTACGCTCTATGCCCAGGAGGAGATGTTGTTATATATAAACCGAATCCCGCACAGAATCACTGAACAACTCTCACTGATCTGATCTGTTTTAACGTACCTGTTGGGCTGAGTTTTTGCTTTGCTGCTGGAGGTATCACATGAGTCAAGAACATACAAACTCCTGCTCCAGCTGCCATTATGTTTCAACAGAGCCCCAGTTCAGAAAACGACTTGTTTGTAAAAGGAGAGGAGGTTGTGATTGCCCTGTTCCCGTTAAGGCACCAGCAGTCAGTCACACCACTGAGTGCTGCCCTTGAATCGACCACTAGGAAGTTAACTTATGTATAATTAGATAAGTTTCCTCTTGAAAATAAGAAATTAGGCCACAGGTCTCAGAGGAATCTCCCTCTCCGATCTGACGACATGTTCCACACTGCTTCTTATTTTCCCCTGAAACAAGCAGGTGATTTTTCACTCTAACATAATACTGTGAGGAGTACGTGTAGGGGTGTGTGCGTGGGGGTGTGTGTGTGTGTGTGTGTGTGTGTGGCGGGGAACTTGACGAGTGCACACTGTGTACTCTTGTGAATTTGCATGCAGATGTTTTCAACCTTTTGTTTTTTTTTATATTTCTCACAAACACGTGTTCTAGTAGAACCAAAAACCTCCAAGACAGGCTGTTTTGCAGCAAGATATAAAGCTGGTTCATGTATGTATATTTTTCCTGTCAGCCCATGTGTAAAATTGCTACATATATTGCCTCTCTCTAATATGACAATGACACATTGACATGTCAAGTGACAGCTCAGAGAAAGAATAAAATAAAAAAAAAAACCTTGCCAAAGAGTAGGAGATGAGGGATAGAGGGATACACTTGAGAAATTTGCCGACAGATACCACAAGTGACATAGGCAATTTCTGTGGAAAAATTACTTCATCATAATTTCAATCCCAAAAAGAATTGAAAGGAAAGCCCTGAAGGAGGGAGGCCAAGTCACCTTGAGAGGCATTAGGAGAATCGCTTAGCCGCCACACACACAAGCACACAGCAAGAATGGCTCAATATGATTTCACAAAAAAAAAGAAACGTTTTCCTCCTTTCTTAATGTAGTGAATGTACTTTTATGATTTGTATTCAGCCATTTTGTCCGTGTCCTTTTTAATGTTAGCGTTACACATCTGTGTTAAGTGCTCAGAGCCCGTGGTATAACTGAGTTAAAAATATAGAGCCTATTAGTCTGGCTGCTGCTATTACTAGCATCATCTAATCAAAGCTTTATATAGAGCCAGTGGTGCAGACAAACAGTTTCATGTCTCTACCTCACAGTGCCAATCATCAGCTTTTAATTGGATTTCTCTATTATCATTTTTTTTCTACACAAAGCCATTAAGATATTAAATCTACTTTTACTTTGAGTCAGTCTTTTTCACTTCTCTCCCCTCTCCTTGTTCTTCCTAATATATATATTTAATTTTTTTTTGTAGGCATATCGAATATGCCTGGGTTGCCCGAGGCGTTCTCTCAAAATAATTTAGTCGTCGTTGATTTCTCCGGGAGAGCTTAATAAATGTTGACGTTAAAATGGGGAGGAAATTGCTAACTGGGACTTAGGAAGCTTTTCAAGTTCAGTGCTGCTTGGTAGTTGTGTTGATTTTCTGAAGTGGTTCTTGGTGTGAACCAGCAGAGGATTCAGCAGCAGCTTTTTGACTTTGAAACTCACAGCTGCTTTGTGAATGATGAGGGTAAAAAGAAAACAAAACACACATGCTAACCCAAGCCTTCATAAATCTTTGTAATCTGTATGAGTAAAAGTTGCACTCTACTTTTTAGATTTTCTGTTTTTATTTAACTATGTTCGCTGAAGTGTGGTTATATTTAAATGTAAGGAGTTAATATCTTATCTGCAGTATATATATCACTTTTTGTGTCATTATTAAGTATAAATCTCGATTTGATGGATCTCGAGCCTAAAGCTATTGGTTACTTTGGACCACAGGAAATGAAAGTAGGAGGCAGTGCACCACCAATAATGTTCCTGTGTGAAACAAGTTCTGGAAAGGGAACATGTAAAGCATTGCAGACTGACTTTGGTAGACTTTGATGGCACCAAATTGGATCATCATCTGTCACATAGTGTTGGAAACATTCCTCCTGAATTTTGGTCCATATTGACGTGTTTTCTTCATGGAGTGACTGAAGATTTGTTAGCTGCACATTCATGATGTTAATCTCTCTTTCCATCGCATCCCAAATGTTCTCTATTAGTGTACAATGAACTCATTGTCATATTCAACTGCATTAAAGAAAGAAAAACATCACAACTGTAACAATTTTTTTCATCAGACTTCTCTTGGTTAACGATCATTAAAGCAGATCAATGCTTGAGTCTCAAGCCAAACCCATGGATGGTGTGAACCTAAAATGGTGCCTCGTTTGCCGAAATTCATGCAAGTTAAGAAAGAATGAAATAAGATCATGTGAAATGGCCTTTTCTGTTTTCTGTCAATATTTCCAAGCCTGCTCAAAACACTGAGAGTAATCCCCTTTAAAATGTAATCACAACTCAAAGCATTTCTTTTGCTTCCCACCACATTCTCAGGGGCCATCATTGGGTTGATTCCTAATAATCCCTGACGTGAAAACAAATTCATGTATCTTTCATAAACACTTCATTTTATGCTTCCCCTAATACTCTTGCTCCTTGACCTCTGACCCCTATCCTGTCTGTGGGTGTCTAGAAGGGAGGGGGGGATTCCCCAGAAGACCAATGACAGGGACTTGGGGGACGCCACCCAGAGATCCTCTTACTGTCTGTACAGGGGTAACACTAAGCATCATAATCTGCAGGGAGCAGGGGAAGCGATTGTGTGTGTGTGTGTGTGTGTGTGTGTGTGTGTGCAATGATGATGATGATGATGAGGTGGGGGTTGTGGGTGGGTCTGGCCGGCATGTTTTTTTTAACCCCTCCCTCACTCATATACCCATCCCCTCTCGTTAATCTGGAGTCTAGCTTGTGGATTAGCGGACTCTCTGCAGCACCACTGTTTGACACAGCGCTGAGCTTCCTACAGGCCGTATAAGATTATGTGTTTAAGCAGTTTACATTCACAGCTCCAGGAGAATATTGGAGTTAGCACACCGGCTAATGACTTACTATGCAATCAGAGTGCAGGCACCTGCTGTAAATGCTGTGGCCTCGGGCCTAAAGCATAAACAAGTGTGCAGCTTTTGTCACTTCTTTTGCGAATGCTTACAACAGGTATTTTATGCCTTTCCATATGTGTGTGTGTTTTTCTTTTTTTCCACATGGATGCCTCCTGCCACACCCTACCTCCTACCAACATTCACAAGTTCACATCATGTTAACACAGTCTTCAACTTCACCCCTGGGTAGATGATTCGACATCTCTCTTTGTTTGAGCTGAGGTAAAATGAGTCTGTTAGTGTGTTAATCCACCAGGATTAAGAAACAACAACAATCCCCAGATGAGTGTGTGCTGTGTGAGAGTGAGAGAGTGCAGGACACTCTAGGAGTGCGACTTCATGTCTTACGTTGTTAGAGTCGGTTTCCAGACCAGATTTAGGAGATCTACTGAAAGTTTTGGCGCAGCAGAACAGTGGAGGGGAAGATGGTGAAGATAATGATGGCGAATAGGAGGAGGAGAAAAATCGGCTTTGAGGGAGGGGTGGAGGGCAGAAGAGTGAAGGGATTAGTTGATATTTCCCTGGCATTACGTACGCTTTGGCGAACATCTACTTAAGTCCTGCCTTATGCGCCGCTGTCTGGAACACACACACAAAAAGCCCTCTGTCCCATTCACACACACAATGACTATTAGTACAGTCCAGCTCATCCTCTCAATGCACAGAAGAAAAGAGAAAAAAACATGTTAAGTCTTTGTCCTGCACTGTCTGGGCCTTTTCAATCTCCCATACATGGGAAGAAGAGTAATGGGAAACAGAGGAGGAAAGAACTGGAAAGACATACATGATGATTTGTCCATTGAGGTTTATTGTTAGATATTAAATTACTTCAGAGTTGCTTAAAAGAGTCTGGTGACAAAAAAATGCACAGGCTAAATGAATGAAAAACTAAATACGGATTTAGCTGATACTCAGATCTACATACTAGCTCATCAGTTTACTTTCTCTTGAGCCGTTTATGTCTTCATGAAGTCAGGTTCTGAATGGTAGGAAACGCTCTCAGCCCCACTGAGGATCGGCTGTAACTGGATTGAAATCTGATAGAAATGTATTTCTGTCGGAGTGAAATTGAAAGAAATTCTAAGAAATAATGATAATGGATTTTGATGATTTTAAGTGCTTTATATTCTTATGACTTTGCTGTTTTTGTACTTTTAGACCTCACACCTGCTGCTTTTGACAAAGTACATCACAATATTTGGCTGTCCTGAAAAAAGGTAAAGTAATTTTATTTACATAGCACATTTTCAACAACAGGACAATTCAAAGTACCTTACATGAATTAAAAGGAAATGCATACAAAATAGGAGAGTTGTGATGATATTTGTAAGACTGGAATATTACATTAAACAAATAAAATAAAAACATTTGGAATACAGAAGGGTTGGTTTAGTGAAAAAACATGTTGAAAATCTGATTAAATAAATTAAATGTTTTGATAAAAACATAGCTTTTAAGTTTTTTTTTAATCAAAGGTGAAATTGGTTTATTTTTTGTGGTCTTGAAAGGGACATCCATGAAATCTGTAGAAAGTTGTTTTTTTTACAGGTTGGAGGGATTTTGAAATTGTTTGGTTTTTGGGTCTCACAGCTGTAGATCAACACTGAGCTCTCATGTCGGGACAATTGAGTTAAAGGTTCTGCACCAGCATAGTTTAAAACAGAAAAGATCGTCTATCGTAGTGATTCATGAAATCACATGTCAAAAGTCTGAAGATGATATTTTAAGCGTGAAATAAAGTTCTGAAGTAAATATATATTTCATTAAACTAAACTTTTAAATTAAGTAAAAATTAAAGTACATTGAAAAGGTGATTTATTTATACTTGAATGTTGTAATTTCCTGCTTGTTGGTCCAGAATGATGTGATTAATTCATTAACACAAACTAAAAAAGCACAAGTATATATTTTATGTATTGGCCATTAACACCTTATTGAAGCTCCAAGACAACAGACAGATCTATGACAACAATAAGTGTCATCACATCTCTTTGGTCACATTGTAGTTTGCTCCTAAATTTATTCCTAAATCTAAATTTGTGCACAGATTTTGCCAGCGACCGCCTCAACATTTTCCACTTAACAAGGGGGAGTCTTGTTAAATCTGTACTGGTCCTACATCAAGTTGAGAGTGGAATATTAATATTATTAAGAATATTTTTGTTTTGTAATCTCTGTAATGTATAATCAAGTTTATTTTGCTGTACTGCATTTTGTCCCCAGCTGTTGTAAACCTGCTTCACATACAAATATGATTAGATTTGATAGTTGTGGGTGTTTAAAGATCTTTGTGATCATTTTAACTTGCTGTCATTTTTTCCTCTGAGGATTTCCAAATGCATTTCCAGTTTTGTTTTTACTTCCCATCTTTTGTAACTCAGCCATCTCTCTTTTTACTTTAGTGGCTGCCACTTCCAATCTCTCCTCTCCTCCCTTCCCCCTTTTAACTCATTCTGAATTATCCATAGTCGCATCACTCCCTCGCTTTTTCTGTTTTCGTCACTCCATCCCCCTCTTTCCTGTCTACACATTTGCTTGCTCTCGGTCTCATCCTCCCCTCCTCCCGATCTCTCAATTTACTCTATTACTTCATCGCAGCCTTTCACTTTCTGCAGCCTCTCTTCTTGCCCCCCACTCCCCACGTCTTTTCCCTCGCTCTTCTCTGTTTCTCTTCCTCTCTCCTCTCTCCTTTCTACCACTTCCTCTGTTTCTCTATGTCTCTCACTTAGTGTAACTGTAGGATATAGGTCAGCAGGGCGGCTTGGCTGACTCGTGTCTAGACTCAGCCTCAGTCTTGGGGGCATGCAGTCACACAGCGGAGCACATTGACCAGCACAATCATCACACCACGATGGAGCTCCATTGACTGCCTGACTGTGGAATGTGTGTGTGTTGTGTGTGCAAAGCAAATGCAAACACACAAATTGGGGGGGGGGGGGGGAAAAAAAGCTGAGGGGCAAAGTTCTTGTATGGAAGCTTTGTTGAAATCCTGCACATTAGCAAAAGCATTAAGGGTGTCTGTGAAGAGAGAGTAGAGTGGAAGGAATGCCAGCGTAAATGTCATTAGTTAAGAACTGATATTTACGACAGGACAAACTTAACCACAGGGTGCCTCTTCAAATTGATCCGAAATGTTCAGCTGAGCATACAAGCAAACTCAGGGCTGTCTGGAGTTTCCTTTATTAAATTAAATGTTTGTTGTACACCGAGCTGAATGTTGTGCTTCATGACGGGGGTCGACAGCTAACGTGGCTAACGTGTGCGCCTGTCTGTGTTATCTGCATTGTGGAGGGAGAATGAAGGACATTGCATCATTTTTTTCCTTTACCACAAAAAACAAAAAATATGATTAAAATAGTTAATTTGGCAATCAAAACAAATTCTTATCAAGTTTACTCAAAAAACAAATTCTCCAATGAATGCAGGCAAGGCAGTTCAATGCCCTCTGTAGTGATGAAAACATGATTGTACGTGTGTGTTTGTTGGGGCAATGATTCATTCAGATGAGTGTATGTCCTGCCCCTCCTCCCCCTGTTGCTGCACTTTTCTGTCTGCAGTCCAGATGTGTTCCCCTTCTCCCTGGATACTAATTCAGTCTCTTCATCCTCTACATATCTATCTATCTATCTATCTATCTATCTATCTATCTATCTATCTATCTATCTATCTATCTATCTATCTATCTATCTATCTATCTATCTATCTATCTATCTATCTATCTATCTGTCTATCTGTCTATCTGTCTATTTGCTTGCAGTTTTTCTTGAAATTGTTTTCACTTTAATTTGTGTCTTGTTTCTTTTTTTTCTGCCTGGTAACAGTGATGTTCTTACTTTTACCACTCTTAAATATTGATACATGAATGGGAGGAGAGGTGTTTGACTGTGTGCATGCATGTGTGGAAGATGTGCATGTGCATTGTCAGCATCCACGAATGCTTCATGCCACGCACAAGGCTTGGAGTGGAAGAAAAGTGAATTTTCCCATGGCTTTCCACAAGACAAATCCAGCCTGTAATGTAGCTTCGTGTTCACCTCACTCCCAGCCCATAAATAATGGCATACCTTTTGTCAGCCCTGTCTACCTCCTTTATCCCCCATCCTCAGCAGGGTAACCTCCTATTTTATATCTGTGCATTTACAACTTTTCTCTTAAAAACATATGAAATCACTCGATGATTTATTTTTTTTTGTTTTTCCCAACTCCTGTCTGTCTGCGTGTTTTATGTCTAAAGGCCTGAAGGTTAAAAGCATGGAGGGGATCTCTTTTTATTCACTAATGAGAAAACCTGCTGGGAACGACGACTCTCGTCTAACATGAGACGTACAGGAAGAAAGCAGCGTGCGCAGGTGAGCACAATACTGCAAATAGTTCAGGCTGCGCTTACAATCAAAACACAAAATGTGCTGCACTCACAAAAAGACATGCAACTCAAAACATGTTGAGTCTATGCCTCTAATTCACCAACCCCTTAAAAGGAAGAGTTGCACTTCAAATTGCAGTGCAAAGACACATTTGAATGAGGGCTTATGCTTGCATTTAGGTAAAAATATGACTATGTTCATATATATTTACACAGCTTATTTATATAAAAAATTAATGCAACACTGGTGGCTAAGCAAAAAGAGGGCAAATATGTCACGAAGAGTATAAATTAATCCTCTTCCATTTATGTGTACCTGATACTGTTGCAGATTATTTGTGTAATCTACATCAACAAATGAATATCTACAGTGTTCTGGTTAAATAAATAAATAAATATTCAACATAAATACAGAGCTTTTCTCATAAGCTAAGTGTTGCATCTAGAGAAAAACATTTCAATAAATTTACTTCACTTTAATTACACAAATTTGTGTCTCAAATTTGTTTTGGCACCTCCAGAGTAACGGTGGGCTAAGAGTTGAGCGTATGGTTGGTAATGCAGGAAGAGCTAAAACATCCACCACAACTAAAGTGAAGACTAAAATAGTCTCTGTGTTTCTGTGTGGGGACTTTATATTTATAGTGATTGTCGAGAAATGATTTGCTTTTAATACATGAGCTTAAAATGTCTAGCAGCAGTACAAAGTGGCTAAAATTTCACATTGGTCAAAATGGTAGTTTACCAATGTGAAATTATGATTATAATTGAACTAGTTTTTTTTCTAAAGCCTTTTCAGGTTGATCATTTGCCTGTTTAAGGTTACTCTAGGTGACTTTAGCACCCATAATTTATCTCCAGTTAACCCAGATTGCCCCTTATGTTTTTGGACATGTTAAAACATTTATTTTCCAGAACTTTGCAGCTTAGAGCTGCCACATATACCACCACAGCAGATTCATCAACTTTGTACAAATGTAACAATAACTCTTTACTTCATCTCATGATATGGTATGCAGAAGATGCACAGAAGATGATTGTATCACCTCAGGTTGCCAAATGCTTGAAATGGCTAATTTTGTAGGAGCTGATCTTTATTGTCTAACTAACCCAGATAATATTTATTTCACCATTTGGAAGCATTCCTAGAAAACTTTTATTTTCAAAATTAAACAAAGGGAATATCAACTGAGTTGACTCAGTCCACCATCATTCTGGTCCTTCTTAGAACGTCTTTGAGCTGAAACCCATTTTATCCCCCATCTGTCTGGAGGGAGCCGAGCTGTGAATGGAGATCTTATTACAAGGCATTATGTGGGAGATATGTTGCTATGATTACTTTGCAACATTGCTTTTGCAGGGACATGTAAGAGTGATGCTGTTTGATCCGCCTGATGAAGGAACCAACTACTTGACCTTCAGGGTTTAATATGATTTTTTTTGTTCTATTATTATAATGGATACAGCAGGACGTTAGAGACCACTGCTGTTTTTTCTTTTTACTAAGGTGAACGTTGTTTTATAGGAACCCTGTATTCTTAAGTCTCCAGTGCTTTTACCTGCGTATTTATCTTTTCTATCAGTCTAAAATAATGATTTTACGAATTAAGACAATACAGGTATTTAAACCAAACCAGCTGTTGGTGACCAGCTTGCCTGATTAAGAGTAAACACAAACCACTTTGGGGAAGCAGACAGTGGCATCCCAGTAAAAGTGAACAAGTTCAGCTTTTTATCAAAGCTGAAACATCCTAATTGAAATTCCTCTCCTTTTTCTGACCTGAAAACTTATAAAATCCACCCCTTCTATCCCTGCGCTCTTATTTCCTGAAAACACGTCTGACCAGTAGATAGCCTGTCCTACTGACCTCATGTGGTTCTGTGGTACAATTTATATGTGTGTGCATTTCACTGATGTAACAGCGTTGCTCACTCCAACCCCTGCTTCCCGTTCCATTCCTCATCTCCATTTACTCTGTTCTCCCATGTTGCCCCAGGCACCGCTGTCACCTCCCATCATGCTTTGTTCTTGCAGTAAAAGTGACGCTACATGGTTGCGTGGTGAATTGCTATCCACATTTTTTTCTGCTTGACCAACAGTTAAGCTACTTTGCTATTATTAAAGAGTCACATTGAGCTTTCTCAGACACATGTATTGATGTTTTCATTTAAAACCATAATAATAAAAAAAAATCCAAACAAAACCCAAAAGCTGCAGATAATCAGTGTTGTCTAACTTAAATGCCAAACATGTATCCCAGAAGCAATTTCTGCAAAGCAGCAGATAAATCTGATTAAATAATTTTGTATCCCTTTCTCATCCAAACAGTTGGCTGTCTGTTTGATAATTTCAATACATGATACATGTAGATATGCTTCTGTTTCTATTATGGTTATTTTTAAGTGATGTGTTTTTGTGCTGTCAAAGCATAAAAGATGAGGATAAAGAAACAGTGTGGTTCAAACTGACTGAATATAAACTCTGTTGAAGCTGCAGTATATAACCTTTATAAAAATATACTTTTTCACATATTTCTTAAAACTGTAACTATTTCCTGATAGTATGATATGAGACAGATAATCTTCCTGTGGTTCACCTGCCATCTGCAGAAATATAACACTTGGTCAGAAACAACCAATTAGAGCCAGGAGGGTGATCTTAGCACTGTCAATCACTCTCGTGTGCATGCTGCTCTACTTTTATTGTCACTTATTGTTAAATGTTACTCAGTGTTTAGATATTGTTTGACTGAGGATTGTAGTTTAAAATGCAAAACCGTGTTGTTTAAAAAGCCTTGTGAGCCGGGCCTAAAAATGATGCCTTCTCATTTATTGCCTTCTCGTGAAAGCTCTCCGTTTCCAGTGCTTTTTTTTGTGACAAGTATAAATCCTGTGGATTTGAACTATAATGTTTTTGTTTGTGCAGAAGTTGGCTGTCAGAAATCTCCAAAGGCTTTTTGGTGTCGCTCTTCATTTATCATTCCTTTTCAACTTTATGTAAAAAATTATTATTATTATTTCTGAATTGTTGAACTGTTGACCCACAGACAGGTTGAACATCTTTTAAGCTTTCACTGCATAAACTCTGAAGATATTTTAAAACAGCATTTCTGAGCTTTTCATCACTCCGTCTGTAGCTTTAATGCTGTGCTCTTCCACTATCATGTATATACAAAATAGTTTAAATTGCAGATATAAGCTGGTTATTAGCATTTGTAAATGTTTTACTTGAACTAGTTTTACACAGTACTGTTGAACATGGGGATATCTTCTTCAGACACATGCAATCCAGAGGAATATATCCTTATTATTTTGTACCACTAATAGTCAGTAGAAGAACTGGCAAATCCCACAGTTTTCTGACTTAAAGCTAGTTTTCAGTTTGCGTGCATCCAAAGTTTGTACACAGAGCTGGTCACGTAAAGTCATGCAAAAAATCTTTTTGCAGGAACATGCTTGTGTATCGGTGTCAGTATAACATCCACAGGTTTCCAGAGAGTCCTGCGATCTTCTAGACATGAGGTGAAGGTGCTCACTGCCATATTACACAGAAACACTTCATGTCTGAATCCTTCTGAACTCTGCAGCAATAAAGACGATTAAAACTGCAGGCTAATTGATTTCACAAAATGTAAATGATCAGCAGAAACTGGTCCAATTAGCTTATTGGACAGCTATTGTGGTCCAATTAGCTCACATTAGCTTACCACCAAAGTTCAGTAAGAAATAAAACATTTCACACTAGATTACTCGATGCTTGAACTGAAGTTAGTTCGAGGAATCCCACTTTACATTTTGGATGTAGGTTCAATTTAATTTTTGTGGTAGTGACGCTGATTTCCGTTTGCCAAACCTTGCCACGAAAGCCGCATTGTTTTCATCAACGTTCAGACAATGTCCTGACATTTTTGAAAATTTGTTTTAAAGTGTGTGTGTAATTTGTACTCTGCTGTATGTGTGTGGGATCATTAGGTTTGTCCACTTCAAGTATTAATGAAAGCTTCGCTGTATCCCTCAAAAAAAAAAGAAAAAAAAAAGAGTAACAGTGATACACTAGCAGAGCTCCTCACACATGTGTCCTCAGCCATTATCACTCCCATAAAGACTTGCTTATATAATATGTCCAGCCATTAATGGAAAATAACACTCGGCTCCAACAAAGGACAGAAATGCAATTACAGTTCTGAATAGCGGTGCTGCTCCTTATTCTTACCCAGAGAGCAGAGAGAGAGAGAGTCAGGCAGAGTTACCAGGAAGGACAGAAAGCAGGAGAAGGAGTGAGAGACCTGACTGCCATTTAGTGAAAGAGAAAATTGTGGGAGGGTGGAGGGAGTGTTAGTAATAAGAACAAAGAAGGAATGAAAGGTTATAGTGTGGAAAGGATCATTATTAGCTCTTTTGTTGTTCCATAATCCACAATGATCTGTGGTGGATATGTCGTGTGTATCTCTTTTTTTTTACTTGCTGGACTTTGGGGCAGTGGGTCAGTGAGTTTACTCCATCCCATTTGATCAGCGTTATCCTTATACTTACACCAACTCTATTCCTTGGACTTAATTTAAAGTTATAAAGGGTAATGATGCTTCCTTCTTACCTTTTTTACATTCATCCCTTCCTTTCTGATGTTTGAAATACTTATTAAGAAATTGCATGTTAACTGTCATAGATGCCCCATCTGTAGTTTTGTTCCCAATGATGAAGGAAGTGATTTAAAATGAGGCATTAAGGTGTTTCCTTCCCGATTTGACACTTTAGCCTGTGACATGTTTCAAAGCACATTTAGTTAACTCTATATGGAAAAAAATCACAGAGAAAGTTGTCGTCCAGCTTTGTAGGCTCTTTAATTTGAACATCATGACACGTCATAAACAGATGTCAACAAAAGATCTGTAAAGTTAAATGTAGCTTGTTTGAAAACAAAGATTACAGAAAAATATGGAGATGTTTTGAACATTTTCTATGGTTGTAAAATATTATCAGTGTTACTAGAACGACCTTACTGCAAAGCCAAACTAGATGTACTCACAAAATATTTGTGAGTTAAATATAAAACTGTATTTGTTTTCTTTTCGGTGATAATAACATGATGTATTGGAAGATTTAAAACGTGGAACACAATCAAAATAATACAAAGGACTTTCTGCCATTAAAATTACATCTTCAACTGAGAAAACATGATAATTTTCTGAGTGTGTTTATAAAGGCCAATCAGTTTTTGAAAGTCCTGTTCCGTTTTGGGATGTCCTTCCCCTGGTATTTATTAGTAAAATGTGCTAAAGCCATGTTATTTTCTAACCTAGAGGCTGAAACCTGCGTTCAATGAAAGTCGAGAGATTTCTATGTTGCTGAATTATGTCTCCTGTTTGAACTGGTCGTACAGATTAAAAAAGATCATGAAACATAATTAAAATAATTGTCCTCCATCACCCACATCTCTTTCACCAGATAGTTTGAGAAATGTATTGTTTTTCTTGAACTGAGTGAACATATCCAGCGAGGGTCCAGGTTCTTGTCGCAGGCACGGTGTCAGGAGAGGTTGTCGTCACATTTGTCAGATTCCTGTAACGTGCCAAACGTGCTGAGGGCAAAGACACACACAGGGACGTGTGCTTGTGTGTGTTTGTGCACCCTTGAGTGCATCTACGACGTTCATGTTTAAGCGTTGCAGCATATGTGTGTGTGTGTGTGTGAGTAAATATGCTTGGAGCAAAAACAGGAGCACACATTGTTGAAAAAGACAGATTACTAAAATATTGTCACTGAGTGTGCAGGTGTATGTGAAGCTTTGACAGAGAAATTTGCACAGTCCTCTTTGTGTGTCCTCTGACTCTCAAGTCTTTTTTTTGTTACTTACCACGCTTCTGAATACTTATTATGTAGAACAACTGTTTGCATGGCTGCATTATGAATCATCTCTGTGTTGCAAATCACCCCCTAAATACATCTAACCTTCACGGTTCAGCTTATGGGTGAGCTCATGTGTTAGTCATCGTGCAAATGTGGGTTCGGCGGAGGGGGAAGCTCCTTCTGCAGCAGCACAACAAATGGATGCAGATCATCTAAAACTTTCCAAAATATTTATTTAAAAATCATGTATTGCACTTGAGCAGGAAGAGGAAATTATGAAAAAACAACTAATTTGATGTTAAAATCGAGGAAGCGTGAACAGATTATTTTTCTGCAAATAATTTTCTCTTCTCTCCTTGGACCAGTTGTCCTCGAATTTCCCTTTTCCTCGTTGGGAAGACGAAATGGTGGCGATTAAAAATGTAAGTCCCCCGTTTTATGTGAATA
Source organism: Phalloptychus januarius (assembly GCA_902982915.1). Taxonomy (NCBI): domain Eukaryota; kingdom Metazoa; phylum Chordata; class Actinopteri; order Cyprinodontiformes; family Poeciliidae; genus Phalloptychus; species Phalloptychus januarius. The sequence goes on along the minus strand of CADWAE010000482.1, from coordinate 18,631,092 downwards.
ATTTATCAGTGAGTGGCATATGTTAAATATGTGTTGAAAGCATACATTAGATTTGTTTTGTATACAAATGAGCTCCAGGCATCCACCCTTAGGGGGGGAGGCTTGTCGCCTGAGAGATTTGGCATAGACTGATGGTGTATTTTTTAGATGTGCAAAGATTTCCAGTTCAGTTCCTGCTGTTGCTTTTGGGCCTGGATAGACCACAGGTTGTATCAAGGGAGGGTGGAAGCAAAGCTATTCAGGCATACAGACATACATCAAAGTAGATACAATATACTCTGATAACGAAAGGTTACTATGCAGTCTCGAAACGTCCAGAAAAAAAAGGAAAACAAGAATTGTTTAGATGTTCACACTTTATTTCCTGTACTTTTATCTACACAATAAATAGTTACATTTATGTAAATGTAGAAAAATGTTTGTTGGTCTTACACGAGAGTTATAGTCGCCATAATGCACTTGCAAAATATGTCTAAAATACTTGAGATGCTTAATCTTTGCATCATTTATTTTTCTTTTCTTACAAATACGAAGCAATATTTGCTGAACAAATCTGACCAGTAAAAGCTTTCCAGACGTTTTCACATTTTGTCCCATTACAAATGCAAATTTTAGTGTATTCAAAATACACTAAAATTTGTATTTTAGTGTATACAAATTTTACACTAAAATTTTTATGGTCTATTCCATAAAATTGGTCTATTTTATGGAATAGACCAAAATTGGTCTATTTTATGGAATAGACCAAAATAAAATAGTGTGCATGATATAGAAACAGAAGGAAAATCATTAATTAGTTTTCACTTTTTAAGAAAAATAAAATTTGAACAAAATGTGACCTGACCTGAGCTCCTCTTTCCACAAACGTACTTTGTCCCGTGTGTGGCTCTGAACCACAAAACATCTATTGACTCGACGGTTTTCCTCTGAACTAATGCTGGTGTGAATCTCTGCAGCTCCTCCAAAGTCACCATGAGCCTCTGTTTCCCTGAATGATGCTATCCTTTGTCATTTCAGGTGGACGGCCTTTTCTTGGTAGTTTTAGTCACACCATAATCTTTCAGTTTTACGTAATGGATTGAATGTGAAATACTGACAGCTTTACTCTAACCTTGCGCTAAAATTCTCCACATCTTTCTCTTTTACCTGTTTGCTCTTTTCCATGGCCTTCATGTCGGCGTTTGTTCATCAATGTTCTCTAACAAAACTCTCAGGATCTTCCCAGAACAGCTGGATTAACTTTGAGATTAAAATACACACAGGTAGACGATGTTCAGTGTTTGTTCTCAAAGCTACCAGATACATCAGGTTTTATTTCGGGGTATAAACATAAACACACTTAAATTCAAATCCAGATCACTTTTTTCTACGTTTTTATTCACGCATTCCATTTCAAAACTTTGCATATTTTCCACCTGACAATTATGTACGATGAAAATGAATCTGTTTATCTATTATTTTCTTTTGATGCTTAATGTTCTCTGACAAAACCGTCTCAGCTTGAGGTAATTTCCACTTGATTCTCTGACAGATTATCTCTCATTGTGGCTTCATGTCCTTTTCTCACAATAATCAGCGTTTTCCCTAAGGTCAACCTGAGGTCACAGCTATACTGCCGAGATTAATTCGAGAAGTTAATCTCCTCTTGTGCAGTTTATAAGTTATGCAAAAATAACCGAGGGACAGTTAAAAACAGGCACAATATGATCATTACCTCTGAAAATAATCAACATAACCTGTATGTGAGTGTCTATGGATGAATAAGGATTTTCATGTGAGCATCAGTTTCAATGCTGGGTTGCCTTTAAGCAGAAAGTCCAACCTGCCTCTTTATTTCAAAAACAGATCGATGGCACATAAAACAAAAACGTATTGTTTTAGATTTTTGTACCAAATGATCAGAACTGATATAAGACGTTAATGCTGTTAATATAATGACAAGCGAGGTCTGAAGATTTAGTGTTCAGCTGAAGGCTATGAGAAAAACTGGGAAACAGAAAGAGAAATAAGAATGGTGTGTGTGAGGAAATAGATGTGAATAGTTTGTGTGTGTGTGTGTTGGAGGGGGCGTTGAAGTGTCTCACGCTAACACATATCATGATCATCATGTTGGCAGGATCTGAAAGATTAGACACATCAATAGTTTATGAATCTCCACAGAATTGTGCTCAATTCCCCCCTTCTATAAATTACTAAATAAGGGCATTTACATCACAGCAACACTGCAAACTTTTCCCCCCTTTCTTCACAGCTTCTTTTCATCTGTTTTTTTTCAAGCTGAAACTTGGACACAGTCCATTTGACCCTCGCGAACTCAAAAATCTAAGAGAGATCAATCGGGAAAGCGCTCCAAAGTCTTTATTTCTGAGATTCAGAGGAGATACAGAAAGAGAGAGAGAGAATGAGGGGAGGAATAAAGGGAGAAGGAGATGTGGTAAAGACGTGAGCACCTTAAAGACAGACATAATTAATAGATGCGGCCCGCCGATACACATGAATTATGCAACTTTTATATTCAAGGAAATTACAAACACAACCCATTGGGAGAGAATGGAGAGGAATCATTATCCGCAGACTTGAACCTTTGTAAAATGCACCAAATTTTTAATAATTAATCCACATAAACAAATAACACATGAATAAAGAACACAATGAGAAGCCACCCAAGCCACAGGAGTTGGGCGAACTTCCTCTGTAACTTTCCTCATGTGTGGAGAGGAGGAGAGACGAGTCAGCGAGGAGGATTAGAGGAAGTGAAACCGATTATACCAGATAATGGAGGAATATAATTGGTTAGAGCACCTCACTAAATTAATTCACACATTTTTTCTTTTTTTTTTTTCCCCCAGGCTGTCATGTTTTCACATTTAAATCAAGTTTTTACAGAGCACATTCACAGTTCAGGTGAGGGGCTTTTAACAACGTGACAGCGGTTTGCTGACCACGGCCATGTTTTGTTGTTCTGTAGAAAACTTGAGAGTTTCAAAAAGCTGCAAACGAGCACAGCAGTCAGACACTTTGCAGGATGAAGATTAATTGCCTGTCTTGGTGTGCCGTGTCACTATAGGTAAATTAAAGCACCGCTGCTAACTTTAAGCCAGGCAGTTTTTAGACTTTCAAACAACTCTACGCACAAAGAAAATAAGGTTGTACCTATCTTAAAATGTTTAAACCCTGGAAGAAGACATTAACAAACCAAAAGAAATTATTCCACAACTCTGACATTCCAGGTCACAGTCTCTGACTTTAAAACAAAGAAATTAGTGAAAGAAAAACTATTAACGTTTGAATGGAGAGTTAAAAGAAAACAACTTACAGCTTTAATATTATTAATACCCATTGAAGATCTACAATTAAAATCTGTAATGGGTCAATTTTAACTCATGGCAGATTTTTTTGAGCCACAATATGAACATGGAAAACGCATTAAACCTTTTATTTATTTATTTTTTAAATTAAGAGTAGCTTATTTAATGGTGCCCATAACAATTGTTTAATTAATAAGTCATGACTTTTTGTTTCTCCTGGCTGCTAGAATAAATGAGGATTAATTATATAGTATAATGATGGCACTTGACAAAATTGAATGTTTCAGTTAAGTTTAAGCTTGATTGATTGATTGATATAAACCTATTCACTCCCTTTAGTGCTTTACATTTTGAATTGGTTTTTTAAATCATGATCAACAAAATAATATTTTCAACAGAGAAATTGTTCACTAAATACAAAATTACCTTCTTTTTTAATGGTGAGCAGAGAATTAAACCTCTGAAAACCTGTGGGTAAGTAGAAGAGGGCAAACCCAAACAGGAAACGTCACAGGTTTCTCTCTCTTCTGCTCTTAACTTATAAATGTTATAGAAACGATTGGAGAAGTGTTGTTCTTTTTAGAAAGGTTGTACTAGTAACAAGGGCCTCAATTATTCCTTAACATATGATCTTTCCCTCCCTGAATAAATGCAAACAATTTAAACACTCATTTTTCAAAGAAAAAAAAAATCACATTGAGGTTATGCAACAACAAAAAAGGGGAATTTAGTTTAAGGCATTATGCACATCTTTGTAAAAAGGATCTTTAAAGGTGATCAACAGTGGAGACTATTCAGTCTGGCTGCTATAAAAGTATGGTGCAATCTGGAAGTATGCATACAGACATAAATAAAACACAACAAAAACATATTTGGATGTTCCTGAGAGGAGGACAGTGGATCTGTCAGAGCTGGTTAATGTGAGCAGAGACGAGGTCAGGAGGACACCCTGAAGTGACCACACAGGGATGTCCTGCAGGGGCTCAGTCTGACTGGAAATGAGCAACACACACACACACACACACCCAGAGTCACCTTCAACCCGGAGCAGCATATGTGTTTCACACTAAGCAAATCTGTCTGAAATGCTCACACCACATTGTCGTGTTTTCTTCAGTTTCATAATTCAGTTTTATAATTTTGGTTAAATACAAGCTCAATTATAGAAAAGAACTTTATCTTTACAAAAATAAGACAAAGAAACATTAAAACATGTTTTTTATTTGTCGGAAAAAAAGGTCTACATCAATGAATAAATAAAACTTAGCAACTGGTAGTACAGAAACGTTAAAAAAAGACCCATTTTTAAAACTAGTCCATTCATCTTTAGTACTGTTTGAACTCATCAATGTCACCAACATTAGACTCACAGGGCAGAAAAATAAAACTAGTGTAAACACCTAAACTCACCGGCCACATTATTTTCAACAGCTTGTTGAAACAAATAGCAAATCATATGATGACAGCAATTTGTGTGAAAGCATTTAGACACGGTGGCGATGACTTGCTTCAGTTCAAACGGATGATCAGAAAATATTTAGATGCCAGAAACACTGGCTTGAGAATTTCAGAAGCTGCTGATATTCTAGGATTTTCAAACACAACCATCTGTCACGTTGACACAAAAGTCCAAAAGGGTGGAAAAAAATATCCAGTGAGCAACTGATGTGTGAACACAAAGGTTTTGTTTGTGTCAGATGTCTGAGGGAAATGGGTAGATTGGTTCAAAAACCAAATAAATACTTAGAACAATCAATGAGTCTTGATTTGACGATTAAGTTTGAACATTTTTGAGCTTGTCTCCGGTCCGGTTCCTTTCTGGTGTGAATATAGATCAGCCTCAATCCAAACCAACAACAGGAAATATGCATCTTTTTGGACTTAATGAGGAGTGATAATACTAAAATTGCACACGATTAGCCGCTTTCTTCTTAGCGATGTTGTCGATCAAGGCATCGCGTCTCATTCAGCTTGCAGCCGCCATTCCAAAATTGGAAATATCGCATCGTGAGACCAATGTTACATAAGCTGCTCTCGACATTCAAAATGGTAAAAACAGCACAAATGCATAAAGAAAACTTCCAATGTTTGATTTTGTGGGTCTGAGATCTCTCCTGCACCCATCATTTCTGTCACATGTATGCGTTGCTTATGCATTATTATCCGTTTGCAAAAATGCACGATGTGAAAGCAAAATGCATCAAACAAAAAAGATAAAGATGTTCGCTCTTGGTTCGGATCAAGAGCGAACAAGCGGACCAGAAGAGGGAATGCGCCTTGAAAGTTACTTCTGAAGTCCAACCTGTGTCAGGTGAAATATTGTATATTGCCCACACTACCTATTTTTCTTGGAGATAATTTTTTAAAAATATACACGTAAAAAAACATTAGCTTTGTATTTGTTCAGCTGGATGAAAGAAAATTATATAAATATCCATAGTTTCCTTTTATTTTAGTTGAATGTAGATCACAAATTATTTCCTTTTTTGGCAGGATTTTAGTTTTATCTAAGTTTCTCAGTTCCTCATCTCCTCTCATTCTTTTAAATTATTTATTCTAAAAAGTGCAACAAAAATAGCTTTTTGGCTTTTTCTTTGTCCTCGCTCCTCTTCCTTTTCCCTCACCAGAGCGCAGCCAGCATTTAGTCAGTGTGGCAAAGCAGCAGCAGCAGCAGCTCCTCAAGCTTTTTTTTTTTTTGTCTCTGTGGAGAACAAGGGTTGTGTGGTTCCTAATTGCTGTGTGCCAAAGAGACTCCAGGAACCAATCAAAGTGGCCAATCTCTAAAGACGAGCCAAAACTAATTTGTTAGCAATACACCTCTCTCTTTTTTTCCTTTTTCCTCCTTCCTTTCGTGCTCCCTCTTCTCCTGATGACAGCGGAGGGTTCATTTTTGTGCCACAGTGGTCATGACCTCTCCATCTCCTCCCCTCTCCTGCTCTGTGGCTTCTCTGGGAGTTCATCTCCGATGCCGCTTCCATTGTGACCCGGCTCTGAAAGGATACCATGATGAGCTCAGTGATAAGGCTGGCAGAGGGGAAAAAAACTCTCTCTGTCTCTCTCTGCTTATTAAAATCTCTCTATGCCCCTACAATATGAGGGTTTGCGCGTGTGTGTGTGTGTGTGCTCGGGACTCACCTCAGGGAGCGTGAGAGCAGAGCAGCCGTGCTCAGAGAACACACGCGTTAGCTTTGGGTTTCATTTCTGGCTTGTTCAGTAGGGAACCTGGCGGCCTGCTGAGAGCCCGAGAGTAACTGTGTGTATCACTGATCACATGTCCGTGTGCGGGTGTGTGAGAGAGGGAGAGAGGGAGAGAAAGAGACAGAGAGTGTGTGCTCTGTCCTGCTACACACCCTGTACCTTTTGCTTTGTCACCTTCTCCGAGCTCACAGCTTTGCCCTCTCTGAGGAGCGATGGCTTCAAAAGACAACTTTAAAACGTGTCTGTTTCACACAGTCAACAAAAGCATCGCTCAGACAGAACACACACATGCTGCACGTTGCTTACTCTGAGAACACACCTAGCATACTACCTCTGCAGGACACAAAGCCTGCCGAGAATAAAGAAACAATCACTCTTTTATTTTGCAGCGATACTGACATTTATGGCTGCCAAAGCACCAAGCAGCTTCCTTGAGGCAGAGTGGAAACGAGGAAGAGAAGCAAAAGGCTTCTTTAAGACCCTGCTCTTATAAAGCGGGGTGGGGTTGTTCACTCCGATAAAAGGTAAAGAAGCTGAGTACATCATTGCTCATGAGCGCGCTGCAGACGGAGCGTGTTTTCCAGACCATGTCTTTGATAGCTGCTTTAGCTCAAAGTGAGGAAGCCATGCAAAAACACAGCTGCAGGTCTGAGTGATGCAAGCCCAAAGCAACTCCCTAAAATAAGCAGGTCACAGTTAACACACAGGCTGCAGCTCTCACAGGTGATGTGTGGGATGGCCCCACTCATTACACAGGAGAGGACTATAACCAGCTGGATCACTGAGGTTTTTCCAGCCTGCGTGTGAAACTCAAGTCACATTTTGTTTAACTTTGAATAAATCAAGAATGCATTTCGCTGATGGTGCTCAGACAATTAAAAACTGGGACTGTTTTTAGCACCTAACTGAGCAGTTTGTCGCCGTGCCGCCTCATTTGTGGTTTAAACAAAATCCCAACGGCTTGGAAAAAGCATTCAGACGTCGTTAACACCTTGAGTCTCATTAAAGCCACCAGCATCACTGCATTTTGTAGGGATTTTTATGTTATAACACAAATGCAAAAATTGTGAAGTGGAAAGAAATCGCCTACATGGATTTTACGACGTTCTATGAATACAAATCTTTTTTTCAGACTGTTTTTTCTTCTAGTACCCTGAATAAATTCAGTCCAGCCAAGTTAGGACAAAGTTACAAAGAAATTTAAAACAATATCCAAAGCTCTGAGCATCTCAGAGCCTCTCAGTCCTTCATTAGGAAATTGATAGAGTATGACACAATGGTAAACTTACAAAAACATGGCAGTGTAAATTGACTGACTGGTCAAGCAGACCACCACTCAGAGAAGCAGCTTTTATGACAAAACAGTAACTTGTAACACACTTTTTACATGCATCAACAACAACAAACCTCGGTTGCCTTCAGCTGGTTCAAAACTCTGCAGCACTGGAACAAACCAAAGGTGTTTTTGGAAACCTAATCATTTTAAAGTCAAATCCTGGGTGTTTACATGGTGAAGCTCCTTCATTCTCCAATTCGAACCCCAGGTCCTCCAATCAGAATCAGCTCACAAGGGTTTGATATAAAACTCAAGACGACGCGTCTCTTCAGACTGTCTCACTTTTACTGTGGGACAACCTGTTTTGTTTTTATGTTGTGTTGAGAGTTTGGGCTCATTTAAGAAGCAGCTGAAGACATTTTTTTCCCAAATGTCTTATTTGCTGAGATATTTTCAAATATCATTCAATTCTTGTCTAATTTTCCAAATCATTTGATTTAACTTTTTTTTGTCTTTTTAATCATGTCTTACCCCTTGTACCCTATTGTTTTTTCTACATTTGCAGAATGTAGACAAAGAAAGTGATTGTTAAATAGAACCTGTAGAACGTGCAGAATAAAGTGCTCTGGTCAGATAAGACGCAAAGGGTTTTATGCAATAGACAATTGGAAATCTCATTAAGACCTTGAACCATGGTGGTGGCAGCATCATGCTGTGGGCATGTTTTTCTGCCAGCTGATAGGAAGATGGACGGTCCTATAATACAAATGTTCCTTATTATAAAATCTTGGACTGAATTAAGGAATTCTTTGACATGTGCTTGATAAATCAAAATGTTTATATTGAGACCAAAAATCAATATAAAACAGATCAGATTTGGTATCTTCTGCTCTTTTGGTCTTTAGGATTTTTAAACCAGTTCATCAGCCAGTCTGATTTTTGCTGTATTGTTGGAATAATTAACAGCAATTATTGGTTGTGTTTGACTTAATCCCAAAAAATTCAAACAAAGCAAAAATGTAAGATAATTTGTCCAGAGATTCATGGAGACGATACATATTTTTTTACTCTTTTCTTTCTTTTTTGATCAGGATTTAAAAGCTTGATTGGACCATGACAGAATAAGGAAAGAAGGATAGAGCCTCTTTTAAAGAAGCCCACTGAAATCTATTTTAATCTATTGTCACCTTGGGAGAGCAATGTTCCGTTTTTTTGTGTGGACTAATTGGATTTTGAGCATGTATATTGAAAAAAAAAGTCTAATTGGATATTCATCTGAAGGGGAGGCGCAGTGAAATCGTTCACTAAAGATCACTCTCTCTAACAAAAGGTAGCATTCCTCCCCACTCATCACTCCGTCTCTTTCTCCTGCGTAAATCGTGCATTTCATGTCTCCCCTCCTCCCTCGTTGACTCCCCATTCTTCATTTCATGTCAGCTTCATTTCCCCCTTGCCAGGCTAAACTTATTGGTCTAAGAGAGAATGCAACCCTCAGAGAGACATACTGCTCTTCCGCATGTCATTGTCATTTGTTCGTCTCCGTCTGACCCCTGAAGCGAGATCTGCTTTGTTTTCGCCCTGAGTGGTCAAGGGTTCCCCACAGGGGCCATCGCAGGTCAGGACCGACCTCAGTTAGTGCGTCGGCCCAATTGTTTGGGTGAAAATCACGTGGCTGAGAGATCGGAAACACCTACACATCCGTTAAAAAAAAGAAAAAAAAAGGAGGGTTGATTTATGAAAGAGTTGGTGGAGAAAAAAAAAATCTCAATCTGGTTTCAGTGTGGATGGAAACTGGAAGGAACTGAAGAATTTGGATGTGGTGCTCAGAGCTCTTCTGATGGAAAGTCTCGCCAGCTATTGCTTTGAAAATGTAACACAAAAGTGAGCAAAACATTATGATGTTCTGTTTTTATAGGATAGAATTTTAACCCTTTTCGTATATCTAGAAGACAACTTTTATCATGCTGATGAGGTTTTCAGTCTTAGGCAGGACAGATAGAAGATGGATGGTGGTTTAGACAGACCAGGGAAACTTTTTCCATGTATTTGCTGTGTCCTCCAGTGGCTCTTTTCCAACAAACGGTTTCTTGTTTTCCAGTGAGTATTGTTTTAACCCCTGACCTGTCTGGTGTGTTTCTTAGTCCTCATCATGCTGTTTGTTCACTAATGTTCTCTATCGAGCCTCTGAAAATAATCAGATTAATTTCGGGGTACAAGAGTAAAGTTGGCTGAATACTTATCCACACCAAACCGTTCAGATTTGTTTGTGAAAAAGGTAAAAAAAATAAAATAGAAAACACATATAGTTTTTCCTCCACTTGACATTGTCAGTAAAGCCTTTTGTGTATATAATTATGATTCTCTACTTTGGCATATAAAATCCCACTAACATTTGTGGTTGTAACTTCACAAAAATATAAAGTTCAGGAGGTGTTATTATTTTTGCAGGACACCGTAAAGCTCCTCTTCCCCACAAATTACGTGATATATTATTTTAGTTTTCTAAACATAAACTTTCATGGTTCATCTTTCAGAAGAGTCGGTCAATGCGTTGAGTTTACACTGATAAATACATTCCCACACTCTACTTTCCTATCATTTTAATTCCAGAAACTCTCTGATTTTTATCTCCCAGCACTTCTCTGAACCACCGGGACACTTGCCTCTTATCGTAGCTGTGTTTGCCCTCGGCCTGTAGAGCTCTTATCGCATGCTTCATATATACAAATGGCGGCATGCCCCGCACTAACAGCCTGTTGAGCAATGAGAAGTATGTGTCCGCAGCCTCTCACCCTCTCTGCCCTACAGAATAGCTGTTTAAATGAGATTAGTCCTGACAAGTGAACTTCAGCTTGTAATAAAACCCCCTTTTTATCCACAAAGCAAACATTAGAGCCGCCCCCTGAATGAATACCTAACTCCTGAATTAGCATAACAATAGCTCAGCTGAGTACACTCAATGCTTAAACTAACAGTGCAGAACACACACTCTAAAACACGCACACACACATGCACACCCCCCTACATGCGCAGCGGCCGCACTAATGAGTGGTTTCACTGTTTGAGTTCAGCGCCTTGTTACGGGGTGGAGGCCGCAGCCGAAGCGTCGCTGTGACGATGAGCAACAGGAATGCCGAGAAGCAGACAATATTGTTCTGGAGCGTCCATCCAGACTCCCACCACCCTCAAAGCCCCTGAGATGTGTCACAAACCGACATCGGCAAGTCCGTGGTTCTCGTTTTCTCTCTGAGAACATTGTTGCTTCTTGAATCGGTCACCCTCTGCTCCCCAGCTGTATCTCTTTCATCATGTCCACACCTTCTTCCTTCATCCTCGCTGAAAACACTCGAAATCAGACTCTGTTTCCACACCACCCAGAACCTCCTGCCCCATTGGACACACCGAGGGATCCCCGGACCTTCTAACGCTCTATTACACCCAAACGCCCCCTTTGTCCTCCACCATCACTCCTCACAGTGACCCCCACCCACGCACCCCCCACAGGACCTCAGGAAGGGCTTGTCCAGCACTGCAGAAGGGTGAAGAGTGCAGGCTGTTGGTTCCCAGGACCACTGTGCACTTGTCATGTAAATGAAGAAGTCACAACCAATTAGAGTAATTGCAGCGCATCGTGCTGTCTTTGCCACAGCTACTGAGCTGAGGAGGGGCATGGGAGAGCGAGAGGCGGAGCAGGGAGGTGAGGGGGGGATGCATGGGATGAGAAAAACCCAAAATATGATGAGGGTAAGACAAGCAGTAGAGAGAGGGCACAATAGAGATGAATTTTATGGCATGTGGTGATGTGTTTAGAAATGTTGCATAGATATCAAAACTGTTGTTTTTTCATGTTTTTTGTTGAATTTTGTCAAATTAAAAGTCTTGTGTTTGCAGTCAGTCGAATATCTTAAGCGCATTACAACAGAAACTACACATGTGGAGAATAACAGCTGCTGGAATATGTGTGCCTTTTACAAAGGAAGAATGCAATAGTTTGTTAGCATTAAGTTTCTGCATTCAAGTGCATTCAGTTCTGTGCACTTGAATCGGTGTGTCGGTGGAGGAAAAAGAAAGGAGTGGGTGTTTCACAGCAGGTGGTAGGGGCTAATGGAACCCCCTCTGGCCTATCAGGAGGAAGGCTTGGTGGTGCGAGAGAGTGTTTTTGTGCACCATGATAGTAGCTGTGTGTCTTTGCAGACAGTGAGAAGACAGAATTGTGACAAATGAAAATTTGCACAGATAAAACAAGAAAATAAAAATATGATTTCTTCTACAGATCAGCTTTTGTTTAATAAGTTTTGTCCTCTTTGTTATAAAACAATTTAAAATATTAAAACCTGTAATTTTCCTCTGATATTCAGACCAGTTGAATGAATTCATGCAGCACCAAACTACAAATAAATCTAATCTCAAGGAACATTACAGACAGGTCCAGTTTATAACCACTTATACAGAATCCAGTCTTAAATTGCAATTGTACAATTGTAAATACAATCATATTGTATTGTCATTCATATTCTGGATCCACATTCAGAGACATATTACAGAAAATCCAAAATGAAATTTCACGAGTAACATAAGAAAAACCAAAATGTTTCAGGCAGAGCTGCAGCTTCTGAGCTCCACTGCTCTCATGTGTCTCTTCTTTTAGTCCAGACGTTCCGGTCACAATTTTCCACCGAGTTTTGCCGTCTAGCCACAGACAGAAACTACGAAAGCGAAAGGCTGTTAATCCAAACATCTTACTTTGTAGACATCCAAACGCTGACCTTCAAAAATAAGGGGAAAAATATATTTGACAGAGAATTGAGATATAAACAAAAGTGGTGAATAGAGGCGGTAAGGAGAAAGAGATGGGCTTGGACAGAGCGGCAGCGTTTGGCCCTGCGGCGTCAGTGTCCACCTCTGTGGTCAGTCAGCATGTAATTTAATGCCTCTCATCCATCTATCCTTCCATCAGGCCTCTCTGGCTGACCACAAACAGTAGGGCCTGAGGCGGCCGGCGCAGCTTTCCACACACAGCGAAGGTATTACAGTGAGGGAGGAAGTTGTGAGTGTGAATAAAAGCTATGCTTGTCTTGTGCCGTACAATCCACAGAGCTCTAGACAGCTCCGGTAAGGATACGGTATCTTTAGGTCCCTCCCCCCCTCCACTCACTGTACAACGTACTTTCAGTGTAAGTGCATGAAACGCATGCAAACAGCGTTGCATGCGTTTCATGAGGCGGCAGGCATCAGGGGCTTTGGTTCTGCACTCATGACTCCAAGTTTCTGCTAATCTCTTCTCCTTAAGGAGTGTTTCCTTCCTCACTTTGCTTCAATTTAAGAGAAAATGCTGATTACAGCTGCGATTAGCAATGTGCTGAAAATGAGTTGATTATCACCAAATGCCTATCATCAAAAATCATTGAACTGATGTTAAATCACAAAAAGCTGGTCAGCTTCAAAACTCGGGCATAAAAGAAATAACTGTATTTTTCATAAAAATCTGTAAGACCACTGCACGTCGAAACATTCATAATATAAAAACATGTATGATTTTATGAAAAATAAATGTGATTTAGTTATATTTTGTATTTTGTTAATGTGAATGTGTTGCAGATTGGTCAAGCTGGATTCAGGTAATAACTTGGGTCATTAAGTTATTACATTTATAGGGTATAGACGGTTTTACTAATATATGCACATTAAACCTAATTTAAATTAAGGATATTAATGAATACAGAACTATGGGGATTATAGTTAGCAACTATTTTTCTTGCTATCATAAGTGTGTAGAGAGTTGATTTAATTTCAGATGTGAAATGAAAACATTCCTCAACACAGTGACAGTCTAAGTCTAAACAAGTGAAATTTGATGACTACAGGTATATCCTCGTCAATATTGCTTAATGTTCTCATGCTTTTAAATTCAGTTATTGTTGTAATTCAATCTGCAATGTAAACATGATGGCATGACGAGAAGAGAGTCAGATATTGGAAGAAAGTGGAAGGAGATTGAAAGACAAAATAGGAGCATCAGCAGAGAAGAGGAGGGAGGGCAGGATGAAGGCAGCTGGATTTTTCCGTGTCTCCCCTCCAAAGTGGTTAAAAGGACAAAAACACATTGGAGAATGGAAGGGCATGAATAATTACTACAACACTTAGAGCTGAAAGTAAAATGTGTTCAAAAAAGCCTAAAACATGACAAAATTAGTTTAGTGTCAACTGCATTGAAACACCGACCCATACATTCATGTACTTAATTTGTTTACAGAGACTGAGTCGACACCTGGAGGATTTCAATGACTCAATTGGGTCATTTTTTAACCGTAAAGCAAAGCTGCTCTCAGAAGATGGAATTACGAAAAACTTCCCCATTTATCTGAATTCACCTGATTTGAATTTCTATCCAAACAGGCAACGCCAAACATAGGCAGGAGAAGCCATGCGTTGTGCTCCTCTGTTCATTCCCTTTTAATGGTGTGTGAATATTCCCACACAGCATTTCCTAGCCTTGGCTGCATGAGCACCAGAGGCCTCTCCCCAGCGTAGACTGCGTTTATCTCCCTCCATTTAAAGACTAAAACATTCATGCCTTTCAGCACACAAAGGATCAAGAACTTTTGAAAGGCGCTTTAATTTTGCACTCCTCAAAAATATATCAGAAAATGATCCGTAACTTTCTTACCTCAGTAGGTTAACAGGTGTTATAACAATTACATGAATAATAATAATAGGTAAACTTTAAATTCAGGTTTTGTGCATCTTGTTGTCTAACAGAAGATAAATAATAAAATTGTTTGACTCTTGCACAGCCTTTGCTTAGCAGCATGTTGGCCTTGCGGAAGCCACCACAACGACTGGAGTGTATATGTTTCTCCTCTTATGAATTATGAACACAGTTAGCTCTTTTGTTTATGAATTATTACTGATCTGCCTGCCTCCACAGGATAGTTGCTGGAACAAATGCATTTACACTGAGAGCAATTGCATTATTGCCTCTTTATTTTTCGTACTTATTTGTTTTATCGAGAGCAAGCTTGTTTGGGGTCGAGCGTGAAACAAAACAACTCATTTTGGGAACATGTTTTTCATTAGCGCTAAACAAATGTTTGTTTTACCAGCATTTTGCGAGGATTCATGAATAAATATGGCGTTTGTCTCTGAGGTAAATAAAACAACAATGCGGCGGCTGAACAGAGAAGACGGTGAGGCAGCGGAGATGCGGTTTGGTTCTCTGTGGACTTCTGGTCACGCTGAAGCAAGGAGCACTGGGGGATAAACAGAGAGATCTGACGTATCTGAAGGTATGATCTCCTGTCTAATAGGGATTAGATTCGCAGTAAATAAGGGGATGACGGTAACACTACAGACTAAATACAGTCTGTAGTGAGGACTGCGTGTTTTTTGTAGAAGAGGGGGGTCGACTCCAGAAGGGGGTGAAAAGAAAAAGCCAAGACAAAAACATGGAAGTCATGAATATGGAGTGTGTGTTCCTTGCGATTTAAATATTCATGACAGAGGCTATTAGTGTGTTATAACGGCATTATCAGTGTCAGCAGCCAAAAAACGGGGAAAAAAAACCTCTGGCTTGATTGATCTCATCAGGACATCATCAATAATGGATTAGTCCAATCACAGAGCAGGGAGGGAGCGAGCGCTCCCCGAGCCCCCTCCCAAACGCTCAAAACAATTATAACACAGTCTGTGATTTAAACCTGCCGGTAAATCAGTCTCACTCACAATGCAAACACATTATCCCACCATGATTCAACCGCTTTGGCTGCTTAGTAAGACAATATTTAGTAAAATAGTAATTCTTTTCAATGTACTAATTACGCTTTATTGGCTGAGATAGATTATGTTCTCAAGTCAGGTTGAAATTGGAGCTTCTCTTATTGAACTTCTGCAACTATTGAACTTCCAGTTCCATCAGACTAGGGAACGGCCTAGTCTATAAATGTTCCCGGATCAGAGAACATATATAGCGCCTTTACAAAAGAAGAACCGAGGTTCTCCAGATGTCGGAGGACCCGCCCTATACTGTTAGAGGAGTTCAGACACCCTGTAAGGAAATAATTAAACTTTTTGACTAAGCTTTTTCTTAATAACAACAGGTGGATGCAGACAAGGCCCTGGTGCATTCCTCCTTCTCCATCTTTATCATGTCATCACTGATGAGGCAGACACCAAAATGCTTCTGCTTTAGAAACATTCCCACCAGGAGGAAACAGCCCCATGCCCTCACACTTACAAGAGTAAATTCCCAACTCTAATTTATCTAATATCCACATCATGCAATTGTATATGTTGCTCTTTAAATGTCTAAAAATGGCCACAAATAGCAATAATCCATATTCTCACAATAGATTAACTTGTTTTGCACTACCGTCACTCCCCCATTAATCAGCCATACAATACGACTTACTGTTTATCAGAACCAATCAAATTTAAATCATTGGTTTGAACCATAACTGCAGATCCTATATCCATTCAGGTGTCTAAGAAATATTAAAAATAATCCCCAAATACTAAATTACAGTTCTTGTTTCAATATGTTTCTTCCTTTCTGCCATGTTTGACAGCGTGCTCTACAGCCTTGGGGCTGAAGACAGCACTCTTTGAATATCAAGCTTCTCAGCAGCTGGGTCTTTCTGCCAGATGCAGCTCACACACAGAGACATGACATGCAGGATATTAAAAGATTTAAATAAAAACCTTTAAAACATTCTCAGCTGTGACACACCAGGGGAATAAAAGGTCTCCCGCTCTCGGCCGAGCTTTTCTTGTGGCTCATTTACTCATGTACAGTAAAACACCTTTTCTCAGAAAGCATAACAAAGAGGTTATTTCCCCTCCAAGTGGACAATGATGCGTCCTTTTTGTTGATACATCCACTCAGGAAGGAGTGGAAAGTGAATTCTAAACCTCAGCTACAATAAGCTAGGTGTCTTGTCTTAGATTACCCCTGAGATTATCGTCAGTCCTGCTGCTGTTACTGCCAGATACTGAGGGAAGGTGTGTCTGTGCACATTACCTGGTAAGAGCAGCTACACACTGTAGATCAGAAAACAGCAGCACAGCATATTTATTTTGAAAATAAAAATTAGTACATGTCTGCGCAGTTGGTAGAGCTGTTGCCTTGAACCTTCTGGGAATCGAACCCAGAAGACTCTGGGTTCGATTCCCAGCCCGGGGTATTTCTGCATGGAGTTTGCATGTTCTCCCTGTGCATGCGTGGGTTCTCTCTGGGTACTCCAGGTCCAAAAACATGACTGTCAGGTTAATTGGTCTCTCTAAATTGTCCCTAGGTGTGAGTGAGTGTGGTTGGTTGTTTGTCCTGTGTGTCTCTGTGTTGCCCTGTGACAGACTGGCGACCTGTCCAGGGTGACCCCGCCTCTTACCTGGAACGTTAGCTGGAGATAGGCACCAGCACCTCCCGACCCCACTAAGGGACAAGGGTGTTAGAAAATGCATGGATACTGGTACACCTAATATTTTCACACGTTGGTCAGTATAGAGTTATTCAGTTCAGGTCCAACCTCTCTAATAAGTAAGATTTTGAACTAGGATTTGATAAACTTAAGGAAGATCCAATCAGATGCAACGTTTAGTTGATAACAAAATATAAGTATCGTGACTTTGTGCTGCCGTTAGAGTCCATTCACCAAGGTAACAGAATGCCCAGTCATGGGTTGATGTGTTATTATGTGATTTGTATTACAGTGTGTTGTACTGGCTGTGTATCGGCTCTCTGAGTTTGTGTCTGTTTGTGTCACAGTGAGTCATCGGTTTTCTTGTCTCCTTGTTGCCTTCCCGACTTTGAGGTGACATGTGCCTCCTTGTTGACTTGCAGTCTGACGGGACTGTTGTTGTGGTGAATCCAAAGGATGTTGGGACAAATCACACCTCTGCCTCTTCCTTCCTCTGAGTGACATTTAGTCTGTCACCCACTACATCTTTCTTCTTTTTACACATTACAAGATGGCAACTTTACTTCAGGTGTGTGTAGCGACTCTCTTCATTGAGAGAAGCTGATCAACGAAGTTTAAGGGGATACGAACCCTTCTTGATTCAAATAGCAGAAAATTGATTTATTGCTGTTTATTGTAGTAAAAAGGCAACACCTGACTAGAGTTTTTCCTCCCACTTTGATACTGAGCACATACTGAATGATGAAAGACAAATCAGACTGTTGTCAATTCATCTGAATTTTCTTGTTTTCTTTCTTTTCCACCTTAGAAGCAGATCCGTTCTGCTCATGGGAAAATTGTGAAAATAGATCACAGGATAATGTTGACAAAGATGAACTCAGGTAATGGAAAAATGTGTCAAATCTTGTTGATAATAACAGCATATCTGTTAAAATATTATTACCCTCGATCTGCTTCGAATCCGTGCTCCTATGGAGATAACATGCAACGCTGGAGTGACTGAGGCAGACATGTTTCGGGTTGGTGTCTCTGACAGTTTTACAGTTTCTTCAGCAGACTTTGCACTGAAACATTCAACGTTCAGGGGCTGGACGGGAAACTGGAGATGGAAGGAAGCTGTCGAATTGGTGTAGAGGAGGTGCGCTCAAGGTGGCAGCTGGTCTTCTTGTAATAAAAAGCTACTTTGGTTGGTTTTTAAATGGATGGGAAACATCAGAAAACTATGGAGCCCCTAAGGGGGCATGGGAAAAAAAAAAAAAAAAAAAAGAAAGAAATCCCGACTTATTTTCTAATTTGGATCAGATTTTGAGCAGCAGTACAATTGTGGTTTTCAGTTGACCAGACAGAATATTAATTTTGTCATAATTTTGTATTGTCAGCTTGAAAAAACAAGAAAGATGGGAATTCATATTGTTGAGAAATTCAGTATTTATATTTACAGTACAGACAACTTAAAACCTTGTCTGTACTGGTTCAATAATTACATAATTACTCATATGTAATTATGAATCAAATAATGCTTGTTTTGACTGAAAGTAGCGAATGCTTGATGACAGTTCAACCAGTTGATCATTTCTTTCTAAGCATTTCCTTGCGGACTTTACAGATAAATCTTGCAGAGTTTTTCTGTGCAACCTTGTTTATCTGCAGCCAGACAAATAAGTAAAGGTCAGTGAATGTGTGCAGCAGCTTTCTTTAATTTAGATTTTCCAGTTTGAGTCTCATTGTCTTCAGCAGGTTCACAAACCAGTGCGTCCTCTCACGGTCACAAAGAGTTTCTCTGCAGGTTTCCAATGGGAGAACAAGCCGTGTAAAGAGACAAAATGTCACCAGGCGGTCCCCGAATGCAGCCACCTCCCAACTCAGGGCATATTTAGCATTTAAAGCCCCCCCTCAACAATCCGCCAACCCCACCCTGCTAACATTTACTGGCAGGAGGACAGAGGGAAAGGACTCACAGACGGTCTTCAGCCGGGCAGGCGGCAGATTCCTCTGGCCCTGTAGCTGAGCCGTGGGGAAGTTTTTAATTCCTCCACCCTTATGCTTCATTTGTCCTCCAGATACCCCATGTGAAGCTCTGCGATGACCACTCATGTGTGCACTGCTGTTGAATTATTAACAAGGGAGATATGGGGAAGGAAGGTGGAGAGAGAGAGAGAGAGAGAAGGGGAGAGGGAGACTGAGAGGTGAGAGAACGTGGGAGGGAAGTGAGAGTTGGAAGGGCCAAGGAGTGGACAGGAGGAAAGGTTGTACAGCAATTTCTGTATCAGTATAAACCTTTAAAGCTAAATGTTGGTGATAATCAGCAGCAGCTGAGATATGTTCACTACTCTATTGCTGTAAGGCTGGAGATGAAAAACTACCTCAAGAGTTTCTGAACATTGGGAGATTGTAAGCAAAGAAGTGAGCAATCTTTGTTTAGATGTGGATCCAACAAAGGAATTGCATTGCAGTACTTTTACTGATCTGTAATCAATGTAGAATAATGAAATATAGGTTTAACTATAACTAGTATTATGCTTGTCACTATGAGGCCAACAAAGGATTAAAAATGATTCCTTGGAGCTTAATCCACTAGGTACTGCTGAGATGAAGGTAGACTCCACCACTATCCCCAACCACCTCCACACACAGACACAACACACTCCACAGTGGACCGCTGTCTTTAGTGGATCTCTTGTGATGCTTAGGATCCACTTTTTCCCGCAATCTGAGGTGGAGCTCGGACCAGGGTGTTTTCACACCCTATAATCTGGTAGACTTGGTTCAAATGGGCACCAAAGGCGCAGCCAAAAGTTACTGACTGGGTAAAATAAGATCCAATCATTTCAAACGTCAGCAGAGTCCACGTCTCCAGCCAGCACTATTTTCTCAATAGCTGAGGTTCCAGACTCTGTACGAAGCAAAGCTTAGAACCAGGGACTGGTTTTTAGGCTCAGTCGTCCCCCGCATTCAGAAAAATCCTAAATGAATCCAAAAGTTTTCCTTCATCAAAGAAGAGGGCGTTTGAATCCCTCTCTCTTTTATTTTTGTAGCTTCTTTCTTTTGTTGGTGCTTACTTTGGAGCTGAGTAACCTTTTGTTACTGGGCACCAAAAGGTACTGGGCAAAAAGGTCCTACCTTTGGACCATTGGTAGGACCTAAAGTAGGACCATTTTTATTTGCAGGTAGGACCAAATATAATGTAAAACAAAAGAAATTTAAAATATTTAAGTATTAGGTGTCTGTGTGTATAAGCATATTTACTGGAATCTGCCTCCATTGTGGAAGGACCATTGTCCTGACAATGTCCACAATGTCCTGACAATGTGGAAGGACAGCCTGCAGAATCTTTTTTTATTTTTTTAAATCAATGTTGGAGCATTTTATATCAATTCTGAATTGTAGTAATTGAGAATTGTGATTTTTTTTTCATGTGACTCAATTTCTTTTAGCACACTCCTAAAAATAATACAGTTTCACCATCAATAGAAATCATCATAATTTCCTTAAATTTTACTGAGAAGCAACCAATGTATGATAGATGTATTCTCTCTGTGCCACACTATAAATCACTTGGCATTAATGGCTGAACGTCTCTTTTCTCCAGTATCAGACTGGTCATTCTTACTGTGGAGGCTGTCAGGAACCTGGTGCACCACCAGTCACTGCCCTACTATACATCTGAGGACTGCGACGGGGACATAATAAGGTTAGGATGATGCAACACACATTATTTATCCATGCAACTGTCAATGACAGCTACCTGAGGACGTAACAACACACACACCCACACACACACCACACAATGACAGAGTAAGTATGTTGATTAGTCTGGAAACCTGAGTGTGTGTATATGAGCCGTATGTGCGTGTGCGTATGTGTGTGTGTGCGTATCTGTGGGTGTGTAAGTGGGGGGGTTATCCTCCTAAGGGAAAATACAACAAACCCCTTTCTACTCCCCACTCTTCTTACAACCACAGTCTTTCTCTCCCACACATGCACGCACACACAGTGTCTGGGGGGTAGAGTAAGCCCTGGTGGATTTGTAGAAAGGACCGGATTGTTCATTAATAAAGAAAGGATGAAAAGGGGGAGTCTGTGTGTGTGTGTGTGTGTGTGTGAGTGGGAAAGAAAGAGAAAAGGAAGAGAGAGGGAGGAATAAAGGGGAGGAGGGCGGCACGCAGTATTAGACAGTAATTAAATAATCATCTGTGTTGCTCTCGTTTACGCCCTCCCCTCTTTCCTCCTCCTTCTTCCTCCTCCGCCTTCTCCTACAGCACTGGCGGCCACAACACCTGTCACAACTCATCACCCTCACACACACAAGCGACGCTCACAGAAGAGGCTGCAGAGTAAATCACATCAAAGCCGTAAACATATTATGAACGTACAGAAAGTCGTACGCCCTCATACATGACGTTGAGACAGTATGGATACAGAAATGAGGGGGGAAAAAGACAGGAGGGTGTGGCGGGGTGTAGCAACAGGGGTCTGAGGTGGAGTTTATGGTGTGTTTAGGAGGCAGAAAGTGGCTGTCATATTAATCTCCAGCACACAGTTGTTTTCTATGGGCTGCTCCTTTCTATTAACCCTCAGCATCTCATCCTGTGTGACAGGTAGCTGATGTCCTGAGCAGGTAAATCCTGGATGAGCTACAGACTAATGACGCTCTCTGGCAAGTGCCTGGACCGATTTAAAGGAGGACACACATCCCTGATTTTGAGAAGCAAAGGAAGTGAACAGAGTATGTTAGTTCAATCCCTTTTCACATTTTCATTTAGTGAGTTGTAATACTTTCAGTGATACATTCAAACAGGATTATTTCTAAAAGTAATCATAAAGTCAAACCATTCACCTCTGTACTTCAATATACATTTTCATTTTCCAGGTAAAAAAAAAAAAGTATGCCCCTGGATTACTTTCACATTTTGTCATTTTACAATCAGATTTTATAAGGTTTTGTCCAACACAATGTAGCCCAAAGATTTCAGGAATCTTGACATATCAAAAAATGTGGTGCACATTCACAGGCGACTGCTTTCAATATTATACCTTCACATGAAAGGCAGAGCTACCAATTGCCTTCTGTTGTTATCAGGGTCAACCTTAATGCCTCATAAACACAGCAGCTGTTCTGTGAAGGCCATGGAGGATGCTTAGAGAACAAACAGCATCATGAATGAGAAAAAGTTAATTTAATAACTTCTAAAGCCATCTCCGAGTTATGTTAAATACAGTATAAAGGTGTGTTGGACATCAGCTAAACCATGAATAGGCCTGGCAAAGAGAGGGTTAACCAGACAAAATGTTACTCTGAAGAACCTGCAGGGACTCACAGCTCAAGTGGCAGCTTCTGTTAATTGATATATGAATTAAGTGTGTGAAAATAAAGCCACAACAAATCCCTTTTTGCAGTTTGCCTAAAGCCATATAAGGGACACAGCAAAGATACAAATGAGACCAAAAGGTCACATTTTGGAATACAAAGTGCACTAATACTACACATCACCTGGTTTCATGGAAACATGGTTGTGGCAGCATCATGCTGTAGGGATGCTTTTTTCCACAGAGACAGGGAAGGTGTTCACGGTTGATGGGAAGGTGGATGGAGCTTAAGACTGTGTTAAGGAACGGTGTAGATCAAATCATATTCATGTGCTAAAATGATCTCAAATTAACTGGAAAGCTATGGAAAGGTTTGAAGACTGATATTCCCAGAGGCTTTCTATTGAGTTTGACTGAGCTTAAGCTGCTTTGCAAAGAAGAATGGGAAAACATTTCTGTCTGGATGTGCAAAGCTGCTACACACAACCCCTTAAGGGCTGCTGCCGTTAATGCAAAAGTGGGTCTGCAGAGTAGACTAGATTCAGGGGGGATGAATATAAATGCAAACCACCCTTTTCTGCTGTCATTATCATTTAATTTGTATGGGACAAATGTGAGAAATCTGGATAAAAAAACATTGAAGTTTGTTGGTGAAATGTGACAAAATGTGAAAAGGTTCAATAGTGGTTAGCAGTTTTGCGAGGCACTAGGAGATCAGATCATTTGAACCAGTAGCAAGTTTAATCAGTGCTATTTGCTATTTACCTCTCTGGTATTAACAAATATAATGCAACTTGATCACAATAAAGCATCATGGAGAGTGTGCAAACCTCAGGCAGGAATTTGAACCTGGGACCTTCCTGCTGCAAGACAACAACAGAGCTACCAGCTGCACCACCAGGCAGCCTATTTAGCATGCATAGCCACATCTAGCACAAGCTGTACACAAAAGTGAAGTCCATAATCTATTTTTCACTAATCACAGTGCATATAATGTCTTTACCTTCATCTGATTTAGATGAACTATCCTCTCTGCTGCTAAGGGCCCAGCAGTATTCGTTGTTAACGTTGATTTCAGCAATGACTTATCTGATCCTGACTTTCTGATACAAAGCAGCAGAAAGTACAGAGTTACATTGTACAAAGCTACTGATCCTCACTGACGACTTGGAGTCAACTCCCAAAGCACCAGTGCTCCACCACTGGAGGGAAGATTTCACCCAATAAGATCACCCTCCAGGTATGAGGACAGTATTGAACGCAGTTTAATGAAAACAGTTTGAATTAAAACTGATTGTTTCAATCCAAACTGAACCTCGACAGATAAAATCCCAAGCATGAAGCCTATGCTACTGCAGGTGAGTTTGTTAATGATGCAGCTTCCTGCCCGTAGCTCACAGTGGCACCATGTGGGGTCTTCTGCTGCTCTAGTCCATCTGCTTTATTGTTTGACATGTTGTGAGTTCACAGATGTTATTTCACTGAGTGTAACAATGTAATATTTTAGTAACTTCTGCCTTTCTATCATCTAGAATTAGTAGGCCGATGCTTCACTAAATAGTGGAAAATATATTAATCCCTACAATTCCTGTTCATTTTCTGTTTTGCGGAGCATTGTCTGAAAACCTGAGAGATGATTGTGTGTTAAATTCCCAGTAGATCAGCAGTTTCTGAAATGCCACATTCAAAGTCATGTAAATCTCATTTCTTCCCCATTCTGATGCTTGTTTGGCCTTCATCTAGTTTCCTCAGCATTTCGGTGTTTCATTGTGGTTGATTCATTCAGCATTTCATGTTAAGAAGCAATTGCATTGCTGTGCCTAAGCGGCCAGGAAGCAACACCAAAGTTGTTCTACATCGGAGTAAAGAAAAACAACACTAGCATGGTTCCTTTAGTTTCTTTAAAATCAAGTTAAAGAAAAACTTTTTTCAGTTGAGATTTAGTATTAAAATGCTTAATTACATTGGTGATATTAAATGCTCCTCTATCAGAAGTATTTTTCAAATTGTGAATGCTGCACAATTCTCCCATTTTCCAATATTTCAACTTACAGGGCAACTTACATTTCCTCTAAAACAGCTCACTATAAGATATCCATCTTCTTCCTGTGGTCAATGACTCGACCCCGTTAACCACAATGCAACTTCCCAACCTGTGTACGATTAGCTACTGGAACAAACAGCTTTACTGCGGCCACAGCTGCCCTGCAGGAAGATGCTAACAATGAATCCATCTGAAAACACGACTAGGAACTTTTGGATACACAAAATGTATCCAGGTTTCATAGTGCCACGCTTAACTGAAACATCACTGTGGTCTCCATCTGGCTGCATATTTATGAAAGGTCTACTGCACATGCATACCCACACATGCTCACTGTACGGTACACACATTAATAAAACACGCACACATATATAGGTTCAGGACACGTCTGCCAATATATACTCCTCAAATAAGCCCCAATCTGACAGAGCAACATTATGTATAATTACAATCGGCCATATGGCCACGAGGAGACTTGGCCACGCCAGCAGGGTTCAGCTCTGAGGAGAAAACAGGCTCACTCCTACTGCCACACTACAGAATAAACATTCGATAATGCTGCTGCGGATTCATTTTCCCTTTCATTGATTCATATTTCTGAGCACTACCGCAGGGCTTCCTATTAAAAACCAGCACCAGGTCAGTGTGGCTAGACAATATGGACTTCATTAATGTGATCAGGAAAAAAAATCGCGCCTGCGAACAGCAGGAGGTAAACAGCATTGTGATGCAAAACCGCTGGAAATCACGCATTTACTTTACTTCCTGTTTTTCAGGGGTGTTGCTGGAAACAATGAAACCATTAAGCTGGATTGAGAGATTTCTGTGCTAGACAAAAGTCGTGAGGTGCAGATGATGGTTTCAAATTAAGCTTTCAAAACATACCAGCTTTAGTTGAGAGTTATAGAAACAAAGTCAAAAAGTTTAAGTTTAAGAATACATGAGAACAGGAATAAAGTAGCCATGTTGTTTCGAGAAGAAGAATTACAAGGTATCACAAGAACTCGTCTGACAGCGTGAAGCAGGCTAAAAAATATAAAAAAACTAAGGTGGCATAATCTACAGAAGTTCGAGAGCAAATGAGGGACAATGTGATCAAAATGGTAAAGACTGCAAAGGCTAAAATTATTAATGAGATTGTCTGACCAGAGTTAAGTCCACCTTAAAAAAAAGGAAGAAACTCTTAACTCTTAACTAAATTAGCACAGTTCTGTAGAAAAACGTGGAGCAAAAATCCTCACATCGATGTAAAAAAAAAAGTAATTTTCAGCTTAAATAAATGCTTCATGGCATAAGCATTCATGAGGTTTCAGGGCAGTTACGTCTTCTCATAGGGCCAGGTTGGTCTGGGTCACAAAATGATCCTGTGAAAACAGCATCTTCTTCACACTGCCCCTGTTTCCTTCAAGAAGTCAGTTCGAGTTTCGAGAAACGATGCATCATCCTGCTGGAAGCTGCCGACTGAAAAGGATGAACATGATCAGCAACAATGCCAAGGTAGGTTCTGGTGTTTATGTCATGTTCAATTAGGGACACAAAGTACAAAATTAATATCCTAGACACCATTACACCACAAACATAAACCAGCAGGATTTCTTTTCTTTTTTACACTAGATTCAGACCCTACAATCTGAATATTGCTGCTAAAAATTATTGAGGTCTACCTTATTATATGAGAATAAATTAGCTGTTTTTAAAGTAGGCATTAAATAACATTTAATTAAGCTTTGGTTTAGATACCAACAAGATCAATATGATTACAGCATCTTTGTTGAATTGCTCCAAGTCCTTTTGAATGCACTGTCACTGGTATTAACTTCAAATCAAGTACTTACTTTAACTATACCACTTTCATCCTAGTTTATTCTGTTGATGTCTTGCCATTAGGTATTCAGGTCTGACCTGTATACCTAAATTACAGATTATCTTAATTGAAGTCTCAATTAGGGTATTACACACCTCTGTCCTATCAAGACATATTCAAAGTTGTGTTTGCTTTCAACAACTTAAAAGAAATACTAAAAAATTTATAAATTACCAACTTGGAAGTCCAGCAGCCGCCCCATCCAACAGAAAGGACAGGGTGTGATTACTGGAAAGAATGAGAGTTTCCATCTGTGTAACATAATGAAAAGGAAATATTCATATTAGGGGAAAACAAACTATTGAAAAGCTGCTCATTAAAACTCATAAATAAATGCAAACCATCTTAATTAGTTTGAGGACCTTGGGTGCCTCTGAGCTCCTCTCTCTATCTTTTCGCTGTTTATTTTTTTTCTCCTGCTGTTTGTTTTTTTTGCTGCTGTTGTTTTTTGGAAGTCCGTCTCCCTTTTCTGTCTCCTCCTACTGTCCGCCGCTGCCATTTGCCTCTCTTCTCTCCCATCCCCTCTGGTTTGGCTGTTTTCTCTCATGCTTCTTTCATCTCTGCACAGTCGACCTGATCCTAGCCTCTCCGGATGCTCCATTCAGAGGAGGGCGAGTGGGAGGATCAGTTAGAGGTGGGACCCTGCTGCCAAGTTTTGGCATTTTACTTTTCTTTTTTGGAGTGAATCTGAGCTTTTGTCAATAGTGGAGAATAACTCAGAACTTTTTGACCATTTTGCGCAGTATATTAGTTTATACTTTTTTCATTTTCTTGACACTTTTGGATATGATGTCTTATCCTTCACCCAGTTCTCATTAAAATACATTTTCCAGTATATTTCTATTGATGATGCATTTTTTATTTTATTGCCTTCAAATGTGCAGAAACTGCGCCGTATCAGTCAGTCAGCCGATCGGACTGTGTGTGTAGTTAAGTGCAGCCGTGTGTGCTTGGGCCTCGGGGCTTTGTTAGGCACAACATGACACATGCTGCTGTGAGATGTAGATTGGATACCCGTGTTGTCACTTGGTCCACCTGTTATTAGTTTAGGGACACCTAATTGGTCTCCGGTCTACCTGTGATATCTTTATGGACCTCTAATGGGGCCTTTTGCTCAGAGAGGAGGATGAGAGGAACAGATAATTGGTCCTTAGGTGCTCCACAGACACACAGTCTCTCCTATGCTCAATATGCAATCTAGCCAGATATCTTGCACCTATACGCTTTAACAAGGTGCTGCAAATCATGGCACTGTGTGCACAGCAAGGAGAATGTTGCAGGTTGATTTTTTTTATCTTTTTTTTTTTCCAACTTACAGCGACAAGAGGGGAAAATAAACACTAAGACAAAGGCCAGTAATGGGATTAAACAAATGGAGAGGAGCTGAAGGAGTGCAGAAAGCAGACTGTGAATTAATATTTTTTGATGTAATTACTGGAGGACAAAACAGGAGCAAGAGGATTCAATTTATGATAACAGTAATAGTGTATTTCATGCTTGGTGACTCTGGTTAAAGATTTGAAAGGGATTAATACTGCATAGGTTTACCAGGGTAGCTTCTCCATTTTGGAAAACTGGGACTACATTCCTGCAAAAACTTTTTTTTTTTGCCATTTTTGCTCTTTTTCTGATCTGTCCACAAAAATTGGTGGGCTTACTAAGTTGAACTATTCATACCTGATATTTGTTGGTCCAAACCAAGCTCTGCCATGGTGGGAACACAAAGTTCTTTCAGTGATGAAACACTCGTTGGACAGTTTTGCACTTCTTATTTGCAAACTGGCAGAGAAAATGTGTTTTTGCTAAAAAAAAATGTTTTGTTATTAATTCATTTGTGCTCCATGTGATAATATGAAAACAATGCACTCAAACGACAGGTTAAGCTTTATTTGTAAGTCAAATAAAGCGTAACTGGAATTTGATTTTCTGGTAAGAGTTGTATTATTACTTTAAAATAAGGATGGTTATTTTGCTCATTCTAACTGACCGAAACAAGAGAAGTTTGAAGTTTGGTCTGATTTAACTTCAGACACAGAGACAAAAAGTGTGTCTTTTTATTAGGTGGCTGTACGCTTATGGTTTTAATAGTGTAATACAAAAAATAACAGCAAACTTTAGCAAGCAAAGTATTTTTATTCCATAATGCAAAAATATATATTCTGTGATGATTTGCTTGCAGTCAGAAGGCATTATCATTCACCATCGATTTCTTTTCTAGTCTGCACTTACTTTGCGAATTCCTGACATTTGACTGCGTTTTAAACAGTCAGTGAAGTTAAAGATTACAGACAAAGGAGCAGCTGCAGTGTGCGCTATGAAGGTTTAAGACTATGTTGTTTGGTATTTTCAACAACCTTAATTAAATCGACATCAGTTCTGTTTGTTGTCACAGATCAGCTGCATCAGCTTCCTTAGAGCAGCTATGATTATTTTAATGTTACAAAACACCCAGCGGAGGCCTAATTAGATTAAATGACCAATGAGTCCCGTTAACGAAGAGCCGTGCTCCTCCGTGCTCCGTATCTACAGACCTTTTTTTCCACGCTGGCACCAAATGCTTGTGATTTCTAATGTTGTTATTCCCCCTGCAATAAATTATTCAATATTTGTTTGAATAAATGAACATGAAAAATAATCTCCAATGGCTACAGAAAGTAATAGTTAATTGGAATTAAAGAAAAAAGTTTGAGTTTTCTTTTCTGTTTTTGTGCCTCTTTCTTTTTGCACTCTTGCCTTTTATACTTTCTTCCATTGTACCAGTGGATTTTTTTTCTTTCATGTAAGTTCATTACGTTTAATTTATTAATGTCCAATATTTAATGTGCCAAAAATGTCAGATTCAAACAGATGAAAATGGGGCATTTTCTTCTGGTACGAGGGATGCACAAGCTGTTTGCTGCTTCTTGTTGTGACTCTGGGGGCCAAATGAGGGATGGGAGGGGAATAAACAGACAGAGAAAGACAGAGGGAGGAGAAAAAAGAGTGAGAAAGAGTGAACTCTTCAGTCAGACCTGAAGTTTTTCTTTAACCAAGCTCCGAGCTCCCAAACCACAATGCTGCTTGGTGCCAAAAGGCACAACTTTACAGAAACTAACCTCAAAACAGGGCTGGAGACGCAGTGCAAACAAACAAACAAACCCTGGAACCTTACAGTAACTCTAAAAAACAGCAACTTTATGGGCTAAAACTTCATCCTGCTTTAAGACACAAAACATCTCGGAATGTTTTGAAACTCATATTTGATGAAGTCGTGTGTTGTTCGGCTGAAGTAAGAAGCGTTTTCCTCGGTGGCAGAGAAGCAGTGCGAGCTTCAAGCACACACTTATTGATATGCAGGCTGTTTGTTTGTCCTTGACGTCTGTCCCACTGTCGCGGTGATCGATGTCTCATTCGATAGCTGTGCGGGAAGCAGGGGGGGTCCACAGACAGACATGCAAACCCAAACATACACATGGGCACCTACCATGCATCAGAGGTGAAAGGTCACATGACATTTCACATGCTGTTACCTTTCCTCTGGAACGTATTTGCAAGTTTATATCGAGGAGGATTGATATACTCATTGTTTTTATGGGGGAAAGAATTGCTTTGTGTTTTCCAGACATGACTCTGTCCTGAAGTGATGGCATTTTGCTTTTTAACATATTTTGAAAGACGACGGAGCGGAGGATGATGCTGCAGTTGAAAAGACGTTGTTTGTGTGTGGTCCCGCAGGACCCCAAAGATAATCGCATGTGACTTTTAATTTGGACGTCGGACATCGCGCACACACACACACAGAAAGTGGACACAAATTTAGAGTTTCTATAGCAACCAAAGATGAGCACACAATGTTCAAGAGGCGGTTTCTCGAACCATTTGCCAATTTGGTTAATTATGTCTTTGTGCCTGTGAAAGGGCCTCGAGTTCCCCCCAAACCCCGCTTTCTCATCCCCACTGTCCATCGAGCCTGTTCCAGCCCAGGCCTGAGCGCAGCCAGCTGACAATACACACACACACACACATTGTTTGGGGGGCTGGTTCCAGCAAAGTGGGAGTGAGCGAATGGAGTTAGGAACATAGAACAGCAGCTCTAATGAGCTATTGGCTGTCAGGAATGGTTAGGCTGCTGCGCAGCGCTAGAGTGACAGGGCCTTTACACACACGTAACACACACACACGCACGCACCCCTGCACACGCATGCACGCAAACACGGAGGCACACGCACTTGGATAAATATACAGTTTTACAGTCTCATGATATCTTTGGATTTTATTCCCTTTTGAACTTTTTGTGTCCTATCTTTACATAATGTAAAGATAGGACATTTACGTAATGTCCTATCAATACATGCATTGTGCTATAATTAAAGTAAATGAAAAAGGTGACAAGTGTTTGTCAATTTGTCTTGAAAGTTGAGGAGTGAAATGTATTCAATTACATCTGATTGAGCTACAGCAATTTTATAGGCAAAATGAAAAAAGAAAATCTGTTTCCAGATGTGTGACACTCGTAAGAGACATCATTTAAAGACTATTAGGCCTAAAAGCTACATGTGTGTCAGCAGCTGTCCTGAAACTGATCAGGAAAGATTACTGAATGTGTGTCAGAAAAAAACTACGCCACTATGTCTTGGTACACAAGTCATTTAAATGCCTCACACATCACTGACATGACGCTCACACATTACCGAGCATGCGTGTAATTGACGGAGTGATGGAGTGTCGGTAGTTGTGAATGTGTTTCCTTTAGTTCCACTCAGCAAGTCCTGCTGTCTTTTGCATATGTTTGCTGTGCTTTTCTGCTTCTATTACATGAATGTGCGAACCAGCTCTCATAGAATGACAAGCCATCTGTCAATACACACACACACACGCACGCACATCCCTCCGCCCCCCCAACTCATTCATGCACAAGCAAACATTATAGCAAGCTCCGCCTCCAAACAGCACTAAAAACTCTATCTGTAAAGTTCTGGAGGGAAAAAAAAAATAAAAATCAATGGAGGAACTGCAGAACTTTTCTGGGTTTGTTCCCACACTTTCTTTTCCGGCAGATGTCAAAGCAGAAGCTGATGAGCTGCTCATCTCCACATCAGTTTAGATGAGAGAGATGGAGAACGGGCTGAGGTTAAATTTACGCAAAGCCACACCTGAGACTGCAGAGCTTGATTATCGATTTCCTTCGGGGGCTGCTGCACGCCGTGCTGTGTGAGACTCACGTCTGATTTGGAAGTCTTTAAACTCCAAAAGCTCATGCAGAAAATGACTGAGTGGCAGTTTTCATTTAGAAAACACAGCTTATTGGTGTTCTCCTTGAATACGCTGCTGCTGCGTCTCATGATAAGTAAGTGGAATGTGGATAATTCTTGCCCATAGCAGGAAAGACTTGCACTGCACTAAAATAAAGATGCAGATGTTATCAATTATCAAGAGCCTTGGAGTCATTTACTGCTTTGTTGATGCTTGCCTGACCTTTTTTATATATAATTACATTTTGTATAAAGCTGTCAGATTGAATTCCCTTTAATTGGTCACCCAGACCTGCTAAAGTAACAGTTTCATGTCTTGGTGACTTAGAGCTGAGAGTAAGAGAAGAATTTATGTTCCAGCTTGTTTATGTGCTCCTGTTAAGCTTAACAACTGGCCGCGAATCAGCAGTGATTTCTGACTGAATAATGATCTGAGTGAATTATCAAATACACAATTTCAGAAATCTCTGTTTTAAATGCTTTATTATTTTATTTTTTGTTCGGTGCAGAATTATTCAGTTTAGGTTAGATCAATCTTAAATATTTAAGTTTTTTTTTAATTAAAGAGTATTTGAAACTCATCAAAAACAATGAAATAGCCGTTAGCTTAGCACTGATTTGAAAGCTATGAGTGAGAATTTCAGTGCAGTGTAGAAATCATTAGGTGCAGCTGATAAATATGTTTTTGCCTTTTTGCTGCCTGAGCTGATTGTTATGGAAACCAAGAGCTGAAGTCAGCTTCATAGCTTATTTTTTAAAAATTTATCATCTTGTACAATTTTTGTATAATGTCTTTCATGCTAAAAAATATTGCAGTTGGACGCAACTTAACCATAACTCCTATAAAGATAATAATGCACCTAGAAAAAAATAACGTTGACTTCAATCTACAAAACTCGTTGGACTGGTAGGACTTGTTTAGTTTTTTTTCAATACGCAGAGTAGCAACCAGCTGCAGTGGATGACATTGAATGTTCATGCTGCACTGATTCTTCCAGGTACAGTGGAAACAGTGTCACATCTCCAGTTTTGAACTTAATCCTGCAACCAATATCGTTTGGTTGCAGGATTAAGTGGACGGACAGGGTGGAGACAAAGACCAGGGGGACAGATAAGATGTTGGACAGCGTGGACGGCTGCAGGAAGTTGCGTGGAGAAGAGAGAGCTGTCACTGAGACTCTGTTAATGATGTACAGATGGCCTGGGAGCCTCCCCTCCCCACACCAGTAATCTAATGAGGAGACGTGGATTACCGTTAACTCAGATTAATTTTTAACATGGCGGAGGAGACAGTGATGACAGCCATGATTCTTATCATTACCATAATCATTTCCAGTTTGTCTGCGCCCGTGCCCGCGCGCGTGCTCTGCATAAGATGCACTTATGTGTCGTCACATGGAAAATACTGCATACACGAGCTTAAAATAGTTTTTTTTTTTATCAACCTTGGTCATTTGCATGGAGTCTAGACATGGCATCACGTCATCATCCTTTTGTTTTTCATAAACAATATGTGTTGACCCTGAGTCGGGCGGTGCGACATCTCTACATGTAAAACCCGCAGGAAACACGCCACTGAATAATGGCCCTTCTGTTTGGGGATGAGTGAGAGAGGACAGGAAGCAGGAATTACAAAACTCAAATCCCGGCTGAAAAAAGAAAGGTTTAATGAGAAGTT
The DNA here is from genome assembly GCA_902982915.1 of Phalloptychus januarius. Classification (NCBI taxonomy): domain Eukaryota; kingdom Metazoa; phylum Chordata; class Actinopteri; order Cyprinodontiformes; family Poeciliidae; genus Phalloptychus; species Phalloptychus januarius. The sequence continues at coordinate 18,597,773 of CADWAE010000482.1, read as the reverse complement.
TCAGGAAGTTAAGGATCCACAACAACGAGAGGAGAAGGAGGGAGAACATGGGAAGGAAAAACTTAAATGTGCATGAAGAAATTGGTAAAGAGCCAAAGAGATTTTGATTATAAAGTAACACAGGTACATATCATTACTTAATTAAATAATTTATCTAGTGATCAGATTCATCACCCACACATTCATCTTTTTCTTATTTTTATGTTAATGTAGGTTATTATGACTTATGGTTGATAAACAGAAAAAATAAAAATATCTAAGAACAAGAAATAAGTTTTTTGTTTGTTTTTTTATTTTGTTTTTTTACTCCAACATGATTGTATGGTCTGCTTAAGACTGCTGACCTAATAGTCAGATAGACAGTCACTGTTTAATTAAGAAACTGGCTGTGGACAAAATTCATGTATTAATGGAAAGTTATGTGGAAAGAAAAAGTCTGGTACAAAAAGCTGGAGCCTTGAGAGGACTGTGAACAAAATCCCATTCAAGAGTTCAGAGGAAATTCACAAGTTTTGGACTTTGGCAGGAATCAGAGCATCAGATTCAGACAGAACTTGATTCACAGACACACATATGCACAAGCAGACACACACACACACACCTTCCCTTTCGAACAATATTGCACAAAGACCCAGGATAAAACAATCCCCGTCATTGTTGCCTCAAACAATGAAATAAACTGTTTCTTGTAAACCCAGATCCTACGCCGCATGCTCAGTAAATATAGTACAGTTCACAGAGCTGAGTGTATTCATGGTAGCAAACAAATGTTTAATTTTCACTATGGATCCAGAATGCAATGAAAAAATACATTTTTCAGAATACAAAATGCCATTTCACAAAGATATCCTGGAGCGAACTATTTCCAATAACCGCCTCACCTTTTACCCCGTTTCACCCCGAGGCGAAGACTCTGTATCACTGGCACGTTTAAATATTGTTAAACATCATTAGTGTTACACAGTTGTCATGGCGCTCACACACATCCACGACCGTGCATCCCCCTGCTGATTTGGGGTCTGTGAACGGAGGAATGTGGGCGAAGGCCGAGGATGTGAAACGGAGCTGTCACTTTGCCTGTCTGTCCGTCTTTGGTGAAGCGCACGCGTTTATGTGAGGGGGTTTCTCCTAATAAGCAGGTCCCTAAAAGCACGCCGATTACCCCAATTAAACGGTGTTCCCATCACAGTCTGTGGGTCCCCGGGCCCCGGGAGCCTGCTAGCCTGTCTGAAAGAGTTTACAGCAGAGCAGGGTGACACAGCCAGTCATCTGTGGAGTGCACAATCGCAATGTTCACTGGAGGATTTCTTTCTATGCTATACTAATGTGATCACTGACAACGGACCATGTTTGAGATCCAAAATGTCCAACCCAGAGTCCAGCTTTCTTTCCTTTCCTTAAGGGGCGTCTTACTTCCATCTTTCTGTCACATTCTTACAGGAATCCCACTAGATTGTTTCATACCCCTACCTAATTGAACTAGTGCCAACCATACGCTTACATGCTTTTATATGACACTGAATTATGAATGTCAGTAATTTTTGTTTCTAATTATGGCATTAAATGTTCCCCCTCCAGGCTGGACTGATTGTACAACTTTAAAACCAAGAAAATAGTGCACAATAGTTTTCTCTAACTCACAACAGCTCAATGTTGTTAATGCAGACCTGAAATCACATATATTTCAATAAATATTTTGATAAAAATTACTTGGAAAGATGCTTTTTCAGCTTTGTTTTTCGACATAATTCTAGCTGAATCTTTTCTAGAAACGATGAAATATATCTTCTTGAAATCATTATATAAAATGAGTACTATATGATTTAATATAATGGTTTTTGTTCGTTTGTCACTGTTGGGTCAAGTTTGGGTGGGACTGTTGCAGAAGACTAAAATTAGCCTCCTTTAAAAATATTAAGACTAGTTCTGATATCTGTTGGGGATTACAGGAACATCGAGTTGTTTATCTGAGATAAAGTAGAAGTATTTGGAAACAGTTTCCGGGCTTTCAGCAGATTCTGTCTGCCCAGGTTTGAAAGCTTCTCCTTAAGCTCCTTAACACACATTCCCTCCTGGCTTTGTTTCTGTCTGATCTGACCATAAAGTATTTCTTTTGCCCATAAAAGTTTGTGAAACCTAAAACTATCAACTTTTAAGAAAAGGCTTGTTCCGCAGTTTTTCCCCCTTTTTCCACATTGACGTCAAGCTCCCTTTATTGTCAACACTGACGTTCCCAGGTTTTCCAGTGCAAGATCCTTGTTTGTTCCTGGGTCGTTCCTCAGCTTGCTGACCAAATTCCTCCACTCATCTGAAAGTGACGGTTTGGATCAAATGAAGGTGATGTTTGACGCAAACAGGAGTTCCAGCAAGACAATGATGCCAAATCGGCATTAAAACTCATTTTGAAATGGATAAAACAAACTTCTATAATCATTGGGACCTTGATCCTGTTTAACATTCATAAATTATGATTAGCAGCTTTGTCTTTACCAGAAAACCAGTCAATGTTAGAATAAGTTCTACCATTTCTGATAAGAAGAGTGGTCAAATATCAAGGCGGACGTATAACAGGACTTAACTGATGTCTAAAAAGTGTTTGATCATTTAACCAAATATTAGTCTGGATCTGTAAAATCATTAAAACCACCAGATATGATGGCATATCTACCCATGATACATTTGTGGTCTTCCCTGTCTGGCTCCGTATGCCAGAACATGTTCACAAGAGGTTTTCCTCGTCTATATTTATGTTTGTTTGTTGACTTTTTCTTTACAAAATGAAATGATAAAATGAGACCCGGTTTTATGTTTCGTATCAGAACCAGATCTTATATATTGGCAAGACGTTTCTGTCTGCCTATGTTTGCCTCTGTTCCACTTTCTCATAAACAAGCAGTCAAATACACTCGCACACACACACACATGCATGTCATCTGGTTGTCACCACCCCAGTGTCGGGCCTGCTGTTTGGACAAAAATCCTGCGCTGGGCAGATCCTATTTAGACAGATTAAAGAGTCCACGTCCAGCTGTCTACATCAGTCCCTCTGCTGTCTCTCTGATGGTCCCACCAGATACAGCCCCCTCCCCCACCACCACCAAGCACTGCTGTATCCATGCCTATCTCTCTCTTTCTCTCTCTCTCTCTCTGTGTGTGTCCCCCTCCATCCCATCTGATCAGGATGAACCGCGCTCGCTCTCCACTCATTCCTCGCCTCATCTTTATTTTCCCCGTAAGATCCATAATTTGGTGCTTGAAGCAAGAAGCCGCTGTCACAGAGGTTTTAGCTGTTGAATTAGATTAAGCAGAGCACAACAAATGCTGGTGGGGATGAGTTGGCTTTTCTCAGCAGCGTGTCACTGTAAGCCTTTTTTCCCGTACTGCAGGGACGAACCGCTGGTGTTGCTTTCAAGGTACTTGGAGAAGTGGGAAGGGGGGGCGGTCGTATGTTTCCTTTTTCCCTTTGTGTGGCACGGCGCTTATCAGCACTTACATAAATGGTTGTACAAGATTAGCGTTCCCGTGAAGCAACAGGAAAATGGGATGTATGGAACGATGCTGTGTTAGCAAAGGATTTAAGTGGGGGGACGACGACGACGACTGAGGAGTACCGGTTTATATCAAATTTCAAATAGAAATGTTCAAAAAGGCAGCGCAGATTCACATTTGTTATTTAAAACCAGGCCTAAGAAAAAGTTAAAGGACAGGGCTGAGTGCATTCACAAAAACCTGTGACTTTGCTGCATGTTTAGGATGGAGTGGATGGAGACCCTCCGGTCTCAGGATGAATCCCTGCAGATGTCAAACTGTGCAACATTCCTGTTCGTCACCCATCTGTCCTTTAGTGCTGACATCATCTCTCCTCCAGTTTTCATAATCACTTCATATTTTTTTCCTCCACTTTAGCTCATTGTTACATATAAACTCTACATTTAGACTTTAAAGTTATTTTAACTTCTGCTTTAGAATATTTACGTGAGGGCAAAACTGTAACATGCTCAAAATATGACAAATTGTTGTAGAAGTATCCACAGATGCATGGATTATTGCCGTAGGGGAAATATAGCTCAACTGGAGATGATTTGATTATTTCTGAAACATGAGCTGCTCTTGTCAGTAAAATTTTACAAAACTTTATTTTTTTTCTCAAGAATGATATGATGCTATAGGTTGTGTGTTCGTTTCACAACTTCACAAACTTGTGCAGCAAGAAAAATGTGATATTTCCTATTTGTTTGTGAACAACCTGAACCTATAGATGTTCTGATTTGGGAATATGTGAAAACTGAGCTCAGTGACTGCGCAAAGGGAGTTTGTTTTCTGCCAAACCTTGTGCAAGAACAATTTTCCCAAGAAATACTGTACATAATAAAGGGCTGGAATCTGATCCGACCGAGTCTGCCAGCAACACCAGCTCCTCAATGGGAAGCTTAAACACCTCTTCCCTCCTGTTAGAGATAGAAACATAGATAGATACGGTGACATGCAACTCTGATGTACTGATAAATGTTTTCTTATCACTGTTTACAAAAAAATCAGAAAGTGGTGTGATGCATTAGCATTTGATGCCGCCACGTCTATTCTTTCTAGGGCCATATTTCACTGCTATGATAGCTGCAGGTCATGTAGAGACTGAAATTTCTGCCATTTTTCCTCTGGAAAAGAAAGCTAAAGCTCAGTCAGAATGAATGAAGAGTTTTTGTGAACATACATTTTTAACTGTGGCCACAGATTCTCAACTTTATGTAGATCTGGAGCCTCCCCTGTAATTAGCACAATCATCTAATTATTAGCTCTGACTAGCTTCTCTTCCGTGGCAGAAGAAAAGCACCCCACAGCATGATGCCGCCTGCACACCACTGTGTTTTCACTGTGTGCACTGTGTGTGCAGAGCCGGTTCTTTTCCATGCATAGTGGTCTGCCTGTGGGCCATTTATGCACCGCTTTCTTTTGGTCTATCACATAACATCCAAATAAAATGCACTGATTGTGGTTGCAATCTGACAAAACAGGGAAAGGCCAAAGGGGTAAGAATCAATCTGCAAGGTATGAGAGACAGAGACAAGAAAAAAAGACCAGAGAAGAAGAAAAAGAAGAGTTGGGGTGGGTCGATAAGAACGGGGCTTCTCCTGTCTTGGCCCTAATGGTTAAAATGAGGCCTGGGAACAGTGTGTGTGGGTGTGTGTGTGTGTGTGTGTTTATGATGCAGCAGTGACCGAGGGACAGGCAGTGGGGAATGCCACAGGGCTCAGCTGAAGGGGTCCCAGCCTGCAGACAGAGGGAGACCAGAGCTGTGTGAGTCAGGCTCGACACCATATGAGGTGGCAGCCTGTCACATCCCAGCCCGTCACCGAGTGAATAAACAGCAGAGCCGGTTTCACCACACAGCGGCTCCAGGATGACTTCAAACGGTCGCACATGTGGTCGGGACGATTTATCACTTTAGTGGAAATTTCCATAAAGTTGGACCAGAAATCGGAAATCAAAAGAAATGCTTTTTGCAGTGGGATCACTTGTTAGTGGAAGGATGACTGGGTCAGCCTTTCATCTCAGTCATCTCAGATTTAGAGAACAGGGAGCAAAATAATTAATTAAAAGAAGTTTCAGAACCAACAAATTATCAGCGATGGAGAAATGAGGATAAAGGAAGTGCGTTTCTAAAAGATGCTGCCTCTAAAAAGCTGCTCCTTTTTGACTTTATATCAGTAACACCTTTTAGCTTTTCCTCTATTGATATGTCAGATTTTTTTTTTTTTTTTCATCCAGTGCAAAATGAAACTTACAGAAAGCTCACATATTTGATGGAAAGAAGTGGAACATAAGTCAAAGAGAGTTTATCAAGCAATATGACTCAGACGCTTTGAATCCTTTTGTACATTTTCCTCCCAGTAACCGCTGGCATTGCACAAGACAATAAAAACAATCTCTTATTTATTACATTTTTCATCCTTCCAAAAAAAGGAAAAATGTCCACTTTTTCCTATGAAGCTATTTTACAATGATTTGAGACTCTTTTTCTTTAAATTATATTTATTTGTCCAGTATTTATACTTTATCTTTTTCAAATTGATCAGAGTTTCTGATTTCACTGGAGATCCGTTTTTTTCAGCCACTGGCTAAAAGACATGTGGCAAATTAATTTTACCACACACTGTAAGGAGGATGGTAAGGCATGAAAGAAAACAAAAAGCAACACTAATTGCAGGATAGAAGATTTTGGGTCTTTCACACACTTCCCCAGCAACAACAGACTGCTGGACCACACAGGACGCTCCGTCCTTCTTCTTCATTCTGATTACGCATACTTCAACTTAAGGCTGGATTCCTCTAAATTATTTCAGTGTGGGATTATGCAATAAAACACTCACTTATTTTAAGTTTTGCAACTCTTAACAGTTCAAACACTGCAAAAATATGTCAGTCAGAGCTGAAGCTCCAGTCTTAAAAATGAAACTTTTATAATGAACCCACAGGAAGTGTGTGCCTGGACATGTTTATTTTACCAGCACTGAATATATACATCAGCGTTGCACATCCTATGGCTCTTTTTGTCTGTAAATCCCACAATGTTTACGCTGCCATCTACAACGCGCACCTCTCCGTCTCTCATTGGAATATTCATGCCAATTAAAACCCTGGGCCTATAAATAGACATCTATGATTATGTTGGCAGGGAAGAGAAATCCTGTATGAAAATTAGCTGTGTAGTATTAATGAAATGAATGCAGAACATGCAATATAGTCTTACATTAACTTATTCAGCGGGGTTTTGGCTTGTTGCCTTCGGATGCATCGTTTGAGGAAAACTCAGGATTTTTCAGACTAATAGGAAATTCTACCAATGCTGTCATAAGAAAAGGATGTTCCTAAATTCAGGGTGAGGGATTATGGCTGGGTATTTTTTCCTATTAACTATAATAATAAAAAATAAATAAAATTGCATATAATTTTTTTTATATTTTAAGATGCAGGATAATTAGGCACCATGCCGCTAAATGGTGTTCGGGATGTAATTTGGTAAAGCTGCCAACCTCCCGAAAAGCAATTTTGCCCCAAAAGAAATCTGCACTGCAAATACAAACCCCACAATGCTAAGGGATGTTTAATCTCAACACAAACTTTGGCATAAGTAAAGGAAAACTTCATTTTATTTTTAAAATGTAAAGATAGTTGTAAAGGTAAATTCTTACTGTCTGTTGTTGAGTCTGCAGACAACAGCCTCCATTGTCACTATTTTCAAAGTTGCTTCAGTTTATCTGTATAAAATGTAACATTTAATCAGTTATATTATTTTACCTTTATGCTATAATAATAATATCACAATGATGTTCTTTACTGCATTGGAATATTTCTCACTTATTTTCTGTCCACTTTGTGTTGATGCTCTTAAGTCGTTATTGTTAATTTCACTCATTTCAAATGACAGAAAGAGAATCTGGGTGCAGTAAAAGCAAAATCATTACGATTTTACTCTTACGAAGGAATCTCAAAATTCACAACTTTTTGAGATTCAACTTTCCAGACTTCTCCGTGCTGTATGTTTAATCAAGACAGGTAGGAAAAAAGGCAAATGCAGCACAATGAGAGAAGGCCAGAAGAAAGGAAAGAAGGTAGGGAAGGAGAACACAAGGAAAGAAGGATGGAGACAGGATATAGACAAAGGAACCCAACTCATGGAGGGAGGGGCGGCACAAGTAAAGAAATAAAGGACACAAGGAAGGAAAGGAGACATATGAGATATGTAGGACAACAGCAAAGATAGGAAGCACACCAGCAAGGAGACATGGAAGGAAGGTAGGACACAAAGATGGAAGTACAGAACCAAGGAAAAGAAAGACTAAGGGAAATATGCAAAGATGTAGCAAAGGAAGAAAAGAAAGCAAAAAAGAAGGAAAGGAGCTGAAGGAAAGAAGGAAACAAAGGACAACTTACAAGTTTTGAAGTTTGGAAATACTAATATTATATATATTCATAGGTTTTCAGATAAGAACAATCTTAAAGTCAATTCTATACTTTTCCAGACTTTAGGAAACCTGTCAGGGTTTTCTAGGCCTGGCTCCAGTTTTGATCAAACCTGCGAACGTTCCTATAAGCGCGCAATGAAGTTAGCCGAAGTACCGAGGATGGAGAACAAAGCGATGGAAAGAACAGGAAGAAATGACCACAGTACAGAGAGAGCGGTGTCCATGACTCTTGTTCTGCAAACAAACAAAAAGTAAACACCAGCGAAGGAAACGCCACGATACCTGATGCTGCCGACTGCTCCTCCACCTGCCCACTCGGGTTTCCCAGGAGACCATTCTGTTAGCCACCAGACAAAAGCAGCGCAAAAAGCCAACACCTCTCTTCTCCCAAGGCACTCTGACACAAAAGAGGGGGGGGAAGCAATACAACACCTTTGTTTGCTGAGATTAAAACATGTTGCATTCTCTTCCTCCCTCCCATCCTCTTTCCTTTAGAGGTAACTCTACCAGGCTGGTGGTGCACTGTACCTGTCAATGAACTCTCTTCCCATTCTCGGACGCTCATAAAATCTGCCTTATTATTTCTGCTTCCCATTGTCTGTACGTCTTTGTGGTGTTTCTAGTGCTGCTGTGTGTAGATGATCAGACTTGGCATGGGGTGAATGCGCAGGACTATCTTATGCTATGCCTCCCCTGTGATATGGGTATAAAGTTGGTGATGTGACTGGACTTGTTGCCTGCCCTGAAGAAATAAAACCGCTACTGGAAAACCATATCCAGTCACTTGTGGGAAATCTGAGTCTGGCGATTACAGCTCAGGAATTTGTGTGCACTGCTTTCTCAAAGAGATGCCAAAAGTGTTGTCTAATCTTTAGCGGCGTAACAACACGACAGTTTGTTGGTGTGTAAACACCAGACAAATTGAGCCTCCTTCCCAAACTCCTGGGCAGTTTTTCCGACAAAGACGACAAAGGTAAAGGCTGACTTGTGCAACAGGACACACACCAAATCACTTCAGAGGTGGCGGGGCGTTTTGGCCCCAAGACACGCAACATCTCCACAGGGGGGCTTCTGCCAATCTGGCAGCCGCAGCGGGGGGCCTCACTCTCATCAAGCGCAGTGGGATCCAGACCACTTACCTACCTTTCAATGTCCACACAGGCTTCAAAGTGGGACTGACAAGTTATGTAGCAGCAGTTATCCCATTACGCATAGCTTCAACGTGTAAGACACAGTCAGCAGAAGCAGTTCGCTTTGCGTTAGGAAGTTTAAACAGCACAAGGTTTGGTTTGGTAACCTGCTCCTTCCTTCTAAAATTCACTCCTTTTGTATTGGAGGTAACGCTGAAGCTTCCTGATGGTAAATTCATATAAAGTTTCCTAATTGTTTCATTCTTTCCTGGCAGAGGTGTACGGTTTCATTATTGTCTTCCCTGGAGGAAGAATTGTTGGCAGCATTGAAAGAAATTAGGATGACTTCGATAAGACATCAATTAATGGTATGAAAATAAATAAAACATTTTCACATCACAAAGTCTCGGGTTTTAATGAACCCAAGACCGAGAGACAAACATGCAACAAAGTTAAAGCTACAGCAGATGGTCTTCAGTAGAGTCAACATAAAGTTTTCAAATATGCAATATGTTGTTAATGTGTTTTTGATGTCTCATGTCGGCAAAAAGCATTTGATATTGTCTGTTACTGTAGTGCAATTAAGCTGCCAAGAATAAAATACTTAGTAGTTGAAAAGTGAGACTTTCAGCTGCTTCCATTCACTGTTATTATGGTACACTTGCTTTAAGTTTACAGTATTACAGGTTTTATCACAAGTGGTCATTTGGTGGTCAAATAGAGCGAGACTGGGATCACCACAGAATGCTTATGAAGCAAAGGCTTGAATAAATATTTGCCATATGAACTGATGTAAGAGCAGGATATGCAAGAAGACTTGGCTTCAGCCTATTCCTTTTGGTTTTTGTGTATAATGTTGATAATTTACCAAAATAAGGTGAAAATGAACAGAAACTGAACATTGCTATCCCTGGTTTCTTGCTATTTGTATTTTTTTTACCTACATTTTGACTTCAGACATTGGAGTCAATAAAACTGTTATGAGCTAAAGCCCAAAATAAAAAATGTGAACATTATCATATAACACATAAATACATGAAGGAACTCCTGAGTAATTAGAGCACTGTGTCCTAAGGTGGGTTTGTGGTTTTAAGAAACTTTTCAAATAGAAATCTAATCAAACAGGCACATTGCTCTTGCTGAATGTTCTTTTCAGAAAAGGAGGAGTGAATAAAAGCTTCTCCTCAAACCCTCCCTCTCAGTCCCACTATAACAACAAAAAAAAAAAAGAGAGAAAAAAGGAGAGCCAAGATAATGAGCCCGGGTGGGAACATGTAAAGTGGAGGTGTATTGACGGGCCGTGTAAGCCAGCCTAATCCTCCTTCACAGCATTTGTTGTATCATTAGAGCTGTTTACGTTGCGGGTGCTGTGACACGGGGCCTATTCAGTCCCGTAGCCATCAGCCACGACCGCTGCAGAGATCCAGTGTTGTAAGTCGGGCTGCTAGAAGACGCCATAGAAGGAGTTTTAAAAGAACCACAAACAGACTTTAAGAGAGGATACGGGAAAATGTTAGTAAGATCCAGAGAAGGGGGAGGGATAAATAAAACACACACAGAAAACACTTTAGAAATGTCCTCAGCAGTTTTATTTTTGTGCAAATTTCAAAGATGTTCTCTGCCTCTTGTGTTCCACAGATGGCTACATAATTAGATATGTTATTGTCTTTTTCACATGATGTGAAAAAAATCAAGTGGCCAATGTTTCCTTTAGCAAAGCCTACAGGATTTCACTGCATTCTTACAGAACCTGCTGGGATGAACCTGTTTAAATCTGGAGGGAACAATTTATGCTTCTCTTGCTCTTACAGCAGCAAGAGAAGCTATTATTAGTTATTGTGCATTAAACATGTTTAAAAACTGAAATTAAAAGAAACTAAAACAGTAATACAGTGCGATTTTGGAACTTTAACTTCCAAGTATGTCTGGTCATTCAAGTTTCTTTCTGACAGCCGACTTTCTTATTGAGTCTAGTCAAACAAATAACACAAGATGGCACCATGAGTGTTTAAGGCAGACGTTTCCTACAAATGTGAGTTGACCTCTGACACTTGTGGGAATTTACAACATAAGGGTTCACAATGTAATATATGGTATATGACCCACGAAAAAAGCCCTTTGCTTAAGAGCTAAATTACACTTTTATTCTCTTTCTGAAGACAAACTACAACCACGTTTTGTTTTAGCTAACATATTATGGGATGTCTAGGTATGTACTCTGGGTTTATGCAGTTACTTTATGTTCTGTGTGTCTGTGTCGTACCTTACAGTGGTGATACGAGGTAGCAGAGATTAATGAATTGACAACTGTAAACCATACAACACAGGAGATTTTATATATATATCTATACTTAGATATATACAGTACAGTATATGAAAATAAACTAGCACTATTGCTTTTGGCTGCAGCTCTTATTGCTGACATATAACAATATGAAATTGGCTCAGATGAGAGAATTAGCGTTGATTATATTTCCCTTTAATTTAAGCTACTATGAAACTTTCGATATATTTTATGTCTCTATCAAGCACAATAAATCATCTTTCCTCAAGCTGATTTGACTACTTCAGGATACATTATAGATCCTATTCAAGATCTACACTGTGTCCTGAAGGTTCACCACCTAATTACGCTTTTTAAGACTATTTGAGATATGTTCAAAGCAAAATAAATAAAACATAAGGCCTGTGAAATATGACAAAAGAGCAGTCAGTCACAGAGTGATTAAAGGAAAGCAGTTTTTCTCCATTAAATAATGGCTGATACATATTTAAGACTGTTGATATATGAAATAACTTTGCTAAGCTTGATTTACGTCTCTACAAAGTTTGTTTCCCAGCGGTCCATTATTAATGTACCCGGATTTGCCCTAAATGTAAACGTTTAAGACGGATCTCATTTGGGCTGTTCTTTGAGCTGATTCTCCCTGAGAGCCCCGGTGAAGGTGGCCGTCCACACGTGCAGGGCCGTTCCAGCCGACAGGGTGAGGAAGAAGAGGAAGGCCACTTGGAAACCACACCAGTCCACCACTCCTCCAGCCAGAGCGCTGAACATCAGCTTCCCCAGAACCTCCAAAGTAGCCAGGAAACTGTAGTGGGTGGCCTAGAAGAAGAGTGACAAACACGGGCAGAATATTACATTTCCTACTTAATGCGTCTTCTTTAGCATTCTGTTTAGAGGAGAGCATTTAACATTAACTACTAAAAGTCAGCAGAGTCTTTGTAAAAATGAAGCAAGTACTGCAGACAGAGAAGTGAGGAAAAGGTGAATCTGAATTCTTCAGGGGGAAAAACACCAAAAAAATCAAAAGAAGTGACTTAAAAATCCAACAAAAAAAAGAAATTCACAATTTTCATTCCATTATTTTGCTTTGTCTCTCAACAGGTGAACATTTTAGATCTCTTTTGTTAGGCGCATTGTTATCCTTAAAACTACTTTCAACTGGTGAAACAAAGTGTTATGTTTTGGAGTGGACATGGGTTTTTACTTCTACATCAGACATGCAACCCCTCATCATCAATCAGGTGGAAATGTATTTGTTTCCTTCAGACCGTCAAATCTCTGTTTCTTGGCTCCAAGCAAACATCCTGCACCATCTTCCCAAATCCTGCACTAATCAACAGGAGGCCAGTTTTACTTTCTGCTCCTCAGCAATGGATCAAACTCCCTGAAAACTTGAGGTGCACAGAAATTGACTGAAAACATTATTGTTTACAGCAGTTTAATATAAAGGTCAAACGTGCTTTATCTGGATTTTTTCATGTCTTAGCATTTAATTTGTTTTAAATTTACATTTCAACCTTTCTGTTTATGGCATGCTTAATATATTTGACCTTTTTTGGTTCAAATGTGATTCTCTTACATAATTTTCAAGTAAAGCACTTTGAGTGACTTTTTGTACAAATTGCATTATACAAATAAATCACTTCGATCCAATCATTTAGTCTGTGACTTCCTCTCTGATACATTTGATGCATGTCTCCTTGTTAAGATTATGAATTACATTTGGCTCTTCTCTACAGTGATATAACTTCCTTCAACAGATTTCTTACAGTTTACTCACAAAAATTGACTCTGGGTTGTATATTTTCTAACCACATGACCAGAAAGGCATTTAAAGAGGAGCGGTAAAAGCAAATGAGGTGGATTAGCAGTGCTTGGTAACACCTGATGATGTCATCCAGGACGTGTCATGATGTGACTGTCATGAGGCTGTCGGACAGAAACAGTCTTCAGTCAGAGGCTTCTTCAGATTTGTTGCAAGTCTGACAGCTACCAGAAATTTTTCAACTACTCTGGAGATACTTGAATCATACGAGTTATAACAAAACTGATTTTCCCTTTAGAATAAATAAGGTATTTCTGAATTGACTTGAGTAAACTATAATAAAATTAAATGAATTAAAAACAGATCAATTATTATTAATACGGCTATTTCTTTTAAATTATGTCATGATCTTCTCGGATAGCTTTCTATAGCTGCAGACATTATTGAGAAGCGCGGCGCTCAAAGACTTTGCCGGCAGTCTGCGCTGCGATGCAGAGAAGTCTGAGAGCCTGTGTGACCAAAGCTAAGTGGAGTGTCTTTATTCTGAGCAACTTGTTTAACAGATTCGGTTTCTTTCTCTTGGGTATCCTTAGCAAGCACTCACACTATCAGCTTTCTGTTACTGGATAGCATGATTTTCAATAACACGCACATGCTACACACATCGAGCACAGACAAGCTGATGCTTTTTCCTGTCCTAGTCACGTAGATTCACAAACTGAATCAGTAGAAAGTAAAGATATTTCACCCCGCACTCTGTGTGCTGCAGTTCTGATCAGCACATTTGTGTCTTTGTTTGCTGCCGTTTATCTGAATTTGTTTTACGACACCTGCTCCACAGGTGCCTCTTCTTTTGTTCTCGTTTCACACGCGAGGAGCCACAGCTATGCGAGTTATAATTTGTCACCTTTCAGAGATTGACTGAGTGACGTCTGAACGGCTGCGTGAACAGCCATCACCTTCAGGCGGTGATGGCCCAGTTACAGCGGGGACAAAAGGAGTTATAGCAAAGAGGAGAAATCAAGTGAGGAGAGCAAGAGGCTGGGAGTCAGGAAAAAAAAGAACATTTAGTCCAAAATGAAGAAAAGAAAACTTAGTTGGGTAGCTGGAGGCAGAAATCCGCCAGAAGAAGGCAGCAATAAACAGAAATTGGGTTTGGGATTCATTTTGAGATTTTACAGGTGGAAACCGCTGGTCAGAGGAGACAGGTAGAGCTGGGAATAGGAGTGGCACAGTCCTTTTCTGACAACCCCGAAAGGAAATTACTTCACATTACAAAACAGCAGATAAAGCCAAGTCATGAGTCATGAGTAAAAAAAAACAACACAACCTTTATTTCTAGCACATAAAAAGATTTGTTAAGCCACAGGATATGATCTAACGCAGCCGAATAACACGATAACTACCAGAAACAAAACGAGAGAGGAAAACAGAGTGAATGAAGTCTTTGTTACCTGTATGCTTTCCTCGGCCCTCTGAGTGCAATGCATCATGGTAGTGAAGGTGAGCGTGGTGATGAGACCACCCAGGAAGTGTTGAACGCTCATGCTCAGGACTGCCATTCCTGCAGAAGCAAACACGTGCAGGAAAAGTGGATTGCAATCAGCCACAAAACATCTGCATCCAGAAAAAAAAAGGTGCTTTTCCTGACGGGGAAAAGGCTGAATTATTGTGTTTTCTTCATCTTTATACTTATTCTATGTAGAAGTCAAAGTGAAGAAATAAAGCAGCAAGAAGAAGGTAAGCAGCTGAAGTCTACCCCCCTAAATCACTCACACACACACATCTCCAAAACACATGTAGTGTTATCCTCTGAGGGGAAAGTGGCAGCGCAGTGTTAGTCAGGAAACACAGAGGAACCACAGAGCCTATCTGTCTCTGCTCCCACGAACACTGAATTATTCACTCAAGA
Source organism: Phalloptychus januarius (assembly GCA_902982915.1). Classification (NCBI taxonomy): domain Eukaryota; kingdom Metazoa; phylum Chordata; class Actinopteri; order Cyprinodontiformes; family Poeciliidae; genus Phalloptychus; species Phalloptychus januarius. Next base: position 18,582,718 of record CADWAE010000482.1, on the reverse strand, counting down.
CGCCAGAGTTTTTGCCGAATAAGACTCTTCAGTCAGCGATGCAAGGCTGCTGGAGTCACACAGATACTCCGCCTGATCAGACTGGAGGAGTGGGAAGAGGAGTGTTATCATGTAATATTGAAAATCTGAAACAGAATGTTTTTCTGTTTTCTTTCACTTTCTTTCCCCTCTCCCCTTTAACATTTCTGAAATCTGCGCCGGGTTTTGGAACGGAGGCGGGATGGCGGGCCTCGACTTTCAGCGTGAGAGTCTTGATAGGGAAGACGAAGTCTTTGACAAAGATAAATGGCAGAGAAGTGAATGCAAAACACTACTAGACTGGCAGCACAGTGAAATCAAATGTGCCGTTTGTGTCAATGTCCACAATATATTCACACGTCCTAAAGGAAATGCTAAATATCTGGTTTAACTGCTTGTAGTAAAGGCTGGTCATTTCAACTACACTTCTCCTTCGAGTGTCAGTTCCTTCAAACATTTAATATATTTGAATGTCAGCACTCATTTGTTTCACTGTGGGTATTTGTAGTTTTTATTTACTTTCACTGAGTTTTGAAAAAGTGTTTGCATCCTTACAAATATCTTTTTTATTTGTTTTTTTGTCACACTAGGATGCATCAGATCATCAAAGTAATTTTTTATTTAGGTAAATATAATTATGTAAACACAATTCACAGTTTTCAAATGATTATTTCATTTATGGGAAAATAAAGTATCTAAACCAACCTGGTCTTAAGTGAAAAAGTAAACATTCCCATTGCTAAATTAACTCAAGTTTTAATATGATCTTAATATGTACAATATTTTGTGCTTTTCACATAATCATGTATGATTTTTTATACTGTACTTTGCTGTTTTGACTTGTTTGTGTTTTTGTTTCATTGAGAGGTTTTTATCTCTGATCTGTTTTTTCTTTTGAAGCACTTTAAACTATTCAGAGTATCAATGGGACTATCCAAATGAACCTCGTCTTGCCCAATTCATTTTTGAAATGTGCTTAAAATAATTTAAAATGAACAGAAAGGTTTGTTAAACTAACAAACCTTAGATCTCACTATTCTAAGCTACTGGAACAGTGTGTCTTCTTTCTCCTTTGATTGTCTAAAATCATAAGAGGAGAGGGTCAGTAATGGTTCTCTGCCTTTTTTTCATCCCAGGGATCTTCTGGATGAGACACGATAACTTTGAAACTAAGTCTGTTTTGATGTACATCCAGTGTCTCACCTTTCATGAGCGGCGATGGTTCCAGTACGGTGAGCAGAGAACTCTGGAAGACCATGCTGATGGTACGCAACACAAACACCCGCCGCATCATCGCCCCAATGCTGAGGAGAAACAAGCAGCAGCACAAATTTCAGGAAGTTTCAAGAGCTAAAAGCGAGCAACATGGTGTGTATAATGAAGCCTCTGGGTTGGCAACATTACATTTAAAGACCTTATCGTATCTCATCCAGTTACACTAGCACACATCCATGGACACACACACATTTACATGTCAGCAAGCGCATAAGTAAACAAGTCCCCAGACACTAATTGATTCCCTGTTAGTGCAAAGAAATCATCCCCCTGTGGGTTTGATTCGTGACGTAATCAATAACCTAAGGAGATCCTCAGCGTGAGAGAGATAATTAATCACTGTTAACATACATACAAACACACAGACACACACATATGGGCACTCACACTGTTGATGTGACAACAGGGATTAACAGTGCCAATCACTCAGAGGATACCTGCCACTCAAAAGGACTGTGTGTGTTTGTTTATGTTTTTTCTGCATGTAATTATTTATGTGTAAAAAAGATTGTGAGGAAGAGGGGCCTCTCGCGCAAAGCAGAATATTTAATTCAAGATGGTAAGTGAGCCGTCTACACCGAACTTACCACTCTACTTTAAACCATGGAGATCCACTGAGACGTGGCTCATTTTTAGATTGATCAGTGAGACATAAAATGAGAATCAACCATGTTTGATAAGGTCATGTTCAATAAATTAGAATATGTGTTGAGATGAGCCTGGTTTGTCAGATTAAAAGTACTTCTTGAAAACAACAACCTTTAAGAAGATGTTGAACTTCCTTTTTATTCATATTTGGAAAATCCTCATAATTAACACAAATACACTATTTTCTCTCTCCCTCTCTCCACTGTCAACCCCGCCTCCGCCTACATCCTGACTGGAAAGCCAAACCTGCACCATTCACATGCTAAAGACATTCCTCTTTTTGCTTCTTCTTTACCTTCTTTCTCAATGATGGTCTTTTATATGATGCTTTCTCAAGAGAGGCTAAAGTGTGTGCCTGTGCATTTGCGCGAGTGCGTGCGTGTGTGTGTGTGTGTGTGAGAAAGAAAAGCCGCTTGGCTGCCACCTTACACAGGCCAGGCCCAGATAAGAATAGGTTTGTTCTCAGGTTGCTGCTGGTAAAGAGCGTCCCTGACTGACCACTCAGCCGTTTCTGATGGTGGAGTGGATAAACGTTCCAACTGGGCTTTTAGACGTGGGACACGGCCTGCTGGACAACCTCTCCTCTGTGTGCTAATGTGGGGGTGAGAAGAAGAGGTGAGGAAGGAAAAGTGTTCATCTGGCACGGTACGGAAAACTAAATGGTATAGATGCACTTTGAAAGACGTATCGGCACAAATGTTAGTGTTTACATGTATTTTCAAATATTGCAAAATAAAAATAAAGTAAAAAAAGAAAATTTGGGGTCTTTATATGTCGTGTGTGGCAGAAAAGTTTTTCTATTAATAATTAGCTGCACCACCAGTTTATTTGACTCAACCTTTAAAGTCAGTAGAACTGGGAGATTTCTGCTGCAGCAAAGAGAGTTTAATGCTAAAAAACAAGCACTGAGATCTGTGGTAACAAAGCTAAAACAGAAAACCATCTGCAAAAATCTCTTAAAAAGAAATTATTGCTGTTCATCTACTTGGGAAAGACTGTAAAGCCACTTACAAACAAGTTGTCACTTGACATTGCGCAATAATTGCAAGTGCATCTAAAACTCTGTCTATGTTTATGAATACAAAATCACTAAGTGTACATTTGTGGTTCTGAACAGTGGCTTTTATTCACAAAATTCTTTGCAAAACGAATGTGAGAGCAGAGATAATGCTTCAAAGTTGCATCTGAACAACAACATAAGGTATATTAGTCCTTTGGACAGTAACAACAGGAGTAACAGAGGAGAAACGTGAAGCTGTGTGTTAGCTGTGGCCTCGATGTTCTGCCTACAGGAGTGTGAATGAAATCATTTCAACCTGTTATTTATGCAGTTCTGTGTCCAACTGCCTTGAGAGGTAATTCACTGTGAATTGTTCAACACAAATAAACTGAATGGAAATTAATTAAGATGTTTGATGTCTATAAACAATGCACCATAAAATAAGGCAACATGTTTGGAGACAGTATAGGTAGAAATGCAACACAACAAGAATGTTCTGGCCTTGTTTATAGGAATCAATAAGTATCAACATTTCACCAATTTTTACGAACGCATTAAGTCATTTGCTGTATGCTGTATGAGAGCGCTCAGCTGCCCAGTGGCGCAGCTGGTAGAGCTGTTGCCTTGCAGCAAGAAGGTTCTGGGTTTGATTCCCGGCCCGGGTCTTTCTGCATAGAGTTTGCATGTTCTGCCGGTGCATCGTGGGTTCTCTCCGGGTACTCCGGCTTCCTCCCACAGTCCAAAAACATGACTGTCAGGTTGATTGCTGGGGAGAATTTGGTCTTTCCAAATTCTCCTCAGGTGTGAGTGTGTGTGTGCATGGTTGTTTGTCCTGTGTGTCTCTGTGTTGCCCTTCGACACACTGGCGACCTGTCCAGGGTGACCCCGCCTCTCGCCCGGAACATAGGCTGGAGATAGGCACCAGCTGCCCTCCTGACCCCCCTAAGGGACAAGGGTGTTAGAAAATGGATGGGTGGTTGGGAGAGAGCACAGCATACATATTTATCTCATACATAAAAAGAATCACAGGTGAGGGTATTCAATGAGGCCATTTTGAGATCATTTATCATTTAAAAAGGCATCTTGGTGAGTTCAAGCTTAGATTAAAAACATTCCACAAAATATCTCTGCATCCTTGGAAGAATGACACAATAAGATGACATAGCTCCAAGTGTTTTCTTCCTTTAGTGGTGTGTGAACAGTCTATTCCCTGTACAAGTGAGATGGAGACAGCGCGAAGGATCAAAAGGCAAAGTATCACAATGACATCTTTTGAAAACACTTTAGCCCTTAGAAAAGTTTGGCCTTTGGAGGTTTCCTCTTTGTTTATTAGTGTTCCTTCACGAAGGGAAAGAACCAAACAGGCTGACATCAGAGAGCGAGAGAGAGCAGAGAACAAAGGTCTGGGCAAGCTAGCATACACATACAATACTGACACAGATACAGGCAGGTGGGAAAAAAAGACACCACAAGTCGACATTAACCAGAGAAACACAGAACATTTACTGCCAAGTGATCACATGATGCAACTTGACGTGAAACTGGAAAAACAGCAACAAGCTTCACTTTAAAAGAAAGAACATCTGGATACATTGTTGTAATTAAAGCAATGCATCCTACATCTGTAACATCATTGCATATCTTTGTTTCAAATGTAAATTGTGATTCACAGTATTCTGTATTAGGGGAGGTTTTTAATGAACATTTAACACTGGAACTGGAAGACAACATAAAAATAAAGCTAGATAAAGCTTCACAACCTGATCAAAATCTAGATTAACATAAAGAATGGATAAATTCTCACTTTAATTTGAAATAACTTTATATGTTGAGTGTGTCATCAGAGTTAGTGAACCAACTGAGAGGTTTCCAGTCCTCACAGCCTCCACAGCATAATAATGAGTCAATCTAACAACTTAGCGTTTGTCGGGAAATCTAATACCTACATTCAGCTACATCTATATTGTCTCTGCAAACTGAGTGGTTTGCAGAGACAATCTGTGTGCGTGTGTGTGCGGGTTTTTTTTTTATGCGTATTCTGCGTGTACCTGAGTTTGTGTAAAGGATTTGCTGTTCATGCTGTTCTCACACCACACGCCACACAGGGGGTCCCTGAGCTCTCAAACAAGGCAATGTTTACTTAAATTACCGTACACACCCCGAGAGAGAGAGAGAAAGGTACAAACACACACACACACACACATGCAGATTAGCACGTACGCACACACAAGCCAAGAGAGCGAAACAACAGTGATGAGGAAATGTTAAAGGGGAAATCTGCATGATGAATAAGGTGAGGAAGAAGGTAAAGATGATTACAATATCTTACATGATGAGAGCGCAGCATACACACTTTTTATCATATTGAATATTTTTAGCATGGTTGCTGTTGGTTTTGGGTATTTTATCTCCACCAGAACTTTTATGTTTTTGTCACTACGGCCTACAGATTAGCTGATACTGAAGGTAATTTGAAATGCCGTCCAAACGTGTCAAATCAATCACTTCTGATGAAGACTACCTGAACTGGGCGAGCAGCAGGCCTCCAAGCGACGAGCCGCAGATGGAGAAGCCCATAGCGACGATGCCGTTCCAGAAGCTGAGCTCTCTGGCTGTCATGTGGTGATCCAGGAGGAAAAGAGGAAACATGGTCACAGCACCCTGCTCACCTGGAAAAAGATAAGGACACATGGGAAAGAGGCACAGAAAGTGAGATGAGAGACTGAAAAGAGGAAAACCAGAACAAGACAGCTGCACAGCAGCTCAAGCTTGAAGCTTATTGGTGAGAAAATCTATCTTTTCCGGTTAATATCAGAAAAAAACTTCAACTTTATCTGTCCCTCTTTTCCAAAAGTGATATAGATGTAATACATTCAAATGTTTCTAAATGGTCCCTCAGTTTGGATCAGTAGGCTACACAGTCATGGAAAAGACTCCTGATTTGACAGAAGTCCAGAAGACTGTCTCCACAAGGAGGGAGAGCCACAAAGCGTCATTGCTAAAGAAGCTGGTTGCTTATCAAACATATTCGTAGAAAGTTGAGTAGAAGGAAAAAGTGTGGTAAGAAAAGGAACAGCAGCAACAGAGATAACGGCAGCCTGGAGAGGATTGTCAAGCAAACTCTCGTTAAGTATTTAAATGGTAAATGTATGTATGGAATAATAAAACACCAGACCCAACAGTGCAGATGACCTGATGGCTCCTGAGAAACCTGGACCTCACCACAGCACTGCTACAGACTGACCGCCTCCATGCCACGCCACATTATTGCAGTAATTTAACCAAGAACTGAATGTATACAAAGGAAAATAGAAGCTTTACTTTTCTGTTTAAAATGCTTTTTATTGATCTTATGTAACATTTTGATTTCTTGAGAGAGTTTTTATTTTCTTCAAGTCATAATTAAAATCACAAAAAGTGATGGCAACAAATATTTCACTCTCTGTGTAAGGAATAGGCAACACTTATAAAATTAATAATAATTACATATAATTACAATATTACAATAATATAATTACTAGAAACTTTCTTTCATAATATTCCATTTGTTTAGATGTATATTTTGTTTTTGTTTCTCACTAAACAAGCCGATTTTTCATCGACAATAAAAATATCAAAGTCGAAGGCAACGAGGAGGTTGGAGCAAACTGTTTAGCCTGCAAACCCGGAGAACACACATTTTTCCAGAGATGACGGCTGCAGGTTTAAACGAAGCGCATCGATGTGCCGCGTACCTAGGCCTATTCCTGGAAAGTGTCAATAATAGATGCCCGACAAGAGAAAGAATACCCTCAGTCGCTTTATCAAAAAGGGGCCTAGCACTTTTCCTAAAGCTCAAAAGAGAAAACACAACAAAAAAACACAGAAACTTCCACAGATGAAACAGACCCCACAAAGACCTTTCAGTCAAAATAAAAAGTTTCTGTCAGACAGTACGACTTTCTTCTGTGTGGCGTTGAGTGTGGGGGTAATGTTCTGCGGAACATTACAGTAAAATATTCAGTGGTGCCGACTACACAGTGTTATTATATTAATGGAGACTGACTTCAGAAAGACAGTGGGACCAAGGAGCTGCATGAGTGACAGCTTGGCTCCCAGACTGCTGTCAAAGACGACGCAACACAACCGACGACTCACTCACTCAGTCAGCCAGGAGACAAACAAAAATAGAGAAAGAGACGGGGAAAAAAAGACAGATGAAACAGACTCCCAGTGATTGGGAGTGCAGCAGCAGAATTAGAGTGTCACCGCTGTAACAATGGTGTGACAACCTTCGTGAAACCTGGGGAGGAAACGTGGATTCTCTCTGTAGCAAACGCTCGTCTCTCACTTCTGTCACTCATGTGTTACCGCTGGCAGATTACACATGCTCAACATACAGACGGGACCGACTGTGCCATGAAGTCTGTCATAAATGTTAATTTAACCAATCAGATAGGACATTCGCCTTCCAACAGACAAGTGTGTTTTGCTTTTCGTCTTTGAGATGAAGTCAGAGAGAAAAGAGAAAACACTGCAGGTTCACAATGATCTTTCTCATCAGATCTAAATAACAAGAGTGGAGTGAGTAGAATAAGCAAGATAAATAAAAATATTAACATAATACTTGCCCTCTTGCATTTTATTGGCTGCAAATAAATTATGCATGATTTTCCTCAGAGCTCCAACAAACACAAATACGCTGACAAGAGAATTTAAAGGAAAAGGAAGATTAAGAGAAACAAAATGCCTTCCATTTTAAAAATGCTGTAATAAAATCTTTAACTGATAACCATGTTGATAACTCATTATCTCAGTAAATGGTCCAAATGTAGTAAAAAAAACAAACATTCACTGCTTTCAGCTTAAATGTAAGGATTTGTCCCAAAATTTGAATATCTATTGGATGTGTGGTGTTTTAAAAAAAAATCACTACCAACTAACATGCTGCAAAACTCAAAAATCCGATCTCTTTCAAAACAATGAATACACCATACTACGCGCCATCATTTCTTGTTTGACATTCTTCAGTGTTGCTGAGACTCAAAACGAGCCATTTTTAGTGTCAATGCTTAGAAAAGACATAAAGTAAGAGCTAGGGAAGGGAAACTGTATTTTCTGCTACATGTGAGGACAAGTCTAAGTCTTACTTAGGCTGCAAGAGAGCGAGAAAGAGCAAGACCAAGAGCTAGCAGGAAGGCTAGCAGAACAGCTTTTCTGCTAGCCTTCATAAAGACATGAAATCTGCTGTTTTCTGAGATGCAAAACTCAATTTAAATCTGAAGTAGGAAACTTTTACAAAAATATTTTACATATCTGTTAAAACCGTCACTATGTGCCGACAGTATAATATGATACAGATAATCTGTGCAAAAATGTAACTCCTCCCTGTGGTCCTACTGCGATCTGCAGAAGCCAATTGTTCTGCTTGGTTCTCATTGGTTGTTCTGAAACAACCAATGGTTGTCTCATTGTCTCATTGGTTGTTTCTGAACAACAACCAATGACATCCCTCTGTTGGTTAACAGAGGGATGTCACACGCTGCTCACATCCTCTGCCACTCAGCACATACAAGTTCAAGATTGCAGCTGTACTAATGGTGGAGAAACAACCTACAGGGAAACTGTTTATCCACCGCCATCGGTGGCTATGCTTACTCGTCTGTGCATTTGCAGCTCCTACCTCTTATGTGAGGAGAGCAAATATGTAAAAATTATATTTTTTTATAAAAGTTACCAACTGCATCTTCAATATTTTGAATGTGTTATTAAAGAAAACATGATGTGATTCTTCAAAGTTCAAAGTTCTGTATGTTCAACTAATTGTTTCTTTATTGGTTGGAAATATAGGCAAATATGAACAAGCAGATTATCCCATTAACTATTCTCCAAGCAAGAATTGTCTATTTTAGCAGGAACTCTATTATATTAAACAAGTAAATAGAAAAACGGTGAAGAAGGAAGAAGGGGAAAAGACATCAGAAATCGGAATAAAAAGGGAATCAGTGAAGAAGACCAAGTCGAGGCTCACACAAAAAAATGAAAGAGATTAATGAGACAGAAACAGCAATAGGTCAATTAGAGAAAGATAACTAATAGGAGAAAACTGATGCAGCAAACGAGCATCATACAGTCATGAGCAGGGAGACACAAACAGAACATGACGCAGGAGAGAAGATAGCACTCAGCGATGAAGATGGCTGCAGACAGAGAGGCAGGAGGAGGGGAAGCTGAACAGAGACATTGTTAGGAGGTTAGTGAAGAGGAAACAGAAGAGGGATGGCAGGCTCAAAGAAAGCTGTGTTTACAGACAGCACAGTCAGACAAAACTATTTACCGTTAAAAGAGCGACAAGCATTAGGAAGGGGGTGTTTTGTTGATCCTGGTTTTTTAAACCAGGCTTATAATCACACACATACATTTAATAACATTTCCAAAACTTTTGCAACAAGATCGCAGGACAAAACTCCCAATTACTGTTGCTGGTTTATTGTTTGTGATTTAGCTAAAATTAGCTTCCAAAATTCATACAAGCAATTTCTGAAAACCCATGACCTGCTACCATGTGCTCGGATTGCAAAACTGTACTTAGGTCATGTGTGTTGCTATAACAAATCTGTGTTTCTAACAAACTAAATGTACAATGATATTTCAGCAAACTATGCCTGTAAACATCTTCTGCAAGTTTTAAATTTAATGGAGCCTGAAGCCTCAACCAGATCATTTTTATTTTACCGTACCTTATAAGTTTCAAACCTGTACATGTCATGGATTTTTTTTAAATGTCAGATTCGGATCGTCCCCCAGTAAATGCTGAATCTCAAATGAGTCTGAGCATCAGAGATAAACAAAAAAGTCCTGAGTGGGACATCCCAAGTAAAACACTTTTCAGTCCTTGGCTTTACTAACAAAACAAAAATAAGTTCTTGAGCTAAAAAAATAAATAAAATATGAAAGGAAAACAAATGATAATTAAATTTCCATTGTTTTTCAATGCCAAAAAGTTAACTTAAAAGCACTTTTTAATAGCAAAAAAGAAAATATGTAAACATAATGATAACTTCATAACTATTTTACTGTTGTACTTCAGAGTCAGAAAAATAGTCATATAAAATCAATCTGTCTGCATACTGGCGACACAAAAATAAAAGGATGGAGTGAGCAATTTTGATATAAAGCTGATCCTTGAAGCAAACCAGGGTAAGCTCCTTGAACATAAATGGAGGCAGGTTGGACTCTAGTCTGACCTCGCTGGACTAGAGTTTAAATGAAATGTGACCTATAAAAATAGTTTGACAGCTACAGGCAAAACATGCACTCATTTCTAAGTTTAAATCCAAATTCAAAAATCCCACATGAAAATTAAATGTTGCAACTCATCCAATGTTCGTCAAAGAGTTGTTGTAGATACTGATGGCAACAAGGAGCTCCTGTAGTGGTTTGTATTACAGAAGGACAATTCATCTTTTTCCAGTTGAGGACCATCTCATTTCTCATCCCAGCCACTTCAAGCTCAGCTACAAACCGCTCCAGTGCACAATAAAGGCCATGGATCTACTCTCTGCAACTGCACCTTAAGATCCTGCCCATGAATACCACAAACAGGATCTGTGACAAGGGGCAGTCCAGGCGGTCTCCTTCCGCACTGGGAACAAGCTTGAATACAGACACAGCTCTTGCTTTGGGCATACAAGATCTGATAGCAACTAAAAGCTACCCAGATACCCCATCCTACCCTATCGAGCACCTGGATAGGTGGACTGGTCCCCATCTTCCCTTTCTAAGTTGTCAAAGGATTTTCAATAAGTTGTTTGCACCATCCAAATATCTCTCTCTATAACCTCTTCAAACTTATAGAAGCTTTTGCTTCTGCAACCAAAGACAAATCAGTCCTCCAGTACATGTTAGCTGCTGCGGTAATCCACAAGAACAACCAACCCCCAAAGCCCTTTTCCAGCCTGATGGCTACCATCAGTGCTTGTAACCTCAAGAAGGTCCTATGCTTGCCACCATGACAGCCACAGCCACCAATAACCTTCAGGCCACAAAACCGCATATGCAACAGAGCTCCTGAACATAGCCTAATATGATACCATGTCCCCAACCTCCCGCGGGACATGAGAGAAATTCTCCTGGAGGCGTAAGTTGAAAATCCCCATCAGATGTCCTCATCTCAAACCACCTGTGCAGGTTCACCAAGTCTGTCTGGCAGACTCCTCTGCCAATGGCTCTAACTCACTACCAGCCCAGTGAAAAGCCCATCTGTTCAACTGAGTGCCAAGATGTTGTGCCGCAGGTCTGATGATACAATTACAAAATCCAAGCACGTCCCTTCTGCTAACACCTTTGTTTCTTTATCGGCACTGAAGTCCTCCAGGAGCAACACAAAATCCCCGATGGGACCTCTTCCAGGACACACCCAAAAAGTCCAACACCTCCCTTTTAACTTGTCTGATCCAACACACCTAGACCATCAAGACATCATGAACTAAACCTAGTAAAAAAGAAAACAATATGTGACACTTCATTATACTTTATCTCGAAATCATCATTCTAATGGCCTTCTCCACTCTTAAACTACAAATCCTGAATCCAACTGAAATAAAGCGCTCACTGAAAAGTGTTATTGTATAATTGTGAGTCATAATACGTCGCTACATGCTTCCACACTCAGGTCAGATACATGTAGTTCCACATATAGCCTAAAAAAGACAGTTTGACCAGCTATTGTATGTCTTAGAAATATACTGCCATCTCTTTGCAAACACAATATCAGACAAACAAATTCATACACAAGTGATTTTTGGGTAAAACATTCAATGGGTGTCAGACACATAGGTGTAAAGTAGAGGCTGTGTGGAGCTGTGTGTATATGGGTGCGTATATATACATGTGTGCGTATATACACGCACACACAGAGTTCCTACGGAGTGGAGCTGGGAAATGAAAAGTTTAAGATGATGGTAGGCGAGGACTTGACCTTCCTGTGACAGCTTAAACAAAAGAGCTGTCAGAGCAGGGGAGATCACCAAGGACACGCAGTCACCTTGCAGAACAAAATTAGCACTCTCCGCCAACAACAGGGTAAATGAAGACCCTGTCCTCATACATTCGACATGTACGAGGACAATGCAGCATGCACGTACACATACAGAAGGTCCACAGGGATACACACGCACCCGCACACACTGTTCAGCTCCTCAGGTTCACTAGGGGTGGCATAAAACCTGGCTATATGGAATTTCACAGTATCTAGTGCATATTAGTCTTTTGTCACACACTTGGAGACAAGGAGTTCTTTATGGCACTCAGGACTCAAGAACATGCAGACCAGAACATAAGCCAACAGCGATTACATGACCCCTCTACAAATACCAAGCCCTGTAGGCCACTGGGAAGAATTTTCTTCTTATGAGTTTTTGGACTAAATTAACTGTGTAATATGAAGTTAGGTTTTATTGGTCCCACAACTCCAATAAGATTTCATTTTACCATCCTGCTAAGAAAACAAGCCAAGTCTTTTTTATTATTATTACCAATTAATCAATGCAAGTGCTTTACATTTGTTAGCATATATTCATTTCTTCTGAAGCAAGAGACACATTATGAAGTTCAGCTAAACCTTTTAATGACCATCCATTTAAATTAGGTTTACTGAGGAAGGAAAACATAAAACATGCAGGGAACTGTATTGGCATTTCCTGGTTAGGGAATGACACAAATTATTCTTTTTAAGTTTTGTCGCTTTTAGGATTTATCGATATCTCTGACCTGGCACAGTACAACATCAGGATGAAAATAAAGTCCAAAAGAGATCAAAGTCTGCTTCACAGTTTGATGGAGCACCGAGCATTTTTGAGTCAATCCAACATTTGCCTTAGTATTATCATGACAGACTGGACACACTAACCTAAACCTGAAGACATTTAAAGTGATCATGTAAATTAACAAGGTTACGTCTGTTTCTATTGCAGTTCTGCTCTCTGCCTTACTGGAGGAGCCATGTGGTGACTGTTTATTAATCCATCCTCTTCCCCAGTCTTCACTCCAAGACCCTGTTAGTTTTTTCTCTGTTGAAATACCTCGACTTTAACTTGAATGGTTCTCCAACTTTGTCAGATGTTCAGTTCTGGTTAGAACTGGAGTGAGTATTTTTCACATTCTGGTTGGTTCCTGTGCGTGCTGCATCAACTTTAAATGCTCCAGATGTTACCTTTTCAATGTGAAATGTGACAATCATGTATTAAAACTAAAATTTACATTGCGAGCATCTCAGTTATAATTATTACATTTATTAAAATATATTAAAAAGTTTGTGGTGCTGCTAGACTAACGCAAATTAAGACCTTTCCTTGATCTCATGGCAAAGTCGGAGAAAAACGTTTTCAAATAACATCAAGGAAAAACTCAGAAGGATGTTGGGATACTTTGACCCACATCTAAAAAGGTTAACAAAACCCCACATCTCAGTAAGTTGCTGTTTTGTATTTCTCTGCTAATGTTCCCTTTTTTATCAATTTATCAATTTATTACACATCTGCATTAATTCAGCTGTTAGGTGCTTCTATCTGTAGATTTTTTAGGTGTACACAGGACTTGATTATTTCTTTATATTTCTTTATATTTCTGAACACCAGACATTTCAATTAAAACAATTAGAGGAAACACTGCAGTTTTATTTTCATCTGATGTAGTTTAACCACAGACACTGAAGTGGAATCCAGGCCTTTTTGACACACATGATATCTCTAATCATTTTAGTTCAACTGTGGGTAAAACACATCAGAAAATAATGTAAAGTGGAGGGGTTATGCCAGCAAGGCATAAATTGACAGATAAGACCAAGTTGAGAAACCAAAAAAATTATTAAAACTGAAAGTAAAATACTGACTACATTTAGTAAATTTGCAGAGCTGCCTCAACTGCTGATGCACACTAGTGGTCTGATGGCTGAAAGGAAGCTACTTCACTTTTCTGCCGCTTGCAAAAAGACAGATTTGACTTTTCTGAAAAACATGGACAGTGTCAGTGATCACAATGACAAAGATCTTAAACTGTACGTAACTCTTGTTTTCTTTTTTATGTATAAATAAAAGTGCTATAGAGATACCCAGCTCACAAGATGAGACAACATTTTTATATTACTTTTAATTAAACTTCCAATATACATTTTGAATGGCTTTTATTCTACATTTTTACTGACTTGAACACAAACTCATCAAATTAATATCCTTCTTTTTCTTATCTCTTTTTATCTCTTCAGAGTATCCAAGAGTGTTTTAACTATGTGACATTTACCTTTTTCCAGTAACTACTGAAAGGGAACGAAGTGATTGTGATTTAGGTCGATGTACACCTAGATGCACAGCCATCGGTTGTCATAGCGATACTTTGTGCCTCCTTCAGCATCTCAACAACTTCCAGTTCTCTCTTACCATTGGCATTTATAATTCCTACTGGAAGTCCAAAATGCTGATCAAGTGAATTAAGAGTAACTGGGGCATCTTCTATCCCAACTTCATCAGGCGAAGACATGCTGACAGCAACTGGCTAGTGGCCACAAGATAGTAGTCATTTCAACCATATTGTGATGCTTTAATATCTTGAGATCTTGTACAACGAGATCTCGTTACACCCCACGTAAATACAGAGATGCTGTGAAACTGCGTTGTTTTTACTGAATGTTATCGTACCTTGAGAATCTTATACCTCTCAATGTCTTCCACGTTTTGGAAAAACATGGTTGATGAGATTTTGGGAAAGTATTTGCAACTCCAGGCCGTCATTGTTCGCCTCTATCCTGGCTCATTTCCCATTTTTCCTGGGCGGCCTCTCTCCCCCTCACTCCCCCTTGTCTGTCGGTCTACCCAGACAGTTCACCCACCAAGCTGGTGGCCTCAGATGGCACAAGGGTCACAGTTTAGACACGAGGCAGCAAGTGATTGGCCACAGAGTTGGAAGCAGAGCAAACTCAGAGTTCATTAGTGGTAGATGAGGGAGAAGGGGTTTTTGTGCTTGTAGATGCATGTTATTAGGAGAGGTGTTTGGGTGGGGGGGGTCTGTTGAGACAGACAGATTACCGGTCTCACACAAACATATCCACATACCCCTTTGACCAAAAACAGCACATAGGCAATCATGCTCCACATGTAAGATTCATCTAAAACATAAGATATACATAGATTGCACCGGGATGCAAAGATAGGAGGCATTTAAATAGCAAAAAGGGGAAACTCTGTAATGTGATTACTGCAAAGAAGGAAACCAATAAATGTACTGACAATTCTACACTTGATAAATGTTGAGCAACAACCAATAGTGTGTTGTGTGCCTTCATGTGTGAGCTCATGGATCAGAGAGAGTGTTGCGTGGGGGGGGGCCTGCTCCTAGACAGATTAGGGGGTCCAGCCAGTCTTCATATTTTGTCTAGCAGTGTCGTCTGCAGCGGATTATCCGATTACTGAGCCAACCTCAACACTAAAAAAAAAACACACATCCTGATGTACACTGTTTAAAGAAAAACAAAGCTGCAGGCATCCATACCCCATAAACAGGAAAGAGCTGCGTAAATCTGAGGAGACAATTAGATTCCCACCACCCACTTGCACACATACATGTAAATACACATCAGCAAAGATACATGGTCTCTTCTATTTCAGTTTCTTAACGCCACAGACACAAAGACGCTCTAATCCTTACATAATCCCCTTCTGCTACCAAAAACCAAACTCTGGTCATATTAACTCTCGCTACCAAACACTCGAGCTTAACTTGTACGGGACCACCTTAGATTTTAACCTCCTATTGTTGACAACATGTTAGCAAACTAGAAGAAGCTGATGGCGCTTCTTGGAGTAACTTTCTGTGCTCATTCTGAGTACCAGAAGCTGCTTCATCTGACCAGAGTCTGTATTTCTTTCTCACAGGAGACAGAACAAACTGGCTTGCAACAATTACTTCCACAAACTTCAGCAATACACTGGTGGCTGTGTTTAGTTGTTACTGAAACACCAACAGTGACATCTAGTGGTGATCTGGTGGCCTCAGACAGCAACACCAATCAAGATAAACTTACAGAAACCGCAAATTTGTTGGCCTCACCTTCAAACAGAAAGTGAGGAAAAAGTGATTGAGTTAAATATTTGATTACTCTGTAAAATTTGTTTCTGTTTTTCGCCTTATTGGTGGGCTTTGTGATCATATAAACATAATTATACAAGCTTAAACAGTGGCTAAATCAATTTCTTTTCTCAGTTCTTCATGCATTTCTGAACACAGGATTCTCACTCGTAATTCATTTCAAAATGTTGTATATTTTCAAGACTCAAATTTAAAATACAAATATAGATGTTTCTCAGATTTTACATGACGCGTACGCAAAAACCACGGATGGATTTGTGGAACCATAGATGTATGGAGAGGTGAGTGGGTGGAATAATGGAGAGTTCACTGGATAAATGCAAGTACTGTACAAAAAATTAAAATGTGATGGTGGAACTACTTTTTTTCATAAATTGTGATATTTATTAGAAATAAATAATCTGATTATTTAGTTTAAGGAAACCATCTGAATAGTTTGAACAGTGGCTGGGAAAGACTGAAAACCAGGGTACATGTTTTATGTCTTTATGCAACGGTTACTCAGTTTGTTTTTTCTTATCAGGACTTTTCTTCACAAATTAAATTTGATATAATCAAAGCGAATACCTTGTGGGTCTTCACAGTATGTTGAATAAAACAGTGGTTTCCTCAGATTTACTGAAACAAATACAACTGCAGTAAAAAAAAAAGTTTTACAGACATCACTAGTCAGAAATATTGTAATGGAAAAGGGAATGGGCACTTTAAACTTGGCGGTTTATATTGTTATGATAGAAACATAAAGAAAAGTTACTATCAATTAGCATTGCGAAACTGATTGAATAAGAACACCTATTACTTAGAAGCTTTCCAAGCTCAAGTTGGAAAAATTAACAGAGATGTCTCCTCAGGCCAAACTTCCAGCTGGGGAAGAGGAAGATTGTTTACCAACCCTGAACTAAAAATCCAAAATGTTGAAAGATTGTTCTAAAAGTGAAAAGGGAGAGCCTGGATATGCCAGTAGCAGTAAGCCTTGTTGTCAAGCTCATCAGTCAAATCCTACTGGTTTTAAAACTTGGAAAGGGCTTGGAAAGAGAATCCACCATAAATTACCACCAACACTGGTTTGGCCACTGAATTCGCTTTTTAACTTGGCTTCTGATGCAGCCAAGTTAAAGGTGCATGAAGAACATAGTGAAATAATGACACTCGAGTGATTTCAATGCAGTAAGTTTAAACAGCAGAACACACTGCATGCACACATCCACTGCTATGTAAAGTTTCATTTCTTCAAACATGTTTGCATAGTGATTAGACTTACCAAGTTTGTATGTGAGCACATACAGGATTGTCCAAGGTGTGCCGGGCACTGCCATCAGCTTCCTCCATACCCTCCACGGCCTCATAGCCTCTGCTCCCTGCCCGCCCCTCCTGCTGCCGTCTGCCTGCTTTATGCTCTCATCGTCCAGCACAGGGGCCCCCCACACAAACAGAGCTACGCCTGCATACACAAATGTCAGGAGCATAAACATCCAGCCCCATCCAGCCACATCAATCACAGCCAGGAGCCCACCACCGGCAAACACCGATCCAGCCTTATATCCCACAACCTGGGCTGTATTGCCCAGTCCGAGCTCCCCGCGTCCTTTCAACAGTCCAACGGCAGCCCCGTCCACAGCGATATCCTGAACAGAGGCGAAGGTGTTCATGGCCAGAAGAGTCCCAGCTACACCCCAGATGTGTGCTTCTGGAGCCAGGGCAGCACTGGAGAGGCATGTCAACGCCAGTCCGGACACCGTCCCAACCAGCCAGCGGCGTTTGGTTCCCACTCGGTCCACCAGAGGGGCCCAGAGTACCTTCAGCACCCAGGGAAAGTAGAGGATCTTGGTGAAACCAATGCGTGTGAGAGAGTGGCCGGCTCCACGCAGGTATACAGGAAGCAGAGACGACTGGAGACCATAGGGAATACCCTGGACAAAGTACAGCAGGCCCAGGAAGACGAGTTTGTCATTCATGATCTACGTCCAAAAGTGATTCTGGGGGGAAGCAGACTCTGAACTGGTCCATGGGTCAGTATTCACATTAAAGGGTTGTGCTTCGAATGAACTGCAACTGTTTTGACCTGAAACATGAGAAACAAAGATGGAAAGCTCAAGGTTAGTCAAGGTGAACTGGGTCTGTATAATGTACCAGGTCCTTCCAGGAGCCTTATAAAGGCTGGCCGCTCGCTGCTGTTTTACTGCTTCTCTGCACAGCTCAGTTACAACTAGTAACGTTACCCCGCCGGCTTCCTTAACGCCCTTCTGCTCATTCAGGATCAAAATTAAACGTGCATTTTAATCATTTAATGTGCATCATCACAACACACGCAGTGACATTTATAAATAGACCTTTGACAAACTGCTAAGACTCGGTTAGCAGGCTCGATCTGCACCGGGTTAACACTTTAAAACACGTTTATATGACGTGTCAGCATTAGTTAAGGCGCTGTTGTAGCAGAAAAAGTAACGAAGAGCAGCTCTACGGCTGCTAAAGGAGCTATTTTCACACATACGGAGAGAAACGCTGGGTCTTGCAGCTTGAGCTAACCGCTGAGGGTCCTCCGCTTGTTGACAGTGCTGGGCTGGGTCCTGAGGTTGCCAGGTACTAGCTTCCAGAATGGCCATCCCCCTTCTGCGGATAACCAGCCGGACGGCTTTCGTTTCTTCTTCTCTGAAGTTTCACCGCAGCCGGCATTATTCACATTACAATACTGCCATCTCATGGATTTAGACCAGCATGAAAAATTTCAAGCGGAGCATTTTTCAACATCTAATTATTGTACTACGTAATTTGTAAAATCTCAATGCGACATGCATGGTTAAATAAAGGTTATTTCCTGGCCTAAAAAAGTTTTACTATGAAATAAAACTGTTACTGCCTTTATATATTGTGTAACTAATAAAGCATGACATTCGGGTTTTTGACACTGTGGCTTCTTCTGTTGCTTCTTGCCTTTTCTTTGAACTAAATAGTGCTTTTCTAATGTTTACAGAACACCTAAAATGCCTTTTTGTGATATAAAACGATTAAGCCAAGAATGAACACCCTGGTCTGCTTTTAATGTGGCACACATTTTATACAGTTAAACCTTTATTCATTTGCATTCTGCACCTCCAGCTATAGTTTGTCCGTAGATTGTTAAAGATCAAACAAATCTTTGCTCTGGCCTCCAAATGACCATAATAAGTTTGCTTTCATTGTTTAATCCTTCATGCACTGTGTCATTATTCTTTGCTTATTAGTAGCAGAAAACAACTTGTGTTTCCCAAAACTATCTGATTCAAGCAATTCATACATTTTCTTGTACTGCCACTATTTATTTTTTTAACAATACAGCACATTGGTTTACCATATGTATGCATGCATATAAATACAAGACCCCATCAAATTATTCAATAAAAAATGCTTTTATTTGCAGATGCTAAAGCTCCTTCAAAAATGTTACTACAACTAGATGATTGGCGCAAGTTAGCCTGCATACATCAGCCAATCTGCAGTACTGGACCTAAGCTTTTTGAGCCTCTGGAAATAAATGCAAAGCTAAGTCAGTCTAAAGAATTGGTCCAGGAGCTACCTTTGCTGCCATAATACAAAATATTTTGGGGTTGAGGGAGGTTTTAAGCAGTGTCAACTTCAACAGAATCTTTTGCTTATTACTAAATGTCATGACGGTCGAAGAGACGTCTTCTCAGTCTTCCAGGAGTGCATAGGACAAAACACCTCTCAAAAGGTAATAAAGGATTTTCCACAGCTGCTGAATTTCATTGGAGATCTTTGGCTTTTTCCACATAGGCCCCAGAGACAGGCTTTTAGTTTTCACCACAGAGAGCAAGCAGGATCTTCTCATAGTCCCCTTTTGTGTCATCCTGATGGTAAAAAAGAAACAGTTAAACTCTAAAAATTTTAAATGGCCTCTTACATCTATCTATCTTAAATGTAAAAGCCGACATAATAGAAGAAATTGTCATGTTTTGTTCTCAGTTGATGTCTGCTCACCAGAATCTCCTGGTAGAGTGTTTTGCCGTAGTTTTTCTTGTACTCATCCTTGATCCGCTTCATATCGATCTCAGAACGACTCACCATGATGCGAGTCAGGATGTGTTTGCGGGTGCCTTTACCCTGATGGAGCAAGAAAGAGCAAAGCAAAGAATTAGGAAATGTTTTGTTAGCCAGCGCAGAGTAGGCAGAACTTTGCTGCTACACAAACTGTACCTTCATGGCCAAGTAGAGCTTTTCCGCAAAGAACGCCGGCCTGCTTCCAGCACATTTCACTGTTGCAATTCAGAAGAATGGCTCAAGATTAATTCTAGTTGCGGTTATAATCATTTCTTAAGTAACTGAAATTAAGAGTGCATGTATCTGCCTTCACCTATTGCTGTGAGGCAGCTTTCTATATCTCCCTTCATCTCCAAGTCGATGGCTTTGGCCACATCCACTTTGCTGTATTTTGAATACCTATCAAACACTAAAAAAAAGAAAGAAACAGAAAACTGTTATCTCTGAAAGGGATCGAAACATCTTACTCAGCAGGTAACCATACTAACCTTTGCGGAGGTGTGGGGCACTCCTGGTGGTCAAGATTTCGATGAAGGGGGAGCAGTCTTTGCCCTTCCTCCCCTCGCCGGCTTCGTACAGAGTCCTGGCATCGCTGTCAATCAGCTGCTCGTTGACTCCTTCAGTCCTGCCAGCCTACGAAACAGCACATTAAGCCATTAGAAACTTATTTCTCTGTGTTATCAACCTTATAAAAAAAATTATTTAAAAAATACAAAGCTCAGGCAAGCAGAATATTCAGATAAATGTAGGAATGCAGTATGGAAGTAAAACAAAAAATCACATTATATGCTGATAACATATCTATAAAAATTAAGAACCATTTGCTAAACTCAAATGTTACTGAAGTCATAGGCATCTCAAAAGGATAACATCTCTAGATCTCTTTGCGGAAGTGATCAGTTTGAATCGTTTGAGTAATTCTGACAGGATTTGCAATTCACTTCAATCTTATTTTTTGTCAATATTTATAAAAAAAATACAACTATATTTTGAAAGTTGATATTTTCTCAAGCTCTTTAGTTTCTAGATGTTGTTTTATTTGTTTGATCAATGTCAATTAAAAGTAGCAAACACTGGAAAGAGAAATTCTGTATGGATTTATTAGTTGCTAAGTATTACAGAATCTTTTTGTAAATGTTTCAAAGTCTGCGTTTCACGAAATTTACATTTTTATGTCTTAATTATATGTGGCAGATGTCAAATGTCTACAGGCACTGTGTTCAACACCTTTTTCTTCTTCACTTGGATTTTGGCTGAAAATATTTGACTGTTATTGTGAAGCACAGGGGAGAAATATCTAAAAATCACACTTGTTATTTTTGGGTGCTGCTCACAAAGCAGAACAAATGTCTGTTACTGTAAAATTAATCTTAACTCCTCCATCATTTCAAAAATGGTTGTTGCTTGATATGATTTCTCAAAAGAAAAATTGAGGTTTATCTGAAATCAAGTATAAATTTTGTAAAGCCAGGGAACCTTCCAAGATTTTCTGGCTAAAAGGAGGGACACACCTTGCAGAGAGTAAGGAGGGCAGTCCTGAAGTCTCCACTGGTGTCCGACCTGATATCCTCCTCCAGATCCTTCTTATACTCTAGGAAATAATAAAAAAAAAACTTAAAATTCAACTTGGAAGAACATTTAGGTCTTTCATTAAAAAAACACTCTGAAAATTTGTACTGCCTCCTAGTTCAGAGATTTTTAGGTACATACCTTCTTTGTAGACCTTCTTAATGTCCAAGACCTGCCTGTTGGTTCTGGAGGCCAAGATCTCGATCAGAGTGTCCTCATCTGTTCCAAGCCCCTGACACGGGAATGTGTGAGCCAAAATATTAACATTGTGAAAAATACCTGGTATCATAACAAACCCAAATCCAGGAAAACAATGAATGAATGTGTGGAAGTAGGCGGGTGTCTTTATTTAACAAAAGTAACAGAGGACGGTACGGCCAAAGCCTTGGGCTGCAGGAGGAGAAAATATAATCCCACTCAGAAAAGAGGCATTTGGTCAGGAATGTTATTGTATCACATTACTCGAATTTTATATCACAAAGTGTTGGGTATTCATTTGATTTGGAAATGACATCAATGTTATGATGCTAAAATCAGTTAGCAATACAACTTTATACTATTTATTTGCCAGCATATTACTAAACTCTGATCTGCTGCGCAAGTTTCACTTTACCAGTCAGAACCCTGGCTTCAGTGAAAAGTTAAAACTTCATTATTCTACCTTTAAACACATTTCAAACTATCTACATTTTTATTTGTGTGAAATAATCTAGTTTTATGCGACTTATTTGTATGTTGTATTTGTCTAGTTATAATGGAATAGTTTCATTTTTATCATTTAACTGATTTATTTATTAGTGTCCTGCTTAAATCATCTATTGAACCAACCTTCATTGCCAGCTTCAGCTGCTGGGCGTCGTACTGCGCCGGTGTTTTCAGCAGAGCCAGCACCACTTCCTCCAGATCTCCTTTCAGGGCCTTTTTCAGTTCTGTTTCCAGAGGCTACAAATGAAGTGAAGTCACACATAAGCCCAAAAATAACCTGACGCATAATGTTTTTTCTGCCACTGCTACATTAGAGGAGCGGTTCTGACCTTCCCATAGGCCTGTTGGTACGCCTCTTTGATGTGCTGTCTCTGCTCATTGCTCCTTTTGACCAGAACATCGATGATGGTGTGCTCATCTACGCCTGCAGTGTGTGATTGGTTAAAATAATGATTTGTTTCGTGAAGTTGCAATGACACCTGATGTACAGAAGATGGTGTTGATATTTTTTTTTAGTTTTAAGGAACAGCATTCAGTCCATCACTGTTTATTTTCAGAGGACTTACCATGCAAATACAAAGTACTTTAGATACAGTAAGGTAATAGTATGTATTGTAAAGTGTTTAAAAGTAACATGAACTAAAAAAGTACAATAAAACACAAATAAATGTAAAGTTAAACTAGGAATAACAACAAGATCTAAAATAATACAAATAAATATGACAGCTAAAGGTCAGCAGAAAGAGACATCTTTCAAACCAGCAGTGGTTCCTACAAACCTCAGGTTTTCAAGACCAGAGAAACATGCTCACACGTGCTTAAGCAGCATCTATTTGTGTCTTTGAAATTCACCTTTAGTCTTGATGGCTTTTTCCAGGACCCCAGCGTCAGCACTGGGGTTGAAGTTTGGGGCAGCAGTCACCGATCCCTCGTTCTTGAGGAGCTAAAAGGCAACACAGATGATTGGTGATGTTGTCGTATTTGATTGATCGCTGCAGAGAGGAGTGTATGAGGTACGTTGCAAAAGTTTTTCCTTTGTTTTATTTTAAAGTCTTATGTACTCAAATGCCAAAACAAACATGTAATTGGCTATTACATGTTTGGGTTGAAGAACACACAGAAATTGACACTTCTCAGCAAATTCTGCAGAGTTAAATCAACATTGTGCCGAGTCTACTTGGTTCTTTTCAGAATTGGCATTAATTTAATTCTTGAAAAGTTATTTCAACAATAGTTTGAGTAATTATAACTATTCCAAGAGTTAAAATTACTCTGAAAGAGTTAAATCGACACCAATTCTGGAAAGGACCAAATAGACTTTGCACAGTATTGATTTAACTCTGCAGAGTTTGCTGTGTTGCAACAATCTTTATTCTTGCTCTTTGCACTTCCACGGCTGTGAATCCCATGATGGTGCACTGAGCAATACTGTATGAGAAATCATGCACAAAAAAGTTGTGCAACTTTCTCCCCTATTCAACTTTAAACAGTCGGAGAAAGAAGAAGTAGCATTTTGCAAAGTTTATAAAGGGAGGGGCACAAATTCCTGCTTCACTGAGTCACACACTCCCAGAGCTTCAGCCATCGGTTTCATTTCACACCACCTTAAAAGTCCAGATTTCCTTTCATTTTTCTCTTTTCATCTCTAATTTTATCTTTGCTTTAGGCCTACAACCTTTTCCTTCCCTCTTTACACCCATTCACGTAGTTCCTTTGCCAGGTTTGAGACTTTTTTTTTCCTTTTCCTCTACGCCCCCTTCTGCCTGATCAGTTTTTCCACCAGGGCATACCGCAGAGGAAGGGGGTGGGGGGGAAGGAAAAAACTGAGTGGTTGGCCTTAGCAACTAAAACAGTGCTAAAGAG
Source organism: Phalloptychus januarius (assembly GCA_902982915.1). Taxonomy (NCBI): domain Eukaryota; kingdom Metazoa; phylum Chordata; class Actinopteri; order Cyprinodontiformes; family Poeciliidae; genus Phalloptychus; species Phalloptychus januarius. The sequence goes on along the minus strand of CADWAE010000482.1, from coordinate 18,558,483 downwards.
TTACTTACTGACTCATCGGGCATGCCCAGATAAACTGTCTGCTGCAAGAAGGCTGAGATGAAAGACATGTTGGGAGTGTTGGTTCTGCCTGTAAGAGGAGAGGACAAAGTTAGAGAAGAAAATGTCAGTTCTTGGATCATCTTAAAACTTTTTTCAAAGTAGATTGCAGGCTTTGTTTTATTTAAGATGTGTGTTTTTAGCTTTATTCAAATCCATCAAGCCTGAAGGCAGAGGAAAGACTCAAACCTTCTGAACTGTATTTACAATCGTTTTAGCTCAGTAATTATAACAATATGCAGGCTGAGCAGCCACACCCTCACCCAGCTTGATATGGAAACAGACTTTTATAAACGTCATTATCCGTTTCATATAATTTCATTCTCAGCCTGAATGGGAACTACAGCGGCGTAATAATACCGCAACTCTGCGTTTGTATTAAACGCAAAACCTGCAGTATCTCCGCTATCTCATCAGCCACACCCTCAGACAGCGCATCAGTCCCGTAAGACACAGCATACTTACAGATTTCAGTCTGCACACAAACTCTAAGCCAAAATCAGAAACTAAGAACAGGAGAACAGAATGCATTTTTATTTTCATGGCGGATAGCTACTTACCGAGAGGCCTCAGAGGGGAGAAGTTAGTCTTACTTTGTGGTTGCAGGGGCGTTGTATGGGCAGAAGAAGTGTATTTATGTCTGAGCTAAACTCCACCTAGTGAAGGGTCCAGCCCATACTACCCGGGCTCCACCTCTGCGATTGGACTGAGCGTCTGCCCTGCACAGCCGAGCGCAGCGGAGCTCCGTCCATTGCGCACGACCGCGTTTAGTGCGCAGAAATCTGCGCGTATTTTCTCCTGCAGATGTTAAACAGCCACGCGGCTTACTGGGACACATGTGCGAGGAAAACGCCAGGTCCTGATCCTTCATAAAAATGTTATCCTCTGGAAAATCACAGGGATATCCAACATCTGGGACTTCCGTGGGTAGTTCGCGTTATGGCGATTACTGACTTTATGAGAAATGCTCTACTTGATGAGTTCTTATTGTATTCTCCTGATATGGGCCGCCTGCAACATTCAGTTTATTTTACAGATATAACACATTTACTTATTTATCAATGTTTTATTTCTTTCTGACTCAGCGTTTAAGTAGTCAAATTAATTATCTTAATCCATTTGATATGTTTGAACGAAACACTTTAAATATGCTTAATTTGGCCATATTATATCTTAATTATGTAACTTGCATATATGCAAAATGCATCGGTGTGGATGTTTTAGCTCACCAGAATAAGTTTAATCTCACACTACACAAAAACAACTGAAGTAAATACAAATGGGTTTTTTCTTCTTTTTTATGTATTTAAAAAGTAAGACAGTTCTCCAAGCCAATCTGGTCCTGTGTGAAAACCTGCAGAATCAAGAAATGACTTAAATAGAACCAGTGTGAAAAAACTCTAAATCAAAAAACTAAACGAAATGATCAATATCAGCAGTGAAATATTCTGAAATTGGTCTGTAAAGAAAGACATAGACATAAGACTCTGCAACTCCTAAATTCATCGTCGGTCTTTCCAGACTAACTGAGGTCAATGACTTTCTCATCTCTTTCAATCAAAGCATGACGTCTTTATTAATCAGGTCTGGGTGTGGACAGCTTTCTGGACAGCTTTGTTAATCTCTGTTTTATTTATGCTTTAACAAGGACGTGCAATTACTTTTTCACATTGGATCATTTTGTTTTAGACAAATTTTCCTTGACAACTGAAATCAGAATTTTTGAAAATTTTACAGTTTTTTTTTTGCTTATAGGCTATCTTTGTTTGAGTGTCTGAAACATTTAAGTGTAATAAAAAAAAGGAGTTGATGCTACTATAGATGGCGTTAAACCCAATTAGCTTCCTTTGGTGAGTCTATTATTAAAGCTTTTTACAAGACCCACACAAAGAGATAAACATAGGCCTCAGAGTTTCCTGAGAGGAGTGTGGTATTGGTGTGGTGAGGCAATGACTTGCTTTAAGGTGTGGTAAACAGTCAGTGCAGCTAAAGCCTCATACATGCCTCGACAGGGGGGCTCTTTGACAGAGAGATGAATAAAAGGCAAGACAATGATACATTTGCATGACGGCATCATTTCAACACAGGTAGCCTTTGTCGTCACGATAAATAAACTTGACAAACCTTTAGTGATGAAATTCATCATCATCACACATTTCGCAAGTTACAAAACTTTGCCCTGTTGTCATTTGTACTTGTGAGTTTTGAAATTATACTTTGGTCCATTGTTTGAAAAAGCATCACTTAAGAGCTTCGGAAAGAATATAGATAGTGTAAGGTTTGGATGATGTGGGGGAAAAAAGTAAAGAGAAGGCAAAGCTGTTTTTTCATTAAAGTGGCATCAGGATTGGATTTGCTGCTAAGTAAGGTGTGTTAAACAGATGCTCCAGCTGTGGTCCAAATGCTACAAATGAGTCCTAGTCAGCAAAAGAAAGGAAATCGTCCCAGACCAGGTCAGCCAAAAACAACAGGGAAGAAGAACGCAATGTTAGGCGCAAGCAGCAGAAGCTGCCAACAGAGGAGTTGGCTATGATTTTGAACTGCATCTCCAGGAAGAATATGGACTAATTGCTGTGAAAAAATACACTCCATTCAACTCCTTTTTATTGCAAGAAAGATAATTAGCCATATTTGACCCTGATGATAGAGAAACATGTGCCATTTCCACCAAAACGAATTAAAATAAAACGGCACCTGCTTGAGTAAGTGAGGGGGTAAACACTGGACAACAAAAGGTCCAGTTACAATCTGGATCTAACACACAGGAAACCTGAGGACCTTTTTACCAACGTGCTCTGCTGCTGTGGAGCCAGGAGCTGGTGAAACTCCATCTCTGCAGTTTAATATTTAAACTCTGTCGAGAGTTTGGTTCCCCTGAGGCATGAGGATTAGCTCGGCTTTGTCCTGCTGTAGCGTAGCAGCACCCAAACTCACCTGAGTCACACCGACAGGGAGCTCAGGACTCACAACCAGGTACTTATTTGTCTAAACTCATTTTAATCTAATTTTCCAGCTCACTACTGCTTTGTATTGGAAGAGAAAAAAAGACACAGATTCATGTTTTAATGTGGTATGTTCTGTAAATTAGCTGCTTTTGGGGATGGTGTTTCAGGTACCAAATAGAAATGGATCTATTCCTGCTCCTGCTGAGAACTGGAGGCAATTTCTTTAAAAATGTTAAATAAAGAAGAAGTATTTGGGATTTTCAGCTTGCAGAAGTTGGAAGAGGCTGAGAGGCAAATTACACTGCATCAATAGGCTGTGTCAGCTAGTTTTGAGACATCTGCTAATATTTAAAGGATTGAACAAGATTTCATCATGTGGACAGAAATATTTGGACCAATTTGATTTCATATTAGGTAACTTTTTTTTTCATCTATCTCGGCTCCACTGGGATTTTAACTTACTTTTCCCTGCAGATTTTGGACTGATCCAGCTCCAAATGCTATAGAGAAAACATAAGAACAGTGGTGAGGACTGACACACATAATGTACATGAACACATCTGGGACTTCTAGAAGATCCTATTCCCTGAACTTCCTGGGAAAGAAAGTAGGGAGGCATCACTCAGTGGCACCTGCTGGGAAGCAAAGTAAGTCCATCACATAACACAACTTACTGACAAGGTGAAATGGGAATAATTTTTTTCGCTTGTTTGTTTTGTTAGATGAGATTTCCACACTTTATGTGGAGGTATGAAATCAGGTATCAAATAAGCAGACCTCTAGCAACTTATGCAATGCTTGGTGCCAGATTTAGCTCTAGATGTTTCCATAGCTGATGTAGATTTGTCCTTTCGAAGCGCTAACAGAAGGTTTGAAGGCTTTCTTACGTTTTAATCAATAGTCAAGGCAAACACTTCACCTTCCTAATTATCAAATAGGTAAAAGGTCAGTTTTATCTCCAGTACAGAGAAGTTAAACTTTGGAATGATAGTCCTTCTGTAAAAGAGTTTAATTATTATTTAACTCTATACAAGAATTATCACTCTTTTATTACATATTTTATTTAAATTTCCCATTAGTTCGCTTAGTTGTTTTTATGCTGTATTGGTTGTATTTTAAATATTTATAATCAACAGCAGAAGAATTGTGTTGTGTTGCATTATATAAGCCCACTGGGCTTTTGCCTCTTCTTGCACTCTTTTAATTATTTTTTTCTTCTTGATATCTTTAATCTGTATTTTAAATTGTGTAAACTAAACTAAACAACTAAACTAATCACATCTTGATAACTTACAGTGAATGGTTTTTTTTTAGTTTGCATTTCATAAACTCTGTAGCTTCCTCCTGCTATTTTTAAATATTTCTGCAACTTGACTGTAGTCCTAATTTGTCGATCTCAAGACACAGTATAGATAAAACATTTCACATCTCCACAGCTTCTATCTTGTAACTGATGGTGCAGCAATGGTCAAAATGGAAATAAGCCATGAGAAATGGTGGCAGAGCAAATGATCAATGCACCTGCCAGAAAGGCTTGAATTGTGTGACAGATCTAAAAATGGCTGCATGAATTTGCCTAAGTTTCTGTACTTGTTTGAATTACACGTTCAGTATTGTTGTTACGAGGTAAACACAGGTTATTTTTAGCATGGGTTCCTTTCCATCAGTGGCAACATTAATTATATTATAAAAGTTGTATGTGCTTTAAAACTAGATGTGACACAGGAAGTTACAGAGGAATTCAGAATTACAGATCTTTTTGTTAAGAGTTGCTGTGGGAAGTGAATAGAAAAGCTCTTTGAATGCGCTGGCGTCGTTCAGCTGTAAGTCTGGGTTTGAACTCAGAAAAATATGTCTGGAATGCTAAGAAAATGCTCAAGACTCACATCTTAAGCTTTTCTAGAGGAACCGAAAAACGTCTAGTGAAATATATTTTTCACTAGACGTAAAATATTTGATTTTATTTTTAATTTCACAAGAAGACCTTGCGTAGGTGTGACATATAGGCATTTATATTCACATGAGCTCCATGCAGCTTTCATTTAGATCGTCTAAGGTTGTTCTCTGTCTCAGTCGCCTGGGAGACGACTATCAGATCGACGGAGGAGCCGGAGGAGCCACCCCAGTCAGGCCATGCCCCCGTATCAGAGCAGGATTTGGAAAACCTACCCGGGAGTGTACCTGAGCTAAAGGAGCAGAGGACAAGTCCAGAATTTCCCACCTCACAGTTTCAGCAGTATGCAAACAACACACCAGGTCAGTCTTAGTCTCATTCATTTTCACTCTGGTTTAAGTCTTTGGGTTCACTTTCTGTCTGCTCACAAGCTAAGGCAGCTGATGCATTTCCACATCATAGGAACTTTCTCTCAATATCCTGACATGATTTCTGTTTTTCCACTGAAAGGTATTTCTGAGAAGAGACTAACAGCATGACGACACGCCTAGATTCCTGTACCAGAAAACAAAGAGGGGATGGGAGTGTGACAGATAGAGCGGAGAAAGATTTAAAGCAAACTGTTTGATTGGAAACACTCGGTGCTTTAGATATAAGCTGATGCAAAAGGTTAAAAAAATACACAGGGAATAATCTCTTTGATAATTTCAAATAAAAACTGTTTTTTTGTGTGTGTATCGTCTCAAAAGATGTAAATCACCATCAAACTGCACACATTCAGTCAGATGTCATCTTGAAATTGTACAAAACACTTTAAATAAAATGTGATGTTCTTGGAATTTACGTCTTCATTCTTGTGCTCAAAATGGATCAATAAAATGGTCATAAATGTCTCATAAATCAATTCAATCTTTACAGCAGAGCCCACCTTGAACTACTTCTTCTCATCTGTAAAAAAAAAGTTAATGATTACGCACTTGAATGCTTTCACTTGATGTTGATCATGTGACTGGGAGGCACACCGCAGGGAGGATGAGGGTGTTAACGCTGTTGCAACATATTCAGGTCTTCTTACCCTCAACAGACTGAGTCTTTCTTTTTCAGCAGTTCTTTTTGCATTTTACAATTATGCACCACTTTGTGTTGGTCTGTCACATTAAAATCACAGCAAAGTAAACTTGTAGCTATGTCACAACAAAATATAAAAATATTGTAGGTGGATAAAGATTTGTTGGCACTAAATCCACAGGCAATTCCAAAGGTGGTGAACATATTTCCTCTGTTCTTATTTATAGCCAGAGGCTAGAATCTGGAATCTATTTAATTTAAAATGTTGTACATCCTACATTATCTTTGTAGCATTCTGGATTTCTTTATTCTTGAGAAATAATCGGTGAGACAACTTTACACAGTTCCCAAACCTCTTCATTGTAAGCCATTTGTAGATCCTCCAAGCATTTGAGGGAATTTCCAATATTTTAGTTGTCACATTTTTGCTGAGTATTAAAGAAACCAAAAAATAAATAAACAGTTCTTCCTCTATGTTGCAAAAATGGCAACTTAATATTTGGAGTAAAAACCTGACAGATTTAGAGACACAGAAAAAGTCTTGCAGAATAAATATTTTATCAATATTATAAAAAAAATTATCATCTAATATGTTACCAGAACCCAAATCCAACAGAATAAGAAGTCTGATTAATTTACACCTCTATAGCAAAAAGTGGTACAATCTCAGATAATCCTACATTTCGCCAGATTTAATTTATTTGTGTTTTGAACAACGTTCTTCTGTTTTCAACACACACACACACACATATATACATGTTTACATATCCTTTAAGTGTTTTATGCCTTAAAGGATGTTTCTATTCTATCTTATAACTGTAATAATCTATTGAAATTTCAACAAGAATACCTTTACCTTTAAGATACATTAGTGAATGCGCCTGTCATGACATGCCCAATTATAATACCCTATATTAAGAAAAGATAAAGCTTCCCTATTATCGGTGAGTCTAAACACACCCAGTAGAGGATAAGTGCGGCATTTCAGCTTTTGTTTTTGCAGAAGGATTGACTTTGTGACTGTTTAACGATGGAAAAGCGTCTGCAAATAGGACTGAGAAGGCAGAGAAAATAAAGAAGGAATTGAGCTGATAGAGCAGTACAGGTCCATTTTTAATTATTTAAAAAAAATAAAGATTGAGACAAAAAAAACTAAATTACAGAAACAAAACTAATAAAAATGTTTGAGCCAGATGCTACATCCTTATGTTCACTCTACACTGAGGTTAAGTGTAATGCTTTAAATGCCTTGTCTTTCTCTTTTGTCCTTGAACTCTTTTTGTTTTTTACAACTTTCCTGTACAAGACCCGCACCGGCACAAAACTCCATGGAGGAGGAGGTGGACTGCATTTAGACGCTGGATTGCTGCAGACAGGAAGAAACGCAATGGACAAGGTTTTGTATATAAAATAAATAACATTAATATGATCAGGGTGAACAGCTGGTTGGAGGCATTTTCAGATATATTTTTAATAATAGCAATTTACATCTACATTTAAACTACCACTTTATTTGCTTTTCTTTCTTCAAAAAGGCAAATATTTTCTGATTCAATAAGATAAATTGGATACAAATTATTATTTTACCTTGTTTGACCTACTAACAGCACATCTTAGACAAGAATCCTAAACACATTTTTTACTGTTCATTTGGAGTTGCCTAGCAGCACATGTTTATTCTTTAACATTTAAGTTTTTAAAAATACATATAGATACATATTCAAGATGAGTTACCAAGTGATTCAAGGAAAGAACTATTTAATTGAACAGTTCACAGACATGAGAGGCGGCTGGTGAGGGGAGGAATTTGGCATGAAGTTGAGATTAAAGTCACAGATTACTTTGATAATAATTATCAACCCAAGTTCCTTCTCTAGAGCAAACAATAATCATCCGTATTTATTTTTATGCAGGCTCATCAGAATCTCAGCTGGGAGTCGGCAGTGATGCCAGAGAAGCTGAGCGCTCACAGGAACTCAAGATCTACATCCCCTATGAGTCGGCAGAGCTCTGCATCGCTCAGGTAAAACACTGAGCAGCACAGGAAAACAAGTAGAGGAGCTCACACAGCAAAACACTTACAGTGAAATCTATTTTATGCCAAGTATTCAGACATCTTTTTCACACATTGCAACCACAACCTGCAGCACGTTTTATGGGATTGATCGACAGAAAATATTACATTATTGTGAAGTAAGGGGGAAAAAAATGCTAAATTGTCTTTGCGTTCCGTTCTTTTAGAACCTAAAAAGTCAAATTAATTTCCTTCAAAATTATACTCAATAGAATAATAGAACAAATATGTTTAAGGATATTAGTGAACACACAGGAGAGAGGTAGAGAAGCTAAGAGCAGGGGTAGGTTATGAGAGGTTCCAAGAATTAACTTGTCATGTCAATATATATATATATATATATATATATATATATATATATATACTTCACAAATGTGCATTTCTTTTTGTTAGTCTACAAGATAAAACCCTAACAAGTACAACAGATTTTTTTCATTGTAACATCACAAAATGTAAAGAAATTCAAGGAGTATGAATCTCTCCAATAAACATAATATCTACATTAATTTAACTTAAAACCAAAACTGTAATTTTATCTTCTAAAGCAGCAAATGTGGAATGTCAAGCAAGAATCAAGTCATCTGTGTGCAGTTGTTCAGTGTGAGCAAATGGATAAACACAATGGAGCTACTGTCAGATGTCCTGTGTTTTTATTCTTACTCACTCTCACATGGTTGCTGCTACCTCGAAGCCATTTGGTCATGTTGCACATTTTGCATATTGTGTACAGATTGCTGAAGACATGAAGGCAATGAAGAAGAGGCATCTGCAAACAGTGCAGGAACTGGAGGAGAATTTCCAGTTCACAGCTCAGGAGACACAGGTAAAAGAAGAAAAGTGTAAGAGTGTGTAAATATAAAGTTAAACAGTTCTGCATGTGTTTTCAGGAATGGATTATACAAAAGGTCAGATCTCACTATCAGAACAAACTGAACACTGTAAGGAGATTCCTGGACATCTACCAGGACAAAGTGGAGAAGAAGAAGGCTGACCTGGAGAAGAAAGTTGCAGTAAGTCACTCAGAAATGCATCTTTTCCTTTTTATGTCTCTATTGCAAACATTTCGGTTCCACCATATGGTGCATCATGGTGACTGAAAAGCACAGGACATAATTGAAGACATTTGTGTGTGTTGCAGGAGCTGACTGCACACAACGAGCAGCTGCTGGAGGAGCAAAGAGCTGAGAGGAGAAGATGGAAAGAAGAGACGCTGCAATGGCAGAAAGAAAAAGTTAGGCAGCATGCGGCAGGCCTTACAGCTCCTACACCAGAGCACACTCTGGTGGTCATATTGCAGAAGAGCGGAGTCAAAAATAACATTTGTGTTTTTTCTTTTATGTCAGAGCAAAATGCTGGAGCTGTTCTCCAGCAGGCTGGATGCCCTGCACTGCCACCAGGCCTCCAGTGAGTCCAGCAACATTTCTGCCACATGGAAAACAAGGAAAAAGGGCTGAAATGTTACTCTGTGTGTTACTCTGAACAGCACTGCAGGAGCTGCAGATGGCCAGACAGGAAATAGGGCAAGTCCAAGAAATATTGATAGTATCATCATCACAGGCGCAGGAGGAAGCAGGAGAGGAAAAGGAGGGGTCAAACAAGAAAGAACAAACGGAGGTGGGTTGGATCATCAGAATGACAAAATGCTACTATTTGTTCAACACATTTTCTTTTGTTTAATCTGTGAGGGGAATCATTCAGCATTGAGTGGTGTACAAAAGTATTTCCCTCCTTAAATGTCTCTTTTATTTATTTATTTATTTTGCTTTCTGGTCACTCTTAATATTTCAGACTCATAAAGTTATTTATACATCATGCAAATGTAACCTCTGCAAATATAAAATTTGTTTTTAATGACGATTTTAGTTATCATGGGAAAAAGCTATGCTAAATTAACTCAGCAAAAAAGAATAGTAGTTAGCCCCCCTTGCTAAATCATGGCTATACAATAATTAACCACATTTGTTTTAATTTCTGGCTAAATTTCACCTTCCTCTATGTTTCAAGATCAAGCAGAAAATGCCCAACTTACGTTTTCCATAAAAAACATTTTTATGATCTGTTTCATGGATATATGGACAAACTGGGGACTTTTTTGAAGGTGCCAGTCCCAGTAACTGATCGTTTTTTTTTTATTATTGTTATTTTTTTTCTTTGCAAAGAAGAGTAGCAGAATGTTTTTTCTTTTTTTGCATATCTTTTTGATTAATAAAAATGGAAAAATCTAATTTCTCTATTTACCTGGATTACTTTTGTTTGATTTTAACATTTAACGATTGTTCAAATACAAGCAAGTGCGTTTTTTATGTCACTGTGCATTTGTACTCAGACATGCAGTGTCTCAGACCAGCCACTGGAGGGAGCCAACGCCCGCCTGGAGGAGCTGAAGGAGAGTCTGTACCAGAAGGAGAGAGAGATCACTGAGCTCCTGGAAGCAGAGAGGATCCCTGTCCTTCCTGTCCCACAGCCACACTGCAGCGTCCTGCTCCCCACCGTCATAACCAAGGTGCCGGACACACACTGTGCCGAGCAACTGCTTCTCACATTATCTCAAATTTGTCTTCCAAAGTTGATGTTTGATACCTTACAACAATTTTTCCTCAAGGCCCATGAAATCTGCAGTGCAGTGCCTGAGTCGAGGGCTCTTTTGCACCGAATGATAGAAGACAATCAGGTTGCTTTGGCTGAAGCCAGAGACAAACTACATCTTCATCTGCAAACCGCTAAACAGGACAGCAATGATAAAGAGAAGACTCCCAGACAAGACGGGTTAGAGATATTCAAAACTGTCTGCAAAAAAATAAAATGGCCATGGCTTGTATAAATCTTTACTGAGGAAAAAATATTAAAACTGTAGTTTAAGCTTTTGTTTCCCCTCTATAGGTCAGATGAGTCAAGTCTGTCTTTTCTGCAAGAAACAGTGAGGGAACATGAGGTGTGTCAAATTGCTTTGGACTACATCAGATCTGGGGAATGCCCTGTAATGAATGGTGAGTACAACTCTAAGGTCAGCTGAATATTGGCCCAAAAATGCATGACAATAAGTGTATTGATCAAAACACTAATCACACAATAATAAACATTTTTAATATTGGACCAATAACAATCGAGCATTCATGATGGATGTTTGCCAGAACAAATCAGACAGCTTTTCAACAACACCGTCAAATTCAGATTTTGGACCTGACTGTAATATAATGTGTTTAATATCAGCCTTACTGTTGTCTACTGGAGAACACATGATGAATTAGATTAATATTGCACTGAACCAACATCTTGAGGTAGATTCTAGTAATTTTACATCCGCCTTGCAATCACATCAGATGATCATATTTAGTTTTCCTATCTGAGAAATGAGGAATGACTGATACTTGAGCTTGACATATACTCCATGCATAGATTGTGAAATGTCAGAGCTGGAGGACATCCTGGGACAAGAGACACTTCCAACTGCACAGAAGACTGTAAAGGGTATTGGCCAGCAGCTTCTCCTGCTGCAGGATCAGGTAAGCCTTCATTCAGACAACTCAGAGCCGCAAGAGTAACAACTTGCAGGACAGGATCTAAGAGATTGTGGGGTACCGGCACTAGAACCTGCTAAGGGGTTTACCCAGGCATGTTTCGTTTATGCATGAATATTACAACATAAAGACATTAAGATTTGTAACCATGTCCACATAAAAGTAGACATGGTTTTATGTGGAGTCAAAATACCCACTGACTCCTTTCAGGTTTACTACCTATCTATTCTAAAAATAAAAAGGACAATATATCTTTTTTATTATTTAAATTTTGAGATTCTTGGAGTTATTGGTTGGGTCAAAGTTGGGGCTATGAGATCATTGTTTTCCAAAAATCACCCCTTCAAATCATTGAATTTGGGTTTTTTGATCTTTTCAATAAAATCCTTTCAACTATGAGAGAAATAATAGCAAAGTAGAAGTGATTAGGAATGACAGCAAGTCAGCCAGGAATACATATGCTGGAAACTCATAAAATAAAACATCAAAATCAGAAACCCTTCACTTCAGGGCCTGGTAAAACCTGGGCTTGGTTCCATCAGAATATTTAAGCTAGAAATTAAATCTATAATGAACAGAAAGTAACCCAAAGCAATGCTATTTGCAGAACTGGTTTTAAACCTAGACCCTACTTGCTGACTGGAGGAATACTGAAACTTATTTTCACCATTAGAATCAAAACTTGCCTCTACACACTGAAAATACTTTTTGAATGAACAGGATTGTTTTCATTCAGATCCTATTATCTGGGGTCCACCACATCAAAATGCTTTCATTGTTTTCTCTTAAGCTGAAGCGAGAAAAGGAAGAGAAAAAGAAAGTAGTCGAGAATTACACATCAGAAAGAGCAATGAGGAAGAAATACTATAATCTGGTGGAAGAAATGAAAGGTACACAAACATTACCAACTAGCAATCGATTTGGTTTCAGTAAGGACTAGACGCTTGTGACTTTTTTTCATGCTTTTATGCCCCCTTCAGGTAAAATCCGGGTGTTTTGTCGAATACGCCCAGTGAACCGAAGTGAAGCTACACAAGGTGGGGCCGTTGCGGTGGCTAAATTAGACGATTACTCTGTCACCGTGGAAACCCAGCGTGGGCCCCGAGAGTTTCAGTTTGATAAGGTGTTCAGTACAGAGGCCTCTCAGGAAGATTTGTTTCAAGATATAAACAGGTGAAACAATATAACACACACAAGAATATCAAACACTTTGTTTCTCTGTAACTCCCAACATTTTCCTCCCACAGGCTGATGCAGTCAGTCATTGATGGATACAATGTTTGCATTTTTGCATATGGCCAGACAGGCTCAGGGAAAACTTTCACCATGGTTGGGGACAAAGATCAGAAGAACCCTGGGATTATGCCCAGATCTTTTAATGCCATATTTGACGTCATGCGAGAGAACAGCTCTAAATTTGACTTCAAGGTAGCAGCCTTCCCTGTTTCTTCCTGTCTCTGGTTGCGGTGCTTCTTCATCCTTCCCCCCCTCCTCAGGTTTCGGCCTATATGCTGGAGCTGTACAACGACAGGTTGCAGGACCTCTTCGTGAGCCAGGCGGGTGAGGCCCATGCGCAGACACAACCCCATGGCCCGACCCGGCGGGTGGAGATCAAAAGGAACAGAAAGGGGGTTGTGTTCGCCCAAGGAGCAGAGACAAAGGAGGCTTCCAGTGCCCAGGAGCTTTATGCTCTGTTCCAACAGGCTTGCGCCAATCGACACATCTCCGCCACCAGTGAGTGCCCCGTACTGTGCAGTTCAAACAGGGCTTCACTAAATGGTTTGGATTAATCCTTTTAGCTGCAGTTAGAGAAAAGGTAACTATGTACGCCATTATTGAGCTGGTGAGCTGCAGAGCATCGGCTTTCAGAAGAACCACATTTATTAGAATGTGATTGGGTGTGCTCTATCTGAAACTATCTGTACAAAAGTGCATCACAATTCTGAACCAACAGTGCTGGTAGTTGTTTTTTGTACTGTTGCTGTTTTAAAGAGATGAATGTGGAGAGTTCCCGCTCCCATCTCATTGTTGGCATCATGGTGGAGAGCAGGAATCTGACTAATGGGAGTGTCAACACTGGAAAGCTGAGCCTTGTAGATCTGGCAGGGAGTGAAAGAGCAGCAAAGACCGGCGCCAAGGACCACCAGCTAAAGGTGCGCTCCTGTGTTACCATGAAAAGTATTCAAACCCCTTGAATACTTTTTGGTGAGTTTGTAGTTGTGCGTCATCTTTTTCAGATGACGCTCTTTGAGATACTCGAGGTTTGTGATATTAACTTAAAACCTAAGTCTGCTTTAAGACTTAGAAATTTTGAGTTTAGGAGAATCAAATTAAATGGGGTTGAATATTAATGCATTGCATGCCACTTTGTAGGAGGCAAACTCAATCAACAAGTCTCTGAGTGCCTTGGGTGATGTGATCTCAGCATTGTCCGCAGAGCTTCCACATGTACCATACAGGAACAGCAAGCTCACACAGGTGCTGGTGTGAGGACACATACACAAACTAGATTTATCCAAAGAACATACAGTAAACAAAAAAGCTGATGAAAACCAAATGTGGTCCTGGATTGTAAATCCTGTCATGCTAAGCAGAACAACCCCGTTCCCCATCCTTTCCAGGTTATGCAGGACTCTTTGGGCGGAAATGCCAAAACCCTCATGATTGTCAACATTTCCCCATCAGAATACAATCTGGACGAAACTCTCACATCTCTCGTGTAAGAATCAGACACAAAAGAGACAGTAGTTTGTTTATTGTGCTGGCAGCAATCTGTGTATTGAACCTGATGAACCTTTCAGTTATGCAACAAGAGTGAAGGCCATAACTAACAACGCCCAGAGAAATGTGGACAGCAAAGAGATCGCCCAGCTGAAAGAGGTCTGCACAGTTTCAATTTTCTTGTGCTTTGATATGAAGCTCTGCTGTTTGAGAATAAAACAAAATGTTTGATAATACTGCAATGTTTTAAATGACTAAAATCCTGGTTGCTTCTCTGTTTCTTAAAGGTGATCATGAAGCTGAAATCTGGACAGGCAGTGGAAGAGGTGGATGTTTGATAGGCTGTTGTTTCTGCACACTGTGTTTTATCAGGCAGTCTTGTAATCGTTGGCATGTTTAAAAGGTTTAAATGTTGGATGATGATGGGGGAGTTAACAAGTAAGTCACATTTTGCTTGAGAGACTGAAAGCTGTTTGGAAATGGATGTTGATGCATTGAGCTATAGAATAAAGCTCCCGTAATTCAGGTTCTGTTAAAGAATGACAAAGACTTAGTGATTCATGCATGCGAAGAATTATTATATGTCTTACATGTCTAAAAAACTGAAAGCAAAAAGCTTTCAGTTTTTTGTGTTTCTTTAACTGTATTTACAAGACAAAACTGGAAACTCTTGTTTTTTTCTAGTTTGACTTATAATATGAAAGAAAAAGGACTGGAAAAGCTCTAGTTTAAAATATTAATCTTTTAAATAGAGCTATTTTGAACTGTCTTATAAATTTATTCACTGTGAATTTATTTTATATCTTTACTTATCCTGTTGGGATTTTTTGTTGCAAACATACCCACAGCTATAATTAATTAATTAATATGAAATGTATAAAGAGAAGAATAATTTTTTTTCACATTTTTACACAGACAACAACACTAATCATACAGACAGAGCTACAAGAGAATGATTTAGATCATTAATGTCTAATTAATGTCTAGGCCTGTCACAGTAATCAATAAACCAGTTAATAACATGATAAACTGTTGGCCACAGTTTATCAGTAAAAGTTTTAATAACTTAAAACAAGCAGTTTAAAACAAACTCAATAATTTCCACTTGCATAATTTATTGTTTTTCTACCAAAAACTAGATAATAAAAGTCTTCAGTCTGGTGATGGTGATTTGATCTCAACCTTATTTTAAAGGACAGTTTTGTTTACAGAGACTTTATGTTTAACTTTATTTGTTGTTTCTGTTTTGTTTGTTTATTTTGGACATTTAAAATGTCTTCCTGTTCCAGTGTTAAATGTTCCAGCATTAGAATCTAAAGGTTATTGATCTGTAAGAATGTGTTCTTGCATTAACCTGACAACAATGTCATCGTTTATTGCAATAATTTCTGGGACAATTCATCATCAGGCAAAATTTGTTATTGTGACAGCCCTGTTAATGTCCACAGAGAGAACATAAAAAATATTCAGGAGTATGTTTTTGCAAGCCACTTATTTTCTGAAGCATATCAAGTATTTATTTATAGAATTTGTAGAAGATTGGATCTTCTGCTGCTTTGCTTGTTTTTGTTCCACTCCAAAAACTCTAAACCATCAAAATAAATTGCTGGAGTCATTTTAGTGCAGTTTTTCTACCTGTAGCTGGGCCCAGTCTTAATTGTCACGCTCTGGTAATCTATGACGTAGATCCGACAAGTGGTTCTTTTTGTATCGCAGCACACAGGCATCATTTCTAACATTGCGTGCTCCGTTTTATTGGCTGCTTTGGATCAGTGGCCAATCAACACATGCTGGCCTTCATTTGTTATTCTTGATGAGTTTAAATTGCACTGTGAGTCAGTCGGCTAGAGCAAAGTGAAGGACAAAGCCTGCAGTGAGGAGCATAGAGCAGATGGAGGGGGTACATGATTGATGAAAGGGCTAACAGCTCCTTAGGTCTTCATAGTTTGCTTTGCTGATTAAACCACTTTGCTGCTGTACCGAAATAAGACAAAGGAAAATGGAGGATTGTTCTGTAATTACAACGTCATACAAAAGCATCAACTTTTCTAAACTGTCACATTACACACACAAACTTCAGTGTTTTGGTTTTTTTGGGTATTTTGTTTGATAGACTAACGCAAAGCAGTGCCATCTGTAGTCCCTGTAGTGTTTTCAGCCACACTGATTTATCATTTTGAGGAACCATCATAAGTGGTACATCCTTTGGGACATATTTAAACAAGCTCAAACTCAGTCAGTTGGATGGAGAGCGTATATTTTTTTGGTCTTTTTTACAGATTCTCAATTAGATGTATGTGTTTGAACTTTAACTGGGCCTGGAAAGGGAGCCTGTACCTCAGTTTCAGGTTTTTTGCAACTTTTTCTTCCAGGACTTCCCTGTGTTCAGCTCCACTCATCTTACCATTAGCCTGGCCAGCTTTCATGCCCCATACTGTTATTTAATTGAGTTATTTAATTTAAATGAGTCACAGATTATGAGACATGTGAATGTTCTTTATTTCATAAACATTTTTTAAAATGATTTTAGTCATCAACCCTATCACATGTGATGTGTTTATTGGTGCTCTGTTAACCTTTAAAAAGTAAAATGCATAAAGTCACGTTTACAACAAGCGAGCCCAGATAAATGCAATGGTTATAAAATGCACAAGTGTGTTACAAGTCACTAAATAGTCATCATTATTACAGGAACTAATGGGAAGCAGAAACTATTGAGCTACACATTTATGTGACTGTCAACAAGGAAGCGATTACAGATGCAACTCATCATCATCAATCCCCGTGAACTAGCTCATTCATTGGTTGACAAAAGTATGCGCCAGTGAAATGCATTCTCCTCCGAGGAGTCTGCTAGGAAAAAAAAGAAAGAAAAACTTCAACAGTTTAGAGTACAACACTTTCCTTTTAAGGATAATTCTGCCTTACTCGGCTCTTACTCTGACATGTACTCCCGGGCTTCTGTGAGTCTGGTTTACTAACTTGTCTAATTTCACATTTCATTGCCATCTTTATAGTCGACTGAAACAGTTAGTAATTAAAGATTGTGGGAGGTCAAGAGAGGAAAAAGATTCAGGACAGTAATATTTAAACAATAGATTGCAGCTATAAGAGAAGATAAACTAGTTCATGTGTCTGACGTAAAGCAGCAATAAGTGGAAGAGGAGCCAGAGACATGACGTAGGTGAGAGGATTACAGCAGTTTAAAAGCTGAGGCAGGACAAAGAGAAGGGGGATGAACCCTGGCTGAACACAGTTTCAGGCTTGAAGCACCAATCACCGCTCTGTAAAATGGTTCCCTCCTCTCCCTCAGTGTTTAACCGTAAATAATAAGTTCATATAAAGGCTTTTAATGAGGGACTGCTTCTATTCTTCAATTTTTAGATGAACTCTAAGTTCTGGAACATTTTCAATGTATACCAATGCAGTTTTCTTGACCTGAACATCTAAACAAATGGTGTGTTTAGTATAGAAACTGCTGCTTTTGAGGTTTTTTTAAACTAAAAAAAAACCTCCAGCCTGTGAACGGTAATGACAAATCCACCATCTCTGTGGACTTGTGATTTCTAGAGGGTCTAAAATCTGGGGCAGACTGTAATCCTGTACGGACGTGGCTTCATGGTCAGACCAAAGTCTGTGCTGAGATCCAGCTCCTGTCCAGGAACATTTTCAATCCGCAAACCGTGGAGCAGCGTGGTGAGAAACACAAACATCTCCAAACGTGCAAATCCATCCCCAAGACAGCGCCTTTTCCCCAGGCCAAAGATGAGAACCTTCTCCGTCAGCTCCTTGTTTAATTGTCCAGACGGGCCCTGGAAGCGGTGTGGCCGAAAGTTCTCTGGATCACCCCAAAGGTCCCTAGTTCAAAACGAAAAACAATTAAAGATCTACAACTTACAAAATTATTCATTACGTTCAAACTTTTCCACATTTTGCAATATCACACAACCACAAAGTTCAGTCTTTCGGTGGAATTTTATTTACTAGAACAACACAAACTCCATACTTCTAGCAGGAATATGAAGCAAAATCACCTAAAAATAGAATGGTCTAGTCAAAGTCCAGACCTAAAAATAACTGAGAGTCTATACCAAGGCTTGAAGACCATTGTTAACAAACATTGTCCATCCAGTCTGATTGGAGTCTGAGTTTGTCCCTAGATGCAAAACTTAAAGAGAAATATTCCAAAAGACAAAACATATCTGATCTGGTATAAATCAGAGAAGGAAAACTCTCAGTCTGACGTCTTTTGCAGACTAACAGGTGATTAAAATCATGTTTAAACCATCAATCAGTGTCGATGTTTGTGACTACTCACACATCATGATTGACCTGATACTGGTTAATGAAGACACATGTGTCCTTTGGGATGAAATATCCATTCAGGATGGTGTCTCTGGTAGTGCTGGAAATAAAAGAACATATGAAAGGTCCTGTCAATATTTGTGCTAACCCAAAATGAACTGTAGCCGAAGTTCCAGTCTTACCAGTGAGGGATGGTGAAAGGAACATAGGAAGAGTGACGAAACACCTCGAATATGAATGCTTCAGTGAAGGGCATGTTGAGCTTGTCTGAAAACCCGGGAAGTCTGGCTGAGCCAATGTGTTCATCTTAAAAGAAGAAGAAACAACAGATCCAACTAAATATTTACAGTAAACTGAGAAGGGTTATTCTATCACATGAATATACTTTAATCAAAAGGATTCATAGTATCTCTAACCGTATGGTTAGGAAGTTTTCCTTTTCTGACTCAGTCTGAAGTCTTTTGCAGGCTAGCAGGTTTTCTTCCAGGATTGCCCAGTATTACACACACTGACCAGATTCCCTGTTTGTATGGAGTGAAAATAGTCTCAAAAGATTCGTAACTCGTAAAATGATTCGTAACTCGTAAAGCATGATTTCCCTGATTTGTGTTGTAGATGGTGCGTTTACATGCTACTAAAAGCTCGGACATCTGAGTTTACTTCGGAAATTGTTTTTTCCATTGTTCAACACGTATTTCCCTCTCTGCTTGTCTCGTCTCGTGGCTAAGAAATATTTTTGTGAAAAATATATATGTCATTAGACCCACATCCACTTACTTCTGCCATCTGCAGCAGCAGAACGGACCTGTCAGCGCCGAACCGCACTAACAGAACCTCTAATTTTACAAGTAAACGGGATAATAATGGGTTCTGGAGAGTCCGGGTCACAGATCTGAGTGATCTGAACTAAATCAGAACTGAGGTGATATTTCGGCTGCCGGTAAAACTCTGAGGGATGGGTCCATCGGGTCTCGGAACCGAGACAAGGTGACCGAACTGACGGGTTTAACACTGGAACAGGGCCGTCCTGCTGCTACGCCTCCAGAACCGCATGTCCCGAACCTCAGGAGAACTCTGCTGCAGGTAGAGTCATCCGGAACATCCACTAACTTCTGAGGGCCAGAAGACCACGACCACCACCACGATTACTGGGCCGACCCGACCCGCCATTATGGACTGTTTGACTGAACGCTTCTCCCAGCCAGAGCAGAATAAACCTAGTGGTGGAATCTTTTACCCATGTAATTACAGTTGTACACGTCACAAACGATGAATCGTATATAAACATATATATAAAAATTAGATGTGGGTCTAATGACATATATATTTTCCACAAAAATATGTCTTAGCCACGAGACGAGACAAGCAGAGAGGGAAATACGTGTTGAACAATGGAAAAAACAATTTCCGAAGTAAACTCAATGTCCGAGCTTGTGGTAGCATGTAAACGCACCATCTACAACACAAATCAGGGAAGCGTGAAGAGTCTCAAAAGTAGTTTTGCAGTCGTAACTGGGTCGGTACCCTTTTTACAAGTTACGAATCGTTTTTACGAGTTACGAATCATTTTACGAGTTACGAATCATGTTTTACGAGTTACGAATCTTTTGAGACTATTTTCACTCCATATAAAAATAGGATGCTTTGCTGTGGGGATGCTTTGGTTTAGCAAAGCATCCCCACAGCATGGTGCTGCTAACGTCAAGTGTCTGTGGAGAGGATTTGTTGGGTGATATGCAGCCTTAGTTTTCCTTAGTTAACTTTGCCTGTGGCGAACTGGACTTCTACAACTTTCATTCAACTCTTAATGTTTCTGTGTATTTCTCTCCACGTTTACATCACTGCAAGATGTGCACAGTGCAAGATAATGAGTTTTTATATCAACAGAATACAGCCTTTCAGCCCATTCCCTCCGATATTTTAGTTGAGTTAAGGAACAATGGTAAATTATGATCGTTCAGAGCCTTGCGTGTAACTGCCTTTGTGTCTCTCTTGAACTCTCCAACTCTTGCACTGTTCTGATTCATCCTGTCACCTAATAGAAATCCCCCCTCCCTTCCTCTCACTGTGAAAATGTGACGTGCCTCAGGACATTCGGCACCGGTTCAGTCAGTCTACATCAAAAGTAACTCTGGTGTCAGCAAAATTTGGTTTGAGCTTTTGTGAGTTTCTCAAAGACCAGTTGACTTTTTGTTATACCTGTTTTGCTCCAATTTTCTTCAAAGTTCACAAATTCCATGCAACTTTCATGAACATTATATATATTTGATGTTCCTTTGGGGCTAAATTTGATATTGATCAATATGTTCCAGATCACTATTATTAAGAACTATTGCAGTTTGATTTTTGTCTGTAATAAACCAAAAGACACAAACTCAGGCTCATTAGTGATGTGCTACTTGGATTCATTAATGAGGGACCTGCTATTTTTGGACAGCAAAACCCTGACTCACTCATGAGAACAGACAGGCTCACGCTATTAGCATAGCGTACATTCTTTCTGTTTTGAAAGGCTGCGGTCACTCTGACCAAGGCAGTTAGGGTTTCCGTCTTCATCACAAACACACCTCAGTAATTTAGATTGTGATATTTGTTCCTATTAAGACATAAAACAATACCAATCTCCTGCTGTACTTTGTCCTGGATGTCTGGAAACTTGATGAGGTACAAGAGGCTCCACTGTAATCCAGCAATGATGGTGTCAAAACCTTTTGGAGAGCACAAAATGCACAGCTGCATAAAAACGAGGGCGTCTTTTTCTGCATTAATGCCATTGGCGTCGCCATGCTGGTTCACCTAACCTGCACCGAAGATGTCTATGACAGTGTGGATGATCTGAGAGTTGGTAAGTAGAGATGTGTCCCTGTTCTCCTCCCTGTCTTCACAAAGTGCGATCAGAGCATCGGTGATGTCCCGAATGCAGTTCTGTAACCAGAACCAAAACATGACAGAAACTTTCATGGCATGACCTCCTGAGATTGTCGTCATTATTACAGCAAGGGGAGGGGAAAAACATAAATCTTGTGATTATGTAGAAAATTAGGACTGAATTTTGAATGAATTAATTAGGGACAAAATGGTAATCAGTCATAGTGGGACGCGTGTCTTCCACTAGGTTGGTAATTTCTAATTAGAGTGCGTGCGAACATTTTAAGCACTCTGCACAAGAACAAAAGTCCGTCCCAGGGGACTTGTTTGTTATTTTTTTGGCTACAGTGGTTGGTGCCGTATGTGTGCAATGGCAAATTAAAAGATTGGGATGCAAATAAGTGGCATAATCTAAAGAAAACAAGATATGCACACATGCAATGCCTAAACATGTGGAGGACTGCATACAGTACATATTGCTTGTAAACAAGATGAAATAAAGTAATAGCACTGTGCATAAACCTGAAGACACTAATCTAATCAGAATTTGTGAACATTTTAGCAGATGTGAACTCTTTTCTCCTTTTCATGGTTTTACAATAAATTTGTTGTTTAAATTGGGTTAGCAGGCTTCTTTACCTTATCAAAGGTGTTGATGTGTTCCTTGATTCTTCGCTTCATAAATCCATTCATTCTGTGAATGTACTGGACCATTTTTCTCAAAGACGGACTGGGAAAGTACCGAAACACTGGGAAGAAGTCAGCCAAATTCCCTGCAGCGAAAAGTTTCAGCACCTCATTGTTGATGTTCACAATGGTGAGAAATTCCTTGTCATTGTGGTCGTACCTTCTCCCAAAACACAGGGCACACACCACATTTGCCACAGAGGTCACTAAAGATATTGCAGGATCTATACCCATCATCTTGTGGTTCTTAGCAGCTTCTTCCCGAATCACCGCCACCATCTCAGCAGCCTCAGCGCACACCTGCTCCTCCAGGAGGCAAGTGGCCCCTGATCCCCTCGGCTCGGCTTGGGAGAAGGACCTTAGGGCATTTTTGCACAGTTTCTTATGGAGCAGCCACGCAGGTCCATACTTTTCACTGAAGGTCATGCTGGTCCCATCAGCCACGGCGGAAAAAGTGAAAAGTTCAGGTCGTCCAGCAAAATCTTCTCCTTGACGAACCAGTGCCTGCCTGATGGTGGAGTACCCACTAAGGATGACCACTGTCAAAGAGCCGAAACGCATCTGAGGCAAAGACACACACAACGCCAGTCAGAAGTTCATATACATGCATAAGGGGCATGAATACTGAATTAATTTGGGACTTTTAAAGGTGAATTTTGTGGAATGAATATAGAACAAACAACGTCAGTTAATTTAAAAAGAAAAAATGTCAACGATCTGGATTATAATCAAAGTCCACAAATGTTACAACAATGTCTCAGTTGGAGTCATTCTAAATGGTTGATTTTAAAATTTAAGCCATCTGACTCAAAGTTTAGCCCTCAGATGGAAGGACATTTGTTAGGATGTTCAAGAACAATCAATGAGCCACCAAGTTTGAAGCCTATCACAAACAACAAGATGTTAGAACATCGCTGTTCAAACTGTTCAAATCGACACAGATTTCAAGCTGCTAAGGAACCGTCTGCTCTGCAACCAACACCTTCAAAAAGTGAAATACAAACTCCTGCTTTGGAAAAGTTTCACGATCAAACAAGCCAAAACTGAGCTGTTTATCTCTCAAACCTGTGCAGACTTTACCAAGTGTAGGCATGGTGGTGCGAGCATGATGGTGAGGAGTCTGCTTTGCTGTCAGAGGTAGTGATGCATGGTACCTTCAAATTCTTTAACCCTCGTGCTAATTTACATGTATTTCCTCACAGGGTTGTGAAGGAACCCAGTCAGTATAAGTAAAACATAGCCACTCTAAATTACACCAGAACTTATAAATCCAACATGTGCACACCCGACTCTTTGATACCGTATTGTCGGTTCAACCTGGAATAAGAATTATTGAAATATATCACAAAAGGCTTAAATCATTTTTAAAATTCATGGAGATGATGAGTGTCAATAATGTCATAATAAATTGTAATCCAGACACAAACTCACCATACCTTAAAAACATCACCGTACTGCAGACCCAGGCGGGTTAGTGAGAGATGCATCTGGTCCCCCACCTGGAGCAAATTGCCCACAAGGGGCCAAGGTTTGGGGCCTGGAGCAGCTGGGAACTTTGTGTCATCCAAGTGGGAATCTTGGTGGCAGGAGAAGAAAAATCTGTGGCTCTGTTTTATCCTGATGGCCATTAGTACGAGGGTAAAAAGACACAGAGCAAGAGTGACACTGGAGAGAGGCGCACTAGAGTCCTCCTTGGCTGACAGGCATCCTGACAGGATCAGCCCCATGTTGTCAAATCAGGAACATACTAAGTAGAGAGCAGAAAGTGAAAACAGTGTCTAAAAAAAATCAAGTTAGTTCCAAAGTTTAAAAAAAGAGAGAAAGAAAACAAACACAGGAAGACAGAAAAAAATGCAGGAAAAAGTCATCCAAATCATAAATCCTGCAAGGCTTCCTGTTTAACAGATTACAATAAATTGGATCAAATCCACACCATAGTTTAAGGTGCTTTTCCTGTTCCTTTGATCCACCTCTTAGCACGGTATAAAGCTCATCCAGACATTTTCACAAACGGACAAACAAACAAAGCATAATTATGAAACATCTGCACTTGATGGGAAATAGCTTGAGAAATATCAGGAAAACTCACCACACTGTGATCCTCTGCGGCTTTTAAAAACTGAGAGACGAGGGACCCAATGCAGACCAGAAAGAAGTTTGTAGTTTGATGATGTTTGTAGGGGAGGGTTTCATAAATAGTACAGGGACCTCCCCGTCTGTAGAGGAAGCTGCTTCCCTCCTAAAAGGTTAACCTGCATGCATGAGCTGCTGTTCAACATACAGAAATAAGTGGTAAGATTAGCGAAACATTTATGTTTGTATCCTTTATCGATAATGAACGCATGCATTTGAATAAACTTACACGTTCTTGGCTGGTTCCGCGTTTGTTCTTTCTCTGGTCGCACTTCATATTTTTTGTGAACATTATTGGGAAGAAACGTTTCTGTTGTTATGTTAATAAGGTCACATGTCTGAATGATTTAAACATTTTAAAAGTCAAACGCGAGTCCATTACCTGAAAAATGTCGTTTGCGAATTGTAATTTGTGCACTTTGTCACAAGATGGTGCTGTTTGTCATTTTACATGTAACAGACCTCTGTTCATTCAATCATCTGAAAATGAAAAACTAAATCAGTCCTGAGCATACTGTCCATACAGTGATCCAAGTAGTGGCAGCATAATGCTGTGGGAGAGCTGTTCAAAGTTTTTTTATTTATTCAGATGGGATTAAAACTAAGCATTTTCATCGACTGGAACAGGGAAGCTGGTGAAAGTTTATTGAAAGAAAGTCTGTCCGAGGCTGAAAAATTGCTTACAACTGGGGTCTTGGTGCCCTTTATAGTAGCAAACTATCCTAAACATATAGAGCCTGAGGTATGAAGGAAAGGTTTTTGTTTTAGGATTATCTATCAGATGTTCAGACCTAAAAAGGAAAAGAATACAGATGATCCCAGTACAAACTGACTGAGCTTGAGCTATTTTGGGGCCAAAACAGGACAGTTGTAATGGGAAAATTTGGTAGAGGCATATCCCAAAAGATTTGTAGCTGCAGATGCAGCTCAGAATAATCAAAAAATAGTGAAGTTTTAGATTTTTTCATTTAAAAAAATGATATTATTTTCTCTCCACATTTGTATTAACCACTACTTTGTATTATGTAACATACGATTAAAAGAAAAATATGCTGATGTTTGTGGTTGTAATTTAAAGGAAAGTGCATTAATAGTTTCGATTGTTGGATTGTTGACACTAATTTCCTTTTTCACAATGAACCAACAGTGTCACCTGCAAGGCCATCTGATAAAACCTTTTCATTGCATCATATTAGTATTTCAAATGAAGACTGTTCCACCTGATGCCCATATTTCTTTCTTTCCTCTTTATATTTGTACATTTCATCATGTCTGAAACGTACTCACATTTCCTCCTTGTTTTGATTGCCTGTACGACTTGTTTTACATTTTGTCCTAGTCTTGTTCTCTCACCATTCACCCCCCTCTATCTTCTTTATTAGCTTGAGCTAGCTGTCACTTTAGCTCAGGCTCAACAGCAGGACGCCCAACACTGTAAGCTCCAGCGACACCTCCTTTGACCTGCTGGTCCATCATGCTCTCCTGGTCCCATCCCCGGCTCTGACAGACACGCTCACTGCAGAGAGACGGGGTGAGATGTGAGACGGATGTTGGAGGGATTCACCTTAAAACTGGACAGCCCTAAACATACGGGCAGCGTAACCTGGGATGGTTTATAGTATATTAATGTGTTAGAATGTCTCAAAGACCACATCTAAATTCAAGTGAAAAATCAAATAACCTACACTGAATCTTGTTGTAACTAAGCATAATGTGAAAAAGTTCAAGCATATGAATGCCATGATGAAGCAGTGTGACGACAGATAAAAAGACAAGATCTTGACAGAAATCTCTTGTAGTTTGCGGGCATTTTTTTAGCTTCATGTTTTCTTTCTTTGAAGCATGTTTGCTTCAAAAAATTTGTTAGTTCTTTGAATGTAATTGACTATTTTTTCTTTGACAAGAAGAGCACTGCCCATCCGATCTGACCTAACTTCAGCTGTCCTGAGTTGAAGAATTGGCACAAATTTCAGTCAGTAAATGTACAAATGCGATAAAGACTCCAGAAGCCTTGCAGCTGTAACAGAAGAGAAGGATTGTTCTATTAAGTATTCATGAAACCAGTTGTCCTTTACACTCCAATTATGCACTGCTTAAACACCGCCTTATAACATAAAATTACAAACAGATTAAAGTTCAAAATTGTAACAAGGGGAAAATAGTTAAAAGGCTATGTTTACTTTTGCAAGGCACGTTGGACAGAGGTATAACTTTCATTTTGTCTGCAGTGACAATGGCTATACTGTGATTTTCTTAATGTGCTGCTTACAAAGTACCAACCAGTTTCTGGCCAGTATCTTTTGGTTCAACCAGAGTCTGTTCCCTGTGGTTATACGTTCAACCACCATGAGATTAAATGCAACTCTTTCTACAAAATATTTTTATTACCATGTTAGCTTTTAGGGATTTTTTTTAAGCAAGTTTGATCCAGGCTCAGCTCTGGTGCTACGTTTCTCCCGGTCTGCCCTCATCTCCGTACAAACTGGTGCCAGTCTACTCTGCAGAGCCAGCCTAATTCTGCGGTGCCAGTTGTAACCTTTGACGCTCTGGTGTTAAACTTCAGCCGATGCCAGCTCTTCCTCTGGCCTCTGTTTACTTGATGGGAATGTTATCTAAGAGTTACATGAAAGAACCAGTTACACCCCATGAAGTACTAATTAACTTTTCCATGTAAGTAGATGGACAAAGAGCGCTATTTAGGCTTAAGAAGAACATTTGCAAAGGAAACAGCCGACTTCCATGTTTTCGTTTTTAATTTTTATGGTAAATAATTTTGACAGTTAATAATAAAGAACTGAAAACTGCTGGAAATCTGAGTCAACTGGAGAGAAAGGTATGAAGAAAATATCCAGATATCATTGCTGATATCTGGATATTACGGTAAATTAAATTCTCTCAGTTTCAGTTTTAAACTGATTGTACCTCAAGATGTCCTCCAAGAACCCTGACTGTAGGAGCCTCATTTATCATTAGTGCAGAACAACACAGGTCGAAATCTCTGATGTATTTAGCAGAGTGCTTTCTACTGATCGAAGAGAGATTTATCTTCTCTTCAGTTCCCATAAGATCCTCCTGCAGCAATGCCCCTCTGTCCAAAAGAATCCAGCATGCGAAGCATCTGCTCTCCTTTAAAATGCACTTCTATATTTCAGCATACACTAATAATGGCATGTCTTGGAAGATACATAAAATAGCTGATCGTTCGTTGGTTGGTTTGAATGACTAAATGGACTAAATGTGACAGTAAAAACTAAAACCACTTTCCATCTCCAGCTTTTTGGCAGACATCTTTAGATTGTGAGTCAAAAATGTAAAGTAAGCCCAGATCATGATGCTGCCACCACTATGTTTGAGTAATGTAAATGCCGTTTTGGTAATGATAATAATACCTTGGTGATTATTCATGTTTAAGTTTGCTTGCATCAGATCAGCACACTACAAAATATAGCTAGCCTTGGATATTTCATTTCGTTTAAAATCTTCACCCTAATTCTTCAGTCCAAAGCTATGGAGAACACAGATTGTCACATCTAGAACAATTAATACTTGTAAAAGGTCCAGCAGCTCCTCTTGTGTTGTTGGTATAATGGTCTAAAATTATAATATTAGCTAAAATGATACATGTGTTGGCTTACACTATGCTGGCTAACAATAACCCACTACATTTAGTCCGTTCACGTCTTGGGAATGTTCTGGTACAGTTTCTGTCTTGTGTTTTTAATTTTAGTTATTGTTGAGATCCTTTATGGTGTTGTCTAAAGAGGTGCAGATGAGCAAATATTACAATAGTCTTGCAGAGCAACTGAGTTTTATTTTATGGTAATAAAATTCACTTAGCATTTTTAGATGTGTACCAAACAAAACTAGATGCTGAGATTCAATAATGTGGTTCTTCAGCCAAATAGTAATTTAATATTACATACTTACATAAGCAAGGTATTGCAGCATGTGTTTGTTTTTCTGTTGAATTGTAAAATAAACGCTACATTAAATGTGGAAAAACTTTGAAATAATTTGTTGCAGTCTTAATTTTTTTCATTGTAACAACCTGGTATTTTAACAGAGATGTGTATACACTAACGAGAATCTTCAGATAAAAGGACGCAGGTTACTGATGAGCAGGAAACAAGATAAGAGTAACTGAAGACATTTGGGACAATGACAAGTAACAAAGCAAACCAAATGGTGAAACAGATCAGAAGCAGGGATAAGAAACAGCAGATAGAAATACACATTTATCTAGAACTAGACAAACAATAAGAATATTGAGTTAACAAAGAGGGCAGAATGCATCAACTCTTTGCATTTATTTATTTCAGTCATTGCTTTGGTATAATTAAGCAGGTCATTTGTTTCCACTGCATTTTTTAAATCTACCTGGTACTAACAGCCCACTAACAATATCTGAAAGTCAGTGTGGTGAATTGTTCTAGCTAGCTCTTTTATTGCATTGGTTTAATCAATATTTCTACAATTTACAAATGTACAAAAGTTTACATTTACTAAAAAAAGTATATTACTCCAATGACACAACAGCTCCCTCTGGTGGCCGTGAAAGTTATGTTATTATTGGCTGTTATTTGTGGTGAGCCGTTTAAATTTTGTCTTGTTGTTCATCTTCTTTGAGCCGCACCCTGACCTCTGCCTCTTCCAGGCGACCTCATGTTTCCATGGGGGGCCCCCCTTGGCCCAGGGGCCCGAGTCACGGGGCGCCTGGGGTTCTGGGCAGCCAGTGATGCCTCCTTTTGCACTTCTACTCCTTTCCCTGCAGTCCCTGGCTTTGTTCTAGTTGTTCTAGTCTCATCAATTACAATCTCTGAAAAGACAAATAATGCAAGAAAAAGGTAAATACGTCCGAATATATGCAATACGTATGTATATTAAAAAGGTTAGAGTACCAGGCGGTTTCTCCTCCTCAATGGGAGTCGGCGCAAAAGATTTGTTTGGCAGCAGGTCTTCCAGGTCTTTCATCACTTGATTAGTGCTGTCCTTGTTGTTCCTGCGATTCTTGTCATCATCTCGAGCCTGAAATTTTAACCAGTTTAGCAAACAACAATCCTGATGGCTGGACAAAGCAAAACACTTTATGAGTATGAGATCACACTCATACTCACCATCTGCATCTTCTTTTTTAAGTCAGTATTTGCTTGTTGATATGCTTTTGACACTGTGTTCAAATAGTAGATGGCCAGTCTGTGAAACAGTAAAAGTTTTTAAACTAAAGAACATGCCTAAAGTTGTAGTTAATTACACTTTAATCACAAAAATAGGTATAGAGATCGTTTTTATTTTATTTTATTGGTTTCGGTAAGTCTGTACTTTTAAAGTTCATCAGCGTCAAATCATACATGCAAAATTAAAGTACCCCAAGTTATATATATTTGACAAACACAAAACAGCATTAAATTTATATTCAAAGTTTACTTACATCATAAGAAG
Source organism: Phalloptychus januarius (assembly GCA_902982915.1). NCBI lineage: Eukaryota > Metazoa > Chordata > Actinopteri > Cyprinodontiformes > Poeciliidae > Phalloptychus > Phalloptychus januarius. Next base: position 18,528,774 of record CADWAE010000482.1, on the reverse strand, counting down.
AATAGCAGGCATGATGAGCCCAGGGTTGCTGACATATGTAAAAATGTTCCCAATAAAAGCTGGCATAGCCTGTATGGTGTCTATTACCACATCATACATCTTCTCTTGGCCGCTGGAGGAAAATGTGAGATAGTGTTCAATGATTTAACTGCACTTTTAGATCAATGGCTCCACTAAGTATGCAAAAAAATAAAAATATGTGCGTAGAATAAGGGACCGCTTCTTATTTAAATCACCTTTATCCCTCTTTTTGGTGATCTTTCTAAACTCTAGCTAGCTGTTGGCTGATTCACTATTTGAGTGAGAAATCAAACAGAGCCACCTAATAAACTGTCAGTGCATATGACCGAAACTATTTCCTTAACAGACTGCGAGTAACTCGCACAACTATGATCCCAAATGTAACTTGTATTTAATTTTTATCCACTGCCCTACACATCTACGTACCTGAAAGGTCCACAGTCAAAGGATGGTGACAGAGTCATCATGGAGTACACAACAGGAAGCAGGCTAAGAAACAACACCAGCAGCAGCAGGCCCATGTAGAAGTTGTTGGACCGTGAGGCTTTGAAGACTCGCTCATGAGGAACGTTGCAAGCCATCACTGCCCAGGACTGATAGTACATAGAGCTCAAGAGCCGCAGGACGTTCATGCCCACGAGACCAGGAGCATAAAATGCACCCATCCTGTGGATGACAGCAAATGTACAAATATGACTTTAATAAGAGTTTATCAGCTTATATAGAACTAATTATTTAAATAAAGCAAGTTGAGAATAAATATTTAACATCATGTGGTTTTTGACAGGCAACAGTATAAACAGCAAGGAAGTCCAAGGACTTCCCATCTCCCAAAGATAAACAATTTGATCTCATCCTTATATATTGATTAATTGAATTTACCATATCATTCCTTGATTAAATATAATCCCTAGGACATTTCCGCTGATGTCAAACTCTCCATATGAAGGCTAGAATGAACACAACAGCAAGATTAATACATCGACCTGAATTAAAAAACTGCAGGTCAATACACTTTGTAATTGCTGCTCTCTTTGTCACTCGGTCTCTGTCTCCAGCCATCCATCTCCCTCTCTGTAATTAAGATCTCATTTCAATCTCATGTTACCCCTATTGCTTAGGATCGCCTGTCTTGCCAGATGTCACTTTGTAGATCAGGTCCACTTGAAGCTGATGCAAACATTGCCATGTTTACTGTGTTTTACAAGCACAACTATTAAACTGAGGAAAGTTAGATACTGATACCCGCATTTAAAGAACGCAAATGGAGATGAGTATGCAGGAACAAATGTAAACAAACTTCGCTGTTGGTTAGCTAAGCAAGCAAAAATGGAAAGGTAAATTGACACACATGTGAGTACTCACAAATCCGGCCTCCAGGTCCCAGCACCAGCAGTAATTGAGAAAGCGGACAATGAAAGCACGTAGAAAGTCACCGACCAGAATAGTCAAATACGTAACCTGCACATCCGAAACAATTAGCTTCACAAATTCCTGCAGAAGGAAAAAAGGCAAAAGCAAAGAGTAGCAAATATAATCAGATGGACAGTAAGTCATGCTTGTGAGAAAGCAGGACATTTTATCCGTGCCTTCAAATCAATATTGTACAACACATAACGTCAGTGCTCACTCTTCCAACTGCAGTCTCCCAGCAGGGACCCCTGATTACATCAGCGGGGGCCACATTTGGAGGAGGCACATCTGTGGTGTTGTAGAGCAAGCTGTAGTTGGCATAGTATTGATGTAAAGCCCATTCAGTGGCGTTCTTGATGGATTTTTCAGTTTCCAGCTAAAAATGCAGCCAGAACAAACCATTTTTAGTAGCTTTAGTAGTACCATTGAATTAAAGCGATTGTTAAACTTTTCTTTTTCTTTTGCAAGCTTAATGTGATTTCCAAAAAAAACTTAATCTGTGCCATAACATTAAGTAGACAAAACCGATGATTTAAAGGTTTTCCCATTAATTTTTGTTAACAGTGCTAACAGTTAAATTGCCTAAAAAGTTTCTATTCTACATGTAAAACTGTCCTCCAATTTCATTTTTCAACATGTACTGTAGCATTTTGCTTATTTAATGTGACATTTATGTAATTCTTTAAAGTTACCATGTCAAAAATCTACCTAACAGAGTAGGTAGATTTTTAGCTATACCACTGTATAGCTAAAGAAACGCTGTAAACATGTACAGGTAATGTGTGCCCACGTATTTTTTGAGATTGTATGCAATATACCAACACAAAGTTGTGATGAAAACTAGAACCCCACACTATCCACATCAAATTACTAAGTATTTCAGTTAAATACAGAAAAACTGTATCTAAAAATCTAGTTTGAAAATATTTGCAGTTTTATTTTTCTGTTGTAGTGATTTCATGATTAGTGGAAAAATCATTCTTCATGAATTCTGCTGTCTTTTGTATGGCATACCTTGTTATTAACCTCATCAAAGAGAGCAAAGAGAAACGTGTAAAGATTTCCAAGGAAGAGGGCGAAGATGCGTCCCAGTTGCCATTTCAGGGCAATACGCGGATGATAGTCTTCCAACTCTGCAATGGTTTCAAATAGAGGAGGACACACAAGCCCCAGCAGTGACATCACAAACTCCACCTGATACACCGGAGGAGAGAGGTTAATAATTACTGATCTCCTTTGCTGCTCTCCTGTTCCATCTTTGGACATTACATGTAGACTTGCCTCATTGTTTTCAAACCACGTGAGTGTTTTGGGGTCCCTCTTAGCAAAGTCTTGAGACCGTTTCACCACAAAGTAGATGAGATACCCGCTGCCAGCCAGGCTGCACAGGATTAGAAAGTTTGCAAAAACCCTTAGGAAACGACGGAGGTGGATATTCTCATCTTTCTGGTTCTCCTTTTCGTCCACAATAGATTCCTAGAAAACAGGTAAATGGCGTCAAATATACAGTACCGTATTTTCCACACTATAAGGCGCGCATAAAAACCTTCAATTCTCTAAAAAGCCGACAGTGCGCCTTATAATACGGTGCAATTGTTGGCCCATATATGACTGCGCCTCATACATGGGCCAATATTGAGCCACAACAGGTCTAGCAACTACGGTAAGCAGCCATCGACCTCATTTTCCCCCGTAGAAGAAGAAGCACGCGGCGCATGCTGGGAAATATGACTGCGCGAAGTTTGTTCGAAGCACGAACAAACTGAATTAACACAGAATTAATGTAAAACCAAGACTAAGAATACTAGAATATGCATATAAGTTATTGATTTTGCTCGTGTTTTGTCTTTATTTACAGAACATGACCTGTGAATGAGGATGTGTGTGAGCTGCTGTCAGGGTGAAGAGGGGTCAACTGTTCAAGGACACCTAATTGTTTTACTGTTATGTGAAATTCATGCTGGTTGTGTAATAAAAAACAAAAAAAAGTTTTGTGAATGATGTTGAGAGTTAATATCAAAACTTGTTTTTATTCTTTGCTTACCTTTAAACACTGATTTAAGTATTGTAATTTTTAAACTGAGCAGTCATTTTACATCCATGCAAACTCTAATGTAATATTTAAAACTTGAATACATAAAATCAGTTATTTAACAATATGAGGTGTAGCTTATTAATTTGTAGCATTGCATTTTCATATATTTATGCTAGGGATGCCCAAGTCCAGTGTTCCAGAGCGACCACTCTGTGACTTTAGATGCGTTCCTTCTCAAACACCTGGATCATTGACTCATTACTAGGCCTCTACAGAATTGAGTTGCTGCTAATGAAAGAAGTCAGCCTTTTGTCTGGGGTGTGTTTTACCAGGGATGCATCTAAAAGTTGCAGTCTGGAGGACTGCACCTGGGCACTCCTGATTATACCGTCAATGTGGCCCGTTGAAGGTGACCAATATGCTGAAGTGGCCCTCGGTGAAATTAAGTTTGACACCCTTTGGTCTATTCTATGCTTCTTATAATGCGGAGCGCCTCTTATACGGAAAAAAGTTTTTAAATAGGCCATTCATTGAAGGTGCGCCTTATAATAAGGTAACTTGTTTCCTACCTAAAACATGTCGAACTAAACATCTCAAAAGACCTAGACACTTTGGCATTTTGAAATATTTTATTTGGTAAGGTCTTAAGAATTTTTCATGTTCCAAATCTTAAGAAGATTTCATTTTGAAAATTATAAAAACCTAAGCACACAAACAGACACAGCTGCTAACCTTGAAGCTGGTGGTAATGGAGGCGTACTTGTTGTCCGCAGTCTCAGGGTTTCCTATCAGATAGTCCCAGCTGGTGAACATTTTCCAGCTGAAGATGAATTCTCCTTCATCTCCCCCGTCTCCTCCTTCGTTCGCATTACGAGCCATCCTGATAAAATAACAGCCATAAGCCATCCGCTTCATCTAATGGTCGTCCTGCATGTTGATCTTTTGCATACGTTCTGATGACAACCAACAAGCTGTATCCGAAAACGCCGACACTCGTGAGCAGGTAGGACAGAGGGAGTTTGAACTGCAGAACCCCGATGCTTCTATCATTGTTGTAGAATCCGTAGAATAAAACTGAATATTTGCAGTAACCCTGTTGAAGACACGAACATAAACGCAAAAGCAAAAATATACAATTCTTTTGCACAAAAATAGGCTCAATCACTAATAAGGAGATTATCAACCACCAATAAGAATACTTTTGAATCACAGTATAATTACTCCTGTGTGATCAGCTTTCTTCAAAGAGCTTTTGCAGGCGTGGAAGGATCTCCTGTAGTGGTCCATGTTACAGTGGTTCTTTGAAGCCCCTTACTGAAGACACTATTTTTGTATTACAGTCTCATGACGAGGATGTTCAAATTAAAATCATAATGTTTCTCATTTTATGAAGAATCCTTCTTTATACAATAACCTCCACCGGAGTAGAACCAGCCTTTCTTACCAAACAGTAGGACCTGATGCTGCTACCACAACAGATAATGGCAGAAGAGATTAAATTCTCCAAAGCAGACTTATAGAAGACATGCTAACATTAGTCTAATCTTCCTTTAGGAGTAGTTTTATAATCAAATTTAAAAGTTGGAAGGCAGTTTTCTTTCCTTTGTTAGCTCAGCAACTTGCTTTGCATAGCATAGAAATGTAGGAGTGGAGCAAATATGCTCACCCCAAAGTCAAAGAGGACAGAGAAGTCCATAGCCGTGTCCTGTTCATCTCTGGGGACAGTTTTCCTGGGAATTGAACCGTATGGGAGACCCATAAGAACCTAGACGCAAAAGAGAACATAAGAGAGCTGAGAGCATTTATAGAGAAACTCACATTTGCTAACAAGGACTGTGAAAAGAAAGTCCTACCTCAGGAAGCACCACCAGGCCAAAAATGAACCCGAAAAGGACCAGATTTAAACCATACATCCACCTCAAAAAAAGGAAGTATGATGCGACTGAAGACCCGAAGTGACCTGTGCAAAGAGAAAGTCCGGCTCAGAAAAACAGCGGTTGAGGACTTTTAGAGAAACTAGATCTTTGGTACTAACTTTCTACTTCCTTTATCTTCCTCTCCCAGGGTATACAGGCTGTTTTGAAGTTCTCAAAATCCCGATTAAATTTGATTAGTTTCTAGGGGAGAAAAGTTTCAGACAGTCTATCTTCATTTTCCACAATGATTACTTGTTATGCTTGCAATATACTAAATGTTTTACCTTCGCCATCATGACTTTGAAAGCATACAGTTTCCTGCCTTTCCCTTTTCCTAGCGCTCCTTCAAACTTTTCAACAAAATCCTGGGCCTCCCTGTTTGTCCAATCATGGGAAAAAAATATTTATGAATCAAATTATGTCCTCCATTAAGGTAAAGAAGAAGAAAAAAACACTCCCCTTGTAATTGTAACAGTCAGAGTAAACAAGGTGTACGGACACGTCTGGGGTGGTTTACTGATTAATGTTGTTTTGAAGTCCATGAATTGAGTCAACCACAACGACATGCATTAAACAAGCTCATGAAAAAGTTATAGTGTCTCTTCTATCAAACTTCTTTTGGGCAAACCTGTCCTCTCTTATCTCTGCATGAAAACAAACCCTTTCCGACTCACTCGCGCTCTATGACCCAGAAAACAAAAATGGGATTTCAGCCAACGGGTTGAGCTTTTCTCTTTACTTGAGCAGCAACAGCCTCTTCTTCATGCGCCAGGGTTTGTTCCTTAACGTAGCAATCAGCTTCTTCTTTTCCTCCACCTGTTCCTTCAGGGCTGCAATCTCTCCCTCGGACAATGATTCTTCGTCCAAGTCGGAGCTGCTGAAAAGAACATACATGTCTTTTGTGGTCAACTTAGCAGAATTCAGAAAGATTAGTCAGAAATTTTCACCACACTGGAGTAATTTAAGTTTCAAAGGCCACAAAAACAACTTTCTGAAAGTTGTTTCAAGATGGGGATTTTTTTAATGCAAAACGTAATGAGCAGCTTGAAACTATAGGTTTGGCAAACACCTTTTTTATTCTGGCAAGCAGCTTGTTCTTGCAGCTGCTATTATGGTCCTCTAACTTATGTTAAAAATATTAGCTGCATAGATATGGAATGTATTTAGGGGATTCACTTACTATAATGTATTTCAGTAACCTTCATCGATTAGCTTTGTTTGAGGAATATGAATGAGGCTCCATGCAGAAAGGAGCCTAAATCATGCAGAGAAAAGACATTTTCACCTGCTTGTCTTTTTCTTGTCCTTGCTCTCCTCATCTTTTCCTTTGTTGTTTCCCTTCTTGTCATTATTCTGCTCCTCTTTCTCCTTTTTGGACACAGCTCTCCCAGATTTTTTTCCTCTCCCATTGTCTTCCTCACTTTCTTCATCGCTCTGCTCCTTTGAAACCTTCTTCCTGGTCCTGGAGGCTTTTGATCCTTTTCTTGCTGCTGCCTTTCGTTTCTCTCCCTCATCGTCTTCGTCACTGTCCTCGGGTTTGGTTGTCTTCCTCCGTCCTCGTCTTTGAGGGGTCTCGTCCTTATCATCATCTGTCTTCTTGGTTAGTTTCCTTCGTCCTTGTCGTCTGGGTGCCTCGTCCTCATCCTCCTCCTCATCTTCGCTGACTTGCTTGGCTTTACGTTGCAACTTTAATCTCCTGTTTCGACTTTTCCTCCTCGCCTCTTCTGTAAAAAGAAAAAACTGTTTATTGTTAGAAGATGGGATTTACAATGTGGTAGCAGTTTAGAGTCATTCCATATTAATAAAATTTAAGAAGAGTTGCAGAAAAATATATAGGCACCTTAAATGCATTTGCCTTTTATTACTGTTGCATATTCTTAAAAATCAAAAATTGAGAAAATATTTTCAATAAATTTACTGGCTGCATGATTGTTGGCACCAACAACCATGACTTCAAATTCACAAAAACATGCGAATGAAGAAGTAGTAGTTTATCGTTATTTGTACATGTTTTCTGTCTTAAAGCAGGTTACACTGATATTTCCGTTCTTATCTCTTCACCTCAGTAGAAATGATCTTGAATCACTCACCTTCACTGTCGCTGTCAGGCTCAGCATCCACATCCATCCCAACTGGAAGACAATTTACCAAAAATAACCCAACACAAGTTACAGTAACAAACACGTTTTAATCATTTAGTACTATCAGTAAATATAAATGTCTCTAAAGAACAGCAGATTATCACAAAAATCTCACCACTTTCAACATCGACTATGTCATTGTTTCTCCTCTTCGGAGGCATTTTTCCTGAGGTGTTTTTGAGTTCTTTGCTTCTTCTTCTCCTCCTGTCAACCTTTGCATCCAACCTTGAACCCTGTCCATTTATGAGTGAGGCTGCAGAGTCAGCATGCCATTTTTTAAAACTGCATACATTAGCAGGAACAAGTGTGCTAGAGTTAGAGCCATTTAGGGAATCCTTCGTAACAATTAGAGGCTCCAAGCCCATTGGATGAAGAAAGAGAGCCAGAGGAGGAAACGCAGTCTGTCAGACAATGGACCTATCAATCAAAATGTCAATGGAAACTACACCACAGAGGCAGGGGAGGATATACAGTAACTAATTCATTATGTTTATTTATTCTCAACAGGAAACATTTTCAAACTTGAGCCTATTAGTACTCTTCACCAAGTAGAAATATAGATAATGTCCTCATATTGAAGCATATTAAAGCCCAGAAAGGCGACACCTTGTAGAAAAACAGGGCAAAACGCATTAAAGTTGGATGAAACATGAAGTAATCCTGATCAAGAGGGGAAACAAATAGTGTCTGAGCAAACAGTTGGAAGTTTTACTCCAGTCAGACTGCGACTTCATTCATAATCATCCATCCATTTTCCTACACCCTTGTCCCTTACTGGGGTCGGGAGGGTTGCTGGTGCCTATCTCCAACTATGGTTTCAGGCAAGAGGCGGGGTCACCCTGGACAGGTCGCCAGTCTGTCGCAGGGCAACACAGAGACAGACAGGACAAACAAACATGCACACACACACTCACACCTAGGGACAGTTTAGAGAGGCCAATTAACCTGACAGTCATGTTTTGTGTGGGAGGAAGCCGGAGTACCTGGAGAGAACCCACGTGAGAGAACATGCAAACTCCATGCAGAAAGACCGAGGGCCGGGAATCGAACCCAAAACCTTCTTGCTGCAAGGCAACAGCTCTACCAACTGCACCACTGGGCAACCCACTCATAATAATTTCATAGTTAAATCAACTCTATGCAGAGTCCATTTTCTCCGTCTCAGAATTGGTATTAATTTTACTAGAATTATTTCAACAAGAGACCAAGTAGTTTTGAATATTACAAGAGATAAAATTATTCAGTCGCTTGTTGAAATTACTGTGAAACAGTTTAATTAATACCAATTCTGAGAAGGACCAAATGGACTCTGCACAGTGTTGATTTAACTCTATCAAATTTGCTGTCAGTCAGGTTGGTTTTGTATGTTCCAAATCTACTCCAATACTGTGCTTATAAACATATTTTTGCATTGGCAAAGCAAAAACAGTGTCCTATAAAACATATAGGAGAGTTGATTGAAGTGTTATACATTACAAGCAAAACCTTCTTGTATTTTACGTGACAGTTGGTAATTGTAAGGTGGGAGGAAAATGAAACATGGGGTCTAGCAGTTCTGCAAACCCAGAGTGAAATATTTGACCTCTTTTCTCACCTCAAGGTCAGTCAGATTGGACTGAACTGTACAACGCACCACTTACCTGTGCGTCTTCTTACTGTTCATCTGAGCTGACCTTTTAGAAAATGCAAGCTAGGTTAGAAAATGCAAGCTAGGCCAGGACATTTTTTGTGTTAAACACTACCTATTTAAAAATGCAGGAGGAAACAGAAGCTGCTGGCTGCTACACAGATAACAAACAGAAGCAATGAGTTGATGGGTTGCATCTGAAAGAAAAGATGAAGCTTTGGAATTGAGACTTTAATCAACCTCCCTCCATATTGTTTTCCACCTCCTACAAGCCTCAAGCGCTCTTCTGTGTCAGCCTCTCATTCCTTCTTTAGAGTATATGCACTTACTGTCGAGATTCATTTACTTGCTTGTACTGATCTAGCCTCTTACACACAAAGCAAGACAGCATCTAAGCTGTAAAATCAGTGTTTGCACAACCCCTCCTGTCTTCGTTACAGTGCTACGCTATAGATGGTCATCACCTTACAGAGGAAGCCAAGACATCCGGTAATGAGCAATCTGTCAAGGCTAAGTTTCCTGCCACATTGTACCAGTCTGAACTGAGACTGGGAGGGAGCCAAAACTTAACCCCAGTAGCAGGGTGATACAGGGGCCATCTGAGGGTTGATGTCATTGAGATTAACAATGGTTCCTCCTCTTCTTCTCCTGTAACATTAAGGCTTGTGTCCAGCACACAAACAACGCTAATTAATACCATTAATATCCCTCTTCCAACTTCATTAAAGGATGTGACTGACAGTCTGTGGCTCCTCTTTCCTGATGAGCGGCAGACTGTCAGTCAGCGGATCGCAGATAAAAACAGTGTCAATAATTAATCCTTAATGCAAAGTAAGAGGGTTTCATATTAATGGTGGTCTTACCTGATTGAGACTCAGCACTTTTTCCTCAGTCGGAAACACGCACGCACACACACAAACAAACAGACAGACAGCATATATGTAAAGTTATGTAGAAATCTACTATTGTCAAGGAATGAAACATTAGGAAGCTGTGCAAGAACTGAGGAAGATGTTTAGAGAAGATAATGTAACCTTGCAGTCAACCGCAAGGACATTTCTGAAGTTTTGTCATTCAAAAATGTCCGATTATTGGTCAGTTTTCAACAGAAACTAATTCTAAGAAAGATTATCACACTAACTGCCTCCATTTAAGTGTTTTCTTTTGCCAGTTCCCAGGTAAGCCTGAAGCTCTCAATAAGTTCCTTGGCTACAGTTTGTCTTTGTCCTCGCAGTGCCTCTCCAGACTCGGCACCCTGTACATCCTGGGCTCACTTTGCTGATGGAAACCAGGAAGGTATCTTGGTTTCCCATAGTTGCCATTATGACCATTTCTGGGACCAGGGCCTCTCTCTGGGAAGTGTGGTTCTCTGTCACCAACAGACGGGGAAGGGTTGTGCCCATGATACATCCTTTGATTTTTGTTGTAAATTTCTTCATCATCTGCAGAGAAAATAATCTAAATAAAATTGTGTATATTATTTTTAAACCTGAACCAATAATTTTGCCTCAACATCCTTGAAATTTAGACAGCTTTTAGTTTTTGGCAGGGTCATGCTGAGTAGAAAACAGTGTCATCCCACAACTAAATGTAATATGTGCCAATATTCTGCTGTTTAATTGCACCAGATGTGGAGAGTTATTAAATTGTTAGCCAAGTGGAGTTTTATTTTCTCTTATTGGCTTTCTGCTGTATAATTTCAGATTAATAATTAATTTGAGGGGTTGGTTCATATTTCTGAATATCGCTTCATTTAATTTCCCTTTGGAATCAATAAAGTTTGTTTTGAATTTGAATAACAATTACTCCATCTTTAAAGCCATCAGACAATGGCTTTTTGAAGCCTCCTTACTTCTCCAAACTGAAATGGTTAAAACTTCAGTCAAATCACTGACTGCTGATTTAACTCCTGCTGACTGCTGATTTAACATTAAGATACAGGAATTAAATAGCTAATTTACACATTTTTAACCGCTCATGAATTTTCACTGCTATATCCTGAATCCAGCAACACAACCACTTTGTGTGCATTTCTTAAGTAGACAAAACCTGTTTTTATTTTCCTGTTTAAAATATCCCCTTATTTTTGTCTATTTTGTCATGTTGATTTGGTGTTTTCACCCTCTCGTCTTTGAACTGAAGCGTTGTTGTTCCTCTGATGCTCTGCAACCTGAGATGCTGATTTTCTGGCCTCTTCCAGATCCATCTGAGCTTTGAGTGCGGCTTGTTTATTCTTTTTCTTGTTTTCTTCATTTTGCTAGGAACATAGCGCTCAGTTAATTCAGAACATAAATGTTTTAGCTGCACATTAAAATGTGAAGCTTACAGTACAACATAGCTTTGGGATTGATGCAGTTTGAGTTTTCTCTCTGCTGCCCTCTGCTGGTGTGACCATTCTAATGCACTCAATACTGTTACAATGCGGTAAAAAACGGTAAAACAAACATTAATATTGCAAGATTAAATCACATCTTTGGTGAATAAAATGACCAAATTCAGTTTCATTACTTGACTAAACTTAAGTTTCTATGTATTCAAAATCAAAACCATATGATGTGAGGAGAACAAAACGATCTAAACTCTGAGTTACCATCTGTAGTTTCTTCTTCAGTTCCACATTTGCTTCTTTGTAGCTTTTGGATGTGGACTGTAAGTAATAAATGGCCAGTCTGAAAAATAAAAAAGCAGTAGATCATCAATGCTGAAGCACCAAAATATGTCCCAGTAGAAAAACCTCAAAGCATTTTTAAAACTGAATTTACAGCAGGAAAAAGACTATCTACAGTATTTTCTGTTTATGCTTTTGTAACATTTCAGTGCGACAAAAAAAGAAAAAGGAACAAAAATAGAATAGGAAATGCTTTTTACAACACAATGTACAGTATATGTGTTTTTGAGATTATAATTTTGAACCTCTGTGACTTAGAGAAACTTCAAGAAGAAAAAAATAATTCAAATGAATCATTAAAAGCTGAAAAACTAATGTTACATACATATCCGTGATATGTATTTACATTTCTGATCTGTACTGTGTAAACACTAAATTCATATAATCTAATGGTGACTCACACCATGAGCAGTATAAAGGGTAGCACCAGCCCAGGGTTAGATGCATAGCTGAACACTTTACTAAACCAGGCCGGGAAGTCGGACTCCAGCGTCTCTTGGATCACATCAAACATCCTGTTCTTGCCACTGTGAAGACATGATGGCAACTGAGAAAGAAACACGAGGAATTTCAGAAGAGACACGGCAAACCCCTCGATCTTGCATCAGTACCTGAAAGGTCCGCAGTCAAATGAAGGGGGGATGGTTACAATGGTGTAAATAGCTGGTAGAGTGGACAGGAAGAGGATGACCAGCAACATGGCCATGTAGAAGTTGTTGGAGCCCGAGGCTTTGAAGACCCGTTCCTGTGGAACATTGCAGCACATCACAGCCCAGCACTGCAGGTACATGGACACATGGAGCCGCAGGAGGTTCAGAGCCGGCAGGCAGGGGGCATAGAAGGCACCCATCCTGCAGGGGATGGTAAGACCCAGTCATTTTTAGTGTTGTTTATCGTCCTTCCTTATGTTTCTCACAGTACTAGTCGAATTGGCCTGATGTAAAGCCATGAAGTCAGTGCTGACAAATAAAACTGATGTTTTCTTCTCACCAAATCATTCCTTGGTTGAAGATAAGCCCCAGGACATTTCCACTGACATCAAACTCAGAGTAGGAAGGCTTTAGAAGAGTCAGAAACAACACAGTGGTGCCTTATAGACTTGAAATAACATGTAATTTCTCTAGGCAAAAGCTCATGTGTCCATTATATTTTATGAAAAAGAAGACTCACAAATCCAGCCTCCAGGTCCCAACACCAGCAATGGTTCAGAAAACGAACAAGCACAGCTCTCAGGAAATCTCCAATCAGCAGCGTAATATAAGTTGTCATTGTGTCAGATATGATGAGTCGAACAAACTCCTGCATGATGACGCAAACAAATAATAATACTTACCTTAAATCAAAGTTAAATATTCAGAGGTCTGTTTCAGCAGAAGGCAAACATAATCGATTTGTTTTCTTAAATACATTATAATGTAAAAGAAATTCATACCACATTAACTTTTTCATATTTCGAAATACAAGAACTACAATTTCTTAGTTATATAAAAATAAACTTAAAACATGTCAAATCCTTTAGTATTGTGCCCGTCTAAACTCGGTATCCTGAAAAGTAGCAAGAAGGTCCACATATGTTACAAAATGTAAAAAGCTGCTGCTGGAGAGCCAGGCAAAGACCTTTAATATGGTTTGCAAATGTGCGTAATATTTGCTGTTTAAATTTATTTAAACCATAAGAAATAATTGTTAAATATGTTTAGTAAAAGTGGCTCTTCACTGATGTAAATACCTTAAGTCAAAATCAGAATAAATGGTTGAATTAAATGGATAAAATACAAAAAAAAAAACACTGTAAAAAAACATTTTTGAAATATTAATCTGTTAAAAGTATTATTTGAATTCTTGCTTTCTGATTTGTTTTTAATTTGTTCTAACATCCTTAAATAAAGTCTGTCCACTTAATATAATAAGCTGGAGCAGCAATCATATCAGACTTGCATAATAGTTCAAACACACATGCAGTCTGACCTGCCCCACCATCGTCTCCCAGCAGGGCCCTCTCGGCACATCAGCAGGGTGGATGGTGATGGGTACAGCGGTGCTGTTTTCTGATCCTGTGCCATTATAAAGACTAGCTTCCCACATAGTAATGTTATACTTTATTACTTTCTCCTCCTTCCTCTGTGAAAGACGTTCTGTGATGAACCATGTTGGAAGAAAACCATTTCATACAATCAGACTCACAGTTCCTCACTTTAAGGTTGATCGCATCCATCAGGGCGATGATGAAGGTGTACAGGTTTCCTAGGAAAAGGGCAAAGATGCGACCCAGCTGCCACTGCAGGGCGACCCGGGGGTGGTAGTTCTCCAGAGTGCTGATGACGTCAAACAGCATGGGGCAGAACATTCCCAGTAACGACATGACCATATTAACCTGAAAGACCCAAAGACAGCCACAGAGATACTCTTATAACATGTTTCCGTCAAATTCTCCACTATCCTTTAGTCTGTGCATAGTGACGTTACTGTCAGTAATTGTACCACTTCCTCTTTGGGTTCAAATTGCAATGTCTTACAATCCCCGTAAAGCAAATAAAATAGGCAAAAATATTGTTGCAGCTATTCAACTCTTGAGAGGATGAACCTGACAAGTATTAAGTTTATGAATAACACTAAAATCCACTTACTGTTTGATTTTCATTATTCTGTTAAGTTAGATTTCTCTTAATACAGCATCAACTACAGAATTCAATCAGATATTCAACAGTGAGCTCACACTTATAAATAAAAAAGAACAATCCTATATTAAAGAAGACATAGCAAATACATCTAAAAAATCTAATCATTTAATGAAATTATTTTGATTAAATGGAATTAATCAAATATTCTATTGTAATAATCATTTCACTTTATTATTATTATTATTTGTTCCTTTTTCACCTCATTTCTTTCCCACCAGGTGTGATTCTCCAGACCATCCAGGGCAAACTTCTGAGAGCGACGTACCACAAAGTAAATGAGGTATCCACTTCCTGCCAAGCAGCACAACACCAGGAAATTGGCCAGCACACGCAGGAAACGAGTCAGGTGGATGTTGTCGTCCTTTCGGCTCTCTTGCTCCTCCAAGATTGCTTCCTGTAGATGTCAGACAGCACAACCGACTAACTCTGCTGTGCAGCTTCATTTGTTGCTCCATTGGATATTAGACAGAGAGCAGGCCTGACCTTAAAACAGGTGGTGATGGAGGCAAACTTGTTGTCTGCAGTCTCAGGATTTCCTATCAGGTAATCCCAGCTTGTGAACATTTTCCAGCTGAAATTGAAGCTGTTATCATCTCCGATCCCTGACTCGTTTGCATTTCGCGCCATCCTTCAGTCAGAAAGAATGCATTCTCTATGCAATCTCGTATAATGAAGACATACTGTCATTCAACACCGCCGCAGAAAACTTACGTCCGTATGACGACCATATAGCTGTAGGCAACTGTACCCACACCAACCAGGAAGTACGACAGCGGCATCCGAAACTTGAACCAGCCAATAGCACGCTGGTTGTTATAGTAACCATAGAAGAGGACCGAATACTGAGCGTAACCCTATGAGTGAAATTAAACAAATGAAAAAGGCAAATTAAACATCTTGTTTTAGGTGGAAATCAATGTGTCACATCTCTAACTGACCCCAAAGTCCCAAAGGACAGCAAAGTCCATGGCCCCGGCTTCCTCGGCTCTGGGGACAGTTTTTCTCGGGATGCTGCCGTAGGGCCTCCCCATTAATGCCTGTTCAAAAAAAAGTAAAGAGGAGATTGAGCCTTATTTGCAAAATAAAATATTACTAGAGAGCAATGAAAAAAAAAGCTGGAGTACCTCTGGTACCATAACCAGGCCGAAGGTCAAACCAAACAGGATCATGTTGATGCCGTACATCCACCGTAAGAAGATGAAGTATGAGGCAACCGAGGAGCCGAAATGACCTGAATGACACATTAAATACAAAGGCTTTTCACATTTTGTCATCTTTCAACTACAAAGATTCTAAATGAAAATTAGCACTTTCTTCTTTGATTTCCAATTTTGACTTGCAATCATTCACTTCCTGCTAGAGAGCCCCCTGGTGGTTGAAGAAAAATCCACAGGAAAGCCGCACCCGGCTATAAGCCCCATGGTTCAAAGCGTGGGGACAAAGTAGCGGCTTATAGTCCAAAAAATGTGGTACTCAAAATGTGTTTCTGAAAATATATTTTTTTAAGTTCTATTCAAATACATTTTAACATATGTCTTCTTACTCATAAAAATGTTTGAAAGCAGCTTACTTTCAATCTCTTTTATTTTCATCTCCCATGGGATGCAGGCTGTTTTGAAGTTCTCGAAGTCTCTTTGAAACTTCATCCACTTCTAATGATGCAATGATTATAAAAATGAAAAAAATAGTATTAATTTGAGATTTTTTTCTGAATAAGTGAGAGTTGCTATATACTTGCCTTTGCCATCATGACCTTGTATGCATAGAGCTTCCTGCCTTTCCCTTTCCCCAAAGCTCCCTCATATTTCTCCACAAATTGCTGAGACTCTCTAAAAGTCAGTAAATAAAGTATTGGCAAGTGACTTTTTTAAAGTCATTTTGAGGGGTTTTTTTTAAGCAATAAATAAAAGTGTACCGTAAAGTGACAAGTTTCTGTTTCATTGGCCAGGGCTTCCCCCTCAGACTTTGGATCAGTTTCTTCTTCTCATCCACTGCCTCCTTCAGCTTCTCCAACTCCTCCGGCGACAGTAACTCAGGCCTCACCTCTCCATCATTATTAACCTCTTCTTCATCGTCACCTTCCTCACTCGTCTCTGAACTGAATAATTTCAGAAGGCTCTGTTAATGAGTGACAAGACATTTTCCTTTAGAAGCTGGAGCGATCACATCAGATGAGGCATTACCTCGTTTCAACGACTTTTTTGGACTTTTTCTTCTTCTTCACTCCAAGTGCTTTCTCTTTTTTCTTATGTTGATCTCCACTTTCCATTTTCTCCTTATTTTTGGCACATACAAGTTTCAGTGTTCCCTTTTCACTTCTTTCCTGACCTTCTCCATCCTCCTTCCCCTTCAACTTTCTTGTTTTCTCATTTTTGATGTTCTTTGATTTTGTTTTCTTGGCCCTGGTTTCATCCCGCTTCCCTTCCATCCCCTCATGTCCGTTTGTTTCATGTTCAGATTTTACTCTTCGCCTCCTACCCCTCTCTCTTCTCTCTGTCTTGGATTGAGATTCCTCTCTTGTTTCTTGCACTGATTTGGATGATCTTTTTCTTCTCTGATTTTCTCTCTTGCTTTTTTCTCTGTCACTAGTTCTTCTCTTCCTTTTGTGTTTTTCCTTCTCATGATTTTCTTGAAAATTTTCATCACCTGGTGAGAAATGAGAAGGGCGAGGGAAGTGATTTTATGTTTCCATTTTATGCTGTCCAGCCAGATTCACCTGGTTTAGTGTTTTACATTTCCACAGTAGGATGATTTGGTGAGATAAAATCTGGTCAAAACACAATCTCTGGATATAAAGTTCTGCTTAATGTCCAAATTATTTTATTTTTGCAATAAAATAGCTCCCAGAAGTAAATAGTCTGAAATGTTTTTATTCATGACTGACATTTTACATATTGACTTACCTGCAAAATCCAGTTCAATGTCAGCTGTGGGAGAAAAACAATCCCAGACTAAAATCAGGACAAATGATCAAATGTATTCTACTATCAATATATTCAATCTGCATGTTGGAAAAACTAAAAATAATAGAGATTAACTATGGGCAGACATGTTCTGCAAGCAGAACTGTTATGTTTTATTTAACATAACCTAACACACATTTTAAAGCCATATAATGTTTTAATCTCCAATGTTATTTTTCAACCATCTGTCTTCACATCAACCACAAAAGGTCAGGCTTTAATCTCAGCATGGTGTCTTGCTGTCAGCACCTAAAGTCTGTGTGCAATTTTGGAAAAAAGGCAAAAGTGAGTGTTGGAGGTGCAGGGCCAAAATTGGAGAATTGGGACCGTACGCCCCATGTCGTAACTTCGATGTCCAAAATGGCAGGACTGCTTACAGTTTAGGCAGATGTGCTGCTAAAAGGTACAACTACAACAAAACAAATTATTTTAAATGTACAGTAAAGGTATTTTTGCTTTCCAATGTCATCGCTGGAGTTATTTGACAGTTAAAATTTGTTTTATGACTTGTTGAATACAGAGCAAAATTCAATGTAATCACACATCACACATGTTCATTAGAGTGACAAAAAAATTATTTAAATATTTTGCTTTTGTACTTATTTTATTTTACATTTGAAAACTATTTTATTTCTTATTTTTTGCAACAGACAGCTTGCAGAAAATGGCAGAAAATACACATTAAAATGTATCAATGTTTAATTTAACAAAATGTGGTTTGACTAATTAGAAACATGATAACATATTCAGCTGTTACTCAAAAAAATATCCCTTTTATGTGGTGGTTACAAAGATCAAGTTAAGGACAAACATAAGGCATACAGTATATGTAAAAAAAAAAATAGAAAAAAGCCCTACACTGGCTTTTTTCTATTTTGATTCTACATTGTGAAAAATAAAAAGACTAATGGAAATAAAATGTCTTTTCTAAAAGAAACTATGAATCTTTTGACTTTATAGACCAAAATGTAACAAGAAATTCATAAGGAACACTCTGTTATGGACAAGAGGACTCTTTGTCTTTTTTTCTATCTGTTTTATCTGCTTACATGCACATGGCTACACGCTGACATAACCATGACACTTTAGACTGGCGGCAGTCAAACAAAAACAAAAACGCTGATTAAATATTCAAGTTAAGAACTGAACCATAAGTAAATTTTTTACAGCCAAAATATTAGCTGGAAATGGTGCATATTGTAGATCTATAGTCAGAGTTATGATATCAATAAATACCTGTCAAAATATCACCACTGATGAATGGCGTCCACTATAGTGGACAGGTAATCAGTCGTAATTTCTCCAAATTAAAAGTTATTATTTGGAAAATACATCAGTAGTTTGAGTCTTTAGGAGTTGCTTGATGTCACAATATTCCTTATGTGCAAGAATTTTCTACAGTAGAAGGAGGGACTGGATATTCCTGAGTTGGTCAGCATGCTTTTTCATCTATCTGCCATATTGGATTTAACTAAATTGTCTTGCACTTGCAGTGGATGGTCAGTAGTTGGCAGTGTATTGTATTATGCACTAATGTTCACTTTAGAGGTTTTGGTTCTGCATAGTCTGTGTGCATTTACAACATAAAAACTCACATATTCACAAGAAAATGGCTTGTAGATGGCTGTCCACTGTCCGCAATGCATGAAGTAGGTTATATATATAATGCATAGTCTGAGGTGCCAACAAGGCACCTCAGACTGTTTCTGAGCTGTTTCTGAGACATAAAATATATTTGGAGGCTCAATTGTGCAGAAGTTTGTGAAGTCAAACTTCAGAAAGTCAAACTTCACAAAGAAGTTTGTGAAGTCAAACTTCACAAACTTCATTCTGTGTCTCACAGAATGAACTTAGTTCCTGTAAGTTTTTGTCAGACAAAATGTGTAAGTTCAGGACATATTTGAAATATTTTTAAAACAAAATGTTTAAAGGATTTCATGTGGCACATTATAACAAATCCTAAAACAAAACAAATAGTAAAGTAAAACAAAAGATTTGTATACATCCTATGTTTAAGTCTCATTCATGCAGGTCAAGGACTTGTATAACATGGTCAAGATTATGTTAATATAAAATTTAATGCATACAACTGTAACTGTCTGATCCACTGATGTTACAAGATCCTCAGCAACTGATTTAATATCAGTAATATCAATCCATGCAAAGCTTTAAAAAGTCCGTTTTAAAATTGAGATTTCTGGCCTGAGTGAGAACTTCGACTGACTGACCTGAAATATTCATATAACATATGTCTGCTGTCTTACCTCTGCAGGCTGTAGCAGTCTGCCACAAACACAAAACCTTATCCAAGACCAAAGTCTACTAGTATTGGGATCTTATTGAGTTTTAGCAATGTATTCTTTGCTGGCAGTAGATGCTTCAGTGAAGGAGCATCAACTTGACAGGATTTGTCAAGTTGAGCTTATTAAATTAAAAGGAATCCTACAAATCCTCAGCTCACTTTGCTCTTTCCTTTGTCATGAAAATGTTTCATGACAAATGAAACGTTTGAACAGCCAGAAATAAAAACTGTTAGACGTACAGAGAGCCTGGACAACCATGGATCAGATGTTAGGGGAGGCCCAGTCAGCCTGTCAGAGATCAGTCCTGTGATTGGACAGATCCGTGTCCGTCCTGTGATTGGTGGCGTCCTGTCCAGCAGGAAGTTGTGAACAGAGTTTAAAAGCTGCTGCAAGACTGCCCACATTCACAGGAAGCTGGGCCAGCAATGGCTCTGCTGAAGGTTCTGCTGCTGCTACTGGGGCCGGGTGAGATGGACAGGCTGGAGACACTGGACACACTGGAGACATGTCCACTGGCTCTGAATGCTATGAATTATGTTGATCTGTGTTTTTTTTTATTTTTCTTATAAAGCTGTCATGTTGGTTTCATATTTCTACTGTGTGGATTTAATTAGCTTAAAACAGCAACTCTTTTCTTCAGGTGTTGCAGTGTGCTCAGTGTCTCTGCAGAAGAGAATCATTGGAGGTCAGAACTGTAGAAACGATGAGCGACACTATCATGTGAAAGTCTATAGACATAATAGAACTACAGAGACATTCTGTGGAGGATCTCTGATCAGTGATCAGTGGGTTCTGACTGCAACTCACTGCTGGACATCAGAACCAGGATGGTGAGTCAGGAACAGTTTTACTGAAAAATCACCAATAACTGACTGTTTCTTTAATAATTGAGTCTTTTCTGCATAGGACTAATGAGGCACATCTAGCAGTTCATCCTAGACATGTTAGAAAGTTGATGTATCTAATCACTCACCGAGAGGTTTATAGTGACAGCAACGGTCGTCAACATGATATCGCGCTCCTGAAGCTGCCAGAAAAGATAACAACAATCCGACCAATCAAACTACCTGACTGTCCAGATACTCTCCTGCTGTAAGTTTTATCTTCTTAAATTTCAAAATTTGGTTCTTGATCTGCAAGATGAGGCAAAATTCATCCAGGACAATGTTTGAGCTCTGGCCTCCCAGAGTTAGTTGTTTTTATTAATGTGACTTATTTTCAGTTTTGTTTTTCTTGTGTTTCAGTGGCACCAAGGTCCAGATTGCAGGTTATGGGTCAGCACAAGTTGGCTTTTTTAACAAAAGAGGTGAGATGAATGTTCATGTTTGTCATTGTTTTTATTACATTAAAATGATTCAGATGATTCAAATCAGATTTTAGACTCTCTGCTGAAGCTGAACTTAGCAATTTGTTGAAGTTTTGATCATCAAACTCTCAAATTTGAACAAGCACACATTAAAGGTCCCTCCCCTGTAACATCAACAGCATGTACATGAGCATTGATTTACAGCGCTAAGACCCTCCTCTTGGCTCTGATTGGTTGTTTTTGACCTGGAGCGGTACATTCTGCAAATAGCTAGAAAAAAGGGAGCAGGTGGAGGAGATCAAGCTTTTCTTAGATTATCTGCCTCATATTAACCATGAGGACATAGTGACAGTTTTGATACAAATGTTAAAAAAAACATTTTATACACGTGACGTACTAAAGTTTAATAACCACAGATGAGGCAATATCCTGAGAAAAATATGTCAACTCTTAAACAGACCTTACATGTTTATGTTGCTTTTCCTCTACAGTTATACATCGTCCACATGTCCTTCAGTGTGCAGAGTTAAAGATTGATAAGAATGAAAAGTTGGAAAAGATAATGGCAAAACACAAGCTCGTTAAGATCGGTTACCAGAAGTGGTACAGTGTGAGCAGCACTAAGAAGGACGTATCTCAAGTACGTCGGTCTTTAAACAATTTTCTGCACAAAATTTAGACATTGTTTCTATTTTATCAGATAATCACAGCAGCAAAACAACTAAAATCTTTGTGTTTATTACAGGGCGACTCTGGTGGAGGATTTGTGTTCAACAACAGGCTGTATGGCGTTTCTTCCTTTGGTGGAAATCCATTTTATGCATTCGAAGCACCAAATGCTTTCCTGGATGTTTGTGCCTACAAGCAGTGGATAGAGGACACAATTAAGTAACTAAAAACCCTAGGCTGCTAGGTGTCTGTATTGTGGCTAAATGCTCCCAGCATCATAAAATCATAAAGTTCAAGTTCATCTTTAAATTTCAGTTTCATTTTCATTTTTTGATTTACATATGCTGGATTATTTGGGGATTTATGTTGTTGTGTATATTATCTATGATAATATCTTATTTCTCAATAGGTAAAGCTTCTGTTTGTAATAATCATGTAATAATATTCACTGTCACATGACTGGGAAATAAAAGGCTTTTATCTGATCAGATTGTTTCTGGTTGTTAGTGAAGAAAATAATATATTTTTGAATCCAGAAAAAACTGTGTTAGCAACTACTTTTTAGACTCTTATTTTTCAAACTGAGAAATGGAATTAGACCTTCTTTATTTCTTTTGCTCTTTCCTTTGGTTTGTTTTTAGGCCCAAGCAGCAGAAGTGGTGCAAAGGCCTGTTGTAATCAGTTGTTTAAAAAACAACTTCTGTTTTTCAGAAGAAGTTATTTAAAACTAGAGTCGTTTGACAGTTAAACTTTTTTAAAAAGTTGTAAAATAAATATGGCAAACTCCTTTGCAAAATATAGCAAAAACCTTTGTTATATTTTTGCTATATAATAAAAGTTATATAATTTAATATAATTTTTACTATATTTTACAATACTAAAGTCAAGCATAATTCATCAGAAGCAGAGTTTTGTATGCAATCTGAAATATTTGAAAAAGTACAATAGTAAAATTTAGTAAAAGTGTAGACTCTAGAGAATGTACTGTACTGTAGAGAATTCCACCATAGGATTGCACTGTAAACCTGAAAACGATAAAAAATCTGCTTAAAACTTAAATCGCAATCTTGGAAAAATCATCAGAGATATGAAAAAGCAGAGACATTTGAAGGTGGTTTAAAGTCTTGCGACTTCTTTAAAAGTTGAATGGAATTTCTACATTGAAGTAGTAAGCTGTGAAAAGCAGAAGATTTTAGTAGAATTTTGTCCAATTTCAATGTATTTCAATGGGGCTGAAATTTGCACAAAAGCAAATATTTTAAAAAAGTGAAAAAGTAAAATTTTGCAAAAGATACAGCAGAAATCTCCAAAACGTTTTGATATATGTGTTAGTAAAATTGGAGCAATGCATTCTCACTGATTAATAGAAATCGTGCACATAACTGTAGCCATATGATATAACTAACCACTCGCTTCTTGAATGACATTAGCTTTATTAAATCCAGTCAATTTTTTATATTGTGGATGCCACACTGACCCCTTTGACTGGCTGAGCCAAACCTTATTGTCCACATGGGACTATTGTACTGTTGTAAATAGGGATAAAGAGGAAAACAAAGAGGACCACTGACAGACCGAACAGATATTTATGTAGTTGGTCTTTTGCTGTGTGTCCTTAGTGTAACCGGAGTGGGCAGCACACGGGTCATTACGGTCAGGTGCAGCCGAGGGGCACAAAGGAGTCAGACAATAGCCTGGTGAAGTAGAGAGGGAGAGGATAAGCCTACAAGGATAAGAGAGCAGGGACCATCTCCAAAAAAAGGTTAGTTAGTTTAGTTAGGAGGAAACAACGTACAATTGCCTGTAAAAGTAGTTTTTGTCTGGCTACAGCCACAAAATTCAATGTACTTTATTGAGATTTTAGGTAAAAAACCAACATTAAATAGAGCATATTTGTGAAGTGAAAGGAAAACCATACTTTGTTTTCAAATTTTTTACAAATAAAGACCTGAAAACTATGGAGTCCAAACATTCAATATCGCATATCTCATATTCAATATATTATATATCTCTATCTCAGTATTTGAAATCCAGTACAAATAAGGTTTTCTGTGATGCCATTAGTTAGAGAATATTTGTGAACAATTGTCAGAAAATAAAAAGGAAAAAGCCAACAGGTCACAGAGAAGGTTGTAGGAAACAACATCCCAAACTTTCAGTGCTGTTATCTCCACCAATT
The DNA here is from genome assembly GCA_902982915.1 of Phalloptychus januarius. Classification (NCBI taxonomy): domain Eukaryota; kingdom Metazoa; phylum Chordata; class Actinopteri; order Cyprinodontiformes; family Poeciliidae; genus Phalloptychus; species Phalloptychus januarius. Next base: position 18,504,852 of record CADWAE010000482.1, on the reverse strand, counting down.
AAAAATAGAAAGAGTATGGCATAACTGCACACCTCCCAAGATGTGACTGATCAGCAATTGGCCATTCACTACACCATCTGGCTTTAATGGGAGACTGACAAGAGAATGTAAATATTGAAACAAAATCATAAGAAGAGCCCTTTTAATTTTTTGACACAGGACATATAAGGACTGGTAGAGACCAAGCTTAAAATTTCTTACCTGCACAGAAAACTGTATAGATAATATAAAAGTGGGTAAAGCATCTTACCCTGCTTGTATAGCAAAAATCTAAGCTAATTTACGACAAACCTAATAAGTCCTGAGTTGTACTACATTAGAAAAGCAGAGCAGCAAAGCCTATCCAGTAATGTGAACGTGGTCAGTATCTTACTGTCGTTCTCTGAGGTGATCAGGGTATCTGTAGGCATCTTCCTCTCATGGTCCTGTGTCTTCTAGAAAAGACAACATCAGAAGGTGATGTAAACTGCTAACCAACCAAAGTTGCAGGGTTTAATACTTCCTCACTGCTGTTGTACCTTCTACATCACAAGAGGGGAACCCTATTCCAGCTCATGCACCGCTTTGGAGATGAAGGGTGTGGGTGCAGGTCCAGGTGTATGTCTTTATGCAGGTGCGCTGATGGTTTGGCACATGATGGGTAACTTGCCTGAGAAGTTTACTTTTTCCTCACCACCCATCGACCCGAGGCAGGAACAATGATGAGCTGGAAACTCTAGAGCCAAGCAATTTCACTAGCAATCAATTATTCAGAACTGTTATGACTGCCTTTTATGCAGCTGTGTGTGGATTTGAAAGATTATGCACCACGTGAGAGAGAGAGAGAGAGAGAGAGAGAGAGACAGTTCAAGGTCTATGAATGGAGGTTAAAGGCAGGCCAGGTAAAAGTGAAGATGAGGGCTCTTTGTATAAGAGCATTCTTTTTCCTGCATAAGAAGTGTCAGGGTTCAACAAGAAGTAAATCCTAAAACAAAAGGATTTTAGGATGACTTATCAACTTTTAACATCTATTGACAAAATTTTTTTTACACGTTCATCTTCACATAAAAGCTCAGGCTCCAGCAAATTGACTGGAAAACATGCAAAAATGTATTTCAACATCTGGATTTTGTTTCTCAAGTCTTTTGGAGCCACAAACAAGTTTTCCTATGTACATGTATAACTGATGGATGGTCGTGTTGACAAATTCTTTCACCCAAACCCTGTATCTCTGTAGCTCCTCTGGAGTTACAATAGGCATCTGAGCTTCTTCTTTGATTAAGTTTCTCCTCGGCGGTGGTGGTGGGAGTTTATCCTGTAAATGTCCTGGATTTGATAGAGCGATGTACAAGCATGGGTCACCGTTTGTTCGGTCAGTCAGATTAAGTTGACAACCGAATCAAAGTGCTGTATGAATGTAAAGAAATGTGGGAGCTAAAAAACAAACTTTATTCAAAGATGATAAATAACTAAATGTAACATTTAGTCTACAAGTTAAGCTTCTATGGGCCAAAGTGGTTGATCCATCTGAGTCATCTGAATGTGTGCCTCATCCTGCAAAAAAAATAGAACCCCAGGGTTCAGTATTAACATTGTTTTGGTTTCATTTGCTTTATTTTTTAGTGAACCTGTTTCTGATTGCTTTGAATGTAACACTAGCTAATAGTTTTTGCACTACTGTTTCATTCGCAGCGAAGTGCTTGTTGTATGGCTTCCATTTAAAGCCTTATTTTAAGAGTTAAGAGTTATTTTTTATGCAAAATGTCATGTGTTTGAACAAGCAGCATGCAACGATGTAGAAATAAGTAAAGTTAGTGCCAGCATGATCCTGCAGGAGGCGGTATTGCTCCAAACTGAAAACTTTCTAGTTGTAAGAAACTATAGTTTTGCCTTCTTAAACATAGTTTTATTCTTTTACATGCTTCTTGTTTTGTATGTAATGATAATCTGGAGTTTTCCTTTTTGCATTTAAGAGCCCAAAACCGAGTGTGTGTGTTTGGATGAAAGACAAATTGTTCAGTTTGTCAATGCTAAAGTTAAACTTTTCTATCTGCACAGAATACAAGGGAGGTGAAAACGGTCAGCAAGGCCATTTGAGTAGATAGTTGTGTTGAAACAAACTACAGGTTAAATAATGTAAAATAAAACACTATTATTTTACATGAACATGTTTGTTTTTGTTCTACTGATAATGCATGTGTCATCATAAGGGATACTGAAATAATATGTTTACACTGAAACTGGACACCAAAGTAATTAAAAATGCAAAATGTATGTTCTGTGTGCAAATGGTTTGGTTTAGTTTTTCTGGCATCGATGATTTGTCAACATATTTCTGCCTCTGGCGTAAAAATAGCAACATGTAAGAATGTATTTTCTTTTACGCACTGGTCATTCCAGAAACCAGTTAGTCCAAATATTCGCCAATATGATCCGTCCTACTTAAAACCAACGTCCACCACAGAAAGTCTTTGTTTAAAATAGAAATTTTGAAGGATCCAGTTTCGTCACAACCGCTTGGTAAACTGCTTTTTGCTTTGTTTTGTTTGTTTGTTGTTATTTTGAACATATTCTCATATCAAACTTGCTTTGATGATTTGACATATTCTTACAGTGTAATAAGGTGTAGCATGACTGTCCCTGCCACTTGTAACAAATGTTTTATTTATACCAAGGTCAGGTTTAAGCTCAAATAATCCAGTGTTCTTTAAAAAAGAGAAGTGGTTCAATTTCAGATTACCCTGCACCTCTGTTTAATTGTTCTCCTATTTTGTTTGTTTCACTTCTTAAAGCTCTGCCTATACCAGGCTATAAATAGTCTAAATGGTATAAATGGTTGATTTCACTAAGACAAATTGCACATTTTAGTAACATATATAATAATTTCAATCATTATTCTGTAATCTTTTACAGTTTTATAGAAAAAAGATTTCTTTTTTTTTTTACTTAGACTTCGTCTCAATTTAATGTTATTTTTCTTTACACCCAGAGTGAAGTCCCGTATTTCACAAACTAGAACTCATGTTGGATAGCTTCTTTAAATATAGAGTGAAATATTTCATTCCTTCATTTTTCTTAATGTTGATGATTATGGCATAAATACATGATGAGAACTCAAAATTCTGAGTTTCAGAAAATGACATTGCTGTGTTATAACATATTCAAAGAAGGCTTAGTGGAAGGAAAAAGTGCACTTTACTTAACTATTTACAATTTATGCAACATATAAAAGAGCATACTCAGTAATAAAGCTAATGCACTTACCAACCTGAGAAGAAACCTGTATATTTTTGCTCCACTAAAAACATTATGGCGTAGACTACCTGGTTACACATCCCAGCTGCACCTCAACCATGTTCTTGAGGTGCAGAGCATGTGGACGCTGCTTTCATCGTTCATGTCCTTTAACTAAGAGTGAGCTTGAACATATAATTTTATTCTAATTAATTTCTCAGCAGTAGGTATAGCCACAACAAATCTATTGAAAATCTGTCTGGATTTCAGCTGGTGCAGTTTGTTGAATTTATTTTGTTTGGTTTGTGAAAAATGAACATTTTTATAGAACATTCATTTATAGAACAGATTATCATAGCCAACGTTTATTGTGCTCGATAAAAAGTGGGTTAAATCTTAAACTTTATGCACTTGCCGCTAAAATAATGAAAACAAACAACTTAGGATTCTTTTCTTTGGACATTCATTGTGGAAACTGTGGACATGTGATCTTTGCACAGAACATGCTGCCCGTTCCTGTTGTGAGGCTCACTGTGCAGCCTGGTGGCTTTTTGTCATCATACTGTCAGAACAGTAAATGATAGAGGAGCATTGATGAGTTGCAGTGGCTCCAGTTGATATTTCTTTTAAGCAAATATAACATTTGTTTGTAGCTGTCAGTATGCAGATATTAGGCAGTGAGTCATCAACCTAAAAGAGCAGCAGATGAACCGACTGTCGCCAGGCTCTCTGCTCACAACAAGAAAGGCAGGAAAAGCTGGAGGCACAGGGAGAAAGGCTTTCTGATGAGGTCATCAGACCTTGGTTTAAATTAACGGGAGAACCTAATATAAATGCTTTATATGACTTTTTATCATGCTGTAAAATCACATTCAGTCAATTAATGTTTCCCAAAGTTAATGGTTCTATTATTGTAGCAACAGTAAGAATGATTAGCACAATGGTTTATTTCTAATGTACAGTGCAAAAATATCCCTATTCCTTGAAGCTGCCAACGAGTGTTGCATTACAGCCAGTTTAGTTTTGTGAGATTTTATGAAAAAACACCAAGAAGAGAATGATTGTGAACAAGGAAAAAATATTATACACAGTTCTCAGAATTGAAAATCTTAAAAGTTTGTGGATTTCTATTCCGTCCTCTAGGACAAAAGACTAACACTTTTTTCCTGTTATTCTTTGGAAAATACCTCAGATCAGACTGATCTTTCAAGTTCAGTTTTTAAGTATTTCCGTAAATTCACAGTTGGATTTAGGTCTGGTTTTGACTAGACAGCTTCAACACATGAATATGGTTTAATCTGAACAATTCAATTTTTGCTCTGATTAAATATTTAAGGACTTTCATACACTGAAAGGTAAACCTCCACTCCAGTCTCAAGTCTTTTGCAGTCTCCAACATGTTTTCTTCCAAGATTGCCCTGGGCTTAGCTCCATCCATCTTCCCATCATCTCTGAGGAACTCACCTGTCACAGCTGAAGAAAAACAACCACTATATAAAAACGATGTGCTTAAGTTATTATTACACCAGAAATACATTTCTTGATTTTGTTTTTTATTGTATTCACTGCATGGCTTTTGGCAAAAATCCAGTTGAACTTCTTTGGATTTGTTTTTCTTACCAATTATCCATAAAGGCAATTGGTTTTATGTGAGATAATCAATCCCAATAAAGTACCTTGAAGTTTATTGCTGTAACATGACCAAATACAAAAAGGTTAATAGAGTGTGAATCCTTGTGCAAGGTGCTGTATCTTATTTGTAGCAGAACATAAATGCAAAAAAATTGTCTGTTTGAAATATTTAGTCTTTCAGACAATACCAGTGTTCCTCTAACCTGAACAGAACAACCTGGAACTTTAAGATTAACGCCTCCTCCGTTAAAAAACTTGATGGTAAATATAAAGCGGCAGGGAGCCAAGGCCCAGAGGGCTGAACCTGGCTTGTGTTTGTTCGAGAAAGAAGGAGAGTAAGAGAAAAGCGCACGATAATCCAGGTGTGACTCAGACTGTAAACACATTTTTTGCCACCGGCACTGATATGAGACAATGATCACCTGGCAGATACTTGTATTCAAGCACAATGAATGATAGTTTCAGTGCCATACAGGTTTTTCTGTACCTTCAGGACCTACTGGGATGACAGATTACTTTAGTGCAGCAGTTAAACTAGTTTTAAAATTTCAGGGAGAACAGAAAAACAGAGCTGCATTCAGTTTCACCAGCACTCATGTCTCTAATGTGAAACCCACTTTGATCTCTCCCTGGCTTCCCCATAATTAAAAAGTCCCTCTTCCTGTTTCAGTTTTCTCTGCGGCTGAAAGAAGCATTCACACCAACTGAAACTTTTCACATTTTCTTCATTTACGTCAAATGTCAAAACGCAACGTATTCCAGTAGAGGTGCATTTTACTGCGCAAATAAAGTAGACTGAAACTTTGATGTACAACAGACACATGTTTTTGTTTTTAAATAAAAATCTGAGAGGTGTTCATTTCTGTCAGTAAATAAGGCAATCAATCATTCTTTAATTTTAAAGCCCTTTTGTATGTGTACACAAAGGGTCTTACATATGATAAAAACTGGAAAACAAACAATAATGAACAAACATATAGGAAAGGGTGAGCTAACCAACGCTATGCACAGAGAAGAAAATAAATGTGTGCATAAATATGTAAAGCAGACAGAGTGGATGCTGGTTTGGAGGACTAAACAAACACTAAGCAAATTGTTAGAAAGCATTAATGCAAACTTAATCAATAGTAATAAAGTAAGATCTACATTTGTAAAGGTTAGTTTCCTGATTATGTTTCCCAGCACCAGTATATATAATTTATGAAGCTTATGTTTTAAGATGGGTCCTTGTGGAGAGCATTTCTCAGTTTGTAACATTTAGACTTGAGGTTTTTCCTGCTGACAAAAAAATCCACTGCATTGCATATGACCTGAACATCTTAAAAACTTTTCTAGAGATGCCTGGCGTTTGTAGTTGTAACTCAACATTGTGAAAAGTTAAAGCCAGGAAGTGAGCAACAAAGGAAATTCAAGCTTTCAAAACCTTCAAATCAAAGGGGAACCTCTGAGAGCCTCTGAGAGCTCACATAAATGAAGCAAAACAGGAAGCACATTGCTTAGTTGGTGAGGTTATTTGTTTCTCAATGTTTCAGTGTGACTAGAAGGCAGCATGGTGAGCATGCATGAGTAAAAACCACGTCATCCAGCAGGGAGGCAGATCCTGTAAAGTCGCTGGGTCTTGTTAGGGCAGGACTTGGCGTCAGAAACTGACAGATTAAAGGGAGGAGGGGGGCGTGGCTTGTCCCTGCAGTCAGAGAAGCACGTGGCCATACCCGTTTGCACGAGGGAGCAGCAACAAAGACCAGCCAGTCTGTGGAGGGGAACTGAGCAGAGCTCAGGACATCTACTGCACACACATGCACACGCTCTTACTTTCACATGCTCACTCACATGCACGAGGCAGTGGGGGGCTTTATCATGACTCACAGGCGTGCACTCATTCACAGAGTGTCAGATGTCAACTAGAACAAGACAGACCCACATGGATCAGCTTGTAAAGGGAAACAGAAACAATATTGTTTTTTTTTTTCCAAGTTGCTGCATGTACATGCAACGGTTCAGCCTTTTTTTTTATATACAGGAAACATGGCCACAAATAACTTAAAATACCCATAAAGGAGGCTTGTACACAGCTTGAGAAGGTTGAGGAAGTAATTTAAGATTTTTTTTAAACCGGGGAAGTTACTTAAAGGCTCCTTCTTGGTCACAAGTAACAAGAATGATAGTCATGAGAGATGCAGGAAGGGCAAAACAGAAAGTAGTCAAAAAATTACTGTCTTTTGATCCGATTGTTCTTTGTTTCTCTGATTGTCAAAATTGTATTTCTCTAAAAACCTTCAGCAAAAATTACAGTAACAGCATAAGTGAGCTGTGATCCTCCACATCACAAAGATGTTCTTTGAGCACCTTCTCCTTTTTTCTGTTTACTAAATTTAGCATACACTCAAACACAGACACGATTCATTCATTTGCAAAGTATGAGTGTAGAAAGAGCAGGAAACAGAGCTTTAAAGTCAGTTTCTTGGTCAAAAACAAAACTTTGCTGCAAAAGTTATCGAGCCCCATGCACGGCCTCACTAAACAGATAAGCAACCACTGCCACACGTATCTCCCTTTATCAACAATGTCTTACCCTGCAGACCCCAGATACAAGCAAGCTGAGCCTCTGCGTGTGCATGGGCCTGTGTGGTTGTGTGTGTGGGGGTGTGTGTGTGTGTGTTGGCTGGGCCAATATCTGCCTAGTAACTACAAACAGGCTGCTCCAGATTCACATAAGTAATCCTCAGAGCCTCTTACACACACACATATGCACACGCACAAATGCAGACATAACACACGCCCACACAGAAAAATGGCTGTAAATCGTACAATCTGTCGTCATGGTAACATTGCCACTTTTGGTCTCTCACGTGCATCCGTCATGGCCGGGGAAGAGAAACGGATGAACACCTACATCCTACAAACGGGCGGCAATCCAGAGGCCGAGCTACGACACGAGGGGGATGGGTGACGATACTCAGTGCTGAACACCTCCCAGTCTCTCCTCGGCTGCACACCCCACACCCACCCGCTTCCTCCCACTGAAGCCCATGAACCTTCACATACTAACCACACACATGCTCCTTCTTTTCTGCTCTGTTAACACAACACTCTGACACAAAGGGCTCAGTGTGATACACACACAAGGTTCCTTTTCCTTGCCCCCCTCCAGGCCTCGCTGCATGTCTTTCACTTTTACATGTGCGAAAAAAAGCTTTAAAACTAAAACCAATTGTCCTCCTTTTTGGAAATGTACGAGGAAGTCAACTGGTTTGACTGGGGATAAACACAGTGCAGTTGTTGATTTTACATCTTCACTGTGACCTTTGACTTTCTAATCAGTGTTTGACTGATTATTTGTTTCATGATTGTAAGCAAATATCATGAAAGATTGGAAAATTTCAATGAAAAAGCAAACAAAACAAAACACAACATCAACATAATAAATAAAAAAAAAGTGTTTTTGTGAACATAAATTCCTTAGGATTAGTGACATGAGAAAGGCTACTTGACTCAAGCTTAGTCATATTATATTGATAGAATAGGTGAAAATCAAAGGCTAGATTTAAGTCCACACTTTGACTAGGCTATTCTAATAACAAAACAATATTATTTTTCAATCGAAACCATCCCATCAGGGTTCTGGCAGTATCTTTATTGGTTTTATTCTACTGGTAGGTATACCAAAATTGGTAGGAGCCAATTTTGTGGTTTTTTCCCAGCCTCTATGAAAATACTATCCAGGATAACCCTGTATTTATTGTCACACATTTCCCCATCTTTCGTATCCCTCCAGAAAAAGCCTCTCGACGACATGATGAAATGTGGTTTGTGCAGTTGTCTGCCGCCAAAGTGTTTCATGTTGGGGATGGTGTGTTTGGGTGACTTGCAGTGTTAGTTTGTAAGTTTAATAAACCAACACTAATGTGTGTTTAGATCACATTTTACCAGAGAACATTCTTGCACATGATCACTGTGTCCATTACAACGTTGCATTATGACAAACATTAAGTACGATTTGCTATGCTTTTTTAGCAACAACTTTCTTCTTGTCTGAGAACCAGAAAAGGCCAAAACTGTGTCCCTAGTTGTAAATGAACAAGTCTCCTCTTGCATATGTGTTTATTAAATGAAACTACAGCTGTCTGTGTAAACAAACATTGTCTGTATGGGTGTTTTTCCTCTGTGGGAAAGAAGGCTGGATCCCCCTAAAAAAGTTAGGTAAAGATCCACAGACAGAATCTATTTTTACTTTCACTTCGCTCCACTTCCAGTTTCTGCTTGAAGCTGACTGGCCAAACCGTGTCTGTGCGACTCTTCTGCCCTTTCCTGCTTCCAAGAATTCAACCACTAATAGCTAACAGTATGTACCCTCAGAACACCACAAGTGTTTGCTCCCTCCGCAGCACTGCTTGTAGTGCTTAGAGACATGTGGTGCCTGACGTAATACACAAAAAGGTTGGGGGGAATGTGTTTGGACCGGTTAAACCTTAGGGCAAGTGATACAGCGCCAATAACACATTATACGTAATAGGTAAGTATATGTTTTTATATTTCACAACAGCACAGCAGATAACATGTTCTTGTGCCAGAAGATGTTAAAAACAGACATCAGGATGAATCTTCCCTTTACAAAAACAAACAAACAAACAAACAAAAAACACCTTTGAAACTTGTGTCGAGGCTTGTGTAGTAGTAATGTGAGAACACTGGGATTTGTCTCAGCCCAGGATTCCACATTGTTTTTAATTCTCTAATCATTGTATTTACTGAATGGTTTGGGTCATACTCATGTTGAAGAGTCCAGTTCTGCTTCAGCTCTAATTTCAGAGGTGGCCTCACAGTTTCATTAATCAACATCTGGCAAACAGTAAAATTCATTGTGGATTTTCTGATGGTGAGTTGGTCCGGTCCTGACGCAGCAAAGGATTTCCAAACAATCAGGCTTGTTCTTCATAGTGGGTGTAAGGTAGTTTTAATGAGATGTTATAACTCATTGGTTTAGACCAAACATATTCTCTGTTCTACTAGGAAATAATTGCATTAGAGAATCATCTGTCCAAATCCTGGACTTTGTTTCTATTCTCTCTACATGTTTCTTGTGAAGGAAAGTTTTCCACCGTAGACTTACAAAGCAAATTAAACTTAGAAATAAGAGGTTTTTTATTTTACAGGCACACACTTTCACCTTGCTGTCAGTCTCATAATGACACTTTGACTTCTTTTAGCATCTTACAGCCGTCTTTCTGTGTAAAATTACTTCCACAGACAGAACTGAGCATGTTGAAGCTTAAATCCCTTAGGTGGTTCACAAGGATGGAATAGTCATCTTTCTGAAGGGCTCAGGTCTTTCAATGTTACCATTCTGCTCACGCAATTGCTTCAAGATTCAGTTGCACAAAAGGTCTGAGTCTCCAGCAGTCAGTGGCCGAGAGGCGGGCTACTGCCTGGACACATCACTAGTTCACAACAGGTAACAGTACATCCAGTTATTGAAATATGTTAGAACATACAAAGACATTCATAAGGCATCCTAATCTTTTCACATGACTATATACATTCAGTTCAAATATTTACACAGGGATTCATAATACATTTCAAAAACTCCCGAAACATTACTGACAACTTTTCCATTGTGCTCTGAGCCAGGGGCTACACCCCTGTTTACGAACACAGTGCTATTGCACAACCAGTTTAAACAGATCTGCTCTCTTAGTTGTACTCAGGACTTATCTTGTTACCTTCCACAATACTTGTTTACACTGCCAACATCCACACAAGTGGGTCTAGTCAGCATTGCTTGTCTTTCTGTGTGAGCTTATGCAATAGACCAAAGCAATGTTTTCACACTGAAGAGTTTGGCATGTACTCGCATTGATTAGATCTTGAATTAGTTTAAGAGCTAATGCTTTGTGATGATAACTAGGTTAGAGTATTGTTGGGTTCATTTGTGTCTTTCATCCCTTAGGCATTTTGTAATATAGCAGTTGCATATAGGAATGTAGCAATCTTACTACGGACTTCATACACTCAGTTTGACGACTGATTTCAATTACCAACTCACTCTGGTTTAGCAGGAGTGTTAAATAACAGAATGAGGTTTACATTTACTTGAATTGCAGTCGAGGGGGCGGAACATAATCAGTCAAGGGGCTGCAAATGGACTGTGGACCACCCTTTGAACACCCTTGACATGAAGGTTTATGCATAAAACATCTCCACTTTTAAAGCATTAAGCACATTGGTGGCCTATAAACTTTATCAATTTTGTTGTATTTCAAATGCCAGCGCCGTTGAGGAACACTGCCCTCGGCTGAAGCCCAGTGATCTATTCTGTCTCACCAGATCTTAGCGCAGCCTGTCCAATGTGTGTTAATGGCAAGGAGTGATGTCTTTGATGCACCGCTCCCCTGCGGTCTTGGTGTATTTTCGCCTTGAATCTCCTGGCCAGCTAGTCACACAGACTGTCTGTCATCTCTACACCTCAAGTCACAATGCTGGCAAATCCTTACATAACCAATATAGGGCTGTGATTACGTCATCTAGCAATCAGAGGTGTAATGGTGACAGGTTAACTCCAGTCATCTCACCCCATCTTGGTCCTGACAGAGAACAAACACAGATAGAAAAAAGGTGTTAAAGTCCTGGCTTCAAGATAAATAGCATTCTACTTATATAAGCTACCAAAATGAATGTTATTTTATAAGAATTATAACTGAATTGGACTGGATGCATTATTAGGTACTCCAATTAATTTTCCCCGAGAACACAAACATAAAGTCCATCAACATTGGCAGCTACTCAATTCTTTTAAGCATCGAGCTCTGGTGAAGACAATTTACTTGCAGTCTGAAGTAAGTATAGTAATGGGGAAGAAAAGAGGGTTAATATGACCTTGATCATGGATTTTGGTTGCTAGACAGACTGGTCTTAGTATGTCAAAAATCAACCAACCTCACGGGCCCTCACATTAGAGACCTTACCATCAACTGAGCTGAAACACCACAGCCTACCTGAATATGTTGCACCATGCCAATCCCTTTATGACCGCACAGTATCCTCATCTTCTGCTGGCTACTTCCAGGTGGTGAATTACACTATATAACAAAGCTCAAATCATCTCGGTCTTGTTTCTTAAACCTGGTCATGAGTTTACTGTGTTCTGGGGAACAACTGAAGTGTGGATCGAAAGGCAACAAATCAGCTGGAACTGTGATGCTAACATGACAATACGGACCAACATTTCTGAGAAATGTTTTTGAAACCTTGATGAATCTGCACATCATGAAGAATCAAGGCAGTTATGAAGCAATGCTGTTTAAAGTACATTTCAGTTAAAGTACAACTGAATACGAATCTTTCCGTATGATTGGATTTTACTGCCACAAAAGTGACTGATTTGATTACGTATTTCTTGATAACATCATATAAATTTGACCAGATTGTCTACTGAAGGGCCTTGAGAGCAAATAGATAAATTAAATTGAATCAAAATAAATAACATTTCCGCACCTTCTGCCCCCTTGGCTTGTTTGTTGCTACCTTCTGCCTGCACTGTGTACACCAGAGCAGCCACTGACCCCACAGCTCTACCATAATAAAACAGCATCAAATCTCCCAGGTTGATACTTTGTGATAGACATGAACAAGCCACGGCATACAAATAAAAAAGGCGTTCCCTGTTTATTGTCCCTTTTAAAAACATGCATAGCACACGTCATTATTCATTCATTCGTCCATTTAGGTGTATTACTCAGTAAATGGATTCGTGTCCTTGTGGGTGGATGACGAACAGACATGTAATAACCAGAGCCAGACAGAGCTGCTCTGAGCGCTCCGGGGCTCCGCCGGGCAGCCAATGGTGACACGTTGTTCTTACCCGTGACATCATCATCCACCACTCCTCTCGCTAAAGAAGGAAACAAACATCCATCCAGCAGAAGAAGAAGGGGACGGGAGACGGAGAGAGGAAGGAGGAAAAGGCAGGAGGCCGAGGAAGGGACGCTTAAACCCGTCTAAATCCGCCTGACTGAGAGGACGACGACGCAGAAACGCTGCTACAGAGACAGGGGGGACAAAAAGGGAACTCAACATAATAACTTCGACCTTTTCTGACAAAGACATCCGCTTTTCCTGTCCTCTCGCGAGAAACCCATCGATTTTCAGCAGGTGATCATCTTGGATTATTGCTTCTTTTCTTGAAATGGATTGACGTTACAGAGATTTGTACTAAAGTAAAACACTAGAGATGTGTGCTTTTCATGAGATAATTTACTGATGGATTAAAAGGTCACACGGTGTGAGCTTTGCGGTGGTCAACCTTTTGTCTTTGCCATCTCCACCATGTCCTCCTCCACCTGACTTTAAATATCACAAGTCCTCGAACGTGACTTTGTGTTAAAAAAAAAAAAAAAACAGGGGAGGGAGCTGAGGTGCTTCCAGTCTCTGTTTTTCAGCCTGTCCAGAGCTGGGGGATGGGGTGAACCAAAAGCCTGTTAATTCCTGTCTACAAATAGAAAATTTATAAGCCGAATAGACAAGTGGAGCGAGAGAGGCTGCGCACTGCCTTTGCTTCGACGTAATTAAATAAAACAAGAGTAGATGGAGCTGTTGGGTGAGACGAGGTTTTGCTCGAGGGCTTTAACAAAGTCGCTTCTTAGCGACTAATTGTGGTTATATAATGAGGATTTTTAACGCTGCGGTGTTGGGGACACTTTGGAAATCCGTATTTGGTGCGATAAATGCGAGGCACAGTGCGATTTAAAAACAGGAAGCAAGGAGGCTGCAGACAAAGGAGGAAAGAAGAAACAAAGGAAGGACGTATCATTCTGGCTTGGCTATTGAATATTTCACAAAATGCCACCATTAGGGCTTTTTCTGCCAACTTCTGGTGGTTGCTTTCAGTTTTATTTCGTTTTTATGGAGAATAATCCCCAGTTTCTGTTCTGTCCTTCACTGTGACTCAGGACTTTCCAAGTCCACCAGCAGGGCCTGAAATATGAGCTTTCCCTTTGTTTGCTAAAGTTAACCCCATATATGTTGGTTTAAACTGGCCTCATATAGAAACAAGACAGTCTTTCTCATAAGTTCCTGCTGCATGTGTTTAACATTTTTGTGAAAGGAAACTGTGGTGAGTGGTTGTCTGAGCTGGAAACTCCCTGCCTTGCCCTGTCAGGTGGGTTTTCTTATGCATAATGCACCTCATTAAGGTCACAATCTTGTCAGATCGAAAGCCTCTGGTGGGTCAAATGTCACTTTTCTGAAAGGCAATGCAGACAAAGTTATTATAACAGTGCATTTTGTTTGTTTGGGTAATTACTAAAGTGAAGATCAAAAACTTATCGCAACTTTTGTCTATAAATTAGAGAAATGCTCTGAAGCAAAATCATTTTAATTTTGCTTCATGTTCTTTCATAGAGATGGTAGTTTTGAATTAATTGGAGAAATTAACATAATTATCACCACTCATGTAATGTTAGATTAGGGATGAGTTTATACGGGCATAAAGTTTTAACAATCTTTTGTGATATTTATTGTGATTGTGATGATGCCAGTTTCTGGTGTTTTTTGACACCCAGTTCAATCTTGGACAATCCCATTTATTTATTAAGAACCACAATATATATACCCAAATACTTAATGCAGCTTTTTTTTTCCAGAAATTAGCTATATTTCAGGTTAAAAAAAAAAAGAAATACAATATTATTTCATCTCTGCATTCAGGCACAGGGTATTGCTTGATTATCTATAGAGATAAATCAATGGGACTCATTAGTTTTAATTTAGTCGTTGAAAATGAGAAAAAAAATCTCATTTGTCAGCATTTGACCTGCCAGCCTAGACTGGCATCTCTACTCTGAGTCTGTATTTGCCTGCAGTGAGAGAGTCTAACAGAAATAATTCACAAAAAATAAAAATGGCCTATTATTAAAAAGTCACATTGAGCAGTGCAGCTGTGCTGCTACAAAAAAACACAATAACTTGAAATGCAGCATTTTTTTTATCATTACCCAGCTGTGTAAAATCTGTGGTTTGTGTGGCACATGAACCAAAAGGTAACAGATGAGCCAACATTATGAGCTATTTCATTTTGAGCTTTAGTTGCCAATCTAGGGAAGACCTGAAAATAATTAAAAATATATTCAATAAATCCAGATTAAAAACGTCTATGACTATGTTCCTTATATTTAAATAAATGTCAGGAAATTAAAATTGGAAAGAAAAACAAACTGAGTGACAAGCTCATTATTGAAGATTAAATAATTGGGCACGAAAATACCGAATTAAGATGCTCTTGATGCAACTACAAAATAGTTTCCTGGTGACATGATTATGTTATTGGACAATTTATTAATATCTATATTTATTATTGATATGGGAGGTTTGGATCTTCTGAAAGTTTCTAGCTCAGTCACTCTGTCTGGTGTTTTTCAAGAGCTTGCAGTTGAACATGTGACTCAAATGGCAGCGGTCTTTTGTAAGCTTTTCCAAGAAGAGCTTTATTGACACAGGACTAGCTCGTTGGTGTAAAGGGGCATGGAAAGAGGGCGCTGGGGGAGTTGGCAGAGTACTTTGTGGCACTCGCAGATAAGAAAACCCCAAGCTTTTATATACATGACACCCTAAAAAAAAACACCTGCCGGCCTCTCCTTGAAAATTGACTTAATTTTTCTCCCGTTTGTCTGTGAGCGGAATATAAACAAGCTTTTTAAGCCAATCAAAGCCCCTGTCGTGTCGCAGCAGAGCCGGGCCAAAGGTTGTTTACTGGGGAAAATATGAGACTTGATGTGACCAGATGATATGCTAAGCAGCTTCTCAGTAAGGATGGGCAGATCTGGGTCTTCCTGTCTGTTCGTCAGAGCTGTTTTTGATGTGTTGTGTAAAAGTCAGTGTGTCTTATTACACAACTTCCTGTGGCGTCGCGCTGCATCAGAGGCAGACCATAACGTCACAGCACTACATGTTCTGCCAAATTGCTCAAGCTGATACACACACACAGAGGCTTGTTTTTCTGTGGCACAGGACGTTTTCCCAACACCTTGAAACACAGGACGCCTCCTTAAACTTCTGGCGTACTTTGTTGCTTATCGTTCGGCCGACAGAAAGTGATTGTACCTGACAAGAAATGTTTGTCGTACTGTGGAGCAGCAGCAGCTGCTTGTGAGTCACAGCTTCACTTTGTGTTTTTATTATTATGGGAAGTACTGAGAATGACCTGATAAGGCCATGAAAGGGAGTCACTGTAGCGGCCTATGAGGAAGAAGGGCCAGTTCATCAGAAAAGGTTTTGACAAGAAGTGGACAAAACGAAGAGACAAAACAAAGAACGCAGTGATCGGAGAGCCGTGTTGAGGAAAAGCGGTGAGCAGAACAGAGTGAGGGCTGTTTGTTGTCTAAACTTCCTGTGGAGAAGCGCTCATTACTGTATTCAGGCTAAAGGGCAAGTTGAAACAGAGAGACGCCTTTTTGACTCCTCGTGGTCTGAACTTGCTGTCAGTCAGTCTCTATAAACTAGATCAGCAGAAAAAAAATCACTTTTTTTTTCTTTTGCTTTCAGTTCTTTCTGAAGGAAAGGTGCTTCTCTCTCTTTCCCTCTCTGTCGCAACAACAATAACCATTCACACTCTGCTTCTTTCTCTTCCTCTGTTAGCAATGGCTCAAGAGACGAACCAGAGCCCGGTCCCCATGCTTTGTGCCACAGGCTGTGGTTTCTATGGCAACCCAAGAACCAATGGCATGTGCTCTGTTTGCTACAAGGAACACCTGACGCGACAGCAGAGCAGCGATCGCATGAGCCCAATGGGTAAGGCATCATACAAAGCATGAAAGTTTTTGTTGAAGAAGTTATTATAGGCATATGGCTGTTTTTTTTATTATTTATTCATTCTATTCATTTGACTTCCTCTTTGGGGACATGTGCACATGTTTATTCATATGTATATATATTTTTAAATCTCCTTCTGTGTTTTGTCATGAAGGCTCCACTGCAAGTCCTACCTCAGAGGCCTCAGCCATCCAGAGACTAGAAGCCAGTCTAGCTAAGGTTGACGCCTCTCCTGCCTCCTCGCCAGACATGTCTAGGTCAGTAATGTCTGCGGATGGCTTGGCTCGATCAATAAGCTCTCCTCGCATTCAAATCTTTATGAACGTCTTCCTGACTAACGGGACTCTCGTTCGATTTTTTTTTTTTTTTTAACCAGCAGGACTGTTCAAGGATCTCTTCCTGTAACTCAACAGATGACAGAGATGAGCATCTCCAGAGAGGAGAAGCCTGAACTCCTAGAGCCTGGTGAGACATGTACACATAAAACCCGTTTGTTTTGTCAGACATGCGCACAGACCGTCGAAAGCTCACAGACACTTTGACTCTGCTTTGTAGGGTCCTAACGGCAGGCCTCGGTTTATTTCTGATGCTTTGCAGCACAGCTTAAATTTAACAGCTGGTTTTACTTAGAGCTTCTGAGAAGGAGATGGCGTCTAAAAATAAGCAAGTTTAAAAATACCTCTAAACTGGAGAAGAGAGTCAGATTAGATCCTGCCTGATGGAGTCCTGCTCAGTGTAGAGTGCTGTTTTCCAACAATGCCAGAGTGTAGATGAGAGGCACACAAAGCAGACATGACTGGAAGGAGATTTTCACATTCATATAACATTGAGTGAAAATGTTGCTTTATTTATTATTATTAATTGTCTGTCTAGCATCAGGTTTTTTAAAGCAAAAATTATTCCTAATGCTGCTCTGTAACACAGCATAGTGCTACAAGTGTTATTATATGTAACATTTAATTATTTTATTATAGCTATTAAAAATATACCGGTAGAGGGAGCACTGGCAAAATTGAATAGTTGTTTTCGAAAACTTTCTGCAGTATTTCCCTCACAAGCATAGCAAGTTAACACCAGCTGGCTAGCTATCCCACTAAATTCAGGTCACGCCTGATTTTTTTTTGTTTTGTTTTTTTTGCTTGATTATAATGACTTTGAACTGTAGAAATTGTATGATTGAAACTTTTACCAACCTTTTAAAACCAAAACCAGTTTATGCCTGAAGCAAAGGAAATTATTTGGGATAAATCTACACAGCAGTCGCTGTTTTAATACATTTCATCTGCATGACATAAATACATCTTTTTTTTTCTTCTTTTTCCTCTTCGTGTGTAGTTGTAAATCAGCCTGCTGCTTCTAGTCCTTCTCCTGTAGCTTCTTCCAGCACTGAAGAAGGCAAGGGTGAAACCCCGAAACCCAAGAAAAACCGATGCTTCATGTGCCGCAAAAGGGTGGGCCTTACTGGTAAGCTGTTGTCAGACTATTCTAAGACTGGCTTTATTTTCCACAAGTCACTTTATTGAGTTTTTTTCAGTCCCATTTGTTTTAATGTGGTTGTTTTAAATTTTGTCCTTCCAGGGTTCGACTGTCGCTGTGGTAACCTGTTCTGTGGCATCCATCGATACTCCGACAAGCACAATTGTCCCTACGATTACAAGGCCGAGGCTGCCGCCAAGATCCGCAAAGAGAATCCTGTTGTCGTGGCTGACAAGATCCAGAGAATATAGATGGAGGGGAAACGGTGTTGGAAATGAGGAAACACCTTGCGAAAGACTGGAGAATGAGTGAAAACCTTTGACATGAGTGCGAGTGGCTAAATCAACAGGACTTGATTCGCAAAAATGATGAAAAAAAAAAAAATCGAAAGACCCTGCCTGAGGGAGATGCATGAATGATCACTTTTTTTCATTAATTCATTAGATTATTTTAATCTTGTTTTCTGTGGTGTGAACTTGCCGCCGTTGAGTCCTTTTCCTTTTTTTTTTCCTTTTTTTATGCGTTTTATTGAGAGCAGACCAGGCACAATGTCCAGGACATGCTGTGCTCCCCTCACCAGTACCAGGTTGTCATTTTGTGCCAAACAGCCATTTTTACTAAACCCTCAAAGCATTCAGATTACAGAGAAAAAAAAAAATCTGCACGCCTTCTCCTTTAATCCTAAAAAAAAAAACTTCAGCATCACTCTTGAACAGGAGGATTTTTTTTTTACCGTATTTCTCCTAGCTTTACCTACCTCAGAGCTGCTGTGTTGTCTTCCCTTCTATCTGAATCCCTGATTGAACCTCCAATCAGCTCACCTGTGTTCACTTCCATAGTTTGGCATTTCATAATACACACAGAGATGCCCCGCTCTTCAACCAGATCTGAACAACAAATCTGACTTGGAAAAATTTTCCCAGATCTGACTGTAATCGATCGCCTGGTGCCGGGGCTTAGCGCTAATGGGGCGGACGCCGGCACCCATTCCTGATGAGCCTGGTGCGCGAATTTCAAATGTTGCAAGGGGCATAAATGAATGGAATAAATGCATGAGTTGCTCTTCATCTGCTTTAATGTTTCAGAAATATCACTCGCCTTGGGGTTTTTTTGGGGGCGTTTTATTTCCAGAAACAATTATCTGATTTTTATTTTATCTTTTTTTTTTCTTCCATTGTACTGATGTTGGCGCATGGACTTGGTGCATTTGTGGATTTTATCCTTTTTTTTTTCTTTTGCGCTAACACAACAGTCATGTGAGCACAGTGTGTGTGTTATTACGTGGGTGTCTGTCCCCCCCGTTCCTCCCGTCCTTTTTAGCTGTGGAGCTACCCGGTTTATCAGCACATGTTTACAGAAGTACAGGAGCATGCCAGAGCTAGATTAATGAAAAATAATAGAAACTGAGATTAGATGTAACTTCTCATCTGTCAAGCGTTTATCGATCTATAGAGTGCGTGTGTGCATTTGTGCGTGTGCATGTGCACTTCCCTGTGCAAAAAAAAAAAGATTGTTTTCATGGCTGCCTGACACATGTATGTTTGTGACTTGTTACTTTCCCCCCAGTGAGGATGTTTTTCATTGAAATAACTGAGTTTTTCTTTCTTTTTTTTTTGATTCTTAGTTATATGCAAATTTGTACAAAAAAGTGAAAAAAAAACAACAAACTGTGTTGATATTTATGTATTGCATATAATCTTGCTATCCAGCATTACAACAGAATAGTATCATGTAAATAAAACTGTACAGAGAGACATAACCAAGCCTCACTTACTGTTTTGCGTTTGTACAGCCAACCATTTCATTTTGCTTTTGGGGTTTCGGTGGGCTAAGCCTCTTATGAGTTTTGTTGTGCAGGAGAAAAGTAGCACAGCATATTGTATGCAGATGGGTGACAAAAGTGAATGTCTAAGTGCTTCTCGAAGTTTATTTCAGTAAACCCATTCGAAAAGTGATGTGAAACATGCAACTCTAGAATACAGTCAGCATAAAATGTTTTTGCAATTTCACACAATAGATTATGGTTGGTGAGAAGACAAAAACCGTCAACATATGTACGTTATTAATATGTATCTGTGGGAGTAAAGTATTCATCTAAGAAACTGTTTAGCAGACAAAATCAAGAAAAATGCAAATATGCAGTTACTCATATTTATGGTTACTGTACTTAATTTTCTTTTTCTCCCATCTGTTCACTTCTCTCATTTTTGCCTCACAAAACATAAGTCAAATCAAAAAGTTAAGCTTTAGATTCATTAAAATTTATTTCTGTTATTGTTGGTGATTACGGCTGATACATAATGAAAGCCAGATCTTAAGTTTTTCAGCAAATTAGAGAATTGCATAAAATCTCTTTAAAATGATTTAAAATATTAAAATGTCCATGTACTGTAAAATATTTGCACTCTCCACTTTGCTTTAAAGTACTATCTAGGTTATTACCCACCACTTTTGTATGACACTTTTTCCTTTCACTGAGTTTTCTGTTTCCTAAGTTTGAAACGGCACTTTGTGAGCAGCTGGCTTGATTAGCCATGACGTTTTGAGGTTTGCTCTTCATGTAGTGGCTGCAAATGACTCAGCACAGCTACCAAGTCAGCTGTTTTCCCCATGATTGTGTAGGCCAGAGCCTTTCTGCATTAAATATCATTTTTGTTGTTGGTTTTATTTGCTGACTTTCTTTATCTTGTTAGCCATAATCCTGAATCACTTTTTCAATTAAATTACAGAAATAAGTGAACTTTTCAAGCATAATGTTATGTGTTAGTTAAATCTGGCTTGAAAAGAAGAGTGTCAAAGAACATGTAATCGCATGGAATAATTTTTGTGTGTTGGGAGAGTTATTTAACATAGAATATGACAAATTCCCTCACAATGCAGCTTCATGGAAATCCTCTTTTGTTCTTCAGTGTGTAGACAATGTAATCTTTGTGATGTTCTGTCATAGGGACACCACATGAGTGGAGCTCAGCTGTCTGAGCAGCTGTTCCTGTGACGCCATCTGCAAACACACTGTCCTGGATCTCCCCCATAAGAGTGTGAGAGAAAACACACACTCTCTCTCACCCACACACTCACACAGTGAGGGCTGGCATGGAAAGTGCTAAGCCTGGATAAAGTGGAACAGGATCAGATTCTTCCAGGTTCCGGGGATTAATATTTCCCGTCTGACCCAGACGAGGTTTGAACCCGTGTTCTGACAATACGTGCTACCTCGTCAGATTTTCCTACCGCAGCACGGATCGATAGCTGTCTGTCGGTGCTACTCTTCTAAAACGTCTACCGTGATGTTTACAAACCGAAAACTGCAGCAGGCTGTGTTAATGTTAAATATTATCATTGGATAACATTGTTTGATTGATGAGACTGAAGTGGAAGCTTAGGAGTTATGCTTAGCATAGCATTGTTAAGCATAACAAAACAAGAACACAAAAATATCACTTCCTTCATCAGAATATCCTGCCCTAAAATGAAAAACTATCGCAGATGTTTGCATTAATCCTTTTATGAGAATATCCTTACTTTAAAAAAAAATATTTTAAATACAGAAGCATTTGTAAGAATGAAACAGTATCAGACGGGTGAAACGCGTTTTTATTTACGTTAAATTAAACACAGACGTCTAAAATACAGATTACAGCAAACTCTTTTTTGCGCATTAATGCGTTGTATGGCAGTCTGTTATCAAATGCAGCGTAGCCACGATGATCTTGTCTATCTCACATAATATTGCTACCAACATGCTCAGGAGTAATTTATCTGTTGTTTTGCAGGTTTCTTTATTAAGGACAAATGTTGACAGACAAGATATAAGAGCAACAATGAGCATCTCCATTAATTAACAGCACTGGATTCTCTTTTACCTGCTTCATAATAAATATTTACAACCTAGCACAAACAAATTGTTCCACCTTAGCTCACTTCTAACACACAAACAATTATAGCAGCACTCTTCTGTACGTGCTGCTAGCTTACTCAAACGAACAAATATTTGATTTATTTCAAACAAGTCTTAAAAACAAGGACAGAGAAGATCATGCATACATGACCAAGAATACATTTATTAGCTTACCACTCCTTTTGTGTTTGAAAATGAGTAGGAAGAACACTTATTTAATACTATCCTTTATCTCAATTTAATGGCTTACTTACTATTGTAAGTAAGCCATTAATTATCAAATATTTGTAATTTAAATCATGTTATAATATTCATGTTCTTGTTTGATATACTGTGCTAAAGAGTCAACAAATAAACTGTATTACATAGACAAAATGGTTACAAACTAACTCATAAGACAAGAAAAATCTTATGATTACACAATAGTAATAATGACAATTTAAATAACAATCAGACACACAGCCAAAGAATAATTACCAACTCCTTGCCAATGTACACAGATAAATTATTCTCAATTGGTGTTTAACCATTAGACTCTGGGATAAATGATCAATTTTTCCTAGTTAGTATGGACTTCTAACATACATACATTACTATAATTGAGTTACTAATTTCAGAGTTGTAAAGGAATAAGGTAGAACTTTGTTACTGAATTTAAGTAGATTTTTTAAAATCAAAAACCAGTTTAAAATGGAAACCAGCGGAAGCAAATCTTATGGTTCTAAGATTTGCAGACTTGAAATCAAATTAATAAATCGTGTGAAAATAAAGTTGCCCCCAATGTTTATCTACAAAACTTAACATTGTACCCAATGAAACCTCTCAACTTTTTAACATCCACTTATGTAGCAAAACTTGTGCACACATGTCACAGCACAAAATAAGATGACATCTTTCATTTTAGTCTCTGCTTCTTGCAGAAGAAGTTAAACTGTCCTTGAACAATGTATTAAAACCTTTGTAATTGTCGATGCTGCCACCTGGAGGTGAAAAGTAGAAATTTACCCGACATATAACGTAGTTATCCATAAAGTGTATATCAAGCAGGTTTACCGTATAGTCGGTTTGTTCACAAGAATTACTTTTAATGGGACCTTTACAATTAGCCTCCATACAATCTGCTCTTTCAATAAACAGCTGTTGTACATGTGAATATGTAGAAATACTTAGATTGTTCTGGGAATGTCCAGCTGGGATAGAAGTATCTCAAATAGAAGCCACATGTAAACTCCCATTGGACAGTCTAAACTGGAAAATATTTATATAATTTCAACATCTTCCTAGGCTAGTATTACTAACATCTCCTTGCTGTTGTTGGTTCTTTCTGCAGGAGTGAAACCTGTTCAAATATACAACAAATCTTCAGATTAAAAATGAATATATGATTTACTAATGTTCAAAATCTTCTTTCAGGTATCTTACAAGTAGCTACATGGCTCCATGTAGCTACATGTAGCTACATCTTTTGAAAATTATTTTCAAAAGGTTTCCACCCGTGCCAACCATTAATGTAAGAACTGCTAATAATGTAATAATTGTTCTCATCTTAAACATAATATTAGCAGTATTTTGTAAAAGGAAGCAGAAGAGTGTGTGTAAATCAGAATTAAAATGATCTGTAATAATAGTCTATAATTAATATAATAATGCTATTTTAACGCTTTGTTTCAGACTGAACCACTCTGTTTCCTAAAGGCAACACTCAGATGTCGTGGCCTGGATAGCCACCAGGGGGCAGTGTATATATTTCTCTTCGCTTTTTCTTACTCCGTTGACACAGGAAGTGGAAACCAGCGGAAGCCTGTTGTGCGCTCGTGTTAGCAGCGGTTTTGTTACGTAGAAGAAACGCAATATTTCAGAGATTAATGAGAACGACTTTTATTTGAAATAGAAACATTAAACCGATGCGCTCGGTGTGTCATTGAAAAGTCAGAGTCAAGTTAGCTCTGTGAGCATTTGTAATTGGAGGAGCGGTGGAAGCTGAGGGAAAAGCGGCACCATGGCGGATGTTACCGCTCGTAACCTGCAGTATGAGTACAAAGCGGTGAGTATGTCAGAATATAAACACATGTATGTTGGGATAATGGAGTTTTTTTTTTTTGGCGAACTAGCTTTACATTATTGAGCTGTAAGTAACGGAGTATCTTTATTTGGCTCCAGCATGTTTCATAATATGTTTGTATCTAATATGTAGAACTCAAACTTGGTGCTGCAAGCGGATCGCTCTCTGATCGACCGCACTCGGAGAGATGAGCCCACCGGCGAGGTGCTGTCCTTGGTGGGGAAACTGGAGGGGACAAAGATGGGGGACAAAGCTCAGAGGACCAAACCCCAGAAGCTGGAGGAACGACGAGATAAGTCAGTGCAGCAAGAAAAAAAATCATTTGATCAATCTCATCGTTTATTTTTATGTCTTCAGACATAAAATTAAACGAGTTGTGAATCAGGTGTTAATTCTAGGACTTGTTTTGTCTGCTTTACTTGCATGCTTTCTTTGGGCTACCTCAAACAAAAATTAAACCGCGTTTATTACCAGTGCAATGATGATGATAGATTTACAGAACCATCCAATAAATTTGAATGCAAGTCTATTCAAAAATAAAACAGATGTGCTCAATTTTGCCCCCTAAAGAAATTCCCAAATGTATTCTCTACACTTGAAATATTGGGAAAGAATATCAAACTATCAACTGTAAATTTCTTCAAGCGTTTCTCTCAGAGCTGCATGACAGCAAGCATTGCAATACCAAAGTGTGCAATACTGCAAGCACAAAGTTGTCCTTGCAGGACACCAGCCTTCACAAGTCTGAAGTTTGACACCTACACTTGCCAAACAAATGCTTATTTTGCCAGTTGTCTACATTAGCACTGTCCTGCCTAAAAGTTGTTGTGATCACTATAACTTTATTCTTCCAAAATAGGAGAAGAAAAAGAGATGAGGACAGACACGACATCAACAAAATGAAAGGCTTTACCCTCCTGTCTGAGGGCATCGATGAAATGGTGGGCATCGTGTACAAGCCCAAAACCAAAGAAACCAGAGAGACCTATGAAGTGTTGCTGAGCTTCATCCATGCAGCTTTAGGAGATCAGGTTAGTGACACTGAGACTCTAAACCCAGCTCTCATAACAAACCACCTGCTGACGCGCTTTCGTCTGCAGCCTCGTGATATTCTGTGCGGAGCGGCCGATGAAGTGTTGGCGGTGCTGAAGAACGACAAAATGAGGGACAAAGAAAGGCGACGTGAAGTCGAGCAGCTCCTTGGCCCGTCCGATGACACGCGCTATCATGTGCTGGTCAACCTGGGGAAGAAGATCACAGACTACGGAGGAGACAAGGACTTGCAGAATATGGGTCAGCAGTTACTAAAGTTTGTTGTGGCACTTCCAATGCACTCTGAAATGTCTGGAATGTGATTTTTATTTTAAATATTCTCAATTACAAATAATTTTGCTTTTTCAGATACAATTCTCTATCTCGCTGTCTGAAAGTTGAACCCATCCATCCATTTTGATGTGAAACATTTTCAGAAACCTCATTAATGAAACTGTTCTTGTTATAAATCTATCTACAGATGACAACATTGATGAAACATATGGTGTCAACGTACAGTTCGAATCTGATGAGGAAGTGAGTTTTATTGTTTATTAAAAATGATGTTTTGGTTGTATTAAGTAGTTTCCTTTTGGTTCCGAGCTGGACTTTGAATCACGATGCGTAAGCTGTGATAGAACTGGCGTTTAGAAGCTTATGAGCTTGTTTCTTCTTCGAAAGGAAGGAGATGAGGACCAGTTTGGTGAAGTACGAGACGAACACTCGGATGAAGACAGTGAAGGAGAAGAAGCAGTCGTCTCCACTAGGCTAACAGCAAATGTAAGTCCATCATACCCATTGAGTTTTTCTCTCTCGTTTTAACGGCTATTTATTTGGTCTAATCGGAAATCCTTGCCTCTGTAGCTCGGTGAGGCTGGGGATGTAATGTCAGAGAAGAAGAAACAGTTACATCCTCGGGACATCGACGCGTTCTGGCTCCAGCGTCAGCTCAGTCGGTTCTACGACGACGCCATCGTCTCTCAGAAGAAGGCCGACGAAGTCTTAGAAATCCTCAAGGTTTGTCACATTGTTCGCATTTAAGCTTTTTTCATTTAAAATGGTGAGTGGATATGTTTTAATTTTCAGATTTGCCTTCTTGTGTTTCTTTGTTGAACTGCAGACTGCGAGTGATGACAGAGAGTGTGAGAACCAGCTGGTGCTGCTGCTTGGCTTCAACACCTTTGACTTCATCAAAGTCCTCCGTCAGCACCGCCGCATGAGTAAGGCAGTCTGGTTCAAACTGTGTCCTCCTCGGACTGTTCAGCGTTTCATTTGAGTTGACTCATTTAACCTCTTCTTTCTGTCACACAGTTCAGTATTGTACCATGCTGGCCAGCGCTCAGAGCGAGGCAGAAAAGGAACGGATCATTGGAAAGATGGAGTCGGATCAGGAGCTGTCAAAGATTCTCTACCAGCTGCAGGAGACTGAGAAGGAGGACATTATCAGAGTAAAGCATCCAGTCATAAAGCTAACACTCTGAGTTAAGACGTATTTTGCGCAGCTTCTCACACTTTTTGTGTTTTGGTACTTCAGGAAGAACGATCTCGCAGAGAGAGAGTGAGGAAGTCTCGGGTGGATGACTTGGAAGCGATGGACGTTGACCATGGAGAGGTAAATACTTCTTGGTTCATTTTCCATACAGGGCTGAAATGATTGATAAATTAATTGTGATCAATTGATTATTGATCCAATTAATTGTCAGAATAATCTATTTGTAAAGTAATTATTAGTGCAACCCTAATTCCACTAAGCCTCTATTTTGAGGCTACTTGGATGATCCTTCACTGTCGTTTTGGCCTCCCGTTGATAGAGACACAGGTGTGTGTAGACATCTAATCAGCACAGTAGACATCGAAGCTTTTTCGTCCTCTCAACAGTCAGTGATGCCTCGGCAGCTTCTGGATCTGGAAGACTTGGCCTTCAGTCAAGGCAGCCACTTCATGGCCAACAAGCGATGCCAGCTGCCAGACGGCTCCTTTCGTAAGCAGCGCAAAGGTTACGAAGAAGTCCACGTGCCCGCTCTCAAGCCGAAACCCTTTGCTGACGATGAGGTTTGTTGTTTCATCCACTGTGAGGAAAACGTGGCATTTCCAAACTCTAAGCTTTTCAACTATTTGCCTTGTTTGTTATCAAACTGCTTGAGTTCATGTCCTGCATTAAGCCGTTTTTTTGTGCCACCAGGTACTTGTCACCATTGACAAGTTGCCCAAGTATGCCCAGGCTGGATTCGAAGGCTTCAAAACTCTAAACCGCATTCAGAGCAAGCTGTTCAAGACCACCATGGAGACGGACGAAAACCTGCTTGTGTGCGCGCCGACGGTGAGTGAACCACATCGAAGCTGAAAACTTTCTAACTGCTGAGTTCACACCAGTCATCTCCTCTAAATGTGGGGGATGGTCCTGCACACAGGGAGCTGGTAAGACCAACGTCGCCTTGATGGCGATGCTGAGGGAAATTGGGAAGCACATAAACATGGATGGAACAATCAATGTGGACGACTTTAAAATCATCTACATCGCACCCATGCGCTCGCTCGTACAGGAGATGGTGGGAAGTTTTGGCAAGGTGAGCATTTTGTCTCTCCGTACAGCATTGTTTACTTAGAGTGAAAATCTTTGCTGCAGATTAGACCGGAGGTTATGATACCATCGTTTCTCTTTTTCTCAGCGTCTTGCAAGCTACGGCATTATTGTGTCCGAGCTGACCGGAGACCACCAGCTCTGCAAAGAGGAGATCAACGCCACTCAGATCATCGTCTGCACCCCTGAGAAATGGGACATCATCACTCGGAAAGGCGGCGAGCGCACCTACACCCAGCTAGTGCGCCTCATCATCATTGTAAGTCATTCCACTAAGCAAGTTTAGAAACTAAAAGCTAAAAAACAATCCTTGAGTGTAACCAAGGGGACGTTTTCTAGGATGAAATCCATTTGTTGCACGACGACCGTGGCCCCGTGCTGGAGTCCCTGGTCGCAAGGACGATCCGTAACGTGGAGCTGACTCAGGAGGACGTGCGGCTGATCGGTCTCAGCGCCACGTTGCCCAACTACGAAGACGTCGCCACCTGCCTGCGCGTTGATCCTGCAAAGGGCCTTTTTTACTTTGACAACAGGTGTTTATTGGGTTATAATCCCTCAGCCAACTGTTTCCTGTTTGGATGTCTGAGATTTCTGAGCTGTTTTAATTTTCCTTTCCAGTTTCCGCCCGGTGCCCCTGGAGCAGACGTACGTTGGTATCACAGAAAAGAAAGCCATCAAACGATTCCAAATCATGAACGAGATCGTTTATGAAAAGATCATGGAGCATGCTGGAAAGAACCAGGTGAGTTGTGATTGGTTTAACACCTAGAGCTACTGTAAGAAACAATTTTGCTGTAGAAATGATTTCCAAGAAGATTTCTGGATTTCTCTCTGTTCTTAGGAAACGGGGCCAAAAAAAACAAACAGCTTATACATGGTCCTGAAAAAAATAACTAAACATGTCAGGTTAACAGTTTGGACATCTGTGAAACTTTCTTGCACATCTAGAACTTTTTCCACATTTTTTAAAAGGTTTGGATCATTTATCATTTAACAATTGGAAGTTCAATTGTTTTGATGGAGATAAAGTTTTGACTAACGTTACTTTGTTTTTAAACCGTAATTGCTATGGATGAGAGTAACGATGTTACGAATTCATTGTATATAATGTATAATTTAAAAACTTTTGTCTGCAGTCAAAATGAAGGTGTGTTTTGACTTTGATCAGCAGGGACTGAGACTCCTTTTGTTATTTGCTCTGCTGCTCTTGTGAGTAAATCTGCTGCTCATTTGTCTCCCAAAAGGTCCTGGTATTTGTCCACTCCAGGAAAGAGACAGGAAAGACCGCCAGAGCCATCCGGGACATGTGCTTGGAGAAGGACACGCTGGGTCTGTTCCTTAGAGAGGGTTCTGCTTCTACTGAAGTGTTGAGAACCGAGGCCGAACAATGCAAAGTCAGTAAACGTCACCAGACCCAAAAGGTTCGAAGGGTTTTCAGTGTTGGCTGCTTGATCCGAGTTAAAGATTTCTTTCTCTTTCAGAACTTGGAGCTAAAGGATTTGCTTCCTTATGGCTTTGCGATCCATCACGCCGGGATGACCAGAGTGGACCGTACGCTGGTGGAGGATCTGTTCGCAGATCGACACATCCAGGTTCTGGTGTCCACAGCCACTCTGGCTTGGGGCGTGAACCTGCCTGCTCACACCGTCATCATCAAAGGAACCCAGGTTTACAGCCCAGAGAAAGGCAGATGGACGGAGCTGGGAGCGCTGGACATTTTACAGGTCTGTCTGGACTTAAAGCTTGATTTGCTGAAATGTTGATCAAATCCAGGGCCTGAAATCCTTAAATGCTTAAGGTGTTTTCAAAGCTTTGGAGAAGTGTTTGATTTCTGTATAAAGTCATGAAACAGGATTGATATTCAAACTGCACAGTTTGGTAATAAAGTGCAATTTAATGCTTGATTGAAACCCTAAATTTGGAAAATATTATTTACATCTGAGCACATTTCATACACCTAATAAAGACATAGAGATGTTTTCTTTCTTCTCACTATCGGAAGTGAAATCAGACCAAACTTGTTTTAGGTCAGTTACAATTACAAAAATTATTTCTACTTTCAAAAAGCCAGAAAACGTAATGAGAACATGGTTTGGAAATCTTTCTTTGTATATTGTGTTCAAGCTTTTAATTTGAGCAGGAGAGTAATTCGCCTTCGCTTTGTTTGGGTCGAGTGAATAATTATTCTTCCTAATTTCCCAGTGACTTAATGATCTATTTAATTGAAATAGATCTTGGCTTATATTTTTATACATTCAAACAACTTTGTTGAAATTGGGGAGTTTTTTTTGTGTTTATTTTGCTCTTACACAAGTCAGGTGAATAGTGTGTGTAAGAGACAAAGGTATTGTCATATTTAGTGTTTTACATAGCAGGGACAATCACCAGACATTATTAATGTAAGTAATAAATCATTATTATTATTATTAATGCAAGTAATAAATCATATAACGGCGAATTGAAACTATCTTCTTTAGAACATTCGTATTGTTTTTCTCTCCAAAGTGAGGTGCCGGAAAAGTTTAAAAACTTACTTTGAAAATGCTTGAAACGTGTGGAAAACCCTTTTACCAGTAGAAACCTGCCACTTGGTTTCAGATGCTGGGTCGAGCCGGCCGTCCGCAGTATGATACCAAAGGGGAGGGAATCCTGATCACGTCTCACGGAGAGCTGCAGTATTACCTGTCCCTGCTGAACCAGCAGCTGCCCATAGAGAGCCAAATGGTGGCGAAGCTCCCCGACATGCTCAACGCAGAAATAGTGCTGGGAAACGTTCAGACTGTGAAGGTGAGTGACAGGCATGCAGAAGAAACTAAATTACATTTAGATTCCCCCCGTAGTTAACTTGTGATGTTTGTTGCTGCAGGATGCTGTGAACTGGCTCGGCTACACCTACTTGTACGTGCGCATGCTCCGCAACCCAACGTTGTATGGAGTCTCCCACGACGACCGAAGCTCGGACCCGCTGCTGGAGAGGCGCAGGACGGACCTGATTCACACGGCCGCCAACGTCCTGGACAAGAACAGCCTCATTAAATACGACAAGAGAACAGGAACCTTCCAGGTCTGCCAACCAGCTCTCAGCAATGCGTAATGATCCCCGTTACAGTACATTTACAATAAGGAAAAGCTTTTTCTTTATCATTACATCAAGGTAACAGACCTGGGACGCATTGCCAGCCACTTCTACATCACCCACGACTCCATTCAGACCTACAACCAGCTGCTGAAGCCCACGCTCAGTGAGATCGAACTCTTCAGAGTCTTTTCACTGTCCTCAGAGTTCAGGAACATTGCAGTGAGAGAGGTATGCTGTCGGAGACAGACATGGGGACTAGTTTCTATCTCTAATTGATGCACTGTAGACTTTTTATAATAGAAAATAGAGACAAGATGTTTCTCTTTTAGGAGGAAAAACTTGAGCTTCAGAAGCTTCTGGAAAGAGTTCCAATTCCTGTAAAGGAGAGCATTGAGGAGCCAAGCGCTAAGGTAACATAATCATGTTCCAGTAAGTTTAGTAGTTGTTTCCATGGTTATTCATATTTGAATATTTATGTGTCAACTTTGTTTCAGATTAATGTTCTGCTTCAAGCGTTCATCTCTCAGCTCAAGCTGGAAGGCTTTGCCCTGATGGCAGACATGGTTTACGTCACACAGGTACAGTAAGAACAGCTTGTTTTATCACTTAGCATTTCCAGATTCTGCAGTTTCATGTAAAGGAATTTATTATTTTTCTTTCTCCAGAGTGCTGGTCGTTTAATGCGGGCCATATTTGAGATCGTACTCAACCGAGGCTGGGCTCAGCTCACAGACAAGACCATGAACCTCTGCAAGATGATTGACAAACGGATGTGAGTGGGATTGTTGGTGCTAAACTGGTGTAATCTATCTGTTGAGGGAAATCGTTTATGGTTGGTGTTTCCGGCGTGAACAGGTGGCAGTCGATGTCGCCGCTGCGGCAGTTCAAGAAGCTGCCTGAAGAGGTCGTCAAGAAGATCGAGAAGAAAAACTTCCCCTTCGAGCGTCTCTATGATCTCAATCACAATGAGATTGGTGAGCGTTGTATTTTTTTGTTTTGTTTTTTTTTAACCTCCCTCTTGTAGTTAAACAGCTAACAAACGTTTCTTTGTTCAGGTGAGCTCATCCGCATGCCGAAGATGGGCAAGACCATTCATAAATACGTGCACCAGTTCCCCAAGCTTGACCTGGCCGTCCACATTCAGCCTATCACTCGCTCCACGCTCAAAGTGGAGCTGACCATCACGCCGGACTTCCAGTGGGATGATAAGGTCGGTGAAACTCGCATCACGGTTCCTTTGACCCATCTCACTCCTCCTTAGCTTGTTCTCAGATGTGTATTTTCTCGCTCAGATTCACGGATCGTCTGAAGCCTTCTGGATCCTGGTGGAGGATGTTGACAGTGAGGTCATCCTCCACCATGAGTACTTCCTGCTTAAGGCCAAGTACGCCCAGGACGAGCACCTTGTGACCTTCTTTGTTCCAGTGTTTGAGCCTTTACCTCCACAGTACTTCATCCGCGTCGTCTCGGACCGATGGCTCTGTAAGTAGCCTTCAGGATTCTCCTGCTATCCATGCTAGCTCTTCATCTAGCAGGTTTTATGCTTTGTTTTTCTGTTAGCTTGTGAGACGCAGCTGCCCGTGTCCTTCCGTCACCTTATCCTGCCTGAAAAGTACCCGCCACCCACAGAGCTGCTGGATCTGCAGCCGCTGCCTGTCACCGCGCTCCGAAACTCTGCCTTCGAGGCTCTTTATCAGAACAAGTTTCCCTTCTTTAACCCCATCCAAACACAAGGTACACAACGGGAAACAAGGCTTTTAACTTGAGCCCAGATCAGGACCGACTTCACTGCTCGCCTAACTGGTTTACTCTTTCTTTCAGTCTTCAATGCTGTGTACAACAGTGATGATAATGTGTTTGTTGGAGCTCCAACGGGCAGCGGAAAGACCATCTGTGCAGAGTTCGCCATCCTGAGAATGCTGCTGCACAACTCAGAGGGCCGCTGCGTCTACATCACCCCAATGGAGGCGCTGGCGGAGCAGGTGTAGTCACAATTCTCAAACAAAACCATGAAACCTTCCTTATTAGTTAGCTAGAAGACATACAAGACATTGCAGGGATTCAACATCTTGTAATGTTACAAAAGCAGACTGTAGCATGTTGTATCGGGGCTTCATGTGTTGGATGAATATGAAATAGTGTATACCAGTAGGCCTGAAACAACTAATCATGATTAATCGATTATTGAAATAATCGCCAGCCAATTTGGTAATCTCTTATTTGTTAACTTAAGGATAGATATGATTAAAATTGCCATTTGCCGAAAGAACAGCAGGTCTACAGCAGTAATTAAGCCAAAACTGCAAAAAAATTAGATTTAAGATGAAAAATCTTGAAAAACTCAAGTGGCATTTTTAGCTTCTCCTGGTTAAATTATCAACAAAAATATCTTATTGAGCATCTTTTGCTATCCATTTATTAATCCAAGGAATAAAGAAAAGCTTTATTGCATAATAGGCAATAAAATGCTTATTTTCTAGTTTTTAAAAAAAGGAACTTATTTATGTATTTTTATTTTTTATGTATTTCTAATAAGTGGTAAAATGACAAGTCTAGAAAATGTCCTGATATTTTTAACCATCAAACAATGGATTAATTGTAAATGAATTATTAGTTACAGCCAGTGAAGTGGAAGAAATGTGATCCAGGGTTTTATAATATTTTTAGTGCATTTATGTTTTGCCCCACTAATTCAGTTTATAGGACCTCACTTTTGTCTCTGACACATTTGACTTTGACTTAGTTTGATTTTAAAAGTCTCAAATATTTTTCAACTGTTTTTTTTTTTTTGTTTTTACTGAAAAAAGTTATCCCCACAGCATAATACTGCCATTATTTGTCTCC
This sequence comes from Phalloptychus januarius, assembly GCA_902982915.1. NCBI lineage: Eukaryota > Metazoa > Chordata > Actinopteri > Cyprinodontiformes > Poeciliidae > Phalloptychus > Phalloptychus januarius. The sequence goes on along the minus strand of CADWAE010000482.1, from coordinate 18,471,233 downwards.
TTTATGTACTTTAACAAAGCTTCTAAGCACCTGATTAAATAAAAAACAAGTCCAATTTATTCATTGATTGGATGAATTTTGTAGATTACACTGGATTATTGAAGTAAATGAGGTTAAATATAAATCTATGCCACACCTTACAGATTATGTGTGAAACTCTTAGAAAACTATGCATTGTTTCTTCCCCTTTACATGCATGTGCCACAAAAATTCAGGTTTGTGACTGTAACGTGCTCGAAATGGTAAAAACGTGCAGAAAGTCATTGTAATCTTCCTAAACACGGACTCTTGTCTCTCAGGTGTTTGTTGACTGGCACCAGAAGTTCCAGGATATCCTGAACAAGAAGGTGGTTCTGCTGACGGGAGAAACCAGCACAGATCTGAAGCTGCTTGGAAAAGGCGACATCATCGTCAGCACCCCGGACAAATGGGACATCCTGTCCCGTCGCTGGAAACAGCGAAAAAATGTCCAGAACGTCAGCCTCTTCGTGGTGGATGAGACGCACCTCATCGGAGGAGAAAACGGAGTAAGAACAAAGAGAAGTCGAGATTTGCATTAGCTGCTTTTTTTTGTGTTATATAAAATTAATCGATGCTCCTATTAGCCTGTGCTGGAGGTCATCTGCTCGAGGATGAGGTACATCTCCTCTCAAATCGAGCGCCCCATCCGCATCGTGGCCCTCAGCTCATCGTTATCCAACGCCAAGGACGTGGCTCACTGGCTGGGCTGCAGCACCACTGCTACGTTCAACTTCCACCCCAACGTCAGGCCTGTGCCTCTGGAGCTGCACATCCAGGTCTGCTCACACACTGCTGATGGCAGTGAAACTGCTGATGGCCGGAAACAGACGAATCACCTGTCAGGATTCCTAACGTTCTGTCAACGCTCGTGTGTCGCTGCAGGGCTTCAACGTGAGCCACACTCAGACCCGCCTGCTGTCCATGGCCAAGCCGGTGTACCACGCCATCATGAAGCATTCTCCCTCCAAGCCGGTGGTGGTGTTCGTCCCGTCCCGTAGGCAGACCCGCCTCACCGCCATCGACATCCTCACGTTCTGCGCCGCTGATGTCGTCCCTCAGAGGTCAGCCTTCATTTCGAAACAAAGATTAAAAGGAGCAGTGTCATGTTATAATGTGATTCCCTCATCTAAAGAATACATAGAGTGTTGCTTTGATTCTTTCATGCACGTTTGAGAAATCCTTGAATCTCCCATGGCAACTGAAGGCAACATAGTTACCATTTGCCTGGAAAGTGCATCATGCCGCCCTTTTAAGAGTGATGGACTCTCATCTGAAGGGAGAACTTTCTCTCTTTAGGTTCCTGTACTGCTCTGAGAAAGAACTGGCTCCATTCCTGGAGAAAATAAACGACCCGACTCTGAAGGAAACTCTGGCAAACGGAGTGGGGTACCTGCACGAGGGCCTGACCGCCACTGAGCGCCGGATAGTTGAGCAGCTTTTTAACTCTGGTATGAAACAACCCCGATCCACAGAGTTTCAGGACTAAAGAAGAAAAATACAGAAACATGACAGTTTTCTGGTGATTTAACTTCCCGTCCTGGTGCAGGTGCTGTCCAGGTGGTGGTCTCCTCACGTTCGCTCTGCTGGGGCATCAACGTCTCTGCTCATCTCGTCATCGTCATGGACACCCAGTACTATAATGGAAAAATCCATGCGTAAGGCTCTTGGAGAGGCTCTTGGACAGCTTGCAAAAAATAAAAAAGCAATTTTCCTGACTTTTTTTTTTGCTTTCTCCTGTTTTAGGTATGTGGACTATCCCATATATGATGTTCTCCAGATGGTTGGCAAGGCAAACAGGCCCATGCTGGATGATGAGGGGCGCTGTGTTATCATGTGTCAGGGATCTAAGAAGGTATGTATCTTTAATATTGTATGAAAAGGTTTAAGTAGTTATATAAAAAAGTTGCAAAATGTGCCAAAAAATGTTATTTGATCAATCATCAGAATTATTGGTTGCTAAAATAATTGTAGTTACAGCCCTAAATGAGTTAAAATATTCCAGTAATTCGTTGGAATTTCAGTTTTTCAGAAAATAGGATTTTTATTAAAGACCCACAAATATGGATTTTATTAAAATGTCACCACTGATGTCTTTTCTCTGTAGGACTTCTTCAAGAAGTTCCTGTATGAGCCCCTCCCTGTGGAGTCCCATCTGGATCACTGTCTCCATGACCACTTCAACGCCGAGATCGTCACCAAGACGGTCGAGAACAAGCAAGACGCCGTCGACTACCTGACGTGGACGTTCCTGTACCGACGGATGACGCAGAACCCCAACTACTACAACCTGCAAGGTGAGTAGTTGCCTTGCACGCCTGACCGATCAGGTCGAGGAAAAGTCTGGAAGGAGGTCTGAACGCCGTCCTCTAATCATGGCAGGCATGTCCCACCGCCACCTGTCCGATCACCTGTCCGAGCTAGTGGAAAACACCCTACATGACCTGGAGCAGTCCAAGTGCATTAGCATCGAGGACGAAATGGACGTCGCTCCGCTCAACCTGGGAATGATCGCCGCTTACTACTACATCAACTACACGACGATCGGTTTGTACCGACACGGCCCTGCTGACGTTTGGAGGATTTTGATGTCGGATGCTGAATATTGCTCTTGTTTTGCTGTTGTGTTGGGCAGAGCTGTTCAGTATGTCCCTGAACGCCAAGACGAAGATCCGTGGGCTGATCGAGATCATCTCCAACGCAGCTGAATACAAGAACATTCCCATCAGGCACCATGAAGACGCACTTCTCCGACAGGTAAACTCACCACAAACTTGGGTGTACGGATGCAAATAATGAATCGACTTATGATTAATTGTCGATTAATGGTTTATTAGATTAAAATTAGCCGATCAACTAATAACGCCCACTTAGCTCTTCTTTCAGTGCTGTAGTTTGGCCTCCATCCAGCTGAGGTTGCTCCTGGTCATCCTTAGTTGGAATCAGTTGGTAGAGGAATAAAGATGGCGGGCGATACCGAAACGGTCCGAACAGAGTCTAGTGTTATTTTTCTATTCATTCATCTAAGAGAGTCCTGTTTTTAATATATAGCTATGTTTAATGTTGTGAGAAAACCACTTTAAATACAGTTAAAACAAAAAATGGATATAAAGATGTGCTTCTTTTTTAAATTCACCACATTATGGGAAGATGGTTGGTCCTTTTGTTACAAGAGAAAACTTAGGTTCTTAAGAAAATGGCTGCTTGTCAATTAATAGTTGATCGATAAGCTCAATTCAGACTAATTGATAATTTCCATCCCTAGTTAGGAGCTGATGGTGTATATTTTGTTTTAATTTTTAGCTGGCACAGAAAGTTCCCCACAAGCTGAACAACCCGAAGTTCAACGATCCTCACGTGAAGACCAACCTGCTGCTGCAGGCCCACCTCTCGAGGATGCAACTGAGCGCCGAGCTCCAGTCAGACACGGAGGAGATCCTGAGCAAGGTCGGGACTCGCCTTCTGATGACTCAGCTCGTTGGGCTTCCGTTTCAGACAGCAACGCGTTTAAATCGTCTCCTATTTGCAGGCGATCCGTCTGATCCAAGCCTGCGTCGACGTGCTGTCCAGTAATGGCTGGCTGAGTCCCGCCCTGGCTGCCATGGAGCTGGCGCAGATGGTCACCCAGGCCATGTGGTCCAAAGACTCGTACCTGAAGCAGCTGCCCCACTTCACCTCAGACCACATTAAACGCTGCACCGACAAAGTGAGTGGTGCAGAGGCACTTCAGAGATTAGAACACGTGATGCAGATTAAGACTAGATCGTCTCTGCTTGTTCCGTCTTCAGGGTGTGGAGAGCATCTTCGACATCATGGAGATGGAGGACGAGGACAGAACGTCTTTGCTGCAGCTCTCCGACGGACAGATAGCTGACGTGGCTCGCTTCTGTAACCGCTACCCTAACATCGAGCTTTCTTATGACGTAGCGGAGCGGGACAACATCAAAAGGTTTGCGTGCTCTCAGATGTTAAATCGCCTTGCAGACGCATTCATTTTGGCAGGCTGTTGTCTAACATATTATGCCTAAAGTGAAATCAGAACTGGCCAAAATGAACCTGCCTGAAGACCAATGCATGCCTCATTTTACAGATTTTGAATTACTAAAAAGTTTAAAGAACTTTTTTTTTTTTCTTTAATTTATAATCCTGAATTATTTTAGAGCTTAAAATTCTAATAAAAGGCATAAATAGTTTCAACATATTGAAAAATGTAAGTGAACATCAGGTTAGCCACTTAGGATTTTTTTTAGACAATATTAGAAATATGCAAATAAATAATTTTTTCTCTCTTTACATATTTGCGTACAAAGGAGGTTTTTTATCTTAAATGTAGAACATGTATATATATATTTTTTTTTCTATATAATTACAGCGGTGAGGGTGTTAACCATATTTATACTCCACTTAGTGATTATTGGTAAATAATTGATTAATCGCGATTGTTTTGGCCCTAATGTCCATGTATTTTCACAGTGGCAGTCCAGTTCTGGTCCAGGTGCAGCTCGAGCGAGAGGAAGAGGTGACCGGTCCGGTCATCGCACCACTCTTCCCTCAGGTCAGTGTACGCCTCATCACCACGGCGTTCTTTCCATTATCAAAACATGACTGACGTGTGGTAATCTATAATTGTTGCAGAAACGTGAGGAGGGCTGGTGGGTGGTCATCGGAGACCCCAAGTCGAACAGCCTCATCTCTATTAAGAGGCTGACTCTTCAGCAGAAAGCAAAGGTGAAAAAAAAAACAGGCAAACGCTGCAACCAAAACGCTCCATGAAGCAACGTCCTGACACCGTTTTTGTTGTGTCTTATCTGCAGGTGAAGCTGGACTTTGTTGCGCCGGCTATGGGCATCCATAACTACACCCTGTACTTTATGAGTGACGCTTACATGGGCTGCGACCAGGAGTACAAATTCAGCGTGGATGTGAAAGAGGCCGACAGCGAGGGGGAAAGTGATTCAGACTAGGCAGTCACTTTTTAAATTAGACAGAGGGAATCAAGGGGTTTATTTTTTTTTGTCCTTTAGATGCTCATCCTGATTTATGTAACTTTGCTTTACCTGTCAGCATGTCTCAATACTTACTCATTAAAGTTCAGTACATTTTATCTGGTAGTTTTCTTTAAGTTTGAAACATCTGATTGTTGAATTCAAGTCCAAAATTAGTGTCTGTCCACCTTTAATCTCAGATGCATGAGTCATGTACTGTTTGATTTAACTGCGGTAACCAAGGCAACATAGACTATTTTGAAGGTGGTTTGCTGTTAAAGATGCTGCAGTCTCAAAGCAGATTGTGTTTCAAATAGAAACAAGCACTCTAGTTATGTTGTGAAATTAAACTGGTTTTTATGGAAATTAATTCCTCCTCTATATGTTTTTAGTATCATGTCCTGTCTGAAAAGATTTTTTAAAATAAAGGATCCATTTCTGGTTTTGTTTAATATTCTATATTTATAAAAAAAAAACTTAAGCAATTTTCAAAGGATACCATTTCCAAAATGCAAGACTCAAAAGCACATTGCAGTATTATTCTCATCATAAACACAAAACATTTATCTGAAATTGCAAAAAAAAAAGAAAAAAAAAAAACCTTTCAACAACGGTATCGGGTCCAAAAACCACAGAATCAGTCTAATTCTTCTTCTTTGAACCTCCAAATCACAATCTCTCCGTTGTCGCTGCAGGAAGCCAGTAGCCCCGCCTCCTTCGGGTTCCAGGAAACACAGTTAGCATCCTGGTTGTGAGCTTTGGTCGCCTGGGCGACGAGCGAAAACACTGGCTCATCAGGACTGGCCGTCACATCCTCCTTGAAAACTCTCACTGCGTCGTCGCCGCAGGCAGTCGCCAGAGCGCCCGTCAGTTGACACCTGAACAGATGTGATTTATTTAAGTCAGAAAATAACTTCACTTTCAGAGAGAAAAAATGTCTGACTGATAATAGAAACAGACCGATTTATAGCTGCTGAGACGTCTTTCAAATCCACAGTAATGAATATTTTATTTTGGTAATAGAACTGATATTTCAAGCATTTTTTACATTTTTATTACAGCTAAGAAAGCAGAAAGAATGGTGTTGGTGACAGCTGCACAATTATCAAGACAGCACTATTCCCCACAATTATGACCCTATGTGGGTCCTAGCATTTCTGTAATAAACATTTTCTATGGAGCTACTGGGAAATTAGCCATCAGCCATAAACTTATAAATAAACACTAAAATATGTCAAAAGTGCTGATGAAGCTGTTAAACAACCAGTAAGTTAAGCCGCTGCTGCACCCAATCATCATGGCATTAACAGGCACAGGTCGTCCTACCAGGCGACATCATACACCGTTCGTCCGTGGTATCCAGACAGGGTACAAACGCACTTCCAAGAGAGGTTCCCTTTAAGCAAGCAAATCGATAAAAAGTTATTCATTTTTCTTTGCAATACACGACAAAAGTGCCGCTGTCCACCATGAACTCACCTTGCCCATTCTCACTGGGATACTCTTTCCAAATCTTCACGGTGCGGTCATCGCTGCAGGAGGCCATCCTCTCCCCTGCAGCATCGAAACACAAACTCCACACTGTGGATGTGTGGCCCTGCAGGGTGGCCTGGCACTCCCAGTCGTCGTCTTCCTCTTTGTAAATGCAGATGTTGTTGTCATAGCTGGCTGAAGCCAGAAGCTGTGCAAACAGAAAGCCCAGTTGTAGTCTAAAAACAAGCTAATGTATGATTAGGATGCAAGGAGTCAGGGTCTACCTCCTTCTTGGGGTGCCACACAACATGCTTGACATCTTGTGTGTGAGAGTTCAGCACAGTAACACACTCGTATTCTTCATCTTCATCCACTGAAACGCACAAATGAATTGTGTTTATACGCAAGCTAAGAGCTAGAATTAATTTAGTGATTTACAACAATGGATTTCACTCTAGATTCTGTGAAAACAAACCTTCCCAAACCCAGACGCTTTTGTCTCGGCTGCAGGTAGCCAGGAGGTTCCCTGAAGGAGCCCACGCCACGCATTTGACCTCGTTTTCGTGTCCTTCCAACACGGTCAAGCTCTAGAAGACAAGTTCAAACGTTAACAAAACATTTCGAATGCTCTTTGAAAATTCACTGGCTGAACAAGATAACTTTCATCTAACCTCAAAGTCATCGTTCTTCTTTTTCCAGATGCATGTGGTTGCATCAAAGCTGGCAGAGGCCAGATAATTGCCACAAGGAGACCAGGCCACCTTTCTCACAGTGCGCTGGTGACCATCCTGCAGCACAGTCTTACAGACCCAAGAGTCACCTGGAAAACAAAATGCAGTGAAAATGTCAACAAAAGATTCATCCTTTAATCAACAAACACCTTTAGAGATAAGAGTGGAAAAACTCCCATTTGGGGCAAATCGGTCCTACTCAAAACTAGTAATGACATAGTTACTCTGAAAAAATAACTTTAATCGGATTACTGACTACTCCTTGAAAAAGTAACTTCATTAGATTACTGGCTACTCGATTTGGAAAGTAACTTCTTAAGTTACATTAAAAGTTACTCAAAAAGTAGTTAGCATCATGTATCTGCAGAAGCATGACCCATCTGTCCATGTTTTAAATGTCAGTGCGCTACAGCTCGTGTTATTGACAGCTCACCCTCTCGCCCCCATATCCGGATGGCCTTGTCACCCCCGCATGAAGCCAGCAGAGCCCCATTCGGGCTCCAGGAGACGAACCAGCAGCGGGAGTCCGGGTGAGCGCTGATCCTCTGAACCAGAGACAGAGCCTCCTTCATGGCTACTCGGATATTTCAGTTGAAGCGTCGATATTCCGTGTCTACTTTTAACGCCCGGTAGTACGAAGCCCACTTGTCATTTATCAGCATGAGGAGCAGTAGAAATGAACGAGGGTCGTTTATTTAGCAAAGAACAAAGTAAAACAATGTCTTACAGAGATGTCTACAACGGAAATGTTGCCATGTTTGCTTATCAGAGGCTGCGCGCGTTGCATTCTGGATCACTTCCGTTCTCTGACGCTAGACACGCACTATTTGTAAACCTCTCCTCTACTCGCCGGCGAGAGCGGTGGACACCCACTTCTGCTGAAATAAAAATACAAGTTATGTCTTAGAAAATGATTTAACAACATTTGCCTCTATTTAATACATTGCTGGCTGAGTATCAAGCAGTAGATCACATTTTGTAATTTATATGTAGTTATTACACGTTTCCTTTGTTGCCACTTAATGAAACTTAATAAATAAACTTTCTGTGAAAAGAAATCCCCGACCTTGTGAGGGGGAAACTCCTCCCACACCGCTGCGTCATCACTTCTAGTCGAGTGATGCGCCGGCTGAATGTTAAGGAATAAGTCTACTGACTTTAAACCACTTTAATTTGAAATAATGCGACAATTTTAAACTGTCTAATACTTCTATGTGGGGGTAAAATAATTTGTAATTGGCAATCTAATTGGAACAAATTATGTAGTGTTGTGTAAGTGTTTTGGGATGAGCCACCACTAGTTGGCAGCAATCCCCCCTCTTCGACCGGTGCCAACTGCTAACAGGAAGTCAACATTACATGAAACCAGCGTAAGCTGTCTTTTGTTTTGTTTTGTGTTTCCTTTTCTGTACCAATAGTAACCGTATGTTTTTATTGTTGTAGGTATCTTTATCGTGTGTTAGGTTTTATTTTACATTGTTTGTTTGTGTTAGTTTTAGTTTTGTCCTTAGATTTTGTTATATTTGGTGTTGACAACGGGTTAGCGCATCAGGCTAACAGAAGAGCTAACAGGCCTAGAGGCCATCTGTTCATTGTCTGATCGGTCGCCAGCGTCTTGTTTTATCTAGCGTCCCGATTTTTGTCGGACATATTGTGTGTAACTCATCGAAAGAAAGAGTCGAGAGCCGCTGTCATCCCTTCGTGATCCAAGTTTCCTTGCCTGAACCGGCTTACAGGCCTTACTCTGCCTACTCTCTTGGTTGGCTCATCCCTAAGCTACAAGAGGATTGCTATAAATAAGGAGTCACTAACTCTTCGGACAACACCAATTATTAAGGAGACGCAATAACCATGTATGCTCCACCGGGTTCCACTCTCCCTGGAGGTCGGAGACGGAGAGCGGGCACCTCCTTGCCCAAGCAGCCGGAGCGGAGCTTGGTTTCGGCTCTGCCCGGAGCTCTGTCTATCACAGCGCTGTGCACGGCTCTGGCTGAACCGGCCTGGCTTCGGGTCCACGGAGGGGCCTGCCCTAGACAAGAGCTGGGGGTAGCCGATGTCTTGGGGTACATCGATCCTAAGCTTCTGGATGGTGAGAATAAGCACGTCACAACACTGTAGCGTAGGTTGTTAGTCATTCGGCTAACTTGTAATTTTATGACTTCTATATTTCCACAGATTACTGTGTAACCCCACAAATCATCCTGTTGCTGAGAGTCATCGCTGCCTTCTGTTTCCTCGGCATATTATGCAGCCTCACTGCTTTTCTGTTGGATGTGTTTGGACCCAAACACTCTGCCCTAAAGGTCACACGCAGATATGCTTTTGCACATATACTAACAGGTATATATCCTTATTGTTGGTTGTTGTTGTTTTTTAAATATATTTTGTGTATCAATATGCAAAGTAAAAGTGGACAATTTGGCAAAAATATCAAATCAGAATTGTTTTTTAAAGTAAAATCATGATTTCTGAGTGTTTTTATGCAGAAAGGTTGACCTTAAAGAAAACATATGACCAGGAAGATGAATGTTTTTAAACAGATTTTCATATAATGTTTCTAGCCTCTTAAGTACAGTTGACATAGACTTAATCCCTGAGGTATACTCAGTCTCACGCTATTTCAAGTAAAAAGATAATGCCTTTCAAGTAAATCAATTCAAGCAATCAATCAATCTTTATGTACAAAGCACTTTTTACATAATCAAACCTAACAAATGTTTTTACTTTATTTAAACTTGGTCTACAATTCCAAAAATGAAAATACTCAAAACTGATGCAACTGGTCAAGAACGCTGAAAAGCAAACTTGTTCTTATCCTTAGCAAACTATCACATCGAGCAGACCTGTTCTGTTAGTTTTATTAACCTCCTCTCTCTCCCCTCAGTGCTGCAGTGTGCCACAGTAATTGGGTTTTGCTACTGGACCTCAGAACTGATCTTGGTGCTTCAGCAGCAACACAAAAAGTACCATGGCTCTCTCATATACGTCACCTTCGCCATCAGCTTCTACCTGGTGGCGGGCGCTGGCGGCGCATCGATCCTCGCCACCGCCGCAAACCTCCTACGCCACTACCCGACGGAGGAGGAGGAGCAGGCCCTGGAGTTGCTCTCGGAGATGGAGGACAGCAGCGAGACTTTTCCCGCCGACTACGACGTCGCCAATCAGTTTCAGCCGCCACCTGCCTACACGCCCTAATCCAACCCAGACTGGCCTTGCGAAAATTTGTTTTATCTCCGAGCACAGCTACTTTGCTTGATGTGCAAACCACGCTCAATTTATCAAATGGAAACCTTTGCAAATACTCTTGGCAACGAACGTAACACGCGCACAAGTCGGTGCATTGATTCCTTGAAAGACAGTGGCTTTGGGTGCATGGAAGCTTTCTTTAGTGGTGGCATCAATTTAGGAGCTGCTTCATACTTAACTCTCACAGCTGAAGTGGTTAGTGATTTGCATGTAAATGGCTTTTAGGATCTAGTCCTTACATGTAACGATAAGTCATCTGCAAAAAAAACAAAACAAATGTACCAAACAGCGCTCATCACAAGAAACGGAAGAAGCAGCCGCAGCCTGATCAGCGCTGTTGTCGTCTGTTATCACCAGCCATAGTTATAATTGGATTTGGGTGGAGCTTTGTTTAAACAGGTTTGTGATTTTTATTTGACATATTTGCCACATGTGTGATTTCTTTCTTTCTCTTTTTTTCCTGATGTTGCTTATTTGCAGGAATCCATCAACACTGACGAGGTTGTTTTAAACATGAATTTTATACAACAAAAAAATTGACCTTATTTATTCTATGTCCTGTCTCTTCTTTTGCTTTCTCACTATTTTCACCTCCTCTTTTCTATACGTGACAGGAGCATTTACAAAAATTGTGAGGGAGAGGAGTTTTTTGTGTTTCGGAAACACGGCGTGGATTGCAGGTGCAGAGAAATGGAGGCTAGTTCGGCAGCAAACCTCACAGCATAAACATCGGCTATGTCGTCATAACTATTTGAGTTTTAAAAAAAGAGAATTTTGTTTTACTCTGTGAATACCATTTGTGACCACTTCAGTATGTGTTTTCCATGCGTGAGTTCTGCTGACTTTTTCAGATTTTTAGACCATGGTTTGGATCTTCCGTGTTCCACGTAAGGTTCCTGCTGACGCTTGAGTTTGTGAGTGATGTGGTGATTGTAGTCAGTTGCACATTTGTTCTGTTTCTGCGTTTTGTTTCTCACTGTATTTTCTTCATCTTTATGTAAATAGTAATTGTTTATACATGCAGTAAAGTGGCCATAATAAAAGAAATGTCATATTTTGCCTTCTGTTGTTCATCTGCACATTGACAAATTACTTTTTTTTTTTCCTGAACCTTCACTGCGAGTTGTCTCCCCCTACAGGTGCATCTCAATAAATTAAAATACCAAACGCTTCCTTGTGATTCAATTAAAGCAAAAGTTGGTAGCACTTTATTTGAATACTCAGATGACACTGTCATAAATATGATGTAACACCGAACATGAACATGAAGGAGTCTTTATGAATGTTTGAGACTGTTGTCATAAAGTGTCATTCAGTAAATAACAGTTATAATGCAAAGCTGCTTTAAAAATTGCATTAAAAGTATCAACTTTGAATTATTTACTAAATAATGACACTTCTATTGTAAAGTTGGCACTTTTGACAGATTTTCAGTGTAACTTTTAGAGCAACTTTGCATTAAAAGTGTTATTTACTGAATGACACTTCATGACAACCGTCATAAACATTCATAAAGGCTCCTTCATGTTCATGACTGGTGTTATAACATGTTTATTACAGTGTCATTTCAGTCTTTTGCACACCCCTTCAAATAAAGTGTTCTCATAAAATGTTTTTATGAAGTGTTTATTTCTTTTAATCGTTATTGAACTTGAACATTTGACTGGATCTTTGCCTATCCACCTTTCCTTCCTTCTAGGGCCTTGATCTTTAGACAAAATGCGCATTTTGCTTTCACTTTAGTAGAGAACCTTGCAGCACCGAGTTCAGTCCTTAGTTCAGGTAAGAAACTCCTGACATCTTTCATTCAAGAGTGGTTCAACACAACAAATGTAACAGCGTAGCATCTCTATCTTAGATGCATCTGTGTGTGGTAGCTCCTGAAGTACTGACTCCACCTACTTGTGAACGCCCACTGTGCTCTTGAATTGACTTTGCTTCACAGTTTGCTCAAGGCTGTGGTCAGCCGTTTTTCCTGTGTCATTTGTTGCTGAACCTTTTCCTTCCACACAACTTTCCATTAATAGTCTTTGATACAGCTCTCCTACAGTCTCTTTAGCAATGACATTTTGTGGCTTACCCTCCTTATGGAGTGAGCCAATTACTGTCTGCTGGACAATTGTCCAATCAGCATTCTTCCCTATTACTAACTAGGCTATAACATTTCAGTATTATTTTTAATAGTTTAATGTTCTAACTTAAAAAAAAACTGAATTTCAGGTATTCCTTTGTCGTAATCATCAAAATTAACAGAAAAAACACACGCGAACTACCTCAGTGTGTGGTGAAGTTGTACGAGTTTCACTTCTTGAATTAAAATACTGAATTGAATCAAACTTTTCAAAAACAGTTTACTGAGATGCAGCTGAACATTTTCACTCTGAAAGTGACTTTTCCATCTGTTGAAGGTATTTCTGGGTTCGCCGTCTAGACTCAACGCGGCATTACAAAGCGTAAGAGCCTTACACCCTAATGGACTTTAAAGGACATATGGTTTGCCACTATGCCTGTATAATGGAGTTGGACACCGTTTCCTAATCAATGCACTGTATCAAGTGCCAAGCTCTTAATGGGTCAAGATATTAACCGAAGCTAAAGTTTCACTCCGTGGCTAAATACCTTAAGTTAATCAGAAGAATTAACGAGGTATTAATAGGGAGGGGTGTTCTGGAAAGGAAGAAGTCAAGACGTGAAAAGACAATGGAGCTCAGCTTACGCATCAACGTCACTCGGCCCCACACTGCTAGTATAAATACAGACATCCTCAGTGAGATCAATATCTGCCCTCTCAGAGGTCTTTACAGGCTCCGTGGCAATCTGTTAATCGGGTATTTTCCTGTGGAATCATTGAGACTAAAGTTTAATCATGCTGGCATCCAGGACTTTGCTGTCAAAGCAGACTCTGACCGCTGTCTCTCATCAGCCTGCCTGCTTCGTTCATCAAGGGGAGTATGGCTACTGGGGAAACACCAAAGTTGCTGTGGTAAGTTTAAGCAAATAATATGCTATGGGTGAGCAGAAGTGGACCAACGCAGTGAGTCAATATATTCCAGGTTTTCTCAGGATGTGGATGGTGGGATGGAAGTGATGTCCATGAAGGAGTGTAGTGAGTATCCAGGCACATTCTCACCAATCCATGAACTTCCACCAGTGCAGACATGATGGCTCTAAACCTTCTGTGTGCAGCACCATGTACCACCTGAGCAGGAATGGCGCCCGCTTCCGCATGTTTGCTCCAAACCAGCAGCAAATGCATGTGATGGACCACATGAAGAAGCAGCCTTCCTCAGGCGAGAACCGGTAGGAGCCACGCACATCAGACAGTGAACTGACTTGACCTTTCGCTTGCATGTGTAACCATTTGACCCGACTCTTCCCACAAGGTAGTATATTTGATTATATCTGGCCATCAAACAGGAACATGATGATCGAGTCAGCTCGCTTCATTCACGGCCAGGGAAAGAGGCAAATACAGGACCTGTCCACGCTGGACGTCAACAACTTCGACGCTGTCATCTTTCCTGGAGGCCACGGGATCGTCAAGAATCTGTGAGGGGTCACTTGCAAACTGGGCTGTGCAAACAAAAGTAAAATTAGGTACAATGCGGTTCACTCAAGCCTTATGTACTAATGGAAATGTAAAAAATCTTAATTGTATTTTTAGATCCACTTTTATGAAGGATGGCAAGGACTGCAAGCTGCATAATGATGTGGAAAGAGTCCTTAAAGAGTTCCACCGTTCACGCAAACCTATTGGGTATGTATGCTGTGATCCGTCCTCGATGCTTATGCTCATTGACTCTGAGTTAGAGGTACAGAACTATGTCAAACATGAGGCTGAGCTCCAGACTGCCCCTGACATCTACCTCCTGTCTTAATTAAAATACACCAATTTAAATAAACAAAAGATTTAGACAACCTGATAATGGAATTAGGGCACTGCAAAGAGTCACACAAATTGGTGACTTAGACGTTTAATTAGGCAAATTAAATTAGGCGAGGAAGCTGTGTTGAACATTTTATTCAGCATGCTATGATCTCCTTTTTTTTGTTGTGAAAGCCTTTTTAGGTTAAAAAAAATAAATGTTGACGCTTTCCACAAACTTCCTGTAAAGTTCGTTAAGCCAATTAACAAGGCTAATTTCGGCACAACAAAGCCTAAAGCTTCTCAGCAGCCCTTTGTTTACACAAAAGGGAATCTGATCTACATTTCTCAGAGGATTTGACAAACAGCAATGGCCAGAAGAACATAAACTGTACTGCATTAGCAGCTTTAAAGGTAGTTTTTCTTGTGCATTATTTTAGGAATCTGTTTAGCGAGAGTCTTCACTGGAACGCTCAGTGAATAGGGCAGCCAGGGCAAAAGCCGTAAAAATAGCCTTACTGCTCCTAAGCCCAAACTGGACGATGTGAAAGCAGGCAAATCCTTTAAAGCGGGAAGGACACAACAAAGGTTCTGACATAAATGCTTCCAGTCTAATGGGATCGGGTTAAAACAACAGATTCTGGCCGGAGGGATGAGGTGACAGGCAGACGTCTGCGTTGAGGCTGGGTGAAAGGGCACTGGGTGTTAGGTGAAGGCGGGACGATTCCAGGTATGGAGAGATGTAGGATTACAGGAATTAATGGAAAGAGTGAAGGAGGATGCTAAGGAGGAGCAGGTAAAAGGACAGTCGCCATGACAACAGAAGGTTAAATAGTTTGCTGACCCCTGCACCGTAATCCCCACCTGTCACTATTAGCGCACAGAACGAGTTTGAGCCAATGAAGATCCTGTCTTCAGCAAAATGAATCCATCTGAAAGTTAGATCCAAGAACAATCACGGCTCATGGAGGTTTAGCATTGCCTCTGTGATTGCTTTCTCCTTTTGCAAACAAAAGCCTGGTGATTTTCAGGTGCATGTTGCTCATTGTTCATTCTGTTGATCACTTTTAAATCTTAAGCGTTGTCCCCTACAGTCGACTCTTATCTTAATCAAATATGTGGAGGTGTATGCTCAAAATTGTCAGACTTGCTAATTAATTTTACAACAACCTGCTAACATGAGTCAAGTTGCCATGTGCTGAGTATGAAGAGATCAGGATGCTACATTATGCATAATCCCAAGTGCTTAATTACAAGGTAACTGGACTTCTTCCAGTGCTTAGGATTCTAATATCCTTAATGACCAAGAATCTACTCATTGGCAGACCAGGAATGACCAGATCCAGTCTTCAATAGCCACTATCCCGCAACTTCTAGACGCATTCAAAATATTATAATCAGCAACTTTATAGCTTTACAGAGGCTTGGTAATGAGTAATTTATGTGTTTTCAAGAAGAGATGCATCTAAAGGTGTTACAGTAGTCGAGCTTGAGGACTGGACTTTGGCCCCCCTGGTGTGGACTGAGATTCTCTGTTAAATCTCACTATTGCAGTACAAAGTACAGACAGCCATAATTCATAAAATAAATTACTGCATCAAAACTGCAGGACCCATCCTAGTTTCAGCAGGCGCTGTGCGGACTTTTCTTATAGTCAGGTGAGAGGTGGCATCGGGTATTAGTTTGAAGGTGGGAAGATCCCCAGATGAAGGAGATTTGAGATTACCGGAATTACTGGGAAGAGCGGAGCTGGATGCTGAAGAAAAGGTGAAGAAACGGTCACCATGACAACTGAGGGTAGTCCTGACCTCTACCCCAGTTCCATAGTAAAAAAAAAAAGAAACACAAAAAGTAACAAAAATGTTTATGAACACCATCTAATGGAGTTCACCACATTTCTCATAAAAACAAAGGCTGCGGAAAGTGAAAGTAGAACATGTGACGTGCCAGTCGGCTGTAGAGCTTTTTCCATTGGTTGGTTTTGTGCTTCAAAGAGTATTTTTATGTTGAACTGTGCCAGTCAGAAGTTTAGATACACTCATCATCGGCATAAATGTAATTAATTTTGCACTTTGATGACACGTTTGAATTGCTCTTGTTTTAGAGTGGTATGATAACATCATACAACTTTCAATTCATTTTAAAAACAATAATTGGACACACAAATTTAGTGCTGATTTTCTCTTATTTATAAAGATAAAAATTGGACATGCGGGCCAGATATATTCATACACCCACTAATAATAATAATGCAAAAAAATTCAAGCATATATCTAGTTCTGCCAAAAAGACTCTTAAATTATTTAACCCAAACTTTGATGATGCCTCTAAGAGGTCTGTAGTTGTTCATCTGGGGACTTTTATCCAAATATTACTGTGGTGAACTCCTACTCTGTAAAACAGAGTGCTTTGCAAAGGTTAAAAATATACAAACGTAAAATCACTAGAAATCCATGCATTAAAAATAATCAAGGAAAACACACACACACACCTAATAAAGCGCTGAACAAATAAAAGAGCTGGTGATAAATTAACCAATTACTGGAGATTAACTAGAATGTGCTGAGAGTGGTAAACTCATTTTATAAAATGGTTAACTGTAGCATGTATGTGGCGACAGTGGGAAGGAAAATTCTGCTTCAGCAGCCTGACATAAATAATCAGAAATGGATGTAAGTTATATACAGGAACAAATAGAGAAAGAACAAAATGTTAATGTCAAAAATATCTGCAGAAAGTAGCAGAGAGTAGATGATGGTCAGTTTGTCCTCCAGCAGTTTTTCCTTATAGCAGCATAACTACAGATATAGCTCGGGATAATTTAAGCCAGGCCAACTATAGGCTCCATCAAAAAATAACCTTGTAAGCCTAGTCTCAAATCTAGACGGAGTGTCTGCCTCAAACTGGAAGCTGGTTCCACAGGAGAGAAGCCTGATAACTAGAGGATCTGCTTCCCATCAGTAAGCTTAACACCGTCTGATGTAAGACGGAGCTTGATTATTAAGAACTGAATTTGTTATAGAGATCATTTAAAGTTGTATTCTGGATTTAGCAGGTTGTCAATAAAAGTAAAAATTGGAGAAATTTGATCTCACCCTTTAATTCTCCCACTTTGGATAAGCTGGAGGCTTGAAACGGCGTTAAAATCAGCACTTCATGGAAGTTAAATGTTTCCGCTGATAAGAGCTTTCATTTTTCTTCTGTGTCACTAACATGCAATCAACCTTCGACCTCGATAACGGGAGATGATTAGTGCCTTAACGTGGTGAAATGCTTCTGCCTCTGTTCCAGCCTGGCCAGCATGGCTCCCGTGCTGGCCTGCCGCGTGTTGCCCAGCATCGAGGTGACCATGGGCTACGAGCGGGATGAGAGCACCCGCTGGGGGAACTGGCCTCAGACCAACATGGTGCAGGCCGTGAAGGGCATGGGCGCCCGCCACGTCGTTCGTGAGCCATACATATCCTTTCAGAGCTCTGTTCGCCGTAAATTCAAACTGAGGCCTGTTCATCATTAAAGTGACTCCTCTGCTGCTTGACCTTAACCGTTTCTTTCACGAAGCCTATGTGGATGAGAAGAACAAAGTGGTCAGCACTCCGTCCTTCATGTGGGAGACGGATTACCACTATCACTATATATTCGATGGTGTTGGAAACATGGTGAAACATGTGATGCGTCTCTCCTCCAAGAAAGAGTAACACTGAATGCTCAGCATTCACCTCTATACTGTGATGAAACCTTACCTGAAATAATAAAGACGCTCTAGTTGAAATGCTAATTTTGTGCAATTGATGGTTAAAGGCTGTTTTGGATAAATGTGACGGCGCTAAGCTGCGAGGGCCGTGCAGCTTTAATTTATATCAAAGCCGAAGCAGAAATATCTTCTATTCTTTGTCAGAGTAACAGCAGCAAAGTGACCAGGAATGGAAGCACACGTGGTTTAAAAAAACTTTCACACCCCTTAAGTCTGCTACATTCATAATATAACAATTTATTAATTTACAAACATATAAAAATGACAAAAAACAAGTAACAAGATATAAAATTTTCCTCTTTTTACAACACTTCCAAAGCCTTCCTCAGAAATGCATACTCACTCCAAATGTGGGTTTTCATCTGGGAAACTGAAGTAAAAATAATAAAAAGGCTGACTCTTCCCCAAAGCATAGCTACAACAACATCTTTTAAATTGTTTTGTCAGGTAACGTACAAAAACAGCTTGATTTTCTTAGCAAACAAAACAAAATGAACACAGCAGGGAAATGGGCACACAATTCATAACAGACCTGCAATTCAGATACAGAATCAGAAATCAATGAAATATTCACAGTGCTGCCTTCACACCCAGGGATGCGAATTGTAAACATTGTTGCATATCGTTACTCACCTCAATAAATACACACATATATTCACAATGAGGAACAAAAACGTGTTTGATGCTTTTTAAATGTTCTTTTTGTATCTCAGCCTCTCAGCAGACGCCGTCCTTTTTCTGCTGAACAAAAATAAGGCAAATATCATCTTCCCTGGTAAAGTCGCACCTTTTCAGGTTGGAGCCAAGATTTTCTCAACTGATGGTAGCGATGGTGATGAATGCATAACAACACAGAAGGACTTATTCACAATAAACTATGCATATGAACATTTCCACACTTTTAACAAAATGCTGTGAGATTAATGGGTCGCAGAGTGGGGATGATTCCAGGCAATAAGTGGGTAAATCGCAGACATATACTCAGCTTCTAAGTACATAAATGTTGGGAATTCAGGGCCAAATTTATTAGTCACCTAACAGTTAGTACCGCGTCATTAATCAACATAGACATGGAGAGCACAACTAGCACCATTTATTCACAGGCACTGATACAGATGAAGACATCTCACAGAGAGATGTTGTCTATTCAGACCTGTCAGAAGCGTCTTTATTATCACTACAAGGGAGTCTTAGATTCTAAACACTTTCAATGCAGCTGTCATTTTGTAGCTGACTGGTGCTTTCACAAAGGTCCCTCTCACATTGAGCTGCGAACCTTATCTAATTTCATCTCTTCACTTCATCTGATTGTCACATTCCCACCATAAAAAGCACAGAATCGAACAGAAGAACGAGCCTGAAAAAAGCTGAGGATGTCTTATGAAACAGAACGGTGCAGCCGCTTGAAGCTGCTGCAACACAAGATTAAAATCGTTAAGCTAAAATGAAATGTTTCCGATGTGCTGGTGTCTTTTCACTACAGCTGCTGTTTGGTTTTTGTCTTTGATGCGTCTGGAGAAGAGAAAGAAAAGAGAGCAGAACGTTAGAAAAATAAGCTTAAAATTTGATTTTTTCCTTTATTTTGACAAATTGTAACCGACAACGTCAAGGCAGCATCTCATCTACATTGAAGTGTTGGTCTATCAAATAAAATTCAAACTCCCTCAGGTCTTTGTAATGTGACAAAACATAAAAATATTCATAGGGTATGAATACTTTTACACTATAACTACCACATGCAGGCAGCAAAAGGAACTAAGCAGGTGAGCAGTGACAGGAGGAAAAATGAGGGGGGAAAAAAAGGTTTGAGGATCAGGCAGAGTAACGGACCGAGTTCAGCTGCTAGAGCAGCGCTGAGCTGGAGTCAGAGTCCGAATCATGGCTGGGGTGGAAGCAGGGTTCCCGGGTACAGGCGGATCCCTGAGTCCGCCTGTACTCTTGGTACTCCAGGCGGAGGGCGTTGAAGCGTGCCTCACTGAGCGAGCGAGGAGGGATGACAGGGGGAGGTGGGCCTGGGGGGGTCATCAGGGACAGGAGAGGCATGGATGGAAATGTCATGGGATGAACTGACAAAAAATCACAGCACTGGGACAATAAGGTGAACACATGCAGCAGTGTCTCATTAAGCTCACTAATAATCACACATGCAAAGTTCAAATGTGAATGAAATGATCACCTGTCTGTTGCTGATCCCGGAGGCCACCGGTCTGATCAGATCCCGTCTCGCTCCTGCCTCTCTGAAAACCAGCTCGACGCTGGCCAGACCTGGTGGCCTCCAGGACCTCGGAGTCCAAAAAGGCATCAGCGGAGTCCCACTCATAACTTTCATCTACTGACGTGTTCCTTCTAATGAAATACACAAAACGTGGTCAGAAAACACACAGAAAAACACAAACGTCTCACGATAAGTGTCATTTTGGCAACATTAAAAGAATCCATCTGAAGAGAGGATGCTCCATGTCGTTAGTCATTCCAGATGGGGCAGTCTTTCACCTTTTCACTCTCCTCCCGGCCAGCTCCGTCTCAGCTCTGTGGCGTTCATGTTCCTCTGTGGTTTCTGGGGAGCTGAGCAAGGTGGGAGTGACAGACAGGGACTGTCTAAAGAGACCAGCGCTGCCTCTACCGCTGCTCTGGCTGGCATAACTGGCCCTGCCACCGTCCCTGAACTCAGCATCTCCGCTCCTCCCCATCATCCTGTCTGGATGTCTGTAGCCATCTCCTTCCCTGGGTGGGAAGGCAGAGTAATAAGGCGAAGGCCAGCTGATGCCCCGGGGCAAGTAGGACCTTGGAGGGCCTCTTCTGGAGTCCGAGTGTCTCAAGCCTTCCCCTCTGGGATCCGGCCAGTGCTGGTAGTATGGTAGAGGGTTAGAGGTTGACATGGGGATAAACTGATGCTGGACAGACCTTAGCGTGTCTTGAAAAGAGGGGGACCATCTGGAGAACTCAGGGAAAATGGCGGCTTGGCGTCGTGGATCTGAGGGCTCAGGCATTGGGGACATTGAGGTTTGTCTGGGTGGGTACAAAGGAGTGAGGTAGGAAGGACTAGCTAAAGACCTTTGTGTGTGGTGGGGCCTCTCTAAGCTCCCCATGCTGGGACGTCGGAATGGGATGTATTCTCGCCAGCAGGGTCCCGGTCTGGGGAGGGAAGGTGGTGTGCGGCCCAGACTGTAGGACTTCACCCTCACATCCGGGTTTGGGAACTCATCCCAGTAACATTTCTCAGAAATATATGGTCTTGGGCTTTCAAAGTGCTCCCACCTTTGTGAGCCTAAGCTAATGGATTTCTTAAGGTAAGGGCGAGGCTGAGCCACACCAGAGAGAGTCCTACAGGGACCAAGGCTTAAGGATTTCTTCAGAAATGGCACAGGGGCTTGAGTTATTCGAGACACTATTTTATTAGTCCTGCTTCCCTGAGAAGCTTGTCTTTGGGGCTGCTCTGACAAAAACTCATCACTGTCTGCACAACTCTGAGAATGCTTCGACACAATGTCTGCCATGCCTTTAGCTGCACTGAACAATGTATGAGCCGGCCTGGACCCAAGTCTGGATTCAGGTCTGCCGCTGCAAATATTTCCTGCTCGAATTCTCGTTTTCTCGTCATAGAGCTCCTTGCTTGTTTTTTCTGGGCCCAATGAGGACAGCCTTGGGTCATCAGGAAATCTCACTCTGGTTGTCACTTGAGGAGAACGTCTATTTCCTTGTGTTTTATAAGCATCGAAGCTAGAGTCTGCAGAACCCAGATGATTGCCTTGTTTCTGACTTGACAGAGTTTGTGGGTTTTCCTGAACATGAACCTCCCAGTTTCTAGGAACGACATCAGGTTTCGCCACAACAGATTCTTCCTTGGGTGTTTGTTTTGCAGTGGTATCGGTCACCTGACCCTCTTCTAAAGGCTCATCCACGCTCATTTCAATGAAACCTGGAAGACTCAGGTATTCAAGGATTGCACTTGTCTGGTGTGGGGACATTTTAGGGGATGGTGCTGCAGGCTTGGCCTTGAAGGAGTCGGACATTCGGGGGACTAAAAACTGAGACTGGTCACTCTCGACCTCTTCAACAAGAGTTAAGGTTGATATGGGGCTAGGACTGTCAGGGAAGAGACACTTGTCGCTTCTCCTGGAGCGTGTTCGGACACTCTCCTTCTCTAAGTCAGAGTAAAACCCTGAAACGTGCTGGTCATTGTGGTCCTGAGTCTCTCTGTCTTTGGACTTAGCTCCTACTTTATGATGATCGTACAGCAAGGTTGAAGAACTACAAGGACTGGGGTCCCTTGTAGTTTTTTGACCCATATCTGCAGTTCTCTCAGTCTTGTTATATTGTACAGAATCTGAACTTTCATGTTTCACCGTGTTGGGAAAATCTCGTAGCTGAGAAGCTAATGGACTCCTTGATCTAGAAACAACACCTAACTCCTGTGCCTCTTCCACTATGTTCTGCTCGGTGCCAGACTTGGTGCATGCCTCTTTGTTTTTCTGAAGATTTGATGACTTAGCTTTATCTAGTGTGACATCACGAGAGAGCATGGGTAGTGACGTATTCTGGGTGACCGGCGATCTTGATGAATCTAAAGCAAGAGATTCCTCCGTGGCTTCTCTAGATGAGATAAACGGCGTTGTCTCACGAGGAGTCTGAACAGGGATAAGGCTAGTGACAGATGTGACAGGGCTAATGTCCCATTGTATGCGAGACGTGGGGAGCCTGTCCAGCGGACTGCTAGTGTTGCCGAAGTAGCACGCTCTCCTATAGTCAGAAACCCGACTTGTCACACTAGTGGGCCTGTACTTCTGTCTGATTGTAACTTCTTGAGGTTTCCACACAGGTTCTTCCACTGATTCAGGCTCATCCCTTTGAGGATGTTCTGTTGTACTACATGGAGAGGGTGCGTCCCTCACTCGACTGCGATGTCTTTGATCAGTTGCGAAATTTTTCAGCTCCCTCTCAATTTCTTCCCTCTCCTTTGCCAATTGGACACACTTGTTAACGCTGTCCCTCTCCAGCTCACTCTCTAGCTGGGAGACCAGGGTGCTGTTGTCAGTCAGCAGGCTGTCCATTGGTCGGTAGCCTCCATGATGGAGTCTGTCTCTATCCAGCAGCCTTGTTCTCCTTCCCAAACTGGAGAACAGGTCTTCAGTGTTGCCCCGCATCCGATATCGACGTAGAGAATCGCTGGGCTTTCTTTCACTGCTATCAGAGTAAAAACTGGCTCTTTCCAAAAGAGTCTCTGAGCCTTGTTCATCATCAGAGTAAAAGCAGCCATGACGGGAGAAGTTTCTTGCCATGGCTCGTACCCTGCCAGGGGATGCAGGAGGTCTGCTTAACTCTGGGACATCCACCGTAAGCGGAGAGTCCTTCCTCTCATCCTTCTCTGAGCTCAAAATGCTTGATTTTGGAGAGTCCCTGATTGACGTCCTGTTGCTCCCTGACCCATGAACACTTCCATTAACTTGCAGGACATCCTTATTTATATTTTTATTGGAAGAACTTGAACCTTCTGACAGCGGCTGAACAATGAAGCGTCCGTCTGGACCTCGGGAAATGGACTCCAGAGCAGTTGGCGAAGGCGCCTGAGAACCTAGATGACTCTCGAAGAGAGTGTAATGAGGCGGAGGAGATGAGTTGGACAAAAGCTGTTTCCGCTGATCCTGGTATTCCCCACGGCTGCCTTTGTCAAAGGAAGAGCGATCAGATTGTGATGACGAGGAGTTGGGGAAGAAGGGAAGAGGTGGACATAGTTTAAACTTGAGGACACTGTCTGGGCTTCGTGAAGGTGATCGCCTGCTGAAGAAAACAAAGAAGAATAGCTTCAAACATTAGGGATGGAGACTATAACATGTTAGAATGGGAAATTTAAGGAAATGTGTATCAACATTATCCCGACACTTACTCTTGAGATGGGCTCTTCTGTAAGGCAGCTGGCAGATCTAAATGAAAAAAGCAGGAGAAAAATATTTTAGTTATTTATTTCACTCTGCAGAGGACAAAACTTTAATACAGAATTTTAGAGCCATGAAACCTAAAAAGAGCATAAAATGAACACTTTACAGCCTTTCGATTAGGGTTTCAAGAAAATAAGCAGTTTTCTGAAGAAATAGTGTTCTGAGTCACAACCTCAACACAAATAATGAGAATAAAAAACCAAGTATGAAAACAATTGGAAGACCAACTTACGCTATTTGATAAATGACCGAATAAATCAAATCGTCACTTTATGAACTCACATCTGAGCACCAGCTTTTGCTACCTTTATGTCTGCCTTGGAGTAGACATTGTGCGATGCAATGATGCCTGAGTTTGTTGCTCAAAGCAAGTCAGTCATCACTCTTAAGCAACTTTTGGCAGCATCTTAGCTGAGTTGTGAACATTTTTTCTCTCTTAACACATTTTCCACATGTATGTTTTACCTTTTCTCCTCTTTCTGCGTCTCTGCCGTCTCCTGTTGCTCATGTAGCATGCCGTCACTAACGAGAGGATGATTGCAAGAAGCAGAAAGCATGCTCCCCCTATCACACCAGCCATTAGCGGTTCAGGGATGACCTCTAAGAAACTAGGACGAAGTGGGTACATTTCCATTCCTGTAATCAATCAAAGTAAATAGTTTAACTTCTGTGTTTAAAAAGTAAATGTTATAAATATCCAGTAATATTTATATCACTTTCAATAATGATTAAAATAAAAACATACCAGTTGTGGAAACACTCACAGACTCACTCGGTTCACTGAGGACTTTGGTGCTGCGTGACATCAGCCTCAAATCATACACAGAGTCCTGAGAAAGGGACAGCTTGTGTATTGGACTATTTAACAAATATTCTCATAAACAGTTTGTTTTATTACTAGTAAAAAAAAACAATTACCCTTAGCAGTCCTTGCACAAGTACTTCGCTCTGATTGGCATGGATGTTGCTGCCAATGATGACCCACTGGCCCTGATCTCTGCGGGCCTGGAGGACAAAACCAGTCAGTGGGGAGAGAGGAGCCTCTGGAGGCTGCCACTGCAGGAGAACACCTCGCCCGGTCCGGTTTGCTGACAGCAGCGTGGGAGGTTCAAGGGCTGGAAGACCCGTGGCAGTTTTAGGTAGCTCTGTTGACACAGCTAAAAGGACAACAAGTGTTCATAAGTGATCTCTTTCTACAAGCAAAATGACGCTATGACAGTGGAAGGAAGGCAAACCAAGGGACAAACCTTTTGTCCGTATTGATACAATTTCACTAAAAGGTCCTGAGCCGAGTTTATTCTGAGGTAGGACGCTGAACTGATAGCCAGTGCCTGCGAGTAACCCAGTCACAAGCAGGTAGTTTTTGGATGTTGGCACAGGCAAAGATGCCCATTCATGTTTCCCCCTGGATGTTTGCTTGACCCTTTACAGGATAAAATCAAAGTATGCAAATTGTTTCATTTATTGAAAATGTTTTATCCTGGGTGTGTCTTATGATACTCACCATACAGTAAATTTCTGGGTAAATCCACCATCAAATCCTGGGACCCAGGACACGTTGGCCTGGTTCATTTCCATGGTAACGGTCACCGAGGACACAGCGTGAGGACTGGTGCCTGAGCAACAGACAGTTTTAAATCTACACCGTTAACAATGCACACGTCATATATCATAATATCTATTTGCAGACTGCATGTCCATTAAGGATAATGCCGATGCACTCACCAAGTGCAAAGACTACAGTGCCTGCACTGACAGTCGCCACACGATTGGTGGCCAAACACTCCCAGCCGCCATGGTGGTCTTTGCTCAGGGGCTGCAGCAAGAGGGATCCGTTAGATAGCACCGTGTACGGTGAGCGAGGACTAGGGCCAATCTGCCGAGAAGAGCATCAAGAAGTTCATGTAAGGGATTCATCAGACATGACTGAAGCTCTAGAAAAAGCAGAATTTGTTTTCGTACCTTGCTCCAGGTTACATTTGGAGCAGGATCTCCACTGGCTTCACATGGGATGATCAACTCTCGGCCGACCTCCTGGAGATACTCTGGCAGAGGGGGAACTCGAAATGATGGTGGGTCCTGGAAAAGAGACACTCTTTTCACTTCTGCACGTCTAAATACATTTTAATATTTTTATATGAGAGCTACTCATAAGTCGTGATAGCTTTGGTCCAAGCAAAGGCCAAATCTAAACCCAATAAGAAATCTGTGAATTGCAAGACCTGAAAATGTCTGCTCACAGAGGCATAATCCAAATGACTTAAAGCTACAACTGAATGGAAAATTGGTCATTGCATCAGGATGTGATTTTAAATTGTGAAATATTCAGTGTGAATGCTTTCTTTTACAATTCTACACAGCTTTGTGTTGTTCTCAGATAAAATCCCAATACAACACTCTCATAAAGTCACAAAATTAAGAGAATCTCAAGAAGGTTTAGCACTTTTTAAAGGTACTGCAAGTCTGAAAATGGGAACTTTACCTGCAAAATAACTTTGGTGGGTTCAGACTGGCCCATTGTGCCGTAGCTGTTGTAAGGGGTGCAGGTGTACATGCCTACAGCATTGTCATTGGCTGTTGCTATAAACACTGAGCCCTCTGAGTTCACCATCCAACCTGGGAACTAAACAAGCAAAAGACGAAAATATTAACTCTAAAGTGACTTTGAGAGCCCAATTAGCACAGATTATAAAACAAGTGCCAACACCTACATTGTCAAGATTCAGCTCATTCCCATCTTTGGTCCAGTTGACATACAGCACAGGCGGGTCAGCTTGCACAGGGCAGAAGATCACCCCCTCCATTCCTGCTGGCAAATACGTTTCACGCAGCATTCTTCCAACACGTGCCGGATCTAAAATAAAAATACTCAAAAAATTAAAAAAGGCTTTCTGATTGCTGTAAAACACATTCATTTTTCAATAAGCCACAAAGAATGAGACGGTAAGACACTAACGTTTCACTTTCAGATGGGCAGAAGCCGAGGGAGGAGTCAGTATTCCATTAGTAGGGATACAAGTGTAGTTTCCAGCATCCTCTGGGATGAGATTGGGAATCAGAAGAGTACCATCCACCAAAATCTTCACTCTGGACCTGAGGGACCTAAAGACACAAAACATTGTGCAATTTATGACAAAACTGTATATTAAGGAAACTGAAGTTAAAGAAACACCCTGAATTGTAGAAGGAAAACAAAGACTTCTACTAACCGGATGTGCAAGAAAGATTTAGAAGATGGTACGTTAATCTAAACAGCAATCTTCTTTGTCTCAGCTTGTTCCTGATCACATGATATAATTATCTCACGTACAATCCAATTAAAACTTATCGCATTACCAGCGTGCTTTGGAAATATTTACACCTGCAACTTTTCGAGTAGATAAGAATACCACATGGATATTTCCCACTGTGCTGCGCGTCTTGATAGATTCTTTTACAGATATGGACTCACTCGATGTGATAAACGTTCTGTCCTTGTTTCAGCCACTCGTAGGTCAGGTTTGAAGGGTAAGCATCTGCCTGGCACTGCAGAACAGCATCCTGGGACATGTTGAGAGTCGTGTCCTCAGGGGAGATGATGATGATCGGTGGACCTTTAAAAAAACGCAATGAACAGATCAGTAATTACTGCTGGTCAGTTTTAAGGCACTGCAAAGCACAGAATGAACAGTAGGTGGCGGTATAAGCAAACATATGACTATGTGCTATATGCCCTTGCCAAATGTTTCTCTCAAGGAGATGAACTGATGAGAAACAAAAAGCTGAATGTTCTCATACAGATGCGACAGCGCTTCCTTCATGTTGGATATGCAGCGTCTCTTAGTTTGATGCCAGATCGTTCAAAACTTACCTTGAACCTGCAGCTCTGTATAATGGGTCAGATTCCCCTCTGTGTTGGACACATGGCATTTATACACTCCAGAAATATTTCTTGTGACAGTGGCAAGAGACAGAGTACCGTTGAGCACCTAAGAAATTAACCATAATGAAACACAAATTGCATGATTATTTATTTAAAACTCTGCAGGATTGTCTGCTGATGTGACTCACTTTTATTTTTTCGTGTTTCTCAATCGGACTCTCATCTTTGTGCCAGACAACCGTTGGTCGAGGGTTGCCATGGGCTCCACAGCTAAGAGTCAACGAGTCTCCAAGCAGAACCTCCACAAAAGTTGGCGGCGTCTTGATGAACACAGGAGGAGCTAGAGCAAAGACACAAACACAGAGGGGGCGATTCTCACTCACATGATCAAATTAGGTATTGATACCTAATCAATACCTAAGGTATCAAAGGTATCAAATTAGGTATTGATACATAATTTGATCATTATCAAATTATGTATCAAAAAAGGATTATTTCCCATTTTTCATGTTACAACCATGATTCAATGCGAATTTTGTGTTATAATCCAATAAAATAAATCTGAAAGTGAATTGGGAGAAAATTACACAAGCTTTTCAAAATATTATACTTGTATTTTTGAGGTGTTTATGTCCCTAAAGAGTTTTCACGTCTAAGGATTGAAGTAAAAAAAAATATATATATATATATATATATATATATATATCTCGATGTGTAAGAACACATGTAAACATGAATTTCATTTCTTGCCCCAGACTGAAATTTAACTTTGGTCTTCACTTTGACTAGGCCATTCTAATACATTAACATGTTTAGATCTAACAACTGGCTGTTTGATTAGGGTTATTTTCCTACTGAAAATGATTCTCTCACTCTGCCTCAAGTCTTTTGCACACTATGATATTCAATATGATATTCAATGTCATGTGCAATATCTAAAAACTACTGCTGTGACCCAAAAATGTGTCCTGCAGCAAACAGATGGCTTCCATCAACTGCAGCATCATCATATCAAACCTCTACCCCACACTCTGAGTGACATAACTCCGCTTTAGCTTAACCAGCGCGTGCGTGTGCGAGTGAGACTTAGAGTTAAGAAGCATGTGAGTCAAAGGCTTTGAGCAATTAACCTTAATCTTCAGCGACAAACCTCACAAGCATTGGTCAGTTCTTCATGGCAGACAAAAACAAAGTGTGCATGCTTTAATGCACTGCAATTAACGTTCAGCAATTTCCCTTGTGCCAGGGCCTTCAGAATATAGCCAGACCCCATGCTGTTGATGTTCTAAATAAAGTCTAAACCAGCGACGAGTGACGAAGGAAGCAGCTCCCATGTTCCCAACACCCTGCAGTGCTGCACCTGTGATGGAGAGGAAGGTCCATGTGCCATTTTGGAAGTTGTCGGTTTTGCTGTCCAGGAGAAGGATGCGACACTCGAACCAGCCCTCGTCCTCCAGGGTCAGCCGTTCTACCAGCAGAGAGGCGCCGCGGGTCAGAGACACACGCCCTGTGGGAGGAATGGTGAGGGTCGAAAGGCAAAGAGGAAAAAAAAGATTAACAGACGCACAAAGGCAGACAGGCAACGTCAGCATATGCAGGAAGAGGGCTTTTCATGCAGAGGACACAGCCAGCCATTGTCACAAAGGCCAGTGTCAAAGTCATAGACCTTCTGCAAGCAGGCAGCTCCACATGCAGAGAGGGACTCTGGTGAATTTTTCAAGTTTATAAAAAATAAATTACATAGTTAAGATATATGAAAACAGCAGAAATGGTGGAAGCAGCAGACATCTTAAGGAACAGATGAGCAAATCAAAGCATTAACATTTTTAGTCCCTAAAATGCTCGAAACCAAGATCAATCTTTCATTCATGTGATTCAACTGCACAGTTGGAGTTGGATGCTGTATTTTCCAGGGAGAGGCATGGAAATATTTTGCTGTTGATGAAAAGCAGTCAAAACTTTGGGCAGAAACGAAAAAACTCAGTGAGTGGAACCATTGTAACACATTCATTAAGCTTTGATCTGTTGCTGCTAGTAGGTGAGCCTCGTCCTCCGTCTTTAACAGTCTTAGCAGGTTTCCTTCCAGGACTGCACTGCATTTAGATCATCCATCTTCCCATCCGCAAAGCATGCCACACTTTTTACCTTCATTTCAATTACTTTGGGTTACAAATCTGTGTTGGAACAGAATCCCAATGAAAATACTTGGAAGTTTGCAGTTGCACGATGACAAAAGATGAAACACAATCAAGGGATGAGATCGTAAAGCACTGCGGATTGGATTTCTTATGTCTTCTTTGACCCAGAAATGAGCTCAGTGTGAGTCATTTTCAAGAGGGTTGTCTCGACTAAAAGTTTTACAAGAAACCAAAGCTCCTCATATAACAATGAACAACCCTTCACTCCCTCATTCCCTGGCTTCATCCCAAAAGTCAAGGTAGGCCGGCTTTGAGAGGATGCAAGCAATCTATCTCGAGGGAACTTTATTAACTTATGATAATTAGTTCAAATATTTTGTAATATCTCTTACAACACTGACTGTAGTTGGTCTAAAATAAACCCAAGTGCTTTCCAGTAATGCTCATGCATAATGACTTTATGTAGCCATAGTGCACCGTAGTGAAAATGATTGAGCTTTAACATATTGGCTAAGCCTCCTGACTAGCTCAGATGATGAGAAGTCAGTGGCCCTGAGGTGGAGTGCAAACACATGAATCACTACAGTGATGGTTGAAATGATATGTAAGATGACAGATGAAGACGGTGTCCTGTCATTTAGGGTTTGGGCGGCTTAGCGGAGAGCTAGAGTTAGCAAGCCAGAAATTCTTCAATGTGTTTTATTAAAGAACTTCGATGAAAAAAATATGTACATGACTCATTTTTATTTTGGATTCAGGAGTGCTGAGCTAAAAATGTAAATCTAAGACAATGCATGGAAAAAATGAGTCACTTGTTTTGTTCATTGGGGGGCAAAGGATAGAAATGAACAAGAAGAAGCATGGCAGATGCATACCGCACTTCTGTGAGCACACGCATGCTCCATCATGGACACAGATGGACCATGCACGAGCGTTTCTACCGCACACACCCAAAACCCCGCTTCCTCCGCTCCCCTCTGTACTTCTTACAACTCCTTGTTGAGCTTTGAAACTTGATATGCTAGTTGCCTGGTGACTGCAGCCTGGCTTTCAGGGTATACCCCCTCCTTTTATTCTGTCTCTCAATGAACTCTTTTTTTTTTTTTTTTTCCTTCAATCTGAGGGCTTTAAATGACTGGAGGATGCGGGCAGGGGGGAAAACACACACGATGCTCATACCAGACTCTGCCAGAGCAGTTTGAAAGTAAACACGGAAATGTGAAGGAGTTCCCACCGA
Organism: Phalloptychus januarius; assembly: GCA_902982915.1. NCBI lineage: Eukaryota > Metazoa > Chordata > Actinopteri > Cyprinodontiformes > Poeciliidae > Phalloptychus > Phalloptychus januarius. Next base: position 18,439,991 of record CADWAE010000482.1, on the reverse strand, counting down.
CCCGTTCTCCTTCCTGCCGTTTGCAGGTTGGGCCAATTGTGCATCGATAAACTTTGCAACGTTTTTTCAAAATCACATCCAAGCAAAATCAAACAAATGCACTGCTAGGACACTCATTATACTAAACTTTTTCAAATTTTTTTTATATAAACCACAAACGTTAATGTAATTTGTTGACATATTCGCATATAATTGAGAAGAGGAAGGAGAATGATTTGTGGCTTTTATTGTTTTATTTACAAATAAAACTGAAAAAAAAAAGAGTGATGTGAATTTCTTTGGGTCAAATTTTTGCAAATTCCTTTTTTGCAAAGTACCTCAAGTTCAGTAAGTTTGGATGGATTGTGCATGAAAAACAAACTTCTAACCCAAACAACAAGTTTTCTTCCAGGATTCCTTGATTTTTTGCTCCACCAAACTTTGAGTCAAATCTGAAGCGCTGTGGCTTGTGAAAAACTGCGAACCTTACTTGTTTGCGCTTTCTTTCATCAGTGGTTTTCTTCCTGACACTCTTCCATAACCACGTAGATGTTTGCATTTCATGACCATTAGCTGTCCTACTGGAAGACTTTTGTGGATTTCTGCAGCTTTGCCAGAGCTGCTGTGTTTCTTCATGATGCTGTTTGTTCACTAATGTTCCCAAACAAACCGCTGAGGCCTTCAGATGACAGCTAATTAACACTGCATGGTAATTAGGTGACTTCTGAAAGAAACTGGTTGCATTAATTTTTATTTAGGGATATCAGACTAAAGGGGTGATGAATGTAAAATCATAAAAAGGTTTGCTTCACTTAATCTTAAAGTTAAGGAATTAAATTTTATTGCCTTCCTAAGATGTTTTTGATGTTTCCCAACACAGGAAGAGTCTTCTACATCCTGCAACCTCAAGCAGCATTAGCGTTATTTAGAGTCTCACTATTCAACACATTTTTTCCTTCCAGACAACAAGACCCCTTGATTAATGCCTGAAAGCTTTGAATTTTATTTGCCTATGTGTTCGGCCTGAAGACGGGTTCAAACACACACAGAGAGTGAAGACAGACAACAATAGGTAACAATTAACCCTGCATTCCTGTCGGGGTAGTTGCTGTGCTTAATAGTTGGGTTTAATGATTGACTGACCTCCTGAAAGACGGACAAGCACTTGAAGGGCGTGGCGCTCGCTTTAGAGGATCCATAAAACGAATGCCTTTGGTTTCAGGTCAGCATCTTTCAAACAGCTGGACAGGGTTGGGAGAGTGGAGGGGGAAATGTGCGGGGAGATGATAACAGGTATCGGGATCACTTTACACGGTTTCCTCTAATCATGCCATGAGGGATCCTCCCACAGCTGCACACTTCCTCTGCAACCTTTGCTCATCAGATGTGGAAGTTATCGCCCACTTTTGCGTGCAAGAGTGAGCTGCTCATTGAGGGGACCGCTAAAATGCAGCCGGTGGAAATCCCTACGATGCCACAGGGCCCTGGAGCACGTGAGTGTGAGTACATGTTGATTTTCAAAAACCCGCAGAGTGCCCTGCCCCCTGAAGCCCGGTTTCACTGTCCAACCCTGTCTTAACCCATATCCTCCCCCCTGTCTGTCACTACAAAGAGACGACAACCTCCCTCCCCAGCTCCACCCCCTCATTCCTCGTGCTCTCAGGTTACCATAGTGATGAGACTGAGGAAAGCCCGGGCTGTAGGTTTGGATTTAAATTCAGTTGCTGTAGAAACACAACACGGCCAAACATGGGCAGGGGGGCGGGTCGATCGTGCATGGCTGAGGGGAGCAGGGGGTTTCTACTGTCAAAGATTTGAAAAATTACAAGTGGTGAAAAAACATTGCATTGGATGAAAATCCAGACCCCAAGAGACTGGGAGCAGAGAATGAAAGAAATAATGAACAGCAGAGAAAGGAGACTTTCCCTTTCACCCTGCAGGCAGACAAAACAACCCGGCTGTGTGACAAATGGTGCTTTATCCAAATTTGAATGTTGCGTGTTGGAATTAAAACCTACGATGGCACTTGGCAGGTGTTCTGCCCCGTCAGACGCTGAAAAAAAAGGTTGCTCGTCTCTTCGGCGATACAACTGGACACAAGTGTGGAAAAATGGGAAACTGATGGCATACAAACAACCCTTCATGTGTTTGAATCGGAGAAGCACTGAGGGAGAGGTTATGGAGAGGTTACTCAAATTATGTGCATCGATAATCCACTGAAACCAATGAGAGGTTGACCTTCTTGACCCACGAGCTCCAGCAGACGCATTCGTCACCCCCCTGCCCGCCCCGCCCGGTCCTACACTAACACAAAGTCCACCTTCAAGAGACAAACGCCATTAAGCTCATGGAGAACAGAGTGATTGGTTGAAACAATAGCCGCTGCTCCCGTATCCACCTCCTCCTGGATATTCCTTTCTTTTTTCTTCTTCCAGTCGCAATCACATTACGTTAAAAATGAGTCCTTGTTTCCAACAGGTTGAGCGGCAGTGCAGCCAAGGGGAGAAAATGGAAACGTTAATCCCACCAGCGCTGTTTGAACTCTAAGACGCAGCCTCTTCATATTAGTCAGTTAGGTTCTCACCCGGTGGGTGGTGGGCCAGCAGTGGCTCGGCTTTCAGAGCGGAGCCGCTGCCGGCTGGCCATCGTCTCCATAATGTTATTTCCTCTTTCTCGGGTATTTTTCAAAGCACCTGGAGGTGAAACCCCTATGAGTCTGGATGCTTTGTGATTACAAAGCTCTTGTTCTTTCAGGACCACAGCGTCTAAGCAAGCTTTCTTGTTTCATATTCATAAGTAACTGCGACAGACTGGCGATCTGTACCCCACCTCTCGCCCGAAACGTTCACTGGTTTATAGGCACCAGCCCCACTCCCGAACCAACTAGGGACAAGGGTGTAAGAAAACAGATGAATGGATGGGATATTCATAAATAAAACAGGCACAGCACTGCAGATTTCATACAATATGCTGACAGGGAAACCTTTGGAGGAAGACAGTTCTTTTTTTTTTATTTGTTTGGAGAAGCATCAGCTTTGCTTTTCTTTGTTCATCCACATGTGAGTAAGGGAGCTGGGGCAGTGGTGCATTGTGGGATGTGTTTTGATTTGAATACAATCATAAGTCTGGGACCGGCCGCTGCCTCGGACAGCTCGCTCCCTCCCAGTCCCCCCAAATTTCTCTCTTCAATCCTCCTGTCTCACTAATCAGTTTAACCCTCTTATGAATAGCTCTTTGTCATGGGATAGATTACAGTTAACTCTGCCCCTCTCGCTGCGTCCAGCTCTTAGTGCGCTGGACGCAGCTTCACAAAGCTCATGTGCCCACATTTACTACAGTAACTCAGCTTAATACAGGCATAAGCTGTTTAGGCACTGCCACAAAGCGTTTGATTTGATTTTCAAGTCTTCACAAAGGAACCTCAGAGTTCAGTTCACTGGAAAAGGTTTTTCAACTTCTTCCCAGAGCAAAACACGAAGTCTGTTTGAGAATCAGGGAGAGATAACCTGGCGTTAATTATTTCCATGTGTCTGGTCATTGTTTCTATAGTTCAGTTTAGATAAAGGTTTATTTTGATTTTAAATGTTAGAATAATTTGTTTTTCTAGTAAAATTAAATAATTTTCCTGACTTATGAAGTGTGGTCAGGCTTATTTTATCAATTTAAGATCATTAATTTAAATTTATCCACAATGATAAATCAAATCTCTTATTGTGATAATAAATGTATTGTGATAAATGCCCACTCCAAACAGATGAATGGATGGACAGGCTGTTATAAATGTACTGGACAGAATAGGCAAAAAAAATTGAGATTACAAATGTTTTTTTTGTCTTGTTTGACCAGACCAATGAAACACTTCAATCAAATTGCATACTTTAGCCGAGACTCTGCAGGAATCCTGCAGGACATGAAACCTGAAGCACTCGAGTCCCTGCATCAGCCTGCTGCTCCAAGATTACAAAAATGAAGAACTTCAGTTTCAGTCTCTTGTGATTTTTATGTGTTATTATTAGCTGCACAATCACCTGGTCCAGGAAAACTGATATTCAGGTTTATGTTTCAATGTTCCCTCTTGCTTTTGATGATAAAACACGCCCATGTTTACATAAGCCTGGCTGTTTAATGATAAATTCCAGCAAACTTTACTAGAAGGCGGGTGGTAAAAATGTAGCATTTGTGTGAACCAGTTGTCAACATTAAAGACTGTAAATGTTTTTCTGACTCCTGCACTTGTGTGAAAAACACAGGCTCTGACTTTCCCGGGCGTTCAGAAGTCACACTGAGAGTGTGAGTGCGGCCCGCTGAGATCTGGGGTTTTGCCCATTGTCGTCCTAACCTCGGGTCAGAGCCCCCCGCTCACAGTCTCTGCTGATTTTCTTCACAGCACAGGAGACATTTGATCTAGCCCTGCGACAGTAAACCATCCTGACACTGACACTCAAACACATTGTCTGGACAGATGCAAGTAAAGCCTGCGATTGCAAGAGTGTCAGTCACAGTTTGGTCTGGCTGTTTCCTCTCCACTGTGAGCTGACTAATGCTTAGCCCTGCAGGCCATTGCCGAGAGCGGGAAACGGGCAAATGTGAAATATGAAGCATTTTCTGAGAGCTGGACAGGATGACAGGCTTGTGTTTAATGGTTTCTATGGCTGGAGTGGCGATACTCCTTGAGCACACATGGCACAATCTCAAGCGCACCTGATATTATATCAAAAACAGCTGCTTTAATGGACGGAAACAAGCGCCGCGGATGCCACTCGCTGAGATGCTTTTCATCTCCGCTGATAAAAATTGCTAATAGCGTAAACGACCTTGAGACACAGCAGCAGGCTGAGGACACACAGCATCTGACATCATTTGCAATGCAATGAGTACAGCAGAAAAACTAGGAGCATAATCTACTGTAACAGAGAAAGATTTTTAGTTTTAAACATCTCTGTCTCCTGACTTGCAAAAGTAGGGATACTCCTTTAACCTTTCACATTTTGTCACATAAAGGTCCAAAACTTCATGTATTTTACTGGGACTTTATAAAATAGGCACAAAAATGTTATATTTGTATCTAACTCCTTGTTCTCTTTTACAAAAAAGAGAAAACGTTAAACAAATAATAAACTGAGTTCACTTGTGTGTTTTTTAATCTCAGTATAAATCCAGGTGTTGTGTGAAGAGTAGAGGTTTGTTAGAGAACATTAGTGAACAAACAGCATTATGAAAACAGCAGAAACGTCAAACAGAACGATGTGAAGAATGTTAAAGCAGGGATTTGGCTATAAAGCAACACCTCAAGCTTTGAACGCCTAATGGAACAACTTTCTATCCAACATCCAATCCATCTTTGAGGATGTTTTGCAGGGAGAGGAAAACTGTTCAGAGTTGAGTGGAAAGGGACTGAACTATGCACAGGTTAATCCTGGAAGAAAGCAAGAAAAGAGGCAGCAAAACATTTCAGGCTGGGATGGAGGTTCGAGTCTAAACATTCAACAAGAGCGAAAGTCAATAGTTTTTAGATCAAAGCATGTTCAAGTATTAGGTCCCAGACCTAAATCCAATAGAGCATCTTTCCATAAAATGTCACAAGGGTTGCGTTATTTGGTCAAGAAGAAAGAGAAGCAATGTCAGTATTTAGAGCTGCAAAGCTGACGGAGACTTAGACTAAAAGACTTGCAGTTGTAATCACAGCAAAAGGTGACTCTACAAAATTTTAACTGTGGGGGCTGTTAAAATCAGAGCATATTTAGATTTTTATTTGTAATAAAATTTTAAACTATGTATCGTTTTCCTTTACAAGAAGTCGCAACTACCACATAAAATCCCGTTCAAATGAATTTAAAGCGGTAGGAATAGATAAAGAAGTATTTAGTTTAACCGGTAGAATCCGCTCCGTTTACAAAGGAAGTGAACAGAAGCACAGCTCCTCCATTATTCATAGATCTGTTTCCTGATCCTTTATGGGTTGATCTTGATCTTCAGCTTGGCGCTCCCCGCATTTGCTCTTGTATCCTCAGACAGGCTAGTGTAAAGATCGAGAAACGTTTGACGACCTGACCCGGTCTCAACGTCAAATCTAAAATCCCAAAATATTTTAATTTTAGGGCAGCATACATTAGACCCAGAGCACTGACACGCTTCACATGCTGCCATCTGCCCCCAGTGGGAGGGGAAATATGAGGATCTGAGGCAGACAGGGGCACCAGACAAAAAGAAAAAAAACAAACACACAAAGGATGACATTTTTTATTGTAGTGTAATTTTTTACACTACAATTCCCCTCTGCAGTGTCACTGACGTTACTATAGGTGCACATGCATGAGATGACGACTAAGACTGTACAAACAGCAGCTAAAACGATGCGTTACAGTCACCTGATGGTTGGGAGCGTGTTCCAGGTGACAGTGAGGCTCCTCAGGTATTTCACATGTTTCTCTGCACAGCCGCGCAACAAATGGGCTGGGATGTTTGGGAACGTTCTGCTTTTTGGTGACCCAGTTGGGACAGTACAGGATTTGGGGTGCCCCAGTGGTCTTGTAGGCTTTGGAAGCACAACGGGAGGTTGTGATACCCCTCTTTTGTCTTTTGGTCTCTGGCAGACAATGATGGGATTATAGGGCTTCCAGCAAGGAAAAACTCCCATTATTCCCAATGCTTCATCCATCCTCCTTCCAGCACAACAATCTCCTCTTACTGGGTCACCCTTCAGCATACTAATAAAACACTGTCAGCTCACATTCGAGCCCCCACCTACACTCCTAATCCCCCAGTGAGCAGAGTTCCTGGTATGAGCCCTTCCTCCTTTCTCATCTCCACCCCACCCCCTCTTTAACTGTCGCTCGTTCTCGCCCTTCCCCTCTGCGCTGCTGTACAAGTGCATGCCGAAAACACAGACTGAACACCTGTAATTACAGTGCTTTGCATGGATTATCTATTTGGGGTAGGGTTCTCCTCCCCAAGTCGTTATTAATACCAGTGTAGCCTCCTTGTGACTTCCTTTGTTCTTAAAAGATGAAGGAAAGTTTTGTTACCAAATAAATCTGTTATCAGGGGGGGTCGTGGTTTCTTGAGCTACGGAAGCCAGAGGCTTGTTGTTCAAAGAGGAATTCATCTTGCTTTTCTTACCTTTGTAGTTAGGATGCACACGAGGAGCATAGACTCCGAATTTAATGAGAACAGGTACAATGTAGCCAAGGCGCACCCACTCCACAACGTGTAAGGGAAAGAGGTTCGGGGTGGTGGCTTCTCTGGATGATGGAGTCAGACTGCAGTCCAGCTCCGCAGAGCCACCCTCTCTGGCACGGACCAGCGATGCCAAACCCTGAGACACACCTGGAGAGACGATGATATGTCATCAGCGCAAAGGCCCGGGTGGATCTGTGCAGACAGCGCAAGAGGCAATAAACAAGGAACGGGCAAATTACAGATGCTCCTTCTCAAGGAAGCTACAGCCTCACATAAAGCCAGACCACGTGCTCTGAGATTTTGGAGATTGTTTTGGGGAATTTTGTTTAAGTGAAAGCTGTTAAGGAAGAATGGATCAATTTTACTGAGAAAACTTAACCACAAAGTATAGAAAAGTTTAAAAAAGACTTTAAAAAACAACTAACTTTTCCAACAGTCCTTTTTAACAAAATGAAGAGAAAAGAGCCGGAACGACCAGTTTTCTCAGATTGAGCAGCAGCCCTTTCTCTGCTGCACACTGTCAGTCTGCTGGCTGAAAGAACACATCTTTCAGCTGTTTGGAAATATTGCAGGTTGTGCAAAACACTAATATTAAATTTAGTGAATGTTTATTTTATATTCTTCTCCATGTATCAAAATCCAAATATTGACAAAAAATTTAACAAATATTATTGTTACAGATGTACTTATCAAACTTTCAAACTACCACTTTTCCCTTGATTGTTTCTGATGTGGATTCTAAGTCAAATGCTGAAAATCTGATTTTATAAATACAGCCAAACTAACAACTTTCAAAATATTTAGTTAACAAACTCATGAACAAACAGGATGTGCTTTGATTACAATTTATTTTCCACTTCATCTGTCAAATTCATAGCTCTAAGAAAACTGGAAATTTGTTCTGGTTGTGGCAACTGATATAATATTTATTGTTTTATCAGAAGTGTAAATTACTGCTGGTTTTCTGCTTTAAATAAAAGTCATTATATTATGCAACATTTTTGAGTAAAAGCCACAGTATTTTCTTTGAAGGCTTCATACCTCACCAGCCCATGCCTACAGAAAAACCAATAAGAGGTCGGCACATGGGTTATAAAAAAATAAGAACATAACTGATTCTGGCAGAAACCGGTCACAGATCAGCTCCTGAGTTTGACTGTCCCAGTCTGCTAAAAGCCGGGCCATTAGAGGGCATTCGCAACAATCATGTGGGCATTTGGTAAAAAAGATTGAGTAGCTGCAATCCCATTAGTGACACCTGGAGCAAGAAGCAGTCCGTCCACCTCCTTTATCTCCCTCGCTGTCATGCGCTAACATGGGTGTGTGCTCAACTGGGTGCCAGTGTTTGCTCCACTACTCATCTGGCCTGGTGATTACTTTAATCTCAAAGCGAGGGAAAGAGGAGGAGGAGGGGTGAGGCTCTGATGCAGCAGAAGCCTCTGTGTTTGGTCCGGCCAACCTCTCACCACCCCCTGGGGTATACACATGGTCTGTGGAACCAGCACGATCAATCCCACCACCCCCCTTCTACAAACACAAGCACGCACACAAGGACATGTGCCTGGGGTCTGGAGTTTGAGGGGGTGTGGGGGACTAGCATAAATCCAGGATTGATCTAAATCCGCACCCAGAGATATATTGTTTAAGTTGGATTTTGTCCCCATTCTCTCCTGTCCACTCATGTCTGAGCTGTGACCCCTCCTCTTCACTCTCTCCCCGACATGAAGCAGTGCTTATAAACCGTGTTGTACATGTGGAGCATCTGCGTCCAGCTGATCCACAACATCCACTCGCTGCTTCTCAAAGCTTCACCAGATGCCTGTTGATCCTAAGTAACAGTGTTGGCGAGGGATGCTTGCTTGTATAAAGGTATACCAAAACTACCGCTGCAAAAAGATTAAGCAAACTTGAAAATGTAATATCACTGTTGAATACCATGGCGACAAAATCAATTGACATTAATTTTTGGAACATATTTTTCTCACTTTTTCACATCTTCACACTGTCCTTTAGCTTTAGCCGCTGAGTCACTAAGAGCTGCATCAGCTGTGGACATAAAAAACTGAAAATCTGTCCAACTTTACAAATTTTTGTAAGTTTTTAAGCTAGTTTTCTAATTTTTTTTTTCATCATGTCTCAGTATTTATAAAATGGGACAAGTATTGCAAACGATTAAACAAACATGGACATTGTGATTAGGTCTGTCATGATGATAAATTTTGCTGGATGATAAATCATCCCAGAGCAGAGGTATAATAGCATTGTTGCTTTGAGACCTTTTCAAGTAATATAATGGTAATAGCATAATAATACAAGAACACATTCTCAAAGATATTTGATATTTAAACTAGATAAGATTTTAAATATCCAAACTAAACACACTTAACAACAGAAATTACAAATAATGAATTATAGAGTCTCTGTAAACAAAACTGTCCTAGTTGGAGTGCTGCTATGCGAGATCCATGTATGGAGGCCTTAGTCCTCAAAGCGGTTGTCATGGGTACAAGTCCCGGCCCGATGACCTTTGCCGTTTGTCTTCCTCCTCTCTTGTAACCCACTTTCTTGACTAATCACTTTAAAATAAAGGCGAGTGGAGCCAATAAATTATGTTAAATATTGACTAGTTGAGAACAAAACACCAAACTGAAGATGTTTGTCATACAATTATTGGCAGACAAAGAGAGAGAAAAAAGATAAATCATCCACATGGATATTATTGAGCTTGTTTTAATTTATAAATTTATTGCTAATTGTGGCAACCTAAAGGTGATGCAGTTTTGTTTAGTTTATACAAATACAGATTTTTTCTAAGGGTTAATTATTACTTTTTCAGCTAACTCATGTAAAGTGTACAAGTGCTTGAAAAGGACAATGCCATCAAGAAAGAAATTCAACATGGAAATGCATTAATAATGAATGCTGCTAATCCATATTTGCATTAGCATACTTACTCAGCAGACAGATGGCTACAGCAGTGGTGACAGCCTGAAGCCACCGTCTCTCCAGTCCCATGGCCGTCCGTCACTCTCCTCCACACATCTTGCAGTCTGAAAAACAAGACCGTACATCCTTTTTACCCTTCATCAGAAAGATATAAAGACTGACAGAATCCCCGCTGCATGGGAGCGTCCCTCACACATCCCCCTCCTCAGACACATGTAATCCCTGAAGTTTATGTCTGCACATTATCCAAGCCAAACACCATATTCCAGATGTGCTTTGGTTGATGAATAAGCGCATTCTTTGAAAACATAATCTGATTTTATGATGGTTTTAAGGCAAACTGAGCCAATCCAACGAGAGCTTCTCAAAACAACCAGTAAAACCCGCCTAGATGTTGCATCTTGTGGATGTTTAGGACTTAACTGTGCTTGTTAGCAACGACGAGGAAGACCTCTTTAAGGTCAGATTAACCTGTTGCTTGGGTTTGGTCCAGCACGTCCATGAGGTCTTGTCTGAATCTAAATGGGTCAGCAGCAGTAGGCAGGAGAAAGGAACAACACTGAAAGGTAGATGTGGGTGATAGGAGCTTAAAATGTTATCACGATATTTTGTGGTAGTACTGTGACAGTAATAAAAGTGACGAAAAGAGCAACTCATTACTTCTTTTTCAGGCAACTGTATGATTGTGAATGCATAATAGCAACTATAGCCTCACAAATACGTATGTTGCCAAAAAATATTCAATTTAAGCTTCTTTCAGACACCAGCCATAAAGAAGTGTGATTTATATCACTGATCTGCAAACAGAAACTGTATGTAATCATATTTTCTCATTTATTTAAGATACTCTCATTGCACATTCACAGCGGAGAAAATACTAAAACTAACAATTCACACAATATAGACAGTTTTGAGAGTTTTTAAACATTAATTGGAATGAATCAAAATTCTTACGCTAAGAAATGTACCAAAAAATATGATAAATGCCCATTCCTACTGAAAGGTAAGTCTCCGAATTCTAAATGTTACCTTATTGCTTATGCTCAAGCAGCAAAAACAGATTTCTGTAGGATGACAAGCTTTACTTTGACTAACACTGAGACTGTACAGACCACAGCACATGCTGAACAAGCAGCAGAATCATGTAAGATTCATTTAAAGACTAAATGCACAAATGACTCAAATGAGTCTTTCAAAAAGAAAAAAACCTGCAGATTTTGATCTCCTAATTAGTTTGACAAACATGACTCCACTTGAAGAAGTGGAAAAGTGGCTCCTCTGCCTCCTTCGAATTGGATTAGAGACTCGTTAAAGTTGCTGCCCTCCCAGAATAAAGGAAACCCTTCCAGCAATTCACTTCAGTCAGTACACTTACCATAAGCGCACTGCTTAAAGTTCATTTGAGTAACTTCAGAAGGCGGCTGTGCTTAGTAAAGAGGTAGGACACAAGCTAGGTGATGATGCAGCCGCAGACGGACCGTACAAATGCTAACCAACTCCATGATCCACTGGAGACATTTAATCGCTTCGGAGCGCTTAAGCAAACGAACAGCCCAGAATAGCAGAGCAGAAATATGAACTTCACAATATTCTAACAGCTTTCTTGTTTAGAAGAACATTAGAGACAGTCAGGCATCACGGTGAAATGCAAAAGCACCAGGTTCATTTCAACAAGCCTCTGTTTGCCCTCTGGGATGTTGCAATAAGCACCGCTCTCAGTGGATTCAGAAGATAAACAGCAAATCTGTGCAGTCCAAATTGTTTATGTGTCACCTCTAGCAGGCAACAAACCGATGGATGGGATTGCACTTTACAGCATCCTCCTTCCTTTTGCCTTCTCACTTTTTTTTTAAAAGAATTAAATATACAGCAAATTCCCATCATACAGCGTTTCTGCAATTTAAGCTTATATCTAGACCTCAAATATCATTTGGCAATCTCAAATCAGCTTTGCCTTTGCACCAGTCAACTGAAATATGCTTCAGCACCAGGATGTACTATGTGACAGTCTTGTGCAGACAGACAAGGAAAGACTGGAATGAGGGAAGATGGGGCTTCTGTCTGCAGGTGTGGTATTAGACAGAGACAAGCAGGTTATTTCCTCATGCAGCAGAGCAGAGCCATTTAATTGGCATGTGCACTCTGAGGGCCTCTGAAGGAGGATAGATATTAAATTCAGAGTGAATGCATAAAATGGTACAAAGCAACACACACAGTGCCTTGAAAAAGTATTCAAGGCACAACTGTAAAGTAAGAAGACAACATACATATGGTTTATTTGACAAAATAAAATCTGAAAACTGAGTTTTGCATTTAGCTCCCCTGCATCAATATTCTCTTAGTTATTGAGAAATGACTGCTTGCTGGAGGAGTGGACTTTGTTGAGGTTTTAAATTTTACACAAATGCAAACGTTTGCCTGTGAGGTATGTAACGCACCAGTTCAATGCTATGAAGCTTACCCGAAATTGCCTGCACTACAACCGCCCTCCACTGCCGTTCCGAACGAGGCAGTTAATTCAATATTTGAAAGCGTGTCCAACAAGGATTGAGCAGCTTTATTCCCTTGCTCTGCTGCTATTGCTACAACTACAGGCAGACTACGAATTTAAAACAGTGCTAAAAAATGTACGTAATTCTTCACAACTTCTTCGGTTCCCTGACTGGTCCGATTGAAATTCTAGAGATTTGAATCGAGTGGAATTGCAGAGAAATTCTGCAATTACCAGGCAATATGAATACTTTTGCAAAAAAAAAATGTAAATGGTAAAGACCTCAGCAACAGATATTTTAAACCAAAGCATGCATGTTGACAACATGTAATGGTACTGGGTTCCTCTGGATTTCACTGACACAAATTGCTTTGGATCTCGGCATGACTTAGCCTTCTGGACTGTACATTTGTAACACCCAGTCTAATCCTGGCCTCCTGTTTCGAGTGTTAATAGTTTAATTGAATTAGAAAACAAACTGTAGAGACACATCAAGGGCATGCTTTCATGTAGCGGCGCAGTGATCAATCCCTGCTATATCAAGACACAAAGGTCTGCCCACTGGGGGGTCCAGACTTTCTTCTAGTGGAGACCGCATGGATTGTTTACCAGCTGGGCAGCTTTAATACGATGCTCAGGCTCGGACGTGGAGGACACGTGACACTTGAACTGACTGCTCTTAACAGACTTTCCCTGCTGAAATGCAGTAAAGAAGCAGGTCGATAAACATTTGCAGATGTGTAGATAGATAAATGCTCTGTCCTTGGATATGCAGGTGTTTTAGATTAAATGTTGGGAGTCTCCCAAAAACAAGAACTCTTTATTTCCATAATATGTTGGTCGCTGTATTGTCAGAGATGTTTTAAGGACTACCAAGTTCACACAGCCACCTGGACTTGCAAGTTTGCAAGACATTTAAACCTCAGCTCTCCCCCTTTTGGACAAGGAAAAAACATAGCACCCAAGTATGTCTCTTCTAACCCACTACAATTCAAACAGAGAATGAAGAATGTACGTCTTTATTATCTTGTTTTCTACTCTTTATATGTGACCAATAAACTGGCAGTTTGACCTTATGTGTGTGAGAGAGTATGTCTTATCCCTGAGTACCTAAGCAGGCCCATCAGTGATGCTAGTGACAGATACAGGCCTGATAAGCAGTAGTATTACTCTCTTAGTAATCCCTCCTAATCCTGACAGGCCGTGGCCTTTGTACAAACCTGTGTTGTGCCGCAACTACGAGTGTTACTCGAGCAGAACCTCTGACCGGCCAACCAAAAATTTGTAACTGGCAAAACACAGTTATTAACACAGCAACTGGTGCCAAAACTCTGGAACCAGTCGGCAGACTGGAGCAGTCAATGCATGGATTTTGTTCCTGGCAACGCAACCCAGTTTGGAAAATGCATTGATGTTTATTTGAACAAAATGGGAAATAAGCTGAGTAGACAGTCCGCACGGGAGGGGAGTCCCTGCATCCTGGGGAAAACCCACAGTATATGGATTATATGGATCACCAATACGCTAACATATGGCACTACAAGGTTTAGCAATAATTACTATCGCATGGCGATGGCTGAGTGTTTTCAAATTCTTCACTTGCAACCAGTCTCTCTCTTACATTCAGGGTTTCCTGCATACCTTCTGCAGGGACTGAATAATTCCTCACATTACACCAATAAATTACCCATGTGCTTCATGCTTGAACAGACTGATTGAATTTTTTTTTCTCTCCTGAGATGATCTACATTCATGTTTGGTAGCTGAAATGCAGCAAAGCAAAGCGGCTCGCATTGCCCTTTAAGTCCTTTGCTTTTGTCCTTCACCTCCTATAATTCTCAGAAACAGGTTAGAGCCATAAAACTAACCGAAGCCCTAAAGTCGGAGGTCATGAACTTTGGCACAGAATGCTGACATACTGCACTGAATTTATTGAACACTGACGCAAAGAGACTCATTTCTTTCACTCTGGACAGCTCTTAATGGCACGATGAAAGGGGCATTAACAGACAAGTCAAAACAAATGCTGCAAAGCCACCGGCTTCCTTAGATAAAACTTTTTAATCACCTAACTGCGATTGTACCGTAACACAGTGAGGATAATATTGATCCACATATTTATTTCAATCTGATTACATGATTGCATCGTATTGCAATTAACTGGGTTTGGATCTATACCAGCATGGACCGGTATGTGATTATTAAGGTATAATAGCTTTTAGAAAAATAACTTGGTGTCATGGTATTCACACAAAACATTCAAAGAAAAACTGATTCATGCTTTTGTTTAGAAGGAAAAAATAAAAGTGATTCCTATTGATGCCAGAAAAATATGGATTATGAGGGATGCAAGATATATTGGTATCAACATCAGCATTGGTCCATGTTAGTCATTTCTTAACATATCAGCCCAATAAGTAAAACTTGGACCACCAATGTTTAAAACAAGAGCTTTTTAGAACCTCAATATACTTCAATGTAACCGACTCATTTCTAGATCTTTACAACTGGATAGGAACTGGAAAAGAGTAAAGGACGACATCTGTTGTAATTTACAACTAGAGAAATTAATGGACCGTAGGTACTCTCTTGCTGGATCAAGCATGAATGCACTTCTTCATTTATTTGTTCTGCTTTATTCAGCTCATAAATAAAACATCTCTCAGAACAACACGTCAGTCTGTCCACAGCTGAACCTCTGGTCATGTAATCTTCATATTTAAACAATGCCAGATACAGGATTAACTATTGAGGCTTTGTGGACGACAAGCATTAAGAAACATTACTGTGTAAAGCGACACCTGAGCTCCTCACGTGCACAAGCTTTAAGCACCTCCGGGGCTTGGATGATACCGTGTTTAACACTGATTCCAAATGAAAAACAGGTTCTTGTTGTTTTGTGTAAATAACTCAGGAGCTTTTTCAAACCCGTGAAGTACAACTGTTATAAACAGTAAAGATAAGATGTTTTTCCACACATTTTTAAATTAACTTTTAAATTAATTTTTAAATTAAATTAACTTCTACAAAATTGTCAAAAACAATCAGTCTTTTACAACCAAGCAGATTTCTAAACCCAGATGCTTATTGATTTGAATCTTATAAAGACGGGACTGAAAATATATATATATTCATAACGAGACAACAGACCTCTGCAGGGATGCATGGTTCTCAATAAAATGATCAGCAGGATAACAGTGCAAAGAACAGCTGCAGTCCTTTGTGTAAAACTGTTACAACTAGCTTTTGTCCAACACACTGCACCGTACAGCAGCAGCAGGCTGATAAACTGGTGCGCTCAACACAAACACCAAGCCACCCAGATCTTCTGCTAAACAAAAACAGGTGCATCTTTTGTGTCACTCTCGGACTCTATTGCCACATGAGAAGAAGGGCTTTTAAAACAGTTTACACATACATGCATACTGCTGTCAGTTTTTCCTTGTTTTAATCCAGGGAGCTGAGCTGCTGGTTTAATTGGCAATGCAGACAGTTAAACCTCTTTAGAATGGTTTATCATGTAAAAAAGACCCACTCACAGATTGCAAGTAGTGCATGTGATACCCAAAACAACACATTTGAAATAAGGGCATAAGATTGTGAGCATGGGATATTTAAGCTGTGGAAAAGCTACAGTAGGATTAAGTGTGTGTGGAAATTAACATGCAACAAACAAAAGATCAGGGAAGTGCGCATGATTTAAATGACTAAACAAAAGATGCTTCCAATATAAAGGTTTAAATTACTAGAGGATGTCTTAGCTCCACCTGCACCTTACCTTTCATGAGGCACTTTACACTTGAGCTGAAAGCACAATCTCTCAATCCATGGATGCTCTTCTTTAAGACTTCTTGCAGACCAGTTTAAATGTCCATTTCTTTATTTGTGGTTAAAAATAAGCTCAGATCAAGAGGAACCGGGCGCAGGTAGACACATTTTGAGCCTTCAATCCGAGAAAAATGAAAACCATTTTAATCCCGCCTCTCCATGATGATCGGACGTCCTGCAAACTTCTCTGCGTCTTTAGTTAAAAAAAACTCATATTAAAAACATCCTACCTCAGCCCATTTAAGTTACAAGATAAACTTTCCAAGCAGTTAATTTCACCACAGTATTCTTCTGGATCCAAACTTGCTCAAATGAAAAGTTGTATAAATGAAAAGAAGCGACTTCCAGTCGACGTAGACCGCGTTGACCATCCAAAAGGCGCAGGACTCCTCAGCAGAGCACGCCGCAGGGGCAGTTAAAGTACTGCCGTGGTTTCTGTCCCCGCGGTGTCCCTCCTCTCATTAGCCTCATCCCTCCTTCTACTACGGTGGCTGTAAACACTTCCGTCAAGTTCCACGCCGGTACAGCAGGGACTTCCCGTTCGAACTTTCAAAATAAAGGTCAGCCCATATGCACACCAGCACAGAAAAGGAAAACAGATTTCTAGCTAAATTCTGATTACAGCTAAGCTTTTAAACATAGCTATTTCAGTCATAACTATTAAGTGATTACTACTTTTTTGTTATTTAGTCATTTTCATGGCTTCTAACTATTTAACCAAAGCAAATAAAAAACTCTTTGCATTTTGAGAATTTTTGCTGCTGACGCCATTATTCTTACCACGATGACTAGTCCGATACCTTAAGAGATGCACCAATCAATCAGCTTTTCCTTGATGATGATAGGAAGGTCAAATAGTTGCAAAAACAAAGTATTTTTTTTACAAATTAATTAAATGCAAGTGATTGTTGCATTTTGAGAATTTGCAGTAGATGCTGGCAATGGCAATAATAAGATTATTATAAAATAAAACATTAACTGTACGAGATGAGATAAAAAGATATAATCGATATCATGTTTTTTCGTTTTTTCACACTAGGCAAGCGTTTCCCTTTTTGCTTTAGCATCATAAACTGTTACGTGCACTATAGATGAATGTTTTGTTCTTGTTAACCTTTCAATTTGAATACTGTTTAAACAACCTTAATTACTCTCATTGTTATGTAAGAAAAAGATTTGTAGTTAACATAAAATAACATGATTATTGAAATTCTATTGTGAAATGTTCTTTGACCTAAATGCTCCAGAAAATTGTTATTTGTGGGCTATTTTTTTAACAAAGGCAAAATGGGGTAAAATTATAGGATGTTTTTACTGTGAAAAGGAATGTAATTTTTTTGGTCAGTTTTAGTCATTCGTTTTGGCCTGCAATTACTTAGCAACGTCTAATTTTAATTTTTGAAATAAAACTCAATAGCGCATAAGACATCTTTACTGTAAAATTTAGAGGACGTTCAGTAAGTCAAAACTATGTTCCTAATAAGAGCACAAAATATACACTTTTTTTCTGGACGACGATAAAATGCTTTAATTTTGAAAGGACAAACATTTACTTCCGTTAATAATCCCTCAGTCGCTGTAGCTTGCCGAAACTGGCATTTTAGCGCCTCAAACAAAAGCGCCTTTCGGTGGGAAAGACTGGTGACTGTAACAAAAGGAAAACACGCAGCCATCTGACACGCTTCCTTCAGTAAATGCAAACATACCCTCCACCATCAGGGTCCATAAACATCATCAATGAAACATTCCACAAGTAGCGATAAATTATATTGTCAAAGCTTCCTGTAAGGTTTTCTTTAAATATAGATATATACAATTTCTTTTTATCCTCTTTCCGGTCGAGACAAAATTAGCACACTTTTCAATAACTTAAGTTGCTAAAGTACGTACATTTTCCATTAAATGTACAGTTCTGATAAATATCTTAACAAACTGTTAGAACCGGTGAACCTAACAAGACTTATTCGGCCTCTGCTATTCAGAAATAGACGTATATGCAAAAAGGTTGGATTATGACTCTTGTATTTCCTTCTATTTTTACTGTAGCGGACCAAAACCAGCTATTAGCTAAATGCTTGTTTTATTTGGCTAAGCTTGCATTTTAGTTTCAAACAACATTCAATAATTTAACATTTTGTTTTTTGTAACACATGCATTCACAAATCGTTTTTCATGATCTTACCTTAAAATCACTTATGCAGCTCTGCCATGACAAGATGGTAAAGTCAGTCATTGAAATATAAATAGAGCGTCGTTTACGTTACATTTAAATTAGCCAATCAGGAGCCGGAAATACCACCACTAGGTGGCGGTAATTTGTCGCAAACCAACCCTCGGAACAACACGATAATAACGTCAATAACGTTATAATAATAAAGTCAATATAAAAATAACAATAATAAATTATTATTTTTATTATTCTTTTATTAATTTTTTTTTATTATTGTTATTATTATAACATTAAGTTATTATAAAGTTATTGTTTGTAATAATGTTAGCGGTATTATAATATTAATAATTATTATGTTTAGCATAATTATAAACATAATAACATTAATAACTAGTGTGTGTTTATGGCATATTACCACCACTGAGTGTTATTACTTACAGCTAGTAAGAGATTACAGAAACAGGCAATACAAAGACAAAGTGAGAAACACACGGTCTTTGAATAAATATATTTTAAAAATGGCTCACATTGTGTATGGCTCGTAATAATGGGTTTGCATTTCTACATTGTAACACATTACAAAACATGGGCAATATAGCAATGGATAAATACATAAATTATGACTTTGTCTCAAAGGGGAATTAATATTTATGCTTTTACTTTCACCCTGTAACTGTTTACATATATATATAGAATAGAGAGCATAATAAAGGCAGGCAAATAGATACAACATATTGTAATTTAGCATTTTATTTTCCGTGACCCAAAGAAATTGATTCTCAATTGTGATGATTCTAATGTTGCCACATCGATATAAATTTTTCCAATATTTCTATATTTCCCATATTGGAAAAGTTTATAAAAACAATCAACATAAACATGGTAGTAATTGCACACGTATATGATGCATCTCTGCATTGATAATGAGTAGAGACAATGGACCGATTGATCAATTGATTGATAGCTAGATAAATATTTGAGTAAAAAAAGATTAGCAGCAGCACTACTAACTTGAAACTGCTGCACACCTTTAGGCCCATTTTATACGAAACTTCTAAATAGCCTCAGACATGTCTTCGTCTTTGGTACTGCATGTTGATGAGGAAAAACTGCATAAAAAGGCAGTAGAGTGCAGATGATTTATTAGGCAATATGGTTATTGCTTTCCTAAGAAACAGTAGTCAATGAAAAAAAAAACAGCCTTTCTGTTGGAAAAATGTTCCTGAGCTGATTTACGGAGAATAATCTGATCTGACTAATACCAGGTACGGTGCGGTTGGTAACTGATCGAGGGGTGGCAATTAATAGCAAGAAAGCATCCTTGAATTATCCCTTTGGAGAGCAGCAGGTAGCCTCGCATCTCACGGGATTACAGAAGGCCAACCTTTACCAGCAACATCTTTGCATGATTTTGATGTCCTGCTGTGCAAAATGGGGTCGGCCTTTTATCAGGTTGCTTCAAAATCACGGATATTTATAGGTTGATAGGGAAAGGCTTGTAATTGCTTTAGTAGTGCCCCGTTTGATAATGCTGACTCAGAGGGACCAGGTGCACCATATGGAGATCAAAGGATCGGAATTAATCACATGAAATCCTCCAAGAAAAAAAAAACAAATCTGGAAAGTAGGAAGGCTTTAGCTGATAAACAGTAAGGATCATAGTGCGGGAAACTATTTTCTTGATCTTATGTATACATAAGTAAATTACAGGCCAAACTATTGCAATAGGTATAACATGATGAATCACTTCTACTTCTAAAAGCTAGAAATTTGACACTTAAAGTTTGAGAATAATGATGTTGGCTGACAATTGTTATTTACTATAAAGATAAACCACTTGAATCATAAAAAAGGCATTAAGCGAATTAATTGTTAAAAGATCATTTTCATAATTTATTAAAACAAACACATTCACAAACTAACTAGAAATTAAAATCTACACAAAGAACACTGATTTCTAACAAAATTATTAAGCGGTAAGCTGTTATTAGCTATTTTAAATTCAGCACAAGCGATACATGAATGCATGCAAGTGAAGTAAGACTGCCGCTGAGGTTTTAGTGTGGCTCAGTCATCAAAATCTGGGATGTCATCGTAGGAGTATCCCGGATAGCCCTTTGAAGCATAGTAAGCTATCCGTAAGTGGTAAATCCCAGGCAGGAAAACAATGATGCCGATGATCAGCACAGGCACCGTTCGGTCCGAGTTCTGGAACATGTAGTAATGTTTTATTAAGCAATATCAACATAACACAGCATGCAAACGTAAGATAAAAAAGGTCTGCTTTTAGAAGGAACTCACAGTAACGCCAAAGTATCCAGCCAAAAGAAGAGAACCAATGATGATTAAAGTAGAGCCGATTAAAAAGAGCACTGAGGCGAGGGCGATGGCTTTGTATGGGACCTTGGGTGGGCTCCTTTTGAACTGCAGAGGAAGATACATTAGCAATCAAAATCTTTTCTGAAACACAAACGTTGTTCACATTTCAGACATCCCGAGTGAGATAGTTATTGCCTAAAACATTAACTAGCTTAAAAGGCAATAGCAGTAGCTGCACAAAGTCTAGAAAGAGTCTCTCAAGGTTTCAACTCTGTTGAGGCCATATGTTGACATTGCAAGTCAATGTTTGCTACCATTACAACAATGACCAAACTAACAGAACAAGTCTTACAAAATACTAATATCACTGGTTATTACGAAATCGAGACTCCATGCACTGCTCTGAAAGGGTTTAACATTGAACCCAAGCAGAACAACACACATATGAATAAGACATTTTAAAACTAACTCATGTCATTTGAACTAAAGAAAGAGTTTTGGAAATTCCTGGACACTACAGTGTTATATATATATTTTTTTTTTTCTTTTTGAGGGTTATTAATGTCAACGTGTCAAACAAACTTACCGATCTTCCAGCTACTGAACAAGCTATATCATCATTCCAGCCAAAAAAGGTTTTAATAGTGCCATCTAACACAGTGAGTTGACACTGTGTGCAGTATAGAAAATCTCAAACATCCATCCATCATCAACTGGTTTATTTATCCTTGTATGGTTACAGCTGGAAATTTTTTGTTATTAAGGGTAACCAAGAATTGAAATCAGAAATTTCTTTAAGAAAAGGGACCCAAGCAAGGTAGTAGCCACACAAATTAAATCTATAGTAAACAAATATATAATACACATCTATATGTGTATTATATAGTAATATAACACTATATTTTACAAGCTATAACATATAGTATATGTATTATATACTATATAATAATATTATATAATATAGTGTACCTCTTGAGAATACGTCTACATTTCTCATTCACTTCCTTTTTTAATAATACTCTTGAATTAATTAATGGAGTATTTAGTTTATTATTGATATTTAACTTGACGTAAACAATGGTGCATTTTTTCATTTTATGCATGGGAACACAGATGTGCTTTTATAGTCAATCAACATAGGGAAACGTGCACTACTGGATAATATCGTTTAAGACTGCAAGTGATTTTTCTGTTCTTTTTGCCTCGGTGTTGGTCTGTTCCAGACCTGGTCTTTAATATCGAAGGTGTTAGATTATGTTGATCGAATAAAGCAATTTAAAAGGCAGACATTCAACTTTAATGCCTGAAGAGGACTGATTAGCAGCATTACAGTGGCAAATCTGACCTAGTCACTTCTTACCTGTAAATCAATGTAGCCGTCATCATCTGTGGCTAA
Source organism: Phalloptychus januarius (assembly GCA_902982915.1). Taxonomy (NCBI): domain Eukaryota; kingdom Metazoa; phylum Chordata; class Actinopteri; order Cyprinodontiformes; family Poeciliidae; genus Phalloptychus; species Phalloptychus januarius. The sequence goes on along the minus strand of CADWAE010000482.1, from coordinate 18,417,683 downwards.
CCTGGAGTACCGAACTTTGCTGTTAGGAGGATCGTGGGATACAATATTACGAGCAGGCATTTTTGTCTGCTTTTCGGGAGCTTGCCACAATTTACTCTCGGCGTTCTTGAGGCAAACAAGCTACAATACAATTAACAGAGCGGCAGCCATGTTTTTTATGTTTACCTCACAAGCTGTAATAGTTAAAGCAAAGTAACATTTAATATTCTACATTTAAGACAGAGAGACTACAAATTTCTACAACGCGTTCAGCAGCAATATCGAGGAGTTTAATATCTGGGTCTTCCGTGTCGACGGCTCACAGATCAGAGGCTATGCGCATGCGCAGCCTAAACGTCATCATTACGCAGTGAAAACGTTTGGTATTTTAATAAGTTCAATTCTTTGTCACTCTTTTCAGAAAGTGAAAAAAAAAAATTATTCAGAAAGTGATACTCATATAAATATATTAAATAGATTAATTACGCATAAAGTTAAATTGTATTTTCTAACAGGACTCGGTCCAAGCCCTCTGCCACAGATACCAAAGGCTGGTTAACTGACCACTTGCATTTTCCACTTTCCCCCACAAGAGGGCGCAGTCAAATCTCAATTAAGCGAGCAGGTCAGAACAGAATGACCCTGCAGTGTCAGGATTCACTTTGTTATGTGGATGTTCAATACTCGAGCTATTCTGTCTCTCAGGACAGCTTTGTAATCACCTTGTCCCCAGATGATAGAGTTTCTGTCTTCTCTGCAGATTTTTGATGCATTTCTGTGAAACAGAAGCTGAAACCTGTTTTTCAGCCTCAGAGGAGCTTTTTAATATAAAAAGCTCCTCTGATAATATATATATATATATATATATATATATATATATATATATATAGCTGTTTGCATCTACAAAGGCGAATAGCCTCATCTCATTAGTCGTGCAGATAAAATAAATAAATAAAACAGCAAAAGACTGCAGCTGCAGACCATGGCCCTGAAATAAAGAATTAAAGGAGATACTTATTTAGATAAACATAACTTCTGTTTTAGGCAGAATGAGTCAAGAGTGGTCATACATGTAGATGCTGACCTTGACTATGAGTCGCATTGTTATAGTTTACAGGCATGTTGATGATCTCAGGAGGAAGACGAGCCCTAAAACAATTCATCTGCACTTGGTATCCCTACTGAAAAGTTGTTTATTACGATGCCCTCTAGGCTCACTCAGATTGCTCAGTATTTTAGGTATATTTACAGACGGAACCATTTTTGTTTTTTCTCTAGAGTGAATATCTATACAGTTCCAGCTTTCTAATAAGTTTGCTTTCCTGTGTTTTTGCTCTATTCATTTTCTCATCAGTTGTGACAAGTTTCCTTGTTACTGCTGAATAAAAGCATGATGCTGATGCTGTTACCTAAGTATTTCATCATGAGAATGGTGTCTTTAGGTTGATGTGTAGAGTTTTCTGTCATACTCAGTGTTTTGAAAACATACTAAAAATGTAAATTCTTCACTCATCGGATCATAGTATTACTTTATGCTTCATAAGTAAGCATCCGCCACATACTTTTTAGATTTTTATTTGCAAAAAAAAAAGCAATACCTTTGCACAAGTAAACTGTGTTGTTCTGCCATAACAACTCACAATGAAATGCAATGTAATTTGTGGTCCCAATGTGACTAAAAGCAAACAACTTTAAGGAATACTAATACTTTTTGCAATGCCTTGTCTTTTTAACTAGACAGCCATTCAGTTTTGCATTGAATCAATACAGTCATATACAATTCATTAATGTCTCGTTAAATAATTAATAGTGCAGACATGTTGCATGTGCACACTGCTGTCTGCACCGTTGACAACAGAGGTGAGATGTGACCTTTGCTTTATTAATCATGCCAGACTAATGCTCTGTGACTGCGTATCGGCTCTGATCCCCAGTGAACATCAAGGCTGTGTCACTGGTGCATCCTCCTTTGTACGCTAAATAACCCTCCTCTTATCTGTTCTGGATCCTCTCGCTCTGATGTTCAATACCTCCACTCAAGGTCAATGAATGAGCTGCTCACACTCCCCCTCTACCCCCCACCTCTATCCAAATTTAGAAACATGGCATTTAATTTGTCTGCTCCGTGGCCTTGAAACAATCCGCCAGACAGGAAAAAAATTGTAATTATTTTACAGTCATAAATTCAAAATGAACGCAGCCAGAATACAGTCAGAGTGATGGATTGATCTACTTGTAAGGACCGTTGCCACCCCTGTTGCTTGTTTTCAGACATTACTTCATCTGTCGTCTGGATGTGTTTTCTGACGTTTGCGGCGGCAAACATCAGAAACTTGTGTGTTTTACAAGTTCAATCTGATGTCATGGGCATTCTCAGCTTCAGTCACCTCCAATTCCCAAATCACACCGCTGCCAATGGGACATCTGGAATGCTGATTAATTAATCAGATGATAGACAGTAGTCAGAGGGGGGGCCAGAGTGTGTTGTCATGTTTGATAATCCCTGCCACAGGGCCGTGATGCCTGCACTGAACAGCTGAGTGCTCTGAGCCCTGTGTGTGTGCACTCATGACTGTGCAGCCGCGTGTTCGGAAGACAGCAGCGTTTGCCCTCTCAGAAACCCTGACCATGATGCTAAAGAGCGAAAGAGCGGCTTTTAGGCCATAATTAGAGACCTGTTCATTCTGGAGTTAATTATGTCGCTCACTATTAAAGCATCTGCAGATTGAACCGTAACAGGAGTCTGAAAAAAGCCCAAAAGTATTATTATACCATGTGAACATAAGGCAGTGTGCCTGGAGCTCATCCTCTTCAGGCTTGGATCCAACAGGTTGCAGAGGCCATCCAATGTGCATATAGGTGCAGCTGAGCAACAGGATTTTCAAATAATAAAACGTGCTTTATGACATACTGCTCCGTGTCATTCTCTTTTTATGTTGTGATTCTTTCTCTCTAATGCTCGGAGTGGGAAAGAGATTACCTTGCAATACAAGATCTTTATCCTCTGCAGAAAATGGAGCAACATTTTGGGCAAAGATTTATTCCATGCATCGTTGCTCTCTGCTGTCAACAGCTTAATGATAGGGACTGGCATTAAAATCTGAATTAGATGTTTCAAACAGCACATAAAATAGCAATAAATTTGATTTTCACCCTTTACACTGATCGTCAGCATAAATACTGATTTTAGGCTTTTATCGAGCTATCTGAACTACTACTTTTTCCCAGGTGAAATCATTATACAACAAACAACTTTGATGAATTGTGCAAAGAAGATCTGGGTTCACAAGTCTGGATTGTTTCTGATCCAAACAGGGTGAATATTATACATACATGCTCAAACATATAACTGCAGTAAGTTTGAATGGCTCTTTTTGTGGAAATTTGCTTAATTTCTGTGAATATGAGACGATTCCGGAGGCTCAGTGGCTGTCTGCTTTATCTAAAACAACTTTGAACATGTTGTTTGGACATTTGTCTTGACTGAACCCAAATTCCAGAGGTGAAGTTGAAGCAGGCAGAATATATAAAAGATAATATTAATGGAAATAAAATTGAAGACATAAAAGGTTATAACTGCTGCTAATCTAGCAATAAAGCTACAACTTTAAGATATCTATCACAGTAAATATGACAAATCAAATGGATTCACTTAGGTCAAAGAAAGCAGGCATTAATGTGAAGGGAATGTTGATTCACACTTTGAGTGTTGAACACAGAGAATGCCACTGATGTTAAGACAACTTTGAATTTTGGTGAATCATTTGCTGCTCCTAAATATCCTGACATTATTCTTCTATCGGATGGTGACATTTTGAGTGAAAAACATTTGGGTATTCCCACGCTACACACAATCCAAAACAGACGTCAAAGCTGATTTTGGGAAGGATAAAGCAAGTTCACGATTAAGCTTGTGGAATGGCCACGACCCGAATCCTTTGAAAACTCATGTACTGCGCCTGGAAGCTGGGTTCATGCCAGGAAACCAACCACTTTAAACGAGTTCCACCATTTCTGATCTGAGAGGCGGTCAAATGCAAAGCCACAATGGTGCACAGGGCTTGTTAATAGTGTATGGTTTTACTGTGGCTTTGTAAGAGACATTTATCCAACTATCAGAGGGAGTTCATTTATGTACAATAGCTGTAATCTGTTCTTTATTTAGAAATACAAATAAACAATGACATACTGAGATCTAATCCAACTTTTCTAAGTCTGAAAAAGAACATTATTTTTTATTGATGAATCAAAGCATATAAACAAAAATGTGTTTCTGAACTAAAGGGTAGGTTCTTCAGTTTTTTTTGTCATTTTGGTATGATTATGATATTTATTAATAATTTGTATTTATTAAATATCACTTATCAATAAATATCATAAATATGATTAAAGATTATCTTATATATCCACACTTCCACTGTGGAAGCGACATACAAGTGACAGCATGATGTCCATATTTTGTTCACATATTGTATTTAAGCCAGTATGTTGAACCTGTGTGGATTTGAGAAATAATGCATAAGTTGAATTTAAAGGGGTGGTGTTATGAATATCAGATCACAATTTATCTACATTACCTTCAGTTGTTATCAAAATGCTGCATGTATCACAGATAACTTAAAAGAAATTTGACTTTGTACTTTGACGGCAGGAAATTGGTCTCTGTCTCTTTAAGAAGCTCCTGCTCTTTCAAGGGTTTCTCAAGCATGCACGAAAGAACGCAACACTACAGTTGTTTTTGATGAGGGAATAACATTATAACATGGTGTAAAGTTTTTAAAAAAATATATTTTACTTAATACCACCCAGTTCCCTAAGCTTGTGCACCTAATTCTTGCTTTTATTTCATTGAGCTTATCTGCTGTGTCTTCCCTCTTAAACAAGAACACGTCAAATATGTTATAAACCCTAAACCATGTCAAGATAATAGCACACTAAGAACCTAAGTCATTCATATTATGTGCGACTTTCAGTTTTAGTAATGTTATTTCCTGTTGAGAGATAAGTTTTATGTGAAGCCCTTGTTCCCAGACATAATCACCTGTAAGAACATCATATTAACCACTGAAGTAGTAAAATCTCCTCTAATGACTGCCTCTTTTGCCTTAGAGAACAGAAACATGGCCTGAGGCAGCCTACTGAGAATCTACAATTACACCAGAGTGGTGTTGGTTATTAGGCAAAATTAATTAGGAAAAGGTTTGTCAACTTTGATTAAATCACAGAATCCAAGCACTTGGCTACAAACCCAGCAAATGGATGCCAGAAAGCGATGAGCTAACACCCATGGAGGGGTAGCTGCACGGTGCAGTCATGAGTCTTCAAATCCACTCCATTACCTCTGATGGTTTCAGTCGTTTCAGGTGCGAGGCTGGAGTTAGTCTGTGTGTGTAGGTGGACGGATGACTGCCGAAACCTCAGCCTTGAGAACATCATCTGCGCAATGACAGAAATATCACACTTCTACCATAATGTCAATTCTGTTTTTGCCTTAAGCTCACCAATAAAAAAAAAAAAAAAAAAAAAAAAAGAGAAGCAGGCACAGTATAAAAGCGATGCTGAAAGAAAAAGATGACAGCATGACACACAGGAAGCAAGGGGTTCAATGACAAACATATCTGAATAAAAGGAGACGGTTTTTGTGTCAGCTCCTGGATGATGTTAGCTGTGTTCGGTTACCTGCTGAAATCTGAATTTCTTTCAAAAAAGGTTTTACCAGTCGGAAGTGCCAGAGGGGAACTCTCTTGATATGCAATTAGACTGAATGTCACTGGAAATGCCAACATTAGTGTGAATGCTTGGCACATGGCTGTTGCTCCCGTGATGGTGAATGTGTATTCCTGCACAGGGGATATTGATCTCAGTGTGTTTCGGACGCAGCAGTCCACCTCAATGAATGGACGAGTCAGACGGTTTTAATTACTTTTACAACACACAGTCGAGGCGCTAACAAGCCCAGCGTGCAGATGAGAATCATGGCTTCCTCGTTTCAGTCAATCCTTTAAGCATGAATCATCAGCTTGTTCTGCATCCATGACATAACACAACTCTCCCTGTTTATCAAATGCTGATTTTGAAAGGGATTTTTTTTCTTATTATTGTTATTATTATTATTGTTAATAATAATTTCTCCTCCAGTGCCAGTGCACTGCACAGACAGACATAATCTCCTCAAAGGTAATGACAGTTCTAACCCAAATTGCTGTGAAAATTGTTTGTCAATTCTAAAAGCAGCTCCATTTCTCACATTTGCTTTGATGAAATGATCAATTGATCGTGCATACAGAACAAAAACGTCCCAATTATGTCCCTGTGTCCCTTCAGCTGGACTCGTGCTTTCAGAGAGCAGAAAGTTGTGCTTGTGATTTTTGCTTTTGACGTGAAGAAGTCGATTTCTTTTCCCCCGAACCTCACAGCGGGAGGAGAAAAAAAAGAAAAAAGAAAAGACAAGCGCTGTAAGATGAAAGTCTCGTCATTGATTGAGTGCCGTAGCTGCTCTTTAAGTGGTCAGCTGTTTACCTCGCAGACAGACTGAACATCTGTCTGAGCTGGCTGTGGGTGAACCTTCCACATTTTCATGAAAAACGATAAATGCTCTGTCTGGCTAAACTGAGGAATTGACCACAGTGTGGAAGAAAAGTGACTAGCTCCTCAAAAAAAAAAGAAAGAAAGAAAAAGAAAATAAATCAAAGTACAGTATATATTGATGAATACTTGTTTTTCTTCTGTCTGCTCCCTTTAGTTAGATGAACAAGGGGCTTGACTATAATTAAGCACTCTGTGACACAATTACATTCAATCTTACTTATTTGACATTTTTTATGTTTATTGTACTGACTTACTTATCTGGTTGGTACAGACGTGTTGTCTGTAGAAATAAGGAAGAGAAAAGCTTCCACAATGAATCTCTGGTGGTGTTTTTTTTCTGCCTGGAAATGGGTGTCAGACTGATGGGAATAATTGTCACAGTCAGGTCCATTGTGACAAAATTGGCATAATTCTCCAGATGTATGTGATTAAAAAAAGGAGATCAGAAAACAAGTAATCAAAACATGACTGTCACATGTATCATGTCTCCTGTTACCATAAGTGATAATTGCTGGAATTTTATGTGACAGACCAACAGAGCAGAGCTGGAACTAAAAAGCAATAATTTTCATGATCCACAGGTGTTCGTGTTTTATTTTTATTTTGTGTTTGTCCCTAATTCTGTTGTTAGAAAATGTCTGGTAATCTTTAGTTGATATTGTCATATTGGTTAATTTACTTGCGATTAGTTTCTATGTGCATTTGGGTTTATTTATCTTAGATTAGCATCTAATGTAATTTCCCACCATTTCCTCAGTATATAAGTGTTCTGGTTTTTATTGTTTTTGGCTGGGTCGTCTCCTCTGCTCTGCTTGATATTCCTGCTTTGGTTTTTGGGCTTTAGTTTCTTTATCTACACTTCACATTCCTGGATTTTGCACCTTGTTTTTGTAAGTTAACTTCATTTTTTTTTAAGTATTTATTTTTGCTCTATTTTACCTCCACCTGAATACCACCATTTGTAGCAATAAGTGACATGTTTTATTTATTTATTTTATTTCTACCACACATTTCTCCTACAGGTTGTGCCAAACTACGAATTGTAATTATTATCGCTTTCTCTCAACAATATCTTTTTTTTTTTTTTTTTTTTACACTTTTCCTTGAGTGGGTTTCTTTCCAGTTCTCTGTTATACACTATATTATTTTGGTCTACTATAAAATTCTAATAAAAAAATAAAGTTTGATTTTTTTACCAATTCAGGTTTGAGGTCATAACATCACAAAACTATATGAAAAGTTCTAAAGACAGGAGTGCTTTTGCAAGGCACTGTGTATTTATGGGTTGTGGGATTGACAGCATCTCAATAATCTAAGTATACAGTCCAGCTAATAGGCTCAGACTTCAATGAACAAATTGACAATGAGTCATTGGAGAGAAAAGGTCTAGATTGTTACAAAGAAATGGCTGCGATGCAGAGGCTTAATATTCAGAGACCCTCGTTCATACAGTTATTAAAGTTTAATTAGGTGTTTCTGAGTCATATCACTGAATATTTCATAAACAGGAACTTTTAAAACTATTTTTTCATTTAAAACACGTAATATAACGAGCTGTGTAACATTTGCAGACTACTTGAACTAAACCGATAAAGAATGTGTAAAAATATAATAATAATAATAATCAAACGCATCTTTCAGGTATCCACACAGCAAATTCTGCAGAGTTAAATCAACACTATGCCGAGTCTATTTGGTCCTTATCAGAATTGGTGTTAATTTAACTTTTCCAGAGTTATTTCAATAAGAAATTGAGTAATTTAACACCTGAAATGGTTATGACTACTCAAACTATTGTTGAAATAATGCTGTAAGAGTTCAATTAATACCAATTCTGAAAAGGACCAAATAGACTCGGCATAGTGTTGATTTAACTCTGCAGAATTTGCTGTGCAGGTGTAATCAAAACAATGGTACATGTCTTTTTTAAATAAAAGACGTTAAAGTGCGCTATAATCCACTTAAAAAGAAGTTGACTTTAATTCAAAGAGTGACGGGGCCACCGATAATTATTCTAAATGTCAGAAGAGATAACTTTGTTTTTTTTTTTTTGTTTATTCTTGCACTTTGACAGTTGTCAAGGTGAGTGACGACCGCTGGAAAAGTCGTGCGGAATCGATAGTGACTGGTTGCGATGACGCACAGGGGAGTGATGCTGAGCCGCGGTGAGGTGATGCGAGAATGGTTGGTTGGTTGGTGGTGGAGGGGAGGAGGAGCGGGACACCTCTTGCGGGAGGGAAGCAGGGTGGGTATGTAGGTGGGGTGGGCGGTGGAATATGGAGAGAAAATAGCCCAAGAGGGCACTGAGTGATTTTGTGCTCATCATCATCTGAAGAGACTCGGAGCACCTGGGGCTGGCTCTGCAGATTATCCCCGGCAGATGTGAGCGCTCTCCGTCATGAGCGCACTTGGCTCTCCGCCCGCCGCCGCCGCCTCCCTGCGCGACTCGGCAACCAGAACCGAGTCCAAACGCCGCTCAGCGCAGCAGCAGTCGGGATGCGGGAACAAACTCAAAGTTAGGTGAGTCTCCCGGATATGTTCATTTCATATATTTGTAAAGTATATATTTTTTGTGCGTAACTTGTCCCTTTTTTTTCTTTACTGGTGCGTTTTTTTTAAAAAATTGTCTGCCACTGCATTTCATTTATGAATGCTATTGTTTTAGAGGTTGAATTCACACAAGCCAACTTGTATATAGTTGACCATAAAAAGTATGTAGATATATTATAATATATAAATGTATTAAACAACGGAAGAAATAATCTGAAGTTGTTGCGCGCGGTCATCCAAATCCAACCCTCGCCTTTTTAATTAGAGAATTCATCCCTTGTTAGTGTCTGTAGCAACACTAAGCAACCTTTAAATTTCGAATCGATGTTACTGATAGCAGTGAAGTTTTCAGTGGGCACAGAGCGGACAGGTCTGTGAGTGAGCTCTCTTGTGGCCACGGCCCAGTCCATCCATTCGTTGGAAATGAACTTTCTGTCATTTCCGTCCGGCGCCGTGTCCGCCTCTTATAGAGCTGGGATTTTCCTGCGCGCAGCGGTGAAGAGGTTGAGATTACATCTGAGCCACGAACGCCTGTTTGCCTCTGACCAACTAAAATAATCACAGACAGCGCAGTCCAGATGTCCACCGCCTCAACACGTTGTTGTGGATCTGACTGGAGAGCTGCCAAACACGGAGATTATACCTGCAGCTCCTTCTGCACTGGAGAATAAAAAAAAATGTTTGTTTTTTCTTTACTATTCCCTTCGGAACAAGCTGTGTGACAGCTTCCAGCAGCACCGGGCTTTTCTCTTGTGGGGGCTGCAGTATGCTTGCCCTTTCACTTATCAACCCCCACTGCAGATGTGTGTTCTTCTGAATATTAAAGGCACAGAGAAGAGTGAAAAATCTTCTGAACAATTAGTAGAAATGAAAACTCATTCTCCTGAAATACGAGCATGAAATAATTACTAGTAGTATCTTTATGTAACTGTTTGTTTTTGCTCATATGCAACTTTTTCTGCATCACTTTTGCACGTGTACATCCATCCACTGGAAGTCGGATGCCCTTAAATTAAATCTAAAGCATCCTTCTGACTGAATTATTCTCAGTATGAGTCTGTTTGTTTCCGTGAAGGCCTTGGGGAACTGTATGAGAACATTAAACATAAACTGACACACTAATCAGAGAAAACAGCAAAGAGGCAGAGAAGTTGCAGAGATTTATGGCTCCGACGGAAGAATCTGTTGACACGACAACTGTTGTGATTTATATTTCACACATTTAACCTGAGGAGAAAGTGGCAAGAAGACAGCGTATGTAGAAAGAGTTGATAAGCAGTCCTGGAAGTGGTAGAAGCTGTACAGGGGGGAAATAGCAAATGTTTCCCCTGCATGGTCAGATGAATTTGAACTTTCTGGTCCACATGCCAAACAATTTGTGCATGGGAAAACTAACGCTGCTCTTCCCTCCAACTGCACCGTCTCCTCTGCGAAACATGGTGGCGGAAGCATAATGCTGAGATGCTGTTCTGAGGACAGGGTTGGTAAGAGCTGACAAAGCTGGAGGAATCACCTCCCAACAGGAAGCCTGAGTCTGTGCACCACCTACAGGCCTGTAGGGGGCAATTGAAGCAAAAAATGATCCTAAAACGTCCGATGCTGCATAAAGATTTTACTCTGATTGGAGGAAACAGATGCTCATTTTGAGGATAGAAAAATGCAACTCTCATAAATCCCTTATGGGCATTGTTACAAGGTTTCTACTTTGACTTGTGTGGGTATAGAAGCTTGAGGTGGTGTGTTTTGATGTCCTTCCAATGGATTTATTTATTTATATTTTGCACATTGTGCCAGAAAAAGAACTAACCTGCAAAAATAGACAAATAGACAGACAGACAGACAGACAGACAGACAGACAGACAGATAGATAGATAGATAGATAGATAGATAGATAGATAGATAGATAGATAGATAGATAGATAGATAGATAGATAGATAGATAGATAGATAGATAGAAAGAAAATCCAAACTGGCATTCGTTTAATCTGCACAAGCAGGATTAGTTTCTTGTCCATCGACATGAGGAAGTTTTTGCCCATGACATGGAGATGCTATGCTGGTGCAGCATCATTTACTTTTAGCAAAGCAATGCGCTCCTCATTGTCCGACTCAAAGACAAATTCCTTGTTTGTGTGTGTGCACAAACATGTCGAATAAATCTGAATCTGAAAGAAGAGATCACCACCTGATGCAAAGGAGGATCTGTGTGCAGAAAAGCATAACATTTACTCAAAATGAACTCTTTTCATCAGCAGCTCTCTCACGCTAGAAGTGTGTGACAACATCATGGAGAGATGTGGCTTTGATATTTGATTATCCAGTGCCTTGCAAACGAATTTCTGCCTTGCCTCCATATATATCAGAGGATTTTATTGACATTTTATGTGATAGACCAACACAAAGTAATGCGCAATTGTGAAGAGCAGGAACAATGGCAATTATTTACAAAACAAAACATAATCTTTTCAACAGTGTGCTGTGTTCTGAAAATCTCAACGTAGTTTTCCAAATTCCTGCACCTCGCGTTTTTTGTTTACTCGATAAGCAGAGTCTGCGCTAACACAGCTCTCACACCAACTGCAGTTCAGACGCCGCTTTTCGCCCACAGACTCAGCAAGGCTGAGCAACAGCTGAGGGAAAGAAAAAGGAAACAACAAACTGAAACAATAGGCAAAATCGTGGATGCTGTCTTTATATATATATATATATAGGTATATATATGTGTGTGTGTGATGAATGTGGCAGCTCTCTTTACACTCGTTCTTCTGTCTCTCTTGTCACAGGCGCAGGAGGCCAGAGAATGCTGCAGCTCAATATGTCCCTGCATGCTATGGGAAGAGGTTGTCTGTTAAGTGCTGCTCACCTCCCACTCGGCCCACAAAAGTGGCTTCTCGTTGCAGCTTTTAATTCAAAAGACTTCAAATTTGGGTCCGGAGTGACATTTTTATAGTTGGCGAGAGCATGCAAGGTACACCAGTGTGTCTATCTCCTTTGTAGTGCTTTTCTGTCAGCACTTTGCACCGGCTGTATAATATCAGAAATAACATCGCAAATGTTTTCAAGATGGATTACATGAAGTAGGCTTCATTTGCATATTTTATTCTTCTCTCTCAGTAATTCTTGAAGCATCCTGGTGCATTGTCGGCATAATGGCTCATTTGCGGGAGGCCTCATCATTCAAATTATGTTTTGACAAGACTGCCTTGATGTGATCATTACTCTGATGGCTTTCACGAGAATGCCATGAAGCCCCTTTTTTTCTTCTTCAGAGAACTAAACTGAAGGTGCTGTGCTTTCCACGGTCCAGTGCCCACCAACCAGCAGCATTTTGGAGCTGATGGGTCCTGTGCTGGACAACATGACCCCGGCTTCTCTGACCCAGAACTGCACGAACTGTAGCCACATTTTCCTCCCAGAGCTCAGGGTGGTGAAGACCGTGGCTTTAGGGATGATTCTTGGTGTGTTCATTCTGTTCGGAGTGGTCGGAAACATCCTGGTTATCCTCTCCGTGGTTTGCCATCGCCACCTTCGGACGGTCACGCATTATTTTATTGTTAACCTGGCAGTGGCAGACTTGCTGCTGAGCTCCACTGTGCTACCCTTTTCAGCCGTTTTTGAGATTTTGGACCGCTGGGTGTTCGGACGGGTTTTTTGCAACGTTTGGGCGGCTGTGGATGTGCTCTGCTGCACGGCCTCCATCATGAGCCTCTGCGTGATTTCCGTAGACCGCTACATCGGAGTCAGTTATCCTCTGCGCTACCCCTCTATCATGACGAAGCGCAGGGCTCTTGTGGCAGTGATGCTGCTGTGGGTGCTCTCCATAATCATATCCATCGGACCATTGTTTGGTTGGAAGGAACCGGAGCCAGAGGACGAATCCATCTGCAAGATCACCGAGGAGCCAGGATACGCGATCTTCTCAGCCGTCGGCTCCTTCTACCTACCCCTGACCATCATTCTGGTCATGTACTGTCGAGTTTATGTCGTCGCTCACAGAGAGAGCCAAGGCCTCAGAGAGGGCCACAAAACGGAGAAGTCAGACTCGGAGCACGTGATTCTCAGGATTCACCGTGGAAACACGACCGCGCTGGAGGAGGAGTCCCTGCGCAGCCGCACACATTTCGCCTTGCGGTTACTCAAGTTTTCACGTGAGAAGAAAGCTGCAAAGACGCTGGGCATCGTGGTTGGCTGCTTTGTGTTGTGCTGGCTGCCGTTCTTCCTGGTGTTACCAATTGGTGAGTATCTTCATCTTTACCTTGGACGCAATGTTGGTGATTTCCACCACTGGCTCCTAATTTACTTTGAAAGGTACATATATAAGTTCTGTATCCTGTCACTTTCTGTTTATGTACATGTTGTACTGCTTTTGTCCACTGGGGGCAATGAGCGCGAGTTCTTGTGTGTAAGCAGCACAGTTCTATATATAGAGAATAAGTTGAGAACCTGAACGTTAGCAATAAAGAAAACACAGCTATCTGACGAAAAGAAATGTTTTTATTAATATGAGTACTGAACAAGAAAACGCAACAGAAATAATACTGTTTAGTCAAACCAGTTTGTGCATTAGGTTTACTGTTGTGAAAGAAAACTATTTATTTATATTAGAAACTGAAAAGAGGGTCTACACAGAAGTTACAGCTTATATAAGCACCTGTTACAACCTCTTAACCTCAATACTGCATTTGAAAAGCAGTCTATGCATGAAAAGCTGGATCTTTCTTACCCGCTTGTGATAACATCATTTGATTTCAGCGTTGTTTTCGTCCTTGAGGATCTGTGTTTCAGTTAAATAATTTCAAGGTGGAATCTTGACTCTCAGCAACTCTCGACAGCCACTGATCCTTTGCAATAAAAGCTGTAATTAACTTGAGGATTAGCTTTGCCTTCCCTAAATTAGAAGTACTAGCTCACTGCTAGCTCACTGCTAGCTCACTGCTAGCTCACTGCTAGCTCACTGCTAGCTCACTGCTAGCTCACTGCTAGCTCACTGCTAGCTCACTGCTAGCTCACTGCTAGCTCACTGCTAGCTCACTGCTAGCTCAGTTTATGGTGGCAGTTTGAAATGTGTAACACGGTTCCTCGTGCTGCCAGGGCTTTTTAAGTGCTTCTTCGTTTAATGGTCAGAGCATTTTAATTGAATCTCTCCTTTGTGGCTTCAGGCAGGAGTCCCAAGATTTCAGTCAAGCCTTGCAGCTTCCAGAGCACAGCACACTTGTAAATGTAAGGGTAGACAACCTATAAATAGCCCTTATAAATCTTTCATTTCTCTGACGTCCTCCTGGTCCTTACTATCTGTAAACAAGCTCCAAGAATTTCAGACCGACATACATTTAAAACGTGGACTCTTGTCTGAGATGTCAAGCCAGCACTCTGCTCCAGCTTGCACTGTCTTTGTGACTCACCTCGTTTAGTGCCACCCCTTCAGTGACAGATAAGACCATCACAATGGAGCCTTACATGACAAGACTAGCATGCATGGAATGGAAATAAATCTCCTGCTTTTCCATCCTCGTGTAAGTGAGATGGAAATTCAAAGCCAGTTGATACGAGCCTTGACAAATCTTGTTCTTGTTGTTGTTCCATAGTCTCATGCTGGTAAATATAGCTGACCATTTGGTTATGTATTTCCTGACTGGTAAGCAAGTATAAAAGCCCACGCTGAAAAATGCTCCGCGCTGACACTTGTGTCACTTCTCATACCACATGCCACATATGTCCGTCGACAATGATAAATTTAGCAATGAGTCACCAAGCAGCGGCATTGTATTGACATACAGCTGTGATTGACCGACATTTATTTGTCACAAGAGGGGAAAAAGAAAAAGTTTGGGACTAGGATAACGATTGAGATCCTAAAAAAGACAAGTTGTTAGGCCTCATGTGTATTTGACATTTCAGAAGTTCGTCTTCTGTGTTATTTCATGGCGTAAAATGATGCAAAATAAAATAAGAGCTTTACCTACTGACAAAACCAAAAAGAAGACATTGACAATGAAATAATTTAGCAGCCTACATTTTGCTCTGTGTGTGTACTCGGAGTCTTCTAAACTGCTTTTACAAGATCTTAATAGTTTCTCTGTTTACTAAATTTATCTTGAGCGCCTTTAAGGAATCTGGTAGGTGTTCCTACTCTGTGTGAGATTCTGCGTCGTGGATTTTTCTTATTAATGTGGCATAAATTACTTCTCGATATAATGCAGTCACGTCTACGGTCCCTAAATACATTTTGACACCCCTTGCACATTTCCGCATTTTGCCACATTACAACTACAAACCTCAATGCATTTTTGGGGAAACTTTATGCGATAGAGACACTGTAGGATTTAAACGTGTAATGAACAAAGATATTTTAAAATATAAAATGTTTTTGTTTACCAAAATACAATTCTAAAAGTTACGTTGCGTATTTGTGTGCAGTCGCCCTTCCTCTGAAACTCTAATTAGTGTAATTTCAACTCAGTATAAATCCAGCGACTCTGTTCTGTGCAGGCCTCAGAGGATTATTAGAGAACACAAGTGAATGAACATTATCATAAAAAAAAACACAGCAGACAAGTCAGAAAGAAAGTTGGAAAGAAACACAAGGCAGAACTGGACAATGCTGAGCACCTAAAGGAGCTCCGTACAAACCATCATCAAAAAATACAAAGAGTGCAGAGAAAGAGCAAACATGGAGAGCATTAATCAGAACAGCAGTATGAAGGGCCTTTGGTAGCTCTGGCAGAGCTGCAGAGACTCATGTGGGAGAATTTGTTGACAGGCAACCATTAGTCATGAACCCTACAAACCTGCCTTTTGGGAAAGAGTGGCAAGAACAGAGCTTTTGTTGAAAGACAGGTGGAAGAAATTATGCCTGCAAGACAGTATGGGACACAGCAGGCATGTGGAAAAAGGTGTTGTAGTCAGGTTGGCAAAAAGTGTAATTGTCTTGCCAATGAGCTAATATTAGAATCAAAATACTTAGATTATTGAATATATTAATCATTTATTTAATAATCAATTAAACAATCTGGTTACAATTCTGATGCGGATTCTTGACCTTCTCAGGAAGCCGTGGACCTTATCAATCATTTGCACGTGTAACAAACCAAACCAACTCAAATTAAAGAACGAGCAATGAAGAACAAAAAGAAAGATCTCCTCTTTACTCAAATGGATGCCTTATTAGATTTTTGCTAAACCTTTTATGAAAAGATCTTCCTTTTTAACTTTATCTGATGTAACAAAGGAGGCGGACGAACAGGTTTGAAGTTCTGCACTTCTCTAGTTCCAGATCAGCAGAGTAACCTCCATCCTCATCTCCATGGAAACATCACTTGCTTTCAGGATCTCAGGCTATCAGTCAGCAGACAGGATAGGAGTCCGTCTCTTCAGCTCTCTGTTCCTCATGGAAGCGTCTCGGCCCGCCGCCCCTTCGACAGGGCAGGGTTGCTTGCAGAAATGAGAGAAGGTGCCTGGTTGTTTGGGGTCTGGATTGGACAGCTTATCTTGATGAGGGAGGAGCTGCACATATTTTAATAGTTCTGGTTCTATTATTATTGATGTTGTTATTGTTTGTCTTCCAATGTAGCTTCCAACCCTCCTAAGCTTCCTGCCAGGTTCTGCACTGGAGTCAAATTAGATCCATATCAGTAGGCAGTCAGTATGATGTGTTGGTGCGGACGTTAAACCCTCGAGGGACAAATGCTCAACTAAACTTTATCAAGGACATCGATGTTTTCACATAGCATCCCAGCAAAAGCCTCCAAGGTTGTCATAGTTGTCAAAACACTTTAGAACATCATGCATGAGCTTTATTGTTGTATTAATATCATTTAAATTCTTTTAAATCAGGAAATTGGTGCTCTTCTTCATCAGTTCAACACATTTGCTGCTAAAATCTGAGCCTGGCTTGCTCGTTTGCTACACAAACATGTAAAAAATATTTAGTGACCGATTTGATGGGAATGTGGAGCTTGAGAATGACACAGAGGTTCACCTTTTAGTCGGATCGCAGCAATGGTTTAGATCAAATTACTTCCATGTGTTCAAAAGTCCAAAATGCCGCTTAAATGAAAGATTAGAATCCAGGGCAAAAGTTGAGAATTTATGTTTCCCAATCCATTTTTGCAAAGAACAATAGGCTACAAATTCGGTTTCTAGAGTTAAAACACTAGAAGAGCACTAACTCAACAGAGCAGCAATTGCAACAAAAGACGACACTCTAAAGTATTGACAGGACTATGAATACAAATGCACGCTGCATTTTTATTTCACATGTTTATTGTGAGAAAACAGAAAACCGCAACTTATTTCCCTTACACTTCATTATTACTTTTGGAAGAAACTGTTTCCCTGAGCCAAGTGATGGAAAGGCGGCTAATTCACACCTTGCTTCTTTGCTGACGGTTTCAGATTTTATGACTCATGACAGATTCTATATCAGATAAACCCCTCAAGTCATCTTCTTGATACCCTCAGTACAGACATCTGCACTAACTGCCCACCTGAGGATAGCATCAATCACTGCGGCCCTCCACTAAAATCCCAGCCCATGTATTGCTCATCTTTCTGTCTTGGTGAAATTCACCAACATGCAATAAAACTGATTGCCTGCGTTCAGACCTTTAAATCGTACCTTTAGATCTGTCCAGTCCAAAGACTTGACTGATTTATCTGGCACAGTGAGATGAAACAATTGCTTTGTGTGTAAAAAAAAAAGAAAAAAAGAAAAGCCCCATCAGAACCAGTGACCCAGAGGCTAAAGTATGCAAACTGATGGATAAATGGAGGAAAATACTGATTATAATTCTGTGTATTTCCGGAAACGGCTGCAAAAAAATAGATATATTGTGGCCTGACTACACATCTGTGTCAGCTTAAATAAATCCAGTGACGATGTGGGCTTTTGGTGATGGGTTTTGGAAAGGCAATTGTAATTCCCCCATGGAAGTCAGTTAGAGACGGAGGAAACTAAAACACTCTGCCTGATATTAAGAACAACAAAACGCCAGCTGTCCAAAAAGTAAAGGAAATTATTCATATTTATAAAACTGTGATGACATTTCTAAAATCAGACAATAGGAAAAGAAGATTACATGGTTTCTTCCATCTATTGTTTAAGTTAAGAGGTTTTGAAAATGAATCATATCCCTGTCAGTTTTAGATGTGCTGTAAAATTATTTTAATTCAATCCAGAAGTTTGGTTCTCATAGGAAATTAGATCTCTCACAAGATGACGCCAGAATCAGCTTTTTTTTTCTTTTGGATGTATAATTTATTCAAAAATAGCAAAACAATTATTTAGGTCCTTCTCAATATTTAAAGGGGAAATTTTTTTTTATCAGCATTACAGAAATCAAACCATTGTAGTAATTGCTGAGCAGTCTGTATGCATTTTTTTCTGCTGGTATTTTGAGGATTTTTCCTCATCTTTTAGGTTGGAAGGCCTCCCTGCCATCACCCTAATGATGGCTTTCTCACTAATAAATAGCTTTTACTGGTAAAACTTATTATTGTGCTAAAATTTTAAACTGTCTTAGTGTCTTCCCAAAGAGTTATTACGTGACAAAGTTTGCATTAGCAGAACTGCAGCATCTCTGAGTGTAGTCTAAACAGTATTGATCATTTTCTTAACAGTGACACCTGCAAAAAATAGAAAATCTTTCCAGATTCAGCATGTTACTGTAACCTCAAAAACACAAAAAAGAGCAACTTTGTCAACTGTCCAAAACCTCATTATTTACATCTATGGCAGCGTAATGTCTGCGACTCTACAGTAGATAAAAATATAGTTTATGCTGCTTTAAAAAAAAAATAATAATAATAATGGACTAGGTCTTTATGTTTGTATTGCATTTTGTATAACCCTTTTTTATTATTTGGTGTGCAACAATCCTCTGCTCCTTTGTATTATTGTCTTTCAAAGAGTTCATGTTTTGGTGGCTGCATGATTAAAATCTCAATAGATACAACAAACAGGCCGTGGCAAAACAAACCGGTGTTACACAACAGCCTCTGCCGAAGCATGTTGTCTGTTTGAAGGTTTCAAAAATACAAAATTACAGAGACACAATATGTTCATCCAACAGCTGTAACACCCCTCTGTTTTCTGTTTTTACAAAAAAAAAAGAGAGAAAAGAATCAGGAATACAAACAATGATCAAATTGTTCTCTGCTAAAGCCGTAGATAGAGATCAAAAATCATTTGCTCGCAGACTATCCTCTTTTCATATATTTATTCATGATTACATCACAGTCTTATACTTACAGAGTTCAGATTTTATTTATTTTTTTCTACCAGTAACAGCTTGCAATAAAGCATTTCACTGAAAGCTTTTACCATTCCAGCTGAGAGAATGGATATCAGCCTGAGAGGTGTAGTGCAAGCAGACGGGCTTTAAATTATTTTAATGCTCCATTGTCTCCCGCTGAATGCGTGGCACGTCACCTTACATACACAAAGACGAGCAGACCTGCATATAATGCGGCCCTTTAAGCCATTGCCTATGCTTCCTCGTTAAGGATCCCACTCATATTCGTGAGTGCTTCCTCTAATCAAGGGAAGCACAGTCTATTACTGCAAATCTATTAAAACACCACATCTGAGACTGAGTCATGAGGTTATATTTGGTGGAAATTTTATGAAATAAAAATAACATGTCGTTAACTTTAATATTAAAAAGGAAATGACTATCGCTGTGGCTGCGGTTCACGTTGTCGCTTTATGGAAATTTATCTCCGGAGAGGCCCTGGCAATGGAAACTGGAGGCTTTAATTTAAATCCAAATCACTTCAAGTGAGCGTGCAGCGTGGCCTGGGCTAATATTGGTTAGTTTACCACTTTGACTGTACAAGCACCTGCTCTCAAACTATAAATCAAACTAGTTTGGAGGATTTGTTGAGCTTTCCTTTTTGAAAGTTTTATTTAATTTGTTTTTTGTTTTTATTTACAAGACATGCCAGTTGATGAACTATGTTAAAGTTTTTTTTCTTCAAAATTAAGACACAATTGCACATTTTTCTCTCTCCATATCAATGAACACATCCAAACATAATAAGAGATGTTTCTTACATTTTCTAAAAAGACGGCAACAAAAATAACTACAGCACGCCTTATTAACTCTTACAAAACAAATTATACTTCACTAACTTTTAAAAAAATAAATTTTAAGAGCAGGGTAAATACATCCCAGCATTAACTCTGTGAACTCCGGTAGACTGCCAACATTTAAAGTCAAGAATATACCTGGTTACCTTGTTTATTCAAACTGGAAGAGCATTACTTCACATTTATACCCGCTTGAGGCCCACAGCATTCACTGCAGTTGTTCTTCCAAACAGTGGATGTTGCTCCGTTTTACAATTGGGAACAGAAAAGAACCTGCAGAAAAAGTGCCTTCCTAAGCAGACAACCACAAAATTAAAAACTACTAGACCATACACTGCAAGTAAATTTAGCACTGAAGGTACCTGCATCATGTCTGCTGCTGCTGGTTTGTCTGTAGATCTTTGTTGTTTCTTTCTTCTGAACTCCTCTGTGTCACCTGTTGCTGCAGGCTCCATATTCCCTGCATACAGACCTTCAGACACGGTCTTCAAGATCACCTTCTGGCTCGGCTACTTCAACAGCTGCATCAACCCCATCATCTACCCGTGCTCCAACCAGGAGTTCAAAAAGGCTTTTCAGAGTTTACTTGGAGTTCACTGTCTGAGGATGACTCCCAGACCGCACCACCACCATCTGAGCACAAGTCAAAGTCAAACCCAAGGTCACAGCCAGGGCCTCACTCTGAGCCTCGACAGCAGGGGGGCTCCCTGCAGACTCAGCCCCTCCTCGTCGGTGGCCCTTTCCAGGACTCCTTCCTCCAGGGACAGCAGGGAATGGAAAGTCTTTTCCGTGGGCCCCATCAGCAGCGGGGAGGGGCCGGCCGATACGAGCAGAGCCAAGGTGGCGAAGCTGTGCAACAAGAGCCTCCGTCGCAACTGCTGCTGCATCCTGAGTCCTGAGACTCCCCCACAAGAAGCCGCTGTTGTTGGAGACCTTCCGACGATTAAAATCCACCAACTTTCTCTGTCGGATAAAGGAGAGCCTGTGTGACCTGCTATCAAAGATGCACTGTTCTGGACTCTTATTTAACGTCAAACATGAGAGACTATGTTTTATTTTAATACTGTTGCTGCTTTGAAGCTGAAATTTACCTCAACTTTAAAATTGTTCCTTTAATTCGTTTTCTGCAGAGTCAGTTGGCTAAGAAGGCAACAAGAAGGTTTTTTTTTTTGTCAAATATGTCAGTGAAAATGATCTAAAGTCCCTTTGGTGAGGTGGACCAGCTAATCGAAGCATTCCAAAATGTTTACATGCACATCAAATGTATGCACACCCTGTTAGAATTACATATTATCTGATGTAAAAACGAGACCAAGATGAATAATTTCAGGAAATTTTCAACCTTTAATGTGACCTATGACATGTACAACTGATCTAAAAGTCAAACTGAAATATTTCAAAGGGGCAAAAAAACATTACATATCTTAACTGTTCACGCTCTTTCATTGTACTATGGTTTTGTTTTCCCTACATCCAAACTGCTGCTAACCAGGAGTCAGTAGTTTAAAACCCAACAAAGTTGACTTGTGCTAGAAGACATTTTCTCACCTTGTTTGAGTTGCATCTCACAGCAAAAATCAAAGTCTGCCAAGAGCTTCCAAAGTGTCAGAAAAATCAGATTGCCAAAAAGGTATCAGTCAGGAGAAGACTACAAAGCATACCACAAAACATGGAGAAGCCAGTCATCAACCGGATAAATTGAAGTGCAAGTGTGCTACCAAAAACTAGATGTCCATCCAAAATAAATAAAACAATAGGAAGACAACTGGTCAGGAAGGAAGCAACATTAACTGCAAGACATTCTACTGCAAGTATAGGCTGTTGTGGACGGTCATGCTCTTATATGAGGGTCATATTGGAAGCTGCCGTGAAGGCAGCGTTTTCTTTCAAAGAAAATTTTGTAAAAATACATTAAAGATCCTCTAAAAGCATGAGGAGAAACTCATTGGCACCAGATTAAGCTAACTTTTTATTCAACAAAACAAACAAATAAAACAAAAAAAACAAACTGAACATCATTAATAGAACACAATATTTATTAGCCATCAGCAATACTACTCGTCTATGTTTGTACCAACTCTTTGGACTTATATTGCAAAGCCAAAGATGAACATGAACGTCATTATTCAACACAGAAATGCGTACGTATTAAAAGGTGCTTAAATAAAGTGTTAGTTTAATTGTGCATCACATATGCGACCAACAAGTGTTCAGCTGCACAATAAGAATATCAGAAGTGATTTATCTAATGTCTTTACAGAAACAGAAACCTGACATTTTAGCAGCAGTGTGTGGACTCTTTGTACTTGCTCTATTTTCCATTAAAGCAGAGAGTTTTGAATGTGTAAATATGAAGGTTTAATCTACTGCATGGTTTCAAATGACATATTTAAAACAAACAAAAAAAAAAACCGCTGCTGCTCCTGGTGTTTCCAAAGTTTTCCTGAAGCTGCTCATCTTGTGAAAATGTTTGCGTCCGCAGTACAAACCGAGGAACCTCACATGCTTCCGTGTCACAATAAATTCCTACGACGTTTCTCCAGGGACGAGGATTTCTGAGGACATTTCTGAGCTTCTTTTGCTTGTTGTCGTCTCTGCTTTGTTTCTTCTTTACTACACAAATTTGTCTCTTTACTTTCTCCACCGCATTCCCACAGTGCCGTGAATCTTGTGAGCTGGGCCAGATGGATCCCTTAATGCACTGCTCTGGAATTTTAACTGACCTTGTGGTTTGCTGGCCTCAATCCTGACCAACCTCAAGCCTCTTAAAAAAAAAAAAAAAAAAATCTGCCGGATTTAGAGATGTCAGGATAAACTCTCACACAGTCTCAGACATTCTTCTCTCAGGCCGCGCTCCCCTTTTCTATCGTTGTCAGTTCTGATAAACGTTGACGGACCCTGGCCCTCGGAGGGCCCTTCTTTCTCTTTCCCGGTATATCAAGTTCAAACCGGAGATTTACATACAAAGACAATTTGTTTCCTCGCTCGCATTAACTCAGACTCTTCTTGCTTTAGGTCAGCTAGGATCTCCACAATATTTTTTTTTTAATGTCAAAGTAATAATATATTCCTGTAGAGAAAGGTTTCCTTTTCTTTAACTCCAGAGGTTACTCCAGTATCTGTATGAATCCTGCAGCAGAAACACCCAAACCGTATGCTGCTCTCTCACCTCTGCACTTTAAAGCAGAAATTTTCAGGATTGTAAACATCAATGTTTTCCCACCAAATGTAACCTTAACCCTAATGACCAAACTGGAATTTCACTTTTACTTAGAGGACAGAACCTGTCTTGACAGTTAAGGTCTTTGCCTTAGAGGGCATGTGTGAAGTATAATGTGAATTTTTAGGTTTAGGTCTACAGAGGTCTGCTTCACTGTGGATAATGAACGCCCCCTACTCGATTATGCCGTTCCTTTGTGTCTATAGGTACAATGCAGCAATGTTGTCTCTGCTCACTTTCATACATTGCCAGTGCTTCCTCCGGTCCGCCGCTTCATCTGTTGCTCATTCTGAGCCCGTTGTTGGAGCAGATATAACATGTTTAAAGAAAAACTACACCAATGGAATTTTACGCAATTCCACGTTTTGTTATTATGTGAAGAAAATGGAAGCTTCCATCATCACCTTTTAGTAATTAGTTTCTTTTAGTAATTCTCAGTGCAGCACCACAGATGGAAGAGGGGATGTATAACTCTAAAGGCCCATTTTGTTTGTCTAAGTATATTGTGAATGTTGCAACCCCAGTAGAGCTGAGTCCCCATCGTATCAGCTCTGCAGGATTATGAGGTGTGAGAACAAGCCTGAACGCTTATATTTCCCAGACAACATAATTCTAGTGTACGCAAACCTCTGAATTTAAAGTACTGAAAAAGTTAAACAAACAAAAAAAAACAACACACATATTGGCACTTAGCTGATACAAGTAATTGTGAAGCTAACTTATGATCTATCCTTTGAAGTTTTCACACTTGACCTAATGTAAAAAAACAACAAAAAGTTAGATAAGTTAAGAAAATAAAGAATCTAACAGTCTAAAACTTGAATTAATCTCCATTCGTGTTTAATAATAATAACAATAAATAATAATAAAGAATATCTTTTTTTGTTTGTTTGTTTGCATGCTTTCCCATCCTGGAAACGACGGCACCCTGGGCGGTGAGCCTCATTGCCGCGCCCGTATTTCATGCCGTCCACACAATGAAGCGCCGCCTTTTTTCACCCCCGTGGCCTTCTCCGGGCTTAGTGAAGACTGAAGGTGTGAAACTGAGAGCGTTTAAGTGCGAGTCCGGGACTGCAAAGTGCCCCTGTTTACGCAGAAGCATCTAAAGGGCAGGAGGACAACCACTGCCAGCTGTATCGATTCATTTCCTCCTGGCTAGTCCCCGCTCCCGGGAAGACGCGCGTGTAGGCGGGAAGAGATGCATCTTTAAGCCAGTCTCTCTCTTTCTCTCTCTCTCTCCATGTTAAGTTCATTCGCATTAGTAGAGTCGACAGTTTCCCCCCCACAAGGGAAGGAGTCGACACAGCAGCGAGAGAGCCTGCGAGTGCCCGCGTTGTCATTGACTGGCATGGCTGTGAACCTGTAAATTACCCCCACATCTCTGCTCTGCGCGAACGCCATTAAGCAGGGAAGCAACAGGCCGGGGCCTTAAATTACATCTGCCGCCACAGGTGACCCTAATCACCCCCCCCCCCACCCCCGACTTTATTATGGCTCCTTATGGAAAGTGGTGTGATTATGAAACCAGTCAAATACCTGCTGTGTGCAGTAAAAATATCTATAATCTTCCTGGATGTAATGAACACCGTAATAACATCCGCAGAGGTTCAGAGCAGAGCATCTTTTTTTTTGCTTCATCAGCACCTATTGCATTCTTCCTCTCCTAGTTTTATTTGTCCAATTGGGTTAAATTGCGGAGCTTCTAATCGGTGATTCTAACTTTTTTTATTTTTAATACTTACAGTCTATTAACGTGGAAAACTCTGGGTGTCGTGGCAGGATCAATTATGGGAGGGAGCGCGTGGTCCTTTAATAGCCTCTGCGCTTCACTGGGTTGGAAGCGCAGCAAGTGCTGCTGGTGACTCATGTTTGCACACTTCTCCCAAGAGGTTTCAGCCTGGTTAAAAAAAGATATATCCTCCTGGTGTTTTCTCTCCTCCCACCCCCAACATACTTCTTTCTCGTTTTAGAGTTGCGTTAATTTTGGTGTTATTATAACCGGAGACCCCATGTCTTGGTTTGATCTGTGTGCGCTCGTCATCACCTCCAGCCCTGTAAAATTGTCCAGCAGCCAAGAGGGGCGTCACTTCATCTAATCATAAAACTTTGCTGTTCTGTTCGCTTTACTGAAACAGTTCCTCCCCTCCTCGGTGGATGTTAGCAAATAAGAAGAAGCAGGGGCTTTAAAAAAAAAAAAAAAGAAAAGAAACTAGGGAATGCTTTTAGACTCAGCTTTTCTACTCGTGCCTCCACCTAGTGTCCCGCACTAAAACCCCTCCGTAGATAAAAATAAGTTAAAATAATTTTTCTACTTATTGATTCGCAATATATCAAAAAAAGTGTTTTATTTCCAAATTTTAGATGTAATTTCTTCATTCATTCATGATCAATTTTAGCAATACATTTTTTCACTTTTATTTACTTTTTTTATTTTATGCATGCTTTTAATTCTTACATTGTTTTTATATATACATATATATAAAAATATAAAATATATATACATTTTTATATGTAAAAAATTACTCTCTTCCATATTATTACTCCTATTCACAAAATTAGATGTTATATGTTTGCATTTATTTATTAATTTTGATTTGTTGGGGGCTGCATGGTGCACAGCAAGGCGTTCCTGAGTTCAGCTCCCTGCTGTGTGAAGTTTACATGTTCTTTCTGACTAGAACAGAACTGAGTAGAACAGGTTTAGTGTTGTCTCTGTGTCTGGAAAGTCCCAGTGCAACAGCAACACAGTGATAGTCACATAAGCACCTAGATTAAAAGCAATAATCAGTATCATTAGCAGCATCAGAACTAATAACGTTATAAAAGCTCAACAGACAACTGAGCAAGTCTCACTCTATTCTGGGAGCTGCTCTGCAGCCTCTGATTGCTCAAAGGAGGATCCTTCATAAAAAAAATCAAAAGAAGAGGGACATCTTTGAGCATTCTCTTCACAAGACTAATTTAATAAGTCTTCCATCTACAGTGATTCCTGTGGGTTTCTCTCTTTCTCACTAATTGACTATGATAGGCAGCGTCCGCCAGGTATGGATGCATAGATTTGTTTTCAGATTAACTAAAGCTGTGAACACTGTTTTAATTTGATCCGTTCCAGTTCATCGGTCTGCGTCTCGCTGTTGGCACGAAGAGACTCATTTCAGTGATTTATCTTTAAAAGTGAAGATCGATATTCATATGTCTGGAAATTCAGCATTTTAGACCTTGGTGTGATTCCCATTAATCAATCCTAATTCCTTGGATTTCTGCCAAGAGAATATTGTAATTATAAAATGAGGAGAAATGCTGAGTGAAATTAATTAAAATAATTACTCATGATTTGGAAAACAATCCTCATGAGCCTCATCCTAAAGAGCCCTGGAAAAAAGTTCTGCCTCCGTTATATGAGAAATACATACAAGTTCGATTTTAAACTTTGGAGACATAAAATATTCCTGGTAAAAAGCCATAAATTAATGCTAAGCCCACTGAAAATGATCATCAAGAAAAGGATACAAGATATATTTAAAACTGATGCATGTTTTTAAAGGGACAGTAGACTGCAGTATACAGTTAACATGACATAATAGTTGCTGAAGGTTATTGTTTGTTTTAAATACCCAATTTAAACTTTCTTTTACATCGTTAATAAGCTACAGGAAAAGTCATTAAATTCTACAAAGCTAGTTAAAAAAAGTCAGGAAATCCAAGTAAAATTTTAGTATTTTAATCCATTGAATTCAACACAGAGAAGGTCATATGCTGACAGGACTGATGGTTCCCTCCAAACTCTGGTACATCCAAGAAAAAAAATAAAAACGAGCAAACATGAGCAAGCGCGTCACAGTCGGTGGAAGAGGGCAAACAACAGTGCTCAACATTACAACCCAACAACCCTTTCAAAGAAACGTCCCCAAAATGTAAATCACTTCACAGTATAGCGTCGCATACAAAAACCTACACTTGACAAGGCAATGAAGAGAAATAATCCAGCGTTCTGCCGTTGTACGTGGTTGTGTGTCTGTGACCGAGTGCAGCTATTAGCTTAAGTGAATCTGGTGTTAATGAAGTTGTGTGAATAGGAAGGTAAAGGGACAATATACAGCATCTTAAAACTTCTTTCACAACACCAATACCGAGAACAGAGGACACATCATCAGCACGCTGTGAGGGACTTCGTATACACACACAGAAGATTTTTCATCAGGTCTCCCAAAAACAACAACAAAAAAAATCACCTTTTCACTTCTTTAAAGAGCCTTCATAGATACAGTGTGCTATCAATATCTTATAGAATAGGCAGGCAACATGTATCCTTAAAACGTACAAATATATCCAATACAAAGTTGCAATCTCACATACACATTTACTATTTTTGGATTGTTGCAGGTGCAAATACATAAAAGAAACGGGGCGAATGATTTGACTCTACCCTGGCTACTATAAATACAGAGCTAACGGGACCGCTGCACAGAATGCGGACATCATCTGCTAGAAAACAGCGAAAAAGGTCAGAAAGCACCAGGTGCAGAGGTCGTCAGCACAACCCTCCAATCAAGCTTTCACTTTGGGTTCATCTGTTTCCTGAACGACAGGCGTCCGATGATTGGAGGCTTGTTGCCCTGACGACCCTCCAGGAAGAAAATAAATTACTGGAGGGAGAAAAGATTAAATACAAACAAAAGAAAACAGTACGACAATATGAGGGCAAAAGTTTCATGTTTTTCACAGAAGACGTCCGGAGCCGGTCTCGTCGACTCCAAGTTTCACAGCGACGCTGAGCGAGCGGTTTGACCCCAAAATACCTTTTTCCTTTTCCCTTTTTCTTTCAGTGCATTTAACATTTCACGACATGTACCATCCATTTAAAAAAAAAAGAAATAAAAGGAAGAAGAGAGTGCAACTGTAGCAAAACAGATGAACACAACACCAAAAAACAAACATCAAATACTGCAAGCTTTAAAAAAAAGTAAGTCCACCATTGCTAGAAACCTAAAGAAGACGAAACACTGTCGATAAATCTTCTTGTCAGAGACAGCAGTGGGCATGAGCCGGGTACCGGCTAAAACCTTCTGTCACATCTGCTGCTGCCTACTGCTGCTCAGCTGGTTGGAAAAACAAAACAAAACTACAATTTTCCTTCCCTACAAGAAAAACAAAATTAGCTGTTTGCAAATATTTAAGTCTGTGAGAAACTCGATCAGTCATGATGTGGAAGCTAAAGCAGCGTCATCCATTACTTTCATTAAGCAGACAGCGTTTTAAAACTGCAGTGGATCTGAGTAGCATGTCAGTGAAGCAGCCTACTGCAGGTGGGCTATCGGAGCAGACAGCCCCACTAAGTAGAATCACACCTATTTTCAGGTTGTTCATTCAGTGTTAATCTAAAAAGACCAGAATGACAAAAGGTTGTTTTATTGTCATTCTTTTCCTTTAATCTTTAAAAACTAAGCAGTTCTTTGAATGTGTGAGACTTTTTTCTTTTAGTTATAATATTTGGGGTTCAATGTAATACTTTGTAAGTGAAATTTATTCTTTTATTTTAATCTGAAAAGGCAACAGTAATCTTGTGTTGTTTCTGATTAAATAAGTAGACATTAATCGGGTGAAGTCATAATTAGAAAAAGCGCTTCAAAGCTAGTGTTAAACACAGGTTTATATCACATTTTGTTTAAATAGATATATCAAAAAAGGAAAAACATATGAAACAGATATTGATTGTAATTGTATTTTTTTCCCCACATAATCCACATCTGTTGTTAAATTTCAATTTGAATTAAAAATAAAAACATAAAACTGATTTCCATAGTATTGCTGTATATTTTGCATTTCATTTATACTTTTATATGTACCAAATTAGTTTGGTGAATTTTTTGGCAATTGTCCAAGAAATCAGAGAAGCGTTTTGGACCGTGGGCAGTCCTGTACTTTTTAGCCAAAAGTGGTTCTGTTATGCATCAAAACTATCTGCTACAAAAACACAAAACTGAACATTCGCTGCTGTTAGAATGTCATAAAACTGCCTCTTAACTAGCGTTCTGATCTATTCTTGGAGCAGCTATTAACACAGAGCAGAGACTGTAAAACAATGTAAACAAATTACTTCCTCAATGAGCAAGTGAAAAAAAAAAGCATCCTCTCTAAATTCTCTTTCTCCTACCTTGATGCAGGAATGTGGCAGGAGATATTAAACTCCGTGAAATACTGCTTGTTTTTTCTTGAATGAGGTGGCATAGTGGAAATGTTAGAGTAAAAATGGATAGAAAGGTTGCAGGGGAGCCAGAAGTGAAGAGAGATCTGCTGAGATGTGGTTACTCGTGGCATCTGGTCCCATGATCCTCCTGCGGCTTGAGGAGCCTAGCCGAGGCTGGTGATGTTTGCTTTTCCACCAGGGGGCGCCACAATGCGCTGAGTGGTGCGACGTGGAACGTTGTCATCTATCTGGGCGCCTTAGAGGTAAAGCGAACATGAAGTTAATTGGAAGATTCCAGACTAACTTGCGCGAGATTCAAAGAGGAGTTGAATTCATGCACCGACTCACCGGACAGGCTGAAGCCAGACTGGTGGAGGTTACGCACTGGCTGATGAGTGAACTGCTGCTGCTGCTGCTGCAGCTGCTTGGCGGGGGAGGTCTTCATCGAAGAAACCGTGGACATCACCTTCGGAGGCTCGGCCACCTCACACACTGGCCCGTCATACTGGCCCCTGGGGACTCCTCGCAGCTCTGTAAGCTAAACAAGATGGGCAACTTCGTCAGAGAAAACGGTCCACAGCTAACACTCCACGCTGGCAGGAATGTCCTTAATTTGAGGGTTTAAATAATCCATCTGAAATATTCTTTATCCCAGGGACTAATTATGTCACAAACAACTAAGAACAAGATTTGGGTGCACATGTTGAAATGTATTGCAAAGACTCAGCATCATGCTGAGGGTCCATTTCCCCATCACTGCACAAATATTGAATGATGAGCAAGAACTACTTATAACAGCTAAAGATTGAAACTTAATACAATTATTGAGATAATCAATTGATTGTTAACTAGTCATCACAAACCTAAAAAAATACAACTTAATGAATGAAAAAACACAATTAGAGCAGCAATTATGCAAAACTGTACAATAAGTACATATGTTTTGAATATAAGATAAAAAACTAAAAAAAATTCTATAAATAGTTATCCTTTGAAAAGATAATTAAGCGTATGCTGAAGGAATGCAGTTTCTGCATTTTAGACCATAAAATGTTTATTTTCTTATTAAAAAGAGGATTAAAGTGCTGCATTTTAATCCCTTTTAAAAAAAAAGTTTAAATTGTAGCAAAATCCAAGCCATAACACCATAAATACCCTGATTAACGTTTTTAGCAAGCTTTATCTGTTATTTTAAAAACAAAAAGTGTCTGTAACCATTTTTTCTTTCCCGTTTGTCTTTATTTGAACTGAATTTAATACAACTTTAATATTGTACGCAATATTAAAGTTGCATACAACTTTAATATTACATAAAATAAGCCAGTGTTTAAATGAAAATCTGCAGAATGTGAACATTCTTTATCAGATTAATCAATTAATGAACAGAATAATCAATTACTAAAATAATGACAAGCTGCAGCCCTGAACTTAAACATGATGTTTCTACAGGCCATCAGACCCAGCCTAGCTTTGACAACTTCTACCAACTCAGATAAAGAGCAGAAAAATATCCTTAAAAAATTGAGCCAAAAACTTGTTGATTGCTACATAATCTGTGTGGTTTCTGTGCAACATGCTAAGTTATTACTAAAATATCAGTCAAAGCCTCAAATTGAAATAACATTCAGAATGCACATGAATAATGAGAGAACTTTCTCTACAGCATGAGCAGATGCTTGTGTGTTTAAATAAAAACCCACCCTGCTGCGGGCCTTTATCCTCTTGTACACATGGTCTGAGAAAGGTTTACGGCTGATGTAGCGCCCGCAGCCCTCCGTGGTGTGGAGCGCGCCCTCCTCCAGCACAATCTTACCCTGGCTGATGACCACCAGAGGACCCCCACGCACTTCTGTCCCCTCAAAGATGTTGTACTCTACAGCCTGTGACATGAAGAGGTTTGATTAGCAACTAGCTGCCTTACAATGCAACAGGTAGAAAACAAAGAGCGGGAGGAAGAAAAAAAACAAAAAACGACAGGCTAGTTAGGAGTCGGACCAGGTTGTGGCTCTTGGCCGAGATGATCTTTGTGAGATCTGGGTCCCACAGCACGAGGTCAGCATCCGAGCCCACGGCGATGCGACCTTTGCGAGGGTACAGGTTGAAGATCTTGGCTGCGTTTGTGCTGGTTACCGCCACAAACTGGTTCTCATCCATCTTTCCAGTCACCTTTTAAGGACAATAAAGCAAACACGATGAGAGCAGATGTTTTAAAGGACCGATTTTCTAGTTTTATAAAATAAGATCACACTTACCACACATTTGTCCCAGACAAGAGACATCCTCTCCTCGGTGCCGTTGGTGCCTTCTGGAATCATGGTGAAGTTATCTTTGCCTACTGCACGTTGCGATGTATGGAAAGTGCAGTGAGCACTACCAGTGACCTGCAGGTCCCCACTGGGGACAGAAACCAAAAAAACAAAACAAAAAAGAAAGATATGCCTCATTTTTGATGTATAAAATGGTTCTAATTATCAAAGTCTACAAAGGGTGCATCATTAACAATTTGGTTAAATAAAGAGACTGTGAGTGAAAGCGAGGTGGAGTTCTGCACGTCGTGCTGCTGAGCTTCAGCTTTTTTTAGCTCCTGGCTCTCAGTTCCTACCATGACAGCAGAGAGTTGAGGTAGTCGGGGGTGGTGGGATCGGGGCTGAGTGGCGGCGAGGTGACAAAGGCTGCTGCCTTGGCCCAGTTCTTGCTCCAGTAATGGGTGCCATCTGTGCCCAAGCTGGCAGAGATGGGCTCTCCGTAAACCACAGCACCTGTAGGAGCAGACAGGTTGATGTCAGTGCAAAGAAAGAAGGATCGAAATAAGAGAAAAAGTTTCTCCTGTCCTCTTTTTTTACCCTTTTTCCGAGCGAGAGCAATAACGTCAGCCGCGCTCTTGCTCATCACCTTGGTGATGTACAGGGGGCAGTTGGTCTGATTGGCTATGGTGACCGAGCGGTTAACGGCCTCGGCCTCCACCTGTGGGTAATGACAGGTGCACACAGAGGTCACACGCTTGGGCCGTGTGTTCTGAATTTAGAGCGTTTGCTGCCTCCATCCTCCAGCAGTACAATGAGGAGTCTTACCTCCTCTGGACGGCTCAGCACGTGGCCTTCAGGACCGGCGATTCCCAGCTCTAATATGCGTTTCTGCTCCTGGAACACCCGAGCGACGCAGTTAGAAAAAGAAACGAGTTACTGTAGCAGAGACAAGACTTTATATGTCTTATTTTATGTCAATATATGATGCATTTGTCTTCAATAAATCCTTTGTAGAGTCACTGTAAGGTGAGAGTTTAGAGAAGCTTTGTAGATGAAGAGTGTGACATTTGTGGCCATTCTAGTGTGAAAGAAGCTCTAGTTCAGTTGGACCGACTCTGAGGAATCATTTTCAAGTCACAGACTCTTTAATGAATTTTTGTCATTCCAACTATTTTTACAGCTTTTAACAGGATTTCTTCCAGGATTGACCTTCATCCATCTTCCCATCTGACTTGACTGGCTTGCCTGTCCAACATCATGAGACGTTCAATACCAGGGGTCACTGTGGAGATGTTCGTCTTCAGAGAACAGCTGGGATTAAATGACTTGTGCTTAGTCGTTAGGTGAATGCTTGAGCTGGTTGCACTAGATTTTATTTAGGGGTATTAAAGCAAAGGAGGCTGAAAGCAACTCTATGCACTGATTGTAGTTTTTGTCTTAAAAAAGTCTAACTAGCTGATTACTATTTTGGCTGACAGATATTATTTTATAACTGGAATTATTGCCAAAGTGGCCAATAATACAGAAGAAATGTCTCTAGTCACTTTAAAAAACAAAGAAAAAAGAAAGATGCAAGAGAGGTCTGAAAAGTTGCGAAGTTGGAAGCAGTCAATCATGCAGATATGTCCTGGTGGGCGGGTCTGTCAGGGAGCTGTCTATTACAGCAGAGAAAACTGTGATAGTGGCTGATTTTCAGATCTTAGTTGAGGAAGATATGATTGGTTTCACAGGTAAGTATCTGTTGATTCCTCAGAATTAAAGAAATAAGTGCAAATGGAACGACTGACCCCTATACGCAACACTCTTCAGATTAATATTTGTAAAAAGTTGCTGCTCTTTTCCCTTTACATAAAATCCTAGTAAAATATATTAAAGTTTGTGGTTGCAAGAAGTCAAAATGTGAGAAAATTCACAGAGAACCGACACTGTTGCAGGACGCTGTAGCGGTCTTACCTCTGCGACAATGTCCCCATTCTCGGCATGAACCTGAGCAATGGCTCCCAGATCTCTGACGACGCTGAACACCTCATAGATCTGCAAGAACAAGATGCACATCAGTTAGCCAAGAGGCGTCACCTACACCCAAACCAACAAGCAGCCTTTGAAGTGAAATGCTGCTACAGAGAAGGTCAGCAGAGGTCCCTCTGAGGTGGGCCGTAATCAAAGCATACCTGAGAGTCAGAAAGCTGGAAAACATCCTTATAAGCCAAATAGACCAGGAAAGAGTTGACACCTGAAGATAGAAAGCTTTATGAGAGAAACCAGCCAAAAGGTGGAAAAGAGGGAAAACTGAGAGCAAACAGAAAAAAAAAAAAAACTAAGATCAAAAAAATTGTTAAAATAAAAGAAACAAGCAACATTGATTTAAGGGTGATCATTTAAAGGGTTGACCTCAGTCAGAGGAGCAGCAGACGTTTCAGAGAAAACAATCAGTGTGTCCCACATACCGTGGTCCTTCACTAGCATCTCCATCTCCTCCTGGGTGCTGTTGCTCCACTCAGTGATGTCCACATGCAGAGAGTAGTCACAGCAGGACTTGCTGTCAGCCCACTCTCTCCACTGTTTGAAGGCAGTGACCAGGCTGACACCGGGCTCCGGCACCACATGGTCGACTAATGAGGGCCGCAAGGAAAAAAAAGAAAAGAAAAACATGTTAGTTTTTTGCTTATGGAACAACAACGAGCATCTGAAGGAAATCATACGCTTGGCAGCATGGACGTAACTGATCATGGTCGTGCCGCCAGCCAGCGCCGCCCGGGTGCCCTGGTAGAAGTCGTCCGCCGCCACCATGCCTCGGTCGGGCATCTGGAAGCGAGTGTGCACGTCAATGCCCCCTGGCATCACCATTCTGCCATGGGCCTCTATGATCTTGACTCCACCAGGGACAATGAGGTTGTCTCCAATTTGTCTGAATGAAACCACAAAGCAAAGAACAGTGGGAACTTGAATCCCGGTAATAAGCTCACACATGGGCTAACGGTAACCCTAAAGCACAACTTACTTAATGACTCCATCTTCCATGTAGATATCAGCCAAGAAGGACTGATCATCATTCACTATCTTTGCTCCCTTGATGAGGAGACGGTCACTCTGAAACAACATTTGTCTGTAAGTCAAACATGTTCTCCTTTTTTACAATCTAAGAAGCCACAACATGTAATAGTGTATTGGACTTTGTTGACTGGTTTATCAAGTCCAAACACATATTGCAGACATAAAAATTAAATTCAAGCATTTGCAAGGACTTCAAGCACTCATAGAAATGACCTTTTTCAACCAAGCATTTTTCCTTCCATTAAACTTTCTGTCAATATGCTTTGATAAGCAGTATAAACACTCCTAGCTTCTTCAGTGATGGTCTTCTCTTGCTTAACCTCCTCTTAGAGCTGGACAATAAATCAATAGCAATATATATTGCTGTAGAAACGTGATCAATATCAATAGCCAATACATCTGAAAGAATATTCCAATACATAGAC
This sequence comes from Phalloptychus januarius, assembly GCA_902982915.1. Lineage (NCBI taxonomy): Eukaryota > Metazoa > Chordata > Actinopteri > Cyprinodontiformes > Poeciliidae > Phalloptychus > Phalloptychus januarius. Next base: position 18,382,345 of record CADWAE010000482.1, on the reverse strand, counting down.
CGCTCACTCAACTCTGATCCAGAACGGCTCAGCATTCTGGGAGATGTAGGCAGAGAAAAGGCTTTAGCTGCTAAATGCTGGCGGCATCAACTAACTCACTCGCTCTTTGGTTACTTAGCAACAACCTATTTGCAGTAGCAGTTTAAGGTTTTGCTAATATGATTCATAACTGCTTAGAGATTAAAAAAAAAAAACAACAATCAGGAGTAAAAACTGTGGCTAAAACAAGAAAGGTCATACCAGCAGTTTGGGAGTAGACATTTAAAACAAAAACGAACCAATAACATCGACATTTATAGATGGACTGATACAAAAACTTATGTCATGATAGGCTTTTCAGCCACATCGTCCAGCCCGACCTCGTTGTAAAGCGAACATCCACGGTTGTGCTGGAAAATCATCAGTAAACTATAATTTATCCTTTTCACCATTAATTCTGAAGACAAACTACTCCAGATCACTCTGCAGGACATATCAGTCCTACCTCATTATACAGAGGAGGAGAAATCTTTGATGAAAACCATGAAGTAAGAGCAGAGTCTCCTACATGCCACAATTAGCTCCAACTGAATGAGATGAAAGAAAAACGCTGCACGCTGCCCTACTTCTTCTGCAGGCTTTCTGGGCCTCTGAGGGAGGCATTTAAACCTAATGAAGGAATATATGCACTTCCCAGGGCTCACAGCAGGAAACGTTTGGTTTTTCAAGGCCGCAGCCATGAAGAGTACGGATGCATTAGGTATAGAAACCACAGATGTATCTGCATTAGGAACACAAAGTTTCACAATTAAGACTATTTTTTATTAAAGATGGTACATTTAAGCTCTCCATACATTCTCAGCTATAAACTAAGCAGTTTACTATGACATTAGTCTACCAAGTAAGATGTCAAGGGTCAATAAAATCAGCCTGTGATTTAAATCTTAGCAAAAATTGCTCAATTACTTACTTTAAACCAAAGTTCATCAGGTTGAGATGGTTAAGGAAACCCAGCAAGACAGACAAAAAAGTGGATGATTGCCAATTAATGACTTAAAATGCAGGGAGCCTTTTTACTACCTGATGCATATGGTGTTGTTATTCGCACATCAAATTAGAAAAGTGCACCAACCAACTTGCCAGAGATCAGAAATGGATCATAACCTCTTAATCTGCAGGTTAAATAAAAAATAAATAAGTTTTCCTCCCAGTGCACTGAATACATCAAAACTCATAATTCAAGTCAATTTCTGACCAGTACACCCCAAAACCAGCACTTTGTATTTTTCTAATGAAAAAATAAGAAAAAGACAAAATTTAGGGACATATGCTACTATGCATGATTAGGGAAAATTGTGTAATTTTTGTTTTTGTTTTTTGTGGAAGAATCTTTTTATGTGCCATTTGAAAAAAAATGCTTTGGCAGAAAACTGAATATAGATACTGTCTTTAATTTTAACTAAAAAATAATTGCTATGAAAGATAAAGACTGTTACAGTCTAAACTTAGCATTGTGTTCTTCACTCTGTCCTGCCACCAAACCCCAAAGGCCTGATGCTTCAACACGGAGTACGGAGTTGTTGTCTCCATACTTAGTCTGGGATTTTCCTGCTGTTTGCTTACAATCCTCATCTGACCTGAAGAAGTCCTCAAACTACCTCAATGAGCTGAGCAAATTAAAGCTACTGTTAATTCAGTGTTGCTGAAAAACACAGCTGGGTAACAAACTACAAACTGCCACAGCTAGATTTCACAAAATATTAAGATTTGAAAATGTAAATAAAAGTGATAACACGTTTAGGTTGATGACATCACAAGAGGCACCAGAATACAGCTGATCAATTACCATTAGTAAACACTATGGCAGACGAGCAACCTTTAAAATAATTAAATCGACTTTGAGACATTCATGTGGCATTTAAGCAAGCCGGTTCTACCAACCCAAGATCAATACTGCTATGAGTGGCGAAGCTAAAGCAAACGCTTCAGATCTTCTGCAGAACTTGAACTGGTACAAACGTGCATATTTACCACTTGTAAAATGAGTAAATTTACAAGCGTTCTGTTTGTATTGCCTTGCATTTGCGATTTGACAGTACAGTGACACTGCAAGCACTCTGAACACATAATGCTTCAGCTTAAATAGAGAATTTATATATTTTGAAAATCATTAAAAATTGAACAGGCCATATAGTTGTTGTTTTATTGGAACAACTTGGTTCAAAACAGTCAATGAAAATGAAATCTGACCTTCACAAACTGATTCAAGTCAAAACCTTTAAAAGAAGGAACCCAAATAAAAACTTGCAAGTATAAGAAAAAAAAAACATGAAGGGAAATATTGCCACATTCAGTGTTGCTGCTGTTTGAGAGACACCAGAGGCTTGTCCTGCATGTGACAAGCAGGTTTGACTGATTTTGCAGCAAAGTCTGATCGGTAGTTCTAAAGTCCAACGCTCTGACAGCTGCATAATGAAGACATGGCGTCTGCAGAGATGCTTTCTGCTGACCTACTTTACGAGGGTGTTTAGTTCTTTTACAATTAAATGCAGTGGAACCCCACTCACCTGATGAAGATTTTTTTATATATAAATCTTACAGTAAGTAGGCTAAATGTTGCCAGTTTAATATAAACAGAAAGAAGTTGAAGGGTGACAGGTGAAATTATAGCTGTGAAGGAATCTGGTTTTTTAACATGGTAACTACACCAAGAGGAAGCTGCTGATGAGGAGATGGGAATAAAGAACACCTTCCCTTACACACACCGGTGCATTTACGACAGAAGGTAGCTTCAAGTGACAAATCCAGTGAATTATTGCTATTGTTCATCCCTGACTGGAGCTGATGAGGAGCTGTAGCACAGCTGCTGACAGCGTTACTGTAAATGAATGGCCGCAGCAGCTAACAGCTAGCTTCCAGCTGATTCTTATCCACTCAAAAGCGACATATAATAAAACAGACACATATCACTCACTGTAATTTTGGGAATGTTCTTCTTTCCTTGGTAGCCGGACATGTTGAAATCCCCCCCAACACCGCTGCCCCCCGGGTTTTAGTTGAGGCTAACGCTAGCTGCCTATAAAGAAAGGATGAATGGATGCTCTGCCTCTCGGCCAGTCGACGCCCCGGCTCAACACTGTCTGTCCCGGACTATTTATAACGACAGCCAGCTAAATGTGCGTTGGGTAGCCAGGATAATGCTGCAAATTGATATTTGCCTTTGCCTAACAGTGGAGAATCTCTATATTTACGGCTAGACCGGGTCTCTGTAGACCATAAAGCCACCAAGAAGACAAGGGCCACAAAGAGGGACGGAGCATGCGCACTGCCCCTCCCTGCACATCTTACTGGTCCATGATCCGGATCCATGTTGCCGTCCCTATGACAATATTTAGGTTGAAATACAAATGTTATTAATTCTATTAAAACTGACAGTGATTAATCTCTCCAAAAGAATGTTTGAGCCCTTTTAACGGCTGTCATATACAAGCATAATTACTTTCCAATGGGCTCACAACTCAACGAGTTAATTAGTAAAACTAAACTAATTGACAAATGGGTAATATAGGACAAAACCAGTTAGCAACATTTACCAGCAAAGATGAATTATCTGAAATGGTTTTCAATTCAGCGTGTGTTCCCAACTAATTTAGTCTTAGTGATTGGATTTAATTAAATTTGTAAATCTTTGCAGTATTGCAAGAGGTTTTAATTTTGGCTTTCTTTTTTGTGTAATTTCTCTATTTTTATATGAATTAAAAGGAAATAGGATTGATTATTCTGTCAGTCAGGGGCACAAAAATAGGTAATACGAGCATAAACAGTAAATATGGCATGCAATGTAAACTACTCAAAAGTCTGCATCACTTCTGCTCTTCTCTTGCTGTCTCCCTTTGTCTTGTTCCAACTGCTAATAAACAAAAAGAGACGCGTAAGGAAAGATTGCATTAACTCTATCAGCAGCCTGGTACAGTTATCTAAATAGCAATTCTTTTTTTTGAATTTTTGCTTTTGTAATCTCTGGACCTAACCATGACAGCATGCGGTGCAGTGTGTGCTCTTAGAAAAAAAAGGAAAGTAAACAAACATGACAAAATTAGTCAGGTTGTCATTTCAATCATAAAAATCTATATACAACTTAAGTTGTTTTATTGCTTATATATCATGCAGCTCACGTCCACACCAGCTATGGGTCGCAACCATATTGGATTTTGAGATTCAGGGTTGTTGAGAAGAAACCTCCAGCTTTCCCATTTGAAATATTCATTAAATATTAATTTATGAGTACTGCAAGAATCATAATTAAATTTCAAAATGCTCTTCACTCCACACAGATATATTGTACATAAATCTGTTAGGACCAACTCCACAGTTTCTGAGCTGGCAACCTAAATCACACATCACAGTTTAGAACTGAAACCAAGACAGACAATTTTGTACATTGTAGTTTATATTTTTATATGGTTATAATCCATCAACAGAGGAGCCATGCAATGAGCATCAATATACAGAAACGTTATTCTTAATAAACGACTTCTATATCATCATACTAGATGGTCCACAGACACTGCACATAATATAATATATATTAGGTGAAATTATTGTAACGTGAAACCAAGATTAAAATCAGATAACACTTCTGAAATGGGCCCCAGAAAATATCTCCCTCTGTGGTGGTGATTTATGCAGCTAAAGCCCCAGCAACTGAGCAAAAACACAATACTCACACTGCCACAATGCATAAGATATACTGTAATATGCATTAATAATCATTGTATAAACAAGTTATACAATTTGAGAGGTGTACATAGCATGGGGAAGGTCACAGCTTAAATTAATCTTCACATGTACATAATTAAATATCTAAACATATCAGACAAAACATAAAGAAAGCATAAGTTAAGCCACCAATGTGCATTGGTGAAAGATAAATGTTTTGGCACTTTGCTACTGCTCCTATATGTTAAAAAAAGGGATATGTGAGAAAATAAATACATAAAAGTAGCTTTTGGCCTGGTATATTATCTTCCACTCTGGATACCACTATAATAAAACATGGCAACTCTTCATAGTAACGTTTGTGGCAAGATAATAGGATAATGTTTAGGCTTGGCAACTCAACAAAGTTTAAATAGAAGCTCTCTGGGGATCAACGTGTTATGAATACCATCTTCAAAATTGTGCAAAATAAAAAAAAAAAATCAGTGCTGTGGGATTCAGCTCTGAACAGCAGTTCACTGGACCTTGAAAGTAAGGCCCTGTTCACAGTAGACAAAGACAACACCCCAACATTAAATATCAACCAGAACATTCATCAGAAACCTCTAAATTCTGCAGACTGTAAAGAGGAATCCTAGAGCATTTGATGCACATGGCAGTAGTACTGGAAAACAAACCAGGAGGAAAACCTATGTTCTAAGTTAAAATGAGGTTTTCCATCTTTGCCGCAATCCAGCAACATTCAAATGATCCTAAAACGCCTGGAGATTGTAGGGTGGCCTTAATCTGGTCTGAACTGGGCCTGAAAGTCAAACATTTTCAAGCTATCAAAGTCTCTCCTGTTCCCCAAAGTCAATTAGTTCATAAAGCATTTATGGCGTAAATGTCTTCCTGTTTGTTTTAAAGAATACCTTAAAAAAAAAACCTGGAGCTCAGCAGAAATACCAGAATTGATATGTTCAATATCAAGACACAAAAGAAAACTTCAACTTCATGCCGCCTGACATAAGGTCCGTGGCAAGTTAGATTTTGAGTTAGATTCAAGTCGGTGACTTGCATATACATTGAAGCCCCCCCCTTTGCCCGGTGTCAAAATCTGATGGAGTGCAACCACATAATCAGCATGACTACATCTACAGTGCAACACCAGTTAATGCAGATTGGAAGAGAAAGACGTGGGTGTAGGACAGATGCACACAGTGAGAGCTTGACTTCAGGAGGCGCTTGGGAGGCTTGGAGACAGGAGAACACCCAGGCACTGCTTCATCTGCTGCTCAGTAGGAGCTGGTGGCGGCTGTGGCAATTCTTTTCCCAATGTACACCCTAAAATAAAATCATCAAACATGTGAAATAGGACAACTTTATTTTTTTTTATTATTAAAAATGAGAAAATACAGGACAAATAATTAAAACAAAGATAAGTAACTTTATTCATACAAGGTACCTTCCATATCTGATTTAAATGATATTTTAAGTCAATTCCCGTCTCTAGTCTCTCTTTGTGAAGATAGACACAGAATTGGCATTGTTGTCCTGTTAGTAATTCCTACATCCATGCATAAAAATATGATTTTTGAGAAAATATAAACTATGAATTAAACAGGAAAAGAAAGCACAAAGAAAACCCCCACAATATTTTAAAACGACTAACAAATGTCCCATCTTACCCAAGGCCAAGAGCCAGCATGTGTGAGATGAGCAGGGAAGGAATGAAAACTTTTAGGAATTCAGCAGAGAAGATGCCACCTTTCTTCATGGCGCCGCTCTTCCGCATGCTCAAAGATACTGAGCGTCGGGGATGTCTGAAGTGGAACTCCCTGAGAAGAACAATCACACAACCAGTTAACGTTGTCTCTGAGACCACTGAGGAGAATAATCTGATGGGCAGCTGATTCTGAGTTTGCCAGCATACTAACTTTGGGGGGATGTTTTCAGGCCTACTAGACCAATTGGCCACCCAATCAACTTCTTTGTTCATCAAGATGTCATCCTCTCTGTCCATGTCTGCAGTATCATCCCCTGACTGGAAACATAAAGGCAAAAAGATGTGGAAAGAAACCTAAATTAAACATATGTTGATGCTATTTTCTATTTAGGGACTTCTGGTGAAATTGGTTGCACTGGATTTTATTTTGGGCCATCAGAAATAGTTCTGGGAAAAAATATTAACAACCATGTGTCCTACATTTACAATTAAGACTAACTTTATGCTGGTCAATCACTTAAAACACATGGATGTTTGTGGTTTGATGATGAAAAAAATAAAAGTTCCAGTGTTGTCAATACTTTTCCAAGGTACTCTTAGCAGTCCTACCTGACTGCCTCTTGGACTGGACATGTCCACATCAAATGTTATCTGGCCATCATCCTGTCCGAAACTGGGTCGTCTCTGAGGACTGTGAGTGCGTTGGTAATAGTGCATATTAAAAAAATCAATACTTAAGTTTTACTGAAAATAGTAAAGGAAATGTGTGGCCTTACCTCTCACAGGATGAGTTACTTGGGCTGGACTCGTGCTGAGCATCCAGAAGTATTTTCTCCATGTCTCCATTGTGGATAGAAGATGACGATGGCACATGTTCCAGTCCTCCAATCAGGGTTTCGTCACTTTCACCCTCTTCTAAAGGGTGGAGACTTTGACTCAAGCCTGCATTTGCATTGATTTGGTCTTCAGCAGGTGGTGTCAGCTGGCTGGTCTGCCTACTCTCTGCCCCTATGTTACCATTCAGCTCCAGCTCTACCCAGGAGCCTTGACAACACAACCATAAATACACAGAAATTAAGGGAAAATAGGTTTAATGTGAGTAGATGCAACCCAATCAAGTACATCTCAACAAATTGGAACATCATCAAAAAGTTACATTTGGTAATAAAGATTTTAAAAGTTTAAAACACATTGTGCGCTATATTTCAAATTTTTTATTTTGTTCAATTTAATGACTGTGGTTGAAACTCAACATTCAGTTTCTCATAAAATTAGAATATAGCATGAGACCAACAATAAAATCTTCCTTGCACACAAATGTTGTTGTGGTTTACACAATCACGAGGAAGACTGCTGACTTGACAGTTCTCCTGCAGGACAAGCTATAAAATGTTATTGCCAAAGTAGCTGGTTGTTCGCTGAGTGCTGTGTCCAAGCATTTAAAAGGAAAACTGAATATAGCACAGAAAAAGTTGCACAAGCACCGCTGCAAACACCATGGATCCCTGAATCATCACTGACTGTGGAAACTTTATCACTAGATCTTGGATTCTGTGCCTCTTCACTTTTTATCCGGACTCTGAGACCTTGCTTCCCAAATAAAATGCAAGACTTACTTTTATATGAAAGGAGAACCTTGAATCACTGAGCAACAGTCCACTGCTTTCTCTCCTTAGCAGGTAATATACTTCTGATATTATCTCTGGTTCAGGAGTGACCACAATGCAAAGGCTACAGCTTCCACCCTGAAAACATCTGTGCATGGATGCTCAAGAAGCAGCCAATATGCATTACCAAGTACAAGGTCAGTAAAGTCATAAGGTTTTACAGCACCTTACGCTTCCCTTTAATGGCAAGCTTTATGGGGATGCGGATTTCCATTTTCCAGCTGAACTTGACAGCTGGAAAATAAACAACTAAAGCTGACTCGATGCCCACACTGCCTAAAGTACCAAAACCTGGTTTAATACATAGTATCACTGTACTTAATAGGGCAGTAAACTTTCCTGAATCAAACCTTCTAGATAATTTATAAAGTATTGTCAAGTGGAAGACATGAAATGGCAAACCCTTAACACTCAAGGGTTTGAGTATGTACTGTATTGAGTGCATACAGTACATTGAAAGACTTTTGGTTAATTTTCTGATTTAGTCAAACACACATTAAAAATACTGTTTCAACCACGGTGCATCCATGTTTGAAACAGAAACAGGTAGCACGGAGGTCTTTGTGCCACTGCCCCACAAACAGTTATGTAATCAGCTTGCCTGAGCACCGCATGTAAACCTTGTGATGGCATGAGACACCCCTTTCCTGTTTTGAGTTAGTTGTAAATTATGGCTCTGAGGATGAACTAAAGCTGACTCGACGTCACATCTTCTGACCAATTTGACATCAAGCTCCTCTGGGGTCTTGCATAACTGTGGTGAGCAGTGGGAGACAACCTGGCGAGACGTGCCGCTGCTCCAGCTGCCTTCTGGCACAAAAAGCGAGTCCTGATGCCCCCACTCATTAATAAGCCTCCACTCAAGGCTAAACACCAAGTTGTATATTTACATGCGTGTTATTTGTTTACCCTCAGGCAAAATGCGACATCACTTTTTTTTGTTGTTGACATTTTATGTTGCAAGATAACTGCATTTTGGAAGTGCGGAGTTTTATATAATGAATTTAAATATCTGTGCACATTTTAAAGAAAAAATATTTTAAAGAGAACTAACGTGACAATTAAATTCGTCTTTTGTACCAAACTTGTTTTCATTTTTTAGCTAAAGCTAAACCCACCCAGACCTCTAGCAATGATTGGCTGCTCCGGTGTCAATCAACGGCGTACTGGGCTACGATTGGCTAATTTGTCGTGACGTAAAGAACATGTTCATCCCGACTCGAAGACAAGGAAATCCCATCCCCAATCTAACTTTTACCATTACACCTTTATAACTATACTCTCAGAAACCCACGCATTAGTAAGGAATATACGAATAATTATTTTTTGAATGAAGACGTACCATGTACAATGACGACCTACCTTGCAGTCCCGGCTCTTCGTTATTGTTTTGAGGAGCAGAAGCGGTAGACATGTTTGTTGACTATAGTTCTGACGCTTATCTAGGGTCTGCGCATGCGCAGCTTCGAGACTTCGACGACAGTCTCAGGATCAGTGAGCATTTTTTAAAAATTGTTTACTAGAAAGTATAAATGTAATCTGTTAAAGAATGTAAACAAACGTAAAATGTATCGCCGCCGTGCAAGGTAAATGTGTGGATTACAAAGGGTTTGTATGGAAAGGTAAGTTTTGAGTGCTTTCAAAATTGATTTGTAACTTAGATGTTGCAGTCTGATGAGTATGAGCAGTTTGATTTTTGTCAGTGATGGATGGCCTACAGTTTCTTGCAAAACTACTCAAATCCCCTTAACATTTTTTTTTTACCTCCTCACAACCACAGATTTCTATGTATTTTATTACAGAAGACAAATGCAACAACAAAACCCCCCATAAACTCCTTATACAATTTGAATAATGTGGTTTACACTTACTTTGGGGTAAATTTCAAAACCAAGACCAACCAACCACCAATCAGAGAAACAGTCAAGATGCTGGACCAATTATGTATGTCTAAACATGTTGTAATGCACTTTGCAGGTCTGGCCTTATAATAAAGTGATGTGAAGTTGTACCAATTTCATGAGCACACTATTTTTTGAAGTCACCATCCCCACAGGATGACATGACGGTGGTGGCAGCATCACAGATGCTAGGGAAGCTGATCAGAGTTAAATGGAAGATAAATTAAGCTACATTCAAGCTAACCTTATAAAACCAAACATGTTTAGCTTCTATTATGACTGGAAAGCTGATGGGATGTATGGGAAAAAAAATGTAATTTGTACATGTGCTTCCTATTAAGTTAATCACAAATATTATTGTAATGGAGATTAAATTATGAAACACTCAATCCCCCCCACAAAAAAAAACTCCAAACAGTAATAATAAAGTAGCACAGTAATTTAATTATTTAAATTTGAAATTTCTTATTACATGTTATCTACACTGTACCTATTTCATTTGACAAATAACTCTGTACAGTGAACAATATGTAGTTATTCCCAAACAGATCACCAAAGCTCTTCATCCCCTTGAAATAAAACACACAAAAAATAATGAAATTCACAGAAAAGAAACAAAGTGCATTTTGTTTTACCATTCTTGTGACACATTAGACATGTTTTAATGCTCCTTCAAGTGGACAAAATCGTTTAACTCTATATGCACAATGGAAAACTCTATTAATAACCTGGGGTTGTGTGTCAAAGCCATCTGTGGAGAGAAAGAAGCAAAAAAAGGTGATTTACAGGGAAATAAAAGTTTTTGTTTCAGTTCTGATAATCCCATTTTCTTGAAGGTGTAAGGTTTGGGACAGAGCAGCAGAAGATTCCCCTGAGCAGTCTGGGTGAACCAGAAAGTTTCACAAGTGTAACTGATCATTATCTTATTTATTTGTAATGCTCTAAAAAAAAAGGCAACAGGGTTATTGTGAACATCTTTGTTGTTTACATTAGAGCCTGGAAGGACGGCTTGTATTAAGACAACGTAGGGAGGATGACGAAAATGTTTTATTAATTGTTCAGTTTCTATTGGTAAGCAGTTTCTTGATGTATCATTATGCACGAGAATGTTATACCGCTTATTTTCTATTTTAAGACAAGATGGAGATTCGCTCAATAAATGGAAGAAAGGAGTTGAAATAGAAAATATTCATTTATCCAGAAAAAAAAACAGGCAAAATACAAAGTTTGCATTACAAAAACAAAAGAAAGCTGCACAAAATAAAAATGCTGGAAACTTATCAAAAGACACAAACCCAGAACCCTGAGAGACTGGAACTCAACATTAGTTAATAATCAGACTGAGAACAGAGTGACACATTCACTTTCACAAATATGATCCAGTGGACGAAGAAGCTCAGTGCCTCGAGTTAAAAACATCAACGTATTGTTTATGTACTGGAAAAGATATTTTGACTGTTCGTAGAAAACATAGACACAGTTCCATCAAGTTTTCTACGCAACACGGACCATGAGCTGGAGCAGGCAACGCTTGGAGCTTTAGCTTAAACTGGTGACCCTCCTCTCTGACGCCAAGCTGCACATGAAGTGCTTCACAGATTCTCTTTAAACAAGTCTGCAAAGGAGAGCTGCACGTGCCACATAGATCAACAATCATCACTCCACGTAGTCGAGTGACATGGCTAGCCGCGAAGAGGATGAAAATGCCATTTCAATGTAGTCTTTCACAGGCAGAGGAATTGTTCGTCAAGCAAAACTATGGCATGTAAACCAAATATTAAGATTCGCATGAAATAAAACGCTGAACCCTCTAAATAAGTTAGATAGAAAAAGAAACTTAAGTTGGCAAGAGTACAGTAATAGCGCTCATCATCAGGCAGGAGGTACTGACACCTGAAGATGCTTCTCTTTGGGCACCCGCCCCCCCCGCTTCGAACCTGATGCACTCCTTTGATGTGTCTACCTGTCATCACGGGCAAAAAGCAAAGGGAAACCTGACTTTTGAATGACCTGCCGTGTACAGTAAGCCTGAGGCAGATAGGTAAAGAAACTACAGTGATTAGACTGTAATGATATTGCCTTAATTTATACAAAAATAAATCAGCTCTAGCGATTCTTCTTTGTCTTCTTTTATCGGGTACAGTACAAAACATTTCATATATAGAAAAATCTACAAATAAAATCTAGATGCAGATGAGAAGCTATTTTTCTGCAACAACACGACATATACCGAAGGTGAGCTGGGAGCAGCACAGCGTTTTGGTGCCACAGGCCAAACAAGAGTAAAAATGGGGGCACAGGGAATCATTGTAGCCTATATATTTATATAACACACAGGTTTTTGTCCTGAGTTAAGCCTGGTTGCCCACACAACTGCAAGGCTGGACCTGCTGGATCAGGGGCACTTTGTCTGCAAGAGAGCTTGATATTTGTTGTGTATAAAGACTAGATGCTTTGGCATGATCGGCCATCATTTGATGCAAAAAACAAAAAAAACAAAACATGGCAAATTATGGTAGAGTGATATTTGTAATACTTTTCCTGAAAACATTATTTGGTAAGATCTAACAGTTAGGCAAAGGCTTTTATTCTCTCCCTTTCAGGAGAGTCACATCAAATGAGTGAGAGCAGAATCCAGACTTCTATGGAAAGCTTCTCTGTCTGAAACGTTTTCCCTTACGGAAGTGGAAGTGATGGGAAACCTAAGATTAACGGAGATGGAATCGGAAAATGTTTTTCTTGATGGGTTCGGGTGGCGATTAGCAGGTCGAACACTGAAAAAAACAGACCCTCCTTCCACCCCAAAATCAAACTCAGAATCCCAGTTATTTTCAGTCTGATTAATGCAATGACCAACAGTACGTACTGTGATGCACTTCATTTTCTTTTGGATTGAGAACTACTACCTCTATCAAAAAAAACCTGCAACATATTTCTGGTATTCAAAGTCTTAAAAAAAAACAACAAAAAACTAAAGTCAACCAAAATTTGTATCAGCAATTCAGCTGATATCAACCAAATCAGTGCACCTCTTCTGAACTTTCTACAGTTTATCCATACAATATGCAACAGTGTGAATAAGGATGCTCCGATAGGCAGATGAAACCCGGCCTGGGGAAATGGAAATCAAACAGCTTGAGAGCAGCGTGACAAAACTGACACATGTAGAAAAGGAACATTTCACCTACTTCCATTTACTACAAACTCAACCACAGCAGAATTACAGTGATAAAACACACTTCTGTAAGAAAACCTGTCACACATTTTGGTTTTACACCCATTTTCCAAGTGCTGTCCCATAACCTGAGTGAATAAAAACATCCAGGACATCTCGTGGCTTTCTCTGTCACCGATATGGGTACGCTTGAATGAGTGTGTGGTGAACATTAGACTCGAATGACAGGCCGTGTTAACAGGCTGCTCTTTGTAGGATGTATCATATATTGAATCAAATGGCCAAAACCCTCAATGCAGTGTGTTTTAGAAGTATAAAATCATACCCAGGAGATTTTCTTAAAGAAGAGAGATGAATGTAAACAAGCAGCTGAGTCAAAGTAAAAAAAAAATATATATATATTTGTACTCTGTTAGCTTTGATATCATTTATCCAACGTTTCTTTTTTTTTTTTTAGACAATAAGCTAAACATAATGAAATGCTAAATTAGTCCTTTAACAGTAATCATACAGTACATACGGAAAGAACTTGGCATCTTGATACTCATTGGGCAAATAAAAGAATTGACAGCTTTGTATTGATGAATCAGGGCAGTACAAAAATGAACTTGGCGACAGAAAGACAAAACCAAAAAGAACAGAAATGACAGACAAATGAATCATGTCGACATGGCAGGAAGAAGCAATAAAACGTAGATTTTGCCTTTGGTTTGGGATGTAGTGGAGATACAAATGGAAGCTCTATGAATGGAGTGCTTCTAATGGAAGAAACTAACAGCACCCTGTGATGCTTTTTATGGCCTGGCTGGATGTATGGCACCATTCACAAAGTAAGTCTTCTCACATAATCAAAAGAACAGATTTGATCAGGTTTTAGGGGCGTGGCCTAAGACGGATTTTGTTTTAATCTGAGAGCAGAAGAGGGCTAAAGAAGAAATTGGGATCTGAGTGGGTTAACGGACTTTAGTTCAGTTTATCTTGGAATATGTACAGATTGTTGGTGGTGGCCACAGCAATGATGTTGTCCAGCGGATGCCAGGCAGTGTGGAGGATCTTCTTGTTAAAGTCCAGACTGTCTACACTGATCTCATCCTTTTTGCGCTTCCCACCTGTGCTTATTTTGCGAGGCTTCAGGACCGACCGCGGCTTGCTGTTTTCCCGTGACGCCTCGAAGGTCACGTCCTGTCGGTAGTCCCGGTCAAACATCCTGAAGAAGTTGTTGTAGGAACCAGTCATCACAACGCTGTGGAAACAGACAGTCACGAGGAGCTGTTTAGGATCTAGTTTTAGTACTGATCTCAATCATAATCCATGGAAAAGGGGAGATAAGGCATTTTCTGAGAATGAATTTGCATTACAGGAGGTGAAAAATAATTTCCTGATTGCCAGGGTTTATGAAAACAGACACTAACCTGTCATTGCCATTCCAGCAGCATTCAAACTTGTCGAAAATGCAGTCGTTCTCATAAAGCGAACACAACTTACTCCTGAGATATTCATGCACCTGGTAAAGTAGAACAGTGAATCACATGAAGCAAAAGTGAAAACTGCTTTTTTTTGTTCTCTTCACTGATACAGAAATACAGAAAAATCAGTTAGTGGTTTGATTTAACCAGATTTAAGTTTTATTAGACCTGATCTGTCATAAGCAGGCTGGAAATTCAAAAATGCAATCTTTTTATTGATTAATAAAAGGATCTACGTTTTCTAGGTAATGCTCATGGAAGTACCGTTCACATTTACTAATGTTAAACATAAAATGCTAAAGACAAATTTAAATGTCAACACCAAATCGTTTAGTGTTAGTGACCCCATTTTACAGTGACTTTTCTCTCGCACTTGGTGTGACTTTATTATAAAAGAATACAGTGAATAAACTGCTCCCACCAGAAGGGCCAGCGAAGAATATACTGATGAAGAAATCTGAATGGCTAAAAATCTATGTTGTTGGATCAAATTCTTACAAAAAGCAAAAATCTTTGATTGGTCTCTGATTGGCCAAAGCATAAAAAATAAAAATAACATTTGCAGCGACAAACCTGATATGTCTCCACTGGTCGGGTTTCCATGTTCAGATCCCAAATCTTGACGGACAGATAGTCTCGCGTCATCATGTAGCGTCCACTGTGGCTGAACTTGACGTCGGAGATGGACGAGATGATTTCAGAAAAGAATGAACGATTGTTTGGATCTTCTGGCTCCTCAAACACTTCAGATTAAAAAAAAGGATGCATGTTAAGATGTTATTCTGCTGAGTTAATGGTGTAAGAGCCACAATTTAATAAAAATAAGATTTTGGGAGCAAAACTTAAAGTGGGATAAAGTGTGTCTTTTCTGAATAATTGTTAGTGATTTAAAAACTAGATAGAGGAAACAAGCTGTTCCAACTGCATGGCATAGATATGAATTTAGTTTCATTCACTATATTGCACCAGTAAAAAAACAATACCAACGAAAACAATTCGTAGGTGCGGCTTATAATATTGTGCGCTCTATAGCCCGGAAAATATGGCATTTTTTTTCGTTGGTATTGTTTTTTTACTGGTGCAACATAGTGAATGAAACTAAAGTCAACTTAACAAGCTGCATCATAAGAGTTTGAATAAATTTCTCCGTCGTGCCTGCTGCTAGCATGTTCTTGTTCTGAATGAAAATTAGCACTTTCTTCTTTGATTTTAAATTTTGACTTCCAATCATTGACTTCCTGCTACAGAGCCCCCTGGTGGTTGAAGAAAAATCCAATCAGTTGGGTAAGCCGCACAGAGCCATAAGCCGCATGGCTCAAAGCGTGGGGAAAAAGTAACGGCGTATAGTCCGAAAAATACAGTATTTATAATCTAAAATGAAGATCAAAAACTTTGTAGCTCTTTAATGCAGTACTTCCATAGAGTAAAAAGTAGATTCATGATGAAACTCAAGCAAAAAATTAACACTTTAATTCGAATGGTGTTACAAAGCGTACTAAAAAAAATCCATAATTTTTACTCTCTGAACAGATTAGAGGGTCTTGAGAGGCATTAAGACATTTCTCATCCCAACACAAAAACATACGTCTCACTGTGTATTCCTTTCTTTCTCTCAAACGTGTATTTGTTGTGAGTTACTTACTTTTGGCATGCTGGTCACACAGTGCTGATGCCCTCATGTCACACAGGCGGATGGTTCCCTTGCTGCTGCTGTAAACAAAGGTGTTACACTGGTCGGGGTGAAACTCTGCAGCCGTGATCACTTCTGTCAGCTCCTCCATATTAGCTGGCTTTATGTCAACAATATCTGAAAAACAGAGGTCAAGGTCCAAACCGACAGCTACTTGAAGGAAGGACGAGTCAAAAAGAAACGAGATGGCATAAAAACAAAACAACACAAAATTTTGTCTACTATAGCAACTATCGCGGCATCTTGTAGTTCATCAGTGACCTCTTGTGGCAATATAAAGCATGGCGTGGCTTAATTAAAAAAAAATTAAAAAAAGGAATAATAATGCTAGGCAAAAATCTGACTCATTCCTTCATTTAACTGCATATTGCTTTAGTGGTCACGTGTTTCACTGGGGACACTGACTGCAGTTACATAACATGCCTCTGTTTATATTAAGTGTGATTGAAGAAGGAATGCAGGACATATTAAAGAGTAAAATATGAGAAATCAAAATGAACCACCACAAGTTTGGGACGACGGTGAAAAAGAGATAAGTGAGCAAACCACGAGTAAACAGAGTCAGTGTTGCACAACAGTGAACCATCTGCCATCATCATGTTCTTGAAATTACACACATGCTCTACCCTGATCCATTGTGTATCGTCATATACAAACTGGATCGTTATATAAGGATTTTAAACAATCAGATAAAACGATGTTCCATTCTAACAATGCCGTCATGTTGCAAAAATAAATCTAGCTTTATTTCCATCTCGGCATATCTGAAAGGATTTAATCTGGTGTCAAATCAATGACTTCAAAAAGCGTAGATAAAAGTTAAAGATTATCATCTGGCACGCTGTGGCACTACGGCGTGACAGTCTCTCTCTACAAGAACCTTGTGAAGATAAACTAAAGTCTGCAACATGGTGCTGCAGACAACATCCAAATAATACATGGCAATTCATTCAAAACTAATTTCAGACAATGGGCTGGGATATGTACAGTTCTGACTAAGAAACAGGGAGGCATAGATCTTAATGTGTATCAAAATAGTGAATTACAAGAGATAGAAAGTTAGAAATGCTTGCCGTGGGATTTATATATCTGGTTAAAATGTTGAGGGAGAGATTATTCCATGGAGTACTTTATCACTTACTCAGACAAGAACCAGATTATAATATTTTACAAGCAGAACTAACAAAGTCGTCACATCAAAACAGATAACATGCTAACATAGCAACATTGGGTGTGTTTATTCAAAACTGCAGCTGTATGTGTTGAGATATATCTCTTTAGAAACAAATGATTTGCATCAAATTTGCAATCTTAGTGTCATAGAGACACAACATGTATGTAATTATATAGGTAAATAGAATGTAGGTGCAATCAGAAGAAAGTGACATGGCTTCAATGTCATGAGCATCTTTTATGAATGAGTTTGACACCATATATTAAAAAGCTAATAAAACATAGCAGTATTTATATTAGCTTTGTATATTGATGAGACATAGCTTGATATGTTAAGACATTCATATGTACACATGCCACAGACTTCTATAAAGTATCAAACTGGAACAAGTATCAGCAAATGCCTGTCGCCGAGTGTCAAGACTTAGGATCAGAGATCAAATGTCCTGATTGGAGGATCCCTCGTGGCTCATCCGACAGACACGAGGATCTGAAAATCAAAAGGATACTGAAGCTGCGATCGGTGATCTCCAGATGCCAGAGGTTTATGCGCAGGTCGTCTGCAGACAGATAGGTCTCATGATCACTGTTGACTGATATGGAGTTGATGTGGTATGTGTGAGCATTTGCAAACACTCGTCTGGGGCTGGCTTCCACCATCAGGTCCATGGGCCTCAACACCGGCACCTTTAGTGAAGGAACGTAATGCGTTTCAAATGGAAACCATTTAAAACTAATATTATCCAAGTACTTTATCTTTAAAATGGAAGAGAGCGGCTAGTACTCACCCGTAGTGTTGTGACAGAATTGGGATCTCTGTATCGCCCGTCTTCTTCCTTCAAATTGTAGCCCTCTGGTCTCTTGTCACGCTCACTAATTTTCCACAGTTTGATAGTTTTATCTGCCAAGAAAAAAAGATTAGATATCAATCATTTTAATGACAAAAGAAACTGCTACACTGAATATTTCTCAAGCAGATGAAAAAGTCTGGAGTAAAAAAAAAAGAAAAGATCACAAACTGAATCCTGTAAAATTGATTGGAGTAATTTAGAATCAAAACATTTACTAACCATTTGTGGACAAGAGGAACTGTGCTGCATTCTTCTGAGGTAACCATCGGATCTTGTTGATCTTCTCTTCAATCTCAAGACTTTTCAGGTAGTCGAACTCGGGCTCGTGGCTCTGGAAGGTGCTATAAACATTGTACTCTCCTCTGCACTGTGGCTGGTTCTTACTCTGCATGAGAACAGACAAAGTTCTCAACAATGACTCAAATTGAAAAGTAATTCTGAACAAATCCTGGGAAAATTCTCATTTTTTGTTTTCAAGTATTAATTTAAAATTAATTTGAACTAAAGAAAGATGTTTCTGATAGAAACATGTTACTAACAGTGTCATGTCAAAGTATCTGTACCTTGGAGCGTTTCTATTTTACTTTACATGACTGCAAACTTCAATGCTTCTTGTGTTTTTTACAAGCAAAAAAACTGATTTAGATTTTTTTAACTCTAACATTAAAAGTCCAAATCATCTAATTAATGTTAGAGGTCAAACCAGTTGACATGCTTACTTGTGCTTAGGTCAAACTTCAAGACCCACTTACTTATTATAATGGTTTATATGTTTTGTACTTCCAGTCTCACTCTTTGACATGTTTTATTACATTGTGATAGTTAAATTTTTGATCAGGTATCATTACATAAATTGCTTTGCTTCTTATATTGAGTAAATTATTTGTCAATTTTATGTCAAGTTTTATTAGTTTTTGTTGCTCTGTTCAACACTTTAACCAAAAGGGCTTCATAAATAAACTTATATTCATTTCCTTGTGCTCAAATGACCCATAGCAAGTTGATATCTAAATGTAAATGAGGATGAAAGTAGTCACAACTACTTCTGCAAAAATGTGCCAGAATTTCAGTCTGAATGTGCAGAACTAGTAGAGACGTACCCCAGAAACACTTAAAAGATGACTCTGTAATGTATTGACTATATTTATTACATACCTTTCAGATTTCTATTTGTAAAATTAACTTTTAAAACGACGCATCTTTTTTTTCCACTTCACAAGTATGCACTACTTTGTGTTGTTTTTTAGCATAAACACCCAGTGGAGCAAATTCAAATTTGTGGAGGAACTCTAAAAAACGTCCGAGGGGTAAGAATACCTCAGTGAGTCACTGTAAAAGAATCGCATACCTCTGGCTCCTGCTGGAAGATGACAACCCGACCTCCTTTGTCCCCAGTGGCGAGCAGCTCCCCAGTGTGATTGAATTCAACGGTAGATATAATGTCAGCTGCAACGGCAGATATAATAATTAAAACCAACTCAACATGCAAATGTAGAAAATGACTAAACAGCACTAAAGGCACTGTACATTTGATGGCGAAGACTAAATCGAGCATGATGAAGTCACAACACGACACTGATGCATTAAAGTGTTTTAATCTGGTGAAAATCAGTGTACACTGAACACAACTGGGGGGGGAAAAAAAGAAAAGAAAAAAGTTTGTCTCCATCTGCAGCTGTGCATTACTTGCATACCAGGCGACAACAATTGATATCCACTTACAGGCTGGCACTGGTATGTGCCAGGGAAACCCTTAATGAAGACAATGGAGGTCATTCCAGTGCAGCACCCCAAGTGCCAGATACGACCTGGCTCCACGCAAACCATTGTGTACAATAAAAAGAGGCTGACAGAAGCAGAGGAATCTTTGCAGGGTTTAAATAAACTACAACTGCAGCGTCTGTGCAGCCATGCATTACCACAAGGAGAAGCTCTCACATGCACTTGTTCTCAGTTACAGCTTACTATAAACAACTCCGAATCCTCAGCTAAGTACTGTGCACACACACACACACACACACACACACACACCCCCACACACACACACACACACACACACACACACACACACACACACGCAGATGTAAGCACTTCTTTTTTTGTTTGCATTGAAGATGACAAGGACCGACGAAAGACACCGAACAGAAATCCTAAAATAGCTTCAATCTGTATGGCTACAAAGTAAAAGAGCAAAGTGCTGTAAGCATGCAAACGCCATAAAACATTTGCAAATGGACCTTTGAGATAAACAGACAAAAATGCATCCTGTATATTTGTAGCAAACAGACTATCAGCTCTTTCGAGGAAAAGGAATAATTATCCATCTGTTCCATTTGGTAAACCAGAATACGAAATGGATAAAGCAGCAAACATTTATTTTACACCTCCAAATAAATGTTATATAAGGATGCTGATTATTTG
Organism: Phalloptychus januarius; assembly: GCA_902982915.1. Taxonomy (NCBI): domain Eukaryota; kingdom Metazoa; phylum Chordata; class Actinopteri; order Cyprinodontiformes; family Poeciliidae; genus Phalloptychus; species Phalloptychus januarius. The sequence continues at coordinate 18,361,598 of CADWAE010000482.1, read as the reverse complement.
TGCTCTGTTGTCATTTTGTTCTTTTGCAGCTGCATCTGAGCAAAGGATTTTGGACCAAACATGAATTTGCATCTGATGCCGCCATTTCATACCTAACTGATGATTTAAAGTAATTTTCTACTAATCTACCCCAAGTAAGAAAATATGTTCATATGACTCCAATAAATACTATTTTCCATTAGACTGCAGTATATTGAAGATTTTTTTTTCACAAAATATTTGACAATTTATGAGACGTGATCATGTTTAAGACCCATGTTTATGATCATTTACCCCCATAATGAATGAACATACATAAATATGGAAGATTTCAGAGTCCATCTAAGCCAACCAAGCAATTATTTCCTTATATTTTATTTGTAATACTACTTACTTTGCAGTCCATTTGAACAGGAAATGACACAAAAAATAGGTTTTTAAAAGAAAGGTGAAAAGCTCAGCGCATCAGTGCAACCACAGCAAAACTAGACCTGCTGCAAAGTGGAATAAACTGATATGAAATGGTTTTAAGCACTTTGGTAGTAAGAAATCACAATGCAAGGGTAGAACTGAACCCAGAGCTGCCAGTCAGTAACTCACAAAGAAAGTATGCTAAGAGGATAAACAAGAAGCATATTCAGACTTAATGTACTCACCTTCAGCCACATCATCATCCATCGCTCCTTTGACTTGGGAGAAGCACCACTGCACATCGCTGCTCCCACCACCAGGCCCTGCACGCAACACGAACCTTAAGTTTTGACACACCACCGCCAAAGGTAACACATTGAACAGCTAGAAGCTAATTTAGCGCACTGCGACAGCAAGGCCATGTGCGATTTCATACGAACTGCACATTGTAGCTGCGGGGAGAAAATCCTCCTAGACAAGAAGTTGGGATGTGTTAGGTTAGCTCACTTTCAGGCTGCAAGGAATTCACACGGGATCTCGCAGTATCCTAGCTTGCTAGTTAGCTTCCTGCTCTTAGCCACAAAAGAGGGAGACTAAAGCAGCGTGTGTGCTATTAAGCATGATGATTAGTAAGAATAGCTCATACGTACGTTCTGACAGTTTTCTTTTACCTGCCATGGTGAGGGACTGGGCTCTCTGTAGCAGGTTCAGGCCCTGGACTGAAGCAGTGCTGCTGACCCGGGTCGGTTGGGGTGGTTCTGACCGAGGAGCAGTGGAGGAATGAGGCTGTTGCTAACTCCAAATGCCCTCAGTCCAGCGGTTACTTAAAACACGAAGCTACTTTTTTACAACACTGAAAGACTAACACACAGCGTCCAGTACTGGTCTACAGACTTTGCACTGCACTTTGAGATTTCCCTCGCATCTGCCTCCTCCAAGCTTTACACTTTCAAAATGGCGCTACGCGGGCGGCGCTCGGCAGGAATTAGAGAGCAGACGGTGCTCTATTCATTTCAAGCCGAAGCTTCAGCGAAAGGTGCCTGACTCAAGATAAAAGTTCCTAAAAACATCTATGTCTAGATTTTTACTTCTTTTTTAACTGATGTGTTCCAAAAAGTGAAAACTTTGATACATAAACAATCTCACGCATGAGCCCCGCCCTCGTCAGCTATTCAGATAGAAAAATCGAACCAACCTCGTGCACTCACTGGAACCAGAAAACTCCCTCAATAAGTTTAGTTCAGTGATTTAGATTTGACTAGCTATATTTAGTACAAATATTAAAATTAATGCAGTTTATATTGGTGTTAATTATCTACAATCTGGGAATATATGGCATTGTGCTTTGGTTGTCAATCTAGAGAGTCAAGAGTGCCTTCAAATATTTAATGACCTCAATTATACCTAGTAGCTTTCTTATTATGAGTCACAAAATAGCAGTCTATTTGTGGACACTAATGTTGGCTGGGTGTACAGATATTATTAATACATTTCCAGACAGATAGAAGATGAATATCAATTTTAGACATCTTCAACCTTTAATGAGCTTGCTTATGAAAGAAAAATCCACACCAGGAACCTTTAAAATTAAATTACAGGTGGTACCCCTAGTTATATAATACTTCGGGGAAAAAAATTTGTACAATAGTAATAGAGCCCGGTCAGGTGACATGGGAGAAAAAAATAAAAACTGTAGTCAGGACTTGTTGAATTTGTGGCCACGACTTAATAGCAACATTAACAATAACCACTGATAATGATAATAATGGACAAATTAGATATAATTCCGTTTTATTTAAATCTGGGAATTAATTATAATCACATTCTTCAGACACTTAAGGTTAGGCATGGAGAAATTCTTAGCAAGATACACTTTATTCAGTGGTTATTATTAAGTCATAGCCATAAGATATTAAATTGTGGCCACAGTTTTTATTTTTATTTTAATTTTTCCCTCCCATGTCACCAGGTGGTCACTGTAGAACAGGAATTAAGTTTCATCTATGGCAATACTATAATAAACGCTGAGGATATAGAGGGCAGGACATTTGATCATGTTTATTTGCAAAATCTCTCTAAAACCACAAAAAAAAAATGCAATACACAATACCAATAACCTACGAGGTCTGTAGAATATTGAAAGAAAACTAAGCATAATAAAAAAAACTCCGCCCTTAACAGTAGGCAGATGTTTTCACTCATTTCAATCTCACTCTAATATGATCAAACATACCGTTAATTGTAAATTTACAAATCTTCACATTTTTACATTTGTGAAGCTAGGAAGAAAAAAATTCAGCTTTTCATACCTCCTAAAGAAATCAACTGGAATGAACATAGTGGAGACTTGGGAACTGAAAAGACACCACTCTTTCTCTTTCCACATTTGGATTTTTTTTTAACCCTTTCTTCGTCCTTCTCATGGTGCGTGGTGGCAAGATAAATCTGGTTCTTCCTCCAGCCATGCAGACAGTGGCTAGAAGAAACGGCCAATGTGTCTTGTTATAGCAAACCTTTATTTATTTAAAGTATACAAGATTTTCTGTTCACAGCTATGAAACCAAGCTAATTGCCATCATTTGTGGCTGTGTTACAATACACATAATATGCAATGCACAGTCAATCTGAGCATCAACAGTCACACTTTTTATTGAACCTCTAAGTGCATCGTTTTGATTCTGTTCGAAAAAGCACAACATACAGAGTGCTAATCACAGAGAGAGAAAAGAGATGAGACAGATCCTTTCTTCTTACTACAGCGACTGCGTTAGCCAGGTTGGTTCAATGAGTCTCAGCTCTAAATCCGAGAAGAAGCTCATTCTTCTGCTTCTTTCACTTTCCCACGATAAAGTAAGTGGTCCACCTGGCCAGCAGCAGAGCCCCGAAGATGACAGTGTAGCTGAGGAGAACGAACTTCAGGAGTTCCTTGAGAGTCCTGAGGAAGCGCATGAACAGGGGCTCCACGTCCAGATGCTTGATGTTCTCATCTTGATCCATTCTGCAACACAAACATCTGTCAAATTTTAATATCGGAACAACATGGGAGATCTGGGACATCACATAATAAAAAAAATATTGCTTGGAACAAAAGAGTAAGAGCGAAGAGTAAGATGATAACACTCAAATTAATTTACAAGAAAACACGATAAAGAGAAAAATACAACTTGCAGCTTGCATTTTCTAACTTTCCCAGATTCAAACCTAGAAAGGCACAAAAACTGGCCTTGACTGTATTTATTTATTTTTTTTACAAAAAATTTTCTTTGTACACTTCAATATTTTGATCAAGACTGCTTGAAACAACTTGAAGCTGGATTAGTTTGAACCAAGTGATTTTTTAATTTCACATACATTGAGTGACCTGATGCAATACGATCAAGTGTTACTATTGTTATTGTGAGAATGAATATATTTTCATGATATATTCCATTGGCACATCTGCAAAAAACAAACTAATGATAATTAAAATACAAATAATGATGCTATCATTTAAGTACACATTTAAATTCAGCATAGATTGCACTCCTGGCCAATTTAGATTAAAAATAATCTTTTGATTTTCCCTACTGAAAGGAAGAAGAGAATGAAGGTCCTGAGGCAGACGGCTTGTGTGACATGAGCAGCAGAAGTGGTAAATTATGTGGAAAAGTAAGCAGAACTACATTAAAAACCAATTCTCAGACTTACAGAAGGTCACACAACACAGAGATGTGAAAACTTGAGTAATGTGAGCTCTTTTCTCTCCACCAACAGTCTCTCAGCTGAATGTTGTCATGACTGTAGAAAAGAAGCTACTTTCTTCTAACGTAAGTGAGATCCAGAGGAGATAAAAGCATCTATTACAGTCTGAACTGCACATAAAAATGGTTCAACTTTGGCAACGCTCCCTAAACGATCACACTACTTCTTGGAAACCTTTAACATGGGAGGCATAAAACATAAATCAAAATAAAAAAAATGAAACCAACATTTTTTCATTTGATCTGAAGGATTAGCTTTCAGAGTTCTGAGCTTCACAGTAAGTTTTTCTGAGGCACAAGGTGTGGTTAAAAATTTATGTTTAAATTGCACTAAGTGGGTCCTATTGATCTGCTTTGTTTGTGTGCAGTCATCAACTCGAGCATCATTCATGTCTTCTTTTCAGATAGTGGTAAGAAGAAACACAAACTACCAAAGACACAAAATATTTGTAGCCCAATATTAATATAAACTGTTAAATTAACATTTACACAAACATAACTGCAATGCCTTGTACTCATCAACACTATTACGATGTCATACATGAAATCTTTTTATTTGCATCCCAATATACAGAAAAAGTCAAAGGTTAAATTTGTGTGGCAGAAAAATCCCTACCTTGGTTTTGCTGCAACAGGACAAAAAGCTGATCAGATACTCCTGTCTCTTCCGAAGTTCAAAGTAGGTGTGTGCAGCGTTGTGCGTTTTGAGCCCTTCTAGTAGAGGAGGAGCTAAAAGCAAAAGCTGATCACAAGCATCTAAATTAATATAGTGGCAGTTTACGTCTTCTGTGCACCTGCTCCTCAAACAAAGAGAAGTGTAAGATTTATTTTTTGAAAATCTACTAAAGTAGCTTCCAAGGTTTCCTGGCCATCAACAGGAAGGAAATTAACATTGACTTTCCCAAAAATATCTCTCAGCAGGTCTCCGTTGGTGTACAGTGTAAGTCAAGCCGAAGGTATTGACTGATGCAGATATCAAACACCCTCCTGCAGCACAGTTATCCTCTACCGGAACATGGAGCAAATGGCCTCCTAATTAAATCAGCGTCCTGCTCTGTCAAATCACGGGCCGCCATGGGCTGAGCTCTCCAGACAGCGCAGGGCTATTATCGGCTGATCGGCAGGCCTGTTACTGTGCTAATTGCTCCTTCAGAGAACAGGACCACGCCTGATGGATTCACTGTCTTGTAAAACAAAAAAACCAATAAAAACACAAAACAGGACAAATGGCTAAGCGCTTATTAATGTAGCAAAACTGATTCTAGTTGATTAAAGTTTTATTTACCCATGTTACTCAGTAAAAGGCAGATGGCAAAAAAAAAAAAGTTTTCAAAGCAAATCAAAGTGACTCTTTATTCATTTATTTGATTCTTTACAAGGCTTACAAACATATATACAGCATATCTTTAGCTAAGCAGTCATGTAACAGTATAAATCCAGGTTTATCTCTGTTGTCCAGTTGCCATCAGCAAGCAAACTTATTGTAGACAGATGTAAATTGCACTTGAAGCCAAAGGTATTCACACATGACCCCCCCTCTGCACATGGGTGTAAGGTGTGTGTGTGTGTGGGGGGGGGCTTGTTCGTGTAGGAGGCTCAGGGAATCTGAGATTCAGGTCTGTCCATGAGGGATTTGATCCAAGTGGTGCCGTTGATGAGTTTTGTAGTGGCTATGATGTACTCCATGCCGCTGTCTTCCATCTGAGAGAGGAAACGCAGAGCGGCTATTTCTGCGTACGTCACGCCGCCGAGGAAGAAAACCAGCGTGGTTCGGTTTTCCCCCTGTTGGCCTGCGGGAGGTAAGAAGGGAAGATGAACTCAGAGTGGAAAAGAATGTGAAAAAAACTCTACCCATCAATAAACACACTTTCAAAAGTATTCAAACCCAGAGAAGAAGATTTTTAATGTTTTTCTTCTTGCAAGTAAAAACCTTAAAGTGTGGCGTACATTTGTTTTGAGCCCATTTATTCTGAGACCCAGAGCAAACAACCCTCCCCCCAAAAAACAGTCAGCAATTAAATTAAGGTTTCCTATTATCACCTTTAATAAACAATTGAAAGCAGACATGTAGCAACAAGTCAGCATTCTAATACCCAAACTCACACCACTAATTAGCTCATCTTAAAGTGTCTAATTAAAATGTGTTATTAAGATCTTCTGCTGCCTAAAATAAACCACTGAGAGAATACAGGCTGGATCTGACATTGATGATAACTCGGTTGCATTGTCAGGTCCCAGACATCAATCTTCCACTGTTCAGCGTTTGCCTTCCCTAAAGCAAAGCTTGCGTCTGCACCTGCGTCTTATCTACGTAGGACAGACAGACAGACTCTGTGACGAGCAGCGGCCAGGCAGCAGGATAACTCAAAGGTTCAACTCCAGGTTCTCAGTCTGGAAGGCGGTTTGCATCGTACGAGGGTGAGTTACCATGGTTACTTTTACTGAAACCGAAAAACACAGATTGTGTTCAAGATAAGAAGCAAACATATGTGCAAACACAGCCTCTTGACAAGGTGGAGATAGAAGAACATCTTTCTAACACAAGGGGTGGTATTGTGTATTTTTTCAGGCACATAGTGGGATTTTATACCACAATCAGGTAACTATGTTGCCTTTAGCTATTATAAAAATGCTGTTTATATATCAAACATGACTTAAAAAGACATTTGACTCCTTGAATTTGGGCTCTGTCTCTGTAAAAGTCTACGGCTCTTTCCATCATCACCTTCAACTTTGTCACAACAATGCCTTTCTTTGTATGTAAATGGCCTTTCTTCTTATGCCATTTACAGCCATTCTTAAGAGGAATGAGAAGAAGCTCATATTATAAGATCAACAGTTCCACCAGGCGTTTGTTAATTGCTGCTGCCGCTAGCCTGGAGGAGCTGAGTGGGAGAGACACAAGGGAGGTATGGTCTCAGCTGCAGACTGCAGCTCCAAAGAGCTTTGGGGAAAAAGGTGGCACTTTGTGATACACCCTTGTCTCTAGTGGGGTCGGGAGGTGCTGGTGCCTATCTCCAGCAAACGTTTTGGGTGAGAGGCGGGATCACCTGGACAGGTAGCCAGTCTGTCGCAGGGCAACACAGAGACAGACAGGACAAACAAACATGCACACACACACCTAGGGACAGTGTAGAGAGGCCAATTAACCTGACAGTCATGTTTTTGCATTGTGGTAGGTACTTGAAGAGAACCCACCATGCACAGAGACAACATGCAAACTCAATGCAGAAAGACGGGGAATCAAACCCAGGACCTCTTGCTGCAAGGCAACAGTTCTACCAACTGAAAATTTACTTGCAAAAAAGTACATTTTGTGCAATGCCCCTCATTAAAAAGTCAGGACATAAGCTCATGTAAAAAAATTTAACTGCTTATCTGTGTATTTGGAAGGGATTATTTCCTTTATTTAAAAAAAATCACTAAATGGTAAAAATTAAAATAGACTTTCTTATGGCATAAAGAATAAAAATACTTTAGTTCAAAATAACTCTTTACTGTCCGAGGCATTTTAAATGCCCAACATAGTATTAAAAGTTGAGTTTCCTCATACAAAACACTTTCCTAAACCTAAGGAGCTATACTATGCTTGCTTTAATGTGTAATCAGTGTTTCAGAGTTGAATCACCTGATTTGACTATTCAGTCAGTTTATTGAAATGCTGCAGAGCTACAAAAACCATGTGACATCATCTATGGCCTAGAGAGCTGGTTTCTCAAACCGGACAGTAAAAAGATACTTGGTGTGCGTCCAACCCCTCTTTAGCACTTACGTTTCTTATGAAGTCCAGATGGAAGCTGTTGTCTCTCCTCAAAGTGTGGGCCTGGGAGCATCTTCAGCACCTCTTCGATGCTGCGCCAGCCCGGCCTTGCCAGCACCTGAGTGAGCCGGATACTGAGCGGGGCGTAGCCGCTGTACACGTACGAGATGTCGTTTGGGTTCTGTGGACGTAAACAGAAGAAACGCTTCTTAAAACTGCATGATTTTAATCTTGAGCACTTGTTCATGTCCGACCTGCTCGTTGGCATCCTCCATCCACAGCTTAAGGGTTTTTCTAATAGTGGGATAGTTATTTCTGGAGCCCGTCTGTGGCTTCAGAAGACCCGCTTTCTCCAGGTTGTTCAGCGTTAGTATGTGCTCATAGCCATAAGTCTGAAAGACAAGAATCATTTTCTTTTAGCAAAACAGAATAAGGATTAAAAAGAAAACATTTTTTCTTCTTAAGCCCACCTGAAGTATCTCCCTCTTGTAGTAGTCCAGCACCTTCGGCTTGAGGCCATTGTTGCACACTGACTGCATGGACACCAGGCGCAGAATCTTGATTAATGGATCCTTCTGGGCGATGCAGTCTTCTATGTATGTGTTCACCTGGAAAGTAAAGGATTTCCCTTAATTACAGTTATCAGAGTTATTTAAAGTATTAGATTGAAAACAATCTCTATTTCACCTTGTCTGTGTCGACGCCAGTCATAAACTCCTGCTCCACGGTTAGGTTATCAAAAAAGGCATCGGATGCTGAAACCAGGAAGTGTTAGATTTTATCACGTGCAAACAGAAATTCTAATGATCTGTTTGCAGATAAAGTAACTAAAGCATATGTAGATTAAAAGATGTTAAATAGAGATTATAGTGTGCAATATTATACATGCTAGAACTTGGGTATATTTAGCTCCTTGCTTAGCTAGTAGTGAAAAGGCGAGTGTTTTAATGAATCAGAAATGGGAACTTCTGGGGTAAAATACTCACTGGTTATGTCTTTAATCAGCTCAGCGACAGACGTGTGGTTGGCCAGCGAGCTGCGAGCTGCCTGCATGTGAGGCAGCTGAGACACAAACTGCTTTATCTCGCCCACTGTTTTAGCATTATGGCGCTCCTGCAAGAGAAAGACCATACAGGAATTTAAATGTAGAGTAAATAAAACTTTTTTAACAACTTAGTAAATGATTTTAGAAAATAGAAGCTACTACCTCCAAAAAAGGCAATCAAAACTAGAAAACACACTAAAAGATAAGAACTAAAAGTATGTATATCTAAACATAAAAGTTTATCAAAATTTCTTTCTGTTTTTAAAAGCTAAATAAGCTATTTGTTGTTGTATTTCTTTTTAAAGTTAATATTTTATCTTCTGCTTTCCATCTTCTTCATGTTAACATGTCATATTTCAATTTACAGATCTTAAAAAATACAATACTTCACGACTGAAATTGAGGGTTAGAAAGAGTATAAAGTTTGGAAATACAAGTATTTTTTTCATACTGTTCCAGATGCAGACTATACTCAAATCAAATTTCATACTTTTTCAGAAACATGTATTTTAACAAAATGTTAAAACATAATAAAAACATCAAAAACGAGCTCAGTAAAAATGAAAGCTGAAGACCAACCTCGAAGGCTGCAGATATAATTTTGGCCTTTTTGCTGAGCGCTGCGCCAACAGCATTGAAGTTTTTGTCGCGGATTTCCGCATACAGTTCCTCAGCGGAGTTCAGCTGCAACTTCTTGGGCTCTGTAGGCAAATCTTTGCTACCTTCACCTTGCTTCTTTTGCGCAAACTTCTCAGGAGGGAGCTTGACATATCCTGTAAGATTTAGTTAAAAACTATTATCTGTAATTAATCCAAGCTAGGGATGTATATCTCCAGAGTTAGCATTAAAATAATTTATGTTCTGACCATTATTTATCCCATAAATCTCATCAATAAGTCCCTCATAGGTGAGCTGTGTGGCGAGGGGAGTCAGCAGGTCAACGTTACGGTCCAGGAGAAGAAGAGTATCAAACACCGGTAGAATCTGATTCTGAGTGCCGGCAAACTCCCTCTTCATCCGCAACATCATGTTGGCAACATGCTGGGAAAAAAGCAGAGAACACTGTTTGTCAGGAGAACGCATTCCGATGCACATCTGTCTGTACGCAGTCAGGTGTTTCAGTATCACACAGATCCTCACTTACACGTGCACAGTCTCCTTTCCCAAATATCTGAGGGATGGTGCCATAGAGCGCCTGTAAGGTCATGAGGCCTTTGGCTGTGTGGTACAAACTTGTCTGGTCATTTTCCAGATAGCACTCCTAAACAGGGAGAAAAATTCAGGACTTTTAAATCAACTTTACAAAAATCCAACTATTTTTTAAGTAATCAGAAAGTTTTTTTTTGTTAGTGCACTGTATCGGGTTCTACTCACCCTAAAAGCACTTTCATACTCCATGGAAAGCAGATCACCATCAAAAGGAATCAGGTCCAGGATGTACTCATCGATGTTGACGAAGGAGCCCAGCACTCCCTGCTCCTTGAGCCTCTGTTCACACAGCATGCTCCGCCGGGGCACGAAAAGAATGTGGAAGTCTCGTGCCGGATGCAGCTTATCTTCACTAAAGTGAGTAAGGACAAAGTTTGCAATGTACTCAAGAGGAAATACTTCAATGCTGTTTTATAAACCAACATAAACCCACCTAAATATATTGTCAGCAATGATGTCCATAAGCTCCAGCCTGGGACGGACAAAGAAGATTATGTTTTTCACGTCAGCAGAGGGGAGTCTGCCGCTTTTCAGGGTAAACATCTTTTCCACTTCATGTTCCTAAAAACACAAATTGGACAAATGCAAACTGTGGCTACTGAGGACAGCTAGATATTACAATGACCATTGTTAGATGGGACTTTTTTTGGGTTTTCTTGTGTTGAATTTCGTACATTTATTTTGCAGAAGAGCCGCTTACCTTCAGAAGAGAGTACTGAGCTATGAGACCAAAAGGCCCGGTCAGATACTCATCCCAAACTATGGCCTGTAAGGCAAGAGGACAGAATATTACAGTCAGGGGTCAGATGCATGAACATCACATTGTTTTTCATATTGCTTTTGAACCAAGCTTTTTTTGGGACTGAACTGAAAACACGAGATCCAATTTAAATCAACCTCACAGACTAAACTTAGTCTAAATAAAGGTTATTGTCGATACGCTAAAAGCCGCATATGGTCAAAATTATGCAAACAAGTCCAATCATGTACAACAAATATCTAAGTTAAACACAACTCACAAAGTGGCGCCATATTGGCTGGATATTTGACTAATCTTCCTACGGGAAATCGGAGATTTAATTCAGATTGGTTGGATGCATGTTTATGAGTCCAAACATTTCTAATTGAGTTGACTCAAGGCCATTCCATAAGGGTAATGTTAGCCTGCTTTATCCTTTCCAGAGTCAGTTTTGAGGCCCTGATGGGACACAGTAGCACATGTGCAATATGTGCAGTGAGAAATTGCTATGATCTCATTCTTGTGCATATGTTGTCAGAGGAGCTGTTGGTAAGCATCTCGTAAAGCGTAGCAGAAAAATGCAATTACCACATAATGAATCTGAGTGTATTCAGGCGCATTATACGTGTTATAATTTATTACCTTACTTCCTGCACATTTGTCCAAAAACTCTCGAAGCTCTTTTCGTGCCGCTTCTCTCAAAATGTTTAAATTAACTCTGCCGTATGAAAGATGGGCAGCCATTTTCCCTTCAACAGCAACAGGAAGTCAGGTGACGCTCGAGAGATCACGTGACAAAATGCTTTCCGACAACAAGATGGTTCGCACACCTTTCCAACGACAGACAAACATACGTATGTACTTATTAATATTTCAATAATAATAATAATAATAATAATATACAAAACGTTGACAAGCTTAAATGTAATAGATTTTCCACTGTAGCTTAATTAAAAATAAGTAAGCTTTAGCTTCATGCTGCAAATTTGACGGGGTTGTAATAAACAACACCGTCCATTATTACAACTTTGTCACTCTACTACTGATGCAGTTTTACTCGAATTTATTAAGGTTCTCAAACAAGAAAGTACGGTGGTGGAATTATCTTGCTACGTCACTGATCTTTGGTCTGTTCTTTTGTTGTGGGTGTGGCACAGATGATAACCATTGAAAACGGACTCGTATCCTATTGGACCGAATTATTTCAAGTGGGAAAATAATTCAATAAACGCCGTGCCAATTTGTATCGCGATTTTATTTAATGTGCTATTTAGAAACAGCTTTAATCATACATTTGGTCGTTTTGTGATGTAATAAACAATGTGCACACTAGATGGCGTAGTGTGACCGCTGTTAAATTGGACTTGGTTGTGAATCCTCCGCATTTAAGATTTCGTTATTATTCTAAATTGTTGGAGTAAAATAACATTACCCCACCTTGTGTGAGCATAAACATGGCTTACATGCAAGTAAAGGAACCAGAAACATTTCAGGACATTTGATGCATGTCAAAATAAACTCAATAGGGTAATTAATACTTCTAAAATAAAATAAGATGAACGCTTTCTTTCAGATAAAGTTCAGAAGAGCAGATGTTGTTTTTTTAAAAAATATGTACACATGCAAAACCATTCCACAGTAAACTTTTTGCCAATGCGCAATGAAACTGACAGTGATTTCTCAATAGTGCTGCCTGGATGGGGAGATAAATTTAGACAGTTCTAAAGAAAACTGGATCAGGTGGTGACTGCCCACTTAAGCATCATACTGTTATCACTTCAGATCCAGGGGTTTCCTTCCCACGGCACCAAGGGCTTTCCATCTTCCACGCAGGGTAGCCAGCTCCCCACGCACGGTGGTGATCCACGGTGCGTGTGTGCAGCAACATAGCGGAACGCATCTCCTCCAAGCGCAATATATGACAAATAAATAAACGAAGCACTCTGGTAGTGGTGAGTGGAAACATGCGCAAAGACTAATATCTCTGTTGTTGGACCCTGGCAGTGTACAGAAATCCAGTCCGCATCATTCCCTGACAGCACTACGAAAGAGAGGAGAGACAGAGAGGCACGGCTGGATTCTCAGGTAGGCTCCACGATCTCATCGAAACACTGTATTTTCACCATATGAGTTGCTTCTTCTTCTTTTTTTGGCATCAGAATTTGTTAAACATGCCATGAATGCACCACTTCATTCAGAAGAACAGCGAGGGAGAGGAACTGTGTATCACCTCTTAGGACAGAACATATTTCATTGCTTGTGTTAATTTAATGGGGGGCTGGAATCATTTGAGTAATAGATTTGTGAATGAGTGCGCTGCACTCTGTATGCATGTTGGGCGCCTCTGTTAAATCTGAGGCAGCAGCAGTGTAAGTAAAATGAAAGCATCCTAACTCACGTAGAGGTGGTGATGCTTATTGACTCCTTGATGGTTTGCAGAAGAAGTACTGTGATTTTGGACTAAGTTTATTCATAGCTGACAAGCTATTACTCATAGTGTAGTAGGTTATGCTTTAACTCCACCCTCAGCATTGTTCACAGCAAGTACAGCGTATCCCCCTGCAGCCCCCTGTCTCCCAAACAAAAACTATGCTTCCTTGTTGCAGATCTAACATAAGAAAGCAGCACAGGTCAGATATTTTGGAGATTGAGTTGTTGCAGTCCCTGGGCGTTGCTGCAGGATTTTTTTTTCTTCTTTTGAAGCGCTTGCTGGGGCTTCATTTGACTGCAGCCTGGAAAGAGGAAACATCTTTGAAGCTTACAAAAAAAAATCTCCTGAGAGCAGGGCAGCTCTAAACTCCAGCTGTGCCACTGGACAGGTGATTCACTTGCTTACAGGTTATGATCTGCTAGATTTGTAGATGTTTGCACCTGCAGGGTCAGAGAGGTCCAGTGTGGATTATTGACACTCATATCATAATTAAATAAGCTGAAGGGGGAGGGGAGCAAATGCAAGTCTGCCTCTTCGACCATCTCCAACGTATAGACCTGAAGTACAGGGATAAATTGGGGGAGGGGAGAAAAGACTGAATGAACAGTCGGGGACATATCTGCTGCTGCTGCCTTCTCTCACATGAGCAACCACGGTATGGTGAACGGCCGACACCCCTCTCTCTGTATTTCTTTGTGTTTCTGCTAGGCTGTCGTCATTTTTGTTGGTAGAGGAAGGTCTAGAGAACAAAAGAGAAACGAGGAACAAGTAAAAATCCGAGGCAGAGAGCTTCTTGGACACATGAGTATTTGAGTAAAACATGAAAAAAGATGGAGGGATGGAGTAAGAACACCAGTGCACACCAACTGCATTATTTAAAGCTGGATGCTGTCGTACCCATAATCCCATGTCTTCAGAATGTCTTTCTCTCTTTTCAACTGTGCCAGCTGCAACTGTGACCTGCTCTGCTTTGGGGATGTTAAATTTGGTGCAGGTACCATGAAAACACAGAACACAAATGCACACACACACAGACACAAAAAAGCATTTCATCACTCCGACTGTCGTCTTTTGACTTTGCTGTTACCATGGCCACAGTTTGCAAAGGTGGGTGACTCTGTGTTCTTCGGTGGTCTTCACAGTCCATGTATGCCCACATCACGTGTCACACTTTACATTTCTGTAGGTTTTTAATGGCAAACCTGTTAAGACGGGAGATGCATCATTCTGCCATTTGTGTCAGAGCTTCAGAAGGGAGTGGCTTCGTTTCCAAATTGTAATCAGACGTGGATTAGGATCGATACACCAAGATTTTCTTACTAACTGTGCCTTAGCTGTGTGATATATTGGTAAAAACAGAGGTAGTTATTGTTTTATAACAAAATGTAAGCAACATTTGTCAGCTTTTTGCAGTGATTTCAAACTCTTACGGTTTACAGTCAGTCAATTTTGAGCCTTTTTTTCTCTAAGCTTTTCTTTAAAGTGTTCAACAGTCATCCGACCAGAAATATTTACTATTTTTTTGTTTTACATCTATAATGCCACAAGTGACGGAAAACTAATATATGAGATCACTCCGATTGCCCCATGTAATAAAGAGGTGACAGCATCATAATGTGGGCATGCTCTTGCTGAGCAGGGGCATGGAAAGTGGCCAGCAAACCATTCGCTAATATTTTTAAAGCCCTAGAGTATTGCATGAAATATAGAGTTAGTCTTCTTCATATTTTTATAAATCAAAAGCTGTGCCAAACAAAGCCCTCGCAATGCATTCTGCACCTTTTACCACTTACATGCCTAAGTAAATACATACAAGTATTGCACTGCACATCACTCTGATTGCACCATCTCTATGTTGAAACATGGAAGTGGCAGCATCATGTTGTGGGAATGATGCACATCATTCCCACAACAAAGCTGCTCAGAGTTGACAGAGTTAATCACATCCCCGTTATCGTCTGCAGCTCATATGTGAGCTGACATGTTGACAACATATTCTGCTATCAACTCTTTTTTTTTGTTTCATTTGTTTGATGACACAAAAAATGAAGTGATGTTTGAAGATATGCGTCTCTGCTCACAAATTTTAGTGGTAGGCTCTGATAAACTCTGCTCCATGGGCATCAATGTTCAAAACCCTAAGAGTTGTGGGACTGTTTGCTTAAAATCTGTCTGCCTTGATATTGCTTCCAGTGATGACATATAACTTGTTTTTCCTGTGAGAGAGATGCTGCCTCATTCAGCCTCCACAAAAAGCTGCTTGACAGAGGATTTGGGCTGTTTTTCATACAACCCACATGCTCAACGCTGGTGCTCAACCCACAGATGCATTTTCCCTATAAATGTGGCACCATTTAAGTGGAAATAAACCGGCTTTTTTTGATCTTATGACACTATTGACCTTTATCCATTAATAGCTTGAGAAGAAGAGGTCCTGAGACAAAAGGGCAAGACATTCATTAAATGATCCAGGGTGCAGAATCGAACCAGAAATAACTTTATTGAGGCTCCACATTTGGTGCACCTGCTCATGGGGTGATGACAGGCCCCAAGAAATGAAAATAGCTTTCAAACTTAAAAGATTTATGACCAAGAAGCATTGCTACAATGAAGACAAACATCAACCAAAACCCAAACATCCTTACTGCCAATGCGCCTCATCCTGTTTTGTCCCAAAAGCCGCACCAAAGCTTTTCAAAAGCATCCCACAGGCTCTGGACTAGTACAGCTTGCCAACTGGGATGTGTTAAAATGCCTCGGGGAAATTGTACCTGCTAGTTCATCTGCAGGCCTGGATGGAGAGTCGGATAACATGCAGGTAAAAATGTGCCAGCAGAGAATTCCCAAACTATGTGGAGTATCTCTACATGGCATGTTGCAGTTTACTGGGGACAGGCGCTGAGTATCTGTACAAGCAGCCTTTCTGATTTAAAGCTTCTGTCTGGTGCTTGTTTCCCAAAGATGGGAAGGGATCATGGGAGGGAATTAAAGGAGCTTGACTGACCAATGCATCAACAAAGCAGTTCTCAGAGTCCCACCTCTTACCCCTCGGGGCATACAAGAATGAATCACCATCAGCCTTCCAAGATGAGACTGGCTGCAGGCTCTTACTGGAGTGCAGTTAATTTACTGCTCCATGTCCTATTGCTTTTTTTTTTCAGACATGCTCGAGTTCTAAAGAAAGGCTGTGACACAAGTACTTTGTGAATGACATAAAAATAGTCAAAGAAAATTAGGATCAGGAAACATTTCATCTGAAAAATTCAAGGCAAATCCCTTTGATTGCAGAGTACAGTGTTTGACATGGACTCACTGTGCATTGAGCTGCTTCAGGAGAGGAAAACAAACACCACCCGGCTGTTGTAGGCCTGTTGATCAGAGCCAACATTTGTGGCCGTGTAGCAGCACGGTAGCTTGTCGGTCACTGGACGGTCTTTCCTGTTTGTTGTCCAGTGAGGCAGGACCTGGAGCCGTGCCTGCCTAGCGGATGTATCTGTGTGTATTTAAGCGCTCCGGCTCTCTCACATTGTCGAGGTGAAGAGTCCTCACAGATGGTCCCACAGATGGTTCCCGTCAAAGGCATTGTGCGCACAAAACATTGATAATTTGTCAGCGCAAAGACCAAACAGACTACCATACATACTGTTACCCAAAACGGAGTTTCTCAGTCTGCCGCACTCTGTGATTCACCTCCCCCCCCCCTGGACAACACACACACCCCTTTTAACCGGAACCTTCTTTTCAGTGCAGAAGGCTTGTACTAATGCTTTAAAGAGGGAACTTACTCAGAGTGAAGGGCCATGTGGTTGAGGGTAGTAAATAATTCAAAAATGCTGAATGATGCGTTCTTTCTGCAGTGGAGGCTTTGTGCGGTGCATTACTTTACAGTCTTGCTTAGTACTGAGGCATAGTGTGTTACCATGTTGGCACCTCACCTTTTTTTTAATGGATGGAGCTTTGCCATCTCATAGGAAGTGGGTGGTTTCCTCGTGTTTTTTTGGCGCTGTGTACCCCGTCGCCTCCATCCCTCTCTCTGAGTGACTGATGTGTAAGCATTAGACATCATAAGCTGAATTTGTGAAGTTGGCTCTATCGGCCACATTCCCATGACATTTACAGTGGCTATGTTCTGCATGCCCCCAGACGTTTTGTGACAGATTGTGATTTACATCTAAATCTAACTTTTTCTCATAAACCTTTCCATATTCCTTCAGCAAGTATTTATGTGGGGAAAAAAAACAATATTCCACTTTCTTTTTTGTGATTCTGTGCCAATTTTTAATACTAACATTCTTTTTTTGTGGCAATTAATTACATTTTAAATTGATGCATATGCCTATCCAACCACCAGTGCAATACAGAAAAATTATTGAGGGCAAAGAAATTAATTGTCATTTTTTTGAATAGTAAATAATCTTCCTCTGACATTTTAGAATAGGGAGTGCTGTATCCTGGATTGGTGCATCATTGCTCTATAGAAATTATTTAGTTTTCAAGTTTCACATCCAACATCAGCCGGATGTTTAAGCTGAAGTTGTCAGCTTAAACATCCGGCTGAAAGGATATAGGTGCTCATTAAAAGTTAAATGAGTTCTCCAGCTCAGCTGTCATTAATCATTGTCCCATAGCTGATAAGCCCATTTGTGACCTAGTGCCTACTAATTCATTTCTTTTGTATCTTGCGAACAATTTAATATTGGTTTGCCATTTTTTATTAATATACCATAAAATGTATACTTCAGGAACTGCAGAAACACATGCTTTATTACCAAAGGAGCTAAAGTATTTCATAACAAAACAGATTTGTAGACATATTGGAAGAGTCATTGCTTTTTGTTATGTAAACTAATTTCAGCCTCTAAGATCCATTATGATCTAATTTGTAAGAGAGAGAATATAGTACATAATTTTTCACAGAGCAGTGCAAGTCTTGTAGCAAATCATTTTTAAGAAGTACAGCAATACTGTACATAATCTTTACTCTTGCAGAACTAAGAAGCTGCTTATGTGTTTCAAGGTAGTCGTTTTTTCTTCTAACGAGGAAAAAGACTGCGTTGCATTCAATGAAACATTAAGGTTCACTGCAATTTGAAAAATCTGTTGCAGCACCCAGAATATTGAATCACATAAAGTAGATATGCTGTGTTGACATGAATAAAAATTCTGGCATCAGTTTAACATCAGAAAACGAGTCGGAAGAAACTGCTGACGCGAACCTGCAGGGACCTTGGGTTTGCCAATTACGAGTGCTGCTAATGAATAACTGTTTTTTTCTGCTACAGTGGAGCTTTAAAGTTACTTCAATTATACATAGAGTTTTACACCAGTGCATCAAGATACCAATGTAGTTCTGGAAAAAGTGAGATTAAAGTGAAACCAATCATTTGACATGAATGTTATTAAGTTTTCATTAAGCTATTCCAGAAACATCATTGGTGAACGGTGAACTAATGGTCTGTTGTTATTGTCAAAACAGGTGAATGGTGAGCACTTTTTGCTCTTGGACTCACCTGAGCAAAAAGTGAGATGTAACAAGAACAAAAAAAAAGCAAAAACAACAAGAAAATTTTAATGCCTAAGCCTTCAATGCAAACAGCCATATGTGCTTTTTTTTTGTTTTGATTTAAGTTCTCCAACATCATTTTTGACTTTGTCACCATTTGATATATTGATAAGATTGTGCAAAGAGAAACTGGTAGTGAGATGGAAAACATGGACATTAATAGCTGAACATTACATAGGGTACAGTGCCAGAGTAAATAGTCAACAACATGAATGGCCTATAGTTTGCTCCTCCAATTTCAGGTTATTGCTCCAACTGTTGCCTTTAAGGCCTTCATTTCACATTTTCCTCAAACATCTTTTAAGTAACTTGCTGTTTCTAAGAGCATTTATTATTTGTTAATGACATAGATGCATCCAAGCAGAACTCTTTGTTTTAGACAAATGTCAGTAGAAAAGAGATGACATCCCATCCCCCCCTAAGGTCTTTGTGTTGTGTTCACAATGATCCATGTCAGATCAATCTCTCTATTCCCTGCTTCATTGGTGACACCCTGCCTGATTTTTTCAGTTTTCAGTGACTTCAGCAATGTCTCAAAATCATTGCTTTCCCTCTTGAGAAACAGGGAAAGATAATTCTATTCTAAAATGTGACGCTGCTGCCGTTTCCATTCTGTTTCGTTTCCACTACACTAATGACTCACATATGTGCCATTGCATGAGCACCATATGACAAAATCTATCTCTGAATGCACCCAACAAGACATAAAGAGGCAGAGCTTCACTTCATCAATCCATCAAAGATTGAATGACACTCCTGCACGACATCCACCTAAAGGAGCCATGGATTTAGAAACATTAATGGGGCTTATTAGATAATCTGGGGGAGCTACAGCTCAGGTGGGAAGATCTGATGACAGGACCAACATCAGTTCTGTGGTCCTGATAGTCCTGATAGTCCATATAGTCGCAACCATGCAGCTATATGGACGATTAACAGAAAGCACTTTTCCTCAGATCATGTAGAGGACAGAGCAAACAGAAAGTGTACTTCTGGGTCAACATGCAAAACATAATGTGTAAAAACTACCTCTGTAAATTATCCTCATGGTGACTCATGGTGGTGACAGCGTCGTGCTGTGGGGATGCTTTTTCTTCAGCAGGAGCAGAGAGGATTGACAGGGCTGAGATGAATGGAGCTCAATACCGAACAACCCTGAAAGAAAACTTTTTAGATGCTTCAGGACTTTAAAACTTATGTTCCCAGCTGATAGCTTCCTTTCTGACTGAAAATGACTTTTTGCACTGAGGAATAGACAAAAACTTTCTTTCTGTAGATGCACAAAAGTGTAATTGCAGAGGAATGTAGTTAAAGCATTGAGTTCAGGTGGCTGAATACAAATACATGCTCCACTTTTCAGAATTTTCCATCCACCATTCCCTTTCCTTAACAACTATTCGCTCCCAGGGTACTGGTCTGTCTCGTCTATTCCCAATAAAATGCATTGAAGTTTATATGATCTGGAGAGGTTTTAGGTTTTGAAAGGCATTGTAAATGTTGTAGTAGTTAAATCAGCTAATTTGTGGTACCTGAAAACATGACTAAACGGGTTTTTAGGTGTCTTAAAAAAATCCTAAGAATCAAGCACCGTGATGCCGTGGTGTATATTTTGGGTTGGTTGCATGACCCAAAACCTCTCCAATAGTTTCATTAACTATTTTCCAAAACAGACATGTCTGAAAATATCATAAAAAAACACTGTCATATTTCTGAAGAAAAAAAAAGGAAAAACAGGAAAATATCCGCTGCTCTCCAGAGAGGAATCCACCAACTGACTGAGTCATCTGCTACAGGCGGAAAACAAGTACAAGATGACTATTAAAATAAGTCAGGATCACGGATGAGGCAGATTAGCTGCATTTATGGTCTTGGTAGCTCAGGCGACAGAGTGTGAGGGCTGCAGTGATGTCATACCTGGAGAATAACAAGGCCCAATATGACAGCACAGTCAATTATAATTGGTTTTAAACCAATGCACCATAAGCAGTACCTTCCTTCAATTGAAGCATTACATCTGATAATGACAGCTCTTTGGGGTGTTACAGACATTCAGAGACTTCAAACTGTCCCCTGCAAGCCAGCAGGAATGGAAAGTCCACTTATCTAATGCAGAAACATCAACGATCCAATAGAAAGCTCAAGCTAAGTTCACCTTAACTCTAAAGCGAGTCTCCCATCTGTCTTTCCATAATTTGATCACATTAGACCAAAGTGGGATAATTCATTTTGGCAGAAGAAGAAGAAGAAGGGCCACTCTTAAGAGTCTTTAGTGTACTACAGCATGGTCAGAATAATGTGTCATCTGTCAAGACACTGCTGGAAAAAATGATAAAAAGACTCAGTGAGTTACAGAGAACACAGAGGAGGATACAAACAGCTAACTGTAGCTCAGAGGTAGGCAGATTAAAAACAGTTAAGAAATAAGCAAAATTAAGCTTGACACAATGGTAGTAGAAGATGTGAAAGAAAACTAAGGAAAACAAGACCAGACTGGACATAAATGACTAAAGCAGACCACAGAAAATAAGGACCATAATGTGAAGACAACCAGAACTTCTCAAAATTTACTACCGGTACCTCAATCAATAAACAAATAATAAAATCCAAAGTCAATGAAATCCAGATGATTCCTGTTTTACTGTTCACTATGCAGCAGTAGCAGCATCAGATGGAAAAGCCCCCACCCAGTGTCTATTGATAGCACATCTAATTAGCTCCTTATCTGTGGGCCCCAGAGGCTGACAGACGACAGATTAGAAATCAAAAGGTATGTTGCCTTGCATTATGTTAGATAATACTGACAGCTTTAGGAAAGAGATGTTGGCACAACTTCTGCTTTTTTCCCCTGTTTTGCATTTTCTCCAGGGTTCAGTTTCTGAGTTTATTGCCTTGTAAAACTCAGGAAAACAGCAATCAATAGACATTTTTTCCCTTTACCTTTCTCATCATATTCTCTGTTGTTGCTGTTCTGGTCTTTGCCAGTACGCAGTATGTCTTATGGAAAAACAAAATTGTTTATATTTTTTTCCGATTGTCTCTAATTACAGGGTAAAAAATGTGCTCAGGGGGCTCAAATATTTGCATACATCACCACTGATGTTAGGACAAATTTCTATTGTGGAGAGCCAACACACCTTTTATATTTGTCCATATTTTGACACTCTAGCTGTTGATTTGAGGCGATTTCAGCACTCAAACCACTTTGTTTACTGCACCTGTACAAATGGCAGCAGAGTAGCCACTAAGCATGATGCCACCTCCATCATGCTTGACAGTTTTTATTTTTATTTGGATATGCAACCTTTTTAATACTTATCACATGCTTATGACCGGGGCCAAATTAAGGAGCATTTTCCTTGTGTCTTAGAATAAAGTTTTTCTCGGAAGGCATTTGCCGAACCCATGTGGATGACCACAGATTTCAGTAGACCTTAAAAGTGTCTCCCTCTCATTCAGTGTTGTTGTTTAACCAAACTTACCGTGAACACTGACACGCCACCTTCCAGTTTAGTAATAGTTCGAATCCCAGGGATTTCTGTGCCGCTCTTTAACTTCCTGACTAATTACCCTACACTTAATAGTGACGGTTTGAGTCAGATGTCAAATAGAGGTAGAATGTGTAGTGTGTTTAAAAGCATGTCTCTGAGAAAACAGCTGCTTTATGTACAATCTACCTTTTCATATGTTGAAAGTGGCCAAGCAGCCGTTCACAACCATGTCAAATAGATTTACACCACAATGAAAGATTGCTTTCAATGTATCATTAAAAGCCTGAGTGTATATAAACTTTTAAACAGCACTGTATTAAGATCAGTGCATACCTAAAGAAATCATTAGTTTTTCTGTACCTGAGGCCCAACAGAGGTTTCGAATTCATCATGTTGATCTTTTTGGAGTTTGCTGGTCCTCTTTGAGTGCCAGTATTTCCCCTAAGGGCTCTGTCAGGCTGCAGCCTCCCTCTTCACACTGTCTGCCAGAGACTTCAGAAAGCCTTTCACAAGGGCCACTTGCGCACATGCAGCAGACTTGCCATATTTTCTGTTGATGTCTTCATATCATCCTCACTCCACCGCTCTGAGATTGAATTACAGTGCTGGTGTATCACTTGCACAGGGCACTCACTGTCTCCCACTGTAATCATTATCACTCTGCCCAGCCTATGTTTTGCAGCTTAAATCAAACGGCTGCAGCATCACGTCTACTAATCTTTAGCTTAAATATTCCACCAACAATTATGTCTTTAGGGGTAAACATCCTCTGTCTCCAGCGCTAATGCTCCATCCCAGATCCATATTTCTCCTTGAAAAAGAAGAAGAAAAAAAATAATTAAATTACAGGAGCTAATAAATATAGCTATCAGGAACAGAGCTAACTGTATAACAGTGAAATTGAGTCACTCCTACTGTGTCTCTTTCTGTCATAAGCGTGGACTTGCAGACTGGAAGCAATTCTTGGTGTTTCAATTACAGCTGCTCAATTAATTGACCATACCACGCTAATTTGCTCAACCATATCTCCACAGTCCTTACACAATGCAAAGAAATTTGAAAGACTTACACACTTTCTCCTGCATATTTGTTTTTCTTCTCTGGTTACTAATGCACCATTGAAAACACTGCTCTTTTCACCGTATGCACAGCAGTCTGCCTCTGTCACATCTACCTGCACCAGGCATACATGTAAGTATACTTTGAGCTTGCTGGAAGTAGAAAGCCCAAGATAACAAGCTTCTGGGTTTGTAATCCCCCCCCCATGTTTTGGCTGAAATCCTGTATTTCTGAGGAATTAATTTGTTTAAACCAGCTTGGCAGGATGAGATGGTACTAATTAGGCAGTGAATTTGGCAAGAGGAATTGGGCATGTGCTCCCACTGAAAGCTGCAATGTCTTTCGTTCTTGTGTGCAAATTTACAGACAACAAGCAGACTTTTTTTCCCCCTGAAAGCAACACTTGATTTGAAGTTGTTTGGCTGCTGATTTCAGTAGTTATCTGCTGTGGTCATCATATGCTATCTTTTATGACTCCATCACCGTTGCCTCTGGAGTGCTGACATCGAGTAAAAAGGGCTGTTTTTATGAGAAAGCATTGAGACGATAGTTAAGCAAAAGCTAAAAAAGATCTCGAGGAGAGTGTTGCTTTAATTTCAAATAGACATTTTACATCTTCTTCATGAGATCAGTTCTGAATGCGGAACACATTTATCTCCCCCCTCTGCAGTCGCACAGCATGACCGACACAGTAATGAGCGGCGGTTCGGGTCGCTGGGTGTCCAACGACCGGCAGAGGAGCATGCGTCCAAGGTGATCCTGTTTCTCACAATATTTATGCCTCTGTTCCTCCGCTGAGTGGCCACATTATGTTTAACTGTGTCATGCTTTGTTTCACCTGCATCTGTTTCTGCCGTGTGGTGTGTGGCACAGTGATAAAGAGCAGTAAGTAGTCCGGTTTTTCTATGTGCATTGCACGTTTCCATTGTGTGTGTGCTTTTGTAAAGCAGCTATTTTTAAATATTTAATGTGAGGGATTGATTTGTGAATCGAGCACCCTCTACACTTACTGAAACACCTGGTGAAGATGTGTTAAATTATAGAATACATGATCTTTTTATGGAAGTTGTGTCTTAGTAATAGCTAAAGTATATTCAGTGAGCAAAATTTCCACAATAAGTTAAATGTTTGTTGCAAAATCACACTTACTGGCACTCCTTACAAGTAATTTTAATGTGTGTATTTTTGTCAGTTGCATTTTACCTTTTGACGTTAGTCAGTGTGTCTATGAATCTGGGACTTTATAACAAAATGGTGAACTTTGTTTATATCCAAAGTTGAGATTGATTAATTTTATTTGTTACATTTTGTGTGTCTCTTGTGGTTTTATATCTGTTCTTCTGCTTCAGACCTGTGTAATTCCCTTTGTGTTAAACCTGACTGTATGAAAAGGGTTCTTTTCAAAAGGTTTAATTCAGTGGTTCCCACAGTCGGTCCTCGAGAGCCGGCATCCTGCATGTTTTAGTTCTCACCCTGGTGGTAGTAGCAACCTTTTCAGCTTGTCAATGTTCTGCTTAGGCCCTCTAACAAACCATCAATGGATCCAGGTGTGTTAAAAGGAGAAAACTTAAACATGCAGGATGCCGGCCCTTGAGGACCGATTTTGGGCACCACTGGTTTAATTGATTGTGAATATACTTAATGTGTGTGTTTCATTTATCTTATATTACAGTAATTCCATTTATACTTGTGTCAATAAATCTTTGGATTATCCTGTCAACATGCATCTGCTAGGCTTCTGTCCTGATCTTCTCTGTTCCATGGAGCATTCATGTTCTGAATTTGAATTTGCATTATGATGCAGCATTGTATATTCCAGATTTTCTCCAAGGTCATGTCACCACAGTGACCCTGGCCAGGGTCTGGTCTGTTGTTACCCTTGTGCTCTGTCTGTGGACTCACTGGACTTATTCAAAGAAGCAGCTGATAAATCATCTGCTTGACAGGCATTTAGGTAGCACTATATACATAGATCTTTCATTTTATTTTAGCTTTGTAGTTTCATTTTAAGTTATTTTGATTTCTACCTTTGTGTCACTTTTGCTATTTTGCATAATGCCATTTTTTTTTATCTTGAAAGGCTTATTGTAAATAAATGTTTTCATTTTGTAGGAGGTGAGTTTGTGTTTAGGGCTTTTATACATCCTTACCAGAGGTGTGTGTAAGTGTGGAGGTTGCTTTGTAAATGTGTGATTTTGTAAAAATCTTAAGCTGAAGCAAACTTAGGGTTTTTACTTGGCCAACAGGGGGAATTGGACAATGCAGTCTGGCTCTGGTCCTGGTCCAGACCTAACAGATGAAGAGAAGGAGATTATAAACAATGTGATCGCCCGCGCTGAGAAAATGGAGGCCATGGAGCAGGAGAGAATTGGGTGAGAATTGCTAAAACATGCATTTAGTGTTTTTCTTTTGTGTGTGTGTTTTTCTTTTAGATGTGTGCAAAGTTTAATAAAACCTCAAAATGAGACAAATGAGTTGCATAATTGTAAACCCGGAATAATTACCAGTGGCATTGTGAGTTAGACTTAGCTGTGTTGATGCGGCAGGCGCCTGATAAACCGCCTGGATGACATGAAGAAGACCGTGTGTGGGGACGGTGTTTCTCGCTGTCTGCTGTGTGGGGAGCAGCTGGGATCACCTGGGGTCAGCTCCGTCGTGTGTGAGGACTGCAAAAAGGTAGCAATTGCAAAAGCACAAACAAAGATAAAATGTTCCGAAGATGCAAAAATTGCCTAACGTTGCAGTCTTTAAATATGTATTCGTGATATATGTCTTTAATGTTCCCTTCTTATGTGCAGAACATGTGCACAAAATGTGGCACGCAGTGTGGCAGTCGAACTCGCCCTGTTTGGCTGTGCAAGATTTGCAGAGAACAGCGAGAGGTGAGAGCTGGTAGACAGAAAAAACAAACCCCCCCAAAAAAGAAAAGAAAAAGACTGTTGGGCGTCCAATGATGGATTGATTATTTTCCCCTGAGTTTCACTGTTAAAAATGTCACTGTAGAATTTACAGTTACTTCCTGGCTCAGGGTTGCCAGCTAGTTACTGTAATTTGTACAGTCACCTCACTGTATTTTCATGCTGTAGTTTTTACAGCCATTTGTTGCAGTGTTTAACAACAAGGTCTCCTCAGGTATGGAAGAGGTCCGGTGCCTGGTTCTTCAAAGGCTTTCCGAAGCAGTTCCTGCCGTCGCCCATGCCGCTGTCTAAAGCGAAGGAGACAGCTCCTCAGGAGACAGCAGAGCCTCAGAGGCCGGCAGTGTCTGAGCCCAGGGAGGCAGCAGCTCAACCAAAACCACCAGGTACAGGCCCCTTCAGGCACCTCTTTGATTATCAGAAAATCACTTATGAGATCTTTTTTTTTATCTTTTAGGCCCTCATCAGAGTCAGGGTTCAGCCTCTGAGGAGCAAGTTTCAGGCAAGTGTTTTCTTTGTGTTATATATATCTATGTGGATATACAGTATATAAACTGCAACATTTGCTTTATGCCTCATGTTGGATCATGAACTCTTATCACCATCTGGCTAGAATGCTCTCCTTCAGATCCTGCTTAAGTCCCCACCTACAAACCTACAAAAGAGCTGCTCTGATTAATCGACTAATTGGTCAAATATCGTGGAGCTGCTTATTTCATGTGTGAGGAGTGTGGAGGAATTATCTAATAGAGAGACAAAATACCATTAATCTGCATAGACACTGAGAGTTTTTAAAAACCTCTGATTAGTAATCCTTGACTTTCTGTTTCCATGGGGCTTAAATCTGCTGTGGCACAGACGTCCATCTATTCTACAGACACAAGGTTGAATTAGGACCTATATTTGTCTTGCCACCACACATTGGTAAGTGGGTGGTACAGGAGAGAAAATGTCTAAAAATCTTAGTTTTTCCTTAAATAGCCTGGAGAAAACCTATATGTTTATTCGTACGCTGTTAAGCAAAGAGAGCATTAGAAATTGACAAATGGGATTGTACAATGTATTCACATCAGGGGTGTCAACAATTTTACTCTTTTGACTTCGGTAAAAGAAAAAAGTCTTCTTTGTCCTCTTCTTTAATGCTAAGCAAATGTCCTCCCGTGAAAATTTGCTGCCACATTTGCACAGAATATTTGTTATTATCCTGCTGTTGGGCTGGAAATGGAAGTGAGATTCCTCTCATATTCTACCAACTAAGCTATTAGTTGAATTTGGCAGCTGGAAACTTTCCTTTTCTACCCTTTTCCCTTTGACTTTTAAAACACACTGTTATTGTATTACAGCACTTTCTTTTAAAGAATGGTCTGACCTTTCTGAGTCACATAGATTTGCACCTGCTTTCTCAAGAAAAAATGTCTCACAATACTTAAAATGTGCACAACAATACCCACTCCCACGTAACTGCTCATGCAAATAAGGAATATAAAACTCAAACTTGTGTTTCTGACACCCTCTGAAGTTTGACTCCCTGGGCGATGAGCCATATTGCCCCCATCAAAAACCACCTGCCACCACTTCTAGATCTCCAGTTTCCTCAAATACGTGTGTTGTTTTGCAATTACAATGAACTTCAAGGTGACTGAAAATGCAGCATTGTGTTAAATTAAACAACAACATATAGTGTTAAAAACTGAAATAAAAAGTATACTTGCTGGGTTTCACTCAAAAAGGCTAAAGAAAAAAAAAAGTGGCTGCACAACTTGCCACTTTATTTTAAGATGTGCTGAGTCATTCCCGGATCTCATACATTCTGAGAGAAAACACAAACACGCACGCACACCCCCACACACACACATACAGAGACACAAGCAAAGTATTTCTCTGATGCTGTCTGAAACAGAGAAATTTGTATAAGCAATATTATTTTTTACCTATGCTTTTAAGTGCCTGTCAACCAAAACAAATCACCAAGCAGCATTCTTAGTGCATTACAAACCAAAAGACAGCAACACAAGGACTCACCCCTTTTTTTATTATCGAGTTTCACATGGCTCATGTTTCTTTAGTGCAGTTGGTTCTACCATTTAACCCCATCTTACAGTGCTCTGTTTTCAATAGTCCAACCTGTTTTTCTTATTCCCCAAGGTGGCAAAGCCACCCACTGATACTGTCGACAGGGATGAAGTCTTTCAATTAGCCGGTCAGGAGTTGCATGCTGGGATATGGAGCAAGCCTCCATGTGATGCTGCCCTTATGGGTCAAACAACTTAATTTCAGTCTCAGTGGGATCTACCTGTGTTGTGTGATATGTAGCAGAAAGATGAGAGATTGTCTTGCAGGCTGCTCGTTGCCCCTGCTTGTTGTTGTGTATGTAGGTCATCCCCTTTGCAACGTAAACCCTGCGGCATTAAAATCCCCAGGAAGACGTGGCAGTTTTACAGATTGCGCTGCAGCACAGGGATGAGGTGGGGTGATTTTGCATTTTTGGAGTCTTTCTGTCTCACTTGTACACGTTTACTTTTAGGTGCACAGACGCAGGCCCGCGCTGGTTACCCACCTGTGGCCCCCAAACCAGCTATGCGTATGGCTGCAGGGGGGATTGGCCCTGAAGAGGCGGGTCAAGGAAGTCCAGTAATGATGAAGAAGATGGTACCGGTGCACAGCTCCAGGGCACAACCTGCTGCTTCAGCCGCAATGTCCCAGCAGGGCGAGAAACAAAGTATTTCTCTATAGAGTTGCAAGAGAATGTATATTTCTTAAAACGTTTCTACATTTTGTTGTATAATACACAAAGAGAATAATGCTTTAAATTATGATTACATGTGAAAGATTGACAAAACTCTTCCAATAGCCAGGGGATTAAATTGAGGAGAATCTTAAAGTAGTGTTAGGTTACTAAACAATTTGCAAATGTAGCTGTAGCTGCTGAGTTCAGGTTGGAGATTTATTGACAAGAAATTACTAATAGTACGCTCCATAAATCTGGTCTTTATAGAAGAACAAAAAGACAAAAGCGATTGTTGAAGCTTTTTCGATCAAAAACATTTTAACAGACTGAGTCACATAGAACCCCTTCTTTGATTTCACCTGCACAATTCTTGCATCCATTGAACTTGTGAGTTTGTGGATAGTTTCTGCTTGAATTTCTTAGCAGGATGTCAGAATACCTTCCCAGAGCTGCTGTTTTGATATGAATTACATCCCACCCTCAGATCTTCTACTTGAGGAAACTTCGAAGGTTATCAATAGGGTTGAGGTCAGAGGAGGATGGTGACCACACCATGAGTTTCTCCCCTTTTATGTCCATAGCAGCCAATGACACAGAGGTATTACTTGCAGCGTGAGATGGTGCATTGTCATACCTGAAGATGATTTTGCTACTGAAGGTTCTTTTTGAACCATGAAAGAAAATGATCAGTAAGAAAGTCCTTATGCTTTGCTGAGGTCATTTTCACACTTTCAGGGACTCTAAAGGGGCCGACCAGCTTCTCTCCCTGTGATTTAGGCTCAAAACATGACTCCACCACCTTCTTGCTGACATTACAGCCATGTTGGGACGTGGTGGCCATCCACCGCATATCCATTACTCCATCCATCTGGACCAATCAAGGTTGCACAGCAGTCATCAGTGAAAAAGTCTGTTTGAAAATTAACCTTCATGCATGGCTGGGCCCACTGCTACCATTTCTGCTTGTGAGCCTGGTTAAGGGTGGCCGAATAGTAGGTTCATGAACAACAAGCCTCTGGAAGATCCTCCACCTTGAGGTTCCAGAGGCACCAGCAGCTTCAAATAACTGTTTGCTGCTTTGTAAGGGCCTTTTAGCAGCTGCTCTCTTAATCCGTTGAATATGTCTAACAGAAATCATCCTCACTATGCCTTTATCTGCACAAACCCATCTTTGTTTTGAATCAGCCACAAATCTCTTCGCAGTACGATGATAACACTTCATTGTTCGCTAAATAGCTAACGTTTTCATATCTTGTCCAATGCACTACACTGTCTGATGATTTTCGGCAGCAGAGAGATCCTTTCTCTTTCCCATATTGCTTGAAACCTGTGGCCTGCGTAATAATGTGGAACATCCTTCTGACGTAGAATCCAGGTCTCTGAGATTAATTACAGTGATTCAAGGAGCCCTGAGACACAATACCATCTATGAATTTACCAGCACAACAAAAAAATAAACCTTTATGACACTTAAATCCAGTTTGCATAATAATTTGGAACACGGTGTAAATTCAGGGCAATCCTGAAGTTTGTGTTTGTAATCTGCAAAACTGTGGAGTTTTGAATGCTTTTGCACAGCACTGAAAGTGCCAGTCACTAACTTGCTTTAGCTGTGGTGTCATTTCCCTTAATAGGTCCTGTGGCAGGAGATGTAGGTGCTTTCGCCTCGGAGCAGAGAGCACCTCCTGCTGTAAGAGAGGACAGGAGGCAGCCGGCTGTCTACAGCGCGCCCCCTCCACGACAGCAACCTCCCCCGGCTGATGATGAGGAGGAGGCCAACGACTACGACTCTGATGAAGCCAGTGAGTGCACCATCTGCGCCTCATTTCATACAGCGTGGTGGCAGATGTGTTCAGTTTAGGTTCATTTTCTGTACAGATGACATGTGGGCTTTGCTACAGGTGAATAGAAAATGTTTTATTTTTTTGCTCTAGCTGTAAAGAAGATGTCGTGTGCTGATCTCCTTTTTTGACATTCTTGCCACGTTCATTGTGAACATCTGTCTTCAAATAATATATCTATTTTTCTTCCTAGTGAACAAATGGGAAAACACAATACAATATGTCATCACAATATCAAAGAACTAAAGCCAAGGAGAATAATAATAATAACTAAATCAGCAGTGATTCATAAATTATTCAGATATTTTCCGTAAGCTCTATTTTAAGGAAAGATAATGGTGTTAAGCCATCAGTGGCTTTAGCCTGAAGCCATGAAAAGACTCCATTCTCTCCCAGGGGAGTTCTGTTTTACTTATTTTTATTTAGGTCCAGGTCTTTGGAACTGTGCAAATAATTTTGAATTCAATAGGGCTATTGGGTTATAAATCCCCTGGAGCTGGATCCGTTCCCTGGTGTAAAGAGGGAACATGGCAGAAATAGCAACATTTTTATGGATCAAGTCTCTGAGGGGACAGGATGGTTTGATTAGTTGGGTCCTGGGGTAATGACAGGTTTGCGGTTCTCGTAAATATTGGACATATAAATGTTATGGTTAATAAAGCATAATAAAAGTAATACACATGATGTGTAATAATGAAATATGAATTTGCTGGTATTACAACAATCTAATATGTCCATATCTCAAAGTTATGTTCTTTAATCGTGGTTTGTATGTTTGGCTGTTATCTGAATTTTCAGTGAGTCGATCACTTGGTACCAACAATATTCGTTGGATCACTATGAAATTTTGTCCAAACAGAGTGCCATATATGAACATGGATGATTTATGTTATTTTCTTATAAAGTATAAATTGGACTTCATACAGTTCTTCAAAGCCTGAAAACAGGTCTGATGATGACATAATTTCATGGCAAAGAAAAGAGAGAATTTGTCAAACAAAGATCAGAATCATAATACTCAGCAATACACACTTTCTTTTAATATAAAGGCATTTTCAAAAGCTCAGTAATGTTTACCATACTCACTGTCTTCAGGATATGGTAAACAATGCAGTAGGTTAAATTCTTAAATGTGAATTTAAGCATTTTTCCACACTTGCGTCCTGTAGCGTTTCAGCCAGATAACACAAGCTTGATTCCCTCCTCCAGCCTCTAGCTCTCTGTCAAGAAATAAAAACTCCTCCAAATAAAACCTGTGTGGGCAGCATAGGAATCTCCTATATATATACTTTTATTTTTTTCCACTGAGAATCATCTTCTATAGTGGGTGGAGAAAACTCTGTGACTTATCAGCAATTATGAAGTGAAGATTAAAACTGGGTTAGATTTATTTTTGTCTTTATTGATTTATCTTCCCCTTTAATCCACCGCATGAAACCTGTTATTTATACAGGAATGTCTATATTTATACTTTTAACCACTTCTGTGCAGACTCACCGTCTCCTTCTTGTTTGATGCAATGTGTGGTCTGGGTCTCTTTCAGCAACTCTGGGCTCTCTTGAGTTTGGTCTTCTCTACGATCAGGAAAGCAACAGTCTCCAATGTAGCATCCTCAAAGGAAAGGTACTGTTGGCCTCATTCTCGTGCACAAAGGGACAATTTCAGTCAAGTGGTTTATGCTGAAAAGCTCCTGAATGGCACTTTAGCTTAATTGCTCCCTACGATTTGTGATCTGATGAGCGTAATGATTCGTTTCTCCTCAGGGCCTGAAGCCCATGGACTCCAATGGGCTCGCAGATCCTTATGTGAAGCTTCATCTGCTTCCTGGGGCTAGTAAGGTAAAAGCCTCAACTCGAGGCTTTTCCTGACATTCAAGGGCCCTATAAACCCTGGAAAGTCTGGAAAAGTCTGGAATTTGATTAAAGTATTAAGTATTTGTATTCTCCACTGATCCATCCACTTTTGTACAAGTATCTACATGAAGCTTTCAAGTTAAAACAATTGGTAATTTAAGTAGAAAAATGTTGAATTTTATCAAGAAAATTATATAGGAGTCCTGCTTTTTAAAATTTAAAATCTTAATTTCCTGTTGTTCCTTAATTACACTAAATAAGGGCGGATTTTAGATCTTGCTCTGATAGGAGCTATCTATGGTAGCTCAAGCCTGACACCTTGTGGTGGTTTGGATGTAACAAAACTAAACCTGCAATCTAGATAATCATTTCAAGAAAGTGTTAATTACTTTTCTCAATCTACGTGACATCCATCAGTCCAACAAGCTGCGTACGAAGACCCTGAGAAACACCCGCAATCCTGTGTGGAATGAAACGCTCACCTACCATGGCCTGACCGACGAAGACATGCAACGTAAAACTCTCAGGTGAATTTCTGGTCTCACACAGATGAACATGAACTGAGCAGCAACCTTCTGTGTTAATTTACACGCTTCATTGATTTTGCCAGGCTCTCTGTCTGCGATGAAGACAAGTTTGGGCACAATGAGTTTATTGGCGAGACCCGGGTAGCGCTGAAGAAGCTGAAGATGAATCAGAAGAAGAACTTCAACGTCTGCCTGGAGAGGGTTGCGCCTGTGAGTTAAGCCAAGTTTTAAAAGGAGAAAAAAAAGCTAATGATTTCCTCTGCTTGTTTGAATCTTTTATCTGGCCTGTCATAATCTTGTTTTTCGACACAGACGAAGAGAACTGCGACAGCCGGAGGAGCAAGAGGGATTGCACTCTACGAAGATGAGGCAATGATTGTTCTGAAGCATGTCTAAACGTGACCGAATGCCTCAGGAGTTTATGCAGATGTTAACATTCAGTCCTGCTCAACTATGTTCCCCCCATGCTGTGTCTCAGCCAGGGAAGGAGGGCACAGATGCAGAGGAACGCGGTCGCATTCTGATGTCCCTCATGTACAGCACCCAGCTGAATCGCCTCATCGTGGGAGTCGTACGCTGCGTTCACTTGGCTGCCATGGATGCTAATGGATACTCTGATCCATATGTCAAAATGTAGGTTGGGGCAATGAAAAAGGAATATATATATATTTTTACTCTGTAATTAAGTGACTCCAGTAAAGGCATAAATTACTTTGTGCACTATGTGTATAATTTGCAGATGCCTGAAACCTGACATGGGGAAAAAGGGCAAATGCAAAACACAAATCAAGAAGAGGACTTTAAACCCAGAGTTTAACGAGGTTTGAAAGCAAGAAAGTTAAATGATCTCAGATTATTTATATATCAGATTATTTTTTTTAATCAAGTGAGTCAATTCATGCCCATTTTTAAAATCTTAAGAACCTTTTTTTATGTCTGGATCATATTTTAGGAATTTAGCTTCGACATCAAACACAGTGAACTGGCCAAGAAGACATTAGACATCTCTGTGTGGGATTATGATATTGGGAAGTCCAATGACTACATAGGTGAATATCTGATCTACCTTGGAAAAGTATTCGTACCTCCCTGAATTTCTGTTCATTTTTCCTTGGTTAAACATGTGATATAATTTTCCTTTTGCTTCACAAAATCCAAATAAAATACATAGACATTTGTGGTTGTAACATGGTAAATTGTTAAGAAAAAGTTTGAGGGATATGAACACTTTTGCGATGCTTGACATATCACTGCCGTGATGCAGTAAGAACTGTAATTCCTCACCTGCTCGCTACCTCCTTCTCACATGAGCCCCTCCTCTCTGACAGGTGGCTGTCAGCTGGGCATCACCGCCAAGGGGGAGAGGCTGAAGCACTGGTACGAGTGTTTGAAGAACAAGGACAAGAGGATCGAGCGCTGGCACACCTTGCTGAACGAGAATCACATTGTCAGCGATTAACCATACATACACACAGCATGGGCTCACACCTAATCAGATTGCATTCATGTCTTGTTGCACTTTTACAAATGTAGTTTTTTGTTGTTGTTGTTTTGTTTCCATATAGATTTTAGTATAACCAAACACGCAGGCACTGTTTCTTCCTTCTCCCATATAATCCCATATTTTTATAGTAGCAGTTTGGTCACGATACACAATTTGCTTCTGGCACAAATTACGTTGTGTAAATGAATCTGAAGTTTCAGTAACGCGACCCAGACGAACTGTTATGAAAAATACTGCAACAAAAAAAAAGAAGGCCTTCAGAAATGCTTCGTAGTGACACATTTACTTCACTGAAGTAAATGAAACATGAATTGCACTGGAACAGATCAGGAAAAGCAATATGTTACGGCATCAGAACCATAGCCTAAACCCACGAAGGCCTCAAACTGGGCCCACAACTCAAATTCATGACTTAATTGCCATATGAAACATATAGAGCTCTATACGCATGCCAGGCCACAGCTGCACCTTAAAATAACTCAGCTGTATGAACATATTGTATATTTCCACAAAGAAATGTTTACATAATGATACATTGCTCAGGATAGGATAGACATCTGATACAACAGATGATTCATACATGAGTGAACCATGAGCTAGAAAAATCTGCAAAGAGTTGCTGTTAATTTGTGGTTTAAAAGACAATATATATATATATATTCTAGCACACTTATATAGTTTGACAGGAGTTTTTCTGTAGTGTTATTCAAGATGTGTGTGCTATTTTACGTTTGTAGGGCGAAATAACTATGTGTTAAGAGAAACCGGAAAGCGATCCAAGATTCTGATCTTTCATTTAGTTTCTTTGGGGGAAAAAAAAAAGAAAAGAATAAAAAACGAATAGAATCACGTCCTGCTACCTCTGCTCGTTCAAAGCTCGCGGTTCACTCTGACACCTCAGAGGGTTTTTTACTGCACTGTTTATATTGAATACACATGGTCAAGTCTGCTACATGTTTACAGAAGAGAGAAGTCGGAGCAAGTCATGTCTAAAGTATGTGCAGTCTATACCTGCATGCACTGTGCTTGTGACTCTCATGTGCCTGGGGCATTCTTAGCCCGCTTTTACCCCGAACATACCCGCCTCTTTCCTGCTTCCCCCTGTCTCGCTCTCTTCCACACCCTGATTATCCAAGGCTTAAGTGAGTGTTTGTTTGCTAATAAAAGCAAATCAAGGGAAGCACACCTTGCACAGTGGAATGACCTCTATATATACAGTAAATTGTCTGCAAGTTATTCCAGTGTGACAACAAAGACAAAAAAAATTCTATGCATGGAAATGTCTTGTGATTAAAGATGTAAATATATAGATAGATATGCCATTATCTATCTATATATATATTTACACCTTGTTAGAAATAAATACTATTGTACCTTCATTAATGTTTACAGTTTTCACCATGACATTTCTACTGATATGGAGGCCATACGCTGCATGACTACGATTACTATGGTTTAATTTGGATGAGCTGGTTCGCTAGTACAGATAGGATTGACAGAAAGTCAACTGAGCGCATCAACATAAGATGTCTATGAGTAGCAGGTTAATCTTAGCATTTAACCGAGAGATCTTGTACATGCACATTCGAAGCTTACCAGTGTCTTGTTTTCTCAGTAAAGAGCAATGCCCAGATGTGGCAATGACCTAGTTCTACACTGTGCTACGTCAACAACTGTGATCATGATGAAGTGATCATCAATCGCTTGTAAAAATAAAATCAACAAAAAAATAATAAATAAATAAAAAAAGGCTTCTCTCCGAGCTGAAGTTATAGCCGCTTTCTACCTGATTCTGTCAGTTCTGTGGAATGTTCCCCAATCTCTGTATTTGTACATAGATAGTGCATGAAGTTGAAATCTGTATGTTTGCTAATAACTTTGCATGGAAAGGTTTTGCAGAAAGTTTACACAGACAAATAAAATCTGATGAAAATTGATATTTGTTCTTTTCAGATTTTTATTTTTTATTTTTTGCCTCTGCAGAGCATAGATGCATCACATTGCAGTAGTCGCTGCAATATAATTATGGCTGCACATTAAAACTTGGATGCTACATAAGTAAATACATTTTCATCACAGTTGTTGTGGCCTTCAGAATTGTCCGCAGTGACATTGATATCGCATGTTTTCCTAATATGCTACAGGTACTGTGGGTAGAAATGAAGGATATTCCTCTTCCATTGTTATGTGCGGAGATAAAATAGTGCACAAGAAATAGTAAAAATGCCTCTAATATATGCAAATGTTTTTATTTTCAAGAGGATTATCCAGGACGAATTCATGATATATTTGAGTTTCTAAAAGCCTCACCAAAAAAATGACTCTTCTGCTTAAAGCTGTCATGAAAATGTCCACTTGCTTATCTTCCAAAATTAAAAGAAGGCAGAGGAAAAGTGAACAGCTTCTCCTCTTATGGGCTCTCAAATTCATCCAATGTCTCAAGAGTACAAAATGACGCAAACAAATTAGATGAAGTAGTTATCATCAATGTAATACATTCCTTCCTCTGTCCTCTGTCCTTCCTCTATCATCAATGTAATACATTCACATTAAGGTTTCAATGACTTTATTTACCATCTTACATATTTAGAGTTTCCATCTAGTTGAGTTCATTCCAAATTCACAGCAATGCAATCTTAGCGTCTTGATACTATTTTGGGCCCAATTTAACTTAAAAGCAAATGAGGTTATGCTGTGTCCCAGAAATAGGACGCATACAAAAATAGCCTCATCTAGAGGACTAAATAAGGCCTTACACACGATTTCATATTTCAAGGGAATGTGATCAGCTGAGTGTCAAATTTCTCAAAATCCACGAACCAATAAGAACACCTTCCATTTCCTGAATTATGTAAGAGACATAAACATTTGCAAAAAAAAACCCCTCCTCAGATCTCTCAGTCATTGCAAAAGAATGTATGCATGCGGACATTAACTTAAATGACGTGCTCGCCCACACATTGGAATGGAAAGCGGATTGTTCCTTCGAGCTGTTTTCGTCTTACCTTGGCTCGGTTTCTCCAAAACGCAACACACACCTG
Organism: Phalloptychus januarius; assembly: GCA_902982915.1. NCBI lineage: Eukaryota > Metazoa > Chordata > Actinopteri > Cyprinodontiformes > Poeciliidae > Phalloptychus > Phalloptychus januarius. Next base: position 18,323,765 of record CADWAE010000482.1, on the reverse strand, counting down.
GGCCAGGTGTGTCCTGCCTCCGATCGAGTCCAGCGGACGGACATGCGCTCCTCACCTTTCTGCGCCACGGCGCCAGCGGCGCGCGCTTCTTGTATCTCACCAAATGGTCTGATGACCTGCGGCTTGCAGGCTGCGACATCTATTCAAATCCAGATGTTACCAGGGGATATCGGGCCTTCTGCAACAGAAATGAGACCCGTGATCAAGAACTTGTCAAGAAGTTTAACATCAGTCTGTTGCTGTTCCCGGATGCTCCGTGCGCTCTCGTTCGTTCCGTAGTTCCCACACCGAAACTCACCGGGCGGAGAAAGACTGATGAAACAGAGAGGAAAACCCGGAGGAAACGATCCTTGATCTTCCCCGGCACGTTGTGGTGTGGCACTGGAAGCAAAGCGGCCGGATACGAACAATTGGGTGAGGATGTAGAATTTACTGATGCATTTATTATTTTTTTATTAGCTTTTTTGTTTTTATTTCTCAGATAGTCTACGATAAGTGTGTTTGTTTGAGATATTACAGCTTTGTCTTCTGGCTCTGGTTCTGCTCTGCATCCCCAGAACCAGGACCAAACATGGAGAAGCAGCATTCAACTTCTATTCACCACAAATCTCGATCAAACTTCCAGAAAACTGCAAAAACATCTGAAACACTGAGTTCCTTTAAATCTAGACTGGAAACCTCAGCTGTTTAGAGTTGCTTTTGAAACATAACCACGAAACATTAATCAATAATCTGATGTGTAATACAAAAATGTAACGTTGACTGTGTGTTCTATGATTTTGAATGCTTCTGTTTTTATTATATAAAGCACTTTGAAATGCCTTGTTGCTGAAAAGTGCTATACAAATCAAAGTTGATTGATTGATGGACTGATTTGTTACAGTATATAGCCTACAGCCACATGTGTTCTGGGAGAATGGAAAAAATATGGGAAGATTTTCCATTTATTTCATATGTCTACTGTCTCCTTTTAATGAAATAAGTGAAAAAGTGCAAGGCAGTAGCACAGCTATTCTCTTCTTACAATTTACAATTTTTTATTTTTTCAAATTTTGTCACATTACAAAGTCATATACAGAGCAGTCCCAGCACCAAGCCAATAAAAAGCTGCAAAAGACTTTAATCTGGGGTGGAGGCTCACCGCAAGGCAGGCATATTCATCTGGCCCAGTCAAAGTCCAAATATATGCAAAATTGGGAATCTGTGGCAACACTTGAAAATGAGCGTCCTCTGTCTCTCCATATGCATTCTTACTGATCATTAGCTGATTTGTAAAATAAAAAAAATGGACAAAATACTAATTTTCTAGAGTTGTAGCTGTAATAAGCCCACAAGGTGGCGATAAGACGTTCTGAATACAAATGGAGACCACTCCATCCATCCATCCATCCATCCATCCATCCATCCATCCATCCATCCATCCATCCATCCATCCATCCATCCATCCATCCATCCAGCCAGCCAGCCAGCCAGCCAGCCAGCCAGCCAGCCAGCCAGCCATTAAAATAAAATGATTCTTAGATGAAAGGATGGAAAAAAAGGATGGGAAAAATATGCACCAGGTAACATCTATCTCTCCTTTTCATGTTCCAATGTGACAACATTTAAGTAGTTTGCAGTCGTGGTAGATGCTCTAATATTTTAAAAGAGAAATCAAACATCCTGAGCGTAAATCTTAAACTTTCTTCTTCATGCAAACAGCCTTTGACATCAAGGTCCCGCTCTCGTTCGCAGGTATGTTCGAGAGAGCAGATAAGTGTTGCCGTGAACACGACCACTGCTCAGACATCATCCCAGCTTTCACAGTGAATTATGGAGTCTTCAACCCCAATTTCTTCACAGTCTCACACTGCGAGTGTGACCAAAGGTGAGCCTCCGAATGCACCATTTAAAGTGAGTGGATTGCATACATGTGTGCCTTCTGGGAAAACTCCTGCAAGCAGTAAATTACATCCCCTTATACTGCTCTGGCAGTACAGAGGGATGCTTTGAGGTACGAGTTTGGAAGTTTTATGGTTCCACGTCCTCATATTTCATTTCTGGAATGTACTATATGATTTCTCTTAATGTCAAAAAATTTTAAAGACACGTTTTGTTTTTTTATGATCAATTTAACTCCATGGCAATCAGTCTTCCAGGCAAAGTGTTTCTTTCAAGAGTGAACATGTTTTCTATAATGTTAGTCATTCAATGGGCATTCCTTTCTTTCCACCCATTCCCTTATTTGAATTTTTTTTGCAGCAAGGGAAATGGCTGTTTTACTCTGACATCACATCTAATATTGATATCTGCACCACATCATTCCTCTATTTTTTTCATGTCAGTTTACAAGATAACAGATTATTATTCAGCTCAAGCAAGTATAATCTCAGAAAAAGAATAAAACAGGGCAACAGTAAGGAGCTCTTGCACGGTATTTGAGTGACTGAATATTTTCTTAACCTTTGCCTGCTCCACCTGCCAGGTTTCGACAGTGCCTTCTGGGCATGAATGACAGCATCTCAAGTATGGTGGGCTACAGCTTCTTCAACATCCTGAAGGTTCCCTGCTTTGAGCTGAAGCAGCTGAAGCACTGCACCCAGATGTACTGGTGGGGAATGTAAGGGAGGCAGACACACTGACTCTTGGAGCTTTGACTTTATAGGCAGAACATTTGCTTTTAGGACAAACAGGAATTTTCTTTATGGATATGTTGAACTACGCCTCATGTTTCTCTCAGACTTGCTAAGTAAATTCTAAATAAACCGATTCTAGCCAAGTTTCTGCTCTGTTGGCATATCTTCATGAGAAAAAAAAAAGTGAAATGTTTAACAGTCAAAGAAATAATGGTCAGAAAATGGCCTGAACAGTTTATCAGATTATTTTTTACAATATAAAACAAAAATTAAAATCACATGGATTTCTAAAATAATTAGAATCGTAATTGATCTATTAGGTGTCATGTATTAATAATGTTTCTGTGTTTTAGCAACACTATGACACAGCACTATATAGCATTTTCCCCAAACCCACTACGATAAATAACCAAAATTTTTTATTTTTTTTTCACCAAAAAAAGAGACAAAGATCAAATCTTTACAATGAGGGGATGGCTGCAATTTCCTTGAAGCAATGTTCTATAATGTGGAACAAAATATCAAGCTAGTAATTTCAAAAAGTACATTGATATCAGAAAAAAGAACACACTGAACTACTTTGAGATACATCTTGTAGCATTAGTGTTATTGAGTTGAGGAAACTCTTGGGGTGAAAGTTTTCCTTATTGCCCTTTAATATCAAAACACTGCGGGGTTCTGTAATATTATCTGTCACTGTGGATGACCTAAAGAGTCACATAACTGTAGTTTAGACAGAGAGTCTCTTTCCAGTTTGTGCAGTAGACATTTAAGTCATTACTGCCTGAGTTGTGGGTGCAATGTCTTATATTCCGCTGACGATTCTACCTTTCTTTCTCATATCAATAGGAACAGTAGAGACTTGTCTATATTTTATAATGCTGGGTGGATTTTTACCCTTTCCGTTGCTAATATGTGAAATAACAACAGAAGCTCCTCCACCAGAGGGCAGAAGAAACATGAGTGTCAAAAAATCTTCATTTGTGTTGCAGTATGGTGAGTCTTACTCCATTTCCAGAGGTCATTAGTCCTCGAAGCAGCCATCCCAGGTCTACTACTTACCTTGTCTCTTGAATATATCCTGTCTAAAAATGGCAAATAAAGACCACTAGAGCAGAAATTTGCACAGAAATCAGTCACTTTCAGAAATTGCACAGCATCCTTTTTACATCCCTGACTATTGATTATAAGCTGTATATTTTGTTGCGATTTTAATGTTAAGCTGTGTTACTGCTGCCATAAGCTTGTATTCTAACCTTAGTTCAGCTTTTAGTTTATTTTTAGTTCATGTTGTCCCGTGCCTCTGCTTGTAGGACCATTGTCCTGAAGACCGTTGTTTTGTTGTTTTATTCCTCTTTGTACTCTGTATATAGGTGAAATTAAATCTGGTGTGATTTGACTAGGCATACAAAATTATCTTTGGAAAACAAATACATTTGGTATTATAAGGATGAAAAAGTGGATTTATCCACCAAAGTGGTTCTATTTTTAAATTACTGCTGTTGCTTCTTTATTTTTTTAATCTGTCTAATTGAAGTGAAACAGCTAATCTTGAACAATAATCACATGTCAGATCAGCTCTGGACTAAGATCAACTATAATATTTCTTTTACAGATTCACTTAAGAACTAGCTCTTTTAAAGCAGTGGAACTGTTTAAATTGGGAAAACTTTAAAAATTATCAAGAATTTCGGTACCTATACAGCTTTACCAAATTTACATGAATTATTGTACCTTTAAATGAGTCAATTTGTAATAAATATTTTTCCTTGTACTTAAATATACTTAAATATTATCAAAAATCCTAATTCTTTTCTTTTTTTGTAATTTTCATGCACTCTTCTATTTCATGGCTTAACTTTGTGCATGTTTTATCTCCATAGGTGCAAAAAGGCCAGTGAGGCTCCTTATGCCATCTTCAAAAGCCCCCATCCTTACAACAACTCTGATGTTATAGGCGAACATGTTCATACAGAGAGCAAGAATTTAACAAGCAGTAAAGAGCAGCATTTATCTGAGAGGTCTGCGTCTCACTCTCAGAGGAAGGCACTGCGATCTAAACATAGATGTGGCCTCAGAGACCTACCTAGAGGAGATACGTTTCACCGCAGAAGGACAAAGGGGAATGGATGCACAAGGCAAGAAAAACTCTCTGGAGAAGGACCTTCACAAATGACCAAAGCAGTCAAAAAGGTACATATTTCTAAAAGGAAAAGAGATGAAAAAATTAAGAAAAGGAGAAAGGACTTTTCTGGTCTTGCACAGAAAAGCAACATTTCACCAGCCATCCCTACAGCTACTGTGACACAAATATCACCTACAGCAATACCGTCACAGTTTCCAGCATTAACAAAGAGGCTGAATTCTCAGAAAGACTCGAAAAAAGTCAAAGGAGTAACCAAACAAGCAAAAAGCGAAAAGAAAGCCCCAAAGCATGGTCAATGCTGTGGACCTGTGAGCAGGGACATTCCTCGGTTGCACTGTAATATCTGTGTAAAACAAATCGCAACTCCTACAGCAACCGTTACGCTGACAAATACATATGCAGAGGGATTACCAGTTAATCAAAAGAGATTACGTTTGAAATATAAAACAGGGACGCCCGACCAGGAAACTCTAGCAACTATTTGGAGTGCAGCTACGGTTGCAACAACAAGAGAACAAAAGATGATGGCCTCTGTTCATAAAAAGGACAAACCACAAAAGCAGTTGGATTTCCATCTATTGTGGAAGCAGGCAGGTCAGCAGCCCTTGGGTCAAACTACCACCCAGAGGATCCATGCAGAGAACATCCTGGTAAATGAGAAGCGTAATATGACAGGTGAGTGAATGTGGTTGAAAAAGGATGGCCTGCTCACATGCAGTGATGATCAATTTCTGCTTCTCTTTGTGGTGAATATAAATATTCTTCAATTCTTATTTCTTCTCAGGAGCTTTTTGCGCAATCTTCTTACTAAATCCCCAAATGACTCCTGAAATGCCATTTGATGGCTCTGCTTTTAGTAGTCTAGGAAGTTCAAATTAACTAGTTCAGCTGTGAATATTTTATGTCAGATTCAGTGGTGACGTTACTTTTTTATAACTTTTCTTTGATATTGTCTCTATATTAGGCATATGGCTTATAAGGAATTCTCAGTGAATGATTACATGACAATTTAGCTTTTTACTGCCAAATCTCATTTTCTGGTTGTTTGGCCTAATGAAGACGATAACTAATATTTATTTGAAATGTTTTACTTCCAAAAATTACTTTTATTCTGACAAACAAGCCTTATTGGAATACATATTCCAATTTTTTTGTACATGTACACATATCACATATACCCCACATAAACAAATATAATATTTGTTTAAATTTCCTTGAGCAAGAACCTCTAGATTTCCTGCAGCTTCTGGCCTAATTCTGGATAGATATTTGAGAACTCTTCTGCTAAATACTCTTGTCATAGTGATCAAATACCTAATTTTGATCTTTTCTGATCAAATCTTTTCTTAAAAAAATAATTGGCACCATGTGGAGAGTTGCAAATATGTTTAATGCTTTAGGATGTCACTGTTGGAGCAGGCGCTTCTTTGTTGGACAACAACCTCTTAATACATGCTAATGCTAAATTGGCTTTTCTATGTTCCAACATCTTCCATTTTTTATACTCTTAAGATTTTGTGGTTTCTAGACTTCTCCTTTCCTCTTGCAGTTGAGTGAAAGCTTGGATCAGATGGTTCAAACTTCTTTTAAAGATATTTGTTCTTTTTGACGTGATCAGATAACGAGCTCCTGTGCCGAAGCCTCAAACATCTGGATGATTGTAAATTTAAAATTCCACCTTTGGAGAAGAAATATAATCTGACAAACATGGAGTCCAAAACTGCCTATCACTGTGACTGCATAAGTCGGTAAAAAATTTTCTTTTAACTTTTAATTATATTGTGTACTTTTATTCAGATTCCTAAACTGTGATGTGTGACTTTATTGCTGATTGTGAATTTGTCAAATCTAATACAAGACGAACCATCTTGCTTGGGTTTTTCTGATTCCACAGTTTGGCAGTTCACATCAAAAATTTAAAGAAACCAAGTCCTCCTTGTTCTCTCTTGAGGGAATTTGTCTCTCAAGACTGCTTTACTCTGCCAGAGGAGAATAAATGTTATCGCACGAAGAGGTATCAAGCTTTAAAGTGCTTGTCTAAGCAACGTATCTTGTCTGAAGCCTATACACAGATTGTCTGTACGACTAGTTATAAGACTTATTTCACTTGTTGATATTTTTTTGTGTTTCCTTTCTAGATGTTTTGGAGGTTTCACTAAAGCCTCTGAACTACATCAAGCGCTTAAGAAGAAAGAAGAAAAAGACTCTGCTGCGATGAGATTTTCAACTAGTGGCAGGAAAAAAAGGATTCCTCTCCGTCTTCATAAGTATTGCCTAAGGCTGCAGAAGAGAACGAGTATCATGGCGCAGCTCAAATGAATATAGACTGAGCTCTGTGCAGTAACTAGGCTGCTTAAGAGCTTCATCATCTTTCATGGAGAACTATTTTTTGAAGATCATTTCGTTTTTGACTACCAAAAGAAACAAGTTTTGACATGAATGTGCTTCATGCATTTCCCTTATTTTTCCCTTCTCACAGAAATGCCTTTTTTGGTTTATCATAAAAATAAAGGATCCAATATTATTGCACAAGTCTGAGAGTGTGCCTCCATTAAAGCTTGATAAGATGGAGGGTCGGAAACCGGTTATAAGCCAACTTTACTTCTTAACCACTATTTGATGGTGTAGTGCATCTTATCAGTTGAAATCTTTAGCATGTTACTATTCAATTGTGTGACGTTTCATATGTCAATTCATCAGAATAGAGCCGCTTCAAAATCAATTCCTCTGTACTCTGGAGAACTGATTGCTGAGCAGATGCGTCCAGTGTGAATTCCTTCGTATAAAATATTAAGGGCATACTGTCTTTGATTAGCACTTCTGATTTGTATGGAATGCCAGAGTGGCCACATGACTTGAATTGTGAACACATCAGTGCAAACAACACATATTTTATGCATGAAAGAAATTGAAAAAGTTACAAGCTTTTGACCTCATTGGACATACATTGGTATACAGTGATTCTTGGGGAGAGGGACAAAACAGGTCCTTTGGATAAAGCACAAAATTTGACTAAAATATACACAAAATATAATTTTTCCAAATAACTGACTAAACTAACCTGGGCCATGTCAGCACAACAATGTATGTTTTCCTGGTGTTTGCTGAATATATATTTTTTTATTTTAAACTTTGTAGCAGATGGATAGTGTCTGTAAAAGCCCTTGTCCTGGAGCAGAACTCAATACATTATAATAGTTTAAAACAATTAAAGAAATACTAAAATAATATATTTTGACAATTAAGTATAAGTATTCAAATAAAAAATCAGGCATTATTGGAGGGCACCAGAACTTCTGAGGACCATGACCTTTTCCTTTTCTTTAGTTTTTTCTTCTGTTTCATTCCTAAATTGTTTGTCACAGCTACGATGTGTCAATATCATGACTGACAATTTACAAAACTGATGAAATTTTGTTAAATAAATGCTTAATTTTTGTATACTTTAAAAATTTTATGGACTTGATGAGCTTCAATATGGCCTCCTTCAGAGTAATGTCATATAAACTGGCATTTTGTCAACTCTGTCAGGGTTTTTAACTGATAAGTGTGACTCTTTCAGTGATAGTGTTGACAAATCTCATTTAAGTCAGCAGTTTATTCATTTTAATGTATTTTACATAAATGGCATTACTTCACATGTATCAAGTATTTCTTTTTACTCACTAGTTTGTCATCACCTTCAGTTCTGTGTCAACTCCGTCATGCAATGTCGACTCCGTCAGATGGATTTTATGTGGTTTTTTGTTTAAAATAATATTTCTTTTGTTTCTTGAGAAGCGTTTGTAAAACTGAGTAAAATACCACTAATAGGGTCATTAAAAATAATTTTATATTTATTTTTGTCAGATGGTGTTGACAAAGTTCTGGGTCAGATCCATTAAAATGTAATTTTCAAAAAAATGTTGCAACTGGGAACGTCTTTATATTTCCAAAACATTATTTGTCACATTTGAATACATAATCTTGAGGAATAATTAAAAAAAATTTGGGAAAAATTTAAACCCATTTTGCCCTTCTTCTTAAGAATCACTGTCATTGTTTATCACATTTACTTGTGATAAACAAGTAAATGTGGGGCATTTACTTGTTGCCTTATGTGTGTGTGTGCCCATATGTCTGTACTGTATTACAGTACACGCAAGAGAGAGAGAAAAAACTCCAAAAGATTTGTTTACAAATTAAATCTAGAAATTACAAAAAAATGCTGGCCCCCTTTCCTGATTTGTTATGATTCTGGATGTCTGTCACACTTCAGTATCTCAGAACATTAAACCAATTTATATGTTAGCCAAAAACAGCAGAAGTAAACAAGTCGGATATTAATAAAAGAGAAAAATATCAAAACCGACATGGTCCTACAGGGAAAAACCTACTAAGTGGTTGGTCCACCCAAAATAGCAGCAGCAACTGCATTCATCATAATTCACTGTAATTCAGCCACATTGTAGGGTAACACAAGTGTACAAAAAGAAAACCAAGAAGGGGGAAAATGAAAATTTTACTCCGGTGTGTATTCTTTTCTATTATTTTATGGTTAAAAATGAATTATTAAGCTTATTTTTCAGCTTTTTCACAACTCACGTCTGTTGAAAAGTAAAAATCCATCTATTTTCCAATTTTATCAGAATGTATTTAAAAAAAAACAAAAAAACAAAAATGAAAAGTCTCCTACTGAGTCATGTGTATGAATGAGCTCATGAATTTTTGACAGCTAGACAGCTATTCTTCTGGCGCGATGCATGCTGGGAGCCGTCAGTTGGCCTTGGAAACATGGCCTGGTGACTCCCGTTATCTCATCCAGGCTCTGACACAGCGGCTTGGTCGGGACCGGAGATGCCTGCGCGGACGTTTTGAACGTGAAATGAGATCGCCACAGATGCAGTTTGGGGCCTGAATGGACTGTTGTGCAAACAGCGACGCGGTAACTGGCTTTAGCCCGAGTGTCACGCCCACTGTGGTCGGTAACGTTAAAACGGTACCGTACGGTAAGCTAGCTCAGCTCCGGCTAGTCAAGGCAAGCGGGCAAAAGCAGCTGTTAGCTCGGCAGTGATGTAGTGTGGAGCGGGGCTGCCGGCGCTGGTTGCTCGCTGTGGGGCTGTCGTGTGTTAGGTTCCTCCCTGCAGCCCAGTCTGCTCCGCCAGACTCCGCCGTCAGATAAGACTGCGACAGTTAAGACAGTTATGTTGTAGGTGGTTAGCAGGCTGTCTGGGGCGTTTCTGACTTTCTGTCACTGAATTTTTAATGTTTGCCTCTTTCGGCATCACTGTCGGAGGAGAGAGTGATGGGCTCCGGGGCTGTGGACTCATCCCAGTGGCTTTCGGTGAAGGAGGAGACGATATTTCTCCATGACGGACTCATACGGGTCACGGATCTGGCCGAGCTGCCCAGTGAGATTGGAGTGTCGGAACAGGGAGACACTGAGCAGGAGGTAGGTGAAAGCCGTCTCTCTCATAGCATGCACCACGCAATTATAAATAGAACCGTTCCCACGCAGAGGGTTTGGGGAGAGATCTTTAAGTTTATTATATTGTAAAATGATTTACGTTTGCTGCAAAACAGTCTCGGGGATCACAGCAGGACCGACGTTTGCAAGTTTTCTGCTTTGCTTGTTATCGATTCGCTGTCAGAGCCCAACTGTTTCCCTGCTGCTTTCAAAGTAAAAGCTTTACCGCAATCGTGAATGTCGTTGTGTAACATTATATTAAACTTACCAAGCATCTTATAATTCAATAAATTTGAGAAAGAACGGGTTATTTAGTTGTTAGCTCTTCGTAACATCTTCAAAGGATTCATACATTTAAAGATTAAATGGTGACTATTGTCTCCTATCAGAGTGCAATGTACATGCAGAACATGTTTTGTCTTCAATACATGTTTTAAAATGCTGTTGTGTTCCGTACCTTCGCACCTAATACCTATTCGACTTAGTTACTTAGTCGAGAGTAATTGGATAAATGCAGATGTTTATTATGTCTGTCACAATGCCGACTTGGTTTTCTTTTGAATCAAATCCGGATGTTGTCATAGGGTTAGATTTCCCTAACTTTGTAATGATGACTATTGAAACTTCTAGTTGCAGTAACAATGTATATCTACATCATCGATGTTTCGGTGTGCGAGCTTCCTATATATATATATATATTACTCTCTTATTGTAAAGCGCATGATGTCACATGTTTCTGAGCTGATGTCTGTCTTTGTGTACTGCCACTGGATTTCTGTGGTAACAGGTCCAGCTTCAAATCCGTATTTTCATCCATAAAAAAAAAAAAGATTTTAGGGTATGGACAAAGACAGTTGTTTACACGATGTGCAACGAATGCTTTATAATTGTACAATCTGCAAATCTTACCAACTTGCCTTTACATATTTAGCCTGTCACGTAATCACTACATATAAATTTTTTCCTGAATTGGTCATCTAATTTGTGATTTAATTAACCTGTCATTTGTTTTCCTTAATTTCAATGTAATACTAGTGTCAGACTGAACACTATCTGAATTAACACACAGCTGACAACATGCTGTGGTTTTTGTTGAAGTTGTGTGAATGCCAGAACCATAGTTGAGCTGTGTACCTGTTTGGAGCTTTCATGCAGATATATATTTGCAAGTATTGTGGCCTTGTCCCATTGTATCGGCACAGAACAGTGGCTCTCAAACTGTTACTTAGAAGTACCACCTCACTAAATACTACAATAGTGTCAAGATAATTTAACAATAGTTCTATGGTAAAGCTACTTCTTCTGCTTGTTGTGTTTTATTAGAAGAAAGAACAATTTGTATTTCTCCTGCATGTTTTGTATAGAAATTTCCACAAATAGAAATTACAAGTAGGACAGATGAACAAGAAAACATCACGAGTCAAGAGTTTATGAAACAGAAGTTTTCCCACCAACCTGGACCTCAAAATTCACTATGGCTGCTGTGAGTTTAAAATGATGGTGAAAGCAGCAATTACATTTTTTTAGCACATTGAATTGAATTTGAAGTTTGGCCTAAGGTGGATTCTTATTTTACTAGCTGTTTGCATTTGTTAGCTTTCCATTACTTGTGAATAGTTTCTCATCTGAGTTCGACTAAAGCCAGCCCAAAGTAGAGCAGGTGGTTTTTGCACCACTCTTTTGAAAATATATCTTTTCTATTAAATTATTCAATATCCATGTAGCACACAGCACAATTTATACATCTGCGGTGGATGTATTGGATACAGAGCATTGTTAAAGGGGCAGTGCAGGATTACGCTTACGTCAGTGCCAATTGCAATACATTTGTATGATATTTGATCAGCTCACAGCAGTTCAAAACTGTTCACATGAAAGCTGCATTCCTGCTCCTTTGTCATTAAAAGATTGAACATATTTTAACAGGCTGTTTAATAGGATGTGACTCGTTAAGGAAAAAAATAATAATATAGCTGGTTCATCCATTTCAATTTATTATTGTGAACTTCACTGCATATCTTGCCCAATTGTCCATTTCTAAGGCTTTTTTTGTAATTTAGTTCCGTTTTTCTAGGTGTTGTAATTCTGACTGTTTTCATCTGATACCTAAAACGAGTCGCACTGGCAGCAGTGTTTTCCAGACCAGGGTGGTGAAGGGCCAGCATGCAGTGGAAAAGTGTTACTGTAACATAAGAAGCACTGCTGAAATTGAATCAATACAAATTGTGCCTGCTAAATGGTATAAATGGATTTTTTTTTTTTCTGGCCTATGATTCGTGTGCTGCAGAATGTAATCAATATGTGAAATGCTGCCTAAGTGCACATGGGGCACATTGTTTCACTTTTGATATGTTATACCTAATGATCTTTGCTTTCTCTGACCATTAGAGCAAGGGACTGTAGTTACAAGACTTTATTTCCTGGAAATTATTCAACACTTTAGTCTGTATGGGAAAAATATAACATTTTGCAATTAATTGCCTTAATTCTACAGTGTTATGTTAATTGCATTTACACCTATATGTGAAACATTTTTGAAACATTTATATTAAAACAATGGTTTTGAAGAAAGAAGACGAGGCACACTTTACAACTCAAAAATATGCTGAATTTGTAAATTTGACACACATTTATTTACAAATAATGACCTTTTTTTATTTTGCTGTAAGTTCATAAGGTCTTTATATCTTCTCATTCTTATCTTACTTAAAGCCTAATTCTCTTCTTCAGATTCTTACTTTTGAGACAAAGAACCCCATTGAGCTCGCAGAGCGTCTCCGTGCCGTCTGCGGGAATCAGAGCAATGCATACGCTCGTCTGCTGGAATACCGTCTCAACGCGCTGCGTGGCCTGTGGGCGGCGCAGCGGCAGCTGGCCCTGGAGGAGCAGCAGGACCGAGAGGGGATGGGAGGAGCTGATGAGGAGACGCTGGCCTTGCTCAAAAGGCAAGGTCTCCTCCAGCAACCTGAGCAAGCTCCTTTCACTTCCCGTGTCGCCCTACTGCTGGTCTTCCCCCTGCTGCAGTCCCAGACTCGCAGCGACCCAGCACTCTGCGGCGTGACGGCAGAAGTACTGCTAGCCTGCCTCCGGGACTGCCAGCCGCTCAGCCTCAGCAAAGAGCCTTCAGACTGTCTCAATGGCCTGGAGGGCTTGCTGTGCTCCTGGCTAGAAGATGAACCCCAGGAATCGGGTCAGGCTCAGCCTAAGGCTCGCTCACAGATTCTTCACACACAGAGACAGCGGGAAAATGCAGCTGCTGCACTTGTGGCTCTTGCATGCGCCAGGTGAGTCAATAACATCTGCCCTTGAGGCCACATTTCTTTCCATCTTTCTGATGGCTCGTGTCAACAAAGGTAGAACATAATCTGAAGGTTTATTTGATGCTCTTTGTGTAGCGCATTTCAGCAACCAGGCAGTTCAAAATCTGTAAAAGTCATTACATTTTGTCAAATTCCATCATCAAAATCTTCAAATGTATTGATAGATGTTCCAGTTATTATGAATCAAAGGCAATTCTAAACAAGAGTCTTTCTAGCCTTGATTTAAAGGAACTCAGTGTTTCGACTGTTTTCTAGTTTTCTGGAAGTTTGTTCCAGGTTAGAGGAGCATCAAAACTGAAAACTGCTTTTCCATGAGCACAATTTATTATTACTTAGCAAGATATTTAAACTCCCTGAGTTGTTTAAATAACAGAAGCCTATCATTAACTTCACTCTGAGAAAAGTTGGTTATTATTAGCTAAATTTTCTAAAATTAGGCTAACTATGTTGGCTGGCCTCTAGCACTGATTAACATCTAAAATGTTTTTCCCATTGCTGTAGTTTCGATTAGTATTGTATGAAAAAAAAACCAACAGTAAATGTGATTTGATGTATATTTCTTTTTTTTTTAACTCACTAAAAAACAGATTGTGCTGTTTTCATTTGTGTCTAAACTCTTAGCAACTGTTGGTGATAATAAACACAAGCCTGTCAAAAACAGAACGATCCACTTTTTGTTTAGCCTCAGCTGAGGTTGACCGCTGTTTAGTGTCTGCTTTTTGTTGTCTGGAACCATCCAGCTATGCTCCCTTTATTTATCCTGAGTTGGAACTAATCAAAGGACAATCGGCTTTACTCTTCCTGAACTCTGGTTAGGAAATCACTAATATATGAAGTAACCACGTGGGCTTCACTGCTATGTGGTTAATAAGCTTTTTGCATTGCAAGATGTGGACATTTTAATTTGGATGAAGCATGTTTGTATGTGAGCTGTGACATAGTTAAACTTAGAATCATAAACATATGGCAGAGTGGATCTTTTTGAAGAAGCTGGTTTTGTAGCTGTTTTGCCAAATGCTGTGTTGTTGCACATAAAAATCAAATGGTGGAGTTTTGTCCCCAGCTTCTGTGCAGACATCATAGTAAAGATAATTGTAAAGACATGTTATTGTAAGATAATACTTGGGGCTGACATATTTTGTTTATATTAATGTAATGTTGCAGTTGCAGACACTGAAGTTGCTGCCTTTGCATAGGTATTCTAATAGTTTGATGAATTACATGCATAAAGCGGGTTTGTTCACACATTCAGCATATAGATTCATATAGTCTTTTTTTACTTTAGAAAAATTACTAAATAAAACAAGATATACAAAGGATTGAAAAGTAGTCTGATTTGCTCATTCCCTTGTGTTTCATGTTGGGTTGATATTTCTATCAAACTATCTTGTAGGGGCTCTTTGAAGACCTTCATTCACACAGTTAATTTACTGCAAAAACAAACAGACCTGGGCCATCTTCCTGTGTCAGATGTCCTTTACAGGTAGGGGGAAACCATTTAGATTATCTGAAAAAATTTATTAATTTATTAAATGTAACCACTGCATATCCTGTCCTGCACAAGACTTCTGCTCCTTGAAGGGGGCCTTGGTTCTCCATCCTGCCTCTTAGGGGGTAAGCACAGTGTGTCTTGGGGCTTTGAGGACATGCTGCCCACTCCTGACAATTCCACAGGAGGAGCAGAAAGTAAAGGTAAACATAAATTTGTTGGCCATTTTCTGGCCCTTTGTACTTTTGAAATTTTGGTCTGCCGATACAGATGATTGCCAATTCCAATTTCTCCTTATATATACTGTGGAATGTTTTTGTTTTTTTTCTTTCTGCCTGGATAAATTAAAAGTTGAACAACATGTTTGTCATAAGAGCTGTTCTTCTCCGCATTACTGGAAATAATGGTAAAATCTCTATAAGAGCCTTAGGAAGCCATTCTGACTGTTAATGATTTTTTTTGCATTAGCACCAGAGGTAACATTACCCAATATGTGTGAAAAAGAGCAGCTAATCGCACAGTTCTTCAGTTTTCAGGTTTTTACTATTATATAAAAAAAAAAGACAACATAACATTTTAAAATGTAGTCTGTATTGTATATTTGTGATTTATGCATGGATTGATCAATAACACACTTTTTAATTTCCGTTGTTTGCCTCTTGTCTTGCAGACACAGATCTAGGGCGCTGTCTAGCCACAGATGGTCTATATCTGTATACCACTAATTCTTCTGGGAGAGGACTAAGCAAGCTTGGCTCTGGTTTACATGGAACATTGAGGTAATGTGACACTCATTCCACTGCATATTTTCATCTACAGCAACATGTCCACTTATCTATCACTGAAGACAGTGATGTGGCTTCTGGATGTTTTATGGACCCCTATGTAAAGTGCACAGTCAAAAATGAATTAATTTTAATGAGCTTGCTGTTGTAGCAAGTTAAGACTTCTTTTCTCTGGTATGTGTTTGGAACTCAAAGAGCCAGGTTTTCTTGTATTCACACAGAAGCTTAAAGGCAATTGGGGAAGCATAAAACAAGCAAGTAATCTAATACTATTCTGGAAATACAGAATCAAGTTGTTGCTTGATTCAATCTGAGAAACCTAACTTGAGATGCAAAGAGAGAAGGGCACAACGTTCCTTTTAAATCTCACAGTAGGGAATAATTGCAATAAACTTCATTGCCGCAGTCTTGCAGCAGGGCTGACTATTATCAACTCATGCTGTTTATTGTAGCTGTTACCAGCATGATACAGCATGACAGATAGCTCACTGACACTTTTCTCAAGAGCACAACCTCGCCAAGTGGTTGTCTGTCAAAATAGTCACATTGGCTGTACACAGAAATAAAATGTGAAGTCAATTTTTAGACTGAGTTTTAGTGACATATTTGTTAATTTTCGGTACTAATTTAATTTTGCTCAGAGCTTTTCTGGGTTGCTGGGATCTTTCACAGCTATCAGCAGGTTAAAAGTAGGATCACAAGTTGCCAGTCATTGCCGAGACACCAATATTTTCAGGTTTTATTTTTGAGTTGACTCTACTGTCACTGACACCAAACCGCAAAGAATAAACTACATTAAAAGTGTGCTGTGCCTGACTAAATGCTGAATTCTTCGATATCTGAAAGTAATAACGGAAAACAGACTGATGCAGGAGACATAAATGGCGCTTGCCACTGTGACAAAAAATACTCTCACATTTGAAGGATTTGAGCGCAGTGATGTGATAGTGATGAAAATAAATTCATTTATTTGTCACAAAAAAACCCCCAAAAAAAAACATTTCATTTTGAAACTGTAAAGCCATCCTATTTTTCTGATTTTCTAATTGGTTCTTGCAAAGCAAAAAGTTACTAAAAACGATAAAATCACTAAATGTGCAGTAATAAATGCTCAGGATTTGCTTCGTAGTGTAGCAGTAGAGAAGGTGCCCCACATAAAAAGGCTTTGGTCCTCGAAGTATCCATCATGGGTTTGATTTCTGACCCTTACACCATTGTAGCATGTGTTTCCCCCCCTTCTCTCTCTGCCCATTCCCTTTCTGGTAGCTGTCACTAAAGGCCCCTATAGTTAAAAAAAAAACCCCAAAATCTTTAGTTTTCTTATCACATGTGTACTCAAGCTGTGAGATTTTTCAACTTATACTTATACTTATATTGTATCGGTTTGGTAGAATAGTAATAAAAATAGTAACGTGTTTGCGCAGGGGTTTTGTGTATTGTCGAAATGAAGAGTTGGAGCCTGGCTGGGTTGTGTTCGGCAGCGGTCGTCTCCTCCACCGTCCTTCTTCCTTTGATGCCAAGCCTCATCAGCTGTGCCAGGTTGTTGATCCCTTCACTCTACAGGTACTGCCTTCAGTCCATTGCAAAGCACATTTCTAAATGTGTCTAACGCATGTGCTGTAATCTTAATGTTTTGTTTTGCAGTAGTAAAAACATATTAATACGATTTACAGTACCTGTTTGCCATGAGTGCAATTTGTGAATGACCACTCTGAAGATAAAAGATGGGGAGTAGTATAAAAAAAAGGGAAATCCTAGATGTATCTGATGCCATTCTATTGTTTTTTTTTTTTTGTTGTATGTTCAGGTGTGCCAGATTGTGCCCATGCCAGCCCATCACTTCCCTGTGGGCAGCAGCATGACAACGCTGCATCTCTGCTCAGATGGAACCTATCTCTACTGGATCTGGTCCCCAGCAAGTCTCAACGAAAAGACTCAGAAAGGCCACTCTGTCTTCATGGATGTCTTTCTTCTCTCGGTGAGGTCTTCATACCCCGCAGTATAATCTCTGGTGTTTCATTTTTTTATTCTTCTTCAATTCATGTTGGTGTTCTTTATCCTCTCCATGGCACAGACACAGACAGGGTTGTGTGTTGCAGACATCCTGCAAGAAAGAGTTATTCTAACTCGCAAAGAGGGCGAGTCTTCCAAGTGCTTGAATGAACTTCTCCTAAGTCGAATGTCACGCTTCCGGGCCTCCCATTCTGCCACACTGGCTGCTCTGACAGGCTCTGCAATCACCAACACTGTCAAAGAGGAACAGTCTGGTAATAACAGATAATCTACTACAGTTGTTTAATATATAATAAATGGTGTAACATTTAGTTTTAATATATTTTTTTCTCCCTGTGACACATTCTCATCTAATTCTCCTGCAGCTGTAAACACTAGTTGTGGCCTCCCTCTGAAGACTCTGAGAAAGACCCCAATGTATGTGTGTGGCACCTACCTAGTAATGCTTGTTTCTCCCCCTGGTGTGTCTGGGAGTTCTGCTACTCGTTCCCTATTCGGAGGCACCAGCAGCCTCTCTTCTCTAAAAAGTAAGCACAAAAGCTCAATTTCAGTTTTTTTAGAAATGCAGAGATACTTTTATAGATAGACAAAGTGGATAATACATCATTGGATGGGTTACATTACACACACACACACATTACACAAAATGTTAATTGCTTACTTGAAGTACTCATGACTTGACAGTACACTAGGGCAGAGGTGTCCGAAGTAAGTCCTCGAGGGCCGGCATCCTGCATGTTTTAGTTCTCTCCCTAGAGGTAGCAACAACCTCCTCAGCAAGTCAATGTTCTCCAAATGATCCATCATTTGATGCAGGTGTGCTAAACCAGGGACAGAACTAAAACATGCAGGATGCCGGGCCTCGAGGACCGACTTTGTGCATCCCTGCACTATGGGAACAAGGAAGTGTGATTCTTGGGAGAAAGTTCTGCTGGGGAAACTTATGTCCTGCCATTCCTCTTACTTTGAAATGTACTGCCTACCTAACTAGTATCATGTTCTAGATAGCAGAGCACACATTCAGTGGTCTAGTGGAAGCTGTATTTCATTTTTTTTGATGGCAAAAGGGGACCAACACATTCCTAGGCAGGTTTTTGTAATGTTATGCTTGCTTGGCTTTGGGAGTACTTCTAAGCTGTGCTGCTGCTTTTACATGTTACCTTAAACACTAGATTGCTTAAATTGCTGTGAGTTAGTATGACATGTTCCTTTATCATTTTAGTTTTAGCCTCCAGCCTGGTCTTCAACTTGGCTGACGGCCAGTTCAGCAGCCGCGCTGACCTCATTGACGCTCCTGGCAGTTCTCTTGGCAGGGGAGCCCAGGTAGCAGGACTAGGTGGGTTCAAAAGATCCAATTCACAAGTTACGTTGTTATATTAGCGTATCATTACATCGGTTTCTCTGATGCTTTGTTTTAAAGGCGCATGCTATGATGCATTGAACAACTTGATCTGGACATGCTCCAGTGACTACATAGATCAGTGGTGCAATCCTGGGAACCAAGCCTTTCATCATGTGTGCCATAGGCTCGGTGTTGGCCATGTCATCAAGGAACCCAAAGGTAGACACAGCGAGAACCAATGCCATATCGTCTTTATGAAACTAGTTCAGAATTGTGTTCAATTGCGAAATTTGCTTTTTGACAGAGGAAACGGTGGCCACTGGGGAAGTGATCAACCAGCTACTTCATCATGTAGGTGCTATGTGTATCCACCAGCTGAACCTGCTGGCAGCCAGCAGCAACAGCCTGCCCCTGGAAGCGCTGCTGGGTAAACAGCATCCCATTGAAGCCCGTCACTTTGGCAGCATCTGTGACATTATGGAGAAGGCCATGGTCAATGGAGATACCTGCATTATCCGCTGCATTTTGGTAGTGTTCCAGGTATGCCACGGAACAGTAAATGACTACATTTTCATTCATAACAGATAAAAGGACTACCAGTTTTTTGTTTTTGAGCCATTTATCCGTTTGGTTGTCTTATCCAGGTGGTTTTCAGGTTCTTCAATCCCCAGTCGGAGCAGGATAGAGAGAGTGTGCGTCGATCTGGCCTGCTCCTCTGGCAGTTGCTCATGGCTCCAGTGGATCAGATTGGAACTGAGATACAGAGAGAAGTGTGTCTGGCTATCAGGTATGTCACACATACATATCTCATTTCAGTGATTATTGTCATCTTTTTCTCTAACCCTTCTACTTGTTTTCTGTATATGTAGCTCAGGCCTGAACACTTTGTATCAAGGAGAGACAGAACTGAATAAACTACTGAAACTCGTTTTAACTGAAGGTGACTTTTTTTTTGGGAAAAAAAAATTAAGTAGTGGTTTTAATGGCGTATGATGGCATCAAGTCTCATTCTTTATGGGAAATACTCAGGTGAAAGAAACAGTGGCCTGTCTCAACTTCGTGATGTAATTCTTACCAACTTGGCTGAACAACTACAGAAGAATAGGTTTGGGAGTGAAGATGATGACCACTACAGGTACATGACAGGTCTTACTCAACAAAATGCACTGTCAGTTACAAGAAATGTCTTCATAGAAATTGTCTCATTCAAAATGTTTCAATTATTTGTCTTTTTCAGACTAAACGATGAGCTTCTGCATTATGTTCTCAAGACAGTTGTCCGCAAATCCTGCCTGCTCATCACTAAATGTCAGACTGTTGCCAGAGATGACTTCCAGAAGCTGCTCTCCACTGTACCAGTAGGAAAATCTGCTCAGCAGCTCTTAAATATCAGCTATGCAGACAAATCACATTCTGTTAAAGTTTGCCATCTCACAACCTACTGATGGTTTTTACTCTTCTCTTCTCTTTTTTTTTTTTTTTAAAGGTGGTCTCACCTTGTTTGCGCTACCTCATGGCTGTTCAAAATCACCTCCTCAGTAACACCATTCTTATCCGTCCAGATGAAAGTGATGACAGTGATAGCTCCCTGCAAGGGGAAACAATGAAGGTACAGGTAAACATCCCCTTTAACTACCCCTACCACCGCTCAATATTTGTTGTGTCTCTGAGAAATCAAGCAATGACATAATGCAGGGGAAGATTAAACTTGGTATGGAAGCTACTTAAAAGGTAGCATCCATATCATGTATACCTTTACATGGTATTCATTGTAAGTTACATTTTGACCCAAATAACCTTTTCTAGAAATAATGGTATTTTTGTGATTCCAGCTGTGCACGCCTTCTACTTTAACAGGATTTAGGGGTTTGAAGGGGTTGATAGAGTTGTAGTATTGGGGACAAAATCCCAATATGGAGATATTACAATAAACAAAAATGGATGAAATGTATGGATTTAGGATTTTGTGGTTTATTGAAAAACGGTGAAGCAGTGTTACGTAAGTCTGGTCCTATTCTGTGTTGTCCTCAGGAGCTGCAGAGCAGCATCTTGTCTCTAGCAACCAAAATCCTGGTGGGTTGTGATGAAGTATTGGAGACCCTGCAGCAGGTGACCACTGCTCTGATTAACAGTGACATCTCTGACAGAGAGACCAGGTGAGCCTTTAACTGCATCGTTTTCAGTTTCTGATATGCAGATCACTGACCAAGAATCAGTGAACCCTAATTCTTGTAATGTCTAAAGATTAGCACACTTCTTTCCGCATTTTGCCATAAAATGCATTTTAATAAAGGTGTTATTTCTTTTCTAAACAAACTTTACTTGATAAATGATCTGTCATAGCAAGTTATAGAAATACCTTTGGGAGATTTTTTGTAAAATATGTATCTTTTAACTTTTTTATGTGATTACATTTTCCCTTCTTTTCCTTCCTTGTTCAGGTTGAAGGGGTTGGAGCAAGTGACCAAGGCAACCATGCTTGGGCACCTTTTGCCAGTGTTACTCACCTCTCTGATGCATCCTACCTTGCAGACGCTCACTCTTGCTGATGCCCTCATGCCCCAGTTGGTGCAGCTAGTGCTTTATACCAGCCAGGTCAGTATGGCCAGGCTTCTAGAAATATTTTTGTATATGTGATGAAAGGTAAGAGAAATGCCAATTTATTTTTCTATTTTTTTAGACTGCCTTGTTGCTTAAGACTCAGTCTCTCCTTTTTGCTGAGGATCCTCTACCCGTCGGAGGCTCTCTTGTGCAGGGAGCTAAGGCATGTACTGCGGATGACAAGTGAGTTTTCCAAAGAGGAACTACTATTAAAATAATTAACATTACATTGTTTTTCTGTAAACATTACAGAAAATTTATTCATAACCCTTTTTATTGTATTTTATTACAGCCACAAATGTCAAAATATTTTAATATGATTTTTGGTGACATACCAACACAAAATGGTGCATAATCATTAAGTCAAAAGAAAATAAAACCTGGTTTTCAACAAAGTATGGATTTGTATTTTCTCTCCAGAGCAACCGGTTATCTTTAGAAGTTACCTAATTAATAAATGTGTTGAAAGGATAGCCACATACTCCACTAATCTGGCCGTTATGAAAGTGTTTCAAGAAAAAAATAAATCATTGAAAGAAAATCCTATTTTGTTCTGAGCAGTGGAGAAAAGGAAGGTCTCTCACTAATTTGGATCATTTGAATTATTATAAAATGGTCATCTGAATACAACAATGGGAAAAACTTCAATAGAAAGCTGGTAGAAAAATACTTCAATAGACTAGCAAGTGTAACAGAAGCAAAAGGTGACTCTAGAATTCAAAAAGGATGAATACAAAGACCCTACAGTGTAGATTTTTTTTTTATTTGTGAAATTTTTGAAAACCATGTTTGATTTATTTTTTTCTCCACTTCATAAGTAATCATTTGTGTTGGGGTGTCACATAAACTCCCACAAAAATACATGCAAGGTTGTGGTTGTAATCTTTCAACATGACAAAACATCCCAGGAGGATGAATGCTCCTTTCCCATCCACTCTAACTGAATGATACAACTAGTTTATATTGTAAAGCTTTCTGAACACTCTTCATTATTTGTGTGATTCAAATAAGAATTCTTGATGAACGAGAAGAAGCCGGGTTCTTGACTGGACTGAAGATCCCCGCTCCGTGGGCTGCTGGGAAAACGGTCGAAACGATGCACCCTGTGAGGGATAATTACAAGTTCAAGGAGACGGTTCACATCCCGGGAGCTCGCTGCCTGTACCTGCGCTTCGATGCCCGCTGTGCCTCACAGTATGACTATGACAAGGTAACAAACTCTGACAACTTTAAGTACAAGTAAACGTCATCCTTTGAGACTTCTGCACGTTTTGTGCAGTTAATTGAAACAGTACTCTGTTTACACATTCGGTATGTTGTATATTTTAGCTGGTTATCTATGCTGGTCCCAACACCAACAGTCGTAAAGTGACAGAGTATGGAGGAAACACTCTGGGGTATGGAAGTCGCAGTGTCTTAGGAACAGGTTGGCCTAAAGATCTTGTAAAGGTAATCTGCAATCTGAATCACAGATGCGTAGTGAGCCTGTATCAGCTGTAGAGTTTTAGTAGTTTGTATTTATTTATTTATTTTTTCCTATTCAGGTTGAAGGCGATACTGTTACATTTTCCTTTGAAATGAGAAGTGGCCGTGAACACAACACTCCAGACAAAGCCATGTGGGGGTTCGCCTGTACAGTCAGAGCTCAGGTAACAAGTGGAAGTACTTATTACTCCTCCATATTCCCAGCTGATTATTCACACTGGCAGTGCGAATGCCACCCCTGAACACACCGTTTGTTCTTGTTCAACAGGAGTCCTCTGAGGATGTCTCTGGAGGCCTCCCCTTTCTTGCAGACCTTGCACTGGGTCTGTCAGTGCTGGCCTGCTCAATGCTCCGCATTCTTTACAACGGGCCAGAAGTGACGAGAGAAGAAGAAGCCTGCCAAGATTTGTTGTGCTCAAAGCTTTTGCAAAGGTGATCCCGCTATGCGGAAATGTATCTATAAAATGTCCTCCATCTGCTGATTTAAGTAATACTGTAAAAGAATGTTTGGTGGAGACATGCGATACTTACAGACTTTTTATTTTAGATGCCAATGGCAGGTGGAAGCAAATGGTGCCATTTCTCCAGCTCTCACGCCCAGCCCCTCACCACTGCCACTCACTATTGAGGAGGACCGGGAGTTTACCTACCCTTCTGATGTTCTCATCCCGCCTCCGGGCCTCATGCCCGGGTCCTACTTTGACCTGCCTCGTATCCGCCTTCCTCCAGGCATCATGAGCAGGCTGAGGGAAGTGTCTGGAAGAGCTCGACCACAGTTCCGTCCCAGCATCAAGTAAGGGAATCCTTCCATCACATGCCGCTCAGATTAACACCGAGTGGCAATAATGTAGTTTTATTGTCAGAGGATTTTTTTTTCTAAAACACAGACATTTTTTTCCCCCTCCATGTTGTTTTCCGTCAGGGAGGTGATCCGTCCAGACGTCTTAGAAGAGGTTATTGTATCCTGTGTCATTAAACATCTGAGTCTGGTGGATGCTCTCCAGTCACTTGTGAACTATCAGTACAGAGAAGACCACACAGAGGAGTATGACCTAGTCTGCAAGATTATGGCTGAGACATTTAAAAAGATCAATGCAATGGAGCGTCAGCTGCAAGTGAGCCTATAAATTGAAATTACTCACTATACTTTTGAGAATATCCCCAAATATTGAAATATTTTCTTATGTCCTGTTTTGCTTTCAGAGTGTTGCAGAATTGGAACAGAAGTGGCAAAATGAGGTAGAAGAGGCTCAGCAAGGGAAGCTAGAGAACAACACTCCTTTCTTTCACGACTATCACTTCTTTGAGGTATCACTCTCAATCTGTCCTGTCTATATTATTGATTGAGACTAGAAAATAGAAAACACCATAGTTGTTTTATTGACATAATTGTTTTTTTCTTGGCAGAACAAAATGAAGGAGCTGGAATTGCTCTGCTCCCTGAAGGAGGTTCCATTCGATTTCAGTGATTTAGAGAATGTTGTTCTAGCACTGAGGTACGTACCAGGAACCGGTGCTTTTAAAATGCTTTAACATTTTCATGTTATATTACATTATATTACAACTGTTAACAATATAATATTTTGTTAATGGTGTACTTCAGCAAATTAACCTTTAAGTATCTTGACAAATACTGAAACTTTTGCATCTCATTTCAACACACAATGATAAAAAAATCCATATTTATTGGATATATTGAAATAATGGCCTTTTTATAATGGCAGTTTTGGCAGTGGTCACTTAACTTTTCATGCATTCTCAAACAGGGAGAAGTTCTTCCAGGAAGTAAACACCACACTCATCAGAGGCATCATCCCACTTGCTAAAACCAAAATGCTTGTAAAAAGTTTGATGAACCGCTCTGAGCTTCTTCTCCACGTTACCATCGCTCCACACTGCAGAAGCCTAACCACCACACCAGCTGGCACACCAGGTCCAGGTATTTACCCATTTATTAAAAAAAAACATATATTTACAGAAAAGCAATTAGCAACATTTTCCTCAATCAAGCAACATATTTCTCAAACTGTTTTCTTCTTGTTTGTATTTTGTTTGTGACAGCCTCCAAGTCGGTGTCAGATGCCAAGACAGTGATCCCCTTGGTCAAGCAGCCAGTCTTCTTACGCAGCATGTCTGCACCATCTGACCTGGAGATGATTGCCAACCAAGATTTAGAGTTTACACATGCTCCACAAAGGTATATAGATATCGGTAATTAGATTAGACATAAAGTGTCACTAGGACTGCTAGTCGAATGCTTTATTCTACTTGTTTTTAGAAGGCGACACCACCCGACCAGTCATCGCAGCAGCTCATTCACCCTGCTGCAGTCTCTGGCCATTGAGGAAGGCAGAGACAAGCCAACATACAGTGTGCTGCTGGGTCAGCTATTTGCTTTCATTGGAACCACACCCGATCAGGCTGTAAGTTTTGGAAACATTATTATTGCCTGCCTCTTTGTTTGAAATATTTGTTACCCCCTCTAAGTGAGAAATTCATATAGTGAATTTGGGTTTCTTGTGTCCCGGTTGTGTAGGTGTCAAGCAGCAGCTTCCTGTCGGCTGCGCAGACACGCTGGAGACGAGGCAGCACGCGGAAGCAGGCACTTGTTCATATGAGAGAACTGCTGACTGCTGCAGTCAGAGTGGGTGGGGTGACACATCTGGTGGGACCTGTTACTATGGTGCTTCAAGGTGGCCCAAGGTAAGAAAAAATGCCAGGCTTAATATTGTTTTCTAAGAGTGTGCACAAAAACATGTTTTTCTCTGCATGTCCGTCTATCATTTGTTCAGGATTGAGGAGCTGACTTGTGGTGGAATGGTTGAGCAGGTTCAGGAAGCTTTCGGAGAGACCATGACCTCTGTAGTGTCACTATGTGCTCGCTACCCTATTGCTTGTGCCAACAGTATTGGCTTACTTTGCACAATCCCCTACACCAGGCAAGTCAATAAACTTTGAAGGATCAGTCTGAAAAAGCGTCACTCGGTACTACAAGTCAGATGAACTTATCTGGTCTGTCACTGTAGGAGCGAGGAACAGTGCCTTGTTCGAAGTGGACTTGTCCAGCTCATGGATAGACTCTGCAGTCTAAGTGGTCAGAGAGAATGCAGCTCAAATGAGAAGCAGACCAAAAAGCAGAAGGTGGCCACAATGGCTTGGGCTGCATTTCAGGTGCTGGCCAACCGGTGCATCGAGTGGGAGAAAGTGGAAGGTTTGTGTTCTGCTCTCAAGTAAAATGTATTTTGTTCTTGTAATATGTTATTTATTATAGGTCGCCTGACTTGTTTTTGTCTTTTAAAGGGGGTTCAACAGATGCAGTTCATTCTGGCCTGGCAAGGCAGGTTTCCAGCCTGTTGACCAATCACCTAGCCAGAGCAACCGAATGCTGTGGAAATCAGGCAGCTGGCAATGACGCTTTACAGGATGTGCTCAGTCTGCTCAACGATCTTTCCAGGTAGAGCTAAAGCACTCCTTGCATATCTATGTTATTATATATTCCTTCTGTATACTTATGAGTTCCTTTGTTTTTCATCCCAGGAGCCACATAGGGAAAGCCATCCTGAGCCAACCTGCCTGTGTTTCTAAGCTCTTGTCCTTGCTGCTTGACCAGAGACCCTCTCCAAAGCTAGTCCTTATCATCTTGCAGCTGTGCCGAGCTGCACTGCCTCTCATGAGTGTCGAGGACTGCGGTAACGTGGCTTTGCCCTCATGGAGTTACTCAATCAACACCCTAGATGCTGAGCAGCAGGATGCCAGTGACCCAGCATCACGTATTGCTGCTTTGCTTCTGGCTAAGCTGGCAGACTATGTAGTGCCAGGTTTGTGTCTCCAGCTAAGAAGAACTTACTATACTTCCCTTTTCTTAAAATGATTTAAAGGTAATCATGATGTTACATTTTCCTTTCACACTTAAGGGTGTCAGACCCTCCTTTCTCCCAGCTCCTCCGAGCCAGATACCAGTCTATCTCGGGCCAGCTCCAAAGGAGCTCTCAAGACGGAGGATATCGGGGAGGAAGCAGAAGCAGTCGATGGCAAGCTGTCAATTTTTATCCACAAAAGAGAAGATCAGTCTTCCCATGAGGTTTTACAGCCACTTCTCAGGTACTATTTCTTGTCATCGACCAATTTAGATTTCTGTTGGCAAAATGAATATCAGTTTTTAAGTATTTTTCCACTTGCTCCAAAATGCAGCAGCTCTGAGGGGCGACCTTTTCGACTGGGCACTGGGGCAAACATGGAAAAGGTGGTAAAGATGGACAGAGACATGACAAAGGCAAGAGCTTTTATTTGTGTAAAATAAAGTTAATTGCTGTAGCAAGCATTAAAAAAACATTCCTTGCTAAAGTATAATTTTTCACGTTGCTATTTTATAACTACAAACATAACTGCATCCCTTCAACTTGGACAAGCTTTCACGATGAAGAGTGTTTATTGCCTTAGAGTGGAAGCTGTGAAGTGATCACTGAGGAGGCATCGGCTGCTCTAAGGAAGGCCAATAAGTGGGCTCAGTCTGGACTGATAGTAAGCGTTGGTCCACCTGTGGAGACGATGGCTCAGGAGACTGCAGGGGGCATTACGACTGGTGACAAGAAGAAAACGGCGCAGACCGCTGTTTGCAGGGACAGGAATGCTGAATTGGCCAGGTGCTACTCATTTGATATGGTGATGAAATGTTCAGAAGAGCTCACAATGTGCAAAAGCAGGAAATATTATTCATATCAAATTTGTGACAATTGGAGATTTCGTCTGGGGTTTAACACTTCTTTTTACAATCACTGCACAATAGGTCTGACCCAGTCCGGCCGTTCATCAGCGGTCATGTAGCAAACAGTATGGCTGCTGAGGTCATTGCGCTGCTGCACAGTCTGCTCACCGCTCCAGAATCCAACACTGCACAGATCTGGACAAGCACTGTCGAAAAAGTAAGACATAATCATTCTTCTATTTCACAGTTTCCTATGCTTCACAGTGGTGCTGAACACTGTTCTTTGCAGCAACTGTTAATATAATGCTAGATCTTTACATAATACTGCAGTTTAAAGCTGTTTATTTCTAAATAAATTGTCAGTTAAAAGCATTGGCTGTTTTTCCTCTTTTTTTTTTTCCTTTAGGTGCTTTCCCGAGCTCTGATGTTTATTCCTCAGCTAGGAAAGTATGCTGAGAGCATCTTGGAAAATGGTAGCAGCAGTGGCAGAAAACTAGCCAAACTGCAGGCCATTGGCAGACAAGCTGTTGCTGCTCTTTGCGCACTTGGAGGCTTCAAGGAGACAATTAAGATTGGTTCTGAAGTCCAGGTCAGTAAAACAAGACAAGTACTTTTCTTCATTATATAGACCTTGTGCTGTTCAGGTTCTTATTATATGTCACCATTAATAGTCAAATATAATTGTCAGCATTGTTACAGTCATTCATCTGGTTCACAGGTGGTAGGTAAAGGAGTACTGGGTAGTGTGGGCATAGTAATGTCCATAAATGAACAGGAGGGCATTGCTACTGTCAAATTTCCCTCCTGTGAGTACAGAAGGAGCTTGCAAAGCCTCAGACATCCTTACAGTACCAATATCACGCCTTTGCACTCCCAGATCTGAGGTAAGAATCCCAGTCACATTGCAGCTCTTATTACTATGGAAAATAAGAACCTGATTATCTTTGATCCTGTTTTCTCCCCTTTCTCCTCCCTACTAGGCTCTTCCCATCTATAAGCTTTCAATTACAGAAAAAGTGGTTCAAGCTGTGCAGTCTATGCTTCTGCCACAAGAGGGCAGTCTCTCCATTCATACGTCCCTACCAGCGACTGGAGATGGCTCCAGCCCAGTAATGGCTGCAGTGCGCTTGCTGGCTGAAATAAGATCTAGGTTAGGGAGCGCTATGATGGATATATTTGACTTGTTTTGGGAATTGTGACTGCTGGAGCTCTGCTAACAGGCAGAAAGAGCTCTGTAGGAATTTGGAAACATTTTACCTTTTTTCAAAATCTGCAAAGTTCATCATAGACATAGAATATAAATATTGGACAGAAAGTTCTTTATTTTTTTTTTTTACTTTATTGAATTTCATGTATTTCAGCTTAAAAGTTTGCATTGTGAGATTGGTTCTCGAGCGCAGGGTGTTCATATAAAATTTAGAAAAATATGACTGTTAAACAAGTTTATTTTTTTCCAGGGCATGTCTGGTGATGGCACAGCTCTTGGAGGATAGCTCCTTCTGTGAGGAGTTCATTCAGCAGTGTCC
Organism: Phalloptychus januarius; assembly: GCA_902982915.1. NCBI lineage: Eukaryota > Metazoa > Chordata > Actinopteri > Cyprinodontiformes > Poeciliidae > Phalloptychus > Phalloptychus januarius. The sequence goes on along the minus strand of CADWAE010000482.1, from coordinate 18,294,292 downwards.
AGCTGCTGTGGAGGTTCTTAACCTGGTTGCCCAGGAGTGCAGCCCTGGTGAGCAGATGATGAGCATGCTAAAGAACGCTTCTTAGCACTGGTCTGTATTTGTTGAACAGGTGGCCTTTTTTCATCTGGTGCAGGAGAGCGTCTTGGTATGGTTGAGGCTCAGTGTGAGAGAGTAAGGATGCTGTACCGGGACTGTGCTCGGCCACCACCTCCACCTTTGCAGACTGATAGACGACAGGTAGGTGGCAGTAACTTCCAACTTCACCTTCTTTTCCCACAAGTAAGAGCACTTAACACATAAAAGATGTCACTTCTCATGTAACATGTCCTTTTTTTTTTTTTTTTTTGGACCGTTGACAATATATATGGCTGCAGGAGAAAAAATCTTGTATTATTGTCAAACAGTTTTGTTACAACTTTAATTCATTTGACTTTTTGACATCTTGTTGAGAAAAAAGTAACACAGTGAATCATGTTCTGATGTATTACGTTTTATTTGGATTATATTTGTGATTTAGTAGCTCTATTTTCATCTCCCTAAATGATTTTGCTCCTTTTTTCTTTAATCTGCTTGCTATGTTAGCCCAAGGAGATCACTTGGTGTCCATCCAGAGTGTTTCCTCCAGTCCGTGCATGCTTGTTCTCCTCCCGGCTAACCTCTGTCACCTTCCTGGCTGATCCGAGCGCCGGAGGTGGTCTGCCCCGAGGAACTTTCATCTATGCCACCTCTCCTGTACCGGTTCAGGTACAAATGTTTTAGTAAAGTCAAGATTGTCTTGTGTTAATTTTTGCTATCTCAGAAGTGCTGATAAAATTACGTATTACAATTCAAGTTAAGAATGTCAACAGTATTGTTTTTTCCTCTTTCTATTGCTGTAGGCACCATCCTTTTACTGGGAGATAGAAGTTGTCTCCTATGGAGACTCTGAGGAGGACAGCGGGCCAATCGTGTCCTTTGGTTTTGCCACGGAGGCAGAGAAGAGAGACGGAGCGTGGACCAACCCTGTTGGCACATGCCTGTTTCACAAGTAAGTGCAGCTATATATTAATGTTTTTTTTTATGACACGGTGTTCTGTAGGACTTGATTGCTGACTAATGTTTTTGCATGTGTGTCTTGTCTCCTGCCTGTGTGCGGTGCATCAGTAATGGTAGGGCGGTGCATTACAATGGCTCCAGTCTGCTGCAGTGGAAAAGTGTCAGGCTTGACGTGGTCCTACTCCCTGGTAAGATAGGAGAATAAATATGTTTTCCATAATGCATGAATTAATGTCTCTGTTTAGTTGACATAAAGCTGCATACATTGCTTTTCCAAAAGTAGTTTTTTTCACAAGCAAAATGTTAAAACATTCCCATTGTGTGGTTTGGATTTAGCTGTAATGTAGATGATAATCTTTAATTTGGGTAAATACAGGTGATGTGGCTGGAATAGGCTGGGAGCGCTCTGAGGGCACACCGCCCCCTCCTGGCCAGGCCCCTAAAGGAAGAGTCTACTTTACTTACTGTGGTCAGCGGCTAAATCCTAGTCTTGAAGATGTAGCAGGTGGAATGTGGCCTCTTGTCCACATTCAGAAGAAGGTAAATCTATGCTAAGATTAAATTAAAAGCTGCTTCTCTGGTCTGGTCATACGCAGTGTACATTTTTGTTTCTCTCCGTTTTTTTGCAGAATGCAAAGATCCGTGCCAACTTTGGAAGCCGGCCTTTTGCATACGCAGAAGGCCAAGCACACCGGAATGCAGCTGACTTATGTGTAGACCTAGCAGAGGAAATAAGTGCAAATTTTGAAGCGCTTCCCTTTGCCATGGCCTCAGACAGTGATAATGATGCAGGTGCAAGTGTCACTTCCGACTCTGGCTCTCATGGCCCCCCCTGTCGGATTGCAGCTGTTGCAGTTCCTCAGCAGCGTATGTCTCTTACCATCATTTCAGTTTTTTATCTAAAATGCACAGACTTCCATTGTTGTTTACATGTTGCTACAGCTAATAATCAAGTTTTCCCTTTTGACTTTTTCTGTTTATACAGAGTACAACAGTGACCTGTCGTGCCACTATAAGGTGGAGCTGAGCTATGAAAACCTGTTCACCTCTGGGCCTGACTCACACCCCCCACCTATTGCTGATGATGAGAGTGATGATGAGGATGACGACGATGTTCCCAGAGTAAGATTTGTCCTCAGTGCCTTCATGCTGCGTTTTTCTCCTTTATTGTTTATTCTTTTTGTATTAAATGTGATTTTAGGAGGATCACTATGCTCTTCTGGTGAAGGCTTGGGAGACGAAAGTATTCCCTACTATTCGTAGGCGGTTCCGTAATGAGGCTGAGAGGAAATCGGGCTTGGATCAAATCAAGGGAGCCCTTCAGCTGGGTAAAGATCAAAATGATTCTTATTGCAAAATGTAATGTCTTGTATATGAGTAAAAATCCAATGACAAAAATATTGAATGTATATTTTCCACAATTATAAAGCAGTTTAACTTAATTGGCACTTATGACTTAATATGAATGCAGTGTAAATATACACAGCATATTTAAATGTGCATATGTACTGAACAGAAATGGAGAAATTGAAGGACTTCTTTCAAGTCAAACTACAATGCAAACAATATTGCATTGAACTGATTTTATCTATATGTATATATAATGTTTACTGAAAGTATTTTTTGCGTTTCAATAACATAAATACACAAACACACAGCACCACTCTTTCCACCTTAGAAAAGGAGGGCAGTCAGGAAGTGCACACAGAATGAGAGCAATTCTTAGCAGTTCTTGTTAAATATCTACTCTCTCCTACCATAGACATGTTTGTGTGATTGACAATATTTCTGTGCGTTTCCCTGGGAACAGGCATGGTTGACATCGCAAGACAGACAGTGGAGTTCCTGTACGAGGAGAACGGTGGTATTCCTCGTGATCTTTACCTTCCTACTATTGAGGATATCAAAGATGAGGCCAACAAGTTCACCACTGACAAAGTCCGAAAAGGTACCGCATTACGTATTTAAAGATTTTGAGCATTGCACAGTGGGACTAAACATCCTCGTCGTACTTCATCGCTTGTTTTGAGATGTATTGAAGCACTTACTGTCACTAAATGACTGTAATGTCATGTAACTAACATGGATCATAACATACTTTATTTACAAAGGGTTGACTGTGGTCATCCGCTGTCCTGACAGCAATAACACCAACAGCACAACTGGAGGAACAGCACTGCCCAAGTTTGCTATCCGTGGAATGTTGAAGACGTTTGGTTTGCACGGGGTTGTGCTGGATGTCGACTCTGTAAGTCTAATCATTTGTAGTCTGTTTTTTTTTTTAAGCCTCACAACAGATTTATTTGTAAACTAAAGTGTTTCACGCGTTTGTTCAGGTGAATGAACTGGTACAGGTGGAGACGTACCTCCGCAGTGAAGGGGTGCTCGTCAGATACTGGTACCCCATTGAGATGCTGGAGCGTCCGCCTGCAGGTTCTCGACGCACTGCGGCTAACGGCCTGGTGTCTTTGGACAGCAGTAACATTCAGATTCATAGGTAATATAAATGCAACGGGGATGACTGACGCATCTGAATAAAAGATCTAAGTTTAATATCGATGTCACCGCTTCTCTTTAGGGAACTCCTTCGATGTGAAAGCGCTCTCGCTCGGTTATACTGTCGTATGGCTCTGCTCAACATCTTCGCCCCCAAGAATCCTCACACTTTCACTCGTCTCTTCCACATCCCTGCGATTCGTGACATAACTCTGGAACACTTGCAGCTTCTGTCTAATCAACTGCTGGCTCCACCTCTCCCTGGTGAGTGGAAGAATACGTTTTAAAGAATTGTATTTCTTTTTTGGTCATGGGAATTTTCTAAGCTATGCTAAATTCTCTCTTCCTGCAGATGGCACCATCAGCTCTAGCTCCATTCTTTTGGCTCAGTCGGTGCTTCACAACCTGGAAGGTCAAAGTTGCTCTCCCACAGACCTGTTTTATCAGGGCAATGCTCAGCCCATCCGGGAGTGGCTGACCGTGGCCATCACTCGTGCCTTGCATCAAGGAGAAGAAAGTTTACTGGAACTCACAAAACAGATTTGCTGTTTTACAGATTCAGCTGGTGGTTTTTCAAAATTATTGGTTAGCTGTACAGCTTCCATGTTTTCTCACTTTATAATCACAAACCTAAGTGAGTTTGGGAGTAATTTTACACAGTAGACCAACACAAAGTGGTGTGTAATTATGTAATGAAAAGAAAAGGTACAAGGTTTATGTTTTTTTTACAAATCAAAATCAGAAATTGTGTGTATTTTCTTTTAGTATTTTGCTGCCTTTACGCCTGCAAATTTTTGAAGTACTCTTAGCAGGAATGGACATTAAAAGTATCTTCAAAGCATCTCTACCACCAGCAGGTTTTACAGTAGGGGGATGCTGTGTTAGGCATAATGTACATTTAGCTTGTAAACTAATAGTCTGATTTGGTCTTTTTGATCCACATGTTTCTGTTCCCTAAAGGCTTGTGGTAAATTTGTGGCTGTAAAGTGAAGAAATGTGAAAAAGACCAAGGAGTATGAATGTTTTTTATAGTGAACTATATGCTTCTGGTTATCTACTGATCACTGAACCTCATTACCTCGGTGTGTATGTTTCAGAATGCACCTGAGCAGTTTACATCTGAGGAGTTTCCTGTCCTGGAGTCAAAAGTTAGTATGGATGTTAGTTTTCCCGGGGCGGCGTTTGTGATCGTCTCCTGCAAAGAAAGTCAACTGGGCTGCCGCAAAGAGTGAGCGACATCAAATACACAACAGCACACACTTAAAATTGAGCTTCCTTAACTTCACTTTTTATGTTTTATGTTTCTTGTCAAAACCTTTTAGCTCAAGCTTGTACAAGGCTCCCTGGGCTCGAGTCATGGTTTATGGCCTGGGTCACAAAGTGCGGAGAAACGGTCAGCTGAATCTGATGGAGGCAGTGTGTTATCCTCTAGATGCTTCTCCTACCAACACAGGCCTTACGCCCCCTCCCACCGCAAACCAGTACCCCTCTGTTATCATTCCCACTGATAAAGTGCACATCAAGCTGGGTGAGTGTTTCTATATCGAGGAAGAAATTCTTAAAGAATAAAAAGAAGCACTTCTAAGCGAGTTCGCTCCTGTTTTGATTGTAGGAGTGTCGCCCCCTCCTGGTGCTGTGTTGGTGCTCCACTCCTTACCGCTAGAGTTTCCCCTGGCGATGGCGTTTGCAGAGCAGCTGTTGACGTGGAAGCTGGGGGAAAGCAGCGAGCGATCTGAGGACGAGTTGGACACGGTGCCCTCATCGGTGCTGCTGCAGGTGGTAGAACTGCTCGGTAGGTTTTCCTTCATTTCACCAAAATAAAGACTACACATTGACCAAAGTAGTAGATACCGTCATTGGTGACATTATATACTTTTTATATTGAAAGTATTAATTTGATAAAGCTTTTTTTCTTTCTTGTTAAAGGGGCAGTATCATGTAAAATCAGCTTCTTTGAGCTTTACGTCACGTTCTAATGTTATTCTCTTATCAAAAACATGTCTGGAGTGTTGTTTCGATTCTTTTATGTATGTTTGAGAAATCCTTTAGTCTCCCGTGGCAACTGTTAAGGGTACCTAAACGCTTGCTCTCAAGAAGCGCTGCACTTTTCATGGAGTTCCTCCTTAGACCTGCAGTCTCTAAGCCAAGCTTCCGCCTCATAGAACCGTCCCCTCCTGCACCTACCCCACTCAGCTCCTTCAGACTAGCCAGCTGCAATAAGCAACCACCTGGTGGAATTGCACATCTGCTGAGTTAATCATACGAGCTACTCCTCAGTAGCATTGTCAAAGGTTTAATGGAGAAATGTTGTCATGACGACTTCCTGAAGGTGGAGTGTCGGTAAGAGCAGGAGCATCTTAAAGTGACAGAGGCCCAGTTTAAAGGTTTTAATTGCCAATTCAAATTTGGTTCAAGTCATGTTTGATATATACAGCATTTCTATAACTACGGAGGGTAACATAGTTATGTGATTGTGATGTTGGAAATGTGCCTGGAAATGCATAATACTTCACCTTTAAACATATGCATTAAAATTTTCCAGATCAAATATTAATTCAAAGTGGCTAGATTTTATAAACTCCACAAATACAAATGTCCTAAGATTGCAGTTTCTAACATTTCTGTTTTGTTTATAGGTGGATTGCTTTGGACTACTGATCTGGCTCCCTCCATCAAGGAGCTTATCTTTCACCTGTTTGCTGAACTTTTGCGGAAGATCCACCACTTGGAGCAGCGCAAGAGCCCCGCTGGCCTTTCCAGCTCCATTGCTCTGCTGCTGAACCCCTGCCTGGCCGTCCTGATGGCCCTGCAGACAGAGCTCCGAAAACTTTACGACAGGGAAACTCAGGGATGGGCTGCTGGATGCACCGGAGGAGGATCGTCGTCTGGTGGCATAGCGTTGGCGCTGGGGGCGGAGCAGAGCCGGTTCTCTACCTACTTCCATGCCCTCATGGAGGTGTGTTTGGCTGTGGCCGAGGTGACGCTTCCTCTCAATGTCGGCAGCTCTTCGGTGGGACCCCTCTCCTCTACCAGCGCACCGAACCTCAGTGACTCCTCCTCGTCGTCTTCGTCGTCCCCAGGCCAGACGCCACAGAGCCCCAGTTTGCTTTCAAAGCGTAAGAAGGTGAAGATGAAGCGTGAGAGAGCAGCAGCTGCTGTGGCGGCAGCCGCCTCTGGAAAGAGAACAAGCGGCGGCACGAGGCTGTCAGAAAGCGACAGCGCCCTTCTGAACATGGCGGGCAGCAAACCTGAGGACATGCTGTGGTTCCACCGCTGCCTCACCCTCCTGATGATTCTGAGACATCTCGCCAATAAGGACCCGCAGGGCTTGAGCGTAACCAGCGACGCAGTGACGGACGCTTGCCAAGCTCTAGTGGGTTCCACATCTCATAGCCGCCTGCTGGTGCTCTCAGGTATCCCCACACACCTCGAGGAGGCAGTTGTTCGAAACGCCATCCGCAGGGCGTGCAACGCGCATGGAGGTCTGTTCAAAGATGAAGTCTTCATTCCCGTGCAGGAAGAGGATCCCAAGAAGAAATCAGGAGACGGTGTTTCAAGCCCACACGACGGCAAAGCAGCTCCAGAACCTGACCGACCGTTTTCCACCAATGGAGGTCCCGAGAGTCCTGACAGCTCTAGCAGCGTCACTCCAGCTTTAAGTGTGAGCGCTTCGGCTTCTACCAGCCAGACCTCCATTTGCAGCTCCTCTCAGGGGGTCTCTCGCACAGTCAGCGAACTTTCTGTCGATCAGGAGCTTTTAGCTGTGCCCCCGCTCACGCCTGCAGCCGCTGCTTCGGCAGTAACGTACCCCCAACAGGCTCCTCACGACGGCCAGACTGTCTCCAGTCAGGAAAGTCTAGACACGTCGCTGTGCAGTACGGGAAGCCTGGGGAGTCTCGGCAGCTTGGGGGAGCCTCTGGACAACACAGAAACACCATCTGCCTCGGATGGAGCCTCTATGCAGACAGTCACTTCCTTTGAGAGCACAACAGCTACTCCCAGGCCTATCAAGGGCTACGCTGTCATTGAGGTGACTCAGTTGCATAAGCATCACACCATTTGAACCAGTGATCTAAAACTTCATTCCTTGAGGGCCAGAGTCCTGCAACTTTTAGATGTGTTCTTTGTCATACGTACTTGGATTAAATGGTGGAACTGCCTCAGTAGCATCTTTCACCTACTGTAGAGTGAAGCTCTACAGAGCTTTGCTCATGAGCTAACATTGGAGCCGGGTGAGCTGAGGTAGAGGCATCTACAAGTTGGAGTGCACCGGCCCTTTAGGATTGGAGTTTTAGCGTGCTGCCTTAAATGTTTTCAAATGTTGTGTCTGAAATGAAATAAAATTTGTGTTTTGTTAAATATAGGTCCGCTCTCGAGCGAAGGTGGAAAAGATCCGTGCCAGTCTGTTCAACAGCGGTGACCTGATTGGTTTGTCCAGCCTGGAAGGTGAAGAGGAGCTTATGGAGTTGACCAACGAGGAGATCCTGACTGTTTCCAGCGTTAACCAAAGCCTGTTTGACACACAGGGAAGCTCTGCTCTGGAAGACTACTTTCTGGATAAGTCGATCAAAGGTTAGCGTTAAAGTTTTACCGCTTTTATAGATCATCATTGTTTCTGTAAAATCTAATCTAGCTCCCTATTTCCAGGGGAAAAGCTTGTACCTGGAGCGAGAGACGTCCTGACTGATATTTTTAAAAGCTGCGTGCACTCCGAGCAAATGTTGAGCCTCACGCCAGCCAAGCCCATTAAGGTGTCTGATATTTTCCTCAGCAAAGAGCAGATTAACTCTCAGACTCCAGGGAACCTGCTGCACACTTTCTTTACCAACGTTCGACCTCCCAAAAAAGTGCTTGAAGACCAACTGACTCAGGTACTCAAGGAGAAACATTGATTCTCTGTCATACCTTCAACCATCCAACTTTCTGTCAAACCTTCACATGTGGAGTACTGTAAAAAGTAAAAAAAATTTTTTTATTCTTTCAGATTTTACGAAAATATGGAACTCCCAAGCCGAATAAGAACAAGTACAACAAAGCAGGAAAAGAACAGCATCAGGGTAAGGTTGTGAGCACCAAGAGACCAATCACCAAGCCTCTCACCAAGGAAAAATCCGTCCTCAACAGTGTTAGGTGAGTCGTTTTCTAGCAAAACCTCATATGACGTGTGTAAAAAAAAATTTTTAATATTAACATCAAAGCTAAATATGTTTTGCTTTCTTCCAGAACTGCGCTGAGTGAGAAGAAAACTGTCCTAAAGCCAAAATCTCCTGAGAAACCGAGGCCAGATGAGAAAGACGTAGAAAAATCCCCTTCTAAAAAAACTGAAGGTTGGCAAAAATCACATCTGTTGTGACAACACAGAGTACATTCAGAATATTAGAAAAATTACTCTTACTTCCATATATATCAAGTTTGAGATTGTTTTCTATCTGAATGGTGTAATTCAAATGGTCTAAAAAGCTTTTCAGTAGAAAGAGTAGACTTTAATCTAAATCAATTCTGTCTTCCAAACATTATTTACATTTACAAAACCATTATGTCTCACACAGCTGAATATATATATATTTTTTTATTTAGGTTGTAAAAATGTGGGACAAGGTAAAAATGATTTTGAAGTAAAAGTAAGTCTTGTTTGACACAATAGTTTATGAACTCTTTTATTTTTTTGTTTAGTGCCAGAGGAAAAGTACCTGACACTGGAAGGCTTCCATAAGTTCACAGTCGATCGGGCAAAGCAAGATATCCGCAGTGTGTGGAGAGCCATTTTGGCTTGTGGGTACGACCTTCATTTTGAAAGGTGAGACTTAAAGAATCATATCGTCCATTCGAAATGCTGCAATTACTGTCACAGAATGAAAGGTGTTCTTGAAAAAGTAGCTGTCAGTTTTGTCATTTGGTCTTCAACAACATTTTATCTAAGCAAACTAACTTTCCATTGAATTATCAAAATCTTTAAAAAAAAACAAAACAAAACAGGACTGCGGTTGTTTTTGTTGTTTTTTCAGCAGGCTTCTTAAGCTCCACATTTCATCAGATTCCATTATAGCAGTTCACCTGTCCCAGTTAGAGATTCACTGACCAGAATAAGAACTAGTAGATTCACATACTTCTAAAGTTTGTATAATTGTCTTAAAATCTCCTCTTACATTGTAAAAACATGTGTCTGTTTTTGATGCAATAGTGAACCTGTCTTTATACTGAAGGTGCACGTGTATAGACACTCGCCACGCCCAGAAGGCCTGTAGAAAGTGGAGCTTGGAAATGGACGTGGCGTTGGTGCAATATATCAACCGGCTGTGTCGTCACCTGGCCATCACTCCAGCTAGGCTGCACCCTCATGAGGTCTACCTGGATCCCAGTGACGCTGCAGATCCTCGTGTGCTCTGTCTGCTCAGTAAGTAGCTGAGCAGACTTTTTTTTTTAATCTGAGCTTCTGCAGATAGAGAAAGCAGTTTTGAATCCTATGGAGAATTGAGATTAACCTTCATGTTTTAAATGATCTGTCTCCATCCTTTTAATAACTTTTATGTCTTTTTAACTTTCATGGCTTTGTTACTTAAAAAGGCATGAAAGTTAATGTTGTTTTTGTGAATGTACCTTTAGATTTAAAAAATCCTTGGAGTTCCTAGTTTTGAAGTACTTGATGCAAAATTTGCACCGATTTTCTCAGATTCTGACTTCTGATCGATTCACAAGTTAATCTCTAAGAATAATTTCTAAAACATTCCCGTCTGCCTCACGCTTGTGTTTTTGTCACTCAGCTTTGTCTTTGGGATTGGGTGTTTACAGATGTGCCTGTGGAGAGCTTGCGCCTGCGCTTTGCTTTGCTGCAGTCCCTCAACAACACCCTGGAGAGTTTCTTTCTGCCACTAGTGGAGATGAGACAGACGCACACATATCAGAACAGCATTGCGGCGCTGTTGTGTGAAGCAAAAGGTGAGCATCAACTCAGAAACAAATCTAGCAGGATAAAAAGCACTTGTACAAGATGCTGTGGTTTAATATTTTAAGCAAATAATGATATACGGGCTTCATGCAAGTCGAGGCTGTCTGATATTAGAAATTGTTACAAGTTGAAACTTTTGTTTTTCTGGTTTTAGTGCTTGAAAAGTGTAATCTTTGTACCTCTGTCTGCTTCTGATAGGCCTAGTCTTCTACGACACCAAGGTCACCGTTATGAACCGAGTATTAAATGCTACAGTACAACGTACAGCTGACCATGCTGCTCCGGAGATTACACTGGACCCTCTGGAGATTGTTGGAGGTAGACTTTCCTCCCTCTTATTTTTCTCCACTTTTCGTCTCAGGACGTTGTGTCTAACTTTGTGGATATTGTAAAACTTCTCCGCCGTGCCGTCCAGGTGAAATCAGATCATCAGAAAACACCTACTTCTGCCAGGCAGCGCGCCAGCTCTCCTGTGTGCCATCGTCTCAGCTTTGTGTGAAGCTGGCCAGCGGAGGAGATCCGACGTACGCCTTCAACATCCGCTTCACTGGAGAGGAAGTTCATGGCACGAGTTAGTGCTTCCCCCCGCTTTGCTTTCATCTATTTTATAGATTGCTGTTATGTTTTTTTGAAAATCCCTAACTGCTATTGTGATGACTGTGTCTGTCCAGGCGGCTCCTTCAGGCATTTTCTGTGGCAGGTGTGTAAGGAGTTACAGAGCTCAGCACTTTCCCTGTTGCTTCCCTGTCCCAGTGCTGCAGCCAACCGGAACAAGGTATCGTTTCGTTCAACATTACAGTCATCTTCCCATCAAGGCACACTGCAGCTGTTGGAGATGTTTATAGGATGTTTTTATACCCCTTTTGACCTGTTCCAAAATGCAATTTGTGTTTTATTGAGACCTCGGGCTATAGAGAAATGCAGAGCAGTGTGTAATTGGGAGGAGGTAAAATTGTCTTTTTCTCCAGATGTGGAAAGCTGGTGGAGGCAATTTAAAAGGACGTGTTTTGGAAAGTGGTTCTGTTGACTCATGAGGTCGAGCCTTTTGAGGCCACTTTGTGTTGGTCTCAAAAACGTCCAATAAAATGAACTGAAATTTGCAGCTTCAACGGGACAAAATGTGTGAAAGTTAAAGGGCGTGAATACAAGGCACCACATCTGTTGAGCTTGTGTCAACATTCGGTTTTATGTAAAACATACTGTAAAGAATATGAGAAAGATGATGCCATTGTGTCAATATTCCCAATCTTTCTTTGTTTTGTTTTATCTCCAGGGGAAGTACATCCTGACTCCCTGCCCTATCAGCTATGCAGAAGAGCAGTTGTTGCACTTTTTTGGTCAGCTCCTTGGCATAGCCATCCGCGCAGACGTCCCCCTTCCTTTGGACCTGCTGGGGTCGTTTTGGAAAGGCCTCGTCGGCGAGCCTCTCGATCCAGAGCAGGACTTGCAGGAAGCTGATGTGCTCACCTACAACTATGTCAAGAAATTTGCAAATGTGAGGAATGCAGTGCCATCGTTTTCAATCGCATCCGATTTGATATCCATCTAGATTTCATGATAGCAGGGATTTTGATGGTCTTTTTTTTTTTTCTTCCTCTCTTCAGGTGACTGATGAGAGCGAGCTGGAGGCCCTGTGCGCTGAGATCTCCTCGCAGCACCACTCAGGAGAAAGCCCAGAGTCGCCCAGCCGGCCCTGCTGCACTTTTACTTACTTCACGATGACGGGTGAAGAGGTGGAGCTTTGTCAGGGAGGACGCAGCCTCACTGTCAGGTGCGGAGCGGTTGCTGAAGGTTCTACCGTAGTTTAAAGCCACAGCACCTTTGAGTAAGCCTTCTCTGTTCGTCCCGTTAAGCTGGGAGAACAAGGACGTCTATGCCCGGGCGGTGAGGAGCCTCCGTCTGAGGGAGCTGGAGAATGTGGAGTGTATGACGGCAGTGCGGGCAGGACTGGGATCCATCATTCCTATGCAGCTGCTTACCATGCTCAGCCCTCTGGAGATTGAACTGCGCACATGTGGCTTGCCTTACATTAACCTGGAGTTCCTCAAGGTGGTGCATATATATACATACGTTAGCAAACACTGATATCTTTTCAACCACATTACAAAGAGTGTGTGAGCATTTTCAAACTTTAAAGTCTAGGAAAGTGGCGGTTTAATGATTTCCTTGTGTCCTTGCTGTGTTGTGTTTCTCAACATTTACTGTAGTAAATCACCCCACTCTTTCCTTGTTTAGGCTCACACCATGTACCAAGTCGGTCTGATGGAGACCGACCAGCACATCGAGTTCTTCTGGACCGCCCTGGAGATGTTCACTCAGGAAGAGCTCTGCAAGTTCATCAAGTTTGCCTGCAACCAGGAGCGCATCCCGTTTACTTGCCCGTGCAAAGATGGCGGGCCCGACACAGCCCATGTTCCCCCGTACCCCATGAAAATCGCCCCTCCTGATGGAGCTGCAGGTAACGGCTGACCTGCTCCCTGCAGGGCACTGACCGGGCGCCAGCGCTCCTATCCCTGCAGCGCCTGTCCCTGCAGCTCATTATATAATGAATGAACATTGAGCATCTCTTTTTCTCCTTCTTGTTGTATTTCACTTAAAGGGGATCATGTTTATGATCCCTGATAGATAAGATCGCTTCATTCTTTGAGATTTTATCACTGTGACTGTTGGATTACAGTGCCCTGCAAAAGTATTTATTTCCCATGAACTTTTCCACGTTTCTTAACTTTACAAACTTAAACTTGTATGTATTTTATATGATACACTCACCAGTTTTGTCTTCTCCATTTTGACTTTTAAATATATCTTTAACTGGACTTTCAAACCATAAATATCCTTAAACTCAGACAGGCTTCTTTATTGCAAGCATAACGCTGCTGTTAACAAAAACTCATGGAATGAACAAGCTGTGCATCTTCACTGTACATAAACAAAACCCCATATTTCTGTTTCCTCTCCAGGTCAGCCAGACTCACGCTACATTCGAGTGGAAACGTGCATGTTCATGGTGAAACTGCCACAGTACACTTCTTTGGATGTGATGCTGGAGAAGCTGCGCTACGCCATCCACTACCGCGAAGATCCTCTGAGCGGCTGAGGAGCGGCTGAGGAGACCCGAGAAGCCGACATTCCCGAGCAGCAGTGCCCAACACCTCACCATCACCGTCTGCCCCTCCTGGATCTTCCTCTGAGACTGGCCGGAGACCGATGCTCTCTGCTTCACCAACAAGCAGCAAAGATAACCACTTTTATCTTGAAAGGAAACCAACATATTGTTTTCATCGCCATTTGCCTAAATTCTGCGTCTTGTTTCATTCCGGGAGGATGATTCTTAATCAGCAGTGATGACTGCAAATAAGTCCGATTTATTTTTGTTGCACTGAGATTGTGGAGGGCATTGAAGTGAAACAGCTGTGAAAGAGTTTTGTTCCTGTGTTCATTTGCCTTTTTTCTTTCTTCTTTTTTTTTGAGCCAGCTATGTAACTTTAACAAAAAATCTATTAGCCACCTTAAGAACGGCACTTTACACTTGCAATTCCCAGTGAACGTGATTTCTATGGGGGTTGATAAAGGCTTCAGTGAAAAGTCTCCACTAGCAGCAGCTCTATGCTACCTCCCCTTCGTGAGGTGGTGCTCTGACCCTCGCCTTCTGCTGTAGGAGCCTCTGAACCAAAAGGGTTTCCAGTGATGTGATTACGATCAGTTGGAATCTGCTGAATTTTCATTAAGTCATCTACTGTAGGAGCAGGCGTGATCGAGTGCTGTGCAGGGCTTTACGTAGTCTTACTGCCTGTTTTAACAATACAGCCTGCTGATGGACAAACTCATTTATGCCTAAGTAACGGAGAATCTTTATTAAAGAGTCTGAAGAGAAGGTTTTTCAGTCATGTAAAAAGTCATGTTAATCTCGTAGTCATATCCACACATACACTGGAGGCGCTGGCAGGAAATTATCTTCAGTTCTGCTTTGTATTCATTTATTTTTCATGATTGAGGATGAGGAGTTTCTTTTTATTTCATCCATAACCAAATGTTTTGCAGTGTTTAATAAAAAAAAGAAAAAGATAAATGTAATAATAATCTAGAAAAGTGTAAATAGACTGAGGTAATGTTTGCTGGCAGTTTTCACTCGCTTTTCCTCTTCACCTTCTGATTTCATTTTGAGTTTGCACTACTCTTCTGAGAAAAGAAACTGAAAAACGAGCAAACTAGACGATGTCTGTCTGGATTTCCGGTTTGTTGTGTTGCTGCTTTTTATGAATTTTGGGAATACCAGTAATCTTTCATCACCTTTGTCTTGTACTCGGATGGTTTGAATTTCTTCTACACATGGTGAAACACATTCTCTGGTGTGAGTGAAATCGCCATTTCACATGGAGAAAACCCACAGGATTGACTGCTGGTGCAGTGAAACTGTTTTTTTTTTTGTTTTTTTTTGCAGGATTATGGGTTTTGGTTGGGCTCTTTTAAAGGGTGACATGCCGCTGCTAACAGGGTTGCTCTCTCTCTCTCTTTCTCTCTGACTTCTCCTCCTCTGGAGGGGTAACAATAGGCTACAAAAAGGACATATCCGTACAAAGAATTGTTTCGATGAAATGTGTGCTGTACATTTACTTGATATTTATTACAATTATTTATGGTTGCATTAACTTAACTTGTACTGTCTTACCTCTGCACATGAGAAACGTAACATATCTAAAATGGATTATACAGATGTAAAGAATCAAATGGCATTTGAGATTTCTGTGTCATAATAAAGAAATGTCTTCATGTACAAACAGCGTTTCTAACTGGGGTTAATTTGATGTCTTTGACATATGACCCAATGACACACTCTGGTTGCGTCACTGCAGACTGTAAACCACACACCTTTACAGAGCGGCGAGCGCAGGGCCGGGCTGGATCCGACCGGTTTCCCCATGCGTGTTGTTTACGTCTTTATCAGCCCAAATGTCCTAGTTTCACCTTTTGTCGCGTTGCAATCGCAAAGTTCAGTGTATTTTATTGGGATTTCATCCAACAGGCCTGCACAAAGTAGAGCATAAATCTGAAGTGGAAGAAAGGTCAAGTGTGAATTTGAACAGTGTTGTTTGTGTTCAGACCCCCGTGAGCCGATACGCTGCAGAACCACCTTCCACTGCACTTACAGCCTGCAGCTCTTTTTGATGCATGCCTGAACAATTTCTTCTTGCAAAGTAGCTCCAGCTCACTCAGATTCAACTGAAATTATCTCTGAAAATCAGTTTTCAAGTCATGCCACAAATATTTAGTTGGTTCAATGACTAGACTTTGACTAGGTCGTTCCCACACGTAAATATGCTTTGATCCAAGATATTCCATCGTAGTTTTGTGTATGTTTAGGGCCATCGTCACTATAATGTCTGCCTTAGGCACAAGTCTACTGCTGCTTTTAACACATTTTCCTCCCAGAATGTCTTGAATTCAGCTTCTTTAATTCAGCCACCAGTAACTCATATTGTTGTGTGAAAATTAATTTCTTTATCGATAAATGTTCATATAATGAGGTTGGATTTTAATTTTAAAAATTTCTGGAAAACTGAGTTTTTTATACTTGAGCAAAAAGTAACCTCATTTTATTCATTAAGCAAAGGGTTTCAACAGAAAATTTGTTTTCTAGCTTTCGGAAAACGCAGGATTTCCTTTTGATTGAAATAACAGCAGTGAGACATACTTTTGTAACTATCAGTTCACTTGAATACTTTTTTCCAGACAGCAGAGTGAGTCATAAACTGCTGCAACCTTCCTCCTGAAGACAACTTTGTGTTTACACTCACTTTACAAGACAATTATGAAATTGTATTTTCAATTGAATTTTAAGTATTTTCATTCGTATGAATTTTTAACGTAAATAATTTGAATCTCAGAATATTTTAAATTAACACCCATAAATATGTGTGTTTGGAAACAAACAGGCCACTAGGGGGAGTTCCATTTTATTTATCTATTTGTTCAGTGTTTTTTAAATAAATCTGTCAATTGGCCAATATTTCCCTGCTATTGTAGGCTAAATAAATAGGGTACACACACACAGACAAGAAAGTCTGTTTATGTTTTATGTAGTTGAAGCTTATAGTATAAAGCAGCAAGTCTTTCACATTCAAGAACAAGAAGGCAAAGAAATCTAATTTATTAATGTGAGTACAAATAAAAAAGCTGAATGACACACAAGCATTATTACAAGCAAGGATACAAAACATATGCAAACTCAATGTGTCAGTTTTCTTTATCTTATATCCATGTCCATTAAAACGGATGTTTGTTTTTATATATATATCCTCACTATCCCATCTTGTTTCAGTCAGTGTCGGTGCTCCTGAGCGTTTTAGTGTGGAATGATTCAATCTATGGAGTTCATAAATAACAGCATTTAGGGACTGAACTGGTGAACGGAGAGAGAGAGAGAGAGAGAGAAATGTCAGGAAGACCCAAGGTAGTCAGTGACACTAGATCATGCCGAGCTGCTTCTTCAGCCTCTGCAGCTGCTCCATGCTGATGTTGTTACCGCCGCACACAACCACCACCACTGGGCCCAGGTGCTGCGCCAGCTTGCCCTCGACTTGCAGCCTTGTGATAATGTCACTGTACACAGCTGCCAGAGCCGCACCGCAGGCGGGCTCCACCAAGATCTTTTCATCATCTGCAAAGAGAGAAAAAACAAGAAGATCAGTTTCATGACTGATTTCTGACTGCAAAGCTGTTTTTTTACATGCACTGTACAAAAAGACACTTAACCTTTTTAATGTCCCTGCATGAACCTATTAGCTGTATCAAGAATAGCTTAAAGTCAGAAGTGTGCAAACATTTCCTTAGTATTTGGCTGGAATTGCTGCATGACTTGGGTCAAATGTTTTGTAGTCATTGAGAACTCAGAAGACTTGTTGGTATCCAGGTTTTAACTTCCTCCATAAAGTTGATTCAACATTTTATCATGTTGTTCTTTCCTGTCTGACTCGTCTGTTTTGGAAAGCACAGCAGAACCTCCACCCTAGCAAAGCTCTCCCACAACATGATACTCCTGGACCTCCTTCTTGGGACGTTGTTCTCAGGCTTGCAAATTTCTCCCTATGCCATTCAAATATAATGAAGGTGAAAACGACCAAACACTTTAGATTTATTAGACCACAGGACCTGTTTTCAAAGAAAAATGAAGTTATCTGTCTCTAAATGTGTTTGCAAACTTTTATCTGGCTTCTAATGCTTTTGGAGTGATGGCTTCTTCCTCTCTGAGTGGCCTTTTCTTTTTACCTTTGATTCACACATATTGCTTCATTTTCTGGGAGACAAAACCAGCATCTTTTCTGAGCAGTATAATAATAAAAGAAAACCTTAGATGTCTTTTTATGCTGTGTTTGTGGCATCACAGCTGTATGTTTCCCCATCTCTTCTGCCCAGATGCAGGTTTCACTCACCCACAAAGAGTTCAACAGCTCTCACAGCCTCCTGGTCGGTGACTACTTCTGAGAAAACCTTGTGTTCCTCCACTAGTTTCTTTGTCTGAGCCGACACCCTCACCAGGCCCAGTGTGGTTGCAACACTGCGGGCGCCAAACACTCAATCAGTTGCGCCAGGAGGAGGGGAAAGGACCGGTGAGCCAAGCGCAGTACCTTGTGATGGAGGGTAAAGTGACAAGCTCTCCAGCTTTCATTGCCGCATTCAGGCTGTGCGCTCCTACGGTTTCCATGGCTACGATGGGCACGTCAGCCCAGCCGGCGCGGCGAAGTCCTTCCACCACTCCGTTCAGCAGGCCTCCGCCTCCCACCGACAGCACGATGGCTCCAGGCTTCTCCTTCAGATCGCGCTCCAGCTCCGTCACCAAAGATGTGTGTCCTTCCCTTCACAAACCGAAGCTGCGAGTGACACTAATGCGGACAATCTGTGGGCAGTGCAGCCAGATGTATGCAAAGCAAATCCCTTATGAACTGCTGCTCTAATGTCAAATCGTGATGTGCTGTTTTCATGGATTTGTCGCTGAGTTTCTAACTCTGCAAGCGGTTAATGTCAACTGCGTGATTTCTGAAATGTTCCCTCCATCATCCTCTGCAGCTGTCCGTGTTCCGGATGAGAGTGCATGATGAGACAAACTACCTGTACTGACCATGATGAGTTGGACTTTGATTTGTACCAGCGGTGCCTTGCAAAAAGTACTCAAACCTCTTGAGTTCTTTTGCACATTTTGAATAACCTCAAACTGGATTTTATTGGGATTTTTTGAGGCAGAGAAACACAAAGGAAGTCAAAGAGAAATGATACAAGGTCTCAACTACAAGACTTTTAAGCTATGTCTCTACCACTTTTGCACATAAATGGGTATTTCACCAATCTTTTTTACAATATAGCACAATCGGGTCAGATGGAGTTCCTACAGACTAGTATCTTCCAGATCCTGCCATAAATTTAAATTCTCATTTGGACTAAGCATGATTCTACCACCCCCATGCTTCACTGTGAGCATGATGTGTTCATGACAGCTTGGACATATGAACCACTCTCTTTTCTTTTATTTATTTATTTGTGAAAATAAAATAAAATAACTATGTGCTTTCTTTCCTTTCACTTCAAATACATGCACTGCTTTGTGCTGATAGCTTGCATAAAATCCCAATAAATGCATTGCATATTTTAGCATCAGTAAAAAAAAAAAAGAAAAATGAAAATGTTCTGAAGGAATAGATACTTTTGCGATGCTCAAAGAGCTGACTCTGTCTCACCATATGAGCGGGTCGTCAAAGGGAGAGACGAATATCCAGCCTGGGTTGTTTGCCACAAGCTGCTGTCCATAACTAATGCTTTCATTCAGAGTCTGGAAAAGAAGAGACACAACTTTGTTTAATCAGTTAAAAGGCTGAAAGGAAAAAATAAATCTTTATTAATGTTGATAATTTCTACTTGTTTTATCCCCTGCTTTGGTAAGTTGTAATAATCTATCTGGACAGGATTTTTGAGCAATGCTTTTCATCTTCTTCTGACATGAACTAGTTTCCTAAACACTGTAGTGAATAAAGCAAAGACTCAACTGGAACTAAATTCGATTTTTACACACCGCTATAAAAAATACGATAATATTGAGATGATCACAGCTGAGTTGACCAACCTTTCCATGAATGACAACATTCGCCCCCTCGTCCTTCAGCCTCTCCACCGTCTGGTTGGGGGTGACACTTGGAACCACAATGGTGGCAGGAACCCCGAGCTGGCGGGCAGAATAAGCAGCCGCCATACCAGCGTTTCCTCCTGTTGACACCCAAATCCTCAAATATTTTTTTTGTCTAGCTTCTAGTGCAGATATCTGAAGTAAGAAAAAACACTTCAAGTCCTATTTTTCAGCAAGACATAGAATGTTGAATTACACAAATAATTCCTTCATATTAATAAAAATTTACTTTTTCCCGGACAGATTATTTTACTTTATTATTATTGATGATTATTATTTTAGACATTTTCCCATGTTACAGGTGAAATCATTTGTCAGTGGAGATAATATTTTCATAAATATTAAGTAATTATTTACTTAGAACAAACTCCTATTTCTTGCTGAAAAGTTACTTGTAAGTTAGTTTCGTCTTATCTCAAGTGTATTGAGATATTTGCACTAAAAAAAATCTAATATCAAAAAATATTTGGTAAGATCTTAGTGTTTTTGCAATGTACCTGAACAGCAGACAAATCTCTCACAGCCTCGATCTGCCCACTAAAAAAAAACCAACTCAGTCAGCACAAGTTCACAAGTCTGTTTGTGCAGCCTGAACGGTTTCTTGTCATTATATAGCAAAAAGAAACAGCAGACAATTACTTACTGTTTTGCAGAGATGGCCAATGCCTCTGATCTTAAAGGAACCTGTCGGCTGGGACGAGTCCAGCTTGAGGTAAACAGAGGTACCAGCCACCTTAGTGAGAGCCATGCTCTGCCTCACCGGAGTGGGCAGGTGAAGAGGCTGCTGGGTCTTCATCTCACTGCTTACAGACAAGAAGGGAAATGTTTCATCGGGACAAAGGCGTCACATTGTTTGCCATCTAAAGTCCACAAGTAAATTTGGATCCCTTTGATTGTTTCCCCCATCATTGCTCTCTACTTTGAGAGCGTTTCCACTTACCAGAGGAGGACAGGGACGCAAGCAGGGGTTTGGATGGGATTTATCCCGAAAGCTCTTATATCTGGGCTTTCTATATGTAAAATGAATATATACCTGCTTTAAGAGTGGGCTTACCGAAGGAGACACATCTCCATCCAATCATCTGAAGGCATTCTGAGAAGCAGGTCCCTCCCAGTCACTGCCACGATGGGATGGGGGGAAGATCATTGAATTTACAAGCCTTGCATTTCATCCCATTCTTTCAAGCTGCCAAAACCTGTCAATGTCAGATGTATTCATTTAGATTTTCAGGCAGTTTATTTTGTCCCTTCTTTGTTCACCACCCAAAAGGGATCAAACAAAAGGACTCCTGCAGGCGGATCCTTTTTAAAAATGGTTTAACTCTTGTTTGAATCAGCATAATCGCCATTTCCTCACCTTTGAAGGAATACATGGCAGTTTTATGGACAAGCATTTGCATGTTATCCCCCTCCAAAGGAATTGTGCTCACAGCTGGCTCTGCCAAAAGAGGCGAGACAATTTTAGCAGCTGCCAAAAGCAGGCTCTGGCCCGGTCCTGGGTGAGTGGACGGTTCAAACCTGAATGAGCCGGAGTTTAGGCTGATGAGTCGGACACGGGGCTGTAAAATCTGTCTACTTGGCAGGTTGAAAATATCTGTCCAAGCTGAAAGCAAATGTGTTTTAAACATGATGGAAGCAGTGTTGAGATTTACTCAGCTTTCTAGTTCCATGTTTTTTTTGTTGACATGGACTTGTAGTTATATTTGATCTGTTATATAGTTAACACTCTGATTAACCTATGCTGTTATTTATTATTTATTTGACCTAATTCAACACAGGTATCACTTTGTGTGAAAGAAAGCAAAATTATTCTATCAGCAACAAACAAATCTAAGGCTTGTAATAAAATGATTATTCTGGATTCACTTTCCAAACCCGTTCTTTAAAGCATTGTGGAGTGAGAAACCTGGATCAGCCAAACACTTTAAAGAGAAAAAGTGCATTGGGGTCTCAGACCAAGTCTTACCTAACTATTATCAATCAGGAATGCCTCTGATCAAAAAATTGAATAAACAATGGAGTTTATTCAACGTTTTTATTCTTAAATACTAAAATGTGTGTGTTTTTGCTCCAATACCAGAGACAGCATGAACAGCGAGAAACGGTTAAGCTGTTCCAAGTTAAATTCTCTATGAGGATTTGTGAAATGTTTTCAGTTAATATATATATATATATATATGTGCATGTATGCATTTTCCTATTTTTAAATCAACGGCTACAATGACCATCAGTCACCAGGTTTCCTGGCTAAAGATTCTCACACCACCTCCTGGTGAGGGTCTGCACTTGCAAGAAATAAATAACTGTTTTCATTGCACTTTAGTGCAATCTGTGTTTTCTGACATTTCCATTTCAGAGCCAGAACTGTGCATGAAGTTATTATAGATTTAACAGAAGAAATGGCAGCATGGTTAATGTGATGACCAGCACTGTTTTATAGCAAGAGGACATCCAGCCTGACTCATTTGGAATGAGCCTGTGTTGATTTTCTGATTTATGCACTGGCACAACAACTGAATGGATTGCATAAAATCATTAGGTGCATCTCTATAAATAGAGACCCAAAATGGCACCTTATTTATAATCTTTCCAACAGTCTTTCCACTCTATTGGCCACTTTATAGAATTAATTGATGCCAGATCCTTGAACCACAGACCACAACTATGGTCATATTATTTTAAGTATACTCTATTTCCATGAAAGTAGCTGTAAATAAAAATAATAACTGCTTACATGCGTCTTAGTGACCTACAGCCACAATAAAGTATCAGCTAGAAGCAAGTAAAACACAGTTATCATCTCATTCAAACACTGAGCAGTGAACTGGGTGCCCTTTACACTGCAGAGAGATGGAAGAATACATGACGATTCACTACTTTCAGTAACTTAGATTATGGCTGGAAAATATTTGGTGGTGTAGTTGGAGGTGTGGAAACTGACAAAGGGACAGTGAGATGTTGAAATGTGAAGTTTATGTGTGTTCCTGATAACGACAAGCAGCCTGCAGCCATTCATTTGCTGAGACACTGACTCTGACACTGACTCTTGGCCAGACAGGCAATGTGTCTCTGAATAACCGTTTTCATTTTTCTAACTTCTGATTGTTTATTAAAAACCAGTGGCTTTCCTAATGCTATTGCCGAGGTTTTTCCCGCGTTTGCATTGTGTTAACTCACACCTATGTGCTTGCAAACAAGCAAGTTCCCAAATCTCCTGCTAATGCTGTATTCAAGACCACCTGACCCAGGACAAAGACAAGACCAAAGCAACACCAGGACTCTGAGGGAGTTTAAATCGAGACAAAGACGAGACAAATGATAGACCATTTTCTACACTATTACTGTTATCATAATTAGGACTGTACAGTCTTAATCTTTATGCCAATATAGATACATGTTGCAACATGCATATGTAAAACACATGCATGTTGTGTCAGACTGCTTGGAAAAGCGACAAACATTAGCTAGTAATTTAAGAACCTCAAATTCAGGTTATTTATGCCTGTCAAATGTATGTATACATAAATCATAAATATAATTTGTAAATTATATTTAATTATGTTTATATTATATTATATTAATTATGTTTATTGTATGTATATTTCTAACATAAATTATTTATGTTGTGATATAATGTAATATATATATTTGTCTCAGGGGATGATTGGAAAAGAAAATCAGAACATAAATTATGCGCAATTTTTTTTTTCAACCAATTTACAAAGAGTTGATCATTCATCTGCACACCTAACCGATGCATTATGGCCTGACTGAAGAACTTCATCCTTCCTCTGTGTGCGCAGCAGATCCGCTGTGGCAACAGGGGGAGAGAAGGAAGGAGAAAAAAGGAAAGGAAAAAAAAGGAAAAAGATTTGACAACATGGCGCACTTTCCTTGAGGAAAGTTTCTCCTGAACAGCGTATGCAGCTCAGCCTTTTCCGTGGACTTCCTTTAGCTCTGATCGACCATCTTCTAGCACGCAAAAAGGACTTTCTTTGGACAAACTTTGAAGCGCTTCTTGTTGCACACACAGAAAAAAAAAAAACTCGACAGTAACTCTGCAACGACTGGGATGGGATGAGACCGATAAGCCGTTATACAAACACACGCAGTCAGCCAGGATGGAGAAGCAAGCGACTCTGAAAGAAAAGGTAAACAGCTTTCCAGAACAATGGCTTTGCGCCTGCCTTGCTTTCTTTTCTTTTGCTGCTCCGTGTATACTTTCGCCCCGCATCCAGGGGAGAACATTCCAAAATGACCTCGTAAAAATCTATCGATTTTCCAGCCGTGCGTCCTGGGCTGCGCAGTGGACGTCTGGGGACTGCAAGAGCAGACACTGAACAGCAGGAAAGCGTTTTGTTTTATTGTTGTTAAAAATGGGCAATCATGCAAAACACGTGTTATTGTAATTTTAGAAGCCTGCATTGCTTACATAGTCTGTAGCAGAAAGTTAGTTCCCTCATAATCATCTGACCTCTGTGTCTGCATGATTAAGTCTGAGTGGAATTGAATGGATCTGAGTGTGTGTGTGTGTGTGTCCTGTGTTGGTGCAGGCTCTCATTATCTCTCCCATCTCCACCCTTCCTGCCAGTGCTGCCCACATACAGAAGGCAGCCCCCAGTGTGCTGCTGCAGACTCCTTGGGAAGGAGAAAGCTGCTTGTGACCTCTGATCTATAATAGATCCCTCTCCTGATGCTTCATTGGGTGCATGTTGGCATGTTGATGCCTGCAGAGTGGATGTCACTCACCCGCTGCGCATGTGTGTTTATTCAAAGCCTTAAAGTCTGCCGTGGAAACCGGACGGAGCTTCCAGGTTACCTGCAGCTCTGTTAAAGAGTCTACCAATGTTCACATGCTTACCGTGCACAGAGACTAGCGAGCCGTTTGATTAGCACGGATGCTGTATTGTAACTTTGCTTAATGTTGAACTTACTTGATCCACAGAGCTCTCGTTTCAGCGGGTCCTCTCTCTGTGGGCCTCTGGAAGTAATTACCAAGCTTGCCCTATCCCACAATTCAGCTGGAGGAGGTGTGGTGAGAAAAGAGATGCAGTGGACGCTGGCTCCAGAAATGAGAGGCCGAAGATGGATTTCTGGATTTAGTAACTCTTAGCAAATGTTTTAATGTTAACAACTCTAACCTACGTTGTGTAATCAGTCGGTAATTGCTGGTTGGGTGCAGTCGCTGGAGACCTTGAGTCAGGTTAGCTGCTCCTGCTGCTCGGAGAGGAACTGAGGCAACAGGGATAAACCAAACGCAACAATACAGGAGGACTCAGGTTAAGGCAGGAAGGAGGAAATTCGTCTGTGTCTTTATTGGGTTCAGTTTTATTCTGCTCATGCCTGTTTGAACAGCTGGGTCCGGATAAATACGGTTCTAACAAATGTATCATGTTGAACTGAGCTGCAGTTTGAGGAAATTTTTAAAATTGCTATTTTTATTGCACCACTATAATCCCATACATACAGTGAAATGCAGCATGGCACGGGGGATATTAACCTGCAGCTCTGCTGAGGCGTCCAGGAAGCCTGGGTTGCTTTAATGGCAATGTTGAGTTTGACTGCATTAAGATAAGATAGGATATACTTTATTGTCCCCTAAAGGAAATTCATTGAGAGCAGAAGAGCAAGATACAGACAATAAGATACTGACATAAACGTACAGTACAGATCATAAGAATACAGTTTGAACCGATTTAAAACATCAGTACCACCTAATAAAAATGAATATATAAAATAAAAACGACTTGAAGGAGTGCCATAAAAGGCCTTTCTTGCCATCCTCTGAACGTAGCGTTTTGCTGACGGTAATAATTCATAGTCACCGAACAGAATAAGGGATTGTTGACTGAATGTCTCACATGTTCCTCTTAAAAATTGTCTCTAAAGCGTCTTAATTATTGGGCCAGGCAAGTTTGCGATCCGATCAAGCACCGCTCTTCAAAACGGGAATTTGTATTTTTGGAAAATGAAATCAATATCTCCATAAAGGGGGAAAAATGAAGTTCTCATGGAAGTTCCTAGTGAGACAAGATATTTTGGACATTGTTTGTGATTTAAAAGTGGCTTAACTTGTGAAGGTGACAGTTGTAATCCACGATTCGGATCCGTCTGGATGAGGTGCTGGGATGGACGGCGTCATGAATGCTTCGAAATGTAGACACCAGAAACTGGCTTGAATGGACTGCTGTGGGGGAAGACAGCGATACACAATACATGGTCCAATTATCACACAAATGATTCACCAGACACAAAATCAGCCTTCTTCATGAACACTGGAGAGAAAATGTGTGAGCTGAAACGAAGAGAGCAAAAGAGAGAAACTGGGATGTGATGATCTCAAGAGATCGGACAAAGAAGAATAAATAAACTTCTTTACTTCAATTTTAAGAAATGTTTTTGCTGAAAACTTGTGTGCTGCCCTGACTGCAAAGGGGATTATTCAAATTATTGACCAGGGTGCCAATAATAGTGCCACTTGTGATTTAAAATAATAAATAACCTCAATAACCTCAAATTATTGGTGTTTCTAAAATACTGAGTGAAAGATTGCACAACTTCAAGATTATGCTGATTTTAGCTTTATTTTTAGGCAATTTGCAAATGTTTATTGTTGATCACAATCAGTTTCTTGATTCACAATCAGTTTCTTGGCAACGAAGACAGAAATATTTCATAATAACTAAAGTCGTCTTAGACTCTTTTAAAGTCTGTTAAATTTATATAGAGCAGGACAAAACTCATCCATCCATTTTCCTGCACCCTTTGTCCCTTACTGGGGTCGGGAGGGTTGCTGGTGCCTATCTCCAGCTATCTTTTCGGGCGAGAGGCGGGGTCACCCTGGACAGGCCAGTCTGTCGCAGGGCAACACAAAGATACACAGGACAAACAACCATGCACACACACACTCACACCTAGGGACAATTTAGAGAGGCCAATTAACCCGACAGTCATGTTTTTGGATTGTGGGAGGAAGCCGGAGTACCCGGAGAGAACCCACGCATGCACAGGGAGAACATGCAAACTCCATGCAGAAAGACCGGGGCCGGGAATCGAACCCAGAACCTTCTTGCTGCAAGGCAACAGCTCTACCAACTGCACCACTGTGCAACCTGGACAAAACTCATTTGAAAAAAAAAGTTTTAATATGTAGATGAAAAATTTCAGAATCTCCATGTTTCTATCAGCAATTAAAGTTAAAAGTAATGCATGTAGAAACCGCTGTTTTGTTATGTTAACTCCTGAATATAGGTGTAGAATTTGGCATTTTCTTAACTGAAGATCTGCATTTAATGCGAATTTGTGCGACTCTCTTTGACGCCTTCCTTCATTAACATTCCCTCACACTTCAGCTGCTGTTTGTGTGTCAGTGGACAGCAGGCGTTTGGCAGCCACAGCTCGGCACAGACATATCCAGGTTTATTTGGCTGCTTGTTGTGGTTTGCCAGAACGCTCGTTGGAGCACAGCCTTTGTTAACAAAATTAGTTTCACCTGTGGTCCTGGGAAAGGGAACAAAAAACAAACAAAACCCAGTTATGTTGTTTGTTGGTACTTTTTCTAGTCAAGTTAATTCGTCTCTCTTTCTATTTCTCCAGTTTTCTGTCTTTGGTTCTCGGACAGCGGGAAGGCCCATTCGGTGTGTTGCCGTGGACGACGGGTCGAGGTGTGCACTAAGCAAGGCTGAGTTCATGGAGAAAGTGCGGCAGAGTAACGAGGCGTGTCAGAGGGGCGACTTCCAGGAGGCCGTGCGTTTGTACGGCGATGCTTTGCAGGCTGACCCACAGAACTGCATCCTGTACAGTAATCGTTCAGCAGCGTTCCTCAAGTTGGGCCAACACCAAGCAGCTCTGGAGGATGCTGAAAAAGCCTGTGGGCTCAATCCCAAGTGGCCAAAGGTAAAGGATTCCTGCTTTACTTTTTCCCAAAAGGTTTATTAGTAAGGGTGTGACCATACACCTATATCAAGGTCTAGTACTAAACCAAGTTATTGGGTCGCTACAAGTTGGGTACAATAGCAAAATGAAGCAAATGCAATGACCAAGCACTCTGTTTCTTCAGGAATATGAAAATCTGTTAAACTAAAACTAAAATCTGAGCTTCCCCCACTAAATAACCCAATTTTACAAACTTTAAAAGAGCAGCTTGATGACAGTCACTTCTGAAAATGTAACCAACAATCATAGCTCCACAGTTACATTAAATCAGTATCATGCTATGAGCTAATAGATCTGTTTTTCTCAGAAGATCAAGTCGTTTTGTCTTCGGTTGCCAGTGTTTCAAATTCCAATCACATTTCCGCTCCTCAGCTGCCGCTTTGTGACGGTTGATCAATACAAACTTTTCTGGGCTCTTGTCTTTGATCATGTCCGGGCCACGAGCGCTAACCTGCGATAGATTTCACATTACTCACCCACAGAGATCACTGGAGCACCGATCGCTCTCAGTGATAGAAATGCATTGATTTCATGATTTAGCATGGAGGGATACTTTTGTCTTTCAAAAGAGAGATTGATGGTAATGTGGTGGAGTGCTATCGATGATAATTTGTCGCTACCAGTGACGCATCGGGGGCCACCTCCTCTTTAATCTGGGGTTGTGTATCTCCAGGAGCTTCGGTAGGTTTCCTGTTCTCTGAAAGTGTTGAAATTGTGTCACTTTGAGTTTATTGAGAAAAGGTGCAAACATCAATCCAAACACCGATTGCTTTATTTCTGGCTGTGAGTTTCTACTTGTGCACTTAAATAAAATATGTCTAGAATATTTAAGAGAGATTTTATAACCCTCTTTTTTTTTGTAGAGAGAACAAATTGTAATTGAAAATTCCAGCCAAAACAATTCAACTCCTTTTATATATGCCATCCAAGTACAAAGAAGCCTTTGTGGTCTGACTGGGGGATGGTTGGCTTAATCTGACTTGTGTAGCTGTGCTTTTTCCTGGATTTAGTGTCTGACAGCCTCCACTCTCGTTCAGAAGTTTGGATTATTGGGGTTGCTGTCAATGTATACCTTGACCCTCATGTTTTACACTTTAACATGAGGCACAGGGATTACCACGTCTCTGGTATTGGCATTTGTGCAGAGAGATGATTTGTTTTCAAAGCATGAGGTTTCTTGCAGTAACACTAGGGGTCATTGTTGCACAAGAGAAGCAGTCAAATTAATTTCCTTTTTGATTTTTTTCCCAAAGCTACATAAAACTAAATTGTCAATGTGGTACAGTTTTTATTTTCACTGCAATAAATAATTTTAACACTTATGATGACTAAGGCAGGGATTTCTACCAGTTTCTAATTTTGACTTTTTCCACATCACTTAAGTCAGTGCTGTTTTTTGATTTGTACAGTTCTGCAATCTATTTGCCCCCTTTAAGGGGTTCTTCTGTTTCTGTACTTGAGATGATAAAATAAAACCTAATGTAAGAAAAGATAAGATTAATAAATGCAAAAGCAGATCAGATGATAAAAACATTTACACCACATTGCCCACTTTTCTTTTTACCCGTTTAAAGGTTGACTTGCTGCTTTGCTTTGGATCACTATTCTGCATTGCAAGAACTCTAACGTCACAAACTAACATCATGATTCCAAGCTTTTCTTACTGAAGGGTGAATTCATGAATTACAGCAAATCTCCTACACCGTAGCACTACTACCACGTTTTACTGTATGGATTCCCTTCCTGTACCGAGCTACGATCTTTTTCAGAAATGCTATTTTGTTTTAGCCCCAAATGTAATACTACACACACTTTACGAGAAGTTGCACTTTGTCAGTCCACATATTGTAATATTCATGAGGGATCCTCAATGTTTTTTCACAGATGGAGCTCTGTCTTTTTTTCTTTTTTGGTTTAAATTGGTTTTGGCCTCGAAACTTTATTATTGACTCTATAAGTTAGGAAGTATTCAGGCCGGATGGTACCAAATGAAACTGAAAAATGTTGATTAATCACAGGTGATTCATAATCTATCTTAGAGGGGTAATTATATTGTCACATAGAGCTTGGTTGGCTTGGATAGTGTTTTTAAATTGAGAATTATACGTTACGTTCACTCACATTGTCTTTGTCTTAATTGAAAAAGTATTTTATTGTGAAATGTTTACAAAGCAACAAAAATCAAAGAAATGAGAGAGGTAAATACTTCTTCACAGCGTCGGATTGCCACTCTATACATTAAGATACATTCTGCATGAGTTGTCTATGAGAATCAATTAGTAATGTTGGTCTGGCTTTGGCCTCGGGGAAAGCGAGCCTGGATGTTGTGCAGTCCATCTGTTGTGCCTGGATGTTTAATGAAGAAACAGGGATTAAATCACAGGAGTGTGCTGGCATTCGGATCCTGCACGAGTACATAATATCATCAATCATACCTCCCTGTGACTGCACTTCTGCGCTGGCCCATCAAACAGTGACAGGCGTGGCGCTGCCGCCCCGAGCGCGAGCGAGCGGGCCCGCCCTCCTGAAGCCCACAGCCAGCCTGTAAAGGAACTCCCCGTCTAATCTGTCACCTCTTTGTGCTTTGACTGCCAGAAAACACATTCTGGGAGAAGGAGGAAAATGTGTGGTTAAATGACCCAAGACAGCTTTAGGCCCCCTTTGTGCCTCTCCTTCTTACTGAATATAAAAAGCTTAAATGGAACAAAATAGAGTGCTGTTTCATAGACAAGGGGCGCACACGTCTGTGTCTGCTCACATTCAGCCCCGTGTTGGATGGAAAGTCTGTGGCGTATGACCGAGTTTCTCTTCCTGCGCCTGATTCATTTAGAGGTACAAAAGGAATGCTGCTGTTGCAGACTCTTGCACTTCAGCGCTTTGATTGATGTAAGAATCAGCCATTTATCTGTGGCGGTGGCGGCGGGCGGAAGAAATCTCAGCCTTCGTTTGCTCTGAGTGCTGTGCTGTGTAATTCTTTGGTTTGCTTCAAGTGTCCTTAAGGTTCACATCAGTGATCAGGAGGACTGCGCTCTTTCTAGACTGAATCCCAGCGTGTTTGTCTCCTCCATCTGGTCCCTCCCTCTCAACGCTGCTGTTCCAGTGACAAGTTAAACAAACAGCCCTCTCTGCTATCAGGCCTGAGCATTGACAGGGGAGTTTCAAGGGACATGGAATAAAAACCTGGCAGCATGGCGCCAGGGGAAACATCACCATCATCTTCATAGCTTCTGATTATGGGCTATAATGGTGCTTATCAGGGGGCTTTCTGGCTTCTTAAATCTTCCTGCCAGAGTTGCAAATGAAAGCCACTAATAAAAAGGGCGAAACGCCATCAGATTTTCAGATGAGGTTCCAACACATTTTTTCAATGAATGCCATCATCCGGATCAATGTCTCTGTTTTACCACCATAAAATATCCATTTACATCCCAGCGGAGGGGCCCTGGGTTTAACGGAGACAATGGCTGTTTGCACTGGAAAAGGTCACGGTGTGTGGAGCGTTGAAAGTGGACTTTAATTACAGCTGCACCATATCCAGTAATTGTGCTGGGGTTGGGTGCTGACACCCTGATGGTGCATAAAGCCTCTGTTTCCTGGTCTGCCAAGTGATGCTGCTAGATATTGTTTTTAAAGTAGGTTAAAAGCAACATCACATTCAGTGGTTCTGAATCGTCAAACACTTTCAGGTCACAATTTTTAATTTTTAACAATTCTTTCCTAAAAATGCAAAAATAAACTTACCGTTTCATGTTTTAATGCAACAAATAGTCAGTTTACTTTGGCAGAGAATTGATAAATTATTCTCTGGTGTTATCCTTCTTTGGCGTTAGAAAATGTTTGTAGTTTGTGCTCAGCAACAAGATCAGGACATGGGACACATTTCCTTTAAAGCACTTACTGTGTTTAACCAAGTTTAAGAAATTAGTTCACTCAAATTTTTCTGGGGTTCTGCTTATTATTAAATTAAAATGTACAGTATTAATACTTAGTGTTGTATTTAACATTTTAAAAAGATTTTGACGTTGGAAAATGTTGGCTTTGGAAAAAGTGTCCATCTGCTTGTGGTGGGTGAACCACGTTTGGGGTCAGGTAAATTGGGGTCAGAAGCCACATGAAGTCATGAAAATCACTGCAAATGTCCCTAGGCCAGACTTTACGCTGCTGATATAAAGAACCAGAAACATACTTCATGTGTTTGATTCGACAAGCTCGTGTTCAGCTGCTGTGTTCTTCTTTCCATGTGAGAGGAGCCCTCTGAGGTATGACGCCCATCAGACTACTGACACATTTATCATCTCATCTCAGCATGTCTAAATAATAACACATTCTTATACCATTGATCACAGCCCTTCTGCATTTTTAAACATGTATTGAATATATCCTGCAAAAGTATTTATATCTCTTGAACTGTTCCACATTTTCTAACAGTAACATTCTACATTTTATGTTTATTTCATTTGATGCATAATTTTAAAGATCTTTTCCATGTGCATATTTATGTTTAGTCACCTTACTGCTGATTGGCCTAGAATAATATGCAGTGCAATCTTTTGCCTTCAGAAATGATGTAATTAGAAAAGAGTCCAAATGTGTGTAATTTCATATCAGCATAAATACAGCTGTTCTCTAACGGCCTCGGAGCTGCGCTATAAACATTTGTTGTAAACTGGAGACAAGGCAGATTTATTTGCATAACACCCTTCATATCCAAGGCAGCCCAAAGTATTTTAT
Organism: Phalloptychus januarius; assembly: GCA_902982915.1. Lineage (NCBI taxonomy): Eukaryota > Metazoa > Chordata > Actinopteri > Cyprinodontiformes > Poeciliidae > Phalloptychus > Phalloptychus januarius. Next base: position 18,261,977 of record CADWAE010000482.1, on the reverse strand, counting down.
AAGCAAAATTATTTATTTTTTTTACATGTAACTGCATTGTATGTAGGGATGGGTAGTATTATTTTTCCCTCCTTTGCTCTCCCACTTTGTGTCTATCTGGTCTATCTGGTACTGTAAATAGAGCAAAATTTTGACGTAAGTTTCAGAATTAAATCTGCACGTTTTGCATGTGTGCATAGCCATAACTGATACATGCATAAATGTTGCAAAGATTTCAGGCAAACATAGTCTGTCTTGGTGAATTATTTTGAAAATAAGGACGTTGTACTCATGCAGTTTCCTGTTGCAACGGTCAATCTTTCTGAAAATTGACATTCGTGTCCGGCAAAAAAAATAGGATAATTTCTAATTTTGTCAGAAGGCTTTGCGTACGGGAGCCACACTGCATTGCTCGCATGTTTACATATCTACCGCAGAGCCTGCATCGTGGCATTAAAATGGGACTGCCTAAGTATAGCAATATTTTGAACCATACCTTAATATTAAGAATAGCCTGGAAAGAAGTCATTGCCTAAAGTGAAGGAGCTTAAGGAGCTAAGATCTTGTCCTTCAATGGCAATTATGGTGCTTCCTCGATATGTGGGAGTAAAAAAAGCATCGTGAAAAGCAGTCTGTCTACCGTTCAGTCCTCATCTCTTGTCATGGTTTAAGTCTTACAGACAATAGAACAGGGCGCCGAATACAAGAACCAATTATCTCCTCAGTAAGTTGTTAGAACTTAAACATACAGAAAAGATGAAGGTGGATGAGAAAGTTAGAAGTTGAGCTACTACTAGTTCTTTGCATCAAAAGGAATTAGCCATCTTGGTTCATTCTACTGAGGAGAAGACGTGGAAAAACGATGCATCCGTTTTTCTCCTGGAGATTCTTTGGATTCCCAGGATGAACTGGAGTGTTTCTTTGGAGAAGGGCGCCTGGATTCCCTTCCTGTACCAATTACCCGCTCTCAGATAATTGGGTTAACTAGATGAGTGGTTGGATCTATTATAGTTTTGAAATTGTTAAAGGATTTTCTGGCACTTGTGACCTTTATTGAACATTAATTTGACAAGAAATATGTTGGAGAGAGATGGGAAGACGTGCACCAAATGGGTCAAGACCAGCAACTGAACCAGGCACAGCGAGTCTTAAGGGATTTAGACTCTATACAATATGCGCCTTCTCTGTCAACATCACCTCACCTGTAATGTAAAATATTTTTGGAAAATAACTAACACAAACCGTGTTTCTCTTGTCTGGATGATACTGATGAAGTTGAGCCAGTTTCATATGTAGGAGAACAAACAGCAGCACCTGTTGCACACTTAGTTGACATTAATGACTATCCAACAATCTGCTTTCAGTTTCCCATGTAGCCATTTGCCACTTTAGTCAATTGGAGGTGAAAGTCCTGCTGTTTTAAAATTAGACGCTCATCACAGCGTCAAGATATCTTCGTCTAGACAGAAGGATATTACCTGCCAACGTCACTTCAGGCTGGATTGACACATATTTGTGGAGACAGAAACACAGCAGTGTCTTTCTTCTAGATATATGTGCTGCATGTGTAGTTAAAGCAGTGAATAATATATCCTGTTACCCAAAGGATAGACGTTTGTTCCTCCATGTGTCCTCGGCCTTTCCTCTACAAGTGGTTTACAATGCATCACTGAAGGTCATCCTCACCAAAACATAAGAAAATGCTAATTTTCCAAAAAAATATTTAGTCAAAAAAAAAGTCTCCTGAAGCAACTTTGCAAAGATATACTATAAACCAATCCTGAGTACCGTATTTTTCGAACTATAAGCCGCTACTTTTTTCCCACGCTTTGAACCAGGCTGCTTATGGCCCGATGCCGCTTCTCTGTGGATTTTTCTTCAACCACCAGGGGGCGGTTTAGCAGGAAGTGAATCATTGGAAGTCAAAATTGGAAATCAAAGAAGAAAGCGATAACTTTCATTCAGCACATGCTAGCAGCAGCACAACGAAGAAATGTTTTCAAACTCACACCCCCTCATCATTCACTCACTCACTCGAAGAAGTTTATATGATGCAGCTTTTAAGTTGAAGGCTGTCGATCTGGCAGTGCGGATCGGTAGCCGCTCCACGTAAACTCTGCGTGAACGAATCCATGGTTCGGCGTTGGAGACGCCGGGCTGCGACCTTAATAGCAGATTTATGCGTCCTTGTGGAAAACCGAGAGCGGCGGAGACACCAGCGGCTGATAGCCCGGTACGGCTTATATATGTTCGTTTCCAGGTTGTTTTTTTTTTTAACTTTGTCTGGGACCTCGACTTATAGTGAGGTCCCAGACAGCACAGAATGGTTTAAACAATCAATGTCAGGCAGACATTGAATCAACGTTGAAAGTGGTGGGTGACTTGTATGTTGAACCAACGTTAGGGTTTCAACCATAACTGACATTATATCAACGTTGATTCAACCATCATTTGTATGTCAATTTATGTGTTGATATTACAATGAATCAGTTAGGAGTCAACGTTGATTCAACCTTCATCTGAACTTGGTTCTGCACACATTTCTGTTGAGTTTACATTGAATTCATGTTGAATCAACACTCAAATCAGCGTTGGACTCTTTTTTTTTTTTAAAGGTTTTTATTGGCTCTAGTGGCTTTTATTTAACAGTTAATGGACAGGAAAGAGGGAAATGAGAGAGGGAATTGAACCTGGGACGGCCACGTTGAGGACTAAGGCCTCCGTATGTGGGTGTGCTAAACCCCTGTGCCACCACAGAACCCCAATACTGATTTGAGTGTTAAATCAACACTGATTTGAGTGTTAAATCAACACTGATTTGAGTGTTAAATCAACACTGATTTGAGTGTTGATTCAACATGAATTCAACGTAAACTCAACAGAAATGTGTGCAGAACCAAGTTCAGATAAGTTGACTGTAATATCAACACATAAATTGACATACAAATGATGGTTGAATCAACATTGATATAATGTCAGTTATGGTTGAAACCCTAACGTTGGTTCAACATACAAGTCACCGACCACTTTCAACGTTGATTCAATGTCTCTGCCTGACATTGATTCAATGTTGTTTAAACTATTCTGTGCTGTCTGGGGAGGGCTCTATAGTCCGGAAAATCCGGTAAGTTTTTTTTCTGTACTTCAACTTATTCAGCCACAGTTTGTAATTGTTGCTCAAGGCAGAGCCACCACTCTGTTGCAAAGTTATTTACGTATTTGTAACCACTTCAAAGTGCATCTCATAGTCTGTGCGTGGAGAACCTGAGCAGCAGGTATTCTCACAAATCTACTCCGAGATAAACTTCATTACGATGTCATAATTAAAAAAGAAGCCAAGAAATGACAATACAAAGGCAAAAATCTCTGTCTAAATCATCCTGTGGCAGAGAAATGGGAAGAAATTAGATGATCTTGACAGAGGTGGAGTGAAAATGATACTCATTATGATTTTATAGCTTAAAGAAAGATGTTCCTCTTCAATAGCCTAGAAATTCTAGCATAAAGTCCCAGATTTAAATCCTTCCCCACTGCGCATGATAATGAAACTGCATATTATATTCTGTGATTAAAGTCATGTTTGAATTTAAGAGAAGGAGAAAAGTCAGATTGCAACGTGCACGGAAAAATAAATCACCTCGGCCAAAAAAATGTTATGGTATTCTATAATTTTCTGGTTCCATGTTTGACATTTTGAAAATACACTGTTATTCCCCACCGCCTCTCCTCTTGAAGAGGTGGACTCTGAGTTTTTTCCTTCTTCTTTTTTATTTTTTTATTTTTTTTAAAAAAAGAGGGGAAATCTTTCTGACAGCTTCAGCTTCCCACTGCTGCTGGGCTGTTTTTCACCAGAGCTCCCAGCGCTCACCATGGAGAGAGTGGAGTCATGAACCACTAATAAGAGGGTTCCGTTTTGCTTCAACCTAGCCGAGGCTTGACTTAATGAACAAATCAAATGAAAGCCATTTAATTATAGGCCAGAGAAACCGGCACGGACGAAGGGTTGGCGCTAGTGGGCACAAACCTGATATTATTTGTCTGGAAAATCTGTGAAATGAGCGGGAGCAGTTAAGTTCTGGCTTCCCCCCCACCCCCCTGCTTGCTAAGCAGTGCAGCACATGTGCGCTGGCCATGATGGAGGGAAAATGACCACACACACACACACACACACACGCGCATGCACGCAGAAGTCTGCTGTTTTGATTTGGACACCACTTCCTTCCAGCTCTGTCGGTCTTTACGCAGATGAGATGGAACTAATCCTGAGCTGAAGTTGTCAGTTTGCTTGGCCTTTCTGCGCTCCTCTGCTTGGCTCCCACATCAGAGTGCATCTTCTTTTCCTTTCTTTTTCCTGATTTAGTAGCGTTTTGAGTTTTACAAAATGTAGAAATAATAATAATAATAAGGCAGTAGGAATAATAAACCTTTTATTTGAGCCTTGCAACTTCCTCTGGGTAAATTTTCCATGTAAGCTAAATTGGTGTACATTTAATATTTCAGCATCTGTGTTTTCATCACATTTTCAAATGTAAATATTAGCGCACCAATGTGGTCCAAGTATTAATCTAGACAGTTTTGGAACCACTTGGTCAATTGGTTTTTTGGGGCAATTTTATCCAATGGACCAACACAAAGTATGGGATGTTGCACAGTAGAAGATGAATAATGCAAAAAATTTTAAAACAGAGTTAGATTATAACTTTAACTCTTTGGAAAATAGAAGAAGTTCTTTCCAACTATCCACCTAAACTTACAGGAACTGAAAGGCAATAAAGTTTCTCCTTGGAGGCGGGATGAAAACAAATACACACCACACTTTTTGGTTTAATTTTTTTTATTTAATTTTTTTATATTTTGAGCTATTTCCCTTCCACTTTTATTAATCGCTACTTTGTGTCGGTCTGTCACCTAAAATCTCCCCCAAAAAACACATTGTGGTTGACGCTTGACAAAATGTGGAAAAGTTAACTGATTATGATTACTCTAGAGACTCTAGAGAGGAACTGTATATAGGCTCTAGTGTTTAGTCTGCAGGCCAGGCTCAATATGTTACTAATGTTTGATCGAATTTCAGTCCAGAACTGCACTGATTTTTATTTTTTTCTGTTTGAAAGGCTGATTTAAAATCCATCTTACCCAGGTTGTTGTTACAGAGGCCAAGTGGTTTTCCTCTCTGCCACCCAGGCGCCTCAGTAAATTGTAGTGTTTAGTAAAATGAAACTGGCTCTTGAGAAACACCAGACGTGCAGGCAAAAAAAATGTGAAAATTAGCCTGTTTTAGGGTTGCATACCATGAGCTTTGCACAATATATTTTCCTCAATGCTGAATTTTTAGGGTTGTTGTTAAATTGGCTTTTAGTTTTCACTGCAATTTTTCACATGATGTAATTTGATTGGATGTTTAGGTGACCTTTCTCTCACCGCACAGCAGTCTGTCTCCAGCTCGGTGGGAATGAGTCAGAGCTGATGTCATCCTGTTTATAATCTGCTAGGTTTCTCAGCACTCCATTAATACCTACCAGCTACAGCACACACTATTTCTGGTAATCCCGACCCCCTAAAAATATTCGCGCCTGGCTAATTTTGTAATATTTGCTCGCGTTTAATGCACTCATTAAGTGCATCAGCTTTGCGTAATTCTGTTTTATTGTTGGATAACTGTGCAAACTTGCTTCTGAGCATATCGAATGAGACGATTTCTTTGCCCCAAAAGAAATGAAGCGTGCCAAAGAGAAAATAAGTGGTCCAAACAAGAAACTTTCAATCATGTTTTTGAGCGTCGGCAACCACAAAGTGCTTTTTCTTCCAGAACAGCCAAATTGATTACCAGCCTAATAGCTTTTCTTCTGACTATTACACGGGCCGAAATGTCAAAAGACCCAGAGAAAGCAGCCTCATTGCCATGCTCATGGCATAACAGTCTGCTGCTGATAGTGGATCAGCTTTACAAGCTTGAGGAAATGAGGAAAACAATTACACTCTGCTCCTAGCACATGACCTCCTGGGTTATACACATGCTCCTTTTTTTTTTTTTTCTTACAAGGCTTCATCTTGCTGTCAGCCTCATATTGTGTTGCCTGCTTCCACCTGGGAGCTAAGCAAGTCTCAGGCCCAGAAACCTGGATGTCTCCTGATTTAGCAGAGCCTGGCTCTGCTGCAGGGAGCTGTAGCACTCCCATTGGGGGAGACAAGGAAAGCAGTGCCCATTAGTATACACTGCACAAAGCATGATAAAATGAGTAGCAGAGCTGAGATTTATTTTTGTGATCTCCTTCCAGGGGCCTTTTGTCTTCACCTCTGAGCCTTAGGTGACTAACACTCGTTCTCCGCCTGTGTCAGTACCGGCAGATGTGACTTTGACTTTTATTTCATTCCAGACAGAGCATGCCCAAGATAGCCATGTTTTTGTATTGTAAATGTCCTTCTGTTTGGTAATATACATTTGTTCTTGCAGTTCAGTTTGGCTACATATTGGCAAGACTTTTGCGCAGTGAGCTTGTTTGGTTTTAGACTTTGATTCATAGACAAAGACTTGAGACATAGCTTGCTCTCGAGGTCCAAGACATCAGATTCAGACCAACGTTTGGTCTTTAGAGTTATTTTGGTTAAATTACCTGTGATCTGTTTGTGCCTTTAATTTTGGTTGGAAATGCTTTAAAGGACGGAGGTTAACCAGTAATATTTTCATAAGATTACCAAATATACTGGGTTTCCCCAAAACAAAAGTACGGGCGAGTGCAGTCGTCTGTAATTCTTATTAGGGTTTTCCATACAGTCCCCCACTTCTTCTGATCGCGGGTTGTATATCTCTCACCTCCTTGAAGAGGTGTGAGGTTTGGTCTGGATTTACGCTTTAGTGGAAAGCAGTCCTGTCTTAGCTTGTGGTCTGGTTCGGACAGCCCCCGTTCATGACATAAATTCCCTTTGTGAATGAGTCATTTGCTCTGTCCCTCCCAGCGGAATGAAACAGTAAGGATGTAGGTGCCATTAATTTTGCTCCCAGGCGGCTGACCTTAGTAACAACGCGGCAGTCTGAGTAATTGCCAAATAAATTCTCACTTTCAATGAACAGATGGAAATATATTTTTAAACCTCTTGAGGTACAGTTTTAATTTTCTCTTTTAATATTGTGTTTATATCTTACCTTGGTATTTCTGCTGCTTTGATGTAGTCCAACATCCCTAACTATGACTTTTTAAATTTAATTGAACGAAGATGATCTCACTATGCTTTCAGCTTTCCATGCAGGATGAAAAATCTGTTTTGTTACTTAAACAGAACAACCGCAGGCGAAAGTGTTTTACAAGAGATAAATTATCAGCATAAATATGTTTAGGCGCTCGTGTTCAGCACCGCTAGACTTTTCAAAACTCTGCAGGATGCCTATAAACAAAGTAAGGGAGCAAAAAGGAAATGTCTCTGTATTATTGCAAGTAGTCGGCCCACAGTACACTTCACATTAGCGTACGCCAGATGTAAAATGTCAGGATGCATTAACATAACAATTTTATGTCTTTAAAAATTCCTAAGTGCTTTATTCAGAAGCAATCACTAGTCTGACACTGGAAACAAAGGAATGTTTGTTAGTGTTACTCAGATGGAACCAAAACATGAAATCTAATCAAGCTTTAGTTTTAAGCATGACCTAATATTTGCCCTGTACTTGAATGATACTTCACTCTTTTCTTTCTGCAATTATGGACTTAACTGGCATGTTGTATATGATTAATGATAGATGATTGCTTATAAATAATGGATGTTTAGAAGGCAGTTGAGGGCAAACAAAGCAATATGCACAATATTATGTTAACTTGCTTCGGTGATAATCGCAGACTGTCATGAGACAGTAAGCAGCAGCATTTAATATTCAAATCTCGCCTTGAAAATTCTAATTTCTTTTTATTTGTCTGAATTTCCTGGCATGTAATGGCCAGCGGCCCGACACTCCTTCATGTGAAGTGTTTCTTTAGAATCTCAAGGTTTACTTTCAAGATGCCAAATTACTCAGTGTGCCAGGTTATTGCAATTAGATGTTTCTGAATGTTTGCATTGCCATGTCTTACCTGGATACTTACCTCTAATTCTCCCTTTCCCATAATGAGTTAGACAAGTAAACAACAGCAGCAGCAGACGCTCCAGCAAAATTGAAATGCCTGGGGAGATGAATTAGCTACAAAACGTGGAATGCAGGTGGAGTATTTATCTGTGCAAAGCTGACAAATGACGGTGGGGTTTTGGATACAATCTCTGTTTGTGACTAGAGACTTAGCTGTTCCAGTCAGGTGATAAAATTGACTTGCACACACATTGAAATGGATTGTAGTTTTAATGGCTTGGGCAATTAAATACACTGAAAGTTGATGATTTTGTTCCAAATTTTAGCATAAAGATGAAAACACAAAAACGACATTATAATATTTGCTCCATTTCAGATTTATTTTGTTTGTGCTTGTCACACTTAATTGTCTCAGATCCTTAAACCACTTAATGTAACTACAAAATAGTTATAAAGTGATGATTAGATTGATTATTACTTTTGTCAATTCCAAATCCTAGTCCAACATTTCTTTAAATCAGTAAAAATTTATGCCATTTTTAGTTTTGAAAACTGGGTAATTTTGAAGTGTTGTAATAATTATCAGTAAATATATTTAAGATAAGTATTTTGGTAAAAAGCATTCCAGGTCCAGCGCAATGTTATGGGATCAAATGATGATCAGGAACATTTTTCAAACCATTTTTTGGAAGAGTTTTGCAACAAATTCCTTCCACTGATCACAGTATTCACTTGGCATGTAAAAATATAATTAACAGTGTTGTGATGTAAACAAAAGTTATTGCAAACGCAATGTGTTTTATTGTATATGTGCTATGCTGCAGCATTTGAGAGGAATAGCAATCGACAGTCTTTGCTGTGTTCAAACCCTGGAATCATAAACTCCACAATCATGTAATCTTCAAAGTCAGCAGGAGAAGGAATTAAGCCCCTTTTTTGTTAACCTATTCAGATGCAAAACTCACCTTTTTATGTAGCGATACATATGCAAATAGTAAGCACCACTCAAGCTGAAATGGCTGTTTTCCCTGATTTCTCAGACATAAATTTTTGTAGGTATGTGTTGACAGGAAACCCAAAAAATGAAAAGGATTCTTCAAATGATATTTTCATACTTGCTATTATTTGCATAATCCAGTAAAATTCAGGCATTTTTACCGAGATATGGGTAATATGATGCATTTCTGACTTCTTCTTTTAAAAAGGCAAATTCAACAAACCCAGATGCTAACTCACCTGGACGTTCATTTTACTGGAAATGATATCAAGAATGTCAGAAGAAAAGACACTTCAATAATCATAATAAATTTATCAAAGCCCTATTACACCAATCAGCCTGTCACCATGGGCAACAAAAGTTAAACTGCAGTCTGGCACTTGACTGGATCTGCACCCCTTCTGAAAAAAAGAAACAAACTCTTGTTTAAAAAATAGGGTCTTTAGTGTGTTCCTTTGAATAGCAAAATGAAGAAAAAGTCAATAACTCTGAAAAAATCCATATTCCCATCAAATATGAGAGAAAAGCAGAAAGTGTTTTACCATTTGTTGCTGAACTTGAAACCTCTGCTATGCAACCTGTCTCTACTGGGGGCCAGGGCCTCCCATTAATACCCCCAAAGTAACATTTAACTTTTTTTTTTAGCATTTCATTTCACTTGTGTGCAAATATACAGTTGAAATCAGACATTTATGTATGATTTCAGATATGTAAAAAGGAACACACTTTAAAACAGAACAAGTGTTTCCAGTCCACTAGGGATACCAAAATAGTGTTTATTTGGTAAATGTAAAAATAATTAGACAAGTTTTACATACTTAAAATTCCAATACTTAATTAGATTTTTGTTTTGTTTCTAAAACTGCCAATCTTCCAAGATCATGGGTATTTTTTTTTTACAATTTATATAAATATGTGAGTTGAACTGTATAATCAGTTATTTTTAGAAACATTGTAAGCATGTTCATACTATTTTCCTGGGATCTGCAGGGCTTGTCTGCCAGTGCATCTCATATTGCATTTTGGCTGACATTTGAAGAATCTCAAACTGTGTAACATTTGTCTTTTCTCATACATATAAAAGTATGTGCATCCCATTCTGACTTCATCAGAATGGGATGCATAACTCTTCCTGTGATATTACCTTCCTGTTTTTTTTCTTCCTTTTCCAGATAATAATCAAATGAAGGGAAAGTTCAGTACGCGATACACCGGCTACGGCTGCCCCCAGGGGTCAAGTCATTATGAGCCAAATTAACGAGAAAAGAAATCCAACTTCGCTAATGTAAACAGCTAGTAAATTAATCTTCATCAGCGCAGACAGAGCATCAAGATAGCATAGCATAAATTCGTGTAATTATTGTGTGACATTTGCATAAGGACTGGTGTGAGTTTGCAAGCAGTCACACACATGTGGGACACATTCGAGATCTTTACGTTGTGATATTTATGCAACTTCAGGTTTGACCAAAAAGTGTTTGTGGAAGCTTGGCTGAGCTAGAGATCACATCAAAAGGATATCAGATTGGTGATGGTGGCTTATTTACTAAAAGCCATACAGACCACAGCATGCAGTACTAGAAGCAGCAGGTCTTATGTGGATTAAAGCTGGGTCTTAATGTGACGTAGCATAAAATAAGGCCATGATATCTTCCAAACGAGAGCAACATGCATTGGGGCTTTACAAACAGAAAGATAAGCACTATTTAACACTGTGTTTTGCACTGAAAACCATAGCATGTTGAAAACCAATAACACATTAGCAGCAAATGCCCTAATAATGCTATTCAACTTAGAAGACCTATATTACTTAGAAATAGTAATAGGGTTATTTTTTAAAATGTTAGCCGGAGAGGAGAAAGGCATATTTTAGTTATAACCATATTGAGGTTCACCAGAGTATGAAAGCACGGCTCTGATAAGCTCCAGGGCTACTGCGTGGTAAAACTACAGAAATTTCCACCTGAAATTTGGGTTTAGTTATTTTTAATTTACACTGAACCTGCCGTTCAGCGTTTTGTCTCTACACTTCACTATTAACCTTCTTAAATCAGTTATACTCATATGCAGTAGCTGTTTTACTTTGTTTCACCTTCAGACAAGCACTGCAGTGCTCATGCAGTGCTTGTCTGATATATATGGGTGTCAACTGGGGGCCCTTGAGCTATAACCAGCCCACAAGCTCATTCTACCCAGCTAGTAAAGTGTTAAAATATTAATAGGTTATTCTCCATCTGATACAGGAATTGGTCACAGCCAGTTTAGACTGCAGTTCCTTAGCCAATCAGAACAACCGTTAATAACATGCAATTAGGTCCAACACAGACTCTGACATGCTGCGGCAAAAAGATTTAGTTGACGTGTTAACTATTGAAATAATCTCTGTTTTTGGGACTAAGTTAGCTACACTTAATTAAAAGTAAAACACCCTCTGAATGGTAGCAGTAAAATACTTCTTGTTCAATCCTTCAATGAACAATGAGAATGAATGACTGACTTTAAAGTTCAAATTCTCAATAATTGCCATTAAATATTTTGGGCATTTTTTTCGGTTCAACTTTCTGAACAACAGAAGATTTTAGATTCTCACCAACATGAACAAGATCACCTTTTTTTACTACTTAGATTAAAGTTTAGCTGTCTTAATAATGCAACTTTTTATCACAAAATTATGCAATGGTTCTGTGAAAACAAACTATATTTGCTTAGCAGTTTCTCTCCCTATCTGAAAATGTGCTAATGCTGTAAAATCTTTCAGATTAAAGGGGGGAGATAGCTGTGCCAATAAAATCCAACTAAAAGGAAATGCAGCATCTCTTTTACTCATTTAAACAAATTATCTCTCTTACCTCTTGTCTGTTTGGTTTCTCAACAACCTGAAACTGTTATTTCAGCGAGACTGAATAATTACTGATGCAACCTCTTATTTTCTGTTAGTGTAAGTAACATTACTGCAAACATCCATCGTTATGCATATATTTTAGACAAGATCCTTCACCCTAATTATTAGATTTTGAAAAGTTTGCAACATGTTCTACTTCAGACAGAACTGGACCATTGTAAAGCACTGAAACATTATACAACTTTGCTCATACAGCACAATTGTCTCAATATAGTGTAATGATTAAGATGCTTCCAACACTCCCATGCTGTATCTTGTATTGGTTCCAGTAAGAGTCTGACTGAGCGGTCAAATATATTATTGACATGTAGGATGTAGAACCTTGAACATAAAAGCCAGTCAAAGAGGGTTTTTGCAATATTGCTGTTGATACATTGATATTGCACTAACATTGAATTTTCATTATATTTTGCCTCGTTATTGAGCATCTCCTTTACTGCAGCATAAAGAAAAAAGATAATGTTGTGATTTTCTTTTTTCATATTTCAGCCATTCAAAGCTTTCTAAGACCTTGTCTGAAGGACACATGAAGTACATATAAGAAACAAAGCAGTGAAAATGCCTTCATCCATAATTGCATACTGTTGAGCTGCAGAGCCTCTGTTTATTATTGATTCATACTTTCCAATTAGCGGTTGGCACCTAACAATGTTGGTTAAATAATGCAAGTGTGTAAAAGCTAATATGAAATCTGTAAAAGGCGTATTCAGAGTGGACGCTGAGGCGCAGCTGTCTGCTGAGAATAGATTCCCAACAACACGTTTGTTTGTTTGGAGGTTATTTTCAGACTGAGCTTATGCTATGTTACAATTAAGACTGTGTCAAAATTTCAGTCTCTAGCTGTGCAAAGTGTGTAGACATTTACTTAAACTTTTTTGTGGAAACTTAAAAGGTGATTTTTTTTAATTTTTGCTCACCAGTTTTTTATAATTGATGTATTTTTCATGAGCTTTCATAATGTTCCCCATTGTCCCTGTCACTGAATTATGTAATATTGTGCATGGCTCCGTGGTGTAAAACCAGCTTTTTTTATTCACTTCTGTAAGTACAACGTTTAATCTCGTTCATCCAGGATGTTTCTTTGATAAGATAAAGGGCAGAGGCCTTTTCTTATTTGAATGGAGCATGAATTCTCTTGTGTGCCGTGTCGAAGTACTCGTGTAGAACAACCCGTTTGAAAATAAGGTCAGTACCTTCACGGTGTGCGCAGTCCTTGGGAAATTCATATCCGACAATGAGCAGAAAACAGGAAAGTGGCCGGGAAGTTTGTCAACAAAGCTCGGAAATGACCTCCATGGCGAGCCGGGGTCACGGTTGTAGCTGCAAAAATAAAATTGCTTTGAGGAAGTTTTTACTTTTCACTTGATTATGTAAACCAAGAGCATTGTAGTTTGACACAGACTACCACTGACAATTTGCAGCCCAGGATTTGAAGTCGTGTGTGACGTGTGAGGGTCATTCAAGAATCATTTTTAAATTTAAGCTTGTTAATTTAAGCTTATAGGAAAGTAAAGCTATTTATCTCATATTATATCACTTTATCTCACAGCTTTATTGAAACGTATTTACAAATAAAAACACATATTGAGGATTCGAATATGCCTAATTACTTCCACAGTTTTGATTTAGTTGTAAATAGAATAAATTATGCATTGAGACTCAAGCATGTTTATTTATGATGCAATTTTCTTTTAATGCTATCCGTGTGCTTCAAATAATTGCGTATTTGCATCTGCAGTGGCACCGCGGCTGTTTCTTCCCAAGCAACACTCCGGGCGGAGCGCATTCCCTCGTGCCACATGGGATTCAACAGTCTCTCAGTCGGAGGAGTTGCACCTTGTTTGGGGCTATTTGTGGAAATGTTACATTTTCATTTCAGGACAAAAATAGGTCAGCAAATCTTTAGGCCTTTTTTAAACACCTTAGTCAGGATTCATGATTAAAAACTATCATTGGTAATGATCATTTACCGCCATTCATTTCTCTGAATGAGCCGTCTGTGTTTTGTGGTGCAGCGTTTGACTTTCAGCCGCCAGATTACTGAAGCAACAAAGTCAGTAACTCTTCAAAGCAATTGACATTTATAGTGAGACATAATTAAAGAGGATGCATTTGTGACTCTGCAGAACCTCTGGGGAATAAAGATGTCTCTCTGGTGATATGTTTGATTAATAAATAGGCATGTTTGAAAACAGATGAGATCTGCAGAGGTCAGCAGCAACTCATCTAGCTTGAGGCAGTAGCCACAGCAGATGAGCAAGACATTTGCTTTTACATTTGAGGATTATGTTGCCCTTAACCAGTACTCCATTACATTGTGTTGTAGAAAACAACTAGAACTTACATAGAATGGTTCAGTGTATAAGTGGGCTAGGAGGGCTAAGCCCTCCCTGAAATTTACAATAAAGTTGTTAAAATATATAACTTAAAACTACCTAAAAATAAATACATTTTAGAAATAATGTTTAGCGTTTTGTTAAATTTTCAACAAACTTGGTGTCAAACCGCCTGGGTAAAATCCCGGGGTCTTTGCTAAGGGCTAACTTCTGTCAGCCCCATTCAGCTAACTGTCTGTTCCGGCTCTGAATGATTGACAGGCTTCTAGCCACGCCCCCTCGGTTTGCGGCTCATTGGGGTTAGTTTTGGTCAGCCCAGGGCCAGCCCACTGCCACAGGATTCATCCATCAGGATGGCTTTCCGAAGGGCTAACTGCCTCTCTAGCCACGCCCCCAGGGCCAGCCCGCTGCCACAGGATTCAACCAATCAGGATAAATAAAAAAAACTCATATATATATAATTATACATATATATTTGTATACAAGCTCACCCTTCAAATATCACCACCAACCGGATGTTAAACCAACAAGTCTAGGGTCCTGGAAGCCTTGTTGCCTTTCATTAGGCAACAGGGCTTGTTCAACATTTCCAAAATAATAATAGTTTGTCACGGTCTTAGAAATGTTTCGGGCCCACATGCAGTAATGCACTCCGGAGGACTGTAGGCAAAAGGATTTATTCGTAAGACTAGATAGTTCAGAAAATGGCTGCAGGTCGGAGGTTGAGGTCTGCAGTAAATCCACCTAGGATGGCTCAGAGGACGGGAGGCTGAGGGCCCGCCTGGTTAAGCTCTGGAATCCTGCCAGCGGGCTGACCCTGGAACGAGGTCTGGTCACCGAGCTGGGTTAACCTGAGACGGGAAAACATACGGTTAGATCAAGCAGGGCTCACGGTATTAAGGTCTTCCTTAGAAACTTTCAGTTACCACAGGGGTGAACACTCTGGCGTCGAAGTGTTGGCTGCTGGCTCCTCTTATGCTCCTCGAGCTAATCAGATCGTCTTCAGGTGCGTGCAGGCACACCTGCAAGGAGGAGTCAGAGGAGCGCTGAGGGTGCCCACTGGTGGCAGCTGGCGGCAGCGCGGTGACAGAGGATGGTAACAAGTTGTGTTTCATGTTTTGATTGCTTTTCACTTTACAAAAATTCACTATGGTTTTAAAATGTAAAAAATTTTAGCAAATTCCTGGTTAAAATATCTTGAGCATATGCCAGAGTAATTTGTGTTTCCTTAGAGTTCCCGTCTCCCTCACTAGTTTCTGCGTACTGCACGTATCCACTTCCTACAAGAAATACAAATTGTTCAGGTTTGCGCTATAGTTTTGGTGTTGAAACTAAAGGGGTATCACCCATTTCACAGTCTAAGGATTACAACTGGAAAGCTAAATTTAACATGTCAATAAAGCTATAAATACTGCATGCTGACTACCTTAGCAGATACCCTGACTAATTGTCCAGTTAATATTGCTTGCTATCCTCTAAACTAAACTGCAGTTCTCAAGGGTCGGTGTTCTGCAGATTTTGTGTGTCCCTTGTCATACTCACTGAAATTAAATGGGCAAATTGCCTCACCAGCATGCAGTAAAGCTCTACAGAGTTCTGCTAATTAGCTAATATTGGAGCCAGGTGTGCAGAAACAGAGACATCTAAGGGTGGCAGAAGATCGGTCATTGATGAGTAGGCTGATCTACACTAGAATGGCCAAAAAATTTAACATTATTTTTTGTGGCTTAAGAAAATTTCAAATAGCCAAGTTTATCATCCCTGGAGAAAGCTTAGTAGCCTAAATTCCCTGTAGTGTACAGCAAGAGGTAAGGGAAGCAGTATCTTACTCTGCTTTATACAGCCTAAGAAAACTCCAGTCACACTATCACTTTTATTAACGCCTCATAAAAAGACTTAAAAGGGGCATTTTCCAGAAAATAGTGTCATTTTATAGCATAATCAAGAAACTGTAACCTCCAATTGTTAAAAAAATGTTATATAACATTTAAACTTAAAATAAATTTGACTTGGCAATCCGATACCTTGAAATTGGCCTCTGTACCTTTAAGAAGCTCCCGTTCTTTCCGCCTTCAGCGTATCATCATGGCAGTGCTTCTCATTATGCCGTTTCTAAGGAGCTTTGTACTGAGAAGTAGTTCATATGATAAGCTCAGCAGTTCCACCAGGTGTTTACTGATTGATATTTAAACAATATATTTACCTTGATGCCTTGAGTAACATACATATGAACCCAGTATTTGTTTTAAGTAAAAGTAGTTTGTGCCAAACATTTTAGTTTTATGTTTGTATTGCAATTAAGCTGTGGTATTTTGTCATATCTTGATCATCACTTATCATCCCATCCTTAGCAATGCCATATTCAAATGACGGCTGGTGGTTATAATAGCATGTAATCATTAATTACCATTATTTGTTTGGTCGGGTGAGGGCGGTGGAATTGTATTTTCAGTCATAAAGCACTGTTGTAGACTATTGGATATTTTGATAGAAAATTGAGTCCCTTTTATTGTCTTGCTGTACCCAAACATGCCCATCTTGCTGTCCATCCTTGCAATAAAAAGGATAAAAGCTTTTTATTGCATTCCTTTCACTCTGGACATTGTTGATGAATTGCAGCTCTGTGTTTTATTGCTCTGCCGTTTCTCATCTTTATCTCTGCTGCTGTGCTCTGGTCAGTACTCTGAGCCATTCACTACCATCTCAGAGAGATGATTCCATTATGACAGGCAGAATTTAATCCATCTGCGTTCTGTCTGTCTGTATGTGTGGGAGTTTGTGTGTTTGGTGGTTTCTCTAAGCTGAGGAGGGAAAAAAACCACAGACAGACGTGGACAACACAGGTTTGCTTAAAGGTGAGCTTAATAGATGTCATTTTTCCCCCCTCACAGCAAATACCCTGTGGGAAGTCACCTTTTTGAAGCAGACATTTTAACTCTGTGATTGCTGCTGGCATTTTGTTGGGAGGGGGTGCAGATGTTTATCAGTCTGTGTTGGTGGTTTGCCTGTTAATTTGTTTTACTGCCTGAAATGACTCAGCTGCTTTTATATGGATTATAATAAAGTGTTGTGATGATTGCTGAACTGGCTGACAGTTTATTGAGCCCATTCTTCTCTCTGTCATTTCTACGCGATTGTTTCAGAATCCGTAAACCGTAGTGGAACAGATAAATGAGGCTATGCGGTCTGCAAATATAAAACCAAAGATGAAAAGCTTGGTGCAGATGATGGTCACGACAAACTGACTCCGAAACATCTCCGGTTCCACAAGACTCTAGTTTAAAAAAAGCACGAGCTTCTCATGAAAGCCTCCCATAAAAGTCACTGAATGTTTCCACTAAGTCGTTATAGTGTCATTAGCGAGTTCCCGCTTGTGGTTATTCCCAAAATAATTCAGGAATTAATAAGGCATTGGGAATAACTCTCCAGTGTCAATATTTTTCCCAAGTATGGTCACCTCTGGCTCCAAAAATGGCAGAAATGGCAACAACTAAATTACAAACTCAAGGCTTCTAAACAGAAGTCCACAAATCAATAGACCACATCAAACCGTCTAAAGGATGACCTAGCCGCCCTGCAACAGCTGGAGAGATTTACAAGACTCGAGAGACTTCAGAGTCCAATCAATCTCATGAAGGTCTCATGTTGTCATACTGGGTGCTTTAATTTAGTGTTTTAAGACTCTCTTGGATGCCAGATTTATTCAACCTCCCTTTTTTATTGAGGAAATGCCCATTATCCATAAATATACCAATATAAAGAACCAGAACCAATGATGGTTTATAGCAGGGTAAAGTTTTCAATATAATATTTCTTTAAAATGTTCTCTGTAAAAAATGTTTTTTTAGAATTTATATTCTGAGTTTGCATGTGCCATAATTCATTAAAATAAAGGCAGCTCTACTTCACACACACCATCTCTGCACTGGTGCAGTTTGCTGACATTTATATACGGCATTATGTATGCATTTCTGGGAAGGTCATTTTAACATAGAAAAAAGGAAAAAGAAGAAGAAGCAACCTACTATGCTGCTGACTTTACAAAAAAAAAACATGTCACAGGGAGCGAAGTGATCCCCTCTATTCTGATTAAATCTGCCTAATATTGTTGTTCCAATCCAAGAAATTGTGATTTAAAAACCCATTGCAACTTAAAAATATAGATTACTTGTGAGATGTGCCAACCAGATCGTTTGATTTACCAAACTCTCATTAGGCCTGTCACGATAACAAATTTTGCTGAGAAATTATTACGATAAACGATAATATTGTCAGAAGACCTTTTTACACTGATTTAATGGAAATAACATAATAATGCAGCCATATCCTGCCAAAAATAAATGCATGTTATTTTCAAAAGAACATTTAACACTGGAACTGGTAAACAAAGAACCAAAAACAAAAATGAAATGAACTCTCAGTCTATGTTAACAAAAAAATTACTTGAATAAAAACTAAATAACATAAAACCAAAGTGGAAATAAAAACTACATTCAACCAAAGAGTGCAGATTATGAAGTCTGTATACTATATTGCCCTCCAATAATAATTAGATTTAAATAAAGAAGATGGCATATCGATCACCTGATGCAATAGTTCACTTCTCCCTTAAGCCCAGTTCACACAACATGATTTATAACAATCTTAGACCATTAAGCGTTCTAACATTGTCGCTGCGATTTCGTAGCCTGTCGTCCTGTTGTGTATTGCGTGTTACGAATGATCGGGTGGGTAGAACCTCGTGGCATCTCCGACGTACGGGGTTTCCCCACAGGGAGCGAGAACGCAGCCTGTTGAACGTGACAGGTAGCCAATCAGAAAGCGCAGATTTACCTCCACTTTCCCCTCAGAAATTACGGAGGGGAATCCCAAACAGCTGACGGCGCAACCGGAGTGCAGCGGACATCGGACATGATATGTGGAAACAACATTAATGTTTATTCAACATTTCGTGCATTTCGATAGCTTTTTTTTAATCGTCCGATTAATTGATTTATCGTTTATCACGACAGGCCTAACTCTCATGAATGATTTCTTTAAAAAGTCATCCCTATTGTGCAACTAAGCTGAGGCACACTGAGAAATCTCTGCTCACGATCTTCTTCATCTAATTACAAAAAAAACCCCTCTTTTCTTTTTATTCTGATATGTTTTGGTACAGAATATGTGAATTATCATCTGAATCATTTTTATCTTCAGTCAGTGCTCTTTTTTTCATCTCAGAAGGAATCATGGTACCAGTCTGCAGCATAATTAGCTTATTTTAGAAAAGCCATTCTGACATGATTCCTCCACTCAGATGTTTTTGTCAGTGTTTTGCGGAGAGCTTTGAAAAGTCTGGTTCTGACATTTTCATTGGGATTTTAATTAACACAAATGTTATCACGGCGTGTAAAATGTCTGTGAGTAGTTCAATCTCTAATGTGTGTGTGTGTTTTTTACTGAGTTCGCTATGCATTATGAAGCAAACATAGGTCCAATTCTCAATTGTCATGCACATACAGTTTGTTTATGCTTTGTGTACTTTCTATATAAACATGAGCCACAAAAAGGGTTGCCATGATCATCAGTTAAAAACATCATAATGTTCCTTCTGATCCCTTCTAATGTGAAACCAGAGAGTAAAAAAGTAATGTGTGCAGCATAAATTGAGAGAAGACATCAGCCACTTGTCTGCCTTTTGCTGCATACTGTCAATCAGCTGGCTAAAAGAAGCTAGCTAAATGTGCTAGCTTACAAGAAGGAGACATTTGGCAACAAATTATACCTAGCCACCAAAAGAATTCCCACCCATCAACTTTATTAGCATGATGCTGTATTAAAATCATTGTTGGTGAGCTCAAAACAGGATAAACAACAAATAGCTGGTTGGTTGCCTAAGCAGATAGCCTGGCTCATTAACCTGCTAATGTCAGCTTGTTGTGTTACTCCAAATAGCAGAACAGCATTTGGTAATAATTTTCTGGGCAACAAGAATTGCAATTTAGATTTACCAACTATCAAAATCCAAATGAGAATAAATAAATGTTCTAAATAACAGTATGATGTAATCACTATGCTATGCAGATTTAGCTTCAGCATAGGGTTCAATCAGTTTTAAATCCTGATACTTTAACTTAAAGTTTTCCCTCGGATTAGGGAATTTGTCATACTTAAAGTGATAAGAGCTTTTACTTCTTGCTTAATTCACCCTTTATGTGCATCTTGAAGGGCTGTAATAAGTAACAAGGAAAAATGTCTGATACAGCTGTCTCAACCTCTTCTTTGATCCTTCCATCAGAAGAAGGGAAGGTGGGTTTCATTGTCTTATACAAGCAGGATTTTATTGGATGTGGCAGACTAATAAAGAGCCTGACTTTAGAGTTGAGGTGAGGGGTCAAAGCCAGCGATAAGGGGGTAGAAGAGGAGGTATGAGGTTGTTTTTGTGTGCCTGTCTGTGTGAGCAAGTAGGAATGCAGGACCCGACTTATATTCCACAAATCCTCAAGGGACTGAAGGGAGAACTGGACTGGGATTATAGCAGCCCAACGCTGTGTTCCTGTCACTCACCAAGAAATGGATCTCGTGTTGGAAGTGTCTAAGATGGATGTGCAGTGTACAGGAAGACCAAGGGTGATGATGAAAAAGACACAGTGCTGTTATCATTGAAGAAAAATCATTTACAGATGACGCATTATAAGAACGATGGAGCGAACCACAACATTTTACAGAGCAACATCACTCTGCTGTGACACAAGAGAACTGGGAATAAAGTCAAAGTGTCACACTTTATGAATTCAGCATGCATCAAAATGCATTACATTTTAGTTAAATATTACAAAGCCAACATTATTTGAAGAGAGGCTGTGTTTGCTTGACAGCTTGCTTAAATATGTACCAGTTGTCTTCTGTGATAAATTCTAATATAATATTAAATAGCTCTGAAATTGTTTTTAAGCTTTAATGTCTGAATTACATTAGCATTTTTCTGCTCATCCATTATGTACAAGACTTTTTAATAGTGATTCAAGGCTATCATTCCACTCTCATTAAATCACATTAGTATCGTTGCGTTGACAAG
The DNA here is from genome assembly GCA_902982915.1 of Phalloptychus januarius. Classification (NCBI taxonomy): domain Eukaryota; kingdom Metazoa; phylum Chordata; class Actinopteri; order Cyprinodontiformes; family Poeciliidae; genus Phalloptychus; species Phalloptychus januarius. The sequence continues at coordinate 18,240,647 of CADWAE010000482.1, read as the reverse complement.
ATCATAGTTTCAAAAACAGCTGCAGCTACAATTGACCCAGAGAGCTAATTTTCCTTTCAAGAGAAGGGAAAATGAATCTCTTTGTTACTCTATTGTGCGGTAAGCCACTTTTTTTTTTTAAAAAAAGAAAAAAATCCTTTTTGGAAATTCATGCACATCTATTTAATGAGGGGTAGGTTTTATTATACATGACCACTAATGTACACTCGGTGTAGCTGAAAAAGGTTGGTAGAAGTGACGACGTTGTGTTTGACAGCGGATAACATAACAAGACACTTAAGACAAAGTTAGTGATAGTTTGCAGTGAAAGTCTGGAGCCCTAATGTGAGCACATGGAGTGAGTCACAGTTTGGACACTTAAGAAACATGGAGGCCACCCAGGGGTTTAAAAGTGCTCTGTGGTGTGCGACCAGTCTGTCTGTAATTTACTAGCATGATGAATGACCAATTGTGAGACAAACTGCAAATGGAAACAATAAAATTCTTGAAACATTTCAGGAGATGTTTTCCAGCCACATAGTGCCAGTTATTGCACAATCATGCAACTAGGTTACCTTAAGTTGACATAAAAATGCTGTCCATGTGTACATGTAAAACATGATTTCAAAGAATTTTGAGTTTGCAAATTAACGCCTTGAAATTGGACCTGTGTCTCTTTAAGAAGCTCCTGTTCTTTCAAACACTGCCTTCAGCACGTCATCACAACATTTCTTCTTTAAACCTTTAACAACGTTCTTACGAGCGTTGCACATAGAAGTAGTTTGAATGATAAGCTCATCAGATGCACAGTTCCACCAGATGTTTGCTAATTGCTGCTGCCACTAGTCTGAAGGAGCTGAGTGGGGGAATTGCAGAGGAGGGAAAGATGCTCTGTAATGTGGAAGCTTGGCTTGGGGACATGCAGCCTCGAGGAGAAGCTGTGTGGAAAAGTCGGTGCTTGGTGAGACCAAGCTTTTAGGCGTCCAAAAATGGCTGCCACAGGAGACTAAAGGATTCTTCAACCATGCATGAAAGAATCAAAGCAATATTCCAAGTATGTTTTTGATGAGGGAACAACATAATAACATGTAAAGATCAAAAAGTTGGTTTTACTAATACATTTCCCCTTTCATTTCTCTGCTTCTGACCAGCATTGTCATTCTGCATATTCGTTTCGGCATCACTCCTATTTTTCCCAGCAACTGTGCTTTCAGATTTGCCTGCCTTGCTTAGCAGGGTTGTGCAAATCTCTTTTTTTCTAAACATAATTTATTTGCAGTAATATTGCTGTTTTTTTTTCTTAGGATGCCATTGCAGGCCACTGGGTTGGCCCTGAATAGTAACTTTAAGCTATTGACACATGCAGTGGATGAAAGGGAATTTAAAATACTTTAGTTTAAAATATTGATACATATGTACTGATATGATGATATCCAGTGCTTTTTTTCTGTTCTCCCAAGCCACTGTAAAATAAAGTATTGATGAATTTTATGCTCACAAACTACACCAGTAGTTATCTCTATGGTCAGACTTTTTACTCTTTGCTTACGCTATCTGACTTCCTCTGATAGGTTTGGTTTCCTTCTTTCCTGCAATGCAAGATTCTTGTTCTTATAAGCATTTGGCAAAAACTGTTTCTAATGGAGAGACTTGGTAAAAGATGAGGAAAAATCCATCCTCTAAATAGTTGATCTCCATTGCAAAAAGGCTCTCTATTATATTGCTTTTTTGCATAAGTGGTCGCACATCCACTCAACTGTATTAAACATTGCAAAATTGTTTTTTTTGGTCAGAACTATTCTCTGTGTACACACAAATAGCAACAAGCGTTTAAAATAAAAACAATGATGGGCTTTAAGCTTACAAAGCTCTAAAATGAGTTTCCCATTTATACAAGCATGTATTTTTTTATGTTTGTTGGAAGACACAGTCCTTATTGGCCCTATATGAGACTCATTTTAATAGCATTTAATAGCATTAACTGCACAGCTCAGTCTCCAGCATTAGCAATAAATATATATGTTATCAGTCCCTTGTGGTACGAGGGCTGCTGCTGGTTCGGCGAGCTACAGCGTGTGTTGGGTTACACTAATTACAATTCCTCTCCAGGTTTTGTGACATTTTCATTCGAGTGGCTCCCATGACGGCCTCTTTATTTTGAAAAAGTAGTTTTACATTGCCATGCATTATTCACAACACAGGTGTAGATCTGACCTTCAGCGACATCGGCTCACATGGCGTGCTCCATCACATAGCCCGCTGGATGGAGTTGGGTACGTGGAGGTAGAAGTGCAAACAGATGCTCGGGGATTTGGAGCGTTCTCATGTTTATGCTGTTGTTTTGGATCTAATACCTCCCCTGTCTGGATCCCGTCTACTCAAACGAGGTTACATTGCCATACGCATGCAGTCGTATTTATTAGGTGAAGCATTGTCTGTATTCATGGTGAGTTTCACTGTTGCATCTTTCTGTGAACTCCCACCGAGGGACATGGCCATCAGTGCCACAGCTGCCCACCCAATTAGCTGCATTTGTTCTGTAATTGCTTGTTTTGTTATCTGGTAATGAATATCAGTGAACAAATGAGAAATGTCATCATTTTTGGGCCTATTTGGAAGATTTATTAAGCGTAATTTCTTCTGGCATGGAGAAGGACTGTCTGCTTGTTCGCTCATGAGCCACTTCAGTCAGATGGAGGTCCCAGGGGATATTGTTTACCTCAATAAACACCTCACTATGTTTGTTTATTTTTTTGTTTGTTTTTGTTATTCTGTGTGGAAGAAGAACTACCAAGTGGTGGATTAAGTGCTATTTTTCTCTAAAGAGTCATTTCTGTTTGTGAAAAAGGGACAAGAGAAGGGCGTAATCATTAATGTTTCATAACCTAATCTTGCTTCCTTATCCATGTTTTGCTATGCGGCGATATTAGCTCTGTGCCTCCCGGTCTGCGTTTACGCATTTCTCTGAAGGAAGGTGTGGCAGTGAAAGTCAATGATGCCGGTCAGAAGATAAATTTGAGTACTCCTGCAATTTAAGATCTTATTTGTCATATTTTCCCGACCAACAAAGTCACCTCCCTCTGCCCCAAGCAGCATTGAATCAGTTCTCCTGAACCATCCATCACCACAGTGCTGCATCCTGGTCAATAGGGGTCGCTTCCAAGCAGTTACCTGCTAACAGAGCTAATGGGGGTCTGTATTTGCATAAGACTGAGTAAAGAGCTGGATCGCATACAAGCAGGGCGGAGTCTCGCTCTCATCGAACAAATGAGACCATTCATCACAGCTTTGTTTGGCTGTATGCTCCCTCTCATGAACAATTAATGTGCTGCAGACGTTTGAGTGCTTTTCTGCTCCCCGTTTATCTTAGCTTCTTCCTCTCTTTGTCTCACTTTTGGGGAATGTCTATGAAGCGTCATCTGTGCTATGAATTGTTACAAGGAGTACCTTAAGTCAGTGTTTTCCAACCCTGGTCCTCAGGGTACACTGTCCTGTATGGTTCACATGTTTCCCTAATTTCAGACATCTAATTCAGATGATTGCAGTTCAACAAAGGGCCGTTAATTAGCCATAAATTAAAACGATGTGTGCTTGAAGCAGGGAAACATTTAACACATGTTCCCTTTGGTTTGAAACTGCTATTGTGTTTCTTTTAGAATCAAGAGGTTTCACCACGTTAAGCTGTTTGATTTTTTTTCTCCTCTGTCTTGGAGGTTTGAAAAGATAGTTTTTTGACATGTACTTTTCAAAACAAAAGCTGATTTTTTTTATCAATCCCTTTATGACTTTGAGTGACAGAAACTGCAAAATACCTCTACTTTTTTACTTTGTTTCAGCCACCTAGGTCTGAAGCTGTCAGTGACTCTTTTAGACTTGCAGTGTACTGTCATCGGACCAGTTCACATTCCAATTATACTGTCTGAACCAGAAAATTCACAGTTTGATGGACTCTTTCTGCATTTGAGGTTTACTTTGCTTTTATTGCTGTTGATGTGCAAGCTAAAAGAAACAACCAGCAGTTACTTGCATACTTTTACTCTGCTGTTATTTTCTTCAGAGTTTGATTAGATCAGGATTAGTCTTTCAATGGGGCAACAGCTAAGGAACTACTTCCTGTCCTATCTCAAAATAAGAGTCTTAAAGGGAAATATAATTCAAGCAAAAAGGCAACTAGTTAGTACTTGCATAGAGATAGTTTGCTGAGTAATATCATATATTATTATTTCAGAGTACAAAATATTTACGCCTGTTCCAGCTGTAAAGGAGTTTGAATGAATTGCACAAATATGACGTCTTTCTCAAATGGCCAGTGTTTAGGAGAGACAGATGTAAATAATAATAAAATTAAAGCTCATGTCACAAAAATAAAAATCTTTAAAGATAAAATTGTATTGATTTTGTTTCATGTATTAACATTTTTAACATGGTGGGTCACTTCAAACTCCACAGGAAGGTATAACTTTATGAAACTTAAGATATTAAGATTAGTGCTTGGATTTATGTGCTGCAAGGCTTTATCAGACAAAGCAGACAAAGCGCTTTATGGGTGGCCATTTAAGCTCACATACAGTATTTGCTGTGCAGGAGGAATTATTTGCATTAAAAAAAATTCCAGAATAAAATACATAATGATTGGCATTGGCCTATTTTAAAAAACTATTTTGTCCTAAATGTTCTCATGCAGCGGACCCCCACCTATTTGTGGTCCTTTCATTTTTCTTGGTGCTGATTGACTGGACTCCTAAAGGGATAAGGATGGCTGTAGGTGCAGTGTTGGTATCAACATGTTTTTCACCATGCAGATTTAGGTGTATTTTTGTTTGAGCTGTTAAAATAGTGAGCATTTAAAGTAGGCAAAAGTACATGTGGAAAAGTACACCAGATAGACCAATATGCATAGAAGCAATTAAGCCTGATTCATGCCTGCTAGTCTGTTTTGTCGGTGATATTGAAGGCAGAAACAAACACAGAAAAATATGTTAAACCCTTTACTGACGACATTTGAATAGATGGCTAAAGGGTTATCAAGATTAGCTGTTTGATAACAAAAAAAAAAGATTTTAGGCCATTTTCTCTATTTCTTAGACTTTTTTTTATGTCTGATCAATATATATGGTTGGATATTTACTGAAGCAATTTGGTTTAAGTGCCTGGATGCCTTAGGATCCACATAGACTGAAGACCACCTGGGAATAGATGCCAATATACTCTGAACAGAGGATGTTCATATAAATCAGCCAACACTTTATGTTAACAAAACGCATCCATTAGGACATTTGCAGTCTTTTGTTTAAGAGACTATCTAATGTTGTTTAAGGGCTTTTACTCTGGAGACCGTTTTGTTTGTTCACATATTAAAAAGCAGACATAAGTCTGAGTAAATGGTGGCCATGTTTTCATTCCCCATCTTGGCTAAGATCTGTCAAACAGTCCTATAAATAATAAATTACAGCAGTAATAAACAAATATTTTTACTCGAATTTTTCTTTCTGACTCAACTAATCCATAGTATGCTGCTTTACTTCAGAAGAACTGATAATTGGGTATTTTGTTTTATGATGTAAATGTTCTAGAATATTTCTAGAACAGGATGGAGATATTAAAATAATAAAACTATTATTTACAGCACACAACATGCAGGTGCTTCTCAGTAATTTAGAAAACTGCAGAAAGATCCAAATGATTCATTACACAGATTTAGTTTCTTAGAAAATTTTAATATTACATAATACTGCTAATAAAAACTTGTTTTATGTTATGGTTAGCAAAACCCATGTATATGTTCAAAAATGGTTTGTCAACATATGGTTTCTGTTTTTTTAATTAGACTCTGCAAGTAATGCGAGTGACTAGTTATGATTTTTATTTAATATGCACTTCTAAATGAACTCCAAATGTACTGTAAATAATCATAATAAACACAAAAAGATGAGCCTTTCCTAGTTATCTTGATGTTTCTCTTTTTTTTCAGACTTTGCCCCCACCTTTCCCTTCTAAACCTCTTGAAGGCAGAGTGGTGAAACATGCATTCAGGGACCTTGGGAATTCACACACATCTGTGCCTTTTCTTTTGTACACATGGTGCAGATACAGATCTGAGAACGAAGCGTTTAACAAACAACTGACACCAGGCGTTTGAGTTCACTGTTTCAATTTTTGTCACAAGAAGCATTACAGCGTTAAGCTTTATTGATATTTAGACAACATTTTATAGTGTCTGAGCCTCAGTTCCACTACAGGTACTAAGAGTCTATTAGGAGTTGTTACAGTGGGAGGAAAAAAAATGTGTTGCTTGAGGCGTTGCAGTCAGAATCTCACAGCAATAAAAAAAGATTTTAAAAAAATCCTAGATTTGTTTCACAAAAGAAAGCAATTGATTTAAATGTCAGGGTGCATCTCGCCCCTCCCCCTGTTTGGCTTTATTGGATATTGTCGTCGAGGTTGTGTGCGGCGAGTGCTCCTAGGAGATTCAGTCAAGCTTGGAGATCCTTGCAGAAGGCTGGCGGCTGGCATAAGGGACTGTGGGAGGAAGGGAGACATGGTGCTAACATCAATAATTCACACAGCGATTGCTAGGGAAACAGGATGTGAAGGTATACAAGTAAGACCAATGCGAAAAATGAGCCTCTGCAACATCATGCAAATGAATCAGATCCAAGCATCCATTTACAAAGCCTTTTTACTGCAGCGTGAATGCATTGAGGCCATCAGAATGTCTAATGATTACATTGATTTCTATGAAGCTATATATGATTTCTATAATTTACTTGTGTTGAGGCTCCTGGTGTTATAAACCTCACGGTCTGGAAAGGAATAGAAAGGTACAGCCTGGCTGAAAGAGCACCGGACTATTTCCCAAGCCTGCTTATTAGATTTCCAATCATAGCCTGTGGTGCAGTGGCATTACCACCATAAAACACCTCTTTGCAATGTAGCCATCTGGGCAGAAATTGCTAGTGCTCAGTGGAAACTTAAGTGTTTCCCTAACATTGATTTCTGTTGAGATGGGAGTGAGAGAAATAGAGTTTAGACTATTATTAAAACAGAGGCACAGAGGAATTCGTATGAAGTGCACACATTAGCTGCAGCTTCTGCAGCCGCCACCACAGGTGCTGAGTGGGCTTTATGAAGCATTCCCTGTTGTCTTTTTGGCTGTTCATTTTCACTGCCAGAAGCCAGTCCCTGTTATGGATATAGGCTTAATCCATTATTCCGCTGATTGCCAGTGTGATTTCTGTGACACCCTTCCCCAAGCTTGGGTCAATTGCAAATCAAACTGTAAATGCATTGGTTATTTATGGAGAGTCCATGATCAGATCAAGAGTAATAAGTCGGATGATTACCTTTTCGATAACCAGCATATCTGATTAACACCTGATTCAATATTGTGGTGATGAAAGCGAGATTTATTTATTTTTTTTATTTCATAGTATAACATTGGATTACCTTTATCTGACATTCGGTGCAGCACTGTCTGTCTGCTTTTTCATCTTATCCTCGTTCCCTCGTGGTCCTCTCCCGCCCCTCCAGCCCCACAACAATTTTCTCATTAGTGATTAGAGCAGAGTTTCCATTTCCAGCCTATTGACTGTGCTGTTGGAAGCTGAGAGCCCATTACATACGTTGCTCCTACTAATTGTTTCCAGTCATAATGAAGTTCCTTACAGTGGAGAACTGGTACTTAAGGAGCATAAGGTCATTGGCACATACAGTGAATTGCTGTGAGTACAACACATCTAATGTTTCCTCACAGTCCTTCACCTCATGATTCTGTTTTATTCCTGTGTTGGAAAAAGATTTTAGCAGCCATCCGCGATTGCATTAATTAAACATACAGTCGCTCAGCAAAAGCCAAATTTAATTAGTTTTCTCCTTTCTTACATTTCTGTCTGTAGCACAGATCCAATAGGGGAAGTATGTAATGTCGATGCAGGATGTTTGTTAGAGCCCAAAGCTCAGAGTCGATGATTAGATTAGAGTCGGCCTGCGTGACACAAGTTCCATTTTCTGTCCATCCCATTAGAGGAGTTAAAGTATTACCAGTCAATCACAGCCTTTTTCTTGCTCAGGATGGCTTCACCTCAACTCCACAAACAAAACAGCCCAGTGTATTATTAATCTGTTTGTATTTATGAACAGCCAGTTATTTATTACCTTGTCCCAAATTTTTATTTTTATTCCATCAGAATAACTACACACTTTTTAAATGAGGGATATCCTGATTAAGATTTTCTTTCTCCTTGATGGCGTTCTGAGTCATTTAAGATCAGGCTTTTGCCATGAATGATTCCCAATCTAAAGCTCCAATGAAATGAATAAAATCAATGTAATCTCTGTCAATTTAGATTTTTTTTTCCAACTGGAGTTGTCAAAGTTATCAATATAATCTATTCTTCTTTTTTTGGCGCTCATGGCCTTTATTGACTTTTACATAACAGGTCTCAAGGTCAGGAATCGACTAAGATGGCAGCATTGAGAACTATTGAACTAACACAGGCAATATCCCATAAAAAATAGTTTTAAAATAATCGTTTGAGTGAAAATAATTTGAAAACAGTTAAGTAAATTGCAATACAGTTTTTGCAGCAGTGCAGAAATCCACATGCTCGGCCCCTCTTCTCAATAGTTCACCCAGCATGACAGTCAAATGTAAAGCTTGCCCTGAACATTTAAAACTTCTGTAAAACGAAAAGTACATCCGGAAGAGAGCAATTATGACCCCTTTTAGTCAAAACACAAACAAACAAAAAAACTAGCAGTACTTCCGGCGTTCTGAGTTACATAGTAACTCAACGGAAATAGATGTCGCAAGCAGATCCTTTTAAGTCCACCTCTATGGATCCAGCTTGTTTTTCTAGCACATTCCCCAGGTGCTCGTTTGTTTTGAAAGCTGGAAAATTTGGAGGTCAAGTAAACTCCTTAGACTTGCTCAATTCTGAGCAGTTTTTGCTTGTGGGAAGGTGCATTATTTTGCAGGAAGAGACCACAGTCATCAGGGGATACCATTTCACGTTTGACTGGTCCTCACCTTTGCAGCACAATATGCTGCAGAGTGCAATGCTCAGTTGGTGTTTCTGACAACTTTGTGCCAGAAACACCATTACCTTCTGCACCACTTTGAGTCACTTGCCCATTGAACAAGACCACACAGGAAAGTCCTTGCTTATCACATGCATCAGTGACACTGTCACTGGTTCTCCACTGTTACTTGGACCATTTTGATGCAGACCATTGTAACCTGGGAAAAGCTCACAGCTTTGAGAACCTCTGACCCAGACATCCAGCCATCATAACCATCTTATCCATGGACCATAATAAACTTACTGAAATTTTTCTCAATGTCTCCTCAGCTTATCAAATGCTTCTACTTTGAGGCCCAAATCCTCATGTGCTGATCTAATTTATTCTGTGAGGGGTCATAATGTTGTGCCTGTTTGGTTTAGAGCCAGCATCAGCTAACATTATGCCACAGTGGTGCCGAGGTATTCCTCAGCAACAATGTGCTAATATTTGAAATAAGCAATGACAAGATCAATGCACTGTGAAAATCTTTTTAATTTAGAAGCAGTTTAGCATGACTGCACATAAAGCATGAAGTTAATTGATTTTTTTTAAGGATTATACAGAGCTGCAAATCAAGATGGACAAAAATACAACCAGTCTTTTTCAGTGCTTTCTCAGAGCTCTTAGAGATGACTTTGCATTTAATAATTTTTTTTAATGTTTGTGCGATTACTTGTTAAATCCTATTAATTCACACATTTAAATTTGATATTACGCTAACAAAGGATTATTCCTGTTTTATTACCACATATAAAACACATATAAAACATTTACACACAAATGTGTGTAAATTCATGCTGACACATCCTGTTGTTAATGGGTGCTCTCATAAAATGTTTGTTTTATTTTAGTTGACACTTGCATGTAGTAGACCGTAAGCAGAAACCAAATACTCTTAACCATCTTTAGATTTAGAAATACAGGAAAATATTTCTGCTGTATTGCAAGCAGGTTTAGCACTTTATTTAAAAATACGGGTGAGCAACACATAGACAATCAGTCCTCCATTTAGCAGCATTAAACCAGAGCCCGGTAACCCCTCATACATTACCGTCTTTATTTTTGACATGCATGAGTGCCACATGATCAACCACTTACAACATTAGCCTCTGTGTTGTTTCAATCACCAAGCTGTTGCATTGTGAAATGGAGAGGAATGACACAGGTAGGAGGCAGAGTTCTGACTAAAATGACTCTTAAACATGGCAAAACACACTTGGCTCATGTCAGCTGCTAAGTATAAGCTTTTTCTACTTTATCTTATTGTGGGTAATGAAAGTCCACCACAGAGCTCAGGGTGTAACCTGCTTCATTATTGATATACTTTCTCTCTCTCTCCACTACATTTGCTCATGCGGAGCAAGACATGTCATATGACTATTGATATATGATTGAAATCATACACCATGTTATGGTCTAAGGACCTCATAATATTATAATGCATATATCAGCATGCCATTTCTAATCTCAGCATGGCCACAGGCGGGGTGCTGGCAAGCTGCAGTGCTCCGCTTAGAAGATGCAGTGCTTCAAAGTCCTTCTGCAGCGATTAAATCCAGTATTTTGTCTTAGAAATGGACAGGGTCTCATCCATCCTGCACCCTTCTCTGGTTCTCTTCATTCCTTCTCCTTCCTTTACATATACAGTCTTATCCATTTCTGCAAAAATGATAAAACTGCACTTGCACCCCTGCACAAGTAAATAACCAAGCCAATGAATTATTGATAAACCGCAGGCCCCTCTACCCCAGAAACCCTTTTCCATTCTTTTATTTAAGGCTCTGAGTTGCAGATTTCCTTGCAGTGTGTGCACCAGTACATGTGGACATGTTTTCACTTTTTCCGTGTTCTGCATGTGCACAGAAACTGAAGCCATGACATGAAGACATGAAGACCCTCTAGTATAGGGGTCGGCAACCTTTCCCATTTAAAGAGTCACTTTTGCCTCCGCCTCTACAGAATAAAGCTAACAGAGAGCCACAAAAACTCTTTTATAAACATATACAACATAAATTTTCTCATGAAAGCAAACAAAATTAAACTAAAAATTATTTATATTTTCTGATTTTAGAACAAAGTTAATCCTCACAGAAGAAAAAAATTATTTTCTATTAAAATGGAAAATGAAGAAAGATTGGTAGAATAGTTGAAAGCTATTTACTTTTAAAAGTTTGCTATAGATATTTTATGCAGACTTTGTTTAAAAACTTACAGAAAACCTAAAACAGCCATTTATTCTTATGTCCGTAATCAAAAATATTTCCCCTTTGCTTTTGTTTGGAGCTGCAGGTTGCAGGCAGCAGCTGTAGTATTTCTCTTTCTGCTGTATAAAACTCGTATGATTAATTTGAACTGAAATGTGCAATGAGTCATTTTGCCTGCTTATAGATTTCTTCTTCTTTTGCTTTATTGCTACACTTAAATGTTTTGAACTTTCATTTTAGACAAATTAGAAGGTGCTTGTCTTGTTACATATGGCATACAACTAACAAAGCACTCCACCAGTACAGCCTTTGACGTGGTGGCCTTGGGTTGCCTTGACAACTTCCCTATTTAATAGAACTATAATTTCTGTCAAACACCAGAAAATATTGAAGGAGAATATCCGGCCATCACTGATTGTGACCTTAAGCTCGACGTCACACGTTATTCAGTAAGTCGATTCCATTCATTTCAGCTCATAAGGAGTTTATTTATCCCAAAGGCAAATGTAATACTCATACTCGTTCTCAACTTAAATCTAATAATGTGTCAAGCCATCAATGTGTCAACCATTTATTAAAATAGGAGGTGCAGCAACGTGTTTGAAACCCTCAAACACTTTATAGCAGTCATTGTTTCCAAAGGGCGATGCAACCAGGTAGGTTTAAGAAAGTTTACTTTCTCACATAGGATTAGGTTGGTTTGGATAGATTAATCCTTTAATAAATAAAGATCATTTAAAATTTTTGGGGATAGTTACTCAGGTTGTTATTTAAGAGTGACACCAAAGCTGCTGGTGATGGGCGGCGCAGTTGGTGGAGCGCATGCACCTTGTGCAGAGGCTGTAGTCCTGAACTCGATTCTCGTTATCAGGCCATTTGCTGCATGTGTTCCCTTCTTTCTCCTCCCAACTCTGTGTCATTTTACTGTTTTTATAATGCCACCAGAGCCTAGAAAATAAAATAAAACTGTGACACCAAAGCAAAACACAAGAAATCTGAGGGTTTGTACTTCTTACAGCTCTGTAACTGCTAAGAAAACTTCTAGCGTAGTTTTCCAGAATACAAAGATGCTAATTGAAGTGTGTTTTGCACTGTTACTCACTTTGACTGTTAGCAGGAAGCCAAGATTAACTCTAGTTTTGGCTCCACTTAGTGCTCTGCGTTTGTGCACAAATGCTTTGATGGCAAATAATTTGCCAGTTTTGCAGAATGCAATGCTAAAAGCTGGCTTTTTGGCTTTACGCATCATTTACAGATAAAGTAGTTTTGACAGGATGTTTCGGAGGGTTTTTGCAGCCTCTTCTTGTGTGTATGCACCCTTTAACTGGAAGCCGAATTGAACAAAAATAGAGGCCAACATGCTGAGAAAGATGATCAAAAAGCTGATGCAAATGCTGACTGTAATTTAGGACGATGAAAGAACAGCATTGTGTTGAGTAATTCTGTGAGGCTGATATCTGTGCGGGCCGTTTTGCTCGCCCGGTGATGCAACTACAGAACTGTTTCAGCAATATCTTTACACTCTCTGCATATGTGCCTGGAGAATGTGGACCGCTTTTTTCTCACTGTACATCCTATGGATTCAAGTTGTTTACCTATGTTTATGTAACTTTTATATGTTTAATTGTATTAATAAATTCATACAAAAAATTGTTTTTCGAGATTAATCAATCATCTTGTAGATTCCAGAATAGAATATAATAAATATTTTGTTTGGGTTTTCTACAATGCTCTGATATTTTTCTGCTGGTGTTTCTGGCACTTCTTAACTTCCTTTATGGTGAAGATCCATGCAGGTAAGACAAATGCTCCCATGTGGGAACAGATACATTTTCCAAAGTCTTACTAAGTTCTGGATTGTGATCCAGAAACCCAAATTGGTTTAAAAGACTGTGTCGCAAATGTAGAGCGTGAGCCAAATTAAAGAGTTGGACGTTCGTTCAGTTTCTCGTGCAAAACCTCCAGAGATAAATTTAATAAGCATCTTAATTTACAGTCTGGAATCGGGTTGTTTGCTCACTCAGAACTTAATTGGACTTTGGTGAATGTTGCTATTGGAGACCCATTCTTTACCGCAGCTACCGCAAATAACTTTTGATTCAAAGTCAAAATATTATCAGGCCAAAAAGTTAACTTGTTGAGTTAAGCTTGAGCTTCTCCCAGACAGTTCACTTCTTTTGATCACTAGCTTTGCAACATAGTAAGAGCATACACTAAACTGGAGATAGGAGATTATGAGCACGAGTGAATGTTTTCAGTAGCTGTGGGAGTCCGGTCAGGGTATTGAAAGAACGCAGTAAAAAGAGTATATAAGTCTGGATCTGAAGTGTTAGCATGCACTAGAGGCATATGCTTTGATGTGTAAACGAGGACGAGATGATTCCTTCACTTTTTGTTTGAATCTCGGCTACTGCTTCCATCAAGAAGCACAAGACAATTTTTCTTCTATGGTAATTTTTTATGACATTTAATTGGTAGTTCAATTAAAGTTTACATCAATGACTTTGTAAGCATAATGGGGGAGTAATAATGAATAATTCAGCAGGTCAGACCTAAAGAAAATTGGTATTGGCCAGTAAAAGAGTGATAGGTGCATCGTTATCCTTGTGGTGTTGCAAATACAAGAGCTGCAGTTATTCAGATTAACAAAGGTGAAGCAGAAGCTCACTGCATGGATATCAGAAATCCTTTTCTACCTGAATTTGACAGACAGAGACTGCAAACAGAAACAGTAAAGAAGGGAAGTTTGTGCTTCTTGCATAATAATGTCACCTTGGATATGTTAAAGTAGCCACTCTGCATCCTTATCATACTCTTCTCATATCAACTTGTGACATTTAGGAAGCAGCTTAAATATCATCTTTGGGCTTTGCTAAAGACTGTGTGACATCATCAGCTCAATTGTTGCCAGGATACTAGCCTAACACCCAATGCAATCATGGTGATCTCAAGGGATGTGAGCCCCACCTCTCTGTCGCTTTGCTTCACTTCCAGCTTCTCAGCAGTGTGTGAGCTGCTTCTACTGGACCTGTTCCATTATAGGTTTCAGAGACAAACAGCTGTTACTCCCTTTCTCCATTAAAATATGACTTAAAATATGATTTAGCAGAAACTGGTAGAAAGACACTGGATGCTTAAGATGGGATGCTTAGAGGCAATTGACCGATTACGGAGCCACATGGTGTGCAAAGAAACACAGCAACAGAGTGTGATGAACTACATACATGTAGTGTGCAAACCACGGCATTATGAGTGTTTTAAAAAACTGGAGATATTTAGTTTGTATTAGCCTCAGGGTCCAGTTGTGTTCTACAATGACTTTTAAATTTCTGGACTTTGACATTTTTTGTGTCTTTTCTAGGGTGGTGCTTTATAAACACATCTACATGCAAAAGCATGCAGTATCAGATGTGTGGGCTCAGTTTTCTGTTAGCTTAATTGCTGCTGTAGTGAATGGATATGGAGGATGAGCTTTTCAAAATAGTTCAAGCTCCATCAGATGGGATGAAGAGGTTCAGTGAGCATAAATACGTATGTCTTGTCACAGATTCTCAGCTTCATTTGGATCTGGATTTTTACTGAGCCACTATAACACATGGATGTACATATTTTTAGGGTTGTTGATTTACTTAAAAAAGAAAAAAAGGACCTCAGCAAAACCCTCAAGTAATTTACATCTACAGGTTTTCACCTAACCAAGTCTTTAACTTCACTGATCAGCTTCCATTTTTCTGCTTTAGAAAGACATTCCCACAGTTTGATGCTACCACTATAGGGCTTAGCAAAAAGAAATATTTATTTAAGGAACAGAAAATAACCCTCAAAGGGTTTTGAAAATGTGTTATTGAACTTTGAAACAAGATATTACATTTGGCCATATGCAGGGCCACCGCCGTGTAAGCATTTTTATATGTAATATAAACTTATTTACCATATCAACTTGATATTCAGCACTCCTAGGCAGTACTGCAAATGGGTTTTAGTACATCGCTGTATTTCCAATTAAGAATGTGTGGTGCTTTTCTGATTTATTTATCATTTATATTGTCCAACAAGATTAAAGGAATTAAGCATTTTTTAAAATTAATCTCATTAGTTATTAATAACTATTTTAGTTTGACATGTAATTATTAATTTGTGATAATTTTCCAAATTGTTCAGTGTCCAATAAAATATTGTGCAAGTTATTTTGATTACATTTCCTCACGTGTCTATTGTTCTTCTGAAGGCAGATGGTTGCACTACATTTTATCTAAAAGAGTGCTGGAAACAAATGGATGCTACACTATTTTGAACTTTGAGAACAGTTTCTTTTAAACTCCACCATCATGCACTGCTTTGTGTTGGTCTGCCGCATAGAACCCTAAAAAACACATGCATTTTAGCTTATCGTTACAAAATAAAATGTGAAAAGTTCAACTGGCATTAATATGTTTTCCTGACGCAGTAATGATTGACGCTGCACTTCTCTAATGCTGACTGTGGGAAGAAGAATGTTGAACAAACTGCTTAGCATGATGGATGTTATCTAAGAAAGTGAGATCTGTTCTGTAGCAACAACCATTATAATGAATCTTTTATGATGAAATAAATGCATAAAGTAGCTTTTCATATCATACAATTTAAGTTCTGTGATTTATTTTTTTTTCTTCAAATAATTTCTAGAGTTGAGTGTAGTCACTGTGTGGTAAATGTTTTCCCGTGGCTAGAAGAACATTTTTACAATTAAATAAACTGAAACATTTTCTCTTAGTCTGTATTTTTCTCTTGATTAAGCTTCGCTGGAATTAGGAACAAATGTATTTAAAGTTATCTCTTAGACTGCCAAAATGGCAACTTTAGTGTACTCTGGGGCTATAATAATATCGCTCTACATTTGTGGTATTCATATTCGTAATTGAATTTTCCTTCTCTACCAATAATGCATTTCAGAGTAATGCATAGCGACAGCATTTGAAATTCATTATCTCCATGATAAACAATTTGTTTTGCATACATATTAAACTATTTTGCACCAAACCTACCAGAGGTCCTCCCTCCGCTTTGCTTCATTTGCATGTGCCTGGTATTTGTTTTAGCCTTAGAGAGCGTTGACGTGGGATAATGCGATGCACATGAAGACAGACACCCTCACGCCTGGCAGCTCCTCTGTATCCCTCCGTCTGTCATGTTAACAACTTTAAATGCTGGCGCTTAGAATCTCTTTCATGAAGGGTAAAGAGTCCTGTGCTGGTTCCCCCTTGTGCTGTGGCTTAGAACGGTGAACCACAATGTCTGTTTAATTATTTAAAATATCAGCGAATTAAATAACTTTGCTTTAGATATTTTTTATGTCGCTTTTGATTTGATTGGCTTGTCCTGTAACGTATTGGCCTTTATGCCCTACAGGCTGCCTTGTGCTGCAGCATTTTGATTAGTCATTAAGTTTTATTACTCTGATAATTTATTCAAACTTCTGCTTCTGCACACTGACAGAATATTCCTCTTCACATGTGCTCTAAGCAGCTCATTTATCATTTCATATCCTTTCATTTCTTTTCATTTCTCACTCTGTCAGAAACTCCCATTGTTTCTGGCTTCCTGCAACTTGCTGGAAGTGTGTTTGCCACCAGGTTCACACAGTTTTTTTTTTGTCTTTTCAACTCTCTTTCACTTGTCTCTTTCCTCCCCTTTTCCACTCATTGTTCCTCCTCTGTCTTGGCTACCTTTCCCTTCATCCTCCTGTTCTTTTACCAGCTGGTATAAAAATAAACAAGGGGGGAGGGGGGTTTGGCAACGCGGCTCTGTTTTAGTAGCTTGTAGACAGCGCAGCGCTGCCTGCCTCTCCAGATGCTCCGAATCACGCCGTCCGCGCTCCCCTTGCTCGTTCAGACCGCTCGCAGCTGCCACTGAAAGGCTGGGATTTCGCAGACGCTCGGTCGGCATTTCTTGCACAAAATTATGCTGCATTACTGCCGTTTCAGCACACAAGGCTCCTGCTCAGCACACTCTTTTAAAGGCTGCACTTGACACATTTGAATGAGATAATGAATGAAGCAAAAGTAGGAGCACAGATGGGGCTTTTAATGTTTCAGTGGCTCACAAACACGACTCAGTCACTAAAACGCAGATAAGTTGTAAAGGATCCTCTCACTTTGACGTTTGTTCAACCATATGGTCCTTACTTTGGGTCCAGAGAGAGCTCCTTTGAGGGGGAAAGGGGGGGGTCAGCTGGGCGTAGCACGCCAATTAATCCTGCCACTCATCAGGAACTTTATGGTGGATTTTACTGTGCGCTAATTGGTCTTTAGCAGTGACAGTGCCAAGGAAACATGGTGAACTGTAGCATTAGCATGTCACGGTGTTGGACAGAATAGAAGTTGCTAATGCAGTCTTTTCAGGAGCGGGAGAGGCATGCTGTCAATACCGTCTCAGCCAATTCCATTAAATTTATTCATTCATACTTTCTTCTTTACAAATTTCCTCTTTCCTGGGTGCCTTTCTTCATCCTCTCCTCCTCCTCCACCCTCTCTTTTATTGTCACCCAGCAAGCCCTCTGGCTGTGCTCCTCACAGTTGCCATGGTAATGATATAGTTTCTCATCTCTGTAATGTGATGTCTTATTAGCTTTCATTGGGACGCGTGTCACTGTTTTATTTCACGCATCATTTGGCGAGTCTTATGGTGAAGTTGAAGTGAGCAGCGAGCGCGCCCCAAAACATCGACGGCATGCGGTGTGTGAGCGAGGGTCTTGGAGGAGAGGAAGAGGACGAAACTGGGCGAGGGAGAGTGAGAGATATGTGGGGCACCGCCTCTCTAGCTCCGTTACAGTTTTATTCCTGGTTCGCGGTACAAAGAGAAGATAAGTCGTGGTATGAATCGGACTGTGAAAGGCGTTGTTGTCCCAGGAGATCTCTCCATGTCTCTGTGTGCTCTCTGAGGCTGGATTTTCAGGGAGGGGTTTCAGCTGTTACCCAGCAGGAGGCACTGTGTGTGCTTTCAAGCTTCCACTCAGAGACTGCTGTGGTTGTAATGCAGGGCTTTTTCTATCTTCTTGTGTCTTGAAATGCTTCTTTGACCATGTTTCAGATGACGTAGAATACAGATTAATTTTTTTGGGTTCAGAAGTCAGTGATGCAGATCCACTATGATAAAGTGCTTTGAATGAGTATTTCCAAAGTCCCTTTGAACCTTTTTTACATTTTGTCACAAACAACCACAGATTTCGATGTATTTCATAGAAAATATGTGTAGTAGACCAACACAGAGTACTGCATAATTGTGAAGTGGAAAAAAAGAATAAATGGTTTTGGAAATAAAAATCTGAAAGGGAAGAGTGTAAACGTGTTGAAAGCCCCCGGTTCAATACAACAGCAACAGCTTTGCACATCTACAGACATCCAATTTTACACGTTCTATTATTGGAAAAGACTCGAAGCTTGGATTTAGGTCTGATCTTTAGTAGATCATTATAACTTGTCTAAGAAAGCTAGGATCTTTGTTGTTAGAAAACTAATTAACTTACCATTAGTTTTGGTGCGGGCGCAGCTGATAGAGCTGTTGCCTTGCAGCAAGAAGGTTCTGGGTTCGATTCCCTTTCTGCATGGAGTTTGCATGTTCTCCCTGTGCATACGTGGGTTCTCTCCGGGTACTCCGGCTTCCTCCCACAGTCCAAAAACATGACTGTCAGGTTAATTGGCCTCTCTAAATTGTCCCTAGGTGTGATTGTGTGTGCATGTTTGTTTGTCCTGTCTGTCTCCGTGTTGCCCTGCGACAGACTGGCGACCTGTCCAGGGTGACCCCTCCTCTCACCTGAAATGATAGCTGGAGAGGCACCAGCAACCCTCCCGACCCCAGTAAGGGACAAGGGTGTAGGTGGATGGAAGGATGGATGGATAGTTTTGGTGCTATTTGCAAAGAAAAGGGAAAAAAAAAACTCGTATCAGAAAAAGGACATATTTTGCTTCATTTAATCCAAACACTGATTCTGATACTTATTTTTTGACAAGAGAACTTGGAAAATCCAGCATCCATTATCAATTATGGTCCTGGGGTCTTAGGATGATGTGCAGTGACAGTTTTCTATCTTATATAATAATGTATATTTAAGTTTGAATCTTCAACATGACAAAAGTTGCATGAATACTTTTGCATGGCACTGTAATAAAATACTTTATTGCATGTTTGTTGCTTTTCTAAATTTGCACAGACTGACGGCTGAAGCTTGATAATCCCTTGCATTTGCAGGGAAGATCTGTGTGTTTGTTGAGATGGGCGCTTATATGTGTTCTGTGTTTACTTCCCCTCTGTGTTTTTTTTCCCACTGTGCACATTTATAAACCATGCTTTGAATGCATGTGATAGAAAGCTTGGGGAAGGGTGCTGCGATCGATAGTTGATCAATATTAGTCCAGATGCTACTGTCAAACACATCAATAGAGTTTCTCCAACGGTACTTTGTATCCCTCAGTGTATATTAACCGCCTTATGTCAGCCCGAAGGGCTTTAAAAATGACCTTTTGTGCTTCATCTGTCCCTTCTGTGCAGATGTGACCCACCAACAGTGGCTTTGTTTTAAGATGTGGCAATGGTGACCTGTATGATTGTGAATATTGAACCATCTATTGAGATGGTAATCCCACATCAGGGCAGTTGCCCTGATTTGCACAGAATTGCTGTATTTAGTGTATACTTTTTTTTTTCTTCCTCTCCTTTTATTCATACAAAAGTGGGTCCTGAGTGTTAAATAAAGGGAGCTCATGACACCATTTGGTTTCAATAAATCCAGTCTATATTGTAAAGAATATGTCAACAGTGTGGGATAATTCAGCCCATGTTTGAAAAGTCCATATATTATGGTTTTTATGTTTGTTTAATTTTAAGGGTGGTCTAAATGCCAAAAAAAAAGCACAGAATATGTTTTGTTCTGTGTGTTTTGAGAATTAGAATAAAGGTTTCCTTCATTTCAAACAATGTCTTAAAGAACATGTCAGATTTTGGGTGAATATGAAGTAGAGATGATCAAATCCAGTCCAAACTCGTTAAACATTGTGAAAGAGCCTTTTTTTAAAACAAGTATTAGATTAAGTATTACGTTTTAAAGTGGGATTAGCCATGTGCTAACAAATATTAGCAACACAAAACAGTGATAATGCATTTCTCCATTTTATTTAGCCAAAAATGAAAGCAGGGTTTTTGCACATTGCTATTGTAAAGTTTGTGGGACTAGTTTAATAAGATAGAAACTGTCAAATGTGCTAATGTACCTGCGACTTTACCTGAGTTTTTATGCTAAGCGGCCATGTTGGATCTTCAACTTGTCAGTGGTCTTTCCAATGTGCAACTCTGACTTCAAGGCCTGTTCATGGTGCGTTTCCTACTGGGAACTCTGAGCAATTCATTATTCGTGTCCATCTACACAACAAAACAACTCAATAACTACTTCCTTGATTATTTCAAAATGAGAGTCTCATATATAGACAAGTTTAAAGCATGCACCTTCATATTAACAGCAAACATTTAGCATCTTCAACAGGGAACTGTTGAAGATGCTAAAGCTGGCTTTCTATCTTATCATTGCATCGCAAAAGAAGTTTAAACATTAACTTACAAATTTTGATCCAAACATAAAGATTAATTTGATGATGTGCACAAAAACAGTCAGGGAACTAAACTCAAGCATCTTTTCTTCCCAGTTTGTCTGTCTAGTTGACTATTTGAACAAATGTCTCAATGACAGTAAAGTCTATAACCAAAAGGAATCATTTCACCTTTTCAACTTTGTGCATCTTCCCAAGAATCACAACATAAGGTATAATTTACAGCATCTCGACCCACCAGCCAGCTGTGATGAGGAACTGCTTTGAAGTTTCCTTCGAGTGTCTCCTAATAACGCTCTTAGAAACCTTCTTTTGGCTCCGTCTGTGAGGAGGCAGGTGACAGAAATATTAATGCCTACCACATGTGTTTTTGATCAGACCCAAAACACAAAAAAAGGTTAAACCTGTCTGTGCAGCTCTGTGTGAGCCAGGTGAAGGCTTGAATTTCTGCTCTCGAGGTGTGCTCCTTTTTTGATGTATCCTCAGCAGGCTCATTGAGGAGGGATGATGTGCTTTGGATGGCATCTGTTGTGTTTCCTTCTCCTCCGGGCTCCACGCCAGGCATGTGTTTGTCAGACGCCAGCGCTGCTAAGATGGAGGTTTCTAATATGTCTTGACACACTCTGCTCACTCCTCCTCACTGGACCATTTGTAGCATTTTGAGACGTTGACAGGTTATAATTTGGATCTATGGTCATCACAGTACATATTAAATGTTGCATTACTCAATGAATCATATTTAAGACTTTTTTTAATTCCACTTCTACACGCCAGAGATCTTATCAGCATTTGGGTTATTATGAATTTTTTTCAAAGGATGCTTTAGAAATTGACTTTTATAATTGTAAAATGATAATACTGACTGTGATATTGTACATGTGAGTTCTTTCAAGAATCCATAAATCCAATCCAGAATCCTTTTTTTTATGTTACTGTAAATAAAACTTTTCAGCATTTTTTAAGATATCAGATACTTTCATGTAACATAAAAAAAATACAGTATATAATAGCAATAGGTAAAGAAGGTTTCGAACATGCCATCAATTTCACACTAGATAATTCAATATAGGTTACAGAAGAAAGGTCAATACAAGTCCAAAGTTATTTTTTGTTAATAAAACAAAGCAAAAAACTGAAAATTTATACCAAATAAATAAAGAACAAACTCAACTCACTAATAAATGTAGATCTGAGTCCATTACTACACTTGGGTTTCTGACATGGTTTATGAAAATAATAACTTAAGTTTTTCTCTTTACATTCATCTGGTCTGGTGTTCTGGTCCATAAATCATTTTCGACAATATATGGACATAATGCAACAAATACTGTTAGTGTTGTGTGACGCAAATACAAAATGTTGGTAAGAGATGTTGTAGTTAGCAGTGGGATGTGATTAAAAATGATTACCTAATTATTTATTGTAATAAATGCATTATAATTCATAATATTTCATCTAGTACTGTTGAGATGTGGCTAAAAACTTGCTTGTTGCTGAAATAACCATTTTTTTCAATGATTGTTGCAAAATATTTCGGGGTAGGCATGGACCAATAGTGACCTATTGCTAGGCACACACTTTGGGTTTACTTAAAGGTCACTGTAGTTTCTCAGGCTTGAGGGAAATTGATTTTCAGTTATTATCAATTTCCTTCAGAGACACAACAAAGTTAAGATCAAATTCAAATCTAAAATAGAAAACAGCCCAAAGTCAAACTGCAAGATGAAGCCTTTATAGCTGAGTAAAGTAAACCAGGTTAATAAACAACATGTTTTCAGATGTTTTTAGATGAGTTTGCAGGTTCAAAGAATAAAATTTGCAAACTTTGTTAAAATGTGACATTTTACATTTCTGTAAAGCAACAACATGAGATAAATGTGAGCTCAACTTTGACCTGCCTTTTTAAATTACCTCCTGTTCTGATGAGCTAATAATTTTTGTCTGAGAATATATGTTCCAAGAATAGTCTTTCTCTCATGCAACATAAAACCATTTGTTATTTCTCAAACCCTCCATAGAAGAACTCTCTTTTGGACCGAGCCTCCGCTGGCCGTATGGAGAACTGCACCCTGACGCTTGCTGCTTGGCCACGAAACAAAACTGCAACATCAAGATAATTTCTGCATGTTTTCATGCTGAGCAGAAATTAATTGAGCCGTGTGTGTCCACTGCTGAGCTCTACGCTCTGCTCCGAAGAAGCAGATTTAGGTCAGGGAGAGCTGGGTTGGTGGAGAAGATGGAGAGCCTGTTCGAGACCATAAAAGCTGCCCTGTACACCAGCTGGATGGACTGATAGCGCTACAGAAACATTTATCCTCTTTAGAGTACTTTGAGGATCTGCATAGCAAGAAGCACCTCTACCTCTGCTGCTCCCTCTTAGGTGACTGTAAATCTACTCCACTGTTTACTTCTTTCAGCCACAATCACATTGAAAAAACATCATAAGAACAACAGTAAGTGTCTTGCAGTCAGGGCTTTTGGTAATAAAGATGCTTCAAAACAAATTAGGATAATGTATTAAGTTATGTTATTATGATTAAAGTTATGTTGTTAAATGTACCTCATAAATTTTTGATATTCATTACACAGAGTGTCATAGGACATTTTATTTCTGTCAACTATGATATAGCTCGGAGCTAATGAGATTGATACAGAGATGTTATGACAGGCTTTGGTGCTCTCCGCAGGGAGAGAAGCACTCCGGAGGTGAAGAACTGTAAAACGAAGCCCATCCAAGACCTTAAGGGAGATTTACAAGGTGTGGACTGCTGCTGCAGTTAGAGTTTCAAGAGCCACCACACACAGAAGTGTCCGATTCTTTATGCTAGGCAATTCTTGATTTTATTTTGAATGTTCAAATTGTCTGAGAAACAATTGTTGATGTTTTTATTGGCTACAAGTACAATTATTCAACTAACCATAGAATTGCAATCAGTCTATTTAATATATGGCTTTCAGTTTTTTAATGCAAATCTCTATTCTAGTGCACCGTTATAAGATTTAGGCTTTTTTTCTCTAAGTAGCTCAGCAGTCCCTTTGCTCTCACCTTTCTGTCTGTGCAGTCTAGACTTTTTCCACTGAGTGATCCAGGTTTCATTCTCAGAAACAGATCTTTACGCTTCACTAGCGGCTCGTGAACTGATGAAGCCAGTAAAGATAGTATTGGCAGTACTGCCAGATTTGTGAAGAGAAAGGCACCTTTTCTTTTTCAAATCGGTATCTGCCACACAGTTAGTGCTGGGAAGTCCTGGCTTTTTTACCTTGTGGCTATTTTGCTACAATTTGATGTTTAGTTTTCAGCAGTTTTGATAAAGCCAACTAAACAGAATCGCCTGAGTCCTATAAAGACTAACATTAATGAGAAAATCCCCCTCTTTATTCCTAAATCCTCTTTTTGTTAAGATGCTATTTACTGTAGTAATTATGCCTCAAGCGCCACTTCTGATCATTCTGTTGTGGAGCCCTCTTTCTGAGTGGTAGGTGAAAATGAACATTCCCACCTCTCAATTAAACATGTGCCGCCAATCGGTGCATTTGATTTTATCGCAGAGCGTTAATAAGTTTTGTGTCCGTGATAATGAGCACATAATCCATGCTTAGTGCAGAAAGCTAACCGGTGGTGTTTCACTGTGCATTATGAAACCCAGACAGTGATTTACTATTGTTATGGTGGCACTTTTATCTCGGCAGTGTGACTCGCAAAGAAGCTAACAACTTCATAATAAACTGAAGTTTTCTGTGTATTGTCAGACCTAAATATGCAAATTTTCTTACAGGCTTATTCAGTATCCAGCTAATCTATGGGGGAATTATTCTGAAAACCCACAAACTTAGTTAAGATTGTTCTTTTTTTTTATACTTTGTATGGTGTTTTGATCATTGTCTTATTTTAAATAGCTTTCATTTAGTTTGTGAAGGATGGGATTGTTTGGTCTTGTGCATTATGTCAATTTGCTCATCTCCAAATGGACCACACACCGTGTGTAGTTGGTGTGATGAAACACAATGGTTGATTGATCCACACGGAGGATTCGCACATCTGCTGTACTCCACAGGGGGAGTTTTCTCTTTTTTTTGTGTGGGATGCCCAGCCCCTTTCAGCAGCTCTGAGATGTGGGAAGCTGCAGTTGGGTCACAGTTTGGAAACGGCAATTCTCAAACACAGCTTTCTGCGGCATTGCATCATATCTGGGCCTTTTTCTCAAACCACATCAAACGGTTCTAAAGGGGAGGCCTTCTATGTGGTAAACGCTAGTTGTTCACATAGCCTCTGGTTGATCCAAGTCATCGCTTTCCTGTCTTGATGTTTCCTGGCACCTGTGGACTCCACATGTTACCTAAATTAGATGTGATGATTGAAAGTTTAACGCAGTTTTTTAAAGTGAGAAGCTGGAATGTTGGTTAAGAAAAACCAAATAAACAGCAGCACTGCAGCACAATATTCAATGGTGCAGCTTTGATGGCAGAACTGAAGTCCCAGCATGGAGGGCTCATAGCAAACAAACAAGCAAACAGAGGAATCTGGTTCAGCTGCTGGTGCGGCTCAGTACAAATTCACACTGTGCCCTATAGACAGATGCCCATTCAGAGTATTGTATTTTCAGTTATATGCTTTGGTTTCATGTTAATGTTGCTGTGATGTACCATACCTTATTGCTATTGGCTGGTCACCTCCATCACACTATTGTGGACAACAACACACCACTTCAGGTGGCCAAAGCTCCTGCGTCAGCTTGCTCTGTGTAAGATTTAACAACATATTGAGTTTGATCACCAGGTCAGAAAGAATGCTGCATTTTTTTTTCAGACATTTGTAGAAATTTGCAGAAACACTATATGTAATGCATTTATGTAATACGGATGTGAAATGACATGTATTCCCATGTGCCACATAAATACAGCGTTCTAAACTTGAACACATGCAAAGCGTTTGTGCTGAACTTTGAGTAACAACACCGACGCAACCGAGAGGATGAGGACTCGAGGCTATGCTTAAAGTCTACCACCTGAGAACATTAAGCATTCAAATTCTGTCTATATTGCAACGATAATGGAGCAAAAAGGTGCATCAAGCAAAAGCTTTATCTCAACACCTAATTAGTTTGCCTTAAACGAAGTCAAGCTGAAAGTAAACATGTTAAATACTGCAGAAAAACCAGCTCAAGTCTAAATCCAGATGCCTGAAGCATTTGACCATAAAAGTCTTAATAGCAGCAGACATGTGACCACACACTGCTACCGAGAAGAATACTTTAGTCCCACCAGATTCACTTGTGTGGTGCATTTAAGGACAAATCGTACACTGAATTTTCTACATTTGACTTGTTGGCAGCGTTATGCAAAAATTCTGATACGTTTACCATTTATGAGTGGCGTTACTGTTGTATAATAGTCTTATTTAAAAATATAATTCGGTCTTTCTACTTTTGGAATGCTGCAGGTCATCTGAGCCAAAACTAGTCAAAATAAAGCCACGTTCTTTCAGTGCAGTCCAAGTGACTTGCAATCAAGGACGTGATTGATATAAATCTTAATTTCTGCACAACTGACTGATACAAAAATCGCAAACCACCTCTGCATTTATGAGTCTGAGTAGTTCAACCTGTTAGCGCCTCGGTGTGGTGCATTCAGGTTTTAGTTTGATCACCAGCTGATTTCTAAGTGCATCTCAAAGTCACAAACAAACTAAAGCAGTGAAGGAAAGATATTGATACTGGCTCCAGGGTCCATCCTTTGAACATAATCTGATTGCAACAAGCCTAAACGGATGGGCTCAGTTTTAGACTAAATGAGGCATCAGTAAGGATCTCAGATTCTCTCCCTGCTGACTTTCAGCAGCAGCAGCTTGACTGCTTCACTTTTGAGAGCAGCCTGACAGTAAATGCTCTAATCATCTTTTGCTTTAGCTGTTACATCATTTCTGCACAACAAAAAGCAGAGAAGTCCAACAGCCGCAGACCCCTGGAGAGGAGATCAGTGTGGCAGGGTAATGAGTGTGACCATTCCCTCTGAACATTTTGATTTTTAGATGTGACAGGCTGAGACATCCACCAACGAATTCGTTTTTCTTTTTTGGAAACTTGCAAACCAATTTTCAGCCTTGAGTGTTTTCAGCAGCATTCTGAGCCGCAATTGATCTATGACACTTAAAGTCACTTTTTAATCACTATGTGCATCTTTATATTATGCTCCTTTGAGTTATATGTCGCAGGGAGCTGCATGAAGTGATCAAAGGGAAGGGTTTTTTATCTTGTGCTTTAGTCAGCCGGTGATAGAGCTGTTGCGACGTGATGAATGCTAAGCCAAGTCAGACAAACTGTTGAGTCACAGAGGAGTGTGTCAGCACCGAGGCCTTCTATCTGTTTCTGGCCAAGATGTAATTCATACCAGAGGGAGGGTGTGTTGGGGGGGCCTGCTGGTGGAGGCGCAGCGTGGTGATGGATGAGGGCCGCGAAAGAGAAGGACGAGGCATGAAATAGAATGAGGATGAAGGACAGAGAAGTCCTGGCCAGCCCGAGGAGGGGAGAGGAGAGGGTAAGACAGAGATGGAGAGACTGGGAGTGTGGAGAGAATGAGGGTCAGAGAGACACTAACCCGCTCTCAAAATTTGCTGATGTTTGCTGCTCGGCGCCGCACTATGATATCTCGCTTAAATTTACATTTACTCAGACAATGTTGAGGAGAGTCTTCTTTCTCAGCTGTTTGACCTGCCAAGGCCAACTTGTCAGGGAAGGACAGAATCTGGGGGGAGAAAAAAACAACGACCTCCTGATAAAATCACAACAGTCTGGTTGCAGAGTCTGTTTGAGTTTATAACACAGCGCCTTGCAAAAGTAGTCAAACCGCTGGGTTTAATGTGAAAGAGCAGCACCAACTGTGGCTTGCGTTTGCCTTCTCAACCTCTTTACTCTGTCACCTTCATATAAAATGCATTGTAATCAGTTGCCTTCAGAAATACAAAGAGTAAACCAGTGTGTAACTTAACCCCTGTGTGTTCCAGCTGTTTGAAGGTCTTAGAGGTTTGTTAGAGAACATTAGTGGACAAAGATTGAGGAACACAAGAGACAGAGCAGCTTAAAGCTTCTTTTAACAGCTTTTATCATCTCATGGATCAATGTTCAAGTCATCTTCTGAAAAGTATAGGAGTATAACACGTCTTCTGTGATCTACTCAGGGCAAGGCTGTCCACCTAAACCGACTGCCCAGACAAGAGGAGCATTAGTTTATGTGCATCAAGGCTTTTTGTAACTCTACAGAAGCTACAGAGAGCCACAAATCTCTCTTTTTATAGGACAGCTGTTGCTCTTACATGCATCAAGGCTGGTTTTATTGAAAAATGGCAAGAAAAAATATCCTTTGGTTAAACAATGGATCTTGAGGTTCAGCTTGTCAGAAAGCAAAGGAAACATATTGCAAAAGTTGCTCCGGTCAGGCAAAATTGTTTTTGAGCCGTTTCTCTTATAAAGAAGACATTTTCATTGCAACACCATATAAAAGCCATGCAGACTTGCTCCTAATGTAAGTATTTCCGCCCGCACTGTGTGCTACTACGCTGCAGAAGAGCAACGGAGACAGTGGATGAAGAGGTTGCCACGACGCCGAGATAGAAAAACTCAGCAGGTGGCTTGATTGGCAATTATTTATTTTCCATCTTATTTCGAGACTTTAGCTCAATCAGATTCTCTACAGCGTTATAGTAATGTAAATGTAATTACTTCACCGTTCATATTTAAGCCTCAGAAGAACCCTCCATCCGCTGTGTGGCTTTTCAGCTTCATTCCTAATGACCTTCCAAATGGTTATCTGTACTGGGAGCCCTGCTGTGGAGCTGCGATTTACTGCTGAATTGTGAATAAATGAAGCTTTCGTTCCGGCTGCGAGCTGTCATGATGTGTTTGAGAAATGTGGGATTGTATTCACGCCTGCACACATGCTTTCATACAGTGCTCTGTACCACCCCGCTATCTCTGTCTGTTGCACAGTACAGTTTTCTTCACTCACATGGAGTGAAGAGAACAACAAACAGACTCATCCGTCATTGGGTCATGATGATGGTGGCAGCTTAAAGGTGTCTTTGCTATATCTTACAGTCCATTTGTTGCTTTCTTTCTTGTCCATTAGTTTTGCTTCCCGCCTCCTTCCTCACTCTGTATGTCCACTGCTGTTTCTCTTCCGGACCGTTCTGGCGTGGCCTGACCTTCTTTGGGTCATCTTCCTGTCTGCAGCGGGCCGGTAGGGGAGAGGGGCCGGCTGTTCTCAGGCCCAGCCAGATGGCTGGGTCTAGTCTGGGACCGGGGCAAAGCCCACCGGCCAAACTGGTAGCAGACAGGAGCTCTGCGGGGAACGGTTTCCCCAACGCTGCTGCGCCTCAACATGGTCAAAAACTGCTAATTGTCCTCTGGCAGACAGGTGAAGGAAGGGTCCTGGATTTAATGTTAAAGTTCTGGCTTAAATTTAAAGTCGCGGGCGATGATTGCTTCTGATGTGCTTTTGTTAGCGGATCTTGTCTGACAGGAGGCTTCCCTGGAAATGGGTGAAGATGATTCGAGTAGAAAAGTCAAAGCGATGACAAGGAGGTTTGACAGCAGGGAAGAGAGCTGGTGGGGTTGAGAGGCAGCATGTGTGAAGAGTTTGATAGGAAATGACTGGAGTGGCTCCTATTCTTGGAGTGGAATCAACCCCCTCCCCCCCACATCTTCCTGCTTCTGCTACATCAGCTGCTGAGTTTCAGCTTGATGCGCATCAGTAGCAGGAGCGCCATTTATTTCTTGAAGAACTCCCCGTAGCTTGTGGATGTTCACCCAGCGATCCATTCATCTGCCGTACCGTGTAAAAGCTTCTCACCCCTTAAGCAATTTGTCATGTTACATCTACAAACACCAGTGCTTTCTATTGACCTTTTATGTGATAGACCATCACAAATTAGCACATAATGGAGAACTGGCAATTTGAACTTTAAAAAAAAGGTGAAAAATGTCCTTGTGCTTGAATTAACGCTCCTCTACTCGGTTACCTGTAAAAAACACATTGCGACAAATTGACTTCAGATGTCACATAATTGGTGGATCGGACAGATAATAAAAGTAATTCTGTGTACATAAACACATTTGCGAATGTTTTTGAGTTTAGTCAAAGGCTATAACAGGAACAAGCAGGATTATGAAAACACCAGACGAAAACACGGTTGGGTAAAAAGTTCTGGAGGAGTTTAAACCAGCGTTAGATTATTAATCTATAAGAAAATGAAAAGTGCACAAGCTGGGGAACAAGGGGAAACAGCAAACGTGGAAAAAACAATACTTATGAGTTCAAAATGTAACTTTTGACCAATATTTAAATCGCTGTTTGGTAGAAAATGAACACGATGATCCCTGTTACCCCATTCCCAGGGTAATCCATGGTGGTGGTGGGATCATGCTGCGGGCATTCTAACCCTCAGCAGGAAGCTGGTCAGAGTTGATAAGATGGAAAACCTATGATGGAATGCAGTAGACATGGGAGGTTTTAGCTGAAGTACATGTCAGAATGGCCCAGTCAAAGTCCAGACTTGATCTCAGCTGAGAAAATGTGACAACATGTAAGATTTTGGTGTTCAGAGACATTTGCCATTTAACCTGGCTGAGCTTAGTATATTTTGCCAAAAATGGGCAACGACTTGACAATTAAGCACCTCTTTAGATAGTTGCTTAGGTGTATCACAAAATAGACTACAATACTGTAAAGCTTGCAGTTTTAATCTAAAAAAAACAAGTCAAAGGGTTCACTGTATCATCCTGTAAGGTAACCCTTGTTTCACAGAGCACAGCTGAGCTGCTTGACTCCAATCACCGCCTGCATTCAAATGAGCTCATCTTGCTGACAAGTTACAGCGGTGGCTGTTATCTGAGTGGTCATGTTGAGGGAGACCAATTAATCCTGGCGGGGCAACAACAGCGCTGCTCTCCTGTAGCGCAGCTCCCTGTATTTCAGCCCCATACGTCAGACGCTGAGATGAAAGAAAGGTCTGCCTGTGCGACATTGCTAATTTAAGGGATTATCACCTGTTCTACCAAAGGCACATTAATCCTAATCCTGTTTTAACCCCTTTGATCTGAAGTCAGAGTGATTTAAGGGGTGGACTGACCTAATCCCCCCTCACAACATCCACCAGAAACGTACAGGTGCCTGATTTGCTTTGTGGAAATCCAACTGTTCTCCCATTGCTTCCTTTGCCATTCTGTTTGTTAGCCCGCACAGGGACCGAGTTATTAGCGAATCCTTTTGTGCATTGCTTCTTTCATGCCACTTCAAGAGTTGTAAATTCTTAGTTGATGTGCTCTCTAAGGATTAGATTAGTATGGGTAGGAAAAGCTGTCATTGACATAATAAGCCTCGAGTATTAAAGTATTATAGTGTGGTAACTGATGAGAAAAAAAAATTATTGAAGCAAATTCAGGCAGCCTCTGCTGTAGTCTGGTTTTAGTTAAGCTTTGCTTATTTTTTCTTTTCGTAATCAGTATTTTTTTCCCCTTTAATTATGGCACTGAACGGAAAAGAGAAGCTTACAGAAGACCTTTAAAGGAAGATAAATATTTGCAGCTATTTGCTGTTAATTGTTGTCTGCTCGGGAGATAATCTGTCATAAATTGTCCTTTTTAATGCTTTAATGTGCTTATTATGATTACCAGATTGTGGCGTGCGACTCCAGTGTGCGTGTGCATATGTGAGGGGGTGTAACACATGGAGACGTTTGATATGAGAGGGAAAGCAAACAGAGACTGTGGGAGAATGTTAGATAGACTTGGTGTGGTGATGACGGTGGGAAGAAAGGTAATTGAAAAAAGAGAGGAGTACGTTTGGTTTTGGGGGTTTTTCTAAATGAGGGAATGGGGATGGGTGGGTCAGACCGCAGTGTGTGTGCGTGTTGTGTGTGCATTTGTGAAATCAGATAGACACAAACACATGTGAATTCATTGTCCTGCTTCCATCTTTGTGTTTAGCGTATAGAGCTTGGAGGGACCACACAGGATCTGTGCCTCATGCGTCGGAGTATGTGGCAACGCTATCATTATTGATCCTGCCGCAGACGTCAAACCCCAGCGCCTATGTAACTGCCTCTCTGATTGAAACAGCATGCTGGAGCCTGTTTCATCCGTGTCCAAAACCGCTGAATTATTAAACACAACTCTGAAGCAAAGGTCCCTCGCTTTGCCTAATGTCGTAACACAAATCTACTGTAAAGCGCCTCCAGGGGATAAACAGGCCTTTCTTCATTAGTGTGATTGGGAGAAGAAAAGGAAAGAGGAGAAAATTAGGGGGAGAGGGCTTAAGAGAATAAGGGGATTTTAATCATATGTCTTAATCACTCGTGATGGTGTGAAGAGTTACTGATTAAACTGCAAGAAAAAGGACTTTCAGAGATGTTTCTTGTATTTGGATCCTTTCCTTTCATACATAATATCAAAATGGGAGATGAAGTGGGCTGTTTAGATACTCCAGGATACTGTGGAAATAGAAACTCTCCAGACCCAGTGACCGATTCACAACAATGAAAAGAACAAACTCCTTTGCATAATCTTTTTAACCCAAGCAATGCATAGTTCTATATATTTTTTCTACTTATAATAACATGAGACACTTTACTGTCGGTTCTCTTTGTTTTGAAGAATCCAGACGGGGGAAATTAGAAGAAGTTCAGTTCCCAGTGAGGCTGCTGATCATATAGTATGTAGTGATCATGGCTGATATACCTATTTGTTTATGTGTGGTAAGCATCTCTTAAGGGATTTAGGCCCATGAAGCTACCCATAGCAGAAATGAATTACAATTTATTATTGATCAAGCAAGAAGATTCTTTCTGACAGGAAGTTAGGAAATGGAACAAATAATGCAAAAGGAGTCTTTTTTTTAAGACTAGTTTTCATTAGAAAATGGTTTGTTGGAAATTATTTATGCCCTGCTCAATAATCAATGGAAATCTTTTTTTGCCCACATTACATTAATTAAACATTTCTTATCATTGCTGAGCAGCTTTCTGCCTGTTTCCACCAGCATTTTGATTATTTATCTTATCCATCACCTTAGTCTTCAGCGCTCTCTGTAATTCTCCATCAGAGTCCAGTCTGGACTTTTGGTGGGCCACAATAAAATGTCAATATTACTTTCAGTAATTTTAGGCTTCATTGTATAACTTTAGAGAAAGCTAGGGCATTTAAAAATATTCATGCTTGAGCACGTTTGTGTGGTTCAATGCTAAAGTCAAACTTTTTGAAAATATTACCTCTGCAGTTGCAATATATATATATATAAAAGAAAACTTAAACTGTCTGTTTTAAGCTATTTCATCGATTATATATATATATATATATATATATTAGATTGAAATTAAACTCACATTGGTCCCAGTCTGACTTGTTAGAATCAACTAGCAGTAGTAGTAAATGAATTTATATATGTTACTCTCACTATTACAGTAATTACATTACTTGTTCTGGGCAAGAACAAATAACATATCTCCTAACAAAGACGATGAAGCTAACAAAACTGAAAATAACATCTGTCTGCTGCTCACTAAGTGCCAAACCT
This sequence comes from Phalloptychus januarius, assembly GCA_902982915.1. Lineage (NCBI taxonomy): Eukaryota > Metazoa > Chordata > Actinopteri > Cyprinodontiformes > Poeciliidae > Phalloptychus > Phalloptychus januarius. Next base: position 18,207,259 of record CADWAE010000482.1, on the reverse strand, counting down.
GAAACAGCTGATGTGTAAACAGGTTTTTGCAGAGCATTGGTTTTCAAAATTGGGTTAGCAATCCAACTGTGGTTTGTGTGTGAGGTCAATGTAATATTATCCTTCAAAGTTAAATTAGATAAAAAGTGACTACGACGTGTGTAGGCTGTAAATGTCAGATTTTAAACAAAGCTTAAGGTTGAGCCAGTCGCAGCATCATTTACCTTTGTTTAATGCTTAACCCTTGTTGTTAAACTAGCCTCTGCCTCTGTTATTTTATCCCTCAGAAGCCAGAATTTTAGGAAACACTAGAGTAGAGTGATTTAGGATCATTTAATGGAGCACCTCAGGGCCTTTAGCCTCCTTCAGGCCTTTCAAATTCTTCCTGTTTCTGTGATCTTTTTGGATTTCAACATGACCCAACAACTTTCCCTCTGACCTTTCCTCTCTTCTTCTGCTCTTTTCATTTGTTCTGCAACTTCTTGCTCAGACATTTCTGTGTCAGATGTAGATGTTGGTAAAACACATGGTAGCATGTTTATGGGTGTTTATGGGTGTGCTGAGTCCTGTGACTTCACCATTTCAAAAACAGAATCTCTCATATGGTTTGAACTGCATAAACATCTCGGTGCTGTTTATATTTCCTCGTATTTTATCTGATACTCTCTATATGGAGGCTGCACAGTCAGGAGGGAGGATGAAGACAACTTTGTTGTCATGGTTTCAGTAATAAGGGCTGCTTCAAGACAGTCATGGCGGTGCACGTTCCAATGACCCATCCAGCCCTTTTGCTCTGTAACGTCACACAACTTCCTACTTGGTTCCCAACAGGCGAAACTCATAATTACTGCAGTTACCGCAGGGCTTTGTCACACTAACGTAAACACACACTGTTTTTCATTTTACTGGAAGAAATTATGCTGTTTTTCTTTTTTTTGATTATTATTATTTTTCGTTGAGGGACCTTTTCATTTTCCTCTTTCTGTATTTATTTGGAAACATTTTTAGGGGACATTTCTCTTTCAGTGAGATTGAGAGAATGGCAAATTCCCACTTGGGGGAAGCTGCGAATTGCATTTACAAAAAAAAATATTTTGGGCTTGAGCACAAGGACCACTGCCAGGTTTTGTGCTCTGGTGAGCAAATGTTTAGCTTTACTCAATCTGTGTCCCTGCTGTAATGTGATTTCTTCCCAGTCTGTGATTTTAAATGTGATGTGACATGAAATGAGAGGTTGCTGCTCATATTGCTGAGCATGCACTCCGTTGATCAATGGGGGGCCAAACGGAGAGTGCCGTGAAGGTGTTAAAAGCATATATTCTTTACACAAACAGTTTCTGTCATTCAGTCCAAATTCATCCCACAGTTTGAATATGTTTGTTTAACGGGCAGGACTCTTCCAGTTCAGTTTCAGTGGGTGTTTTGCCTTCAATCTGCCCTGACGTTAGTCAACTCTTAAGATGAATTATTCTGCTCCCCATAGAAAAAACCCAGAAAACAAATACCATTTTGAATAGTTTTGCGAGCCTCTAACATCAACCTTTGCTCGGCGCACGTTGGGTGGTCAGCGCATGTGACCTTCTCATAGTGTGGCCCCGTAAGCCCCATCCATCCCTATTAGAGGGCACTCATCAGGGACAGCAGCCAGAGTGACACACTCCCAGCTGGGTTTCCCAGGAGAAAATAATGTGGAGGGCAGGGAACGATCCCAGCGGTGCGCTGAGGTTTGTGTGTGTGTTTGTTCTCTGCAGATAGGACTCTGTGACTCTGAGATATGCACAGGCTCATTAATTAGAGGCTCTCATTATCCCCCCTCAGGCTCCAGACACTTAATCAACACCGAGCTCCCGCTAAGACACAACCATACATGCACTCACACACACAAATAGTCGTCCATCTCGCATATTCCACAGCAGGCTAAATTCTGACACAACATCATCCACCAAAACAGCTTTGTTAAAAGAGGTGAATGAATGAATGCTGATGAGGGTTATTTGTTTTCAGTGATGTACAGAAACAGAGTGGTGGGTGTCATTTCTGTTTAACACTTTTATTGTTACGGTGTTGTTAAGTGCTTCAAAACAGATTCATCCAGCTGCCATGTCTTTTTATGGACGTAATCTATCAAATATTCTAAATTATATTCCCGTGTTATAAATGTTTCGCCTGACAAAAAAGTTTATTAGTATTTAAAGCATATTTATTATTCGTGGCCTTCTGTGATGCTTTTTTGTTGTTTTTTAGAAACAAATATGAAATTCTACAGTCTTGTTATTGTTGCCCTGTTGGCGGCCCAGCCCCTCTGCACAGCTGCATGCACACAGACTTGGCTGGCGTTTTATGCTGGACACCCTTCCTAATGCAACTCCATAAAAAATGTGAAATACAGTGTGTCCTGGACATCCTATAAAATCGCATATGTATCTCATTTAATAATACAAACACCAGATATGCCATAACATGCATTAATACAAACAGTGGGAACAATCTTTGCAATAAAGCAGGAGCTAACGTCAATGGTCTTCCTTAGCTCTGCTTTTTGGGGTAAAGTTAATCAGCGCCAAGGAAAGTGAATGGTGCTCCTGGATTGGCTGATTTGCAAACATCAGTGAATAGCAGATCAAGTGCAAATCCCGTTTGCATATTTTACCTCAAAATAACAAATTCAGAAATAGTCAGATTTTTGCTGCACTCAACAGAAAAATCCACAAAAACCAAACCTCAAATAGGTGGACGCTCACTCTATGATTAAATAGCAATCAGGTATTCCATTGGTTTAGGCAATATGCTATATCGTGACAAAAAACTCTTTTGAAAGAACTTTTTTGTCACAATAGTCAGTGCCCTGTGTGATCAGCTGCAGGCGGTCTGTCCTTGGTTGGGTGCTGGTTTGATAGGTCTCCGTGCTTTCAGAAAGTATTTCTCCTCACTCCCTAATCTGTATTAAACAAACGGCATGCAAATCTTCATAGAACGTCATGTCTTTAACTGTGCTAAGGAGCTTATGCAGGCGTTTTCCTGTGTGAAAGTGTCTATCCAGTTTTAAGTGAGGACACAGGTGTAGATGTTTCTGCTGTGAAATTTATTGCCTTGAAACTCCAGTGCTTGTAATTAAAAGACCATTGTTTATTCTGACAGAGGACAGATAGCACACAAAGACACCCCAGTGTCATGACTTCGAAAGCGAGGGCTTGTGTAGTAATTAATTATGCCTCCAACATTCAGGAGAGCAACCAGAATGAGCTACTCTTCAGTCAGGTTTTTAAAAGCATTGGTATTCCCCCCCCCATGAACATCCTCTGTCGTTGCACACAGTTTTCCTTGACGTTTATCCTTTTGGTCAGCTGTGCTGTGCTGAATTTTTTGGAAGCTCCTAAACAAGGACATGCTTTGCAGGTGGAAGAAGCATTAGGTGGTGATGGGCCTTACGCGGGTCTAGCTTTTGTAATATCGCAGCTGCTCAACGTTCAGCAAAGCCGGCTTCAAAGAGCAGCTCACTCATCAGGCTCCGATCAGAACCTACAGAGGAGACATTTTTGAGGGCGTGATTGGCACGAACAAGAAAAGGAAGCACAAACTCTCGAACGGCTCCAACTTGTGGAAAATGAAAAGAGGCCGTTTTTTGTTTCCCTCTGAAGGCTGGAGTCTGATTTCCTGTGCGGCTGTGATTGGGAAAGCAGAGGCACGCACAGGGAGCCCACTGCTGTATGCAGATGCCAGATGACAGGCTTCACTAGGAAGAGAGGCTGTTGCTTAACGGCGTGCTGAAGTGGCCCGTGATTGGTCCTCTAAATGCCTTCTACAGAGCAATTTCTTGTGAAAACCTATTTTAGATGTTAGCAGTGTGTGGTTAAAAGAAAATTGTAGTGAGATGCTTTGCATGTTGTGACAGGCTTTTTTTTTTTTTTAGATACAAAGTAATTTAACAGCGTTTTAAGAGAATAAAAAGCTGTGAAGCTACTGTAACATTAACCCTGCCCAGTCTCTTTGTGCGCTTTAAGCACTGTGTCAGCTGTGTGTGCATAGGTGTTGTCAGACATTTGTTCATCCATGTGGATCACCAAGTGGACACTGTGCACAGCAGGAGTTTGTCCATAAAGCCATATGGCATCCTGCCCCCTCCTCCCACTCATTTTTTGCCATCCGCCTGACCCCAAGGCGCACTGTGGGACCACGCTGACCCCTGAGAGAGTCAAGCTTATTGACCAGCCCACAGCTCCATAGAGTCCATTACCTAAACCAATTTAAATCACAAGCCCATTGTTGAAGCTTCTTTATCGACCATTTCCCTAATTCACTTTCATATAGAGTATAAGCTCTTATGAATAGAAACGTTCCGTTTCTTGAAAATATCCTGGACTTCCCCACCTTTTGTCATATTATCACTGCAAATATATTTTTAATGATTTTATTTGTGATAGACTAAAACAAAATAGTTCACGTATATTTTCTTCATAGAATGTCATGTCTTTAATTGTGCTAAGGAGCTTTCTTTTAGAAAAAGAAATCTGCAAAGTGTAGCAGGGGTACACATTCAATGGTTTGAAAAAACATCTAGCAATGCAATTAAGACTGCAGGTCTTTTGGTTTTCACATCGACCCGTTTTGCACATCTAGAGATTGAGCATTTTTCCCATTCTTCTTCGCAGAATATCTCAAGCGTCATCAGATCCGGTAGAGAGCCTTTGTGAACGTCAGTCTGCATCATGATACAGATATGATCGAGATTTACAATGGATGTTGTGCAGCAACAATTTTAAACCAGACGAAGCGTTTTGTAACAATTCTACCACATGTTTCTACATCTGTACTCCATGAACTCCATGTCCTTTCTCTTGCATGTTTATAATGTGGCCCCGCTCCAGCACACCTGACTCATGACGGAGTGCTGTCTGTGACTTTTCTTCAAACAATAGTTTTCCTCTTCCTGCTTTGTAGATACCTGCCAAACTGTTGCCAGATTGGCAGAGTTGGAGCTGAATAGTTGTTCTCTCAGCAGATCCTCACTGTGGATGTTTGCAGCTTTTCCAGAATTCCCACGCACCTTCAGGTTTCTTCCTTTATTTATGTCCTCTTTGCCAGGACTGTAAGCTTAGCTGGATGACCATGTGTTGGACGGCGTACAGCTGTGCCATACTCTGTCCTTGTCCAAATGATGCGTTGAACAGTGCTTTATGAAATAGTCTACATTTTTATTTTTTGCCAGGTTAAAGTTCTTCACAACTAAAGAACTTGTGCGTTCCTTGGTCTCCATGATGCTTTGTTCACCATGTTCTCCAATGAGGCCTTCACAGAACCATTGTGAAGGTGCCTTCTACCAATTTATGCCAGTGATTCATAAATTGTCAAGGACAATTTATGAATCGGGTTCTGAAGGCTTGAGGTTTTATTTAGGAATACTAGCGTAAAGTTTGATTTAATACTTTATACAGGCCTTTAAAAAGTGATCTTGAGGGATGAGTGTATATTATTATTTGTAAAAATAAAAATTTAAAACCCTTTCTCACTCTGTATTTCATTTTACAGTTATGCATCAATCTTTTCCTTACTCTTGAATATATTCAAAGAAAATACATTTAAGTTTGTGGTTACAATGTGTCAAAGTGACGGGTTATGAATACCCTTTCAGGGCGCTGTATGCAACACAGTTATTTATTTCCAATAACTGAGGTCACGACCACTTGACGTAAAAACTAATGAAAACTATTTTCACTCTGTAACTGTGGTATCGATCTTGGCCAACAGGCTCTTTCCAAATCAACCTTGTGCTCTGTTTTCAATTCTGTTCAGCCTGCAAAAAAAGTTTCTTTTTAAGCGTGTTAGAGCCTTTCTCTCTCCAGCCAAACAATGTCTAATAAAAATCCCTGGCAACATTTTGCATCTGATGGCAGTGTACGGTAAAATATTGCACTGTAAACTGAGTGTGACAGCCGCTCTCTGCAGAAAGAAACAGGAAAAAAAAAACCTGCTTGATTTTTGGGGGGGTTTTTTTATACATGTCTTCAGCATCCAAGGTTCCCTCTTGTGAGAGTTGTGGTTTTTATGCATGAATTCAATCAGTTTTCACAAAAAGTAACCAAGGGCAGTAGCTTCCATTGATAGAGACTGTGGTAGCGTTGCAGTGCAGCATGGGAGTGCAGCACTGTGTTTATCTTTTAACTTACTTAAACTGGACATGGGCATTGCAGCTTATAGAGCAGATTTCTCTTCTACATTTGTCTGCTTGTTTTTTGACTGTGATAGCCCAACTCACGAACCTCCACATGAAACAGAAACTCAAAGCTACTAGCAACAGCAACAGTACTCCATCATGTTTACCTTTATATAAGGAAGAGACTATAATTGACTTACGAAGGCGAAATCCAATGAAGTACTTGTAATAAGGTGGACTGTAGAAAAAACAGCAGACTACTATAAGGGATCCTCTTTAGAAATATTGTTAAAAACTGATATAAAATCATGGATAAAGCAGAATGAATGTTCAGCCATTGCTAGGGATTTTTCCGTTGACTATAGTGGTAAAAAGAGAGTAGCTTACATACATTAATCATCAACCTGAACGCCACAATTTGAGGGTTAGTCATTTTTCCATTGAGGAATAAATATAAAACAAACATGTCAACTTGAGATTATTGTATCAGACATCACTTGAAAATCTCAAGTGGTGCTTAAAGTAAGAATAGTGCAGAACTTCGGATTTTTATGAATTGAAAAGCTATACCTTTTGGAGCAAAGGTTTCTTTCTTGCTCAAGTTTATCTTAATTTTCAATAATAATACATTTTACATACAAGTGAAGCCACTTGTATGTACACACAACACTCAAGATCACTTTGCTAAGAAAGTTCAACTCACTTTGCTGCATGCTGTGACTCGAAGGTGAGTATTTTCCAGCTTATAGTCACCTTCAGCCTTGGTGGCTTCTGGGTTGAACATCCAAACCAGATTAATTTTCTCTGACGGTTACAGTTTGAATTTGGACACAAGTGGGTAGAATGTATAAAACAGATGAACATTAAGGTAGTGAAATGCAACCCGTTTTCAACCTTTAAATTTATGAACTTTGGTATTTGCATATGATCTCTGTATCAAGACTAATATCAAATATAGCCAAAATCTGCCAGTGGTTCATTGATGACAAAAAAAATCAAGTCAAGTCAATTCATTTATTGGTAAATGTGATAAACATTACCTGCAATTTAGTTTGACATGGAGCTCAAAAGGGACAAAACAATTAATACACAAACATAAAAAAAATTCTCAAAAAAGTAACCAGTTACATAAATAAATAAACGGATAAAAATGCATCAATAAAGATCCTGAATAAGATCAAGTATGCTAAGGAAAGCAGATAATGAGGGTTTATAAGCGTTCAGGGCTCCCACTGCCTGACGATATGTACCATTTAGGAAAGGATTTGATCTGAACCTAATGCTTTCTAACCTTTTGTGCCTGGTGGAAATAAAAAATATTGGCAGAGCGAGATGGGTCTTTTGCTATTTTTAAGCCATTTCTTTGGCAGACTTGTTGTATTTGTCATGTTTGGAATTTTTTATTTTTTCACATTTTTTTTAGAAAAGTTAGCGAACATCTCCTTGGCCATAAAGATGTTGATACTTTTAAGTATTTTTTTACGCAGAGGATACTTAAGCTCTCGGTTCAACACCATAAAGCCTTGTGGATTTAATGTCATATAAGGTGTTCATTTAAAAGCACATGGAACTAACTCCAACTGGACTAAACCAAGTTTTAACCTGAAGTTGTTTTATGACATTGTACCATTCCTTTGTCAGTCTGCTGTAATTCACAGCCAGTCTCCAGCCTGGGCGGCTCCATCAGCACGTTGCGTAAACGTAAGGCGCACTTTTTGGCAACTTGGGATGGATGCCGTCGGCGCTATGACCCAGCTTCCTTCCATCCCCACAGCTCGGCTCCTCTGCTCAAAGTCTGGAAACTGCGAGGCTGGAGGAGCGCAGGGGAGGAAGTCACCAAATAGCTGTAGTTTCAATTTGTTACTGTTGCAGGAATCAGGGTTTCCTTCCAGTACAGCCTCGCAGAAATTCCAGGGATTTTTTTTCTTCTTCTTCTCCTCTTGTGTGAGGCTGTACAATCTCCTTCCCGTGAATCTCACCGCCTGTCTCCACCGGGCTCAGTTTTAACTCTTCCTCCACTTCTACTTCCAAAAGTGTGCATCTACAGTCGGGGTCTTGGGGGTAGAGGGGGGGACGGAATTTTATCACTGTGATGAATATTTCTGCATTTTACGCACGCGTGTCGTCTTCCTATCGTCTTCTTTGGACCGGGCAGGAAGATTCCACTTTCTGCGAGCGGCGTTAGGACTGACCGTGCAGCCTAGTTTGAAGGAACAGCCTCGTTTTGAAAAGTTGAAGAATAATCACTCTCTACACACCGTCTGGATCGGTTCTAGGGGGCGCCGAGCCCCGCTGAGGAGGGGAGTGGGTTTAACGCACCGCTCCACTTTGGATTTACGCGTAGGAACCTTTCACCTAAATATCGCCAGTCTACTCTAACCGGGTCTGTGATTTACATTTCCTCAAGTGTGGATGTAACCCGAGGTGTGATTTGCGTTGACTGTGCTGTCGCCCAACCTGGAAAAAAAAGAAGAAGGAGGAAAAAGAGAGAGAAAACTGCCGCAAAGCTGAGACTCGATCGCACACCATCATGCACCACTTCTTGGAGAAAATCTGCTGCAAAATCGAAGGAAGTGGAGCGGCAGCATGACTTGCGCTCTGGATTTCTTTGAGTCTACATTCCGTTCTCACACAGCCTAATATCTTAATGCTGTTCCATTTTGGTTTACAAATATGATGAAATGGCAGCCCCGGAAGAAGGTGAGTGATGCTGATTCTAGTTGTAGATAATCTTCCTCAGGTTAATTACAAGTTGGAAAGACAGATCAGAGCAGAAACCAGAGCTCTGCTTGCTTTAAACTCCTCCTCACTGTATGGAAAGCAGTTTATGGAATAAGTTTCAGTTTAAGATTTTTTTAAGCTAATTCGTTTTGCCACAGGAGTGAAATGTTTTTCTCTCTTCACCTAATTTGATACCTGAAATTAATTGCCCATAACATGTGGTTTGAAATTGATGGTCCTGTATTATTGAATGTGTTCGCCCTTTACCACTCTGACCTGTATGTAAATGTTTTGTATGTCCTGCACTTCTGTTTATCACCAGAGAGCCGGTCTAATCTGTGGTAATCAAGCCATCAGTGATTAATGCGTTTGGAAGGGAGCTTGTGGCACTGTTGGCATACAGCCTACACTGTGGAAACCAATGTCCAAATTGAAGAATAACTTCAGCAATGACGGGATATTAGCTGAAGAAGTCCCACCATTTCCACACCTAAAAGTTTTACAACGAGCTGACACCCACTCTTTATTTTATTTCCTAGACAGCTGCTTATTATTCCGTGCCTTGGCCTCACTGTTACCTATGGTTTGGCTTTTTTCCCCCTTTCAAGTGTTCTTGTTTTTGCTGTCTTCTATTTCCCGATTTTTTTTTAAACGCCCTAGAGTATTACAGCATGGAAAATCTCTGAAAATCATCTGGGGTCTGTAAAAGGGGGGGGGGGAAATAGAAATAAAAATAGTAGCACAAAAATGCTCATGTTCTGCCTTTCTACCACTAGGGGGCACCTGCCTGACAAGGAATAGTCCTCAGCTTAAAAAGGGAGGAAGCACTAAACTGGTCACAAGAGAGGAAAAAAATACATGCATGAGTAACTCCTTTTGTTCATTTGTCAGCCCGTTTATGTATTATTGTAACTCCTCTTGTTACCAAGCTCTGTGTTAAGCACCAAGTATAAACACTGGCAGGATTCTTTCTTTGTGGCCCAGTTTTTCTTTTCTCTTTTACTGCTTAACAGTAAAATGATGGTGATGGTCTGACTTTTTTTAAGAGTGCGACAGCAAACATAGACCATGATTAACTTATTACAGAAACAGAGCAGTCACTTGAACTACAGCTCGCTGCTGTTTCCTGAAATAATCTCTTTACGTTGCATGTTCAACATCAAGCGTTATTAAAGCACATAATCTGATCCTAAGAGATGAGATAAAAGTCAGTTATTAGAAACCGAGCTTCTCCACGCCACATTATCAACAGAGAAAGTGTAACTGTGAGCATGTCTTAATAATTTCTCCAGCTGTGCTCTTCCAGAGTCATCCATGAGACCCCCCTTTGAGGGCTAAATGCCTTTCCTCTCTGCAGGAGCTGGTTTTTTAAGCCTCGCTGCAGAGTGCTCAACTTGGAAATTTCTTGAAAGTAACACAGTGTTTTATCCACGGAGCATTTCTGATCAACTTTACTGAATAGAGCTTGTAGGAATACGCATATTGGTGACTCTCATCTAGGCAGGGACGGGACTGACAATGTTTCACAGATTTTTTATTTCTGTTTTCGCTTATTTGTTGCATTTGAATGTTTCGCATCAAACACATTTTATGGCAAATATATCCAGAATAAGTATAAAAAAGCAGATTCGTATGAGGATTTCAAATAAGAATTTATTTTGTGAGAAACACAACCCAAACCAACTTGGCCATGATGGTTGGAGGTTAGTAAAGTTAAAGGGTTTTCAGGCAAGAGTGAACTATTGTAGGTCACATTTCAGCTTCTCAGTCAGATTTAATTCTGGACTTTGACTGGACCACTTGAGTCATTGAGAGGTCAGATCTGCTCATTTGCTTCAGATCATTCTCTTGCTGCCTAACCCAAAGGTTCTTCAGCTTTAATCAACAAACTGCTGGCTGGAAATGTTTTTTAGGTAGAAGGAGCTAATTATTGCAATTTATCCAGATCTTGAAGCACCGTTGCTCCAGATCATCACTCTTCCACCACTATATTTGAATTAGTGATGTTTTGTTTTGTGAAACTCTTTGTTGGCTAGTTTGCATCCAAATGCAACAGGATGAATTCCTTCCAAAAAGTTAAACTTCTGTCCTGTCTGTTCACAAGCTGTTTTCCCCAAAGTATTTGGGGTCATTAAGATATCTTTGGCGAATGTGAGATGAACCTTTGGGTTATTTGTGGTTAGCAGCGTTTTTTTTATGTTGGAACTCTGATAGAATTCCTTTTTGTCCAATCATTTTCTTATTGTTGCATCATAAAAAATTATTTTATCCGAGGAAAACGAGGCCTGCAGTGCACTCCTGTGTAATATTTACATATTAACTCAATGCAGGTTGCATATGTATAAGCACAAATGGAAAAGCACAGCCAGGCAACATTCAGTATTTGAAATAGTTTGTCGTGCAAATCGGGTTTGCATGCATTTTTGTGTACATCTGACCTTGTCACTTAGTCCTGATATCTTGTTCATAGCCAAAACACTGAATATAAAGATTTTTCTCAAGACTGAAATAAAAAAAGAAAAATCCCCATTGTACTCCAGATTCTAAATAAGCCATTCTTTTAAAGCCCTGGGCTCCAAATACAAAATGCACAAAATAACAATTCACAAAAGATCTTTGATTTTTTTCCCCCTATTGTTACTTCTTCTTTATTAGCTTTTTAATATGTCTCCACACTGCACTTGTAGACTGGTCTGAATCGATAGGAGGTGTTGGAGAATCGTATTGATTCAGCCTGAGTGTCCAGTCCACCTCCTCATAATGGATTACACAAATGAGTCAAAATTCCAATTGTCGAACGTCAAACAGATGAGAGCAATTCTCCTAATGCTGCTGGCAGAAGCCTTGTCTGTTCTGGAAGTGGAACAAGAATTAAAGTGTATGATTTACCGACTTTTCAATAAATTCTAAGCAGCTGAGATTACCAAGAAAGGCATTTTCTTGAGGTAAAGCTGTAGAAAAGAGGCTGCGTGCTATTGCTATCGACAAAGGTTAGGGAGAGATTATGCTCAGTGTTCCTGTTTTTGAACTATGTACAACTCACTTAAACTGTTCTGTTTAAGAGGTGTGTTTTGCTCTGCAAAACCATTTCACATTGTCACATTACAGCTACAAATGTCCATGTATTTCACTGGAATGTATGATGAACCAGCACAAAGTATTGTGTAATTGTTGATGGGAACAAAAAGGACATATAGTTTTTAACATTTTTTGCTCATCAAAATCTGCAGGTGTGCCATGCATTTTTATCTACTCCTCTATTCTCCTCCTAACTCAATGTCTTGTTGAACCACTTCTCTTAATATTACAGATCCAGATCTTTGATTATTTTTCTATTAGCTTTTCACATTTTTAAGCATGTTTCCTTGCAAATGTAATGCAAGCTCAGTCAAACTGGATTTAGGTCGGTGCATTCTGAGACTTAAATATGCTTCCATCCAAACCAATGATGTCCAAAGTCAGTCCTAGATAACTGGTGTTCTGGATGTTTTGGATGTTTCCATGGCTCCACAAACATTGAATGAGTTGTTTGCAGTATTCTGTAGAACTTAATAACATGCTACGGAGCGAATTCAACCAATGAAATCAGGTACATCTACAACATGGAGGACACCAGACCATGATAATCATAACTCTGGCTATAAGAACCCCCATCCTCCCGCCAATGCATGATGCTACCTCCACCATTTTCCACTTTAGGATGATGTGTTTGCTTTCCACATCATAAAACTGTAATGTTGAGCCTCTGAGTTGATTCTCAGATTATCTCTCTCCTTACATGTCTCATCAAATTCAAATGCATGTCACACCTTTAATGTTTTTTTACAAAAAACTTTTAAAACCTTGTATTATTTTTTGCCCACTTCAATGATAAGTACTTTAAGTTGGGCTGTTGAATAATATCTTAATGAAATACTTTGAAGCTTGTGGTTGTGACAACATAAGATGGAAGTTATTGGAAGGGGTTTGCATACTTTTTCAAAGCATTGTATACTGTATGTTATTAAGACACATAAGTGTGAATTTAGTTACAATAGAAAGTATCTTGTATATATACCTAAAGCCGTCCTGACTGAAGTTTAATTTCTGGCTTCATGTGTTTTCATTTTGTCATTGGAAATTATTGCAAGCTGGTTTTTCTCTGCTGTTCGAAATCTTAAGATTGAGGTTTACCGTGTTTTCAAATTCTTACCTCAATGCTATGATGAGGCAAATTGCTAAAAAGCCATTTATGGATGGAGTGATCTCATATTACAAATTCAGACTCTTGTCTTCACTTTGCGGTTCCACGCAAGCCACTCAAAAGAAAGTTAGCTTTTTTTGTGGTCATGCCAGATGTTTTTGTGGGCTGCATTCAGTTGACATAGAATCTTCTCACCTGAGAGAAACGGGATGGACAACTGGAGTTTCTCTAGCCAGGATTTCTGGGAATGTTTTACCATCAGTTGTTGCATACTTATATCTCTGAGAGCGTTCATTGGCATGAAATACGTTACGGATTTTTTTTTAACACTGATTCTCTTTGATTTTTTATTTTTTTTATTTTTACTGTGAAAGGGGTTTATCACTACCTGCGGTGCTCCGTCAGTCCCTATGACGTCTTATTGCTAGCAGCAGCACAACAGGTTTTGGCATGCATTTACAACAGGAAAAGAGAGTTGACTGTGAAGTGCGTTGCTGAAGGAAACACATCTGAGGAAAGGAGAATGCTGGCAAAGCTGTCCCCTGAGGGAGGGAGGACAAACCAATGGGAAGCTGAGCGAGTTGTCCAAAGAGTGAGATGTGTCGGGTAACAAATTAATGGGGGCTAGATTGTAGGATTGCAGGAAATGGGGAGTTAGTTAGGTGGATATTGCAGAGAAGAAATGGGTTTGCTGTAAAGCTGGAGAGACTGATAGAATTTGAGATGGTTGGACTTCTAGTAAGGGAAAATGGAGAAGTGTTTCAGGCTCAGGGAATAAGATGGTGCAGGTGATAGAGATTTGGATTTCAGGAGTGAGAGACCCTAGAGGGATGCAGCCGGGATAATTAATGATGGGGAGTGATAGCACCTGCTGTTCCTGATGCTGCACAGTATTTACGGCCCAGCGTGCCAAGTGGAACGGGATGTGGACGCGTAGCCAGCCCCCCTGGGCCACTCTCTCCGGGCATGAAGAGGTAGGGTGTTGGGAGGGCGGAGGATTGGGTCAGGTAAAGAGGGCAGTGTGGTGGGGTGGGGTTGGTAGCATGGGGAACATTAACTCAGCAATTCAGCAAAAAATGATGTGCTGTACTGTTAATCCCACACCATTGGCTCCCTTTGGGAAAGCTGGACAGGGATGTAGGACAAAAAGAAGAGCTTCCTGTAAAGCGAGGCTTCCCTCTCTCTCTCTCTCTTTCCCTGTAACGTAGTAGCCTGCAGAATTCACATTCAGTCATATGCCTGCCAAAACACTCTTGGGAGCCCACTGTCAAAATACAGCAGGAGAGACTGTAGTGACTAGGCCATTCTGTGCTCATTTATCCTTATTCTTGGTGCTGGCACTGTACAGGTTGAAATTGATTTTTGGAAAGAAGATAAATACAAAAATTGATTTATGTGCATAGTCATTTCTTTGTAATGTTTTCCACCAGACCTATATGCTCAGATTTTTTATTTGCTACATATTTCCTTTTCCTTTGAGTGCGTTTCTTTCAGCAAATGAACCTGAGCTGCAGTTTATTGAGGTCATTGTTCCAGAGGTATGGTCAGCTTCTCCTGAGGCTTGGGAGGTGCCGGCCCTTAGGTATTTCTGGATTGAATATAGCAAACTTGACTTGACGGACCACATGAATTGGAACACATTTCCTTGTTCCATGAGGTGGAAAAGTCGTCTTTAAGATATAAGCACTGTTCTTTTTTCTGGTTAAGCTTCTGTATTATGTACTCAGTCTTCCATACAGCAAGGAGAAGCGGTGTCTCAGACTGAAGATGGATATAGCATGTTTGGAATAAGGATTGCCAGCGGCAATAAAGCCACATCTCTTCAGCATATGGTCTGAAAAACATGCATACTTTTCTTTGTTTCACAACATTTATCAGCGTACAGCTGCCAAAACCGCGGTTCCTACATTCCTGTGTAACTCCACACTGGACTGTTTCCAGTGGCCCAGACGTTGTATCAGCTCTAGCCCAGCAGCTGTTTCTCCAGCCAAGGCCAGAGCGTTTTGTGACAGACGCTCATCTCTAGTGTGCTCTGAAGACAAACTCTGATCCAGCCTGGGAGGAGTCGTGAAGAGCACCACTAATACCCCGCCCGCCTTATACTGACGCTTCCAAATCCCACTAATGCCATCTCTTCTTTTGTCAGAGATGGGTTTCAAAAGCCCTTCTTTGAAGGATCAATTTTCCAGGAGTGTGTCCATAGATAGCTGTTGCCAGGACTGACTGTTCCTTTCCAGCTATTGATGCTCAGATGGGACACCCAAGTGGTCACCGTCTTGTCCAGGAGGAAATTATTTATGATTATCGAACAAACATTAATTAAAGCATGGCTACATTAAGTGCGGTATCTTCTTACATTAAGATGATGTTGCTCTTTTTTGCTATCTTTCGACAAATACATAGAAAAACACATTACCAAGCACTAAAAGTATTATTGGGGGGTTATGTTTGCTCAATTGCTGGTTTCATGAGACCTACAATAAGTATTATTCAAACATAGGATTGGAATCGATATAGTATTTATCCAGTATCCAGCATTTGTGTTCGCATGGCTCTGTCTACAGAGATGCTCAGTAGAAAATGCTGAGATCCCTGGAACTTTGGAACAGATTATTTTAGTCCTTCTCAATATTGTGTGGCCCAGCTGGCTCTACTACGCTTCACTCTTTTTTTTCCACACTGGACCTGATGTGGGTAAAAAACAGCTTGCTGTAAAATCCAGCAGAAAGGAATGGGAAGCATCCCAGAGTACAACTACAGGCTCGTGAGATTGGGCGAATTTATGTCGGGCTTATTCTGTGATGTTTATGGTATCCATATGTTTGTAGTTGCTGAGCTGTGCCCACCAGGAGTGTTTTCTTATCCACAGCAGGCTTGTTTCCTGGGGGAGGTTCATGATTTCATCATACTTAACAAGTCAAACAGACAAGTGGTGACTGACAGGAACACTTAGATGGAGTCAATAATGAGAACTGCACAACAAACCGCTGTGGTCCACCCCCCACATCTCTCATTCACAAATGATTGCATGCCTCATAGATTTTATATATTTAACCAATATTTGTGCTGTAGGATAATAGAGATCAGCATGACTGTGGCCCCTCAGTTCAAACCAACCATGCTCCCTGCTGTTGAGCACGTTTTGGCTCATTGTGCTTAAAAATGCATCGTCTAATACGTTTAAAATTGTCCTGTTTTTGTTTTTCTTGAATTGCAGTTTTATCCCGTGAACTCATCTCTATTCTAGTGTCAGGTTGAACATAATTGATGAAAGCAGTCAGTGATAGTGAAACGCTTCCTCCTCTGTCCATCACCCGGCCCGCTCCCCCTCCTTAACTGCTCTTATCTTGATCTATATTCCTGTGAGTGGGGTCAGAGGTCACATTAGAGCGTGTAGAGAGTTCTCCAGTTGGCTCTGGGAAATTTTAATGCTCCATCCTCTCTTTGCAGCTTGAGGTTGAAGAATGTTACAAGAGCTATCCAGACAAGTACAACACAAAGCCTTTAATTGATGTTTTCTGCTAACCACAGTGACGGATGCTGCTTTTATTAAAATGTATGAGCATCAGCGTAAAATACAGTGGAAAACTGGCATTTTCTTCCATCTTAAATATAAGAATATTTTAATAAGATTATTTAGATAAGTATATCCCATAGTTGATACAGTTCACCTAAATGGTTATTAGTAATCAGAAGTGGCCCTTGTGTTGACTCTGAGGGTCCATTCACATCAGCCCTGAGTAGTGCGCTTTAATCAGACTTTAGTTTGTCTGGGATGTCTGGTTCGTTTGGGGGAGTGTGAATGTGCAAACAAAATCTGATGCAGAATAAAGAAGCGAACTCGCCTTAAACCCAAGGCCTGGATTCAGTTGAAGTGAATATATGAAGGTGAACAGTTTGATGAAAGAGTTTGGTTTGTTTGACACAATGCAGTGTGAAAGTGAACTGCACCAGCAGAAAATGTACCAAATATAGAAATGTAATGTAACCAAGTCTACCGAACTGTCAGGTGTAAAAACTCACACTCGGTTGCACACACTAAAGCAGCTAAGTTCATCCATTGTGGTTATCACCGAGATAAATTAACACGTTTATGCTATCAATGTTATTCTTTCCTCTGGAATAAAAGCAAAATCAATATATGATATTGTTTCAGCTTCAAAGACAAGCATAATGAAATGGTTGTACATAATTACTCAATGTTGTGAAATGATCCTCGCTATTTTTGTACTGGGCAGTAGTTTTTAGTTTTATCTTCTTTGTCTTTCTCTGAACTGTGTTATCTTATTGAGTTGCTGAAAAGGCTCCAGCTATTACAGTTGTGTTTGCCAAGCACAACACAGCCATGTTTCTCCTTTAATAATAGAATTTAGTTGTCCTATCAAGTACTGGATCAAGTTCTGGTTCAGTTCAGATCCGAGAGTATTGGATCAGCGAACTGAAACTTGAACATGGTGTATTTTACAGACTAAATGTTTCTGGTTTGTAGCTGCTGAGCTGTACAGGTTTTCCAGCATTGCCCTGGAGACATCATTGTAACACAGCTATGCTGGCTGGCATGTGGACATGTGAGATTTTCCACGCCTGGTTCTCTCCATGAACATGACTGTGGGTGTCTATCAGGCTCTGACCAGCTGTCTCAGCCTGAACATACATGCCTTCCTCCAATCCTTTAAGCAGTGCAGCTGATCTTCCACAACAACTTCCTACCTTGAAGTATTGGGTTTCGTTTTCTCCCAGACAACTGGGACGGTGTAATATTTATAGCATTGCAGAGCACACAAGCTTCAACGGTGATCATGAAATTCATATGACCTCCTCAAGTGCTCTGCAGCATAACCGGCGCTGGTTCGAGCTAAGCTGTTGACACTTAACGGCATCAGATCTATTTCCTCAGCTTCTGCCACCCAGTTCCCTCATTACTCCATGCATGGATTGTGTTGCTGCTCCCAGCTAACAGAGCTGGGCCCCAGGCGGAGCAGGTGCTGGCTGCTGTGATGGCAGCGCGCACATGGGCACACACT
The DNA here is from genome assembly GCA_902982915.1 of Phalloptychus januarius. Taxonomy (NCBI): domain Eukaryota; kingdom Metazoa; phylum Chordata; class Actinopteri; order Cyprinodontiformes; family Poeciliidae; genus Phalloptychus; species Phalloptychus januarius. The sequence goes on along the minus strand of CADWAE010000482.1, from coordinate 18,189,201 downwards.
TGGGAGAAGGGTTGGCTGCATGCAACTTTCGGGGAAATGACAAACTGATGTTGTTTGATGGAGAAAGAAAAGCTGTTGTGCTGGTTGTACTCTATGGTTGAGCAAGCATGTATTCAGAATTAAAGCATGCCTCTGTGCGTCAGTGTGTTCGCAGTCCTGAAGGAACAATTTAAAGCTGTTAAATTCTTGTTGATTTCCAGCCTCTTCACAATGCTGGAGTTTTTTGTTTTTTTTTTTCTCCTGCCATTTCTTTTTGAAGTGGGTCTTTAGGCACTGAAGTTGAATTTCCATTGCTGTTTCTGTTTCACATTTAAATGAAAATTGTTTTAAAAAAAAAAAATAGGCAACACAAATCAAATTTCCATACAAAAACTGCAAAATTTTCAAAATATCCATATTTAATTCTATATGGGAATGAAACCGTGATTGGGATCTTACCAGATATCTGATATAAGAAAATGAACTGAACTTATCTAGTTATTTTCTGGTCACACCAGCTTTTCAAAGCAATATATAAACATGTTCCTACAGTCAGATGTGCAGTATGACTGGAGACATAATGATTACTAGTCTGTGGCATCCCAGAGATTAATGTAATAGTTAAAGAACTCTGAATATCACCAACTCAAAAAAATGTTTCACATAAAGTACAATAAGATGTTTTAATTCATAACTTAATAATTTTAGCTCACTTGGATAATATGAACATTTCTTTCCAGGAAAGTGGAGATAAGAATATGGAAAAATATTTGTATTTTTAGACTTTATTCCAACTTCCATTGTCTAAATGTTGTGTCCTTCCTCCCTTCATCATATCCCTACGTCTGTTGTTCCTACCTTTTTCTCTCCCTTTGTCCTTCCTTTTCTTTCATACTTCATATTCTTTTTCCTCTGTCATCATTCTGTTCACCCTCATGTCATTCCTTCCTAACTTGCACCAGCACTTCTTTCCATCATTTCTGTTTCCAACTTATTACATCGTTCTATTCTTGTCCAATTTTACTTTTTTCTATTCTTCTGTTTAGAAAAAGTATAAAAAAAGTGTCTTCTCTTCTTCCCTTACTTCTTTCTTGTGAGCTTCCCACTTTACCTATGTCATGTCCTTTCTTCCTACCTTCTTTCCCTTTAATACCTTGCATCTTATGTCCTTCTTCTATGTCCTAGGTTCTTTCCTTCTTAGTGCCTTTTTCCCTAAGTGCCTCATCTTACTCTTCTGTCCTGAAATTTTACATTAAAAATATCCAGATATTTTAAACATATTAAACAATTTTAAGTATATATAGAGATTACTTCATTGAAATCCTCAAAACATGAACAACTACAAAGGTTTGTTCTCCAAAAAAGTTCCAGTCCTGAATCTATCCTATTGATAAATGTCTTTCTTCGTAATAAATCTGCACACGTCTACCAGTGTGGTCTGACGCAGTCAATATTCATCCCTTTATAAAGCAAAAATAGCAAATAGCAGATGCATAGAAGACAACCCTTATTTCCCACTGCTTTGTTGAGGAAAATAAAACTGACTTGGCATTTGTCATGTATTTTTTATCAGAGTTGCAGACAAATCTATACAGTGTTTGATGGTGCTCTTGTTATTCCACAAGAAAAAAAAGAGTTGAACAATAGCAGAAATTGTCTACACTATTTTGGGGACACTGCTGCTGTTCGCTGCACACACAACAGAGATTTTTCATTGAAAATGTAGTTTGTTAATCTTCTGAGCCGTGTGTGGCAAACAGACAGATGGACTGGCGGCTTGACAGATAATAGAGCTGTGAATGCGGCAGACTATTCTCCTTCTGCGACACCTCTTTGACTGCTATCACAGCCACTTGTCCCAGTTCCCATAAAAAGAGCTCCAGTCGGTTCCCTGTCCCCGTTTCCTGTAGTGACGGAAATTGTCGCACCAGTGCTGGACCCGTTCCACCCAGACTTTCTCAAAACAACCTTGCACAGGATATTTTTCCACACCTCCTCCTGCCATTCACATGCCAAGTTGTTGCAATCAGACAGCATCTCTAAGGAGTGCCCTGTTTAGGAAATTAGGGTCAAGCGGTCCTGTTGGAGGATCTGTCTCTTTTCTCGGCTTGTGTGGTTGTGAATCTTGGGGGATTTGCGATTGGATTTTAATCGGAGGTTCTTGAGATGACAGGCTGTCTTGAAAGCTGATTAGAATATGGCTTAAGATAATTAACCAAAGATTTTTTTTCTTCATTCCATCTATCTTTGTGTAATCTAATTACAGATGGTGCTTTTTCAGTTCCTATTAAATGAAATGTAACTGCTCCCATGAGGCGTTGCTGCACACCTTCCTCCTCCTCCTGGTCCCATCATCGTCACAAAGCGCTGCCAGAGTTAACAGATGGAACGTTAGGTGCAGTCGAGGAGTTTTATCTGTGTTTTGTGGCTTATTTCATCTGATGCCGTAAAATTTCTCAAGTGTTTGTTAAAAGTGCTGAAAATAGTGTTTCATATGATTTTCTTCTGCAGGAGTGTTGGTGCTTGCATGCAACAATCAGATTTTGATTATGGCCGGTTTCCATAACCGTATTTAGATTAGCTTGCTAATTTCAGCTGATTCCAACTTCCTTTAGCAATGATAATATAATAAGAGTCTTATTTTTAGCCTGCCTTTTTACTTTGAACATTCATTAATTATTTGCAATAGGAGCAAAGGCAGTGTCATGTATATGAGAGACGAGTAGCTGTGATACAGGCTTTACATTTAGACAAAGACAAAATGATCACACACTTCACATTTTATACACCTTATTGTCTTGAGTTGACTTACAATGGCATAAAAATAAAATTCCCGGCGGCACACATACAGCGTTAACTGTTGGGTTGCTCTGTTGGTAGAGTAGGCACACCATGTGCAGAGGTTGTACTTGTTGATGCAGTTTTCCTGGGTTTGATTCCGGTTCTCAGAACATTGGCTGCATATCTTCTCCTTCTCTGTCCACCCTCTTTCCTGTCAAACTACAGTTCATTAAAGCTCACTGGTGCCAAAAAAAATGATGTCGATGTTGAGAAGCAGTGGCTCTACTCTCCTGTATGACCGAGCTTCTCACCCTATTTCTTAGAGTCGCAGTGTTACAAAACGAACAGCTTCCTTTCACCAAGCTTCTCATAGCTCTGTGCTACTCTGACGTCATGTTAATCACTTCTCTGACTCTGAAAAAAGCTAACACTACGTCGTCTTCCTTCAGTAGCAACTTCCACACTGAAGAGTAGTGTTATTATTGCCACTTGCATGTTATACTGCGTAGTGTCCTGACCAATCGGAAAAAGACTGTATTTTTAATTTGTGTCTGGTTGTACACAGATCAGGCCAAAAGCCATCTGACTACAGACAATAGTCTTATTCAGAGTGCATGTGTAAACAACCCTTACTCTATGCTTATCCTGGACAGACAAGTCAACTATTGCTACATCTTGTAACTGAGCCATGTTATTACCCTACGAAAGCACAAGCTCCAGACTATTTTAGTTAGAGAAAGGACTTGAATCGTAATTATGAACAGATGGTAACCTTCTGTTACTTTTCACTGTCGCCCGGCTTTCCACTGGCCTTATTCTTCTGGCTTCTTTCCAAATCCCTTCTATCTTTGTTCCAAACTTCCCGGAATGAAGCAAACTTCTTCATGCTGACGCGCCCTTTTGTTTCTGCTTGTTGAATATCTGAGCAGTTCTTGTCGTGCAGGCTGATTGGAAAGATCAAGAGCTGCTCCTCGATGCAGTCTCTTTGTATAAGAGAAGTTAAAGGCCAAAAATGCAATTCAAGCACTTCTTTCCATCTTCAGAGATGACACTCATATTGGCGCCAACATCATGCTTCCCCCCGTCATCTTTTTTTTTTTCCCCCTTCTTTTCTCTCTGCTGAAATTCAAACCCTCATCTGCCTTTGCGCATCCTCTGTTCTCCATCTCTACGTCTCTGTCTCTTAGGAAGAAACAGCCCTTAGCTGTAAATTGGCCCATTTCTCACTTTTCATTTGCGAAAGTTGCGGCAGGTAAAAAGTGAGTGGTGGAGGAGGGAGGGAAGGTGCTAGCCAAGCACACTGGTTGAAGTGTGAATTCATTAGCGCTCCTGGTTCGCTGATACAAAGCAGAAAGGCTCTTCATTCTGTACCGCGTTTCACTGTCAACCCGTCGGATCGTGAACACCAGCATCTCCTATACAGGGCCATGAAATTAAACAGAAGCAAGAATTTAACACTGAACACTCGGCAGCACAGCAGGCTCAACAGTTTCCCAAGTGAAGAAAAATATCAGGACATTTCCATTATCCCGCGCTGGTGTAAGCCCGTAAAAGCATAAAATTAGATATCTGTGGAGCATAAAATTAATTCTGAGACCTCCTCAAAAGGTCAAGTGATATTTTCAAACTAAAGCCACGATTAGCTCCTTGTTTGACATACAGTGTTAATACTCGGTAATAAGTTAGCCTGTGTGGAATTGGTATGACCACTCACTCTAATCCAGCTTTGAAGTCTTTTAATTCTGTTGTGACCTACTAAGGATTACTGATGAATTTCCCATATTGTTCTGACGCATGCATGTAACGTTTGAAACATGGCTGGATATGCCACTTTGGCAGTCTGGGTGTTTTCTCCCCAGTTCCCACTTTCTACTGTCACAGATTAGAAAATGTAGCCCTTATCAGCCATTTACAGTTATGTCCTTGTCCTTCTTGCTGTCTTTGCACAAGCAGCAGTCACTTTAAAGCCAAGATTTTACAACAACTTTAGATTGTCTTCTGTGTCTGATATTACCAATTAGCGAGGTAAGCACTGCTAGCATTATTTGAACTACTGTCTGGATGTATTTACAGGAAACGTTTAGATTCTTACCTTAGATCTGTTCTCCAAAAGGCTGCTGCCATTTCCAAATCTGATGGAAATCCCTGTATTTGCTCCAAATACAGGGTAACATTGTCAGTCTTCCTGTTACTTGCTTTAAGTCTTGCTCTCTCTCACACCCTTGATGAACCACCGACATGTCTTTACATAATGTAGAAAATAGTTTCCTTTAAAATGACCTCTCCCATCCGTTTGTTTGGCCTGACTTCATTTTGGAAACCTCAATGATACTGAACAACCTTGAATCTTCTTTATCAGGGGTGTCAATTCACATGGCATCGCATACAAACACATACAAACCGAAGTCACTCGCTAACATTCAGATGTCAGACTGGAAATCTCATAAAACCTCTCAAGTCCAAAAGTACGTAGTAAACAAACATGGCCGACCGGGACGAAGCAATGGCAATAATTTGTGGACTCACACCATTGCTTCTGAGTTCAATTGAAAAACCTCCCAAAATACTCATATTTTCTATAGAAATATTTCTGGTGCACTATGGCATTTTTTTGTCTTCTGTATTGACAATTCCCCTCCGTGTTTCCGTCACTTCACTTTCTGATTTGCTACACGTTCTTGTTTGGAAACATCACACACGCCACAATATTGGACCAAGACAATCCAATGAGTTGAATATCCCTGATTAGTATGGCTAACTTGACTACCAATAAGTAGATCGCTATCCTAACTATGAAATTTCCACAAGGATTCGATCATTTCCAAATCCACCATGATTCACAAAAAGACAGTTTGAAAGCCCAAAAGGGTAAAAAAGAGAGCAACTCTGATGTTCTCTTTGCTTTCCTGTTATCTGCTTGAAGAATGACTCTCTGTCACTTTCTCAGGCAGCCTGAATGAATTGTCTCGATAAGATGTATAAAGTATTTTTTTGTGCTAGCTTTAACTTTGTTTTAAATACCTCACAGATACTGAAAGCCTGATTATTTTTAACATAGAAAGAGCATCTAGACTGAAGGCTGTTGCTGGCAATTGAGTTGTTATGGTGCCTTGACCAGAGCAACATTGGATTCTTTTGCTTTCTAAAATAATATGTACAAATATTATGATGATGATTTGATATTCTGGTTTGGCAGTATGTGCGATTTCCCTCCAGCCGCCTCTTTCCATGCTCAAAGATTAAAAAAAGGAAAGTGCATCAGCCAATTACAGTTATATCTCTGTCCTGCCGCAGACTCCCCGCTGTCTGTCTGCAGCCCTCCCCTCATCCAAAAAAAACACACCCTCCCTTCTTCTGGCAGTCCAATTTGTCAAGATCACTCATTCAGATTGGTGTCGTTTTGAGTGGGGGCCGCTGTCTGGCTTTACAGAGGGATGATTATGGTAAAAGCAGATGAAAAGGCAAAATGCAGATCATCCTTAATCTCTTTCTGAGGAGTTGTACCTCCTTTAGCTTTTCTTCAAGGTCCCTTCTGTTTCCTACCGACCTCCCATTGATTTTGCTCTGGCTTGATCTGTTTCCTACACTCGTCTTTTATTTCTGACCACATCTGTAGCCGTCTCTTTCAGATGACACAGCACTGACCCCATGTTAATATTCATGCTAATATAAGCTTTCATGAATTTGTGTGTATGAATATTGCATGACTGGTTTTCATCTACAAGCTCCCATCAATTTAGTTTATTTCCTCTGCTTAATTGAAAACCATTATTACTAACTACAGTCAGGATTCGTTCTTCAGAAAGATTTTTTTTCTCAGATTGTGCTGCTCTGATCTATCAAACTCACTGTGCCCCTGAAGCCAAGTCCAAAGCCCGCTTTTCAAATGGACACCAATCAAAAGGATTCTGAAATAGGCAGAGCGCAGGGTTGGGAAATGAGGTTAAGTGTGCTGACTGACCGACCTTCAACACTGCAACGCCCTCCATATCAGAACCTGACAGCCCGTGAGAGCATGGAAGGAGAAAGCTCGGTGGGATGACTTGTAATTGGAATGGGAGACTAGAGGCTAGATGAAGCATTTAAGGCTCTGACTTGTCTATTCGCAGGGCATGAAGTGTGTGAGATGACAGGTTCACCTCTCTGGTTTCTAACAACTGCTTACTTTTGACCACAGTAAAGAACACGCATGTCTAAGAATGTCTCCATGTTTACGTGCATATTTCACAAAGCAGACCTGTTCTGCTGCGTTTGCACCTGTCATCCATGTGGAGGTGACGCTTTTAGTTAGAAAAGAAGAGAGATGTTTGAAAACTCTTCCATAACCGAGATTCTTTTAAAGATTCTTTGTGTGTCCTTGGCAGAGTTTCAGAAAAACTGTGGCACCACATTATTATTTTATGACATGAAGATTTGCAGAAACCACAACAAGGATTTATTTGATTATTTTTATTCATTTTATTTTTTTTTACATACATTCCTTCTTCTGCCAAGATTTTTCCCTGAAGCTGGGGCCATTTAATGTTAGCCATGTGCTGCAGCAAGTAATCAGTCAGAGCAAAGGGTAAAAAAATGGAAGAAAACTAAATAAGCTCTTGTTATTTTAGGTGAATCTCTTGCTGTTCAAAGATTGATTGTCTTGGCTGTGGGTCAGTTTGGCTTTTTACCAGCGTATATCCTCAAACACACTGCTATTTCGTCCCAAACTACTTCCTTTATGCACTCTTACACTTTGGATACCTCTACAATGTTGTACATCTGCAGTAAAATCATTGTGGATTCATTTATTATTGCGGGTGGGTGTTTTATGATAAATTATCGAGATGAAAAGTCATAAAATGCTAACATTTTATTTATTATCGTTTGTTACAGGGGTGCACCGATTGCAGTTTTTTTGCCGATTACCGATCTTTAAAAAACTTGATTTGCCGATTCCGATTTTGGCCAACATTTTTTTTTTTGTTTTATCTAAAATGTCGCTAAACATAGCAAGAATGTCACTGAGTTTGCAACAGTGAAGTGGGAAGAAGACCCAATGTTTTCTTTCTCTTTTTTGTCACTGCAGGGTTTAAGATCAGAAATTGGCCACAAATCTCTTATCTGTGCAAAAAAGTGAATTAAAAATATCTCGAGTGGTAGTGCACTTTGTTACAGTTCATCTTGTTTGAATTTTGGTGGTAGAAGATTGTAAAACAGAGATGGTAGTCAGAAAATATCAACGCTGAGTTAATCATTTCACGCTCTGCATTTTTATTTTTCCTTTTTTTTCTGCTGCTGATGAAAAATTCAGTGCGGTGTCTTTGGGGTGCTATTTTAAACAGCCCTCTCCCTTTCTATCTGATCTTTTGCTGTTACTTGGGGATGTGGGGGATTGAGCGGAGTGTGTCGAGACTCTTTGGAAACAAGGTCCTCCGTGTTGCCCCTGGTCACAGTCTCCCTTTCAAGCAGCTAATTTCATGCACCCCTCATCATGACTTTGGAGCAGAGAATGAGAGAGACAGAGATAGTATCTCCAGGATGGAGCCAAAATAAGAAGAGGAAATTGAGTGGAAACTTTTGCTATGCATGAAAATCATCAGGGGAAAGTGTTTTCTCCCGCTCTATCTTCTTTCCTCAGTTTATTATTTTCCCCAATTCTCACTGTTGTCACTTTGCCTCTCTGCTTCACATTTTAAGTGCTGGGGCTTGTGCATGTAGATGCATTCATCAGATGAGGTAGACATGATATGTACATAAAATACAGTCACCTTTGTGACCGCAATGACTTTTTCTGTTTGGATTACCAAAATTATTTCTATTTGCCCAATGCCAGAAAAAACAGATTATTAGTTTATTTCTGTCCCAATTTTTAAGGTTAGAAGTTCTCATAAATTTCTGCAGTGTTTGCTACGCCTCTAAAACTGTGGTGCCCGACTTGCTTAGATGTTTTGGGTGTCCTTCCAGAAGCTTCCCACAATAGTTTGCTGTAATTTTGGCCAATTTCTTTTCACAGAAGTGGTGTAAGTGAGTTGGGTTTGTAGCCTGCCTTGCTCATGTTCCCCTCGAAACCTCTGCCTTCAAGTCTTCTGAGAGACGAAGATCAAGATTGTTACGGTGACTCCAAATCATTGACTTTGATGTCTTTAAGCCTCTTTGTGACTAATTTGATGTCAGAGTTAGGGTCACTGTTCATTTGAAAGAACTTTTTGCAGCCAAACTTTGACTTTCTGACTGATGTATTAAAATGTCCCAATAATATTTCTACATAATGTTTTTTCCACATGTTGCAACCTATTTTGTGAAGCACACCATTCCCTCCTGTGGTAGCTGCCTCCACCACACTTCAAAGTTTGGGGTCAATGTTAGTTTCAGCCTGCAGGAGAAGTCTACAATGATAAATGTTTTTGTCCCTTTGCTTATGTTTGAACTGTAGTCTTGCTCTCTAAATTGCTTTTGGAGTGATGCATAATTTAACTGATGTACAGATGAATGTGGCATCTTCAGGGATCTTGACATTGGACCAGATTTGTTGAGGTTTCATTGATTTCTTTTGCTTTTCCTTTGATGCCAGGCAGTAGCTAATCTTAAAATACATCCACAGGTTTTTTTTTCCAGTTTCTCAAATGATGTGAGTTAAAATATCATAAGATTTCAAACCCATAATACTGTCAGCTACACTTTCCTGAATTGACAGAGAGAGAAAAAGGTTATGTCTCCTTATGCAGAGGAGGTAAATGTCAGATTTCAGCTATCTGTGCAAATGTAAATGTGCTCTACACATGTATATTGATATCCTGAGAGTGAATGCACACGTCATTCATGTTTCTTGAAATATCAGAGGTTTATTTTAATTACTGTTTCTTTGTTATGGACTCATCATCTTATTTTAAAACTCTCCATGCTCATATACCGCAATTTCTTTGTCAAAAGTGACAATTTTTGTCTTCTACATTGACCTTGAGTATGTTCTCATGAAATATTTACACTTGCACAGTATTTTTCAGACTGAAAATTCTGGGCAAATTCTTTTACATGAGAGAAAAAAAGTACATTCACCTTGCTCCCTCGTTCTTTTACCTCATCTCCCTATTTCTCTTCCTTCTGTTTTCTCCCACATGACACTGCAGTGCTGGCAGATTTGTAGTAAGGCCTCAGGAATAGAAATGAGATGCACGGTGGCACTGTGTCAAAGAGCAGCAGATTGAACATTAGCCTGAATCGTCGAGCAAATGTTTTCAGATTTTTTTTTTTTTTCTAATTCAAATTAGCCTGGGATATCGGCTTGGGAGCCAAGAGGGTGTAGTGAGAGCTCTGCAGTGGACACCTGCTCTATTAACCCCACATGATGTGTTTGGGTGTGATTGCATGAATTATCTCAAGACTGAGAGCATTCTCTGTGTGTGCTACTTGTGCTTTCCTCTGTGTTTGCATTTGTGACCCAAGAGAGAAATGGAGAACAGAAAGTTAGATTTAGCTGCCTTTAGCAACTTATTAGTTGCTAAACGAAGGATGTCTGCTTCGTGTTTGTTTTCCCATAAGCCAAGCTTTTTTTTTTTCTTCCCTTTTCTTTTCAGTCTCGCACTGAAAAACCTGCGTTTTTGAGAGACTCAAAACCTGCGTTGAGGGAGGGGTTTTCCACTCTGAAATCAGACAAGGTTATTTATGGTGTATGTGCCTGGAGTTGGTGTTTGACTTATTGCAGGGGTCACAGGATGTGGGTGGATTTAGATGCTACTTTATCACTCTCACATTGCCATTCTCAAGCAAGTCACGTCCAACCCTGTCACGGTGCTGGGTCACCTCCAGTATCTGCATCTGTATCTATGTGTGTTTACTTGTGCATGTATACCTTACACTGTATACTGTGTCTACTCATGATACCACTGGATAGTATTGACTGGGACCACACACACACACGCACACACACCCCCCACGCACGCACGCACGCACACACACAACCTTTATTTTGATGTTGAGGGCACGCAAAGTTAGCATCCCAATAATTCAGTCTCAGCAAGTTTCTGACAGTTGATTAATTGCAGAACAAATTAGGGTTCATTGCTCACAATTAAAGCAGATTTTAGTTTTCAGATAATCTAGGTTGATGATACACAATAAAAAAGCAGCATCAACACATACAGAAATGTAAATAATTCAGAACTCCCTTCATTTTGGCCAAATAAAACTGAGACAGATGCATTAAACAGGTTTCTCATTATTTGTGCTATGAACCTTTTTTCTACATATGCAATTATAACGTATTCCCAAGACAAACACATTAGAAAATAGTTTTTTTCTGTATCTGACAAACTTATTTTATTGCCTCCTATTCCCTGATTACAATCCATGTTTGTTTTTCCTGTTCATCATGGATGTCTGTTGTCAAGAGTCAAGATAGACATCTCCAAGATTTTTCAGACATCTTTTTAAATCTGTGCTACAAAGAGATAAGTCCGTTTTAAAAGCCACAAAGTTACTAGCCAGGTGTACCTAATTAAGTGGCCAGTTGCCAGTGCACACATATAGAACTAATATGCTTTTCTTTTGTCTGGATGATATCGATGAACCAATTGGAGGAAGCTATTTTCTGGAGGGCTGACATAGTTGTTACATCCATTCACACCAAAGCAATGAAATTACTAAGAAATGGGAAACATCTTCCTCATCACTGCCTCGCCACCGGCCAACATCGTCATGGTAACCGGTTTTCTGTACAATTTGATTGGGTGGTGGAAACCTCCACCAGGACCATTAGTACTTTTAAATCAGATATACACCATAGCATCTAAATATTGGTTTCACATTAGACCCAGTACTTTGCAACCACTTGCAACTAACATTGCAAGTTAGTTGCAAGCAACCTCTCTGTAGTTGGAGAGGTCGCTCTGAAAGTTGTCAAAAACCAACAAAACACAAGTCTCTTATTTTCAGGTGTACATCCCTCATAGGTACTTTGAGTTTTAAATAAACCTTCCCACCGACTGCCTTCTCCGAGGGACGGACATTAGGACATTGTAGTTTAATTCAGGTCAGTGCTAAGATTTGGCTTTTGCCCAGCCTGCCTCTCCATGCACAAAAAATACCTTGTGTTATTACTTGGTCCCTTCTCAGTATCTGACCATGAAGCTCTTCTTTCAATATCAGCAAACCATTTTCTTTCGTACATCTTTAAAGGTTATCTGATATCCACTGAAAACCAGAATTAAAAAATGCAGTTTCTGGAGCAAGAGGGGGAGGCCAATGCACAAATGTTGCTCTGTAGAAGAATTTTAGAAAATAAAATAAAGCATACTTTAAAGAAAATTCTTCTTTAGCAAGGAAAACACCATAGTGGCGTTTTGTACCAACAACTGCATCCTAATTACTTCATTGCACATCTGCCGTTGTGCCGACTGTGTTCAATTTTTCCAGTGTACAGCATGTTGGCTCCAGCCTCTCTCTATGTCCTTGGCTGTGCTGACAGTGGCTGCCCTGTTCTGCTTTTAACCTCAATCTAAAGCCATGACTGATGGGACTCGGCAGCCTCCTGCCTGCATCACCTCTCACAGATGATATATGTTTGTAGAGAGATTTACCTTTTCTACTCCATGTGTTTGTGGGAGGTTTTTTCTGTCAGAGTGTGGGCGTGTTGGATCCTTGATTTTGACCTACACTTGAGCATAGAGTATTGTGACCTATATTTCTTACCTTGTCTTTGTGTAAATTAACCAGGGAAGAACAAGTGTCCTCGGCTTTCTATTGCGCGTCTCTCCTCACTAAGTCTCGGCTGACTAGCTATCATGCCAGCCGGGTATTAAATGTTTAATGCTTGTGGATGTAGGAGATTGCCTTCTACTTGTCCTGATTAAATATTTAGAAGTGTCTGAATAGAGTATTCACATTGGTAGGTGGTAAGGGACCCCAAATGTGGTGTCGGAACATAACTGACTGCCAGCTGTCTATTTGGTGAGGACTGTGGAACGACCGGGACCTCTTCCGAGGAACACCGGTGGCAAACGCAGAATTTGAGGTGAGAGGGGAGGTTATATTTATCTCTCTCCTCCCTCATGTATAGTGAGCCACATTTGTTCTCTGTGCAGCTCTGAGCTGGTTCATATTGAGAACATTTCTTTGTCCTCTTTGAATACTGCGGTCATTAGACAAGGATAAAGTTTAGAAGTCATCAGACATTTGTGTACTATGCATATGTTAGTTTACCACAAAACACAAATGTTCCCCATTTAAGAATTATGAAATAGATTAAAAAATGAGCATCAAAACAATGTTATATAGGAAAGTCCTCCAAAGAAAATAGACATAGTTTATGTTAGTTTCCATCTGGAAAAGTCTGCAAGGCAGAAGTACAAAGACGGTCTTTTGGATTAATGTTGTAGAATCAAAGAGCTTTTTACCTGATATTATGTGCCCTCTTAAAGTGAATTGAAGTGAGTTTTCCCCATGTGCTGATAATGTCTTGCAGTAAATGTTGAGCTCACTATATAAATAAGTTAGGACCGAATCTTTGAAAGCCCTGTTATGGTTCCTTGTAGAAGATCAAGCACATCCAATCCTTCTGCGAATCGAATAAATTATTTGTTACTCAGTTTGCTTTTTAAAGTATTTTCTGTAAAAAATACAGAAAATACATGTGTTTTTTTCTCAAGCAGATCTTTCATATGTTTAAGTTTAAGTTATAAGTATACAGATTAAACCAAGATTTTCTTTGTAAACTTTTATGTTCAGTACTTACAGTATGACACACCAATATGATGCTTTGCAAAGGTTTTCACGTCATAATGATTTTGCAAGCTGTTGTATGTTCTCAGCCAACAAGATCTTTAGATTTTGTCACGTTGCTTAATTTGCACTGTATGCAACCAGCTTCTGTTGTAGAATAAAATCTGTGGGAGCCTCTCAGATTTTCCGGTGAGTTGTCTGTCACGTCCTCCAACCGCTTCCTTGAGCGGCGAAGGACAACAGAATCCTATCTTGACATGGGACCCATGGGATCAACCAAGGACATACCTGGTTCCACAAACCACTTTGTAATGCTGGCTCACAAACAAGAACAATTGCATTGTTCTTAGAGGCTCACATCAAAACATGGACTCTGAAAATTACTCTAAAGAGAAGACATGAAGCATTCTTTTGAGGTTACAACGCACTGATCTCGCTGGCATGTTCCCCAGTTTTCACTCCCATTCACATATCCACAAGGCAAGGAGAATCCAATGGCATGTCACCCAAAACAGCTAAAGTCTGCAGCTGGGGAGATAAAGAGGAGGGAGGCAAATCCCGTCCAACTGGAGCGCATTCTTTCTGGTCAAGAGAGAAAGACAAAACTTCAAGAACAGTATGTCTGACTTAGCCTGTCTTCTTGCCTGGCTTGTTGGAAGAGCCACAAAGAGACAGAGGATTGATCAGAGGGGGAGAAAACCTTCACATTAGCAGCCTGAAGGCAGGAGAGCAACCTTCTGCTCCACAGTCAGATCTACTTCTCTCAGAGGATGAAAGCAGACTCTGATAAAATGATGGCTGCGTGAGTTCAATAAGGCCACATGGTGAAAGCTGGGCTCAAAGTTTGGCATATACTTGAGCAATCACCGCTACACTGGTGGTTGCTTGGTCCTGTATTTACTGGCTCCACACTAAGTTGTTGCTCAGCAAATAGCTGTAGTTTATGGACAGACATGCCTTTGGCCCCACTGCGTGTTTGCTAAAAAGCAGATGTGACTTTAATTGGCTGCATAAAAACAGAACTTTGGAGATTTAAGGAGTAACTTGTTGTGGTGTGACAAAATAAGCACATTTTACAACTGTCTGCACCCACTGTCTATTCTTTACAGTATTCCAGAGGTTTGTGGTGAGGCTGTAATGCTATTTTCATTGTATGGTTCTGGTCTTGCTCTGGTACTTGTGAGTTTGTTGTGTTAGTCCTCTCAGGAATGTTTCTGCTTTTCATTAGCCGGACTGCATCAGAGACTCTGACCCATGATTTAAGGAGTCACGGGCATCTGCAGCTCTGTTGCAGCTCTCTAATTATGTTGTTCTGTATCGCAGATCATTAGCTATCTTGTGATACTTAGTCATCCACTGAAGAATTTCGGCTTAGGTCAGCAGCACATGTGTCTGTTTAGCAGGAGTCGACTCAAGAGTGAGGGTACGGTTATCAAGGTGTACAAAGATTTCAAAAGATTTCTCATCATTTTGTTTCTAAGATTTAAATCCCTTTTAAAGAAGCTGGCAAAGGTATTCTTGATCTTTAGAAGCAGTCGTGCAGTTCCCTTCCCCCACCTGTTGCTGCTGATCAATGCTACACTTTTAGCTCATGGTCATTTTGGATAGGTCTTTACATCTCCAATTGGAAAGTTTACTGTGTAAAAGTGCAGAGGATAATCTTGTTTGACTGTCGTGCTAATGGTCGCAACCTGATGTTATGAGTATTTCAGCTGGATTCATTTACAAATACATCTGTGCAAAAAAAATAACCAATTATCTGTGAATGCATCCTGGATTTCACCAAATGTGTATTGAAAAGCTGTTAGCGGTGGCGATCTTCTCAACAGGAGGAGATTCCAATTCTGCTGTCGGCTCTAAACAACCTTGGGCCATCCCTGCTCTCTCTCTCTCTCCATATGTGTTGACGTATCTAAATCTAATTACCAATTCATAAGTATCACAGATCATTCTCTATCCATAACATTCATAATGTTATTGTAGCAGCAGTAGGACATTTGGGTTTTTTTAACTCAAGGTCATTGTACCTGTAGAATCCCATAGTGGCTCAGCTGCTTCTGAAGGTGGGAGATTTTTCCTGTGGCAAAGTAGTTTAAACACCAGTAAGGTCATTTTATACTTTTTCGTGGCAACACACCTGACTTCTCCACACATAGAGCCCTTTAAGGCAAACAGGGACATTGTTCTCAGTGCTGATGGATCCATGATGGTGGTTGAGGTATGAAGAAGCTCTACCCTGTTATGGCTGAATGATTTAGCTATAATCCGATTGAAGGAGACGGGAGGGGGGCCTGATGGGTGGCATCAAGACCTAACAACCACACACCCAGTGTGCACACACCTGCCGCTCCACTGTATCAGAGTGTTATAGCTGATTAGCAGCGGTAATTAAAATGTCTAAATATATCAGATTCACTATCTCACAGGATTTGAAGAAATGCAGATTATAAAATGTTTTTTTGTTGTTGTTTTTGTTATTATCCAACGTGGGCCGTAGCTGGAAATCTAGAGATGAGCTGCACCAGCTCTTTAAGTCCACCAGCTTTATGTCTCGCAAACGTTTTCAGCTGGTCTTCTTAACAGTCGGGCTCATTATGTGTTGTTGAAGAGGTAGAACAAGGTGTATGCTTGTATTCAGAAGACCACATTCATGTTCTATGATAAATGTTTAATATAAATCAACAAAAGAGCTATTCAGAGCTTGAAATTCAGCCAAAAACCACACACACAAAAAAAACAGCATGTTCAGGACTCCCAGTTGGTGAAACAAGGAAAAAACGGCTTCTCCCGATTAAATGCAAGGGACCACTGGTGGAAAACATGAGTGGCAGAAGCAATCCGCTAAAGCAATCTGCAGCAGCCCGGCCAACCTTGAAGGAAGCGTACAATAGCTCGAGTCGTTCCCTTAGCATTAGCAGTCTTGTGTGGGATGCTGCATAATCTACCTGCCAGATTAAGATGACATGGTCATTGTCTAGAAGGGGGAATTGAATTATGGTGTGTGAAAGGGGTTTAAATGTGATTATGCAGGGAGAACTCTTCCAGTATGTGTGAGATGTGCAAAGTCAGAGCCTCGGTGCGCTGACTGCTCCCAACTCCTTCGTGCACACCTTCCCGCTCGTGCGCATTCACAGTGGGAGCTACTTTGCATACCCGCGAACACAAAAATATGCAAATCGTGACGGCTACACATGCAAATGTCCACACAAACACACTTGGCCTACATTCGTACACCAGTCTCCATTGGGGCTCGTTGCAATCCTCCATGCTGCCTTCATTTATGAAGAGATCATGATTTCCTCTTGTTTTATAAGCAGTTCATCTTCTCTCCAAGACTCTGTTTACTGCCCTGAAATGTGTTCACAACATTGGAGTCTGGCCTGGCTCGTGTTCCTCTGATATGATATTGTAACCTAATCTTTAGCACGATTGGCTTAACCACTATGCAGCGCGTTCAGAAGATGTATCTGCACAGTTTAACTACTGCTAATCTCCTTCTGACCGTCCAGTTCTCTTAATGCTCACTCCTAAACTGCATCATCTTTGTTTCATCTTGTTCCTCGGGCGCTGTGCATGTGTGGGAGTTTCTGCACACTCCCTTATTCTGAAGTGTTGTATTTATGGGTTACAGGTGGCTAATGTGGCTAATGACCGTACATGAGTTTGTGTGCGGGAGTGGGTTCTCATCCCCCATGACGATTTTACTCTGGACATTGCTGCGCATGTGCCGAACCTGCATGACAAGACGAGGAGCCGCAGCCGCAGCCTGCCATTTATCTTCATTGATCATCAGGTGATAGGATGCAGAAAGGTTTCATGACAATGCTGATGGGATCGATTAATCATATTTTTCGGGTTGTGGTCTCAACCTTCAGAGCTTGTCTTCTATACCCATATGTACACTGGGATGTTTGTGGTGTAAAAAATGTGATAAATCATTTCAAATCTTTTTCTACACGATGTGCCATATAACGGCAAACAGATTGGTTAGTCTGGAAAGAAGGTGGAATAACTTCTTTACATTATGTCCTCACCCTTAAGCTATGGTAATAATGTGTTCATTTCGATTCAGTTTTACTGCCGTCTTTAGCAGGAGTCAAACAGTCTAAAAGCATTTTGCCTTTACAAAATTTGGCCACTCTATTTTTCAAAAATCTTTGAAATCCTTCACATTTCAAACATTTCATCGTTTGTCCACTGCTGTCTTCAGGTAATCCTACAGATTTTTTCTGTCAGATGTAGTTCTGGTCTGTGACCAGACCATTCAATAACATTAATTTCCTTTTCATTTCTTAGTGGATTTAGACACATGCCTGGAACCAAAGTGGGGGTAAAAATTGAAATCCTTCTTCATTTAGATTTTTTTAGGAAACGCCTTAAAGTTATGGGTCAAAATTGACTAGTTTTGAGGTTGTCCATCATTTCATCCATCCTCACCGAAAGAAATCCATATTCTATCAGAAGAAAAGTAACCCTACGGCATGATGCTGCCTCTACCATGAGGTACATAGATGTAGCAATGATGTTCAATGTCGTAGCCTTACTTCTGCCTTGCTACTTCTGTTTTCTGATGCCTTTGTACAATGAGATCCCTCTGATCCATTGTGACCTCTTTGCAAAGGTTTAAGTTAAATGAGGTGAATGTGGAGAAGTCAAGATAATCCAACAATCAGAGTCATCTGATTCAATATAATTTATGATTGGAGTAAATGTAAGGAGACTTGATACTCAGACTGAATCGGAAGGTATTGAAATGAAGGTATGAAGCTAATATGAAGGTATTAGCTTCATGGTTTGTTCACTAATGCATCCATGTTATTGCACTAACCAAACAGCTGTAGATTTATGTGTAATAATAAAGGTGGTAAAACGCTTAGGAGGATTTACTCTGATTTCCTTTTTTTTTTTTTTAAAAAACCCCACATGGTATTTTAGCTCTTTGGAGAGCAACCCTATACGTGCTTGTGCTTACATATGAGTTGATGCAGGGTGGATTAGAATTAGCAGATGGACTGCACTTGCATTAGTCAACAGGGTGCTAGCACAGATGGAGTCAATCTGTTGTGCAGGGCTGAGACCAGGTTGTTGCTCACTGGGGTAGAGCCAGACCAGGACACACTGTCTGGGCCTCTGCAGCAGCAGGGGGTCTGCAAGGGGCCGCGCTCTGCTGAAGGCTGACGAGAAATAAAGCACAGATGGGAATATCAAAAATCCGGTGTCCAGTTACTGGCTTTTGCGCTACTTTTCGCTACTCCTGTGTCAAATGTTCGGTTGGGGTGAAATGCGGCTGAAATTGGATGATAAACTGCAGCGTTCTCCTCTGCTGATGTGGGGAAAGAGGATATGACTAAAACATAAAAAGCGTTGAAGGAGGCAAAAGTGGAATGAGAAAAGAGAGGGCATACTGAGTGAGCTTACTAATCAAAAATTGCTTTTGAGTGTTTTGGATTCAATTAGCGCTCCTGATGTAGCCGTGTTTTTTCTTTTTCTCTTTGTTCTCTGCCTTCTTGCTTGGTTATCACAGCCCCAAGCTCTCTGCAGGGGGGCTGGCTGCAGGGGTTTCCTTGATAATATGTGTTTGTCAGCCAATCATCAGATTACCTGCTGAAATAGACTGCTCAATTTCTTGTCTTTTTTTTTTCTTAAATGTTTTGTGGATATTTTTCTTTATTTCTCTACTCGTCCTTTGAAAATTGTTACATCAAAGGGAATATTTAGAACCAGTAGCAATTGAACTAAAGTTATTATACTACAATGTTTCTTTTATCTGCTTTTCTTTTCTTTTTTATGGATCCAAATCCCCTCTGTGTTATCCATTCTCTTGTGGCTCTTTGGATTTGTACCAGGAAGTTGTATTTTTATAGTTCTCAGTTAGAAACACAGCAAGGAAGCCTCCTGAAGTTGAAATTCTGACTCAGGAAGTCAGATTTCTCCAAGCAGCCCTGCTATATCAATGCATCACAGGTAAAACATAAAAAATGTTATTAGTTATAACATATAGCAGCCTCTCTGAGCATGTTCTTGTAATGTTTAAACACAAAAATGGAGTAAAATACTTTGTACCACTACTAGTCGTTAGCAACACAATAGTTAGCCAATCTTACAACTTCTCCAATTAGCATCTGGAACATGCTGAATTTAAATGTTATGTCGTTCCCAAATCTGAGCTCTTATGATTTGAGGCAAATCAAACAGAAAAGTCCGGCACATTGCTCTCAGGATGTGTGAACAGGTTGGTCAAACCCTCAACACCTCAAACCACAACAGTCTCTACTGTTTTTCAGTCTTTGAAGCAGGCCACTATTATAACAAGAACTCCTCTGAGAGAAAACATAAGTTAAAAGATGGAGAGTCAAGGAGGCATATTTTTCCTCTTTTTTCTTTTCCTGCCCCCATTACATGTCATCACCCCAAACTAATCATGTCCTGGAAATTGAGCCTGAGAAAGACTGCTGAGCTTGGCTTTAGCTCCGTTTCTCTCCCCCTCCCCCTTTTCTTCAGTCCTCTCTGTTTCATTCTTTCTCCCTCCCTCCCATCGTTTCCCTCTTTATCTCAGTGAGATCTGTAATTCCCTCTTACTCCATCCATATCTGTGCCTGCCTCTAACACTCTTCTCCTCTTTACTTTCTTTTTTTTCATTCCTTTTGCCTCGTCTCGCTTTTCTTGCCTCCTAGAGTTTTTATCTCTTTTTTTTGCTGCTAACCACTGAGCCAGGGAACGGGGCCCTCTGCTTCTCGACACCGAATTGGTTGCTCTCCAACAAAGAAGTGGATTTTTCAATTAAACTGGCTGTCATTAGAAAGACAGCAATGGTACACCTCTCTTGTTCCTTGTTTTTTTCCTGATCCTACCGAAAGTTACTCACCCACTGTGCCTCGCCAGACTGTTCACACTAAGCTTGGGCCAGTTACTGGTATGAAGATTAACCGAAGGTGGTTTCAGAAAACTGATAGTCTTTGTGTTTCTCCCACAGTTTAAAGTTCATCCACCAAGACGCAGGAGGAAATGCTTTAGTTATTTGGAAATATTTGTGTCAAATCTTTGGGTTTTACACATTAACACCAATATGTAAAGCTATTTATAAGACTTTCATACCACTTTATGCCTTATTCACACCATTTGAACCCTTACAAGGTTTATGTTGTAGGCATTTATTTATTTTTTCTGTTTTTATGTGCTATACCAACCCAAAGTAGTAAATAATAAAAATGTGAAAAAAAGATGACCAAAGAAACTGACTTGTGTCCACTGATGTATAACTAAAGCAGGAAGTATCAAATTCTTATGGCCTAGTCAAGGTAGATGGCTAAATATAAGTGGGAATCTGTGCCAAATATTTAAAATTGCTGTTCACAGATGCTTCACATCCGATCTGACCAAAGTCCAGCTGTTTTGCAGAGTGAGAAAACTATGTCACTTTCTGAATGTGAGAAACTTCTAAAGACCTTTGATTGTAAAAGTTTCAGAAAAGGTGCAAAATATCGACCAAAAAGGGTGGGGAAGCGGGGGGGGATTTATAAACATAAAAGCGTACCACTCTTCTCAGATTTTATTTCTATAACAATGTGTTAAAAAAAAATCCAATAAACTGTGTTGAGCTTTGAGGTGTTAACCAGATGCAAAGCTCTGTTCTCAGAGAGCAAAGCGCCAGCAAACCTTCTTATATCGACTTTCACAGTCACATGGTGAGAGTCTGCAGCGCTAAGATGCTTACTGAACTGGGGGAAACCCTCTCTGGTAATTACATTGGTTTAATAGTACCAAGAATGCTATCTCCTCATGACAGGTGGTCACAAGATGTGGTGGGATAAATCACTGCATGAATTACTTAAGGTGGTGGGATGGCCTTTCGGCTAAATCAGGAAGCACAGCCCCTTTTTTTTTTAAGGGCAGGAGTGATAAGCAACTGAAATGTGGCAGGATGGAGTAGAAACGATTTAACCATGATACAGCAGGAGCGAGGCTGCGAGGGGAGGAGTCCTCCGATCATTGTGTTTGGTTGTTATCTTTCAGGGAAAGAACACAAATAAGTCACGTCTGTGCGGATGACTTTAAACATATGGGCCCTGGGGACAGACATCACAGAGATTGCATATCTGGACTATCCCCCAGGGGGGAGAGAAAAAATACGCTTTTACCCTATAACACGGTCGTTTCATACATATTTGATCCTCTCTTGGTTGTGATTACCACCATCTCTCTGCACTTTCAGCCCGTGTTGCAATGGAAGTGCCTGTTGTGGTTGTGTGCGTTTATATGCGTGGTTTGTTGTAAGAAAGGGGCCGGCTTTATTAGATTTGGAAGAGGCAGCACAATTTGTCTGACATGTTGAGGCAGAAGATTATGGAAGTGAGGGGGGGCAAAATGTATTCACTATTACATCCTCCTCTCACAGCTGTAGCAATTGATTTTTTTTTTTCTATAAGTACACAGCGAAGCCGGCGGAGCAATGGTCGCCGAGAACGGGAGGTGTGGAGAAGTGCCATTATCAGGCCGGAGAGCCGAGTGCACGAATGTAAAAACTGCGAATGAAAAGAGGATAAACAGCAATAATCTGTTTTTATGGATGGAAGTGTGTCTAAAGTCATTTGGGGGGAGAAGCCGGTGCGTATGAGTTTCTGCGCTGCTCGGGCTCATTGTCCTTCACCACATTGCTCGGCCTAAGCCTGGCCTCTGGGTCAGATTACTCGCAAAATGCCTCCTAGCATTCCCAGGATTCCCTCAGTCTGGGCTTATCGTTCTCGCACACATTCAGCAGCAATAGCGGTGAGCACGGCCAATGTCTTAGCGCTGGAGAGTCCGTGTAATGCCCGCCAGTTGACAGCATGGAGGGAAACCGCGCTAATGCTGTATGGATCGGCGATCTTAAAAACCTCCACAGCACTGCAGTAAACATCCTGAGCAAAATGGATTGAAAATATTTAATTATTCCTCTCCTTGATGAGCAGGGCGCACGTCCTCCTCGTTGGCCATTGATGAGGGTGAACTTTAAATGAAAGCGCCGGTCAATGTCAGCTCGTTAATGTCGTCCGCTGGCAATAAATGGTTTTTTAATGGTTAGTCAATTTTCCCACTTTTGCGTGCAGTCTTCGTATGAAATGATTAGCGACGCGTGGCTGTGTTAGGAGATGAAACATCAATCAAACCTGAGGCAAAGATGGGTCGGTGCCACATGTGTCTGACAGGTTGGTAGGTGGCGATGATGGTGAGAGGAAGGCGTCAGCCAATAGGAAGAAGCTGAACTTTCTGAAAAGTAAAGTCTTTCTTTGTAAGCACAAAAGTTGCTAGCTTTTTAAGGTGTAATGTAGATGCATGTACGTCATGTAAAATGAGGTATTAGAATCTAGCAACAGACTCAGTCAGTGAATGAGATGTGTGCAAATTTGCATTGTTTTTTTTCTAAATGGTTATAAATATTACAAATATCTCCCTGGCATTAAAATAACTAAGCCTTGAGTAGCTGGCAGAGTCCATTTGAAAAGATGAAGGCCCTTATAGTCCCCCTGTGGCACTGGGCCTGCTGAAATTCTTAATCTTTGTGAAATATTCTGAACTCACTCATCTCTGTTCCTTTTATCTAAAAGTTGACAGGGTTTCTTTTAGGCCACGTTATCCTCCCTCAGGTTTTATGCTATCACAGTACAGGGCCACGTAAACACGTGTGCCACAAAGCATGTGTCAGGCCTTTAACGGTTGATGTAATGCCTGTGTTGTGGTCCCTCCCGCCTCCTCTTCCTGCATGGGCAAAGTCCCTCAGATGTCAACCTGTGGCTCTCTGTGAACCGTGAAGCCTATCATGTGAGTGTAGGAACAGAAGAAAACTCCTCTCTCAGCTCCCTTTGATCTGCCTGGAAAACTCAAACCAACTCCTGTCATACTATGCCAGTGTGTGTGTGACTTTCACACAGTGTACCTACCTTGATGGGGAATTGAAACTGACGTGGTGAAGGAACGTGACCCTCCCGGGCTTCAGAACAAAGCACCCGTGTTAGTAAACACATGCATAAACTGCATTCTTTGGAGAAGAGAGTTACAGAATCCCACACATTCGCAGCCTGTGAGCGAGGGCAAATATTTTCAGCATCCCACAAGCTTTACAAGGCTTTGGAGAAACATTCCCGAAATACCATCTTTCCAATCCATCCATGGCAACAAGTCGCTCCCTGCTTCCTGTTTTTAGGCCTTGCGAAACTCTTCCTACTGTGTCTGAGTTTTAATAAATATACTATATATTTATATATGCCCAAAGTTTTCTTTTCCCTAATGTTATTTTTTTGTTACTTATATGAATAATTTGATTGATGATTTTGGTGATTTTTAAATATTAAATAATTGATCATTTATTCAGCTACTCAGCATCTCAGTGGACATTTTACCATGTACTTTTTTACTCAAGTAATTTTTTGGATGGCTACGTTTTGCTTTTACTTGATTAGAAATATGTTGAAGTATCACTACTATTACTTGAAAACAATTTTTTGCTAATAACTGGAAATAAAATAAGATGTTGGGGGGGAAAAATTTATTAATTAATTAAACACAAAAACATCTACAAGTAAAATGAAAAACAACATATATTTTTAAAAACAGTTAAATTTAAATTATGTGCTTAAAAATGTAATTTGTTGGAAGTAAGCTGAAAAAAATTTATGTCAAATAAATACAACATGAGGTAAAGTTCTCCTTTTTTTTAAATTAATCGGTGCATTTGAAGTGTATAGACTTATTATTGGGCCATTTATATATTTCTTTTATTTTTAATTATGTCAGTTTTGGGCCTCCATACCTTACATACATTTTGTATAATGGGTTTAATGGTGTTAAATTCACCTGTATTGTTAAGTTGCAAATGTTAACGATATTGTTGTTTGACAACAATATCGGTCTCGACGAATATGATTTGCCTCAACTTTACAGAATTCACTGTGTAAAGGTCATAGGTCAGGCCATGGGTGGACAGTTCAGTGTCACACTTTGTATGCCTCCATAGGAATAGCATTACCTTAATGCATACTCAATTACAACCCTTCCCTCCTCTGAGCCCTCAGCTTAACCTTATCTGAGATAGCCATGAACCATAACTGATATAATCATAGCAGCCCCTGTGTGGATGTGTTACCAGCACATTATCAGACATAGTAAATCAGTTTATGGATTAATCAAATTTAGCCTCCTCGTCCTTAAATGGTGCTCCCCATCCTCCCTCCGCCCGATGCGCCTTGGTGTTCCTCCTGCAGAGGAATCAGCCCTGCCTATTTCCCAAGCACTCAGGTGTGGGGACGCGTCTGCTCTCAGTTAATAAGAAAGTAATGGCTTCATATCTGCTCCCATGCTAATTGAATTAAATCAGTTTCACGCTGTTATTATTAGGAACATAGAGCCCCGGTGTCCGAATAGAGCCTCCGCTTTTGCTCTTAGAGTGAAACGTCGGATTGTGGGAGAAATGTTTGTCTATCTGCGCTTGACGCTGGAAATGCTCATCTTGGATGATCAAAAGTTCCCTGGGAGAGACTTTTATTGTTAAATATTGAGGAATCTGAAACTGATTTATTTATCTTTTCTGCTCTATTAATGCGGAAAACGTGAACTGGAGGCTTTGCTTTCAAATGTTGAGGTAATTACAGATTTTTCTTTAATAGGGACATGAATTTTTCACACAGATGTAATTAGAAGCCAGAATTAAAACCAGCCATCGCCTCTCATCTTTTTGTGTTTTAATGATAAAGCAGCGATAGACATGAAGAACAATGGAGGCAGACAGCAATACCGCACAACCGGGCGCCTAATTAGGTATTTCTGTAGCCAGCAGCCGTGGATAATGAAGGAAGCGGTGGTTGGTGGGACTGACAGTGTTTTCGCTGTTTTTCTCCCTTTGAGACGGCAATCCTCTTGGTCTAAATACCACTGAGATAAATTAGACCAAGTAAATGACGGTAATTGCCTTTTTCAGATTACATTTCTAACCTGTGCACCTTCTTTCCTCCTACTCTCAGGAAACGTCAGTTCTCCTCGCCGCAGCTGCAGTCAGCTGACAAGTCGTGTTACTCAAATGCACTTTTACTTTATTGAACTTAAGCTATCTCTCTATTTTGCCATTGAATGGTTGTCATTTCACCAACTCCCCTTGATAGAAGCAGTCATCATTGTCTGTCAGAGCACAAGTGCAAAGTGGCCCAAATGTGACACCTTTGGTGCTGTGCGCTCCTCTGCACGTTTCTGCTCCACGTGTAACAGTCTAATATTTTACGTCTTCAAGATACTGGCTGGCATTTTGTCACTTTTAAACTACAAATTTCGATTTGTCTCATAGGAACATAATAATAATAATAAAAAAATTTTCCCCTCTCATACTAATTAATAAAATTCCAGCTGCCTTTAAAAGTCACCTGCTTTTGATTATTATTCATACATCTGGCATTTGTACATTAATAATAGTTTTTTCTGTTCTTGTTAGAAAACAAGATTTCCATCTCTGAAAAGACAGCAATGAAAACGTATTGCATATAAAAATACATATATTTTTACTTAATGGTGTCGAAAACCTCTTAAACTCTCATCAATCAAATGCTTATATATTTTCTGACCAAAATGTTGGCATGTGTGCACAGTTCCACTGTTGTTTTGGTGATATTCTTCATGTCTTTGAGGCTGGAAAGCCTCTTTGCCATCACCTTAATTTTAACTCTTTGCACAGCTTCTCCATCAGTTTAAGTCGTTACTCTGACTGGGCCGCCATTACCTGTCGGTCAAACTTAAACATTACTTTAACCTAAATCGGCCAACAGTTTGAATGCTTTTTGTTCTAACTGTAAATGATTTACTGTGACACTCATACACTCTATTTGAAATATATGTAAGAGCTTCTAGCATATAAGGTGGCAAAATAAACACCGTTTAGCCTGTGGCTGTAACTAAACAAAATATAAAGACGTGTAAGATGAAGAAGTACGGCAAGGCGCTATCTGTGTATGGTGTTGCATCTGTAACACCCACACTGTCGTGATGATATTTCCTTCTTTTTGAGGTAAACAAAGCTACAAAGGCGCTCACGAAGACAAAGCAAAGTGATGGATACAGTAAAAAACAGAGATGTAATGCCGGATGAAAATATAAGCAAAATGTGAGAGCAGGGAGGAACTGAGAGAGCCGATGAGAGAGAGAATAACAGCTTGACAGGTGGAATAAAAAAAGCCGCAGAGGGCGTCTGGAGCTGTAGGTTAGGAGTGTGTGCAGTGTGGTGCAGCACTGCGTTTGGGTCATACATCATACTAATACAGCAGGAGGACATAGCCTAGCGCAGCGCTATGCAGAGCATGGGGAGAATAATGTGCTGCGCTTGCAGCCGCTCAATCTGATTGAAATACACAGCACAAGACGATACATTTACTCACCCCCCACATGGACACTTTATAAATCTACTCTTGGTCCGTATATTCTGCTAGATAATCCCTGAAAATAGAAATAGAAGACAGACATGGGTTCTCCATCACGGTGAGGCCAGCGTCTCTCACCAGCGTGTGGCGGATAGTTTTGTGTTGAGGTGCAGAGCCGCTCTGTCGAACCAAGATGCATTTCAGGTAGGTGTGCAATTAAAAGACGATTAGGCCATTATAGAAACTGAATTTGGCTTGTTATGACACATTAATAAGGCAGGTGTATTAATTCATAAAGCAAAAGAAGGACAGATTAATAACCCAAGAGAGTTTCCTTATTTTCCTCCACTTGTTGTAAATGCCAAGCAAATTTTTTTCGACTTTATTTCCTATTTGAAGCTTGACGTATGGATACAAGGGCTAAAAATTAAGGGTGTGAAGCCTTAAAAGCTACTGAAAAGGAACTAAATGTAATTATTGTACGTGGCAGTGATCTTCAATGCTCTTGCTCTCTGCATGAAATAATCCTGAATTATTTAGGCTATTATAACGGGGGCCTGGCTCTGTGCTCCTCTCTCTGTGCGTGCTTTTGATCACTGAAGCAAGATTCAAAGCAATCCTGAGGAGAGCCCAGAGTCTCTCCTTCAAGCATCTGACATTTACATTATCCGCCGTGGTCTTTCCTCAGCCTTTATAATTAGCACCATTGCTGCACTGCTGCAAAGCAGGTAGGAAAATACACCGCTGCAAAGATGGTGCAACAGGAGCTATGTGCTATCAGGTATGCTGTCACTCTTGGCGCCTATGCAAGGCAGGTGAAACATAATGACATGCAGCTGATAAGCGTTGTTGTTGTGACATTCATGCATTGAGTGTGAGATCGCAATCCCATCTGGGGTGTATCTAATTGGCCGGTGGTGGAGGTCTTGAAGCATGCCAAGTGCTTACATTATCATTAGCATAGAACCGGGACGTTTTAGAGTCCTCACCTCTCACCTTCTTCTGGGACCTGGTGTGTGGGCTGAGCAAAGTGTGAGCCCTCTGTTGCTGTGCCAAGTGGACTTTACAAGGTGATTAATTAAGAGGCTTAGTTCGGGGTTTTTGAACTGAAGTTCTGGTAAGTGACTATAAACAATTAATTGTTTACTTGAAGTAGGTAACTTGATTTTACGAGTTCCAAACTAGAAAAACAACAAGAACTCTCAGTGAAGCCAGGATCCCAGCCATGGAGACCCCAGGTTTGGTATCCGATACGGTTGCCTGGATGCAGTCAGAGTTTCCAGTTTTCTTAACATCTGGCACTTCCTGGTTTAACTAGTACCACATGAAATGCTGTTAAACATAGTGAAGATGTTCCTTTTTTGTATGCAATGGGGAAAATGTATGTATGGCTGTATGGTTATCAGCATGTATGGCTCATAGTAGATGGTAATCAAATAGAAAATCTTCTTTTCCAACTTGCAACTGGAACATTCACAAGATGGGTGAGGCGTTATTCCAAGCTCTGTCTTCAAAGACAAATCAGACAGAATAAAATAGTATAGAATAGTTCATAACAATTGGTTAATGTTGTAGGTCATTCTTTTAAATTTATTTGGAAATTTATTGGAGTTGATAAAAATCTTTTGCATGGAAAATTGCACCCCTGGAACAAAGATATTAAATGAACGAACATGCGCTAAATTAGGATTATGTCCCACAATCAGTGTTTAAGGTGAGGTAGACAGAATGTATCTGATATAAATTCAGTCAGTAGAAACTTAAGAATTGATTTGGTCTGGGGGGGAAAAAATAGTTGCAAACATTGAAAGTTAAAATCTGGTTTGACAAGAGACTTTGATTAGGTTTGGATTCAGACAAAATGATGGTCCAGTAAGAATTATGGGCTGCATGTGAGATATCAACTGCTTATGGTCTTTTAACACAACCCATTCATAAATCTAGAGGAAACCTTTAACGTTGGAAACCAACCAGATGATCCCAAACTCATTAAGAGGGGGGATGCTTTGAAGGACTCTGAGCTTTTTGTGGAAGACCAAGAGGTCACTGTTGAGAGAGAATCCCCTCCACAAATAGGAATCCAGTCACCAGGGAGTTCACTGTGGTTGTTGTCTTTAAAGGGAGTTGAAAGGTTTGAGGTTGAGGAAGGGGTTAATAGGCTGAGGTATAGATGTGGAACCTAGTGTTTACCTGGAAACTATTTTCATTCACATCTCGGTCTGGTTTTCGACTGCTTGGTTAAGTTCAAGGGGCTAGTGTGAACAAACTTTCACAGAGGTTGAAACTGGGTTTCAGGAGATATGAGAGGGTCCCTGGGGCAGTGAACTGCTCCTTCAGAACATTGAAGTGTTTGACAGGGCAGCCGTAATTGCTCCCTGGAGACCAAAAAGAGTCAGTGTCGTCAAATTGAGCATATTTGAAACGGATTCTCTCCTATAATAGGGAGTGAGATGCTGAATGGGAGAAGAGAGAGACGGGAAAATATACGTATTCATTTGTATTAACAAACAAATATGTGGAGAAATTGGCTCAGATGTCTTTGTGGGTCATCTGGGGTATAAGACTCCATTTACTGCTTCAGCTGTTTCCTATTTGAATTCTCATTTATATCAGTGGTTGTGCATTGAAAAACATGAGCATGAGGGCAGGCTTGGGGCCCCCTGGGGCTGGGCCCTGGTGCTCCGTTTGCAGCATGTGGTGTGATGTTCAAAGGATCCTCCGGTTATGAGTGCCGTTGAAAGCCAAGTGTTTAGGCTGATTCCAGGGATGGCTGTGTGCTAGGTCACGAGAGCAGCTTGGGGCGTCAGCAAACAGGAGAATATGGGACTCCACTGTTTTTGAGGATAACTCTCCATCAGTGGCTGTATTCAGTTGTTCTTCAAGAAGATTATGGTTATATTGTAGCACTTGCAATGATTCTTTCTGTGTGTGGTTTTGCCTGGAGGCAGTGATGGATGCACCTCAGTAATAGACAAGTGTGTTGCAAAGCACTTACTCCTGTTTGTTTGGTTTCACTGAATGTTGCTTTATGACTGACAGGCAGAAGCAGCTGCAGAAACTGGGTTCCAGCATCTGCTGTTGTAAAATTAAGCCTGTGTGTGTGTGTGTGTGTGTGCGTGTATTGGTGTGTGTGTTTTTGTTGAAGGGTTATGGTGTCCAGGTCAGAGAGGTCAACACTTGTGCACAGGATGTGTCTCTGACGCATGCATTTTTCTACTCTTACATATTTCATTAAGCACAATATAGCAGCTTTACAACCATTGCAATTAGTCAACCAACTCTTCCTGTGTGCTAGATATATTTTGCATTAAAATGACCAGACCTTCATGGCTGACTGCATGCAAAAAAGGATCCCTTTCTATAAACAAAGCCGGTGTCCTCATGGGAGGAACCCAGCTGTTGACCCATGATGAACTCCTGACCAGAACTGCCACATCCTCCTGACTTGGTTCAGTGACACCCCGGATTGGGACGGACAGACAACAAATGTCAGAGACAAACCGACGGTATGACCCAGACAGGTTGGAATGCAAAGCGGGGGATCCACGGAGCTTATGCTGCCTGTCAGAGAAGTCTGGTCAGAGAGATACGTGCTGGTTTTCTTTTTATGTTTCAGGCTGCGCTGCCACTGGAACGGATTTGATGTCACAAGCAAATAATTAGCTTTTTGTGTAGAATGTAAATAAAAAAATATATGTTTTTTTTATTGATTTTAGTTTGGCTCAGAGAGAGTGCAAAGTGATAGACTGCCGGTGCTAATCTTATTCTGTGTGTCGTTCTGAGCCGGCTCCTTCTGAACTATCTTTGTGGCTTATCCTTTCATTCTCCCTCATACTTTAAAATAAACACACATAATTCAGAAACGGAAGCAAATTAAAAATCCAAGGTTTTCTGAATTTTTTTGTCAATAAGCAACTGTTCAGTCACTAAAACAGGCGGAGCATCAAGGCCATTTGATGTTTCCCTATAAATCAACTTTTAATGGATTTTGTTTTTCCTCTGCAAATCATTTCCAATTTAACTTATTACAAATGGATAAATCAGGTCATCTTTGGCCATGTATTCTCAAAACATTTTCTTTACTGTCTAGAGCTCCATTGCACAACTAGCACTACTTGCTATGACAAATAGCAAAAAAGAGATTTTTGCTAGAACTAAAACCTTCCTTCCTCAGTTTGTCTTGCATTTCATCTGCTTAAGCTTAACTTTCACTTGTGTGGTGAACACTCCTCTTTCTGAATAACACTGCATCTTTTCCAGGAAATGTGGATCTGTACCTTCACATTGACCAGATCCAGATCCTGCATGTTTTATGACTAACAAAGGTTAAAAGCTGAAAGGATAAAACAGAGCAGCTTTGCTGTTTAGCCTTTCTACTATTTTTTAAGTCTTACTCTCTAACAGGCTTCATGAAGTATAAATCTGTGTCGACATGTCATAGAAAATACACACTGTTTCCTTTAAACAAACCTCTTATGTCCTCTGACCTAATTTCCAACACCTTACTGATACTGAAATCTTTATTTTTGTCCCTCAGCAACAACTCCCCCTCTGAAGAGTGTTGTTCCCAGTGTATCCCACTAATAGTTAGAATGGTACAATCACGAAAATAAATCTCTTGATTCTGTACACACTTTAAAAACAGCTTTTTTTAAAATGATGCAATAAAGTATTGTGTATATTCTCGCTAACACCCAGAAAAGTTGGCTAACTGTCCAATGATTATTCTGACTACCATTTCATTTGGTGTTTTTGTGTATTACTGGTGTTGTAAGGCCTTACAGTTCCTGTTCACTCCCCACCTGGTTACCTTTGTTCCTGTTCCAGGTAGCAGTGCTTCAAGAGTTGTCTCTGTAAGCCTTCACCCTCCCAGGAACTCTAGACAGCTTTGGGGGCATTCATCTCCCTTTCCCCTTCACGTACCTCTTTTGTTTGTCCTGGTTTCCATAGATGAGCCACCCCCCCTTCCCTCTTCTCATGTGAAGCTAAGTGCCACCGCTTCTTTCGACCTGCCAGCTCCAAATTGGCAGCCTGACCTTCTTTTTCTTCCTCGGAGCGTCTGCACAAAGCCATACCTCTACCAGGGGGGAAAACGCAATTAAGAAGTGACATAAACACTGAGCACTCGTTGTAGCTGTTCTCAGGAAGAAGGAGAGAGTAAGGCAGCTGCCACTGTGACATGTTTGCATAGAAAGTGCTCTATTAATTGGACTTCATGCATTGCAAAGAGACACCAGGATGAGCTGCACTGATAGAGACTGGATATGAGTTGATGTCACTGGATGAGCCAAGTGACAGAAAAGAGGTGTCATACGTTATGGCTACTCTCTGGCCTTATTTTTTGATTTGCTGTTGTCAGTTTGTGTTCCTGTTGTGTTGTTGAACAACAGGTGCAAACAAGCAATGTGAAGTTTAATTCTGCATTCAAAATGTCTTAGAACCAGAACTTTATGTCTGGGAATAATGATGTAGTCAAGTTGTTGAATGCGTTCTTGTTAAAAGTTGGAAACCGAGTGGGTAATTTAATGTGCTCCTAACTGCTAGGGCTCATGGCTTTGTGCTACGAGATCTCATGGTGACAAAACCCATCACAAATTAAAGTTTGACTCGTAAAGTTCTATCCAGCTGACGTCAACGTTCAACTTTGTTTGGTGAGTTGAGGGTAAAGTATCATTATGATCCTCAGCCAGAGAGACATGAGTTTAAACTTGACACTCCGAATCTGTGTTTGGGACTCCGACTATGAAGTAAGGAAGGACATACTTTGTGTTGACCAAAGTTTTGTTGATCAAACCAAAGCAAAACTTGAAGTGAAGCATATGGGTGCTCAATGGAAAACAGGAGCAGTGACAGACAAGATACATTTTCTTGGTGCTGTTAGGCTACTCTGACTGGCTCACTGTTAGCCACCAGTTATGCTAAAGGTGGCATACAAGATATTTGCAATAAAATAAAAAAAAATGTTTACCAAAAAAGATTTGAAAGTACAATGTTCGTCTCTGGTTTGATGTAAAACAATGAGCAACTACTGGATCCAAGTTTCAGTGTGTCTTAAGTCCTGCAGTCATATTGAATCAGAGCTCGAGTTTAGCTGTGGATTTCTAACTTCCCAATATAGTTTCTCTATATGTATAATGTAGAACCACAACATAGTTTCTCAACATTACATCAGTACAGTATTTATGTCATTTATATACAATATTCAGCTTTTGTCTCTTCAAAGGGCAAAGTTTCAATTGAAACTGACTGTCTTCCAAACTATGGCATCATCTGACTAGCAAACACTAAAAACTAGCTCTAACTTGTTTTCTTCACAAGACGCTTTTGTTAATTTTGTGTGTGTGATATGGAAAACATTGCTCACTTTTGAAAACTGCTTTGTCATATGATGTCATATTTTCCTGTCAGTATGTTATTGTTTTGTTTTCTGACATATTGTCGTCTCTGGTGTTTCTGTATTTTTTTCTCTGAGCCACCAATTGGCTGAAACCTATGATTAAAGGCATTTGGAACAATACAAAATCCTTTCACACCACAACAAAAGTGGTGTAGTTTATGTAAGTCAGAGTAGCCTGCTGGGTAAGTGGAAGTAGCATGTGTCTGCCGCTTGTTTTCATTATCCCTCATACAATTCATTAGACAATATTTATGGTTTATCAGACCTCAACAGGTGGTAAATACCTGTAGATATATAAATTATGTTCTCAGGGGTATGGTCTCCTTTTTTTCTATTTGAACTGTCCATGCCTTGCAGCTTTTATTTTTGCTATGGCGAGCCCATTAAACCAACTACAGAGGGAAGAATGTTGTTTAATTGTCAGCTGAGGCGTGTGACATTTGGAGCAGCACATCAGATTTGGTCCAAAGTCTAAAAGGTGTTGTGAGAGACTCAGTAATTACTCTGGTTTCTCCCGGCAACCGGTTTAATAAGACGGCA
Source organism: Phalloptychus januarius (assembly GCA_902982915.1). Taxonomy (NCBI): domain Eukaryota; kingdom Metazoa; phylum Chordata; class Actinopteri; order Cyprinodontiformes; family Poeciliidae; genus Phalloptychus; species Phalloptychus januarius. Next base: position 18,155,436 of record CADWAE010000482.1, on the reverse strand, counting down.
TGGTGATTGAGGCGCATCACATAATTGGGCAGAAAAACGTCCAAGTATCAAAGCATGTGTAGGGGAAAAAAAAAAAAAAGCACAAAGGTTCACACCAGTTACACAGTTATGATGTCACATCTTTTTTTGTGTTGTTTGCATTAGAATGGCTATTGCTTTTTAACATTGCTTCAGGGTGGGCTTTAAATCTGGTGTTGAAGTCCAGCGATTAAAACCATGTCCAACATGTCTTACAGATAAGCTCAAATATATTCATACCTCTGGCTGTCTTAATTAGAATCTGATGGAGGATCTGGAGAGAGAACTGGAGAGTAGGGTGAGGGCACAGAGGCTTTTCAACCTCAAAGAGTAGGAGCTCATCTTCACATAGATGTACACACAGAGTATTAGTGGAAAAATGCAAAAGGCTACTCAAGAAGAGTTTGATTGCTGTAAAGCTAACACATTTTGTTCCAGTAATAATTTAGCCATATGTAAAATGTATAATTTGCAAGTTCTTTATTTCTGTGTTTTATAAAACCATTTTAAAAAAAACAACTAACCACTTCTTTTGATTTTCTATCAGAAACAAAGTTCTTAGTTGAATAGAACTAATTTTATATCCACATCTGCCAGAAGCATAAATAAGCTAAGATTAAACTGAACTTGTAATATTAGGGTTTATAGCCAATGTGGAAAAGTCTGGAGTATGGAAAATAAATTTGTGTCCAGGTTTTATTCCCTAATACAACTTTAAAAAGTTATGTCTGGCCATCCATCTGCTTGCTCATCCATTCCTTTCACTATTCATATGTGTGTCCATCCATTTTTCTTCCTGTGCTGTTAGTTTTTTCCCCAGTTTTAAAATGTATAGCTTCACTTGTTTAGAAACTTGCATAAATAAATTCCCAGCAAGGACCAAGAACTCTGCATAAATCTGGAATCTCAAGTTCAAATACATGTAGGAATCCCGAACAAACAACCTTAAAGCAGGTACTGTGAGTCACACAGTTTGGTGTCGCAATTTTAGCTCCGTTTCTAAAAATAAGTCATTTTTAGTCCATGAGATTGGGTAAGAGTCATTATCAGGAGTGATCTATGTGTTTGCTTAGCCTTGTAAACAGCCAGCTGCTCCATCCTGTCTGTGCTTACCATGTTTGTACAGTAGATGAGTGGGTTCCCTGGCCCTCTTCTCGAGGTTGTTTAGCTTTCAGACCCCTGACAGAGGGGGGAAAATACACTTGGGGCAACATGAAGCACGACAGGTTGAATGAAATTCTCTCTGAACACTCCAAAGCTCTCTTCATCTCTGCAAGCTCTGGGGAAAAAAAAGCAGCTGAAAGAGGGTTAAAACAGGATGCTTAATCTAGTAGCATTGAAAGCAGGAGCAGTGGACTTTTTTTTTTTTTTCCTTTTTACCCAAGAGAAAAAACACTTTAAAAGAAGCCTAACGTGATAGGTCAACATAATGAGCCATCGCTGGCTGATATTAGGAAGTTTATTCATAGAGGAGCACCAGGAGATGAGTAAGAGCAGGATGTTATCTTAATGCCACAATTTGATAAATGATTCAAGGGAATGGGTGTTAGAAAACAGTTTAGAAAATATGTGCTGTGGCAACATATTTTTTCTTTTTTTTTGCGCAAGGATACAGTGGAGAAACATATTTCACAGAAAAGTGAAGTGCCATCTAGTTATGGGCTGAATGAAGCCAACCAGTGAGTATCATGCTCTTAAATGAACATTTTTGTTAAATAAAATTAACACAAAGCCATCTGATGGTAAATTGTAAAATGATGTCCTGAATATTAGTTGGAAGTCCGGAGTGTGCACTGGAGCGTAAGTTATGATCCGGGTTTCCTCACAGGGGGCTTCTGGCTCTAAGTGATGATGGTAGCAGTCGCTACATCAACTGGGGTCATGGCTTCAGGGCTAGCCTGCTAATTCCCCCACCTCAGCCATATGGAAGAACGAAGTAGGGTGCTGGGGATCCTGGGCTTTCTCTCTCCTTTTTGATCTATCATGCCACGCCCATTTCAAATAACACCACCACTGCTGCTTAGGCTGTTTAGGCTAATTGTTATTGTGAGGAAATGCTGAGTTTGTGTCATTACTGACCAAATGGTGTCCTCCAGGTTTCGCACGGCAAGGCTGCGCTTGTAGATCAGCGGGCGCGGACGATGTGCTAATTTGAAATTGCAGGTTTCCTGATGTTCATTTGCAAACGAGTGTTGCACTCCCGCTCCATGCTTGGGGTGATCATTAGCACAAGAGAGGAGGGATTTAGTATTCAGCTCAGCCGTGGCACTGACACTGAAGGGTCCCTGGTTTCTGTTTCTATTAGAGCCCAAGCCCGCGGCTGCACAGCCAACACTTCAGTGAGAGCTTTCTCTGCGCATGGCCATTCAGCGCTGCAGCTGCTGCCCTTCTGACTCAACCCCTCTCCCTCTCTCTTATGGATAGAAATATGACTCTAAAGAACACCGCCTGTTTCTCCCGCCCCACCCCTTCATCTTTTCTCCTCAGCTACCCTCACGTTTTCACATCTAATTTTCCCGTCGCCCGGTGACACCCATTCCCTCAAGACCCCTGAGATGAAGCGAGATCTCTGGCCCCACTCTGTGGTCCTGAGTGTTGTGTATTTGCCGTGTTATTGATCAGAGTTGTGTCTTTGTGGCTCTGGGCTCCTGCTGCTGTTATCACTGCAGTGTGGAGGGTGGGGAGGTGGGGCCGCGGTTCATAGCACCGACAGCTTCAGGGCAGTTCATGTTACCTATAGGGACTTACAAGACCTTAACTTTGTCATCTTTTGTGTTGCTGCTGTTTTTTGCGACATGTTTCAGTGATGTACACAGCTAAAAGAAGATAAATAATGTTCAGGTTGTTTTGACAGCTGTCCAGCAGGTAAAATGTAACAAATCTTATCTGTCGCTGTAATCACACATAGCAGGATGATGTCTGCAGGTATAAAAACAGCCAGATTTGTCTGTAGATTCAATATTTTTAAGCTAACGTCTGATACACAGCATGTTTTAATATTTTTTGACTGATGCTCTAGTATATGGACGCTATATGTCTCAATTCAAATGCTTCCAGAAGCTTCTCAAATAGTTTGGTCCATTTTTCCTGACAGAACCAATATATCCGGGTTATGTTTATAGGTCACTTTGCTCGCAAATACCTGATCTTCTCTGCTTAATAACTTTCAGTGGGACTGAGATTGAAGGTTTGTGATGGACACACCCAAACATGAGCATTGTCCTTAAGTTGCTTTGTAACTAACTTGGTGGTGTCACTAAAGCCACTGTTCATTTTGAAGAACCATTTGCCCTCCAGGTTGAATCTTGAGATGTTGATTAAGTAGAAAAAATAAGATAATCATCTCTCTCTGAAGCTACCATTTAGCATGTAGAAATAACTTTAGTGATCCTAACTGATATAAAACAGGAATAGTTTGCAGATTTTGACATGCAGTGTAAAAACTGCACATAGATATAAAATTGTAATTTTCCTTTTAAAGCCAAAGCCAGATAACATGATGATAAGGACCCATCTGTATTTTCTCCTGACTTCACCTCCCTAAGCCACGATTCCCCTTTCCGTACTCAGTAAGCATATAGGGTTCTTATGATGGAGTGCATTACTGGTTCTCATGAGTGCATGCATAAGGATGAATGGTCGCCATGTTAATGTTCATGTCTTTCCTCCCTCCTTCCTCCTTTTCCTTAAGTTTTCTCCTCCATCCTGCCCCATTCTTCATCCGTGACTCCTCCTGACCTGTGTCCAGAAATGTATGCCGGGACATGCGTATGCACACACGCTCCTGCTGACTCACTCGGTGGAATTGTTGTAGCACTCAAGGCAGCAGTCCTCTGTGGCCGCAGTGATTAATTACTTTTAACAAAGCAAACAGAGTCTTGCTTGTCCGGATCAATCTTTTCCCTGTCGTGGTGCAAACTGCTGTCACTAGTAATTGCCCAAACTCAGTGTTGTATGAAAAGGAGGGCAACTTTCCCTCCCCTCCGCCCTCCTCATGGTCCGAAGCAAACTATGGTCTCAGTTAGCTCCGTTTTTCCCCTTCTGTCTTTTTTCCCACTGTTACCCCTCCATAAACCCCTTCCTCTTCTCCGTCTTTGGAACTATGCCTCTGAAAAAAGAAAAAAAAAGAGAAAAAGCAGTAAGGCGGGTAGTCATGTCATCTCATTTTAACCTAACCATTTATAGTAGCTGCCGAAAGCTTTTAGAACAGCACATAAAATGAAACATCCTGCCTCTCCCCATCCATGCATACTAATTGGCATTGCTCCGCCAAGTTGATCAAACACCATTAATCTATTTGCAGTTTATATTTGTTTCCAAATGGGAAAATTAATACATTCCGCTGCTACAGCCAGCTGGGTGCGGCGAGCCCCATTGATTGTTGGCATCCACAGTATGACTCATAGCTTCGAGCAAGTGTTTTTATTTTGGCTTACTGTGTCTGTGTGTGTGTGTGTGTGTGTGTGTGTGGTGGGAGATTACTCTTGCGTTTAGAGCATTTGCCAGAGGAGTTTTAGATGTGCGCTTTCATCACATATAAACTGTCTACAGGTAGGTAAGGCGTCCTGCTCCGTTGGTCTTATCTCTGGACACGCCATTGAGTATCCATGGAGACAGACATCAAAGCCAGGGAAAAAATGTTGTGATCGTTATAAGCAGGTGGGCACAATTAATGATGCACAGTGATGGCCGATGTACGCAGAGAGAACTTGCGGTTTTAATGAGCAAACACGACTGTGCAGATGTGTTGTAGGGCAGTGCAGTGTTATCAGAGGCAGATAGCTCCGTTTCTGTAGCCCCAGTCCAATTAGTCCTCCTATGGGAGCTGGCTGTCAGGATTTCAGTCCAAATGAAAGAGTACTTGTTGATAAAAATGTGCATTAGCTGCGATGTGGAGAACTGAACATTTTCATTTTTTCCTCGTGTGCATGTCCGCTGTGAAATCACTAAAGACGCACAAATCCAAAATTTGTTGCAGATTTTCTCGGTGGTGCCACCGAGGAGGGGCCGGGGGAAGCAGCAATCTCTGTGTGTTTTCCCTAGAACACGCTAACCATTTCTCTAGAGTTTTCTATCATACAGTGGGGCCCCGACGGTATGGGACCTCAGCCACCCATGAATAAGTAAACTCCACCTATTCATGGGTGGAGTTTACCACCACTAAACATGCAGATAACTGACTACTTTGAGTTCAAACAACAAATATTCCTTGATGTGCATAAATGAGCACAACAGAGGCAGTCTTGTTCCCACCCTTTTTGGTGGAGCAGCCAATAGCTGCCAAAGAAAAAATATGGTAGAGTTGTGGAAACGCAAGCTAATAGTGTGTCAACTAGCATTCATCAGTTTCCCAAGCTGCATTTTCTTTAGAATACCTTATATATGCTATAAGGAAATTGCGATCAGGTAGATTTCTGAAATTGGAGTTAGGCCCATAGAGAAATCGGCAAACGGGTGAATCTTTGAGATAAGATTTGAAATTATTGAAATTAAATTCAATTAATTGAATCTTTTTGTTTATGAAAAGGATGGGTATAAACGTATCAAACCTGTTCAAATATAAAATAACCTTTTCCACTGAATGAATAGTTGACATGACTCGGTAAAAAGGTAGCTTCCTTAAATAACTTCTTACACTGGGTGTGCTTGACTTGTTTTTGAAGCAACTTACTAAAAATTAATACCTGTAAGTTTTGATCCCTTCAGTAACAACATCCATACTGCAGAGTGGCCTTGTTATTGTGACCTGATGGAGTTTCATCGTGGTGATCGGGAAGCAAAAAAAAAAAATCGTATTTCTGACTTTCTGCCCAGCTGGTCTTTTTCAAGGCCTGTCATTTCTCTGTGCATCTCTTAGAAACACTGTTCAGCTCAACTGCATCTGAGATTGACCAATAACTCTCCACAGGAAGCTCCTCTCGTCATTAATCATTGATAAAGCCAAACTGCTCCTCTCATAATCCTACATTTGTCAGCTTCTGGTGTTTTTTCTCTGGCCCAGCTTTGTCATATATATGATAAGTAGCGGAGCCTGTCCGCGCGGGACTCATCACACACTTAAATTGGTACAGCATAGAGTTCGTATTGCGTTGTGGCCAGAGGGGAATTAGCGAGTCTATATATAAACCTCAGCTGCATGTGTTGTGAATTAAAGTGCATTTATCTGATAATCGCTGGGGAGATCTCTGTGTGCACAAGCATCATGGCAGAGCTGTGGGAGCTGCAGCCAAAACAGCACCAGTATACAGATGCTGTTCTGGGAAGAAGGGAAGGAGAAATAGGTCATTCACAATAAAGAGCTCTGCTAGCTGGGATGGAGGAATACGTGTACAGTTGACGAGGAAGGAATAACAAGAGGCCTCCCTGTGCCTCCTTCATGTGCTAACCTTTTTCTCCCCCTTGTGCTCTCTCCTTGCCTTCTGTCCACCTACTTGATGTTTTTGTCTCACCCTCTGGACTATATTACCATAGTCTTTCCTTACCCTGCTCTCTTCCCAGCCTCTCAGTGCCTTATCAATGATTAAGCCTGCCTTTATTCTATCATGAATATAGTGGAATCAAAAGCAGGCGGAGCCCATGCTACGCTTTCATTAGACCTCGATGGCTGACTGCGACTCGTTTGAAGTATTGCAGGGCTCCTCTGGAGAAGCCATGCTGTCGGGCAGCCTGCTGCTGACTCTTGTTTGAAGAGGCAACTTTCCACTCAAACCAGAGGGCTCTAATAAAGTGCTGACTCTGGCAAAGTGCCTTGCCTACTGTGTGTCACACTCAGAGAGGGTAACGACTTGGTGGACTTTGTTTCTCTCTTTGGCATCTTCAGTGACAAACAACAAAAGCAACAGCCGAAGAAATCTGAAGATCTTTATTTACTTTCCAGACCAAAAATATTGTGGAGATTGCAATTTGATGTAAAACGCACTTCTCCTGCTACAAAGAGAATACATGAGTGTGACGCTTTGAAGAGTTGGTAGGACAGAGTCAGTTGGATCTGTCATGGCGATTGGGTCTTGTATTGAGCTTTGGTTTCTTAGCCAGTTTTTAACAGAGGAACATTTTCTTTCAGCCATGCTTGGGTTCACTGTCAGAGCCAATCAAGGGAGAACAAATAGAGATGGATGTCATGGCCCTTTGGCCAAATGAGTGCAGAACCTGGTCCAGGTAGTCTCCCTTTCTGTCCCTGTGAAGCTAAACAAAATTATTACCTCTGGAACTTGAACTTTGCAAACTAATCAAACAAAAATATTTGGAAAGTGTTTTAAAATAATTATTGAAGATTAGAGATATTGACGCGAAGGCAGGAAAAAAAATACATGCTATGGTTTTTTTTATTAAAGATCTTTACGGCCACCTTTGTGTCTGGGTGGTTTCGAAGGCCCTCTTGCAGCCTGGTGGTTGCTCTCTTGTTCAGGTTCACCATCTGCCCTTGATTGATTAAAGCTCCTTTAAGTAATTAATGCCTACTTTACTTGAGAGTCAGCCCTTGTGGCTGTAGGCATCGTGTGCTGAGTGAAGCCAAGGATCTAGTCGAGAGGGACATGGAAATCTGTTTAGCACCCTGAACCTCTCAGCCACTCATCTAAAGGCTCTTTAAGATGTTAATAGGAATGCAAGTATGCAAGCCACATCCATGTGACAAATCGAGCTATAAATCACGGCGGCAGTGTGACATGACTTTTCCAACATTGGGATTAACGTGCTGGGAATGAGCTGCAGGCATTTCGCGATTTTATTCGCTGGTTTATCACTTTCCATTGGTCTGTTTCCTTTGTGAAAATGGTCTGTTATGGAGGACATGCATGGAGCAGAAAGAAAATTGAATTTCTTCTGCCAAACAGTGCATTGTGACAGCATGTCACTGCATGATGCCACGGCTTGCCGCCATTGTGCCGTTTTATCTGCTGCTGATGAATGAACAATATTAGCTTTTTCCCTTGTGCTTCACTTTTACTGCCACAATAGAAGCGTGTTGCAAGCCCTGACCTTTTTTTTTCCTTTTGTTGAAGGTTCTCTTTGTCTTTTGGTAATTGTTTTTAGTAAACATTAAACCATCCTCCAGTCAGATAATGTGAGACACGGTGAATACCGAGTGGTCAGCATTGATTCCACATACCGGACTATGACCTTTTCCAATCTAAAGTCCTGCGCTGCCTGCCAGTTTGATGTGAGCCGGCTAATCGATTCCTCGCAGTCTTGAGAGACTCTCCCACTGAAATCTCTTCCAGGCCACCTGGAGTTTACCTAGATTTCATTGCTGCCACTCACTAAATAATGAAACATTTACCCTTCAATTGCCAGCTCCACAAAGAATAATTAATTTGCTCTCATTAAAGCCATCTAATGTAATGGCCTCATTAAGGGCTTTGGATGGAACAGCAGTCAACAGAGTCTGCAGCGCCCATTAGGAGAGATACATCAATGGATCATAAATATTTTACTACCACTACCTGAATGCAGATTGTGAGGGACCTCAGTTTGACTTGCACAGTTATTTAACATGCACCTTTGATTTGGGTTATAGCACGAACAAATAATGAGGTTAAGTAAGGCTCTTCTACTGAAGCCACTGCAGTCAGCATTTTGGTTAGGAATGCTGGGAAAAAGCAGCATTTTTCATCGACTAGCTGTATTAATAAAGAAAAGACTCAGTCAGTGGGAGGAAAAACTGGTTTGTCAATGTTTTTTTTTTCTGAAAGATGCAACACACACTCGGACAGACACACTTGATCGATGCGGGTCAGTGCAGTTTGCTGGTTTAGGGTTCAGTCTTATTAGATTGGGTAGATGGTAATAGACAGGCAGCTGTATCATGCTTTTCTGTGTGACCTCAAGGGTTAAAGGTCTATGTTTGACCCAAGGCAGCAATTGTAATGCCTTGGGTCAGTACGTTACAGGCCAGGAGAGATCTTAGACCTCTTTCCTAATGGAAAATAAAGAACCCAAGGAGTTATGCTGAGATGCATAGAAATTTGACTTTAAATAGAGGTTTAACATGTTCTTTGTATAGTTGCGTGTCCAAATCAGTCTGTATTCCGTTTCTCTTTTGGAAGCAGATCTTCAAGCTAATTTGCCATGATCAACAGGTATCTGTGATTGCTAAATTAAGCAGCTGATCTTTGGTAAATCCTGAGCTTTTGACCGTAATTGGAAGTACACTCATTGCCCAGTTCTTTAGATGCACCGGTGCAATTACTGGATAGCATGAATATCTAAGCCATCATTCAGGCATCTAGACATGGTGAAGACAACCAGTTAAAGTTCAAACTGAGCATCAGAATGGGGAAGAAAGAGACATTTAGCAACTTTCAACCTGTCTTGGTTCTTGATGAAGAAGAGCTGATCGTATTTCAAATGCTACTGATCCGCCACAATTTCCAGGACATAGAATGGCCTGAAAAAGAGGCAATATCTAATCAGCTGTGTTTCTATGGACATAAATGCCTTTCTGATGTCTGGGGTCAGAGGGGAATTGCCAGACCGTTTTGAGATGATTTAGAGGCAACAGTAGCTCAAAAATAAACAAGTCATCAGAATCATTTCAGCTACAATAAAATGGTAGAGGCAGAGATTGGTATAAAACCACAAAAAGTAGATCCAGTCTGCCTTGCATCAACAGTTCAGACTGCTGCTGTGGGTCTAATTTACACAGTAAATGAGCATAGTGTTGTTGATCACTATGTTCATTATGCAGACTTTCCCACTACTTTACAACTTGAGGCAGGATAACCTCATGCTGGTTTCTAGAAGATGATAATGAGCCCATTGTACTTTAATGGCCTCCACAGTCACCAGATTTTTATTCAAAAGAACCTTTTGGATGTCGAGAGCAGGGGGTTTGCATAGCAGATGATGGCCGTCGGATGCTGCTGTGCCATTAAGAACTGAGATGGTTCTGAGAAAAAAACTGGTTAAACTCAATAAGTTCTAAACTAATACTGAAAACCTGGACAATTTTGGACTAAGATGTATGCCACTGCAACAGGAGCTGCAGTAAAAGAAGAAAGGAATCAGAAGAGAAAATGGAACAATCTATCCCTTGATGCTGTTGGTTGTAATATTGGCATTCCAGCCTGAGTCCAAAGCTGATTTCAAGTACTTGTCTGTTGGAGACCAATAGGTGGTTTTCTGTGGGGGATATCGACATACCCATCTTCAGTTTGTATTTTTGTATGTGTGCAGTGTGTTTGCAGCCTGCTGTCCCTATTTGATCCACTGATTTGGGTTCTTTTTTGCTGGCGGTAGGGGCTCTGCTCAAAAGGAGTGTTTGAGAACCATTTGCCCTGTTGGTGATCAGAAACCTTCTGCAGCTGGTGTACCCTGAACACCACAGCAGTGAAGGGTGTGGTGCGCTCTCAGACAACGTTACAAGGCTTGCATTGATTTCTACATTCAAATGTATCTTTACTATTGCTGATCACCGATCAGGGCACCGCAAGTGGCACAAAGCTGAAGGCTACAAAGGAACAGCTGCCTTTGTGTGAAAGGTATTAGGTATATTCTTAGAGAAGCATGGATGAGCATTCACAGGGCTGAATATACAGACTTGTAATTTTAGCAACCTTGTCTGTGATAATCAGTATTCAAAAACTTGCTCAGGAGTTTGTGCTTTGACAAATAAAAGAGTAAGAGATCAAAGGGAAACAGGCTTAACGACTGGATCTGACACGGTTTTACCTTTGAAACAGTTAAATAACAATCACCACCAGCAGGGGGGAACATTTTCTCTCCTACAGAGACACCTGTCCAACAGCTAAAATCTAACTTCTCCGTGCTTTAGCTTGAGGTGCAGACATGGCCAGAATTTAAAAAATCCGCAGCACTATGGAAGTAATTTTGTTGTTGGGCTTTAAAGAACATCCCTTTTACTTTGTTTATTTTTAGCACAAAATTGTGTTGTTGATCAATTTTGAGGTAGTCCTTCGTATTAATTCGTTGCACCACCAGCAATGAATAGCCCCACATCATGATGCTACTACCACTGTGCTTGACAGTTTGTCTTAAGCCTGTAAGCCTTAGCTTTGATCCTCCATACATATTTCCTTGTAGTTGTGGCCAAATAGCTCAATGCGGCCATACAGTTGTCTCATTTGATCATTAAGTTTTTCTCTAGAAACACTCAGCTTGTTAATGTGAAGCACTGTAAATGTTAGTCGTGCATGAAAATGTTCATTTTGGATCAGATGAGACTTTTCTGGTTGGCATCCTCTCAGCCCTTGTGGGCATTAATCTTGATATTTATCAATCCACCCTGGAAACAAAGTAATTCAAATCAACTTTTAAAATCCCTAAATATTTATTATTAGCATATACACCCCCATGAGTTTAGTTTTTCAGATCAAAAATGCATTTTGAAAATCACAATCTTTAAGCAAATATTAAACATACTTCTCACTAAGCCCACATTTCTGTTTTTAAAAACATTTTTTGTATCTATTTGAGGTAATATTCTTATTTTAAATGTTGTGCTTGGCGTAGTGATAAAGTTTCTAAACTAAATGGGCTTTTCAATAATATTCAAATTCATTGACTGGGTTTGTATTCCTGTTGCTATAAAAACTTCTTACTGGAACTGTACATCCAATAGTACAGCCAGCAGAAATATATATATATTTTTTCAGTTTCCTTTGGTTCAGAAAGTTTTCAGTGGGAGAAACAAAATTCATCCTTTTTTAAGAGTAGAATAACTTCCTACAAACAGTAAATCTCACTCACATTAAACTAAGCCTTACTCCTGTCCTGCTCGTGTTTTTCGCAGCCATTTAAAGTAACAACATCTCTAGTCGAGATATTGAATTCCCTCTTTTAAGCCTGTTAGGCCCAAATCTTGAACGGGGACAGACAAGTGCAAACACAGACATGTTCCCTGGGGCCAAGGACACGCCTGGGGTTACGATGTGCTGAAGAAGAGCCTAAGGAAGGGGCAAGGGCATATGCCGAGACATTAATCTGCTAATACAAAGAAAGAGCCTGAAACAGTTGGTGTTGTGCCAAACTCGCAATCTTAATCTTGTCAACTTTCTGTTCAGCTGCGCCAACTGTGAGCCTTATTGTGAACAACAGAGCTGTCACTGGAAGAAATGTGTCCATGCTTCATTGTAAGTGTCTTGTTAGTGAGAAACAGAGCGCATGCAGAAGTGCGCGAACTGTTTTTGTGTGAGTGTGTGTGTATACTTGAGCGTCGGTTCCCTGCAGTGTGCATCACAGTATATTACGGAATTTTTTTTTGCATCATTTCCCCTCTTCCTCCAAAGCATAAAAACATGAATATTTAAAACTACATCAAACAAGCATTCATGAAATATTAAAATGTTCAAGTCAGAAGAAAAGCTTTTATCCTCGCTCATTCTTAAGTATTTTGTAGCTTCTTATATACACACACTCATTAACACACATGTGCAAATGGACATGCGTGTTAGTCCTCTGTGAATTTACCCACGGGTAAGAATGACAAGTCTTCCTGCTGGATCTGCTCTTCAGTGGCATCAGCACTTTGCTGCATTACATTAAAAAAAGGAAAGATACAGGAGGGTTTTAGTCCATATTGAAATTTAGGCAAAATACAGGATTAAAAGTCTTGGTTTGTGGATGTCATGTTGCAGCAGATGCAAAGGCACACATGCGTTGTGTGTGAAGTACCAATAGGGGATTCCTGTTTGTGGCTGAAAGATTAAGCAGTCATTTATGTCATTTAAGTTTCATTTCTGCTGTGTGTTGACGAGGAAAAGTTGATCCGTTCCGTACTTGCTCTTTTCTTTGCCTCCTCTTTATCAATCCCTTTCACCCAGTTTGTCTGTGTGTACAGCTTAGAGCTAGACGTTGCAGTAATTACTCAAGCAGCGGCTCTGAGCGGACGCTGCTGTGTTTTTAGAAAAGATCCTGTTAAGCATGAATTGAAAAAAAAAACAAAAAACAAAAAAATACATGTGTAGGAGTAAAATCTTGTTCTCACTTCTCTTGTAGGGCCTCACGGCCAAAAGCAGCAAGCCGGTTTGTGCTATCGCACTCTTCCATAATCTGGATTTACATTAAATGAAGGTGCTATGAGAGTTATGTGCTGCCGGTAAGATATTGACCCTCTGTAATGTTTTTAACAGAACCTTGCCTAATACATTCTGAACTGTCCCTTTGAGGCCTGAACTTAAATTTATCAGTTTCACTTGAGCTTCTCTCTGTGGTATGAGTGCATTTCATTAACATTAAGCCTCTGTGATGTAAATTTTTTTAAGATGAATCCTCTCTGTTAAATTGACTTATTGGATTATAAGGCTAGGGGTATAGTGTGCTTATTATTCTTTAGCCACATGATGTAATTTAAAGGAAGCAGGAGATTAATGACAAAAATCCCTTTTAAGGCTCTCGGGGACATTGATGTTGTCGTTTCTGACCACATTTGTTTATTTTTTACTTATTTGTGCTTGGTTTTGCTTTATTTTAATACTTAATCTACCAAATGTAGAGGACATAATGATGCTAGTAGGCAATGCTACTTTTTTTGATTGAAGGAAAGCCTTGTTTTATCCATCTTTTTTCTCTAGCTCTTTTCCTAGTCGCTTCCATCGGGGCCCTTAAGGGACTGACAGGAGGGCAGGGCATATTGTAGGGTAAATCTAATCAACGAGAGAAGTGCTTTTAAATGTCTTCTTTTCCCTTGGGCAAAATGTTTTGCGGGAGCGCTCAGTTCTCACTGGCGTATCGTGCCCAAACTCCACCGTTTCAAAATGCAATTAATATTGAGCAGGTACCCGGGCCTGCGGTCCCCGTCATATAATAACAATGTTAGAACAAAGGTTAATGCTTTGAATTTAATCTCTGTCCTCGTCATTTTTAGTGAAGTTGCGTTGCAAGTGAGGGGACGTGGGCAGACGGGTCCGGACAGTGATTTGTAGTCTGTGTGCGGCTCAGACGGAAGCGAAATTAATTACTGGTCTCTATAAATTCAATGTCATGTCTCATTTTGTTTAATCCCCCCCTCCTTTCTCGGTTCGTAGTGGTTCTAGTAGAGAGGCTCAGAAAGACTAATGAAAAGGCCTCTTAGATGCTAATGGCAAATTAGCCCTGGTGTCACTTTTGGAGGCTGTGAGTGGAATGACTGCCTACTCACTCAGGATATGGTCAAGTGGCCGCCGGGACTGCAGCTCCTCTTGCATAAACACACACATGAAAACACCAAAAGGCTTCTAAAGATGACAGCTTTGCTACATAGTCTTTATTTCCTCCTTTTTCCCATGCTTTGTAGACACAGTCGTCTCTCAGAACAGTCGCATCTCTGGCTTTTATCTCAGAAGTGCTCAGTTTGCCTTTTTCCTTGGAGGATTTTGTGGTTTGGATCATGAATACTGAGTTGAGTCGAGTTCTTTAAGTCTTTGTGGTTGGTGCTAAACTGGACCAGAGTCAGATTTAACAACTTACTTGGATTATTGTATGATCAAGCCTCAAATGTAAAAATATTTTGAATTACACGTCTGCACGGAACCTAATTATTTTTCTCTCGGGAGTCCAAACACACATAAAAAGCAGACTTATTGATGGGGGCTTCAGATCTCAGAGACGGCATCTGTTTTAGGTTTCACTCTGCTAAATGTTCCAAAACACTTTATTCTCCTATGGAAAGAAATAATCTGACACAAGCTGCATGCAGTTTGTGACAGTTTGTGTGTTTCATAGCTTTATAAATAAATGATTGAATGACAAATCTGTCTAATTTTTGCCTTTTTGAAGGACCATTCTGTATCTGCTGCCAGTTGTTTGACTTTTACAACTGCAACCTGTCACAGTCAATTGTGTAAAAATCGTCTGGAGCTATAGGAAGTCTTTGCATTTCATTTCATTTGAATTACATGTGGATGAACACAAGGTAGTCCATATATGTGGCGTGAATGGAGACATGGTTTTCATTCATTCCATTCATTTCATTCCAACATACAGCTTTTAGAAGTCACCCAATTTTTAAATAGGACCTGCAGAAGTCCAGTGCTGCTCTGCAAGTGGGACATTTATTAGTTTTTCAGTAAATCTGCCTTTTATGGAATAGTGGCACAAACAAATTTATTGTTGGAAGAAATGCATAAGAAGTCTAATTTGTTGTTTGCCTTGGGTCGTGTGGGGGGACTCAGTAAACATGTGGAAGAGGTTACTTTGTTGTAATGAGAAAAAAACCTGAATAGTTTGGCAAACATTTGAAATGTCATGTGGTGGAAAATAACACTTCACAGCTCCCTGAATGTGCACACCATGTTGGTGGCAGCAGCTTGCGGTGGGGATGCTTTTCTTCAGCAGCAACAGGAAAGGTAGCAAGAGCTGATAGCAAGGTGGGTGGAAGAAAATCCTAAAGCTACTGGCAGAGACACAATGAAATGGTTTCGATCAGTGTCAGGTGTTAGAAGGGCCTAGTCAAAGTCCGGATTTGGGAGAGACACATTCAAACACACCTGCACCCCATAGCTGGAATCCTAGTTAAACTCCTATAAAGTATTGACTCACTTTGCTTTCTACCACATTTTATGTCTTATTAAAAAAAAAAGAAGGGAAGAAAGAAAACCATGAATCCCAACTTCACATCTTATTTCACTGGTCTGTCGCATAAATTCCAAATAAATCATTTAGTAGTTTGTACATTTAGAAAAATATAATTCTTTTCAAATTGAAACTGTATGAATACTTTTGCTTATCTTCTCTGTGCACACCCAAACAGAATTCCCAGCGCTCCACTTGCCTTTAACTCCAGCAGCAAACAGAAAGAGAAAAAAAGCCAAACAAGTTGCTCCTGAGGAGGCAGCCATCCAGAGTGTAACACGTGCATTTATGTAAAACTTATAATCCAATTAACAAGCACAAAAAAGCCCCGCTGATCATTCTATAATGGGGGTACAAAGCAAAGAGGTGCCATGTTTGGGGAAACCGCTCGTGTGGAAGAAATGCAAATGGCGTGAAATGAGTGTGTCTGGTAATGTGTTTGATTGAAGCGCCATGCTGTGGTAAACGACCAGATCCCTGATAACTCTTTTGCTCCCCTCTGCCATTTGTTTTCCAGGCATACTTCCGACAGGGTGTTGCCCTTCAGTACCTTGGTCGCCATGCGGACGCACTGGCCGCCTTCGCCTCTGGGCTGGCCCAGGACCCCAAGAGCCTCCAGCTGCTTGTGGGGATGGTGGAAGCCGCCATGAAGTCGCCGCTACGAGGTGAGATCTGTTAAGCTCAACCCACTCCTCCTCAGCATGTGTTTCAGCAGATAGTCATGTATATTTCACTCTCTTTGTTGCTTCACGTATTTTGTCCTACCGCCTTCTAAATGACTTTCCTCACAGTCCTTGTAATCCTTGTTCTGTCAGTCAATACGTATTTTGGGGTGACTTTATCTGTCATTTTTTTTCCAGCTTTTCAGCAAGTAGGCCGTCTTTCCGTCTGTCTATCTCTTTTTCTTTGTTACCGACTGTTTGTGTCGAGTACTTACCTCCAGGCTCAGAGGCATGATGCCTGCCACTTCAGCATATCTTATTGTCACTCAACCTGATCGCACACACAGATAGCTTGTTATCTAAATGAGCATCCAACATTAATGCCATTGTGTTCGCCTGGCCTTGTGTAAGCTCTTTTTCCTAAAGCTGAGTGGATCTTTAGCACTGCGGCGAAACCGAGGTTGTGAGTAAAGACTGATGATGTTGCTGGGCCTTATTACTTGCTGTTTGTCACTGAGTGGGATGCTGTCGCTGTGGAGCCAATCTGACAGTTCTTCCTCTGATAATCTGAGGCATATATTCAAACCGACTGCTGATTTTCCATGAAATGGATGCAATTGGTGTTTTGTTTGGTCATTATTCATAAAATCCATCAGAACTAAGAGTTAAGTTATTAAAAAAACAAAAAACACATGTTATTTGGACTCATTTCGTTGTAGCTCACACAATCATGATAAAGACACAGAACATAGTCTATAAATACCTTAATGGGATGACATTTCTATTTTAAAAATACTTTTGTGTTGGTCCAAAAGATCTTAGATTCCTCAGCAGGTAGAATTTGCAATGACACTTCCTAGAAAGCATATTGATGCTTTTTTGGTTGTATTTATATACAAATGTAAAGCTTTGCTTTTTAACAAAGTCCGTACTATGAGTTAACATTTTGATTATATTTTATGTACCTGTTTTACTTGTTTAGTTCATATTTCATTTTTTCGTCACCCTCATCTTTTGGTCGTGAAATTGGTCCCTGAATAAATGTTCCCTGGTTTTATGTAAACTAAAAAAATGTTTTTGCAATATGTGCTATGAGATTTGATCAATGAGAAATTGAATGCAAAAGCCCTCTGAAAATTTGGGTACAGATTCAAAGAGAAAAAAATGGCTTTGAGAACGAAGAATGAAGCGAAGCCCTTCTTAGCCACTATGAGCTTTTCAGGCTTCAATTGGAACCAAAACAATAACAAACCAAATTTGGGTCTGAGCCCAGACCAGTCCATTGTGGACTAGAATGGGTGTTCTCTGTAGGGGAAGAGCCATATTTAGGCCAAGCCACTTAATCCCATAATTGTTTACCCTACTTCCCTGAATGCCAGGCAACCATGGGAAGACCTAATCCAAGGTGTGTTAAGGAGAGGTAGCTAGGTCAAAGGATTAAAAACAATGATCCTCTCAGAGGGGCTGTTGGCACAAAGCGGCGATAATCAATATTACGCCGGCAAACAGGGAGGATAATCTGTGTTACACAGCCAAAGTCCCTGTAGAAGTGAAAGGTAGGCGTGTGCTGCTTTCTCTTCTTTAAGGGAGGAAATTCATGCCCAGATTCAGTTGTTCATCTGACAGTTAACAGCATTATAGAAAATGTTGGGCAACAGCAAAAGTTAAACAATGTTTACAATGTCCACTTGTTACCCTGACGTGATAAAAAACAAAAATGTAATATTTTTTCAGGTATCATCTTATGTATTACTACATAATCTGTGTACAGTAATATTTTGCTTGGTGTATTTACAGTAGCTATATTATATTGCCCTGTTGCCAGAAAAAAAGCAAATGTTTTTTCAGAATTACCTTGTCGATAGCTGTGTGCATCCCACTAACATCTCGGATCTTGTGTCTCTCCTGGCTTAGTTAAATCCAGATCCTCCATCTATTTCTGTGCCGGTGTTGTGTGTAGGGAACAGTGCACTCCAGTGTTGTCACAACGACCTGTTTATGAACATAACAGCCATGACACCTATGTAAAAAAGCTTTTTATTTTTTTCATCGTTTGATTTATGACTCAGCTCTCAGTGTCACTCTGAAGGCAATTACAAGGTGTGAATGGATATAATATGCATGCACTGTCTCCGTAACCACGACGTTCTGCCAAGTGCCGGAACAGAGGAGATGCTCTTTCAAGTGCTCTTGAAAAAGCATCATCAGTTATGCTTTTGTGTGCTTTTAAAGGGATGCAGCTCATATTGTGAGTAAGCGTGTGCTTATATGTGTGTGCAAAAATGTATGAGCATTTCTGTGAGGGTCTCAGATATACTCCATTTGTTCAGATGTTGCTATGCTTAAATGTTTGTAAGTACATTCGTAGCAGTTCCTTAAACTTTGATCTGATGATAAAAAGCAAATTAGACATCGCACAGACAGAGATTATCTGAAGTGTGCAATGCTTTGATCTAGTTAGAAGCATCTCAACCATACATTTTTACACATTTTTTCAAGTGTGGTGTGTATTTCAGCTTTCCTGGGAAATTACTTATAGAACCACCTTTTGCCACAGTTATTACTGCGAGTGCTTCTACCAGCTTTACACACTTGGTGACTGAAAACATTTCCCCATTGTTGAGTCTCTGTCAGATTGGAGTGAAAGCATTTGTGCTCATCAGTTAGCTAGTCTTTTCCACAGATCCACAATTCAATTTATGTTTGGGCTTTTACTGGTCCACTCTAACATTTTACCACATTTCATTGTAGCTCTCAGTGTGTCTGAAGACTCTTGGTTTTGGTTTTAAAAGCAAATCTTGCCTTATCCTTCACATCTTTCTCCCCCTTGTTCCTCGGTCTTTGTGATGCTGTTGATTCACTAATGTTTTCTAACAAACCTATAACAAGCAGCTGATTTTATACTGAGAATAAATTACACTCATATACTTTGAAAATCCATTACTGTCACTGAATGTGTTTTCAGATATCAGAGTGAAGGGGGCCGACTGCCAGCGCATAACACACTTTTTATTTTTATTCGCAACACATTTATATAATAATGTCTTTAGTTTTACTCCACTTTAAGGTTCCACTTTGTGTTCCAATGTAACACTTTGTTCGTCGTTCTGTAGCGAAATGTTGAAAGGTTTTAGGGGGTGTAAATATTTTTGGGATGTATCTAGAAATACAGGCACAAAGGAGCACATATGCATCATTAGACACAAAGACCTACATACACTTGGTCAGGTCAGGACGTTCGATGCTGCTGTCTGCCACAGGGTTTTATAATCTGAAAAGGCTCTAGATCCCCAATCCCATGTGGTCCACCATTGATTTATGTCATTGTGTGAGTTTTCAGCCCTTCAGAGGTCACCTTGTACATCTCCTTTGGTCTTTGTTCCTCCATTACATCTCCACTACTTGCTGGCATGAGCTGCTTTTGTTTTCCCGTCATCCTGTCGTTTTAAAGTGAATAACCTGCTGTAGCTTTCTAAAGCAGCCATTTAACCTGAAAAAAAGGCAGAAATATTGGCACAATGTCGTTTTGTGGTTTGTGAGAATGATTGCCAGCGATTGTCTAAACATTTGTCATTTTATGCAGTGAAAATTGCTTTAGATTAACCAAGTCAAAAAGTAAGAATAAAACAAATGGCTCATACAGCGCATTGAGTTATTGTTAAATTGTCAAGGACAGCCGTCACTTAGCCGAGCAACAGGCTATGATTATGGACGCTGGGAAAAGCTGTTATTTAAAGAAAGTAAAGTCAGAGTGGAGATAAATCCCACCTTCACACAGAATTTAGAAATCTGCAACTCATTTCTCATCTACCTCATGTTATTCTTACTTAGCATGGCAGCAGAATGTTTTTTGTTTTTTTTTTTTTGCTTTGGCACACTTCATAGTCTGTGTTTACCATGTTTTTGCTCTGCACAGATTCTCTGGAGCCCACCTATCAGCAGCTGCAAAAGATGAAGCTGGACAAAAGTCCCTTTGTGGTGGTGTCTGTGATTGGCCAGGAGCTACTGACAGCGGGGCACCACACGGCCTCCGTGGTGGTGCTGGAAGCCGCTTTGAAGATAGGAACGTGCAGCCTCAAGCTACGCGGATCCGTCTTCTCCGCCCTCAGCAGCGCCCACTGGTCCCTGGGCAACACAGAGAAGAGCCTCGGATACATGCAGCAGGACTTGGAGGTGGCCAAGACTTTAGGTATGTCAGCTGGGAGCCTATTTCTGTTAGCTACATTTTGAAATACGCAGCCATGACACAAATATTTAATTGGAAAAAATATTAAAAGAACTATTATGTAATAATAATAATAATGACAAAACAGCCTACGCTTACTGAACACCTACAAAGTATAAAAGCCAACCAACTTTTGAGTCAGGGGTATGTATAGATTAACAGCCAACCATTGAGAACTACAGCATCGTTCTTGTAAGATACAACATAGGCTAACGTTGTTTTTCTCTTATTTGCACATATGAAAATGTAATGTGCATCATATCACTGTTTTATTGTTCTACAAGTTAATGAGTGTCCAAATTGATATATCAGAAAGAAAAAGTTCTGATTTACTGTAGTGTGAGGTTTGTGATTTCTCCATTACTTGGTTTTTTACCTGTAGCCCCAAGCAGCCGTTCTGCTGAGATCAACAATCTATTCCGTCTTTATTGGTCAAAGATGCCGTCACATTTTATGTGAGAGAGAGCAGTGGATGTTTACACTGGGAAAAGAGGGGATATTAGAATGTTCTGCATGAACAATTAGATCAGTGTGCTGAACACTATCTGCATCATTTCTTGTCAAGTCGGTCTTAACATTGAAAGCAGGATTTGCCCAAGGCGCCAACGTTTGTTCATACAGGATGTTCCAGGGCAAATCATATCGGACTGTAACACAGGACATAATACAGTAACTTTGCTGTAAGAGGTTCAGCCGTCTGACCATGTCTCATATCTGCAGTTTGAAAGCCTAAATGAACTGCTGACATTCTTCCATAGAAGATAGACATGAATTTTTCCAGTATTCACTGGTACGTAGCAGAATTAGCTTTCTTTACTATAATACCTTTCACACTCAATGTATTGCTATCACAGTGATCTGGCGCTTACATAAGGGGCATTTACAGATTGAAATACAATCAGGTTTTCAGTTTTCAAATCCCAAATCAAGCTAAAAGTTGTTCATTTTGGTCAACAGCAGAGTTCTTAATGCATGTCAGGCGGTAATAAAAAAAGAATATTTTGCCTCTAATGATGACAACTTTTGTCATCACTGGTGTTTACACTGAAGTCTTAAAAAACTGCACATCCTTATAATTGCTTCCCTTTTTTTCCTCCAACAATCAAGTGATATGTTTTGATGAATACATCAAAATGACACTTTGCATAATATGCACTCAAAATGTCACTGCATCCTCCATTATTAAGATTCAAATGGTTCATTCTTTCATAGTTTTTTCATCCTCATGTTTTATTACTGACTGAGTGTTCCTCAGCATGGAGGAAATCAGTGCTGCATATATTTCCTCAGAGATATTCTGTCATTCTTCAAAAGAAATGTTGCTTTCTGCTGGAAGGGTTGTGTTTTGCTAAGTTTCTCTTTAAAATACCCCAAAGGTGCAGGAAGTCGTTCAGCAAACCTGAGAGCTCTTACTTTGTTGTTCACTCGAAACACTTCACTCGTTTGCAAATTTTCTAAGAACTCATTGGGTAGTTAACATGACGATTTCTAATCAAGGTGGGATATGTATACCGTTTTATAAATGTGTGTATGCCTTGTAGATATCCAGATATGGTCGGGTATTAAAGTCCTTCCTCAAGTCTTTTCTGTCACCGTTTTGCAGTCATGCGGGATCTTGGCTAGGTACCACCTGACAAAGTGAACCCAAATTTATCTTGATCTGATCTGACAAATGAGTGAACTTTCAATATTCATTAGTCTCTTTTTGTTGTTCTTCAGTAAAGCTTAATGTGTGCCAGCAAGCAGGACATTTCTTTCTTGGATGTCATCCATAAGTACTGATATATTACTGTGCCCTTTTAAATTAAATGAAAAGTTACACAAACTCATTTTCACAGATACATTCTCTGCCAAGTCAGTTTTCAGAGAGAATTTGTATAAAAAGTAAGCTACTTTTGTTATTCTGGGACTATTTCTAAGTACTAATGCAAATTTTTTAGCTTACTTTTACGCAGTGTTCCTGTATCATTTGTTGTCTTTCAGAATTACTACAATATTTGATGAGTAAAGTTGTACAGCTTGTATGTTGCTGATTTTTTTGTTCTAGTCAATAACTACTTTGCTAATGTTTAAAAACTTGTTGTGGCCAATATAAAGCCTTCGGTTTTTATAAAACTTTGACTTTGATCTTTTATGAGTTTTTCAAGAAAAGTTGTCAACATTTCCAAATCATGTTGCGTTCCAACAGAGGTTGAAAGCTTAAAAATTGCAGCTTTTCTGTTCTCCATTCAAACTTCCAGTGATGTGGTAAAGGCCTTGTTGTCTCAAGCTGCCATGCAGCTTCAATAAAGCACAGGCACTCCTCAAATATGACTTTCTACATCTCTTTTCTTTATTATTATTATTTTGACTTTGTGAAAATAGCAAATTCTGACAACAAATCTCCGGTTTCGGAGTGGTTACTGTGTGAAGACCAGTCGCGGTCAGAACCAGTAGACCTGAAAACTCCTTGATTCTGATAACTACTGAATTTCTTGACCAATCTCTAACATTGAGAATTGATAACATTTATGTAACATTAATGTGACACTGCCTAACATGACACAGCTTTACTGATGATAAACAGGATAGTGAGTAATAGATTCCTGTCTATTAGTTGACTTTCTCAGTAATAAATGTGATTCATTTTGAGCCTTTGTTTAGATTACAGCATTTCTGTTCTTTGCAAAATCCTGTTAGTTATCTGTAAATCACTTACTTACCAAATGACTTCATCCTACTTTATAAAAATGTTAGCACATTCATATGCTAACATGTTTACGCTAGCATTAGCTTTAAGCTAAAAAAGACCACTAGCTTAGCCGCTCGTTTACCTCAGTAAATTATAGCACAGTTTTGAGTAAATCTTGTAGTGAGGCTTATTTTCCTGCCTTTAATCAACTTTCTTGAATGTTTAAGGTGTTTTAAAAAATATTTAAAAGGCCACTTTGTGTGGAAACTTTACAGAATGGAAAAAAAAAATCTAAGCTAAAAAAGAAAAAGAAGCATGCAGCACTGACTGGCTCCACTCTTCTCACCCCCACACATTTGACACATGAGTGGGCAGAGCAGCTGGAGATAAGAAGCGGAGGTTCTCAGGTGGAGCACAGAGACTTGAGCTTTACTTTGGCCCTTACTGTGAGGCCTCGCTGTCAGGGAGAAATAATAAGGCTTTCCCCTTTAACCCCCCGGAGCTTTAAGATCAGCACTAACAGCTGTCAGAGAAGCTGTTCTTGCAGAGAAGAACGCAGAACGGCCACTTTACCTTTTAAGGGTGCAGTGGCATGCAAGTGGCAATATGTGTGTTTCATTACACAGAAGGATGATATGAAATAAACACCACCTGGTTTCTAACTGTGTCCAGCAGATAGTCAAGGTGCACGTTTTTGTGTTTCATGTCTTTTGTTGTACCTCTTCAGGTGACCAAACTGGGGAATGCCGTGCTCATGGGAATCTGGGCTCTGCATTCTTCTCCAAGGGGAACTATCGTGAAGCATTAACCAACCATCGCAACCAGCTGGTACTGGCCATGAAGTTAAAGGACAGAGAGGTAAGTAGTAGTAGTTACAGCAACCCTGAAATGGGTAGAGCAGGTCAACTGTCACTGCGGGGGATAATAAATTGAGGTGGATTTTTTTTCTTTCCTTGAGTCTCTTATCGTTTTGAAAGTGCAGGATTGTGCTGCGCCTAGAAATTCCTCTGTTCTCCTGGTTTGGAGGACGCGTGAAGGGGAAATATGAAGGACACAGAAATGCTGCTGCTCTTTGTCACTTCAGGGAAAAAATAAGTGTGAAATTGGTGCAGTGCATACGTAGAGGGGATGGTGGATGAGAAATAAGAGTCCGGGCAACAGACTCGGATAATGGGAAGCTTTAGCTTTATCGGTGCTAACTGTTAATGCAGATGTTAATCAGATGAATACCTGACTGCGTGGCCTTCAAGCACTCAGTTTTTGAACTGTAATTTGCAGGAAATAATTTGATTTGGCAGGAAGAAAATGATGTGGCCGACCAGATCCACTTTTCATCCTGTGCTGCCCTCTTTCTCTGCTTTCTGTCTCTCTGCCCGACCTTTGTGGTCATTGTTGTGGGGTGACAGGTGCTTGTTCCTACACAATTCCCATCACACAAAGAGAAGAATGGCCCCCTGTTTCCCCTTCCTTATCCTTCCTACCAGACTGGCAGGCCTGCTTGTTTTTGTTACTTCATATCTGGAGGCATTTAAGGAGTCCAGTCAAGTGCAGCACAATACACCGGGACGGAACTGACCATTGAGGAATGAGGACAGAGGTGTCTTTGACGCCTCTTACTTTCAAAGATCAAAAGTATGACTGTGTGGTCAAACTTTGCCTTACAAAGGTATTGAACCTTGTCACATTTAGTCATGTTAACATCTAAATTTATGAATGTGTTTTGAAGGGGTTTTAAGTAACAAACAAAGTAGTGCATACTGTGCATGTGTTCCAGAAGAAAAAGTATGCATTGTTTCGTAGAAATAAATCTGAAACTGTGGCACACATTTATATTTTATCTCAATACTTTGTAGAACTCCCTTTCACAGCAGGTACAGCTGCAAGTGTTTGGGGGTATGTCTCTACTTGCTTTGCAGATGAAGAGACGAAAAGGCTCCAATCTTCCTTGCAAAATAGCTCAAGCTTTGTTAAGCTGTCTTTGAAGATCAGTTTCAAGTCTAGCTACAAATCAGATTCTCAATGATATTTATATTTTTACCATCAATCTACGCAATTTTATTGCAGTTCTGGCTGTAGGTTTAGGAAAGGTGAACATCGACCTTAATCTCAAGGGGACTTCTTGGGTTTCTACTAAAGAAAATTATCCTTGCAACATGATGCTGCCACCACCATGTTCAATACTAGTGAGATTTTGTTTTGAGTTTTAGTTTTCCACCACATATGATTCATTTTGATCTCATCAGACTAAAGTTGTAGGAAACTTTGAAGCTTTCCATCTGAGATACCATCTTTGCCACTTTTCCCTCCCATTTTGTTTATTTACCACTTCTTATTGATTTATCACAGAAATGCAGATATGACCAATCAAGCATTATTGAAATAAGTTGTTGTACCATGAAAATGGCATAAACCTAGAGTGGAGATCATTTTATTAGCAAGATTCAACTCTAAAGTTCATGTTTGGATTTTGTCTCTTGGAGGGAAACAATAAGTCATCTGTCCCGCCAGTCCCCCCTCCATCCACACACACAAACTCATTTTCAAAGTAAACTGTTCTCTTGAGAGAACAGCATTATGCCTGGGCCCAGCTGAGGACAATGAACTCCACAAATGGTTGCATCATATACAGAACCTTGTGATTGGCTCCTAACAGCCCACCCTACTCCCCGGCTCTCCTCTCGTTCATCCCAAGGCCCCCTAATCAGAATCATATGTGTGTCACACCACCTGGTCTCCTTCAGAACACACTGGAGCCTGGTGCGCAGCTCATTACGGCCAGCCGGGTGTTTTTGCGTTTCTGATGTGGAGTTTTTTTATCTGGCCTTTCTGAAGCTGAGGTCACTTCCTAGGGGCCCTGGGACAGGATGTTGCTTCTGACGGGATTTCCCATGTGTAGTCTATGGTCTACGAGCTTTGAGAAGATCCTACGGACTCTTGATGTATAAATTAAGAGACGATTCCACTCTTTTGTGAATTATACTGTTGAGTTCACTACTGTGACTAATAATTTTCTGGATGCATTTTTGGAAATCTTACAGTAAAGTGATTAATATGATAAAATCCCCTAGTAGACCATCCTGGTATGATGCTAACGATGTAAAAATATAAATAAGTTTCTTTTTAGATTATGCAGTTCATATCTTTGTGTGTAACTATCCTTTAATCTATATTTTCTTCCTCCAATATTTAATAGCAAAAAATTCAACACGAACGTTATTAAACCTTCCGATTAGAATTGTGTTGCACTTATCAACTCAATTGCTAACATCTGGGCATGTGGTGACATCATTAAATGGACACCAGATCAGTCACTGAGGTCAAGTAGCCACATGATCAGAGGTTTAAATATAAAGAGGTGGAGGATGGTCCTCATCAGGTCCAAATGGGACTTTTATGTAACGCAAACGGTCCAGAACGACTATTAGTGAATAAATGTGTTTTATTAGATTTGTTTGCAACCGAGAAGCAAAAGAAAAAAATGGCAGCTTAGAGCAGTTTCTTGTTTTTGTGCCACTCAGAAGAGGAATTTTAACTTAAACCTCCTGACTTTCTGTAAACAAATGTTGTGCATTTGTTTACATTCATGAACATACAAAATGAGAAACATGGTTGTGTAATCCTTCGATTAGCTCACATTTGTTTTATTTTCTTCATTTTTTTCAATTTTTCAGAACAAATTCTGTATTAGATGGTTAATGTATGAAACCTCAGTAATCCACTAGAAAATTAACCAACATTTAATGAGACTAATTGAAGCCCTAATCAAATATATATTTGTTGGTTATCTGTGAATATTTTTAGTATTCTATATCATGGGCATCAGAGCGCCATACGATTTGGGCTGGGCCCACATTGCCTCGGTGTTCAGTCTATATCTGAGGATCTCTGGGCTGCAGCATACTTTATATTGCCCTTTCCTTTTATAAATCCACCAAGAGAGATATTGATGGTGCAAATAATGCTAAGTAATGTAACTGTCAGCCTACAAAAATGCTGGATGTCCTAACTAAAATTGCCTGTTTATTTTGAAGGATCAGAGCAAGAAACAGAGCAGGATATCAGATAAGTTGTTTCTTATACATCAAGCTCTTGTTCTGTGAGATTTTGATTTGTCTCGTTGTAATTGGGACGATTTCTGTGTGCATCTGTACAAAGAAGTCTACGCAGTGTTTTTTCTGTAGATGGCCAGTGGACTTTGTGACACTAGTAGATTATTATAACTCTATCTAGGACACTATGAAGATGAAATGCTGAGAAGAAAGAAAAGAAGAGCAAACAGAGAAGCAGGCAGAGTGGAGGAGAGGCTCAAACAGAGAACGCTCTGTCATCCACAGTCCTCCTCTGGCAATCCAAGCCAGTGAGGTCATGGGCTAGCATGAAGGTAGTGTTGTACATTAGACTCACTGACTTATAGCTATATCCTTTGCAGATTTTCGATAGTCACGTGTACTGCAGCTATAACATAAACACGGCGGCTTTTCTTCGTAGGTATGTGATTTTAAAAGCTTTTGTTTTTGTCCCACTTTGAACACCTGGCTTCATCCAAGGGCCTGAAAGTAACTATTTTCACAAAAACTCTGTAATTGTGACACAAGGTTGTGTAACTAGGGCTTTCCTCTGGGCGCTCTCTTACTCCTTACTTTTTGTTTGTGACTTTCTTTTTGTCATAATGGTAGGGTTAGGTAGAAGGAGGTCACCCCTAATTTAGGGTGAGTTTTTTTAGGTGAAACTAAGGTGGGCTGGCAGACGTTCACACTGTAATTATGTCATGTGTGATTCTAAAAAGATTCTCTAGTAACGACACCCACCCCCCTCAAACCTGAGAAAAGAGAAGCTTAAATGCTTTCTGGAGTTTTGCTTTTGTTCATCTTAATTGTCTTTCTTCCACTGTATATGTTGCAAAGATTTCAGTTAACTTTACCCTTTATTTTGACATTGATGGTGATGTATTTTTGGGACAACATGTTAAGATTTGCCTGTGTCTCATTCACACTGCAAGAAAGCGAGAGAGAGAAAGACTTTCAATGGAAAACAGGTAGTGTGCAGGGATTAAAGACAAGGTGTTGTTTTTTCTTTTACATAAGGAGATTGCTGTTTCAGTAACACTGGCCAAACTAACCTCAAACTAACCTCGCTAATCTCTTGTATAAGATCCTACAGACAGATAAAAATGTAAACCTTGTAATTATTTTGTGTTGGTTTTAAAATGTTCCTGAAATGCTCATGTGCAGTGAGCATGGAATTATTTAAATATGTTCAAAACTACAAAACTGATAAATTAGTATTTAGATACTCTTTTTATACTGTCTCTCTTTGTCGCTAAAGAGATATTTGAGTTTAGATAAATAACTAGTATGATCTAAGGGTCATGATATTGAAAACTAGTCCAAAAAAACCTTTTTTTGGAGGTGGGATATGCTTGGCTTAGCTTCATGGATCCTTCGAGGATGTAGCTGGTGTGATAAGGCCAATGGCTGAAAGATGAGCCTCTAAATAAGGGGTGAGGTCGGGAGCTAAATGTGGGTGTTCAGTTGTCAGGGCGAGGGTTTGTCAGTGTTTGTCAGCACTCCAGCAGAGTAGAGGATCATTAAGGAGTCATTAGTGTATGGACGTGTGCCTCTGGCGAATCTCCTGGGGCTTTTGCTGATTGAGGATGGCAGAGGTGGGTGTGCTGGAGTGTTATTTGGCACCCATGTCTCTCTTCTTTAGCATCCACTGATTTTGTGATTAGAAAGGAATGATTAGAGGGGCTAATTTAGCTGAAATATCTGGTGGTGGTGGGGGGGGCAGGGAGAGATAGATGTCCAGCTAAATAAAAAGCAGCGCATGTCTTGCTTAGAGTGAACTTCATAAGGTTGGGTAGTTTGTGAGGGCATTCAGGTGTTTTCATTATGTTTCCAACAGAACCAATATGATCTGTACCTGCTTCCTTGCCTCTTCTGGTGCTAGTTTGAAGAGCAAGAGCTTGCTTTAGTGCGGCAGCTCCAGCAGCATGTCCAGCCCGCTGCGCCTTAATGGCACGCAGGCTTTCCTTGGTCCAATGGTTTAGAACTGCTCCACAGCAGCTTGCTAAGCCATGAATCATGAGAGGTGGACGGCAGGCGTCAGCCAATGGGCCATGACCAGAACTGGGAAACAGGGTTGGGGTGTGCGTGTGTGTGTAAGTGTGTTTTTCTTT
This sequence comes from Phalloptychus januarius, assembly GCA_902982915.1. NCBI lineage: Eukaryota > Metazoa > Chordata > Actinopteri > Cyprinodontiformes > Poeciliidae > Phalloptychus > Phalloptychus januarius. The sequence continues at coordinate 18,126,172 of CADWAE010000482.1, read as the reverse complement.
TGAGCACACATCTGCGTTCCCATATTCCAGTGTCATGTGAATGTGTCATGTCCGTTTAATGTTTGTCTTGGAACGTTTGCCCGTGTAAACACATATGGAGGACTTTTTTTTTTCCTTTTTCACGAGGAGGTAGCGTTGTAAAACACAAGAAGAAATTTAGAAAGGCTTTACAATCTATAGCTGTTTTCTAAGTGCTTCTGAGATTTCGGCGTGTGCAGCTTGTGATTTAATGATGCCCTCACTTGTCTTTGTGCATATGCTCACCAAATTCAAGGTTGACAAACAAACATTTCCTCTGTCACCATGCGTGTATGCATATAAGCATATTATGCATGCATTGCTGTGCATTAGCTGCATTCAAGGTGACGCAGCTTTGTGTCTCCCCCAGCAGAGCACTTGGAAGGCTGTCAGAGAGATGAATGGCTGCCGTTATATCGACTACTGCTTTCTGCTGGCTCTTGTCTCTCTCTCTTTTTCTGCAGCATCCGATGTTCTGTGTCTCCACTGCTCCAAATCACTTTCACTCCCTTTGTTATCTCATCTTCCATTTTACCTCCCCCCACAAATGCAATGTATAAATGCATTTATACTTTGCATTTAATTTCATTTTCTTTATTTATACTTTTGAGTATTTCTTATTTTGACTTTAATTTTGATAGAATGGCCATGCTGAACCGTTTTGGTAAAAATATCCCTCAGTAAAACAGACACAAACCATGTTTGAATGATTATTTGTTTTTACTTCTAAAAAGTCAATGTGTTGGACTCTTGGATATCTGATTATGGATGTCAATGAACAACAAATGCATCAATCAGAACTTTGGACAAACTTTAATATCAGTTTTCTTTTAAATAGATTTTGGAAGTTTCCGACGATCCTTCATGACTATTATACAATAAGATACAGAACCAAGCATAGGAAGGAAAATATTCATTGTCTGCTTTAAGTTTCTCTCTCTTGTTCCCTGAATTAACAAAACATGTATTAAATATGTCATAAAATATTGTTTTGTTTGTTATTTTCAACACTTAATTCCCACTAAAAATGTCTAGCTTCCACTCCAAAGAGAGCTGTCGTTTGTAGCAGACCCTGGTAAACTTACTGTGACGCATCGAGTTTACCATTCAGTCACAATTTACTGCTGATAAAGCTGAAAATAGATTCTGGTAACCAGCCAATTTTTCTGTCCACCTTTAACCGAATGCTGCAGCAGGCTGTATTTACTAGATCCCTAGAAAATAAGATAATTTATCTCGAATATTACCTCTATTCTGCCTTTTTCATATTTGCTGCCCAAATGAATATTATTATCCTGGGTTAGATTAGATAAATAAGCCACATGGTCTGGCTACATGAGATTCCCTTCCTTCCTGATCTGTTTTGATGTTCTATATGATTAGAAATGTCAGCCGGGGCATATTTAGATTGTGTTCATCAAAGGTTTGCGCTTCCTTGAGGTTTTTATTGCACCGCAGGGAAATTCTAATCACTTCGAAAATCAAATGTTCAATCATTAATCTTGGCAGAAAGATTTGATGTCAAATGGAGAGAAGTTTGAAGTCAGAATGTGCCAACCTATCTTCTCTAGATAATAGGTGGGAGATAAGAGACGGAGCCAGCCACTGGAACGTTGCTTCACAAGCTTTGATTGAAGGGAATTACATGTGAAGCTCCCAAAGTACTCGGGCCTCCATTCACCAATATTTTACACCACTTTTTTATAGTTATTGGTATCCCTGAGAAAGATGTTTAAAAGCATTAAAATGAATTTATTTATGTGGCACGTACTGAAAATTTTAGAAAATGTATTCAGTCAGATTTTCAGATTTATGGAATTTTGCTTTTTTTATTTAAATGTTTCAGCTTTTTTTTTTTTTTAGAGAATTTGATCAAATGCACTCCAACAATGTTTCCTTGGCCTTTGGAAAAGAAGCTGTCCCAGATTTTCTACTACACTTAACAGTTAGATACCATTTGAACAAATATCTCCTTTGAATTATTCCAAACCCACCTAGAGTGTTTATTCCTGAAAAGCTTTAATAGGTCCGATATGCCCAAAACAACCAACCCCATTGAAAGTTCCAATGGAGCGAAGCAACATCCAAACAATGAGTTTTATTTCTTGTTGGCATTTAGTGGTTGTTATGGAGACAGCTCTTTTCTCTGAGACTATAATGGTGATCTTTGGGAATCTTTACCATCATTGTCTTCGACAGTCTGTAAAAATATCAGTAGTGACCAGTAATTTTGCAAAAATGTCTTGTTGTTGGAAGTTCTCTTGCATTTTCATCGTGAGGTTAAGCTACAGCAACAAAGGACTAATTTATTTACATTTTTTCCCACTAATCTTTATCAGAGGTGCCAATTACTGTGGATAACAGTTTTTTTTTCTGTTGTTCTCATGGAGAGCTTGCAAGTGTTCCACAGAGGCAGGATAATGTGTTTGTTAGGTCCCCTTGATTAATTTGTTATCTGATCTCATCAGCGTAATCCGTATTACAGAGATGGTGAGTCACTTTCATGTAAATTATGATCTCTGCTAGAGGGCCAGACTAAGTGTTAGTCACCACTGAGCAAAAAAGTAAAAAATAAAATCAGGGGCCACACTTGGGCCAGACCTCCTGGTTAAATCTGTCACTCCCTGCTCCTCCTCCTCCCCCGCATCCAAGCTGAGTCCAGTCCAACCCTTGATCAGACTGGCCACAGAGCCATTTAAAGCTCTGGAACTGCATCCCTTTCGCTTGCCCGATCGATCGCTGAGCTGTCAGCAAGACGAATGGAGGCTTTAGGAAGTCCATTTTAATGAAGGAGAAGTAAAGAGAGGTAGCTGGAAAAAATGGGAGCAGAAGAAGAGGGGAAGGTCCACTGGAAGTAGTTATGAATGAAGGAAAAAAAACTGATATTAAATGTGTGCTTGTGTTTAGTGAATGTGCGTGTGTGCTTTTAAAATTATATCTACTGTGTAATACTGTCCAAAGGTTGGAGAAAGGCTTGATTTTTAGCTACAATAAGACCTACTTCTAACCCAGCAGTGTGAAATGGCTCCTTAGTACCAGTAAGATGAAAAGCAGGCCAAAACACAGAAACCTATATTAAGTGGACTGAGGGGATTTCATCTGGCCGGCAAAACAAAACCACATCAACTCCACTGGCTCGTGAATCATGTCGGCAGCTCCGTAGTAAAAAGACATTGTTGTGACAAGGGAAAGGCTGCCAGTTCAAGGCAACTCCCCGCACAGCTGCCCTCATCTCGCACACCAGCTTGCATCAACAGATTCGTGTACATTTGCATTTAAAGAATATCCTGTGGTATTTGTTTGTTTTGAACCTGTTTAGTTTACATTCTAACATGGTACTCTTTGCCTTGCATCAATATGTAGAAAAGACTGCATGTTAATTGGTGATTAGGGCTGGAGATCAGAGGTCAGGCTGAGCAAGTGATGAGGACCAGCAATCCCTCCCCACCAGGCAGTGGTCCAACCAAACTTACTGAAACAATCAGGGTCCTGAATTAGTTTGTACACCTGAGGGAAATGATTATCGATTCGTGCATATGGAGATATATATACTTATAGATAGCCAAAGCTGTTGGTATAAATACTGACATCCCAAACAGATAAAGGTTTGGTGATTTGAGGTATTATAGAAAAGTTAGGATACAATAATATCTCGACTCCACTCCTAATTATTCTATCTATGTAAAGTCACTTCAATCCTGCAATGGCAAGTTAAATTAAAGCTAAATTTGGATTTAGAGCAAGAAAAACACAGTCTTGAAAGTAAACAATAACAAACAGCCTTCACACAATTTGTAAAGCAGATAACTCATGCACTTTCCTGACACACAAAAAAAACATCTAACAGAATCACAATATATGAAGAAGTATATTATTTTACTGCAGAGTTTGGCTGATGTTTTAAGGTGAATTGTTTTCTCAACAAAACAACAAAAAACTATTCTAACAATTATATGTAGAATCATGGATGAGTGGCTGCTAATAGGCAACATGAGAACCAGGGTTGACATTTACTAAGGGAGAAGGTGGTGACTTCTTTTTTCTTTAAGCATCAAAAACATATATATATATGTGTCACAAATCCTCCCTTATAACGGTGATGAATTACAGGCAATCCAAACTTGCCACAGATCGTTTCTAAATGTCTGAGCATAAGATGCAAGTTTATTTCTCGCCAAGCTATTGCCTGTCAGACAACATTTCTCCTGAATTCCTCCTCCTCTCTGGTAGAAATAGGCTTATAAATCATAGCTGCTGAAGTCAAATAGGAGCAGCAGATTTTTCTATCATGTCTTTTATATTTGGTGGCCATTGTGTGAAGCACTGATGCTCCCATTTCAGTGCCCCATATATAACATCATCACTCTTGACAACTTTTGGTTGCTTGCATTCATTTTCAATTATTTCTTAACTCTGAATTACATGTAGCTGAAAAGGAACAGTTGTAAAATTCATTATACATGCCCTTCAGACAAAGTAAGCCAGACAACATTATCTAATGGATGTTTGTAATTCCTGTTAGATGTAATAGTTAATATGTGAAAAGTTGGCTGTGTGTCCTGACACCTAGTACAGTGGAGGGAAAAAAGAAGTGTGTGTTTTTACATTCTCTTGTTGGAATATAGTTTTTCCTTTAATCTTGTTCTAAAAGAGGCTGCATTAAGCAGCGATGTCCCTATCCTCCCGTGCTTTACTCCTCAAGATAAAAAAGCAAAGTCAAAGACAGGGATCAAATGAGCCGTCAGTACTCAACCATCTGTGAGGTGCAGGAGAGCTTGTCCTTACAGATAAGCTGAAATTCAGATGGTACGGTGAAGCTTGGGACATGTTCCATGAGTGTTTTGGAAAAGTTTTTTTTCTATTACGAGGTTACATGAAGTCTCCCATGAAGGGAGGTGTTATCATGGCACGAAGCATTCAACATTTGCAATATATATAGCTTATGCACACTTTAGGTTGGAGACTACATTTTTGCAGAGTGAAGAAATGGTATTTTGCATGACTGACATTATGCCAAAAATGGAGATTACAGCTCCTTGGTTTAGCTCAGCTCAGGCCTCCTAGCTTCTCCCGTACACTGAGATTTTCTCACTTCGACTCAGCCCCCCCCTTCTCATCTGCAGCTTTTGTCCGGCGTTGCAGCACTGTCAGCATTCTTGTCCTTGTGGCACAGTATCCAGACGTTCCATGGTCTTTCTTGGATGGACGCCTTGTGTCTGTGTGAAGGAGGTGGAATGTTTCTTTGTGCACAGCGCTAGGAGAAAGCAATAAAATGGAGAGAAATACGAGGCCCCAAGTGAGTGAAATGAAAGCACTCGATCTTAGGAGGGGACGGAGGCCTGCGGGTTCTGCCTATACTTGACCTTCCAGCACACACTATGCTCTCTAAATAACTGTCAAGACCGACTGGCTACACTACAGCCTCCAAAAAAAAAAAAACTTCAATTTGCTGTCTGAAACATAGAAAGAGACCAAGTGAAGTCAGTGTTGTAAAATATTTAGTATAGGGCCCAAAGCTGAACAGTGCACTCATACATATCATTGTAGCCCTTCTAATTTTGGACTTTAGCTGCTGTTTTAGGCGCTGGCAGCAGATTGATTTGTGCCCAATGGCTTTGGGCTGGTGGTAAGACTCAGGTCTTTCTCTTGAGGTGCCATGCACACAAATATACACAAGTCCCGTAAAGAGAAAGAATACCGTTAGCAATTGTATATCAGTTTTACTAGCTAATACATTGCTGTGTGTTACCATGGGGAAAAATATGTAAAAATTTGCAACCGAGGACAACTGGGACAGTTTCTGTTGCCTTGCAACAAGAAGATCCTGGGTTCAAATCTTAGCCCCATGCACGTGTGGGTTCCTTCCTACATTTTAAAGACATGCATGGTAAATTAGTTGGTCCTTTTAATTTACCACTAGGTGTGTGTTTCTATTTATGACTGTCATGTGTTCCTTTCTGTCGCCCTGGGACGGTCTGGTTATCCATCCAGGGTTTGCCCTGCTTTCATCCATTGATTGGTGGTGATATCCCACAGCCCAGCCCCTCTGTCCTCCAGCCTTTCGTGCTACATTCCCAATTGCTTTAGATGCTTTTATTGCTCTGACTGTACATAAGCATGAGTTTAGGTGAGTAGTTGTTTTCTTGAAGCCATTTTCTGATTTTTAGCAACGAACACAAATAGACTATGTTTATTCTTTTCCCATTATGAGAACTGGTGGAAAGTTCTCTGTCAAAGGCTCACAGTTTATCAAAACATTTTTTGTTCCAGCTTTTCAGTTGAAAAAGGGAAACTCGCAGATTTGCTATACTGTGGTATATTTGGGTGGTATTCATTTCTGTAATGTTTAACAACAAATGTGTAACCAACATTTTAATTTCTCAAAATTTCAAAAAGCTCAATGTCATAAACTCACCATTTCAGACTCATCAGTGCTGTTGAACTGCCGCAACTTTTAAATGTGTCCTTTGTCTTACACACTTGAATTAAGTGGCAAAACTGCCTCACTAGCATGCACTTTAGCTCTGCAGAGCTCTGCTAATGAATCAATAATGGAGCCAGGTGTGCTGAAGCAGAGAATTGTCAAAGAGTTTCAGGGCACTGGCCCTTGAGGACTGGAGTTTGAGACCATGTTATCAAGGAATGAAAAAGTCAACCATTACCAGTGGTAAAAATGCTACTTATCCTGGGTTATAAAAGTGCAACCCACCTGTTGAAAATAGCAGAAAAGCTTGATATCAATCAGAGGTGGATCGGATAAAGAAACATTTTGTCAGCTGAACAGTGATGTGACACTTTTGAGATCTCTTCCCGAGTTAATTAAACTGAAAATCTCAACTCTGGGTTGTAGCAAAAAAAAAAAAAAAAAAAAAAAGAGAACATATTGTTTCCACAATTAACTGCAGAAGTGACTCTTAGATTTTTTAATTCCTTGCAAATTGGCCATAATTGGTTTGTATTGTGATTGCTATCAGACCTGCTTTTACAGGCTGCACACAGCTGCTCATGTCGCTATGATTGTGGAGATGAAGAGGCCATCACGTACATGCGTGAGTGTGCTGCAGACGTAATAAGCAGGACATCTGTGAATAAGTGCATAGGCACGTTTTTGACTTCATCGCCATTCAGAGAGGCTTAGCGTGATTAGAGCAGTGTGATCCTCTGAAGAGTTAATGATGAGAGAAGCAGTAGCTCCACAGAGGCCAATCACGCAGCAGCCTCCAACTGCGCGCAGAGGCTTATCTTGCTCGATGTGTTGTGTGTCTGTCTGACCAAGGATGTGCAGCTGTGTGTGCACAGCCAGCTTGTTAATGCGTGGGAACATATATGATGGGATTTCAGCTATCATTTCTCACATGTTAATGCTTATTATTCAGTGTACGCCATTCAAACATGCATGATTTCTCTGTCTGGATGTTTGGCATTTGGGGGGTTTTTATGGGTATGCAAAGCAGAATCCATAATCATATAGCTTCATTATGCCGTTGTCAGACCGATCCAGCTCAAGCACAGGAGGGACTCTTGGTTCCTCTGGGTCTCGTTCAGGGATGCCCACCACATCAAATATGGCCGCTGGCGTTTTCCCCCTTCTCCGCTCTCCGTGGAACTGACTGACAGGCTTAATGACACTGTCGAGGTACCAGGATGTCTTCAACTCATTTTCGGATGTGATTGAAGTACACAGTGGGTAGCTTTTCATCAGTGTTGAGCAGACAAAAGGGACCTTTTTATTGTTGCCTCTGTATGTGTGTTCAGTTTGGGTGTTTGCACATCTCTGCCTGCAGCCCAGAACAGATGCACAGGAGAAAAATTACTCCATGCTTGTTATTAGGGCTGAGCGAGAATCTCCCAGAGATGATAAGTTTAGCAAGGACCTGTCTCATGAGTGTAATCTGCGTCTTTATTGCAAGCCACAAATACAGACCTTGTGCTCTGTCAGACAAAATGAACAGTACGCAATTAACATTTTATGTTTGGGTCAGTGGGTCATTAAACCAGGTTGCTTGTGTTTAGTTCCCAGAATGTACTCGATGTTTAACAGACACAAACATAAACTGAAGATCATTTGTTCCAGCCCAATATTGAATATAATAATGAGAGATTCCAAAAGCTCTGAAGTAGCCATCTTTATGAAAGAGGTCTGGAAAGTTTGTTCCAACTGTTGAGGGACAACAATTCTCACCTTCTCTGGGAAAGTTTACTGCAAAGTGTTGGGAAGGTGGCTCTGATGATCGAACAACTCCAGTTTTGCTTTTGTTTTGGTCATGGAGCAGCAGTCCAGATTTTGTGTGGTTGTTCAGTCCATATGTGCTCTGGGGATTTGGAGAAAGCTTATGGTCATGTCCCCCGAGGCATTTTCAGGGGCCGGTGGGGTACACCAGGAGAATGGGGTGCCAAAGATGGTTTTACTTGAACAACCATAGTGAAAGTTGTATTTACATCCTCAGCACAAGTCGAGTTGTGGAAAGTAGGCCATCTGGTTTGAGGACCATGGGGCTTCATTTTTGCTTTTTGCAAATAGCATAGTTATGTTGGCATCTTAAGCCATGACCTTCATCAGGCAGTAAAGCAGTTTGCAGCATTGTGTTAAGCAGCCAGCAGAGCATCACCTCCTATATGTCTGAGTAAAGGGTCGGAGTACAGCTTGTATCTTGGTGTCTTCTTCAGCAGTTATATTAGAATATTGTAGCTCACCTTCATCAGTGTTTGATTGTGCATGTGAATGATTGAATGCAGTGTGTAGGGCTTAAGGGTCCTCTGGACTAGATAAAGCACTATACAAGTACAATCCATTTACCATTTTTAGTACAGGAGACAATTAGAGGGTTTGGAGTCTTATCTACAGTCGGACAGGAGCTACTTTTGGTGCATCATAGTGAACGAACAGCTGAACCAAGTGAAAACCTCTTGATTTATTGATCTGTCAATGTTTTCCCCCTCGTGTATGGTTAGAACTGACGGATTAACACCTAGAACCTGCCAGTGAAATGATCTGGTGATCTCTGGTCTCATGGTCTGATAGAACATCCTGATCTTCTAAGAAATTACATTTTGTGTTGCGAAACAGAAAATCATCACAATGAACCAAAATAAGGTCTTAAAAACAACAGTTTGTGTATTTTACTTAGGGAACTGAAACAGTTAAATAAATTAATGTTTTAATAATGTTCAAAGATTTATTGCATGTGACTGCTTTAGGCTGAATTTAAGAATTACTTGTATGAAACTTTAACATTAAAAGTAAAACTTAAGCTAGCATAAATGTAATGATGCCCTTACTCCCCTCCTCCCAATTTTGTCATTTTAATAAACTAGAGCCACATATGAATATCGGGTTTGTGGTACTCCTTACTACAGCCAAAATTTTAATGCACTTTAGACATACACAATTGCATTTATAGCAAAATAGGCTATACAGACACTATGGATGAGGGTGAGGAACTGGGCCCAGGTAAGGGCATTGTCCATCTTTGTTTCTGCCTGTGTGTCTTTTCTGGGTAAACAACATAGGGACCAAGTGTGGGGGGTAACTGCCCTTGGCTTGGTGTTAGTTGTGTAGGGGCTTGGCCCATCTCTGCATGTGATTGGTTCCCAGTTGGCAGCTTTTGACCTTCTGGGTGTTTGTTGGGGCTAGCTCGCTAGGTGGGAAGGTGCTGTGCCCTCTTTTCCTTTGTCTGTCTGCGTTACAGAGCTGAACTGGTGCCTGCTTGGTGGGTTGGAGACTTTTCTACTCTGTGCTGGGCTGTTTTGCTACCTAGGTGTGGGCAGGCTATGGGGCACTAGGGTAACCAGGTTCTGTGCTTGGCTTATGGTATAAGATGGGGGTTGCTGCTTACCTCTATATCTATACGTAGCCGCGCACACATACACAGTACAAATAGTTGATGATTCCCAAAGCACAGACTTCTATTCCAACTGTGTGACTTCTCTACGTTAATGCCAGACACAGTCTTGACTTAATAAAGTCAATAAAGCAGTCATGATTCCATATCAAGATATCCTTCTTGTAGAGCAAAACTTTCCTGGCAAAGGTAGGCAACAAGTTTCTCAAGATGGTATTCCTGACATGCCAAAATGGAACAGGAAAAAAAGAATCGATCCATTGTTGTTTGTTCTCTGCAGTTTGATGTAACCAAATAAATAGACTAAATAAACCCCTTTGTTTGAAGCCACCCTGGTGTTTTATAGTCTTTTTTGAGTTAGTCAAGTTAAAATATAATTCCATTGGTGCTTATGTTACTGTTCTGAGTCAGTTGCGTATTGGGCGAGTCGAAGTCCCCTTCTCCACACGTGTCCCCCACCTCCTCCAGTTGTAGCAAGCGTCTTTTAGTTTCAGCTTGTCACCCGAGGGGAGACTTCAGCGAGGCCAAGTATTCCGCCTACACTGGCATATTCCCCTCTGTTACATTGCGTGACCTGAACACAACAAGCATTCCATCAAAATCAGGCCTTAAAATTCCAACTCAGTCCCTGCAGAGTTTTTGGTAAACATTTTTCTCTTTCCAGCTCTCTCTCTTCATTCCACTAAACTCCCCTTCCCCTTAAAAATTCCTCCAACCCATCTTTCTTCATTAAGATTGGTTTTCCCTTGTTACCCCCCACCCTGCTCCTGGTTATGTAGCAAAAGAAGAGATGTGCCTACTTCTTTTTTGCTGTTTGTTTGTAAGGAGGATGGGTTGAGGATGCAGAAATCAGAGCTCAGACCAAATGCACGGCTCTGGTGGCACGATTGAGATGCCAACTTAATTTGTGGCTGAAGGGCCATAACAAAAGCCAATCACTCGTCCACCTTCACCGCTATTCTGCCAGAGGCAAGAGATACAATCAGGGCCCCTGCTAGCAACTATTTACCCTCTCTGTCAATCAGTCTTGAGGCATGTGCTCACAGCTGGAGGCGTTACTGGCAGGTGGCCTTGGATTTCTCCCTGACAACAGGCCTTCAAAGGGAACAATTATTTCCAGATAATTTCTTACTCCCACATCAGCACCACAGGCTGGCATGTCCTTGCTGTCTATATGTTTTGTAAAGGCCCGAAATACCTGCAAATCTACTGCATTAATAGATCTCTGTTGTGTTGTCTTGGGAAATTTTTGATTTAGGGAAACTAATTGGGTTATTTGGGATTCGTCCCCTCTGCCTCAGCAGACGAAGGAACTCCATTACTCAAGGAGACAGATGTGTGTCACAGGGGGACGAGAGGAATGTTCCTGGGATTTTTTTCCATCTTGTTGCACATAGAGAGCTTAGCATTGTCTTAAATGTGTGTTTCAAAGGGACGTACTGTGTTCGCTCATGTTATTTGAGGATGTGTGTTCATGTGTCCATAATGTGTTTTTAAATGGTTTATACAGGCCACTGCTAAAATCCTCCTGCTAGTCTTTATCAGGCAAAGCAGCTCTGTCCACCTGCAGCTAAATCGTACTGTAAAGCCCATCGGTGCCAACCGCATGGGGTTAGTGAAGGAGCAACAGTCTAAGGAGCAGTAAGGTGTGTTGGAAGAAAAAAGCTCCCGTGTTTTGATCCTACTAAGGGCTGGTGCTGTATTGTGCAGGCCACCCAGGCCCAAGCCCTCACCAGGCTTGTAATTACATTTTGGGAGTAGAGGCACAGAGGGAGGAAGGAAGGGATTTAAATGGCTGTTATGGTGGACTGGAGGTAGAACAGGGCCCTTTTACTCTCTCAGCTGTGTGTCATGGCTGATTTATTTGCACCACACTGCTGAGCATAATGACGAGGCTCATCTTTAAGGTGTGATGTAGTTAGCTAATTAGCTTACAGGTTGTTTTAATGCGCCCAAGGTTTTCAGCAGCTTTTTCAAGATGGGAATTTAATTTAGGAAAATACTGAGCAGGACATACCAAAGCTCAGGTATACCTTGTCTCCCAATAAGAGGTACAGAAGTGGACCTGAGTGATGTGACGTTGAATTATGTAATACTCAAGTCACACGTTATGTCTCGACTTTTTACTTGCACTTTGGACTTAGACATCAATAAGTTGTGACTTTACATGGAATTGAGTTGTTTGACTTGATCTTTAACACTAAGTAAAATATGCATTACAATGGAACCTTGCCTGAGGCACAATGTCGCTTGCTGCACGCCTCTGGTCATCTTGCAATGTATGTTCCTGCTTTTGCTACAACATTCACTCTCCATCTACTTGTTTACCTGCTTTATTTTTGCATTGTACAGCATTAGCAGTATAACTCTGCGCAATGACGTTAATGTACCTTTTAGTTACAATTTATATGCAGTCGAGAGGAAGTGATTTAGAACCAATCTTTTCAGCCTATTTAAAAGTTACTAGCCAACAAAATAACACACTGTATTACATCAGTATTATATGGTCTATTCACGTGTTGTGATTGTGTCCCCCTTCAATAACAAATATTTTTTAAAGTTGCAACGTATAATTTGTCCTGAAACCAGAGTTTCTACAGGACTGCCTTAAAATGCTGCCTAAAGACAGTGTTGACAGTTTTTCATAGAGCAGTCATAGTGTTGTATGAATGTTTATTTAAGATGCACAAAGCTTTATTATTTAAATAAGATGTATGTGATGCCACCCATACAGTTTTCATTAAACTTACATCTCACTCGAACTGACACATTCTGAGCTAAAACTGGCATGTTTTACTTTATTTTGTTTGACTTCTTGTTAACTTGACTCATAACATATTTCCATTCAAGTTCCAGTTAATTTTGTGTGACTAAATGTTCCTCATCTGTAAGGGCTAAGAAAATATAAAAAATGAAACTGTGAGAATAAAGTCATTAAATTACAAGAATACAGTAAAAATATTACCAGAATAAATTTGTACAAGAATTAAGTCATAATATTATCACTTTATTTTCATGTTACTTAGACTTTTTTCTCTTATTATTTCATCTTCATCTTACTTTTTTTAAAACTTTATTCTCATAATTCTATTTTTTTTTCTTAGTATGGCCTTAAAAGGTGGTGGTTTTCTTTACACATTGTAAAATGTAATGACTAGAGTCTGAATTTTTCTCCTCCCTACCCACAAATATATGAGGTAACATTACACTGACGCACAAAGAAGCCGATTAGTCTTACTACTGTCAGTGTTGTGATAAAACATTTATAGCAAACCCACATTCAATAGCTCAGCACAAGAGGCACACATGAACATAAATGTGAATTTTCAAAAACTGGACATGGAAGTGGTGCCGTTTGACTTGGCAACTCCTACTACGGATGCACCTGGTACACAGAGTACTGCAGTAACACAGACTGAGAGCTAAGTTTAGCCAGGAACGTTGAGACCTTGTTCTCCATACTTCACTTATAGCTACTGCTATAATATTTTAGGTTGAATTGGGACATTTCTTCTGACAGGGAATCATGTTCACAGGAACAAAAAAAGGACAGAGGACAACTATCTTTAAACTTAAAGATGAGCTGAAGTGAATCTTGAAAGTTGAGTTTAAGCAAACAAACCTCATTTGTTTATTTTAGGTTTTGTTTTGATTTTTTTTGTTGTTTTTTTTTACACAAGGAGTTGGTATTTGATGGGGGAGATTAAAAAACAGTTAGAGACAAGACCGTGACATACAACACATGGCTATGATAAGACCTCAAACCTGTGTCATCTGCTTATAAAGGGTAAAAACCATCTGCATTGCTCATTTGTCATGCAAGAAATGACATCATCTGCAAACCTCAAAGCTCACTCGCTGGTAAAGTTTAGCTTCCAGCTTTTCATTTGCTTGGCTGAGCATTTAGTGTACAGTTGGTTTCTCAGATTGTATCTGTGAACAGCAGCTGCTTTCTGGTGCAGGAAACAGGTGTTATGAAAGGAGTGTTAAAAGCTGAAAAGCTTTGTCTTCCAGTGTGTGTAATGTCTTTCACGGAGTCACTCAATCCTCTAATCAGCATGAGTTTAAGCATCTTTATAGAAATTGGATGAAACATTTTCTCACGCAAAGCACAACAGCTGTCTTGGATTTCTATAAAGCTTAATTTAACTCGTAAAGCAATACTCCAACAAGAAAGTTCTTTGTTCTGGAACATCAGCAAGTTCATTATGTTAACCAGTAATGTTTTTTTCACTGGCTTTGATTTGAGAAGGCCTGGGAAGGTGGGAGTTTTTTTTTTTTTTGTCAGCATATTTTGATTGACTTTGGGAAGATAAAACAGAATGCATGCATACATAATTGTAGGAAAGTAGGAGTTCAATAAGACATCTTCACTTTGCGCCTCTGGGTTATGGAAAACTACAGCTTCCTTATAAATAAAAAATAAAACTTCAGATGATAATGTTAGGAAACTACAGCGCATTCTGTGAAGGCCTTAGAGGTATGTTAGAAAACATCAGTGAACAAATAGCATCACGAAGAACAAGGAGGACAGGCCAGGGATAATGATGCAAAGCTTAATGCAGGGTTAGCTATAAATATCTCACCAAGAGCTGGTCAAAGCTTACTTAAAAAATAAAACAACACCTAATTGACTCAACCACCAAGCTGCTTCACAAGATTAAAAAAGCATTACATATAAAGTGGTAAAATACAATCAAATGTGAAATAGAAAAGTTGAAATGAAAAATACAGATGGCTTAACAAGCAAACGACCCTACATAAAATAGAGATAGAACTCAAACTGAACTTAAAAAGCCAACATGACAAATTTATCTTGTTCAAGAGGAATTTAATAGTTTATCCAGACTCTTCAGTGCATTCATCAAATAATAAGCTGTTTCACAGTCTAGTGACCATCACTGCAAAAGCCAGAGTCCCTCTATTCTTCAATTTGAACCTAGGCTGCACTAAAAGCATCAGGACAGATCATCCTAGTGGTCTTTTGGCGATAAACTGCTCGAGGAATTTAGTTAAACAAATGGCTGACAAACTATTTAAGACCTTAGAAGTAAAAGTATTTTAAAGTCAATACAATAAACATACAGGCAGCCGGTGCAAATTAGCTATAGCTGGAGTGATGCGACATGCCTTCAGATGCATGTTGGCAAACACTTCAGCACTTTGGTCCAACTGCAAACAATGAAGAGCTGTAAAGATAATTGCAGTATAACCCAATTTAGAGGTGATTAAAGCCTGAAGAAGGTCTTATGACTGAAGAACTGCTGAAAAGGTTTTGCTTTACCAACATGTGGCTCTTAACCTAAACTGACAGGCGGTGCAAAGAGAGCATTGTTCAGAGAAACAGCCATCAGGCCCTTACCCCATAACTCTGGAGGAGCTGCACCTGTATATAGTCAGAATGACAGGACGCTTAGATTTGAGCTCTACAAATATGACTTACAAATCCTGTTTGCAAGGGATGAAAAAAAAAACATGTGGTAAAAAAAGACTTAAAATCAAGTTTTTGGCCAAAAGGCAAACAGTATAGGTGGCAAAAAATGACACTCTACATCACCCTCAAAACTCATAACTGTGAGAGATTGTGGTTGCAGCGTCATGTTGTGGGGAAACATTGCATTTCAGGTCAGAGTTGAAAGGAAGATGGATGGAGGTAAACGCAAGGCAATACTTGAGGAAAACCTGAGGCTGAAAATGAATTGAAACTGGGAAAAAAGGTTTACATTGCAGCAGGAAAACTATACTGGACCCACACACCGCTTATCAATGCAGGGTCACAGGGCAGAGATCAAGGACATGCTGCCAGTCCATCACAGTGCAACACAGAGACATCACTCAATTTAGTGGAACCCATCAACCTAATGTTCATGTTTTTGGACGTTAGCAGAAAGCTGGAATACCTGGAGAGTCTCTCGTGTTTACAGTGGGAGAATGTGCAAACTGATTGCAGAAAATCCCAGCCAAAAGCTTTAAAAAACAAAACAGGACTTTACCACTGAAAGGCAACAGTGCCTACACTTCTTAGGTTCAGCTGTGCAGGGAAATTTAATCACATTAATAATCAACACTTGTATTTTACATTTGACAAAAATACTAAGAGTTGATTCCAAGAATTTGATTTTATGACTCACTTTTTCATATCACAAGCTAAATCTCCACATCATTCGGAAAAAGTGGAAAAAAAAATTCCATTTTCCTTTCATTTCACAGAAATCTAGTGTGGTCTAAACCCATTAGGCACGAGTGGCTCACTGGTTTAGGGGGGGGGGCTGCCAGAGGCTCTGTCACCTTTCTTGGAGAAAACCGTAACGTGCGGAGAGCCAGGACACTTGGTTGTCACTCTTCATTTCATTCATTGTGTAGGGCTGCTCCAAGCAACAACTCTGGCCAGCTCATATCGATCCAGGTCCTCAGACCTTAACCTGTGTGTTCTTTAATCTCTCCTCCCCTCCCCTTTTTTGTGTACCATTAAAAAGATGGAACTCTGTCTGTCAGGCCTGATTCGTCCAGCTGTGCGCCCTGACAGGTACTCTGCCTTCCACCCTTCAGCTTGCAGAGCGCCTCTTAATAACCCCGGATGGTTGCGTCCTTGGATTGACTGCTGGGCGCCCTGCTGAACGCTCTCTGACGGACACACTGGCCTAAGAGCTTGCACTATAGTTGGCAGTTTGTCCTCAAACCCAGCAGGAAGCAATGATAACAGCTAATTAGCTTTTAATGGAAGCACTTTAAAAATGATCATCGGCCGTTCCATCTATCTCCGTTGCATCTCTGCGTCGCACCTGTATTAGTTGAGTCGTGTTATTATGCCAAAGATGGAGGTATCCTCTTTACCCCTTGCCTGAGGCTCTGCAAAGTGGCAAATGTTGATGTACGCCTCGCTCCCACATCTCAAATGACTTTGAAACACCACTGTGATTTCCCATTCTGTCACAGCAAAGTCTCTCCAGAATTGATTCCTTACACCAGCAGGCATCACGCAGGTTTTTTTTTTCTCTTCCTGTGGAGATTTGACTTTAGTAAAGAAACAAACAGCAGCGCCGTATATAACCCTTTGAGGCCCTGCTCTGATTTGGAGTGCATTAAGATTCATTCACAGTGCCACACATCCCCTGTGTCGTACCTCTTCAATTTCCTGCTCGCACAGACCTTAGATTCACATGTTTATATCAGATGGCAGCAGAGCTGTTTTTGCATTTGAACAATGCTGACATCCTGTCACAGGGGACGGCCACTCCAAGACAGGCGCTACAGGGAAGCCCGGTTGCTCCGCCTTGCTCCCCTTTGCTTTCCTGTCTTACCATTAGGCCAGTTTTGTAAACAGTGTTTTGTTCAGCACATTGCAGGAGAGAGAGGCAGCTTGAAATATCAAACCCCCACAGCCACGTAAAGGAAACAGTCAAATTTTCCTCTAATGCCAGAGGAGACTGTCAGGTTACATTTTTCTCTCTGCCTCTGGTGTGTCTTCCACTCTCCCTTGTTACTTGTTTACAGCCAACTCAGAATATATGCTCAACAAAACAACATAGGCACACAATTATTGCTGGACGATGTATGTCCTTTGTGCACAAATCCAAGAAGTAAGAAAGAAACTACGCGCATGTGGACTCAATCCAGGGAATATATGTGGTATAATTTTGTGTTTCTGTGAACGGATCTTTACCTCTAAGGGTTCTGTTGCTCTGACATAATGAGGAAAAAATCCACTATTTGCTTATTGTGACAGCAGGCCAAAAAATAACTACATTTCCACATGCAAAAGAAGGAACTACTTGGTGATTTAAATGCCTTGATTTGATGCATCATGAATATTATATTACATTATATGTTTATTTGTGAGTGTCAGTTCTGTGTGGATGTGTCCTGAAGTGCATCACCTTTAATCGATCAAACCAGATGCAGGGATTGGTCAAAGAACGTATGTACATGGAAGTTGTTGTATTTATGCTTTGATTGAAACAAATGCTTGACAATTTCTATTCCGAATCGTGAAAATATGAAAAGTGTGCAATTTAAGTCAAGCTGGACAATTCAATTCGGTTTATTTATGTAGCGCCAATTCACAACAAATGTCGACAAAATTTAGCACGGAAGCGTGAAGTAAAACAATCATGGAGGAAACGGGGAGTTCTGTGTTGACCTGTAATTCTTCCTTGTTGACTTTCCTTTTTCTCATTGTTCATAAAACTTTAACTCACTTACCGCACAGCTAAATAAAGATTTGCTGCAAGGCACGTGTTGTAAAGGGTAGGGCTTACAGTAACATTAGGGATAAGAAATGTATTATTAAATGGCTGGGAAAATAAAATAATAGTACATTTTCATTCATTTTCTGTTACTAAATGCTACTTAAGAAGCCATGATTTGAGAAATTTGGTTATGTTTGGGGGCAGGGTGGGAGCTTCATGGTAGTGTAGGCAAATCCACGTTTTGCCTTCTGGAGCGATAAAATTACAGCTGTGTGTTCATGTTGAGTGTCCATGTTTGCCTGCGAGTGTGCGAGGAGGAGAGCAGTCAGGCGCAGCTGTACCTGCCCTCGCTTGGCAGAGCACAGCTTTTGCCAGCTTAAAAAGCAGAAGGTTTTGATATGGCAGAGAAGCAGTCATTTGGCTGATCTAATGGTGGCTCCCCTGGGGTCCGTATCTCTTTGCAAACACAGAGCGGGGGACAGCGAATGGAGTACAGACCCATAAAACCACAGGAATATTTTGTCAAATCCCCACCTCCCAGCCTCTCCACTGATATTACCAGCATATCTCCTGTAAATTTCCCCTCTTTTCCTCTCATCTATTCAGATGTTATTTGCACACACACTCACAAGGATAACGGCAAATTCACCAGAGAGCGTCGTTTTCTATGAGATCATCACTGGCCTGTTCTGTTTTACTTGATTGCAGCTCAGATGCCTCCCTTTTTTTGTCAATGTTCGTTGCTGCAGGTGAATGCAGATCTAAAGAAAATGTTCACCTTAGGAATGTCTTCAATATTCTCCTCTCTCATCTTTCAAAGACAATTTCTCCTGAAGCCTTTCATGCTCCCCTCCCCACTTCCCGCGCTGCTCCACCCTCACACCCTTTTCATTTTAAAGTGGGACTCAATTCCCTGCCAGCTTGTCCCCGAGCCCAGCTTGTTAAGAGAGACACTGGTGCATGGTCTTCCTCACCTTCCCACTCCAGTTCCTTTTAATTAGACCTCTGTTCTTTTGTGCATGTGTTTGCAGTAGGGTATATTAGGGTGTGTGTGTGTGAACTGTAAGAGTAACTGTTGACATCACAGTGGCTTTGTTTGTTGGTCTCTTGGTAAACCGAAGCATTTAACAACAGTGTATGCTTCAAACCAGTCTGTAAAACTTAAATTAAGAATAAATTGAGTTAGACCACTATATCTTGTTTTCTTTTTATTTATTGTTTTAATAAATGAAGCTTCCTTGCTTCTGTTTGTCTTTGTTTTGGAGATGTATGCTGATTTTATTTGACCTTTGTTAATCCCTACAAAACGGTAGGATTTTCGGCTTCTGGGAGGAAATTTCAGAATGAACCTTTGCAGGTGAGTTTAGTGTAACCTTTAAACTTTTCAATTGACATGCCCATCTATTCAATGTTTCACTTGATGAAAAAGTAGTAGTTAGTAGTTAAGTAATCTACCAGTGGAACTAGTACATCAATATTAGTGAATTATTTACTTAAAACAAGCTGCTACTTCTTGCTGAAAAGTTCCTTGTAAGTTAGTTGTCTTGCTTCAAGGGTATTAATTATTATTTGCACAAGAAACTAGACCAAACATACTTGGTTAGATTTTGTGTATTGGCAGTGCCAGTTTTGGAGTGTGCAGCCAGATCTTGGAAAATAGTGTTGTTTTACTTCGCAAGTTTTATGCACTTAAAGCAACATTGAATAGAGTTTCTGTAGATTTTAACACGAGCCTTCCCTGATTGTGTCTGGTGGGTTTAGTCAGGCACAGGGACTTCTGGTTAGGTTCTAACAACTTTCAAATTCTTTACATTGAAATCGCTAAATGATGCATGAAGATGTTTCTGAACACTGCAAATACATTTAAAATGTGCACTTATTAATACATCACAGATTTTGTTTCAGAATGACAATTAAATATTGATGGACAACTTTAAAAGTTGTATGTTGTTTCTCTTGCCAATGCATGCCTTTTTTCTATTACCTTCCATATAGAACAAGGTTATTTCTTCCTCTTTCAAACTTTTCACTCTGCATTCCTGCTGTTCCTGTTGATTACACGGGGAACTGTAATATCCCCGGCTGAAGGCTTAACATCCATATTGGTGGAGCAAACAGAGAGGTTGTTGTCACCTTTGTGGTAATAGAATCAAACGTGCCGTCTGTCTCCCCTTTACAAGAGAGAGCAGCTCTTCTCCTCTTTCATATAATCCCATTAACAGCACTTTGCTGAAATAAGGTCTGCCCTGTTTTTTCCTGCAGCCTGCTGTTTGGGCAGAGGGTAGGCTGCAGGGTTTTTAACACCATGATCTCCTGACCCTATCTGCGAGATTTCTCTTTCACCCTCTTTCTGATTTTTGACAGAAATATGGGGTTATCATTCATTTCCGTCAATGAAATTATGGAATATTTTTGCTTTGCGTTGCAAAAATATTCCAGTGCCTCCAAGTTTGTTGCATTTGCAAAGATACAAACAGAAACTTTACTGTATTGTACTTGAATTTCATGCAAAGACAAATAAAACAAATCCATAATTGTGGGATGGAATTGAAATGACACATGGTTTTCAAAGTATTTTACAAATTTACAAAGTGCAGTTTGTGACAACTTTTCCCCCGTAACCCACAGTTTAGTGCAACCAGCAGCTTTCAGAAGCCCAAAGATGCCCCATTTCCAGTTTGGCAAAAGCCATTTGGAGGATACAAAATAATATTTTATCCTAGATTGAAAATTATTTGCTCATTAAAACTAGAACTTTGCTTTTTTTTCTGTAGGAAAGGTATGCATCTCTGAAAAGGCCCTACAGAGGCCCTTCTCAATAAATGAAAGTTTGTGGTTGTAATGCGACAAAAATGAAAAAAACAAGACAACTGTCTTTAAATGGGCTTTTAAAAAAACTTGGTCTAACTTTAAATTTTATAATGTCTTAAACCTTTGTGATACTTATTAAGCTTTACTGGCAGTTTACTCAGTCATAACTTGTCTTCATATCAAATTTAAAGGAATGAATGACCTTCTAGCCAGTAATCCTGTCAAAGCAGTCAGTGCTTGTTTGTACACCTGGCGATATTTGCGTTTGCTTGCTTTCGCTGATTCAAAGGGAGGTTCCACACCCATGTTTTGAGCTTTCTTCAAAGCAGACGGTCTTACAAGTGCAACCATGACCCAACCACTAAGATCTCATGGCAGCCGGGGTTGTCCCCATAGTCCGAGCCAGGCTCTGATGATAGCCTTGGCTGTTTGGAGTTCGTCTGACCTCAAAGGTCCAAAGTGAAATAAGGAGGGTTTTCAAAGACGTAGTCACACAGCTGTGAGGTGAGGTATAACCACAGACAGCAGTAAAGCTGTGGCCACCTCTCTGTTCCAGGATGAGAAAAAGAAACACCCACGGAGCTCAGAGGCATAAATTCACACTGACCCATCAAATTTGGCCACCAGAGAGAGAACTCTGCTGAGGGCTGTGAGGATCTAATCATCACAGATTAATTTCTTTTTACCTTCAGAGGTGTGGGTTAAAAACGCCTAACTTAAGCATACTTTCAAAATTATTCACATTCATACATTACAACTACAAACTTCAATGTACTTTAAGATTTCAGATGGCAGATTTGCAAATAGTAATTATGACGTGAATACATGGTTTTCATCAGCCCTTACGAAGCAGAAAAGCATCACCGTGATACGCAACGTCCAGCAGACACAAGGCTTCAAAGTTTGGTTCCACATAGTATTCACCCAGGGGATCTAAATAAAAAATGTCTGCCACATCTTTCACTTTTGTTTATAAAAAGCACTAAAACCACATGCTGTTCTAAAATCCCGCCAAAAAAGACATTGAAGATTGTAGTTGCAATGTAACAAAATTTTTGCAATTCTCCTCAACGAAGGACGAGATGACTAATGATACAGAAGCCAAACATTTCTGAATCTGCTGCCTCGTCCCTCGTTGTCTGTGGCCCTTCAGTTTGCCTTTCAGCTTTGCTACCGAGCCTGTTAGCTGATTAGAGCCAGTGGTCTATCAACTGTTTATGATGGAGGGCGGTAGGATTAATCAAATCCCCACACATCCGGAGAAAGGCTGGACTCTGTAAACACAATCAGAACTGACTTTGAAAAGGAGAAGTGCGAGTGGGTGGGTGTGATTGTATGTGCGAAGACCAGTAGGAGGGGTCAGAGCAGAGACGGAGGAGCGATAAGTGCAGGAAAGAAACTGAATGAAATTAGAAATGGGTCTGATTTGAAATGGGTCAAATCAGGGAATTATATTTCCTCCAGGAAAAAATGTTGCTTTGTGTTGGGGCAGACAGACACAGATGGTCTCGGTTTACCTTCCTGGGGCCCAAACACAGCCCATCCTCTGTTACTGGAACGACTGGCTCCTCATTATCTGCCTATCTCGGCTCCCATCTGAGGAGAAAATGCAGCGTTGCACTATCACTTTAGAGGGACAC
The DNA here is from genome assembly GCA_902982915.1 of Phalloptychus januarius. Taxonomy (NCBI): domain Eukaryota; kingdom Metazoa; phylum Chordata; class Actinopteri; order Cyprinodontiformes; family Poeciliidae; genus Phalloptychus; species Phalloptychus januarius. The sequence continues at coordinate 18,103,672 of CADWAE010000482.1, read as the reverse complement.
TGATCACAAGAGCAACTCATCTCCACTGAAGTAGATTGCGCCCTCCCCCCTTTTTTCACGTCCCCACCTTCGTTTCCCGCTGTGCTCGGCTGAAGACGGACGGAGATGGGGAATCTTCTGTGTTTTCTGCTCAGAAAAGTGGAAGTTTGAGCCAGAGAGATGGAGCAAAGCTTCAAAAGGCACATGTAATTGAGCAGCTCTAGATAGGCTATCTGGGAACATGAAACAGCAACAGTTGTGACGGAGGGTAATTGCCTCCCCGGGCTCATATAATACCTTGTCGAGTCTTTAAACTTGAGCAAACTGCTGGAAGTTATTATGTCAGCAGGTAATTGGTTCCAGCATCAGCAGCTATGTGGAAGGAAGGAAAGATTGGATTTTGTGTATTTGTGCATTTGGATAAAAGGTTGCCAAAAAAGATCCTCAGAAAAGAGAATATCTTTATAAGGGCTTGTGGGAGAGTCCAAATTAGAGATGCCCTGATTAATATTTTGTGGTCAATTGCTAATCTCCAATTTTATTGGTACAACATAAAAAATCTAATTTTGAAGAATTGTGTCAAAACAGGTGTCTTGAAAGTCCAATAAATGGTATTTTAAATGTCAAGTTTATGTATTTAAGGGAAAAATGTAAAAAGTTACAGAATTTTAAATTCAGAAATTAGTAAAATCTCTCTGTTTACATTGAAACAGTGAAAGCTGTCAGTCAAAAACAGCAGAAGACTTGTTTGGTGGTGACAAGAATCATTCAAGAAATGTTCTTTGATTAATAAAGTTTAAGTTTAGTACAATATAAAATGATATCCAGTCATATTTAGCAAATTTAATATTAAAAATGTTTAGTTTTTTCTAATATTGTACTACATGTGTTTTAATTAGAAGGAAAAAAAGAAGAATAAAGGCTTGGAAACACCTGTCTGTGTCAAGCTAAAAATTATTATTGAAATAAATGAACTTTTCAATCATCCTTGTACTGAATGTGTCTGATTCATTGCATGAAACAATATGGCATTCTGTTTGGATCACTATTTCTAAACAAATATTCCAGTTGTTTTCTATCATATGCTTTTAGGGTCAAAATGTAGCATGCAGCCCCACATTTTCTACTGACTCTCGCCATTTTGCCAGGCACGCTGCTTTGTGCTTAGGCTTTGTTATGCAAGTTCTGGAAAATATTAACTAAAAGACTTTATGGTTTTAAAAAAAAGAAAGAAACTTCTTCAGACAAACCCAATGCAGTTTTGTTGGACTAAAAATTAAATATGACACCCTGACAATGTCACTAACAGGGAGCTAAATAGAGAAGTTGAATTGTTGGCATGTTCATGTTCAAACTTTGAATCCCAATTCTAATTAAAAAAAAGTTTTTATGGAGCCAGTGAAGCCAGAAGCATAATCACAAACCTGTCGAGTGGAGCAAAAAACGGCACCAGCACAGTCTCTAAAACCTGAACATCTGGGAATGTACATCCTTTCTTCATGGTATTTCTTACCCATGTTCTGCTCCGAATACAACAGCGCTTGTTTTAAGTTCTTTGTGGTTGTCTCTACTAAACGTAGTAAAGTTTCAGTCTTCTCTCTGTGACAGCTTCCACACATGTGTTGCATTAGATTATACATACCCGTGGATAAAAAAAAGTATTTTTTTTTATATTTCACCTGGCAAAATGTATGCTTTCTACAAAACTGCTGTATATATATTTTTATATTCCAATAACGTTGATTAATAGCAAGAAACCAAATTACGTCCTCATCTCTAACTTTCTGTTTTGTGAAAAATCAGTTCAGTCTGCTCCCTTTGCTGTCCAATGTGAGTATCCCTGGGAAGTTTTAAACTGATTGGCTTTGAATGGTGTTTCATGAACATTTTATGCCTGCAGAAATGTATCCCTTGCTGTTGCTGACTTAAGAGTTTTTTAAAGTCCTAAGCTATGCGAGAAGAGCACTAATATGGCCTTCACTGTCAGGATGGTGGCTCACCTCTTCGCTGGCCTCTTTCCAAGCCCCTTCCTGGCTGGAGATTGCAAAGTGGGACATTGGAAAGGATATGCTTTATTATCTGCCTCCTGCATGATTAATTGAACATCTGTTCACTTCATGACAACTGACCCCAATTCCCCACTGTTTATCCTCTGTATATACAGTTAATAAGCCTACAGTGAAAGTGTCACATAAGAGGTCAAGACTTCATTTTTGGCAGCCATCTATATTTCACTGCTGCAATGTCAGCTTTTAGGTCTAGTTTGATGGTTTGCCTTTTCACTGACGAACCCTGGTGGAGAGAGTTAACGTCTGAGTGGAGGTCTGAAATGAATCCTGGATGATTTTAGTTTTTTTTCTACTAGAGAGGTCTTGTCACCAGTTGGCTGGCCCCCCACAGCTGTGGTGTGAAGCTGAAGCCTCCCTCCTCTCCCTCCTGATTAGCAGAGTCTTTGTTCCGTTGGTGGTGGCACGCCATGAGGCATGATTGCAGTGGGCAAACTGGCAGCTTTAAAGAAAGCCTGCCGCTGTGCTGATCTGCATCACATTTTACCCCCCTCCTCTCTCAGCATAGGGGAAATCAAATCAGGTTTTGTTTGTTGTTTGGTCTCTGAGCATTAGGCCTCTTTTAAGACTCAGGTATTGTGATTTCTTTTATGTTTTCAGCTCGATTCATGAACAATTTCTTAGATAAAGGGATGTTTTAGTGCTGGTGAGGAATTTGTGAAGTAGAGCCAACAATTATTTTCTGTTAATGAAGTATTGGTATAATTAATTAAAGTTAGATTTTTTTTCCTTCTTGTGCCTACAGCGTAATACATTTCTGACCCACCGATTGTTATCTTCTTTCTGCAGGCTGCTTCAATGGCGCTGAGCAGCTTGGGCCATGTATATACCGCCATCGGGGACTATCCGAACGCCCTCGCCAGCCACAAGCAGTGCGTCCTGCTGGCCAAGCAGTCCAAGGATCAGCTGTCTGAGGCTCGCGAGCTGGGAAACATGGGAGCCGTCTACATCGCCATGGGAGACTTTGATAATGCTGTTCAATGTCACGAGCAACATTTGGGCATCGCTAAGGCCCTGGAAAATAAAAGAGAAGAGGCCCGAGCTTACAGCAACCTTGGTAGTGCCTACCACTACCATCGTAACTTTGACAAGGCCATGTCCTACCACACCCATGTCCTGGAGCTTGCGCAGGAGCTGGAGGAAAAGTCCATCGAGATGAGGGCGTACGCAGGGCTGGGCCACGCTGCCCGCTGTATGCAAGACTTGGAGAGAGCCAAGCAGTACCATGAACAGCAGCTGTCAATCGCTGAAGGACTGAAGGACAGGGCTGCAGAAGGAAGGGCATCCTCCAATTTGGGTATGTATGTCAAACATTTCAGTTGCTTGATGAGATGGGAGTTAGATTTAACTTCCATAAGCTTAATTTACATAGCACCTTTATAGTGATACAAACCACCTAAAGCGCGTTGGTGAGTAATTCTTCTTTTAATGTTAGAAGTAGCAGTCAATCGAACAGTCAGTCGCTGTGGTCCACTCCAGTTCTTTGAGAGGTTAATCATTATTTATATTAGAAACAGAAATGTTGTCATACTGCTTTGTGAGAAAGACGCTACTGCAAAACATTATTCTACCACTTCTACTTTAACAAGACAAAATGATAGCAAAGTTAATATTTTAATCTGTATTTAGCATTTAATATTAGCATTTAGTGCTTATAGTAATAACACAGTTTATTGAGAGAGAATAATTTTATCTTATCGCTGGCATTTTTGAAAGACTGGCAACATTTCCAAGTCTTGCATGCGGCATGTTAAACAGAGGATGTGGTAAAGTTACACAGGGCAACTTTACTGTGATATTTTATCCTTTATGCCTCTGCTGAAAGTTTCAAACTCTCTCACTCTCTAGTTGAACGAACCACTTAATCGTCTCGACATATTATAGAAAATAGTTTCCTTTTAGATTCTTACATCTCTGTGCTTCCTCTGACTTTAAACACCTTACTGACACTGAAAATAGTTAACATGAGGTCTTCTTCACACACTTGCAGCCTTCACAAGAAAGAGTTTTTGTGGTCAGCTTCCACTTTTTGTTTCTGACCAGCTGGTCAGACCAAGAGAAAACCAAAAAAAAAAAAAAAACAAAGACAAGAAAACCATCCACTTCTGGTCACCACTTGACTTTTCATTGCATCTCTGTTTAGAATAACCAGTTGCATGACTGCAGGCATTTCCAGGAAGATAACCCAGACAGCCACAGAGCAAGCTACCAAATTCCACACAGAAAGTCCCAGTTTGTACAAAATCCAATTTTTAAAATGTAACCCAAAATGCTGCATGTTCAAAATACCAGTGTGGCTTGCTATCTGAGACATCAAGGTCGCTAACATGGTAGGTGGTGCTATTTCTAAAACTCTGGGAAGTTATTAAATCAAGATTCATACTGTCTCAGTTATTAGGAGACACACTGTTCAATACACAGCTGTGAGTATAATGCAACTTAACATTTATATTCAAATTGAACAGTGAAGAAGAAACATATATTTAAAAAATGATGGAACAGAAAACCCACAGTGGCATTAAGCACAATAGTGAGCCAACAAAGCCTCAACTCACCTACAATAAAAACATTTCATCTATACTTAGATATTCAACAGTCAGAATATAAGTCAAACTTCTTTTAAAGTTTTCTACAAGCTGCCAGATGTACTTTGTCCACTCCTCCAAGTCTACTGCAGACTCCATGAAGAGGGCACTGTCTGAAGCCTTTGTCAGCTGATGGCTGAAGTCATGCATCTTCACTGTTTGCAGTTGAGTTTAAAACAAAGATTTGCATCTGATTAGTTAAAATGACCTGGTCTAGCTTGGTCCTTCGATTGCAAAATTATCTATGCAGGTTAACAGTGCAAAAAGTGTTTCTGGTTTATTTAATATTATTTTCTCAGGCTCTACCAAATATATAATATTTTTATCAGTTCATACAGTGAAAGATTAGAGATATGCCAACTTTATGATAGAAATGACAGAGTTCAAAAACCTTGTGGATAAGGAGACGTGGGGCATGTGAGCAATTGATGTTTCCTGTAGTTTTATTTGTTTTAAACTTTGAAATTGTTGCTCTGACTTTGCAGTTAATAGTAATAACTATTCAGTAATATCAAGTAAGAAGAAAAATGTTTCTATAGTAAGGAGACATATCTGCCTTGGTTGATTTGCTTTAGCTTGCTTTTTTTATTTATTTGGAAGATCACAGAAGATGGACCATTTTGTCAAGTCATATTTCTAGCCCAGAGAAACAGAAAATCCTGCAATAAAAGTTTCCAGACAACCTGACCACCTTAAAAGTGGAGCAAAGAGACATTATATTTCTGTTAAAGGAATGTTTAAGCATCCCAGTAATTTCTGATATTAGTGCATTAAAAACAATGATTCCTGAAAATTATTTTTCTTTCACTGAATAATTGTACTCAGATTGAATGTTGGATTTATCTACTTTTTGTTTGAAAAATATGTTCCTGTAATAAATTCTGAAAATAAGTCAAGGTATTTACATATTTTCAGCACAGATACTAATTCTTATATTCTTATATGATTTCTCTTTTAGAAATTGAATATGAATGGAAATGGGGTATAACCCTTTCACTGCAGACATGGTTATACGTCAAATCCAAACCTGCAGTAGATTTATGTCGTCATCAAGAATCTCCTTAGAGATGATTCTTGATTGATTCCAACTTTTGGCCAGTTTAATAGAGAAAGTGAGGACAGGGAAAGTGGACTCCTCAGAATGAATGTTAATGTTCAGTTAAAAAAAAACCCCAAAAAACTCTACATTTTCTAAAAGTTAATTATTCTGCACAAGAAGGCTTGTTTTGTTTTGTTTTCTGTTGAGTTTACAGCATGAGGGTCTTCATTTCCTGTTTGCATTTCCACAATGCCTCGGGCTACATTCCTTTATCTTCATTTAAATGAGCTGTTTACTTTTTTCCGAAGATATTTATGGTCCGTATGTCAGTAATGTTTATGCTGCTTTTAAGAGAGACAATCAGTATGTTGAATGCAGTACCATTATTTAATTTTCCAGCTGTTGTGCTACATGCAGAGGATGTGAGGGTTACATTAGTTCCTGTTGTTGAAAGAGCCTCGCAGATTGTGCAAGATTAGATAATAGAGAAACAGCAGAGTAAGTTGAAAAGTTCTGTTAAAACCAAACGTAAACTATAACACATCTTGTCAAGTCGTGAATAAACCCTAAATCCTAAAAAATATTTTAAAAAGCTTATTTTTACCATATTAACACTGCAGAAAATATTCTGCTGTTTGGCCTGAATTATATCTAAGATAAAATTGGTAAAATTTAAAGTCTCACATATTCAAATCCCACCTTGTAAACATCGTCTGATCAGTCAAAGGAAGAAAGCAGTAGAGCACATCACCATTTGAATCTGCTGTACATCTCAATCATTTAAGAAATCTATTAAGTTGTGATCGGTTCGGCAAACATATCCACACGTGTCGTTTTAAATGCTTTGTTTTCTTTTTTTGTTGTTGCTGCATTTGTTTTTATGTCCTTGATGCAGTTGTAGTATTTGTTTATTGTATTGGTTTTAATATAAGTCAGTCCACACGTTTGTAAGTGGAACAGATTTCTCTTTTTTTAAGCTACAGCTCTTTTTAATATTGCCTCTTCAAACAAAACCCCCAAAATGGCCTTTAATATGTGTTGGTTTTAATCAAATAATGAATAAATCAATGTAATACTTTCAAGATTCTACATGCTAGTACTACATTTATCATGGCAAGTTGGGAATCCGGTTAACGTGACGTCATTCCTGCATGAGAGCTTGGAAAAAAAAACTGACACGTCTGAAAAAGAGCATAGAACTTGAATGTGATTTGTCCCACTGTCTCACTGCTTTGGTCGACACTTTCTAATCTCCTTGATGACATAATGTTGTCAAACAATCCACCTTTAATCTACCTAATAAGTTGCTAACACCTTAACGTACCAAAAATTAAATTAATCGCAGGGGAACCCTTCGCAGTCGACTAACATACATACAGCCAGAGCCTCAGGTAGTAAAACTGTCCTTTTGGCTTTTTAGTATCCTATTAGGTATATTAGATCAGCAGCTCCTCAATATTTAGGCCAGCAATTACAACCAGACCTGGATGACTTATGACGGCCATTAAGGTGATGGTAAACCAGACTCTAATGGACAACTAAGAGGTACGATAATTCCTTCCAAATGAATTATTCCTTAACCTAACATCTAAAATCGCGGAGGCAGACAGTAGGGTTAATCGGGCAAACATAAATTGAAGCCGTGCTCTGCTTCGCCACACCTGATGGTTACACACACGCAACGTCTGGGCCGCTTTTAGCTTCAGCGCCAGCCTAAATTTAACCCAGGGACCTGGGAACAGGTTGACATAAATTAGATGCTTCAGCGAGAGCATTTTATGATTCTTCACTACATGTGAGCTTTATTACGAGAGGGCACTCTGTGTCAGGCGGAAAATTTATTCCTTTGCTGCATGCGGTGTGATTGCATGAGAGAGTGTGAGAGCACTTTTATTCATCATAAACTGTGATATTACAGTTCCCCCAGTTACGACGGTGCAATGATAATCCAGCTGATTTAGTGTTGGGAGGCCTTGAGCTGATGAAGGAGCACGTGGTGAGTGAGCGGGCGGTGGCGATTATGCCTGTTGCTCCGCAGGCGCTGAGCGGACGGTGTTGGACGGTGATGTGGTTGAAGCAACACTTGACATCCAGGAGAGAGCCTGTTGTCTGGCTCATAAGCGCTACCTAAACTGTTAGCACTTCTCGCCTGCTTTCTACCTCTTTACTTTTTCCATGCTTCCTCCTCTCACTCTGCCTCTCCTCTCACCCCCACTGATTCCAATCTGCAGCTGTCAAGCTCCCAGTAATTGAAACTGACTTGATGAATCGCTTAATTACCTTTAATAGCTGATTCGAGAGGAACTGAATAATGAAGATAACGGAGAATGAAGTGGAGGTTGCGAAGCATCGGTCTGTAATTGCCCCATTGTTGTTTTTTTGTTTATGGCAGCAGGGCGTGCGTTGTTTTTTCCCACCATCGGTGCCCGCGAGCTTGCCTAGCACAAAAGATATGGGGCTAAAACTAAGAGGATGTTGTTTCTCGCTTCAAAAAACAAAAAAATCACAAAGGAGCAGAGATGATCACGAGAAGATTAGCAAGTGAAGATGAAAGCTGTAAACATTGTGCTGGTAATGGGAAGGAGAAGTTGCAGAAGCAAAACCGAGCAAACGCTTATTATAATTGCATGTGGGGTGGGTGACATAGCTCCGAGGGACAGATGTGTAAAGATTGCAGCACTTTAATATCTAACCATGATGCCCAGCGGTACCAACAGCATAGGCTCAGCGCAATCTGACCCATAAAGGATATGGAAATTTTGCATTCCAGTCCTATTTATAATTCATCAATCGGCTAACTTACCCTTCAGTCAGCAATATTTTATACCTGAGACAGGACACAAGCTTTAGGCTGCCATGTACAATGCTCTGGAAAAGCAGACGTCTGATACGTTATTGCTACAACAATTACACAAAATCAAAAAGTTGTCTGTATTGACAAAAAATAAGTGTATTTAATACAAAAACCTGGTTTAAAGTTATGGTTATTTATTAGGAAGATGCAGTAAATCCAGACAACTAACATTAAGCTGCATTAGAGCAGCTTAATGTTAGCCTCATAGTGACTTTTCTAGAGCATCTGAATGCCCTCCAAAAAACATTTTCTGCAGCCTTAAACAGCAAACATTGCCATGTAAATAACTGGAACAGCAAGTCTAAATGCATAGTTATGAGTATAATTAAGCCTCTCCCTACTATAAAACACTGCACTTGCCTCAGTTAACGTCAGCATTTATAATTCCAACTGGACAAAAAGGCCACAAAGAACACAGAGTGTCGTTTTACCTTTGCCAAAAACATTTTGATGTTAAATCTGCTGACGCTTCAGAAAAAGAGCATCATGCTGACATGTAAACACCAAGGATGTTAGTGTGAGGGTTTGGGGCTATTTTGCTGAATTTTAGCCCTTAGCAACTTGCCTTAATTGATGGAACCATGAATCTGCTCTCACTCAGAAAATCCTGAAAGCGAATGCCCCGCATTCATTTTGTGACCTTAAGCACTAAACTTTGTTTGTTCTGTAGGAAAACCACACCGATCGAGATTCTTTGGAGTCACCTTAAAGAGGCCATTCATGCTGGGGAATCTTGTAATGCGGTTGAATTAAAGTAATTCTGCAAATTAAAGTGGGACGAAATTCCTCCACAGTGATGGAGAAGACTCACTGTAAGTGCTTGATGTGCGCTTTTACAGCATAGCATATTTCCGCCGCACAGCTTACGACCTGTCTCTGATTACAAATAGTTTCTACTATAATTGACTTTGTGATATTCTCCAAACCTAAGTGTGTTTTTTCCCCCCCTTTCTGTTTCGCTTCAAATAGACATCTAACAACCTGTTTGAATGGGTTTTTTGTTGTTGTTGTTGTTGTTGTTGTAGCTTTGCCATCATGCCCTTGTTGTCCTGGAATCATACCTCCTCATTTCGCCGCGTCTCAATGACGTCGCATGGAGGGTTGAGAGCATCAGCTGGAATGGCCAGAGCCAAAAGTCCTAATTAAGCCTCTCTTCCCCTCTTTTCTTCTTATCCAGCCTCCTCGGGAATCGGTTTCTGCTGATCTGTACAAAAAACCCCAAAAGCAACAGAGAGAGGAAAACAACAGTGAGGGAGAGGACACAAACACATTCAGAATCAGAGTTTGTACTCAAATGCTCTGTAGTTAGATATTTTCTCTGGTGTCAGGAAAACAGAAAACAACTTCCAGTTGACGTTAAAGTACTTTGTGACCTTGGTTGACAAACTCCTTGGGCTTATAAACTTTTCTCAATAAAAGCTTCTGCTGTTTTGCAAGGCACGAGAGGATAAGCTTAGGGAAGGCAGCCAGAACATCAGTTGCATAACGCTGCTCTGACCAGACATCTGATCTTGGGTTTACAGCATGTCTGACAATGAGGCCGTTACATAGCCGATGCTGAGCTATGTGTTTTTATTGGCAATGCTTAAAGTAAGTTGCATTTAATACAGTTAACACTGCTCTTGAGATTGGTAAAAAAAAAAAAAACCTGCATATTGAAATGGAAAGCTTGTTAAATTTTGTAAATGAACACAATATGATGAAATGCAAAAAAAAAAAAACTTTGTTTTTTGGGAAATGGAACAAAAAAACAAACTGAGTTCTGTCCATATTGATAGAAAATTAACTTATATTTCTCTTTTCTAGTCATATTGCCACTCACAGCACTTTATACTACAGCATCATTCTTGCATAAACATGTCATTGTAAAGACCAGTGGGGAACTTCAGCATTAAGTGCTCATGTGGCAAAAAGTGAACCTGAAATCAGACCTTCAGCTTTATAATTGCCAGACCCTTACTCTTCCTATTATAACTACATTAAATAAACAAAATAAAGCAGAGCAGTTTTGGTTTCTGGCAACATATGCTGAATGTATTTTACAATGACAATCGATCTGCTGGGCCTCGCTTTATCACATATTTACATTTAAAAACTTTGTTCATTACAATGTCATTTTTGGCTGAAGCTATGCATCTCTGAAGCCACTTGTTTCATATCTCTGTGATGGATCAGCACAAAGTATTGCAGAATTACATCACAGCATGATGTAATTCTGCTTCTGTCCTCGGCGATAGTTTTCCACACATTCTGTCTTTTTGCATCCAAGCCAAAAAGTTCAACTGGTCTCACATGCTTGTTGTGACAAATTTCTACCCTTTTTAAAACCTCCGCTTTATACACCGCTTATTGCTGGTTTGTCACATAAAAGCACTGTAGAACACATAAATGTTTGTGGTTGTAATGTGACAAATTATTTAAAAAAACGAGGTATGAATGCTTTTGCAAAGTGCTGTAGCTTTTTCCATCGAAACAACCAAAATAATGAGGAGAAAACAAGAATCCCTTATCGCGCCATGTAGCAGCTGCTGCTGCGTCATCATCACTGCTTTGTGGTTGTTTGGACATAAATCTGGTACTTTGCTAGCCTTTATTTTCCCTTTCAACTGCCCACAGCTGGAGCAGACCACAACAGGGACCAGACTTGCCTGGAGCACTGAAGAATAGAGAGTATTCTGTTTTGTTCCTAAGCCTCTGGAAGCAGCAGTGAGTCTAGATGTATTATTAGTCTGACGAGGACGGGGAGTATGAGAGGCCTGAGTTTCCAGTGGAATTTAGAGAGCTTAATTGCTCAGACAGGATGAATGAGGGAACCTTGTGAGGAGAGAGACAGTAAAAGTAGTTGGGAGCGCCACACACACACACACACACACACAAAAGGTCTCTGTCCAAGGGCTGGTGACAACCTTCAATCTCTATTAATTCTCATTTAAATGCCAGCTGGCCAAAATACAGGAAGCAAATGGAACAGTGGTCGGAGAGGTGGCGTGATGCTGAAATTACGAGTATGCCGGTCCCATGCCGTTCTGCTTGAGAGATTTGTGCTTGTGAAGCTTTCTAGCCAAGCCGCAAATCTCTGTTTGCTGAAAGACACCAGCACCAAATGCCCTCCTTCTTATGACTATGCACTGAACTAGAAACGTGGACTAGAGAAGTTCTACGACGCACACTCTCAGTCTTTGTCCTCACTAATGTGTTGTTCACCATATGCAGCTAATATTCCACTTGCTGCAGTGCTATTAAATGTAACAAAAGAGCTATGGCATCTTCTGAGCTAAGCAACTGTGCCCTTTTCCAGGAGCATCTGCAAATTCAGCATGAAATGCAATCTGCAGGAGATGGTGCATTGCAACAAATAAAGTTCATTCTGAACAGTGTACTACTTATAAGCAGTTCTTGGAATCAGATGTGTGTGTGTGCGTTAACAGGTCAGGGATTGTGTGTTTAGACAGCAGAAGGAGGGGTGAAGGTCAGTCAGAGTCGAAAGGACAGCGGATCAGCTGGAAGACTCTGCATGTTGTTGTTGGAAGACCACCTACAGAGCAATCACCCACTTGTCTATTCTTTTTCTTTTTATATTTCTCAGGTCTGTGTATCAGTCAGATCACAGGGAATCTATACGCACATGAGTAAGGATTTAGTATCTTAAGCCAAACCCACTTCCGTTCCACCCATTTCTGTGGATTCAAGGACTCTTCAGTCTGCGTTCATACCGCAGGTTGTAAAATGTTGTGTTGTACTGTCGATGTCTTTATAACACAACTTTAGACTCTTAAATACCAGCAACGAAAAGGCTTTACGGCTAAAAAGAGGTCTCTTTTCAATCCTTTTTAAAATGATGTAATCATTGCCTACAGAGGTTTACAGGGGTATTTATGGTTCTTACAGTTGCTCAGATTTTGTGCTGATTTTGAGATATTACAACCATAAGTTTGTGTATTTCATTGGAACTTCATGACTGACAAATGGTGGAACATCATTGGTAAGTGGAAAAGAAATGGTTCTTGGTTTTCAAATGTTTTCACAAACAAAAGATGCTTTTTGAAAAGAGTAGTGTGCATCCCCACATTGACACATGGTGGTGGCAGCATCATGTTGCACTGATGTTGCTCAGAGCTTTACATTGTAATCTCTCTTGTTTACAATTGTTCCTCTCCCAGCAGAACAACAATCATATTATGTTCCTGTTTCTGCATATTAGGATGTCCTAGTCAAAGTACAGACACCAGCGAGATGAGTGAACTATTTTGCTGAGACTTTAATCTGTAGTTGTGCAGAACAGATAGAAGTACCAGAAGATCTGATCTGCAAAAGTAAAAAGTATTGAATCAAGGGATGTGAATGTACATGTAAATACTTTTTGTGTAAAACAAAAGGAATAACATTCGCCATATTCCTTCTGATTCTCAGTTATTCACTTCTTTGTGGCAGTCTACTCTACTCTGTAAAATATTAATAAAACACAGTGAAGTTTGTGATTGTAATGTGACAAAATGTAAAAGAGAGAAAGAGTCTAGGTACCAATTATCTTTGGAAGTGGCTCATACTGTTTGTGTCTGTGCTTGTTGTCGAAGGAAATAATGGCGTAAATGCAATATTTCTTCAATTTCACAATGAAAACCCCAGAGTATAAAAATATGTTAAGACAGAGCATCTCATTTCGCATTTATAATTGGAATATAATCAGAATAGAAGAGAAAAGGAATTAATGTTGCAAGATTTTGTATTTTTTAGGGACTGTGTGTACGTTTGGGTAAAACTGAAGCGAGATCTACACTACTTAACATTCTCTTCTAAATTGTTTCATATTTTTACATTTACTTTTTATCTGCATTTTTCAACATCAGTGTGTAATGCCATTAATAAACCATAGACCAGGTTTGACAAACATTCTTTGTCATTACTTATAAAAGAAACTAAAGCTTCTGAACTTTTTAATGTCAACACTGTCCTACATCATTGGGATTTTACTTACATGGTATAATTAGCTATTTAATATTTACACATATCAGGCTCTTTCAATTAAGATTTAAGCAATGTTGTAGATTTTCTCTGATTGTTTCAGGCTGATTTCCTTTCTTCTCAATATGCCCCCTTAGTAACAGTGGGCCTTCTTCAATGCAGTAAGACTGACTGTCAGAATATAGCTCCATATCTCAAAGTCATCAGTGCAGCCATGCTTTTATGTAAAGTTCGTTGAATGATGAATAGTGACAAGGCCAAGTTTTTAATGTCTCTGACCATAGGGTTCTGATATACCACTGTGTAAATGGATGTGAATGAAGTGCACATGTTTCGTCAAGTGTATTTACAACACGCCTTACACATTAAATCATCGATCTGACTCAATCAGAGGACTGATATATTTTCAGGTCCTGGTTGTTATGGCAGGATGCTGTGATGGCCACATTAGTTGTCTGGATTTACTGTCTTGTTTGGAATGGTTTTATTTACCGTTCTGCAGGATGCCATTCCCTCTGGGCTCCATAATCTTCTTACCATATAGGGGGCATAGAAATATTTTCTGGCTTCGAGTGTGGCTCCAGGCATAGCCTGGGGCTTATGGCGTTTTTTTGCCAGCAGCTTCCAAGTCCCCAACCTGAAACCTGCTCATGCTTCCCCGGCCTCCAGCCTGCCCGCTTGCTTTAGCCCTGCGTCCATCACCAAGCCCCGGATCCATTTTTAGCCTGCAGCAGGAACATGTTAGCTGGTAATACATCAGTAGACATTATGTCCTCAGTAACATCAGTATCCGTTGGGGGAAAGCGTAACCTTGGGAGTGACTTTGTGGCTGTCGCTGCTCCTTCACCCAGCCAGCTGTGACTCCTAACATGACTCCAAAGTTAGGCAAAGCTGAGAGTTTTGTCCAAGGAGGTAAAATGTTTGAGCCACTGATGTGGGAACAAAAGCTACTGTTTTTGTCCATAGTTTAAAAAAACAAGATAAATTCACTTAATTAATCCTAAACCTGCTCGACTATTATTAATGTTTAGACATACATAAAGTGTTTTTTGATGAGCCAAGAAACATGTGAAAGTAGAAAACTATTAAGAAAGAAACTTTAGTCAAACTCTGTGATTTATAAATCAGATTCTTTCTCTTCTTTATTTTTTTACTGCTGTCTGTGTTTTGTGCCGGCATACACTTTGCATTCTAATTCTAAAGTACCACAACCTGATGTTTACTGGGTCACTTCATGTTTTTTTTCCGTTTTCAACCAGAGAATGCAAGCAAGCACATAAACAGCAGATCAGATATGATTTGTCAGCAAGTCTTTGCGACATGCTGAACAATTATCCTAAGTGGCTTTGATTATATTTTCTCCAACAAAGACATCCAGTTGAGACATGTTTAATTAATCATCTCCTTTACACTTGAATGAAAGACTGATGATGCAGATTTCACTCATGTTGATGAACAAGTTCTTGCAAATTCAAAGTACCTCTGTCTGAATTGTACTGTGACTGTCGGAGAGCGTCGACTTTTATTTCTGTGTGAAAAGTCCTACAATTTTCCAAGCATTTTATTGCTTTGACATTAATGCCTGGATTCTATATTACCGACATTTTGAATTAGTCATATATAATCCAGCAGATCACAGGGTATGACAACCTTTATTGGTTGATGTTACCTAAAAGCTATTCTCATTCTCGAGCAAACAGTCAACTAACATACATCTGAAAATTATCATCAACCGGACAGGAAGAAGGATATTGCCTTCAAACTGCATGTAAAAGCCGTTTAGCTAACAATACTTTGGAAGTGGTAAATAATTCAACAGGTTGGTTTATTAAATGTGTTTGGAAAGATATTAGCCGTTACTGAACTCTAAATGTTGAAAAGCAGGCATCTAATTTCTTTTAAAAATGTGCAGTCACAGCATTTCCTTCATGCTGAGAGATATTAGACAGGAAAAATATACTCTATTGGCCCCTAGGGACCTAAATGAAAACATAATAGGGCTGATCTTGAGAAAATGGACATTCAGAGCTTAGAACTGACTAGAAGAAGATTTTGACAGAGGAAATACAAATTATCAGCCACATACCTGAACTCCCAAAAGATTCCTTTGTGTGATGAACATGATAATGTAGTTAGCATCTGATTCAAAGTGTTCATGTGTGTAATTTAAAAAGTAAAGTGATCTCACACCAACCTAGAAGTGATTAGGTTTATACACTTCTTTAGCCACTTTGGATCAGTTTATTATAATCCATTGGTAAAAATTCAAGTGACAACAATGGGAAGTTAAAGTAATGACGAGGTTGTTATGCTCCGGCATAGTCTGTTTTATTGGGGTAATACAGGTAAAAATGTTTTATGTCAATTTATTTTTATCTCTTTTTGTGGTCAAATCCCCCTTTTCACACTGTGTAACACAAACCATAGGAACATATGAATATATCAATCTTTTTCCAAACCATTACTGTAAAGGCAGCACATATATTTTCTATTGTTATTGGCTGTGTTAAATCTGGGCAGCACAAAAACACACATCCACCATTGCATGCGACTTACTCAGTCATGAGACCCGTCTGTTTGGGTCCAGTTCAAATGTTTATGTACCCTATTTTCAAACCCGTAATGTGGCAGGTTTCGGATGAAATAAATAGGAAAACACTCGTGGTGGTAACTAATCCCAACGCCACCATCACCGTCACCGCAAGCCACAGAGTTTCTCTCCATCCCCGACTCTTCCCACTCTGGCTCCAAAACTGCTCTCCTTCCGTGTGTGCCGTCAGTGGCTGCTTCCCACATCCTACAAGGCCATTACTCAACGCCAAAGCAGTAAAGCAACCACGATCATTCTGTATACTGTACAAAAATAGAGGGCTTTTTTTATCTGGCTTCTCTATCCATCAACAAACAGCCATATTCAAGGTTTTCACACAATTTGGAAATGTCAGAAAAAACACAGGATTGGATAGAAGCATTTTCTAAGTGTGCATAAGTACAGAAGAAAGTAAAATTGAATGGAAAAGATATTTGCATTTCAATACTTCGTGTCTCGTTCCGTTATTTAAAGTAGTTTCCATTTTCTCTCTTTCTGTTCATTCATGCATTCCTCTTTTAATCTTCTTTTATAGTCTCAGAGGTCTTTTTCAGGTTGCCTATTTAAATCCTGGCCTCTGACAATATCTGTCACAAAGCATGGTGAACTTTTCATATTTATCCTTCAAAAATACTCTGAGAAAGGACTAATAAGCATGGCATTTAGAAATGAAAACACATGTAGGATCCCTGCATATTGTCCGATATTTTCAGGAAACCTTTCAACTGTTTGTACCGGATGACGGATTCAAAGATGAGTTATACAGATGAATATCTCGGAAAGAAAAAAGAGCCCCAGCAGATATGCTTTGATGTCTCTTTAATGCTCGCTATGTATTTGTCAGTCTCCATTAGTGTACAGGTGTGGGCACACATTTGTTTGCTTAGTGAGAGAATGTATGAGAATATGCCAGATGGCTGCTTGGTTGCAGAGTAAAGCTATTATTTTTCAAAGTATAGTATTTTATCAGACAAAATACGCTCACTGCACCAGCTACTCCATTATTTATAGCTTCTCCACATTTATCTTATTTTTTCTAAAGTTGTTTGCTGAGCTTTCCGACCGCTCTTCTCCTACTCCCTCATTTTCACTCCCTCTGTCTTCAGCTCTGGTTCTCTTCCGTACTTCTATCCACCCATGTGGAAAAGTTGTTGATTTTGGTAAAATCCCTAGAAGACACAGTCATCAAAGAGTGTTTAGACCATCAAAAGATTTAATTTTGATGTTGTAGCAACTCTGTTTGATTGCACTACATTTTAATGACCATAATTCTGTGGGCGATTGTGTTGTGTAAGCAGAGAACAGATGGCTCAGAGAGCATATTTTTACAACTGAATGACTTGTTTTTAACATGAAGAGCTGACAATGCACTTGAATTTTATGTGGCTCCAGCTTTCCCCTGTTTAGGTCTTTGACTTTATTTTTCTCCTCTTTCCTTAGGTATCATTCACCAGATGAAGGGGGACTACGAAACTGCACTGAAACTACACAAAACACACCTGGCCATTGCTCAGGAGCTGAATGACTACGCTGCCCAAGGCAGAGCCTATGGCAACATGGGTAATGCCTACAATGCTCTTGGAGCCTTTGATCAGGCAGTTCGTTATCATCGCCAGGAGCTGCAGATCTCCATGGAGGTTAATGACCGTGCCTCGCAGGCCTCCACCCATGGCAACCTGGCTGTGGCGTACCAAGCCCTCGGTGCCCATGACCGTGCTCTCCAGCATTACCAGAACCACCTCAACATCGCCCGAGAGCTGAGGGACGTCCAGAGCGAAGCACGGGCTCTGGGAAACTTGGGAAACTTCCACTGCTCTCGAGGAGAGTTTCCACAGGCTGTGCCCTACTATGAGCAGTACCTCAGATTGTCCCCAGAACTTCAGGACATGGAGAGTGAAGGGAAAGTTTGCCACAATCTGGGTTATGCTCACTATTGCCTGGGAAACTACCAGGATGCTGTTAAATACTATGAGCAGGATCTTGCACTGGCCAAGGACCTTCATGACAAACTTAGTCAGGCCAAGGCGTATTGCAACCTTGGTTTGGCTTTTAAGGCCCTAGGAGACTTTACTAAGGCGGAGGAGTGCCAGAAGTATTTGCTGTCACTCGCACAGTCCCTGAACAATGCACAGGCTCGCTTCAGAGCTTTAGGGAACTTAGGAGACATCTTTGTCTGTAAGAAGGACGTGACAGGAGCCATTCAGTTTTACGAGCAGCAGCTGGCCTTAGCTCACCAGGTAAGGTTGTTTTACATTCAGTGAGCTCAGCAGAAAATTTTCTCACAGAAAAAAGAAATACAAGGGAGTATTCATGAAGGTACCTGTGGGGGCTAAATATGTGCAAAACTAAGTGTGCATCTCCTTTAAGTCCCGAAACTAGAAACAAACACACATCTGCCAGTGTAGGAAACTCCACGCAGCACCTCTCTGCTCTGACGCAGTTTGCCCATAACGAGATAATGCATTATGCACATTTTGCGGAAAGTCCACAAATATTTGTTTATTTGTCTTAATTGCATCCAGACTTGATGAGGTATTTGCAATCTGTTAAAAGCATATAAAACAAGTAAAAAGCAAACTATTGTAGTGCTGACTTTATAAAAAACAACAAAAAAAACGGGGATCTAAGTGAAGATAGGAATCATGCTTCCAGTGGAATTGAAGTTTTCCAGCAAGAGCACAGCCAGTACCCTGCAATTGGAACAATAGATTTTTTTCCATTTAGAAAAAAAAAAAAAACATCCAATCAGATTCTGTGTTGCTTCTTTGCTCTGAAATAACAGGTTGGTGTATTGTTTGTAAAAGACTACATGCAGTATTTGAGTACTCTGATACAATATAACTTTACTCCACTGTTTTTAATGGTTTTCAGGATCAGTAATGGATGTAGAAAGGCCTTTCTAATGTTAATTCTTCAGTTCAATTTAGCTCTTAATAAGGGAATGCCCTGTCTTGTCTTGTCGGGAACCTGGAGTTCCTTGACTAAAAGGTCTTTTTTCTACCTCTTTGATCACTTCGGCGCATATGCTGTGTATTTGTGCCAGAAGAGGGACTAACTGTGACCCGATGCAAAAATAGGTGCAAATTGCTCCCATGTGCTGAATTTAAGGCACATGTTACTGACATGTCTGTAGTGCATTCTATTAAAGAAAAAAATATCCCATGCAAGAAAAAGTGTCACATCAATGGAGAAGATCATTAAAGAACATTGCAATCATTAACTTTTGTTTTACCTTCAATTTAGGTTAAGGAGCGCAGGATGGAAGCCTGTGCTTATGCTGCCCTGGGGGCCACCTACAGACTAGTGCAGAAATATGACAAAGCTCTAGGCTACCACACCCAGGAACTGGAGGTATACCAAGAGCTTGGTGACGTCTCAGGAGAGTGCAAAGCCCATGGCCACCTGGCAGCTGTCTACATGGCCCTTGGAAAGTACGCCATGGCCTTCAAGAGCTACGAGGAGCAGTTGGAGCTCGGACGGAGGCTAAAGGATCCTGTTGTGGAGGCTCAGGTCTATGGAAATATGGGTATCACAAAAATGAATGTTGGGGTGATGGAGGAGGCTATTGGCTACCTGGAGCAGCAGCTGGCTACCTTGCAGCAGCTGAGTGGAAACGAAGCAGTAATGGACCGGGGCAGGGCCTTTGGAAATCTTGGAGACTGTTACGAGGCTTTGGGAGACTTTGAGGAAGCAATCAAGTATTATGACCAGTACTTGTCAGTGGCACAGAGCCTAAATCGCATGCAGGACCAGGAGAAAGCCTACAGAGGCCTAGGCAATGGGCACAGGTGAGTCAGGAATTCCTTTCATTGTCCATTTTGCCAAGTGTTTATGTGGCTGTAACTTGACTTTTACTAAGAAACCAAGCAGTTTGAATGTCATTTATCTCTATATCTGCTCACTATAAAGAACTGTATAGTTAGAAATGGCTGTGATGAACAGTGCTTGAATGGGAATCTGGTACGAGCTGTGTCAGCAGAAGCCTAGTGCTGCTAGTATTAAATATATGCAAAGTAGTTTGGTGAGCAGATGTCTCGGAATGGGGGAAGCTCTAGTATTTCAAAACAACTTCTTGCCTCTTCTGTCTCTTTTCCCTGCTGTTTCTCCTCATGCCTTAGAGAGCTGATAGAAACATGGGAAGCTACACAGCAGCACAAAATACAAACAGCTTTCCCCCCAAAATCCTCATTTCGGAGGTGATTTTCTTCTTATTGTGCAGCAGCAGCTTGGCACTGCAGCAGTCACGCACACACACACACACACACGCACACCCCCACCCCCACACACACACATCTGTATTTGCCATGCATGAGTTCAGAAGGGAATAATAGACATCATATGCAAACCCTTCTCATCTTCCTGCAGCTCTCAGTCAAGCAGATAGTTTATCACACAACGTTAATTAAGCTAAAGGCTTTTCTTCTTGTAATGCTTCGTTTCAGTGGGCTTCCAGCACTCGACAGTGCATTTGAGATTGTGAATACAGTCTTTGGGAATACAGTAAAGATGAACAAAATATCAAGTAGAGGAAATTGATGCCCTTTATCACGTGTCAAACACAAGGCCTAAGGACCAAATATGGCCCACTCTAGCTTTTTATGTAGCCATCTAGACTCTGAGCCACATAAATAGAACAAATTTTATATGTTTATTACCAAATTACATCATCGTAATGCAGAAGCTGCTATTTATTATGGATTTTAGTAGGTACTTTTATAAATGCATTCTGCATCAATGGAATTTGAATGCTCAAAAGGATAAAAGTAGAGCAACTTTACTGGACTAAACTTAGCCTTCCTGTTACAAGTGATCTTGCTCTCTCTCACACAGCTCGAATGAACTGTGGGTATGTCTTTGCATATTGTAGATACTAAAAAGAGCTAACATTTAGTCCTACTCACTGAATAAGTTACACACAGAAGAATGCTATTGTTTCCCACAAACTAGTATCGCCGCGTTATGACGCCTTCACTGATTGGAGTTTTGGGTTTCTGACCAGTCAAAGTGAAGTGGGCTGAAAAATCAGTAGGTTTAGGGGACTCTACCATTTCTCTGTTTGCCTCCAGTCATGTTAGGCCTAAAATATTTTACATAAAGATTTGTGCTGCTATTTTTAATAAATTTCTAAACAGTGGGTGAATTTTTAACATGTTTTGTGCTTCATTATACTTACATTGACTCTTTCCTTTCACCCACAGGGCAATGGGCAATCTGCAGCAGTCGTTGGTTTGTTTTGAAAAACGGCTGGTTGTGGCACATGAACTCGGGGAGTGTGGTGGCAAGGCGCAGGCCTACGGTGAGCTCGGTGCGCTCCACAGCCAGTTAGGCAACTATGAGCAGGCCATTTCCTGCCTGGAGCGTCAGCTGGCCATCGCTCGCGACACCCAGGACCGACTGCTGGAGGGCGACGCCAGCTGCGGTTTGGGTGCTGTGTACCAAGCTATGGGAGAGTATGAGACAGCCTTGCGATGCCACCAGAGTGACCTGGAGATCGCAGAAGAAGCGGGCAGCACCACACGTCAGGCCCGGGCCTACGGCAACTTGGGTCTTACCTATGAGTCACTAGGAAACTATGAGCGAGCGTGGTGTTCCAAGAACAGCACCTTAGTGTGGCGGCTCAGACTAATGACTTGGCTGCCAAGACGCTGGCCTATGGCAGCTTGGGGAGAACGCACCATGCGCTGCAGAACTACTCACAAGCTGTCATGTACCTGCAGGAAGGTGAGTGAGCAAAGGGGAGCATGGAGAGGGTTGCCTTTGTTGCCTGAGCTGATAGGCTTAGAGTTTGTGTATTCATGAATATGAAATTCTGAGCCTATTTATTGCTAAGCCTTTGCCGCACTTTTATTAAGCTGTGCACGTGTGTTTGTTTGTGTGTGTGTGTGTGGACGCAAGTGCGTGTTTTTTGTGCTTTTGTATTTATGTGATATATGTGCACAAGGGGATTTTGTGCGAGCATTGTGCGTCTGTGTTTGTCTTCAGAGCTGCATAGGTATAGCATTTGAGTATGTCTGTGCAAATCTATCCAAATGCTCTCAAAGTATTTCTCCTGTTTACTGCTAGATGGGGGTTTTTTTTCACACTTCTCTATCTTCCTTCTCTGAGCTGCCAAAATAACGTTGTCACACACAGGCTGACAGAATCCTGCTTCTCATGCTCCACTGTTCCCTTTTAGATTATAAAGGGAAGGATAAAATCCTGCTGCTCGACCTCTCAAAAATCACTTTTTTTAGAGGCGGTGCGTGAAATTTTCATTCCTGAAGTTCAGCTCAGTGGAAGCGTTTGCGTATGTCCGCACTAGGCATCAGGAGTGGTTGATGCAGACTTAAAATTTTGTCACGATCTTTTCTGGTATTCGTTAGAATGATGACAGAAGTGTTAATAAAACTTGTAACCCCTTACTGTCAAAAAAATAATGTCTATCAAGCAGATGCTAAATTCAAAATAAATTGCTAATTTGAATTAGACAATAAGAATTATGGCAAAATTGGATGTAAAAGTAATGAAACACTTTTTTTAATATCAAGTGTGTAGATTATTCAGTTGATTCTGCTATTGCTAGACGGGAACTTTTAATCTGAATTACAACCTGATGCACATTATTTCAAACACAGGCTGCTGAAATTTCACTGTTAGCTCGCTGACAACTGGATGTTAGTCTATGCTCCATACAGCTATAAAGAGCTTTACTCTCTTTCTGCTGGCGTCTCATTAAAATGTCTTTAACTGAATGAAATGTTATTAATCCTCTTGATAACAACCACATGCCTCGTCCACACAACCATGTTCAAGGGTAGGCTTTCTGCTCAAGCACATCTGTCCTGAGAAAAACCCAGCCAGTGCTTGAAACCAAGAAAACTGGAGCCTCTCTAAAAACAGATTTCTACATTTCACCCTGCAGAGGGAAAATTCAGGGCGACAAACCCCCTTCCATCTCATCCCCATCTTTTCTTAGAGTTAGCTGAGTTTCCTGTGGCCCACACGCTCACTGCAGGCCGGCTTGTTGAGCTTTAATAGAAACAAAGACGACAGGCCATTCTGTCTCCACCCAGTCCCAGTGTTGTCCCCCCACGCTGTCCTTGTATTTTTTCCTCATTTTGGCTTTGAACAAGAACAGCGCCTTCACCATCCTTGACAGCCAATTATTTCTGGCCAACCTACCCAAGCAGAAAAGTTGCCTTATTTTTTCTCTCAGTAACTACTGCTTTTTTTTTTTTTTACTTTTCCTGCTTGTTTTTGTGTTTTTGAATAGATCTAGAGAGAAGCTTCTCTGCAGCTACAGTTGAAATTATGTGACCTTCAAATAGCTGAGTGTTTGTGTATATTTGATGGTTATTCTGTGTTCTCCTATAATGACTGACCTCCAGTAGGAAGCATTAAAACATAGAAAGCTGCCAAGGGGTTATACAGCTACTCTAGTGTTTTTCTTGTAATGACATGATATGTTAAACAGCGAGAGTTCGTTCACACCAAGATCACTTAACGATTAACATGATCAATATTGTCATTAAAGCAGCATGGTCATTGTGCCAACTTGTGATTGTTTTACAGTTTCCTCATCGTTTCTTTATTGAATACCTAACAAAACATCCATATTCAGTAACAAACCATGATAAAAAGCACTTTTTTTTTGTTAAAAAGTAGAAACAAAATTCATACAAAACATCAATATAATTACGATCTAAACCCTAATACATAAATTTTGGTTTGATGTTGAAATCAGTTTAATCTCTCAAATTATGTCTACATTGGTCAAATGTTAGAGAAAAAAGAAGAGAAGACTAAACAGACATCTTTCATAGCTATTACCAAGTTCTTATCTTTCTTAGTTAAGAACTTTGCAGTGTTTGGATTAAATTTTAGGCTGCACAGTGGCGCAGCTGGTAGAGCTGTTGCCTTGCAGCAAGAAGGTTCTGGGTTCGATTCCCAGCCCAGGTCTTTCTGCTTGGAGTTTGCATGTTCTCCCTGTGCATGGTGGGTTCTCTCTGGGTACTCCGGCTTCCTCACACAGTCCAAAAACATGACTGTCAGATTAATTGGTCTCTCCAAATTTCCCCTAGGTGTGTGTGTGGTTGGTTGTTTGTCCTGTGTGTCTCTGTGTTGCCCTGTGACACACTGGTGACCTGTCCAGGGTGACCCCGCCTCTCGCCCGAAACGTTAGCTGGAGATCGGCACCAGCACCTCCCGACCCCATTAAGGGACAAGGGTGCATAGAAAATGGATTTATTCAATTTTATGAAAGATATGAAGACCTTTCTTAAACCTTATCCTTCAAATCTGTATGCTAAACTCAGTTTCTTCGCTTTCTCACAGATTTAAAGAACTGGAAAGCATCATAAATCTGTTTCCTGCTGCCTGACTTGGCCAGGACACCTCTTGCAAAAAGATTGTAATTCTCAATGGGATTCTACTGGTAACTTAAAGCATAAGTATTTTTTTATACAAAATAGAGTGCATTGACCCAAAAAGTTGAAATTTCTGCATAAAAGTTTGGCTAATATGAGAGTTATAGAAATAAAACAGTTTTCAACGAGATTCACGGATCAGAATATTTTGTGAGTTTAAACTGATACCTCATCGTCTTAGTGATACACAGAGCAATGTGCATTTATCTACTTGTGAACTTGTTAATCTTGATTGATAAATTGATTGATACATTGTCATCAGCTTGTATTACCTGGACATTTGGAAAATGGTTTTCCAACATGGTAGAATTAGGAGTGAAGTTACTCCCACTCTGAGTTGCAGTTGTAAAGGGAAATTGAATGCATTATCCGGTTTGTTGTCAAAACCTCAAACTGTTCTACCAAACAAGTAAAAATTCACAATTATCTTATCCTAACCAGAAGATCCCAAAACTAAAGTTTGCAAGTAAACATTTAGTTTTCTACATTTAAGACAAGCTAGAAACAAGCAGCTGGATATTTGGCTGCTGTGGTTGAAGGAAAGGTTCAGGTATAAGTGTTAAACATTCAATGAGAACATTATCCCTGTGATGGGTAAGCTCAGGTTTGGATCAATACTGCTTTGGATCTCTGTTGCAGTTGGGAAAAATTCCACTATTAGACAGAAAAATGTGAAGAAAAGCAACTTAACCGCCCCTAACATCATAAAATATCCACAGAAAGACATTTTTTACAACCCAGTAATAAGACTGAACATGAAATCTTGTGCAGAAACAACACGGAGAAATCTCCCAAATACAAAAAACCGCTGCAAAAACCATTAAAAACAGGGTGGCCACATTTTTCTTTAGGCCATTTTCCTTTCTGCTTGGGAGTTTGGAGTTTTAAAAAAAGATCTTGCTTGAAAATTTAAAGAATGTTTTATGTTTAATTTCACGGATTTCAGAAATCAGGTCATTTTCTAACTATCCTCAGTATTTCTGAGCAGCAGTCCTCAAACTTTTTATGCGTCTGCATTTTGAAGATTACAGCTTAAACAACTGAAGAACAAATTGCCCTGAGTTACCACTGTTTCATGCTCGGTACTGAGCATTGCAAAAGTATTCAGAACCCTGGAATGTTTTCACATTGGGTAGCATTACAACCACAAACTTCAGTGTTTTTTACTGGGATTTTATTTGATGGACCAGTACAAGCTAGTGTAGATTGATCTCTGGAATAAAAATGATGCTTGTTTTTCAGACATGTTTTCAGCCATCTTTCTTCTGATCAGCATAAATGAAATCTAGTGCAACTAATTTCCTTCCGAAGCCACTTTATTAGTAAATGTGCTTGTGTGTGATTAATCCCAGCAGTCAGCTTCCTGAAGACCAAAGAACATGGCAAACATAGCAGAGATAAAGTTGTGGAGATGCAAAGAGACTGGTTAGATTACATACCAATATTCTAAGCTTTGAAATCTCAGCGTCTTGTTCAAGTGAAGCCATACATGTCCATCCATATAAACTCAAGACCAAATGTAGGCAAGACAAGCCTCAGTGAGAAACAATTAAAAGGCCTCGTATAACTTTGGAGGAGATGCAGAGATCAACATCTCGACATTTCACATAATTCTGAACACAACAAACCTATAGAGGAACAGACTGTTGTTTTGGGTGAACAGTTAAGCTGGTCCTAAAAAGAAGAGCAATTCTGGAAAAAAGCCTGTTTGTGACTCTGAAGCAGTCAGAACTGAGGTCAAGGTTCGCTGTCCAGCAGAACAACAAACATACAAGTTAAAATGAAATGTTTTGGATCAGAGCATTTTAATTTTTTAAATAAAAATACAAATATATTACTGATACTGTTAGCAGGAGCAAGGAAGGCTATAACCTGAAGGTGGCTGGACCCGGAACCGCCATCGAACTCGAACTGGAGGGAAATAGTTGAAGAAATCCACACAATGGAGAGACTGACTTTCTCATTAAGACTTGCTACTCACAAATACAACAAATATTGGAAGAAATTGAAACCTTTGTAATAATTGATAACAATAGTTAATAGATGTAATTACTGCTTTTTGTTGAGTATTACATGACTACATCTGTAAATTGAATGCTCTGCGTTTTATGTTAAAGGGGGATCTGACTGTTCCGGGCATGTGTGTGTATTAAAAACTTTAAAAATGGATAAAAATAAAGTATAAAAAAAATAATAAATACAAATATATTTAATAGGTTTGGTGAGAATGGTTAAAGCAAACTTGCATGTTTGAAATTTGCTGTTGACAAATGCTCTCCACCCAATTCTGAGTTTGAACTATTTTCTGAAGAACGGGACATAATTTCAATCACTGGCAGAGACACAACCAAAAATACATGCAAGTGTATATTCATTGAATTGTATTGTTGCAGTTTATTGACTCTGAGAGGATGAATCCACATAGTCACTCTCTTTTCTGGTTTGTGTTATTTAAAAAAATATGAAAAGCTGGTCACGTAAAATACCAGTAAAACACATTAAAGTTTGTGGTTTATACTTTGAAAAGACATGAAAAAGTTTTCAGAGTTTTGAATACTTTTCCTGTATCATCGCTCTAGATCTTTATGTGCTGGACTAAAACACTCATTTAATGCCAGCACCTACCAGCAGGTGGGAATCAAGCATATTAGCTCCGTAGCTTTCTTTATTTCACCACACTTGCAGCTGTTTGCAGCACTTTTTTCATCCCCACAGTCCAACACAACAGAAGCAGTGCTTCATCCTAGTGGAAATTGTATGTGCTGTTATCCCCATTTTTCAACAATAGCCCCGCCACTGTTCGCTGTTCCACATGTGGTCATGATCAAAGGGCAGTTTGCCGCCATGTGTGTTGTGTGCGTGCTCGCTGCAGGTTATTTCTCAGTGGCACCGTGCATGCACATGACATGAGCATGTGGAAAAGACCCTGAGGTGTGTGTGTGCGTGTGTGAGCCCTGGGGCAACCACAGTGGATCTCTCCCCCAGCTGTCAGGCAGCCTTTAAAGTGTTCTCCAGTTGCTCTTCAGAGTGCAGCCAGCCACGGCCACATCCTCGTGTCAGCCGACGCTACGTGACTGTGCCTGCCGGGAGCTCCAAAGGCACGCGTCGTGACAGTGACAGACACCGAATGATACAAAGCGGGAGAAGACAGAGGGAGTGAGGGAGCAATAGGCAGAAGAAGACGACGACTTTGGAAAAATAAAAGAAGGATGGCAGGCAGACGGAGGGAACAGACAGAGATCACTATGAGTCATAATTCACATGTATTATTTCACTGTCAGCTGGAGAATAAAGAAAACATAGAGTTGGTTGACATCCAGGCTTGATCATAAAGAAACTATCACAGAGCAGCTCCAAGAAAGAAGGATTTTTTAAAATTTTTTGATGTGGGTGTGCGCTGTAGGATGTATGTGTATGTAGATGAAAGGCTCAGAAAGGGAGTTGAGAAGAGCGAGAGGTGATGCTGTCAGAGAATAAATAGGATAATTTAGATCTGTTTCGTCTCTCTTGCTCCAGCGCCTAATGAGCCCTAAGCAGTGCAGAGTCACTGCTAGCAGTGCCACCACAGGGAAGATGAAACAGGTAGAGAGTGGAGGGAGGGTTCTGGGGGGGGGGGTTGGGCAGAAGCTCAGAGATGAGAGGAGTAGTACAGGAGCACAGTAGATGCATGGGGGAAGAGGGCATGCAGTCAGGCTGAGGGAGGGTGTGTGCAGCGATAAGGAGAGAGGAAAGACCGTTGCAGGCTCGCCTTCAAAGGCTGCCGACTTGCACCGCCATGAAGGAGCCATGAAGTCTACGCCCGCTTGGTGTGCAGGACTCGCAGAATAGGCTGCCATTTTCAGGTCACACTCTCTGTTCTCGGCTTATCTGGTCCAGCCACAGGCGGCTTTTTTTTCCGGGAAAGCGGAGAAAAGCGGACTCGGGTCTAGGCTGGCTTGGCCTATTTTTTCCCCCCTCCTCTCTTTGACCGAAAGCGCGTTTCGACCTCTCTGTCACACAGCCGGGCGGAGAGAATGGACTTCCAGATACAGAGACCGTGTTAACCAAGATTGTGCATGAGAAATAGCTTGTTGTAAACTGCATCAGGCTTGCTGAGCGTTTAGCACCTTGTGGGTGATGTGTGGCTCAGGCACTGGCATTTCCCCCCCCCTCCCATCATTTTCCTGCACAGAGGGGCATTTTCATCTCTGTAATTGGGCAGAACCGGGTTCTCGGCAGGCAGAGCTAGAACACATGCAAAGATGTGATATCGGCCTCGCTGCTTGACGAATTAAGAGAGAAAAAACAAACTGTGTGCTCTGCAGATGATTTCACTCGGCGCAAATACCGAACAGTCACACCTAGGCATACAACACCGATCAGCAGCTTACGAACAGAACAGCTATGATGGGTTTAAGTGTCATAATGATTGAAAGATTTTATTTGAACTGTTCTTTTCTGGACAGATTAATAATACAATATATAAGCTTAGTAATATGTTTATATTAACTCTTTTTAAAATACATTTATTAGCTTTTCATACTAGTTTGTCTGACATGTTTATTTCTCTGGAGAATTTATTTAAATTGGCTGATTTTGTGACATGGATCAAAAAGTTAAAGGTCAGGGCCATTAAAGATGATTCATGTTAACCTATTTTAAACCAGCATAAATGGATTATTTTCCTTAGGAAACGATTCTGTTTTGACAAACCATCCAGCTGTAAATTTGTAGTCAGTTTTTCTTTTATTTCTTCTACTTTCTGCAATAACACTGATATCACTGACAGTGAAATCCTCAGAATGATGCCACCATCACCATGTTTGACAGTTGCTACAGTTTGACAGTTGCTACAGTTGACCTTTAACTTAGGTTAAAGGTCGCTCCTACAAGCATATTTATTGTCATTGTGGCCAAAAAGCACTTTCCCCATGTTTTTTTTCCCCATAAGAGATTTTGCTTATTAATTTTGCAGACTTTTCTCTGATTAGATCATCAGTTTTCTACATGTATGTGATTCTAATGATAGAAGGAACACCAAGGATGACCAATGAAGAAACAATGGGGTTGCATGTGTATCTTTGATCCTGTTTATAGTCTTCACCATTTGTGGATTGATGAAAATCCATTATACATTCAAGCATCTTATTGTTTTAAAGGTATTATTGTAAATTTAATGCACCTTACAAAAACAAGCAGCATTAGGGCATCATTAAAAAAATGTGTACTTCTGGCTGTGCTTGTGTGTATACTCCCTTGTCTTCCTAACACTAACAATCTCTCAAACAGAGTATCCCAAAGTAGACTTCTGCTGTGTTTGCATAAAGCCCATTATTCGCCCATCAATGTGCTTGCAAATATTTGTCGACGCCTTTTGTGATACCCTTCAAGCAAGCATTACACGCGTATTTGTGTTTGCTCAGCCACTCAATCCTTTGCATTGATTGCCACGCAGTCCGATTAGTGCTACCGACGCTCTCCCCCTTCGCCGGAGGCGGGTGCATGCTTAAAGCCCGCTGCACGAGCCGTTTCTTACAATTGAGGCCAAATTTCCAAACCTGTTCGCTGTCAGAACAGCAGTACCACGTTACGCTTACATCTGTTGCGCACAAAGACGCACACGAGTCTGTCTGCTCTGAATATTTTCTGCTCCGTGCTCCGTCTTCTCATCTGCCACCGCTTCCTCTCCTCCTGACAGGCCTGCGGCTCGCAGAGCAGCTGGCGCGGCGCGAGGACGAGGCGAAGATCCGCCATCGCCTCGGTCTCTCCCTGTGGGCCAGTGGGAATCTGGAGGAGGCCCAGCATCAGGTAAAGCATCTCTCTCTCTCTCTCTCTGTCTCTCTTTCTCTGCTTCCTCTGAGTCACCTTGAGTCATTTCCTCCTCACATCTCCTCTACCTGGACTCCTTCCAGCAAATCCACCCCGTGTAGTTAAAACTGACCTCCAATAAGCCCACATCTGTTGGCTTAGAGGTTGGCTACGCTTACAAATGAGAGGTGGAGGTAGATGTCCAAACACATAAAAGGTGGGAAATAAGCTCTCAGTAATAACCTTATGGTGATAGAAGGAGCCCAGAGGAGAGGAAGGGGAGCATGAACGCGGCTGCTGGCGGTATGTTGAGGAGTCTGTAGAGCTGGTAAACGCTGTCATCTCAGCAGACAGGCGACAGATGAGTGAAGATGTTTTTTTTCTTCTTTTAGATCAGTGTGCGTTGTCACAGGAGCCCCAAACCTCTGTATCACGCACACATTCACTCCTCTTCAGCCCACTGCCCACCTGGCAGGCATGGAATATCCCCTTAAACATCTTTTTCTCTCTCTTCCTCTCTGTAGTCTGTCCACACAGAGCAGCTCAAGATTTAATTTTTTCCTCTTGGCTCGCGTATCCACACACAAGCCTGACAGCGAGCCAGCCAGCCGCGGTGGCTGTCACATGTGTCTG
This sequence comes from Phalloptychus januarius, assembly GCA_902982915.1. Classification (NCBI taxonomy): domain Eukaryota; kingdom Metazoa; phylum Chordata; class Actinopteri; order Cyprinodontiformes; family Poeciliidae; genus Phalloptychus; species Phalloptychus januarius. The sequence continues at coordinate 18,072,772 of CADWAE010000482.1, read as the reverse complement.
CAGGGATGTTTTTCAGCTGCTTTCATTTTCAAAGATCTAGTCCAAAACACTCTTGTTATGATACACGTGCACAAATACCATCATAGTGACCCAGATAGCTTTTTTTTTTCTTTCTTTCTTTTTCTTTTTTCGCCTCTTAGTCCCTGCATCATAGTTTTCAAAAAAGTAAGTTTGTCTGTTTGTAATTATCTGAAAGAAGAGCCGGGAAAGCGAGACTGAACTAAAGTGGCGACCAGAGCCTGTTTGCTCATGTGTGAGTCATATTGAGGAATTTGTGTTCAATTAAAGCAAAATATTATTCTAACAAGCCAGAGCAACATATTTTCCATTGCACGTATCCTTCCCACTCTTTGTCATGTTACCACCTCAAACTTAAATGTATTTGAATAGGTTTGCATGTGATGGATCAACAAAAGAGTGTTGCATATTTGTGCAGTGAAAGGAGGATGATGCATGGGTTTCATATTATTTGTATTCAGCCCCTTTGAGTCAATAATTTGCAGAACCACCTTTGGCTGCAGCTACAGCCTCGGATCTGTTGGATTCTGTCTCTAACATCAGTTTTCCAGCTTTGCCACAGATTCTTATTTAGATGTATCCTGGTCCCATTGATTCTATCCAGATTTCCTTTTTATGTTGAAGTAATGCATCCCTATAGGATGCTACAGCCACTATTGTAGTGGTACTGGATATTCAGGGTATTAGTTACTTTTTCTTTCTTTCTTTCTGCCACTCTACCTTACACCTGGTTTGTGGAGTGCTTTACCAGATTTGCAGATTTCCATTAGTCTGTCCATAATCAGATAATGGGTTGAAATTGTTGTGTTTGATATTCTGACTTTGGCATATTGTGTATAAACAAATGCTGCTTTAAGCAACTTTGTCCATGACCTGTGTGTCAATGTTCCTTGATCTTTAGTTAACTTTACACTGAGGTTAAATTATACATATTGGCATTCTGTTTACTGATTTTATGACTTTTGCTGAAGGCAGCTGGTTGCAGTAATTTTCATTTAGGGTTGCCAGTGTTAAAGGGATAGATATTACAAATGCAACAGCACACTTTTCCAGATTATTATTCATAAAAGCATAATTTTCTGTCCACTTTACTAGCATGTCCTACTTTTACAAGTACAAGAACCCAGTACGTCCTTGTTGCAGCTAAAATCCTTCCCCTTCATATAGATTAAGTATTTATTTTTCTTCTGTTACCTGTCAGTTTGCACCGCTTGAGGAGAATCAGTGGTGGAAGAGGACGCTTCTGTCCTCAGAGTATAAATCAACTGATTATTCATGAGCTGGACTGTCGGTACATATAACCTTGGTAAATGACCCGTTTTTATGCCACAGCTGTAAACATCATACATTTAGATTCCTGATGCAAACCACAGCTGTAGGTTGGGAGTACTTGAACTCGTGTTGCTTATCCTGGATGTATTTAAAGTCTATTGTATACAATCGCCCGATCTGTGAGCCTGCTGTTCCTCATGCCTCTGTGATTGACATGTCCTGATTTACATCAGCGATTTCCACAGCACCTATTCCCTCTGAGATGGGCTCACATTCGTATCCCTGCGAGTTTGAATCAATAAATTTGTGCTTCCTTTAATATCACAGGACTACTGTAGATTAAGCCAGTGTGTCTGAATTTATCTGCTACAGAAGATGAGACCTCCCTAGAGAGCTTATTTTAGAAAGGAAAAAAAATCATTAGAGGTACGCGTGTTGCAAGCTCTGCTTACATTACTGATTCAGCATGACATTGACATTCACTCTACATGTCAGATAAAAGCCACGTTGTGTCACTGACAGTAAAATAAGAGAGTGCAATCTGAATATATAGTAGCACTTTGGCAAGCTGATTTATCATATAATATATATGAATATCAGTGAAATTCCCAGCAGTTCGGGGCTTGCTGGTGAAATTTAAAATTTGATATGTCAAGAAACCTTGTTTTCTCTTTAATATAGTCCAAACACCATTCTTCCTAGGAAAAATGATATAATTTCCCCTATTCCTGGTCTCCAAGCCTCAGCTTTAGTATATAAAAACATGTTTAACAGTTAGTTTAGATGTTAAGTTACTAGCTGTTGTTTTAAATCCTAGTTGCGCAGATCTTGAAATATAATGCATTTTATTTCCATTACCATCTACATTTTTAAAATTTCAGTTATAACTAGTGTTGTTTCTTGTGTTTTGGGTCTTAATATGTAAATAATTTGATCAATGTAGAAGCAGTTTTTGTTGTATGATGCCTGTGCAAGACCCTCCTGCTGCTTGTCCCAAACACCATCAGATTTTCTGTGTGTGTTTTTAACATTCATGGGATTAAGATTTCTTAAAGTTAGAAATATAATTTGAAGAAAATCTATGTGCTATAAAATGACAGATAAGGTTTATTTTTATAGCACGTTTTACAGATAACAAAATCACAAAGAAACAGTTTTTAATAATTAAGGACAATGCAGGTGATGTTCTCTCTTCACTGAATGCAGTAACCAAAGGAAAACGCATCTGCGGTGCAACTGGCAGCTAACTTTTCTTTCTGATGTCTTGTGGCGTCCCCTGGGTGGTCAGCCATGTTTCCCATATCAACACACCCACTGGATCCAAGATTGTTGTTTCAATATGTTAAACTAAAGTTATTAAATCAATGATCTTTTTAAGACCAGTTATCGGTTTAACAGGTTTCTGTTTCATTTGGTAGAGAACAAAGAGAGGATATTATGACATTAAAATCAGAGAAAGAGATGCAAAATACTGGGACCACATCAAGCAAAACAGAACGAAACATAACTTACATTAATCAAAACTCTCATAGCACATTAGCTAAATCAACAATAACTTTACAGGTTTTAAATCTTGTATTTACTAGCAGACACGATCAAAGCAACAAGCCTTTAAGTCATCATGCACAAACTAGAGTATGTCAGTAAAGAACCTGACATGGAAAAGGGTGGTGGCTCTGAGGAAATTTATGCACAATCGAAAATCTCTGAGAAAAAATTGAATCCCATTTTAGTAAAACTATTGAATTTATAAGAAAATAAGTAATTGATGGACTTCTGGATGTCCTGTGCAGAATATCAATGAGAAGCTTGTCTCCAAATTTTCAAAAGAATGGTGAAAAGATTTTGGTACTTTTCTTAGTCACAATGGAGCCGTAAGGTATTCTGTCCTTACAAAATAAAAGAAGACTTCAGCATCAAAGCCTTGATGCTGGAGAGATCCTGACAAGTCATCTCTGGGCAAAGTTATTTAACACTAAGGTGACTCTTTTTATGAAAGGAAAAGAATCAGATACAAAAAATCTCACACATATAAATGATAAATGACAGTAGATTGTGCACATCATAGACTTGTGCATTAGAGCGTTCACAGCTCTGATGGAGAGAAGAGAAGGCAGAGCTCTTATTGTACATTGAAGAAGGGCTTCAAGAAAAAAAAGTTGGGAACTCCTACAGTACTGCATGTATATGTGATTACTCGGTTATGTGAGAGATTATTGATAAACTATTCAACCCTACATTTTGGGCCACAATGGTCTGCCATACAATTCTCAATAATAGAGATTGTACTCGCACTAGAACCACTCATATTGCTGCGAACGTAGCGCATCTGGGCTTGTTTCCTTCTCATTTATAGATAGAAAGGATCAGGCTGGAGAAAAGATGCTGTAGGGAATTAGTTTCATTCACAGGCGAATGTTCACATCCCTAACAGATTGACGAGCTACAATCAGCCCAGAGCCCCATCAGTGAAATCAGCCTGAGACGAGCCGCTCTGAGCCCAGCACTAATGCAGCAGAACTCTCCGGTTCCTCGCCGTTCCCCTCCCTCCCCCTCTTATTCTCTCTGACATACTTTCCTGCATGACCTTGGCATACGCCACATCAGCTAGAGTGAATCCATGTACAAGTGCTCAGAATAAAAGCGCTCTCGCTGTTGTGCATTCTTTCACCCTATCACGGCCAGAGTGATCCAAAAAAAAATATTGCCGACTACTTAGCAGTAGCCTTTTTCTGTTTTGCAGCTTTTTGTGTTGCGTAGACTGTGGTCAAGAGATGTTTTTTTTCTTTATCTCTCTGCTTGCTCTGGTCTCCTGGAAGCAGCCCTGTAGCACTACCAGCCATCCAACAGGGCTGCTATAAGTGCAGAAATAGGAAATCGATAACGGCTCACATGAATCAGCACTCCTGATCAGCACTGCTGGGCTACGCTGCCTGATGCCCCGCCTGTCTATTGTCACTCTCCTTCCCTCAACCTCAAAGCCAGGTCGCGGGTGGAAATATTCAGTGACACACACGGAGCTTTTAAACTCTCAAAGCATGACAAAAAATGTTTTTTTTTCTTGTTCTTCATTGCCAAATTCAGGTAATAAGAGATGATGAACAGATTTGTCTGTGTTTAGCAGTCATTCCCCAACTACTCCACTGTGCTTTACTTGGTTGAGAAGGAAGGAGAAAAAAAAACAGGCTCATTAGGGATGACCTGTGTGGTGGGATCCTGCCATCTAGTGGCCAAACACTATCCTTTGCTTGAAAAACTCAATTCTTCCTCACAGAGTGACTTGAAGACATGATGCTAAACGCCTATTGAAGAGTGATGTGACTGCTCACACAGAGAGAGGGTTGTAGTAAGTTTGAATTAAACAGACAGCAATAGGACTCTTGGTTGTACCTGACATCTGTCTGTATCAGTGGTACAAACACTGACATTTCTTAACTGTACAGTTTTAAAGTGTAAAAATATCCCTGTTCATCCTCAGCTCTACCGGGCATCTGCACTGTTCGAGACCATCCGCCATGAGGCCCAGCACAGCACCGACTATAAACTCTCGCTCTTTGACCTGCAAACCTCCTGTTACCAGGCTCTCCAAAGGGTCCTCGTCAGCCTCGGTGAGCCGATGAGACATCCTCCTTTGTTGATGTCTCCTGTGACTACATTCGTGTTTAGCTTCTTATTTATTTCTAACCAATGACCCATTAAATACCTCAGGCCACCATGACGAGGCCTTGGCTGTTGCGGAGCGCGGTCGCACACGAGCCTTTGCTGATCTCTTGGTGGAGCGACAGACGGGTCAACAGGACTCGGACCCCTACACGCCCGTAACAGTGGAGCACATCTTGGACACAGTCAACAGCCAGAGGGCGTTGGTGCTGTACTTCTCAATGGCAGCAGGCTACCTCTACAGCTGGCTACTGGCTCCAGGGGCAGGTAAGATTAGACTCGGACTTGAACTTTTTCACATTTTGCAATGTTACAGTCACAAGCTTTCGTTGGATTTCCTGTGACAATGATGCTGTGTGTAAAATGTGATGTGTGGTGAAAAACTGATATTGCACATAATTTTAAACACACTTTTCCATGGTGGTGATGCTGCCAACGCTATGGGAGTCTGATTGGGAGATGGGTGGAACTAAAGATTTCAAACTGGAATGGAGGCTCACTTACAGCACAGCCAGGGCTTAAACTCTGATTGTAGAGAGCATGTGTTCTGCAAGTTTTAGATGTAAACAAACATCAACAAACATAAAGTTATTTTCAATAATTTGTGACAAGACTTTAATGTTCAGAGACGTTCTCCATCCAATCTGAGTGTGAGCTGTTTGAACATGAAAATTTGGCAAAACAAAAATCTAATACCACAAGACTTGCAGCTGAAGGTTTTTCTACAAACTATTGACTTCCTAAAATTTTCCTTCCAATATTGGTCTGTCTCACAAAATACTTAAAACTGTATTTACACTGTTTAGTATGCAGAAATACTTTAGTGTCTTGATTGCACACTATTTTTATTTTGCAGTGGCAAGTAGACCCATATAAACATAACTTCCTCAAATCAAAGCAGAAAAAAGAGTCTGGAGGCTGAAGGCTTCATTTCAGCTGACAGAGGGGGAGTAGATCAGATCGGACACCATGTGGCAGTGCCACCTGCCTCTCCACTGTTAGGATTTGCCCCCTTCTTTGCCCTTTACCCTAGAAATCATCTGCAAACGAAGCGTAATAACTGATAGTGACAGATTGCGACATAGCCAAACATTAGGAACAAATTCCCACTTTTATTTAGAATTTCTTCAGAAATAAAAGTGGACAGTGCATCTTTGCATAACTCCTCCTTCTGTTTATTTTCGGTAGAACAAATGCGGTTTTCCAGGTGAAGTCCCCACCCACCCACTCTTGTACACAAGACTCTGGAAATTCCTGTTTAATTAAGGGAACAGAGAAATCTCTGGGTTAATTAAGATTCATGTCACTCGCCTCCCGTGGCTGCCTTACTGTTACCTCTACTTTAGGCCACTTTTGCTGCCGTTGTGAGGAAAGGAAATGAGAGCAGTGACTCATGTCCCATGCCACAGGTCCTCAACATTTGATCAAGATGAACTCCTAGGCAACCAGCTGAACTTGACCCCCGGCGGTAGTCTCGTAAGCAGAAAGAACACCAGAGAGAGCAGTGTAGCTCTTCAAAGCGTTAAATATCACCTCAGGCAAAGAGAGTGCCACTTGCTCGCTAATCGCCTGTCTGTCACTTCCTGGCATTCCCTGGCATCCAGCTGGCACCAAAACATGGCCAGTTCTAAAGAGGTCCGTCGATAACAAAGGGGAGTTTAAAGCTAAGATTTCTACATTTGTGTGAATTCTGCACAATTCAGACATGAGTGTGTACCTAATCAAATGATAGTTGTTGGTTCTTGTAAATGTGACGTTATATTCTCACAAAGTCCTAGAGAAATCACACACATGCAGCATGTGGCCCATCTCTCAGATTCCCTCCTGCTTGAGACAGATCTAGCAGGCACCAGATGGCAGAGATAGTCTACTCTTATCTTTTATTGAATAAATGTTTGTTTTATTCATTCGCTTTCACAGATGCACTGCTGCACATGGCCTTACCCACAGCTCTCGGTTTAAATGATCAAATGTTTCCTGGTGTGGTGAACAAGTCACAGAAACAAAGTAGAAATGGATGTCGAGAAATGGAAATAAGTCATGTTTGGTTGTGCCTATTATCCCAGGAATCCTGAAGTTTCATGAGGTTTACCTCGGTGAGGGCGTGTCAGAAGGAGGGTCAGACTTCCAGGATGGAGGTGGTGGTGGGATGGTGAGCATCTCTTCGCTGGAGCAGCACATTGCCAGCGCTCGGGAGGCCCTGGGAGTCGAGTCGTACTACAGCAGGTAGGACGCTTGCGTCTCAAAGACCATTTAACCCGTCCATGAGTTTTGAGCCTTATGTTTTGGGTGCTTGCTCTTGGGCTTTTGGGTGTCCCAGTTTCTTTGGGATGTAGCTGGAGGGCAAACTCGTTGGGCTGTCTCTCCTTGTGCAAAATTTATGAAATGCAGTACATAACATTGCAATGTTCCCATTTTGTTTAAATACTTCCCTCTTCATTATTATTCTAAATGCACATGACTGATATATACTAACTGCAACATTTTTAGAAGTACAGCCACTAGATTGTAAATCTCTTCAATGCATCGACAGAGAATCAAATTAATAGTGTAAATCACACATTAACATGCTGCCAGACTCTACCTGGAAAGAGTAAAACTAAATGATTTTCTGTCTAGGCTATTGCCAAAACTTAACGTTTTATCCCCAGACCAGCTCGTTTTACCATGCCTCTGTGTGTAAAGGGCATTATTCTGCCCCACTGAACCCGTGGATGACAGCCCCCTCCTGTCTGAAAGAGTCCCCTCTCCACTCCTAGGAAATAAATGAGATGGAATAATGGCTCTTTGTATTGCACAGGAATGGTGAGTCCACCTGACAAATAGTGCATCAGAAGTGAAGCAAAAGATAAAGGAGGTTACTCTGAGAATCAGAAGGAGAAGAAGATTGAGAAGAGGCGATAAAATCAATGGGGAGAGTCAAAGGAGCCGAGGTCGGTAAATAAAGACCTAACACACAACAGGGGATGCAGCCAAAGAGACTCCGAAAGAGAACCAACATAGGAGTGAAAGTTAAAATCGCCCACTGAAATCCATTCTGATGCGTCTCTGGTTGGGTTTTGATCCATGGTGCCCAGCTGGTGCGCCCAGCGTCTGTCTCGTGGCAGCTTGGCCCTCCTGCCCCATTATCAGCTCATTTACTACTCCAAAGGGAAGTTGCACACACACCACTGCGCCTGGATGGGCACAATATGGCACCACTTACCAGCCCATTCACTATCTGGGGTGCAGACAAAGGGGCTGCAGCACTCTGAAATGACTGGCGACTAAATGAATGAGGTGGAAGTGAAATGGTAAGAGAATGTGTGCGAAACACAAACTGACAAAGAGAGGTGAGGATAAACAGTTTTGACAGGAAATCTCATTGTTGCCCTATCAAATAGCTTCACTGATGCTCATTACAGCCAATAATAATTGGATTCTGCCAGTCCTCCACAAAACAGAAGAGCAGAAGTCTTCCTATTTGCACAGATAACGTTTGCAAAGGCCAGGTAGTCTTTTGTGTGCCTTACTTGGATTTCTTCTTGGTCCACAACTGTGTAATCAAACAACATCCAGTGTTTATTTTCCTGTCCACCTTGACATGTCACCAGTAGGAGAGTCAGTATTGCTCAGAATGGGCCTCGTTCATAGTCGTTCTTGGATTCTTTTACACCTCTCACTCCATCAGCCGGGACAGTTTAGATATCACTTTTGACTTCCTGTTCACATCCCCTAAGACTTTCCACAGTGCCATCTTGTATTTCTTAGTAGTACTTTATGCTGTGGCCACAACATCCTGTGTTAGTCATTAATTACCACAAACCAGTTTCAGAGCTGCTGGTTTTAACCTGTTGAGACGATTAAAATAACAGTCCACGATGGTGTATTCACTTGAACTTTGCTACAGATTCTAAATTGTCAATTAATATAATTTTTTGACATTAGCTTTTCTATAAAATATATGTCCAACATAGAGATATTTTTATTTTGCTAAAATGCATGGGTCATTGTGGTATTATGCTTTGACACACATCTTTATCTTTTCAATGTGAAGAAAGATGTTGGTAAAGTAAAAGAAAAATTAACTGAAATCTGAATCTGACAGAAATATGAATAATTTTGCATTTAACAGTACATCCTGTGGTGATGGACTAAGAAGGTGTTACGGATTGGGTCTATATGAATATCTTAAAATATCAAAGCTGTCGTTGGCTGACCTCAAGACATTGCCAACAGAAGCAGTTTTAGCTGTCTACAAAGAATGTCGTTTTTGTGTTTCCAACTTCTTCCTTGTGAGATAGATCTCCTCCCGATGTTGTAAGTATAGTTAAAATCTGACATTTAGTTTGTTTTAACTCTTGGTGCATTAGAGAAAAGCTTCAAACATGGAGAAATAGGCGGGGGGGAGGGGTGTCGAGTAAGAAGAGTGGGGTGGGGGTGGCTGACTCCCCACAGACTAGATCAGCATTACCAGCATTATAATGAAAGGATTTAACTGTGCTTATCATTGGGGTGTCGGCTCAAGGCTGGGAAATTGGGCCAAGTGTGTGGGTTGAATAGTGTGTATTTATGGAGGATCGGGAGTGTGTGGAGTTGATTTAACAATGAAGAGACAATGTACGTCTCTGTATTGTCTGCTGTGCTCGAGAGGCACTTTTTTTTTCCCTGCCAATATTTTTATGGTTATTTCTCTGACTCAATCTCTTTCTGTCTCCATCAGGGGGTGTTCTAGCAGTGAGACAGAGAGCGAGGCGGGTGATTTTTTGGACCAACAGTTTGAAGAACTCAACAACAAGCTCAACTCGGTCACCGACCCGACAGGCTTCCTGCGCATGGTGTCGAGAAACAACCTGTTCAACAGGTAGGGGGTGGTTGCACATCAACATAACGTTGCTGCGTTCTCACACTCAATCGCCAAATTCTACTGAAAACCTCTTCTTTACAAAACAAGAAGATTAAAAATATGTGCTTGAGTAAGGAAACTCATGGGTATTGTGGCTCATCTGTGAAAAGACTTTCTTTGCCATTGTCTTGCCGGCGCAGAGGCAGCATGTGAATCCTCCTTATTAAATAGACGGAGTAAAGCCAAGCTGCTAAAGCTCTTATCAACTCTCTCCTCTGATGGAGCCGTGTGCGCGTGTGGGGTGGGTATGCGTGTGTGTGTGTGTTCTTCTGTGTGCACCCATTCATGTATGTGTCTTTTCCCCAGACACCAGTAAGGCCAGTGTTTGCACCGTCCGTATTTGTTGTGCAGATTTATTAAATGTCCATCATTGGCCTGTTCAGTGTGTGATTATTAGCAAAATCCCAACTATTCTTGTACATTGCAGTGAAAGGTAATGCATATCCAGAGAGTGTGTGTGTGTCTGGGTCATATTTTCCTGTCCTAGTCCACAGTTGAGCTGCTCTTTGATGAGGGGGTAATTCCAGCTTTAATTGAGTCTCCGTGCTCATTAAGCCCCTTTAATGGGCTGCTGGTAATAATCCTCTCATTCTTTCTGCCCTCAAAAAAATTTTGAATTATAAAGCTGAACATGCTAAGGAGCCTGTCTCCTACCATAATACATAAACCACAGAAAATGAGAGGAAGCACTTAAACACCTTTCTCTTGAGGTTTGTCTTCACATCATTAATGCTTTCTTTGCCTTTGCTTGTTTTTTTTTCTCACGTTGACATTTTGTATAATTTTTATAATTTGCAGTTTGTCGCTATGATGAAGAATACAGGATTAGAAGAACTAGAGGTGGACTGATTTCTTTTCAAAGATTTGTGTCAATTACAATCTTTTTTTGAAGAACTATAAATGGCAAAAAATATATATTTTTTCAACTTTCTCCATACATTGAAAATGAAACTAGCTTTGCAATAAAACGTGTATAGTGAAACAGTCCAACACTGAAATCTACCAAAAAAGCTAAATCATCCAGTTTATGTAACTGAGGGATCTGTCTTTGTGCGCAATATTTGTAAAGCTAAACATTATCCTAACTATCAGATTACAAACAGATTGGTAATAAATACTAATCCATTTTTGTTCAATGATACTCAGAATTGGACTCTTTAAAGGAGTCATTTTATCTGCTGAGGCCTCACTGGCTGTTTAAAAATAGCACCATAATTAAACAGTGTTGTAAAAAAAGCAATATCCTTTTAAGAGGCTTCTTGATATGGAGAAAGTCATGTCATAAACCCTCAGCAGTAGCTTCAATACTGAAGAGTGTTATGGATAGTGCTTTGATGTGCTGTGTTCACTAATCTGATGAGAGATGATTACCAAACGCGGCCAATTCCAGGCACCAGATGATTTCTAGGTGCATCTGTGTAATAATTTTCAAATGAATGCCATTATATTAGGAGTGGTTCAGGAACAATACATTGAGGATTTAAAAAGATTTGTCAATTGCTTTCTTTTATCTCTAATCTTTACAGAGACGCTTGAAAGGATTAGTATGGGAAGGTGACAATGAAAGTCTGTCTCATCCGATCAGCGTGTAACGCATTAGGTCATTATGAACAGTCAACACATAACGAGGTTGTTTGATGGTCTTGATGAAGCCATCAGTAAAAAGACAGTAAATCCAAATAAAAATCACATTGCCTCATTTTGTGGGGATGAAAATAGGTCAGTTCATAAAATGATTTCTTGTTGACATTTTTAGCCTTTTGATCTCTCTCAGCTGTGACTGAGGTAGACAGCCAGTGAATACAGTCTTCACCTTCAACCTCACTGCCTGCTGTCTTTTAAATTCACTGCTTTGCTCTGCTCTCTACACCTTCTCTTGGCTTCAACCTTGCCTCCTCTCTCATTCCTCCTGTCAGGCTAACAAACGATTGTTTTGCTTTCCCATGGAGTCTCTTGCCAAGGCCTGGGAGAGAGACAGAGTGTTGAGAAGCTGGAGGGAAGCCTGTGGCCTGAGGCTACCAGAAGGGCAGGATAGATGTCTGTTGGCAGGGGTCCGGAGGAAACTCTAGCTCTTGTGGAGCAGATGGAGTGAAGTGACACGTTCAGACATAAAGCTTGGACCCACAGGGCCAAGCAAAAGGTTTCTAACCCCAGGGCCACCATTAGCACAGTTCTCAGTATGCTGGGTGTTGGTGAGGCCGAGTTTGAGCTGTTACTTCAATCTCACCACAGATATGCCTCAAAAGAAGGGTCTCTCTTTTACCCCACATGCTGCAACCCAATAAATGTTTGGTTTTGGGTTTGCACTGTACATAAAAAGACAATATAGGATGAGATTAGCGTTGCTATTCATTACCTATTGCTTATGTAGGGACTCAGCTAAAAGGTCAGTTCTAAGATTAGTCGTACCACAGAAGGACAATGCTGCCATCTACTGGGGAATGTTTATTATAGGTTCATCTAAAAAAGAGTATTGTGAAATTATTGTCACTCATTACAGAAAGTAAACTATAATTACTTGCAGAGTGAAGTATTTCAAGCCTTTTTTGTAATTCTTCCTATAGGGGATAAAAAATAATTGTCTCCAAAAAAATAGATTACATTATCAGGGTTCTGTTAAACTTCTTCATTTCTATGCACTCAACTCTTTGTTGGGAATCCTTTTGCATGAATTATTGCATCAATGTGGCATAGCACGGAGCCGATCAGTCTGTGGCTCTGTGGAGATGTAATAGAAGCCCAAGTTGTGGATGTTAAGTCATTTACATTTTGGTTCTGGTCTTTCTCATTTTTCCTCTTGACAATGCTCCATAGATTTTCCATGGGGTTCAGGTCAGGCCAGTTTGCTGATCACTCAAGCAGAGTAAGATTATGGTCATTAACAGCTATCTCAGCTGTTAATGGCCATAATTCAGGTAATTTTTTAGACCTGAACACCTGCCTAGAGATGAGCTAAATCTGGATCATGATGGAAGCATTAAAACAAATCTACGGTTGACAGTTGACTTGCTCTACTCTTTAACTCATCTGAATGTCATTTCACACAGAAAAAAGCAAATAAACAGAGACATGATGGTAAAGAAAAACAAGAGCATTGAGTACTGGTTTCCTTTCTTGCTCACGCTGAAATTTAAATACCAAATAGTTGGACTTGTCCTACATAGTTTAGTCCTTAATCCCCCTTTACAACTCAAGGCTCGCAAGGCATTAGTAGGCAGGAAGGAGCATAGTCCCTCCAGGAACTTCTGGGTCTGACCCCAGGGCCTTATCTATAAGAAAGCCTCCAAAGGAAGATGCCTTGTAGGCATCTTGAGCAGATGCCAGAACCACCTCTTGTTTGCTTTGAAGCAGAGGAGCAGTGGTTTTACTTCAAGATCCTCCCAAATGACAGAGCGCCTCTCCTCACAATATTCCTAATGCTGAGCCCAACAGTTGAACAGAGGTCGCTTATTTCAGTCATTTGTGTCTAGGATATAATTCTCTTGGTCACGATTCATGTTTCATGACTGCAGGTGGGTAGTGGAAGCTAGAGGAATTACCTTTGACCTTTGTTCTTTCTCTACCATGATAGATTGGAACAGTGCCCACATTACTTCCCCAGTTTATCTGTCCATCTTCTGTTTCACCATATCATCACTCATGGATAAGATAAATGGTAAATGTATAGCGGTTTATTTAGTCCAGAGGACTCCAAAGCGTATTAGGTTTCATGCACACTCTGACACGCTGTCATGACATGGTGGTAAGCTACATTGTAGCCTTAGCTACCCTCGGGCCATCTGCCTAAAGTGAGGCTGCCACACAATCGGCACCAGCTGGACTGGTCCACTATTCCAAATCAAAATCCATATTTATTAATTACTGGGAGGCCTGCTCTCCAACGCAATGGTGTAAATTTTCAAGGGAGTCTGAGAAGTGTGACCAATGAATAACTTTAACACATTCACCAGCATTAAAATAAATTTAAAAAAACAGAATGAGTTTATATCAAAAGCATGAGGTGAGAGATTTTCCAAAACTCTTTCCTCAGGTTGCAGTGTTGCAGTAAGATGTACCAGATAAAATCTCTGTTTCTTTCTGTGGTGTCTGTACAGGAGCTGTCAGAGTATGACTAGCCTCTTCAGTAACACTATGTCTCCTGCCAAAGATGGTAACTCCTCACTGCCTCGACGCTCCAGCAACCTTGGCAAACCTCCATTGCGGGCACTTTACGATTTACTCATTGCACCTATGGAGGGGGTGAGTGCTGCCTCTTAGTGATTGGCTGTATCCTACAAATGTTTGTTGAAGAACTGTACAATGTCTAAGACATGAAAAATCACCACATATATTTTGAATATATATATTTTTTTCATTCCTTTATCTGACAGGGGTTGATGCATTCCAGCGGGCCTGTTGGCAGACATAGACAGTTAGTGATGGTCCTGGAAGGAGAGCTGTATCTCATCCCGTTTGCTCTGCTAAAAGGAAGCTCCTCTAATGAATACCTATACGAGCGTTTCAGCCTCATCGCTGTGCCCTCCATCCATGGCCTTGGATTCAGCGCAAAGGTTTGACTTCTCATTCAGTTCACTTCCATTAATATGAGACACGTCTTATTCTTTTAATAAATCTTTTAGCATCTGTCCCTAGATCATTGTGCATATTTAAACTGTGTTGCTGTACTCTTAGACTCACTCTCGGCGTCCTGGACCGGCTCCCTGTGGTGGTGTCTCCATGGCAGCAGTGGTGGGAAATCCTAGACTACCCTCACCTGTGATGGACCGCTGGCTTTGGGGACCCATGCCCACCGCTGAGGAAGAAGCTTTAATGGTTGCAGAGCTACTGGGGTGTCAACCTTTTACTGGCTCATCTGCCACCAAGGAGAGGGTGATGGGTGCCCTCACGCAGGCTGAATGCGCCCATTTTGCCACCCACATTTCCTGGAAGCTGGCGGCTCTAGTGCTCACCCCGAACCCTGAATGTGTACCTGGTGGGGCAGGTGCCACTGTTGGGGTGGGAACAATAGGCAGAGGTGCGAGCAGTCGGAGAGGCAGCAGCGGTCGAGGCAGGAAGGGCTCCGTTGGCAGCGGCTACACCATCCCAGAGTCTCTCAACATGCAGGATGACAGCAGTGATGTGGAGAGTATCTGTGACAGTCCGCCCCTGCAGGAGTTCCTGCTGACTGCCGCAGATATTTTGGACCTGAGGCTGCCTGTCAAGCTGGTGGTGCTGGGGTAGGTGCAATGGATGTGGAGACAAACAACACTTTGCAAAAAAATTCATAGACCCTTGAATTTTTTCACATTATGTTAAACTTGTGCAACTTTTTCATACATAAATCAACACAATATTGTACACAAATTTGAATTGGAGGGAATATGATGCATTTTTACCTTCAATCATTTTGTGACTATTACCATGAAAAGGCTTGCCTGCATCTATATTTAAAAACACTTTAAAGCATCCATCCATTTTCTGTACACCCCTGTCCCTAGTCAGGAGGGTTGCTGGTGCCTACCTTGTTTCGGGCGAGAGGCGGGGTACACCCTGGACAGGTCGCCAGTCTGTCACAGCACTTTAAAGCAAGTCTGTGCCTTTTAGTGAACACTATGCATCCTCAAAGTTTTTGAGCACACCTCTGATGTTCAGTCTTAAACTCATCTGGCCAAAACACCTTATTTTGCGTGTGTCCTTTACACAGCTTCTAGCAAACTGCAAGCATACCTTCTTTTGACTTTCTTTGACCCTGCTTTTTTTCTTGCCACTCTTCCATAAAGGCCAGACTTTTGAAGTGTATAACATTTGTCCTGTCAGCAGATTCTTTAGTGCCCTTCTACTTCTGAAATGTGTGCTACTTAAGCTGGACAATTACACAAGCTCCTTATTAAATACACTAAGGTTTATGTTTGTAACATGACAACACATGAAAAATGAGGTGGTTAGAAGGCATTGTCTTTAAACAGAGGACATGCTGATTGCAATATTGTATGAAAAAGCTAAACCTCACACCAAATCTCTACCGTGTTACTGTGGCTGCAGGTCGTACCAAGAATCTAGCAGCAAGGTGACAGCAGATGGTGTTGTGGGACTAACTAGAGCCTTCCTGGCTGCTGGTGCTCAGTGTGTTCTCGTGTCCTTGTGGCCTGTACCCGTCGCAGCCTCCAAGGTTTTTGTCCATGCTTTCTACTCTGCCCTGCTGAACGGGACCAAGGCTAGTGCAGCACTAGCAGATGCCATGAAAACCGTGCAGAGCAGCAAACAGTACTCTCATCCGTCCAACTGGGCAGGTCAGATATATTGTTCGTGCATTAATTCAGTTGAAGTCAACCAGAAATGACCATGAAATAACTTATATAACTTTAATCTCCCTTCAGGATATATGCTGATTGGCAATGACGTGAAACTTAACAGCCCATCTTCCCTTATTGGCCAAGCGTTGGCTGAAATTTTGCAGTATCCAGATCGAGCTCGTGATGCTCTGAGAGTCTTACTTCATCTGGTGAGATATCAATGCAAACAATGCAAAATCTGACAACCAGCAGCACACAAACACACTGATGCATTGCTGCTATTATCCTTTCAGGTGGAGAAGTCTCTTCAGAGGATCCAAAATGGCCAACGTAATTCAATGTATACATCCCAGCAGAGTGTGGAGAACAAGGTCGGAGGCGTCCCTGGCTGGCAGGCCCTGCTGACAGCCGTGGGCTTCCGTCTCGACTCCACAGGAACCGGTTTTCCTGCTGCAGTTTTCTTTCCCACTGCTGACCCAGGAGACAGACTCCAGCAGTGTAGCACTACGCTACAATCACTACTGGGTATGTAGACACAAGCTGAAGATCACAGGTCAGACAGATTCAGAATCTGTAACAAGTTACGTGTTGCTTCTTCTTCGTTTTGTTTCTCCTGTGAAGGTTCAAGGTGTTAAAGGTGAAATGAAAAGCCTTTTGACAATAGCACCATTTAAAAAAACAATACAACATTTTGGGTACACTTGCAGGCCTTTTGCTAATTTATTTATTTAGTTTCACTGAAAAATATAATCTATTAGTTTATGTTTCTGTCAAAATGAGTGCCATCTGCTTAGTGCGGCTTATTTTGAGGTATATATGCTGTCTTGAATGAATAACAATGAGCTTCCCTTGTTCCCAATCCTTAGGTTTGCCGCCGCCAGCTCTCCAGGCTTTGTGCAAACTCATCACAGCTTCAGAGGCAGGAGAGCAGCTCATCAACCGGGTAAGAGCCTGCTGCTTCAAACAAACGCACAACGTGAAATTGATCTTGGTTCCAAATGACATGTGCTGTTTGAACTAGAAAGTGTTTAGAAGAACGATACCTTGCAAAGCCATCATATTCTTTGAACTTTTCTTAATTTTTTTTTCACTTTGAATCCTGAAGCTTCCATATTTTTATTGAGTTATTATGTGATAGACCAATATATTTGAGAAATAAACGAGAAAAACATACGAGATTTTACCTTTTTTGGGAAATGTGAGGGGGTAGCAAACACGTGGAAGGAAGTTTTCTGGTTAGATGTGACAAAAGACCTACAAACAGTACTAGCTACAATACTAATCGTTTTTCTCTTCCGCCCCTGAAATACCAGAGAATTAGAGTTACACAGCAGAGGTTTATCACTGTACACGTGGCACATGTAGCGATCACATGCTTGGACTCAGAAACCGTGCAGTCAGACCGTTATTATACAAATTCAATAGGTATAACATGAACCATGCTCTAACTGGTCTATGTGTACTGTTTGCACCGAAGTGCGATGTTACACACCAGTGTTGCCTTTTTGCTTCATTTCTTCTTAAGGCTGAATCTTTTAACCTTTATCTGCAAACTGTGTGCATGTATTTAAAAACAACCTATTCTCTTTTCCCTGCACCCACCTTGTGGTCTGAAGGCTGTCAAAAATATGGTGGCCATGGTAAGTGATCATTCACCTACCTGCACTGCATTCCACTCTACTCTGCTTCTCCACTCTCTACCTATTTAACTTTCTAAAAATAAAAAAGAATCAGGAAAACAGCGCCCTTTGTGAAGAGACATTATGATGGTCTTATAATCTACTTTGTGATGCTGTTGGCTACTTACATGGCCGTAGGAAGCTAACCTACCATTTGTTGCGTATATTTTTGCGCTTTCCACTCATTTGATTACTGAAGGATTTCCAGCCTTGGATTATTACAGCTCAAAATAAAGTCTCAGGATAGTTGCAGGGATTAAACTATGATGTAAAGCTGCTATTGCACAGCTAAGGCTCTCCTTTGCTTTCCACACAGTTACATCAAGCTGCCAAAGTTTTCTCTGTTGTTAGATGTGTAATCCCCAGTCCATGTGAACATTCCCACAAAGGTCCAATTCTTAGAGTTCTAATTCTCTGCAGCTACTTTTTCCCTATTGTCTCGTTAACTCATACAAAGGATTTAAAACATGTTAAGAAATATTTTCTGTAGTTCACTAAAGGATTTGTTGTATTTTGTGACTTCTAGAAATGTCACTATATATCCCTAAATTGGTGAACTTGATGCCTATGTTATTTAAGTTGCTACATAAATCACATTCTGTCATGCAACAAAATAAGAGTTTTAATTTCATAGTCCTTTCTTCTTTGTCTACCAGCTTCACCAGGTGCTAGTCCAACTCCAGACAGGAGAGAAGGAGCAGGACTTCTCCCTCCTGCCCATTCAGGTGTCCATTAGTGTGCAACTGTGGAGACTGCCTGGATGCCATGAATTTCTGGCTGCTCTCGGTAAGTTAAATCTTAACAAAATCAGACTTCTTCTTTATGTCTCCTGTACATCTTCAACAACTTTGCATGAACATTGTAGAATGATTTCATTTTTACAAAATCAACATATACTCTAAAACAAATAAGCCTTATTTTTTTCAGTTATTCAAGATCATATATTATCCAAAATGTTTCTGAAAAAAATAATTCAGGAATCCCAGGTTTCTTTAGTAGGGACCTTCAGCTTGACTGTATTGTTGTCTCTGGTGTCTCTTATCTTCCTCTTGACGATTCATCAAAGGTTCACCGTAGGGTTCAGACAAGTTTGCTGGCCAATCAAGCACATTGATACCATGGTGACTGAAGTAGCTACTGGTAGTTCCACCAGTGTGGGTGGGCAAACAAATGTTGAAATCAGAACCTCCATAAAGCTACGTCAGCAGTAGGAAAAATGAGATGTGAATTTCCTGACAGACAGCTGCCCTGACTTTGGGCTTGGTAAAATACAGTGGAACGTCAGCATGACATGGCTTCCTAAATCATGCCACATGTGAAAGCATCACACTAGATCTCAAGTAGTTTTTAGGTAAGATGTTTCTGACACTGGTTCAGGATTTGTTTAACACATTGCGACAGATTTAGCCCATGTCCTGGAAACATCGGTAGCGGCTTCTGAAGCACTGACACCATCCACAGTCTACCCCTGATATATGGATGTTGATCTTTTTTCTACCACACCTTGCCTTCCATTAATCTGTTCCTAAATATGCTTGCATGCAGCACTATATGAAGCGTGAGCGTCATCAGCAATGACCTTGTGAAGGGGGTCAGTGACTGTTTGCTGTCAAATCAGTTGTCTTCAAGATTGCTGGAGTCGTAGCAAAATGTGGCTATATAAAAAAAACTTTTTTTTATTGGTCTGATGTAATATGAAACTGGGAAATTTTGAATTTTCATTAACCATATTTCATAATCAATGAAATTAACAGAAATATTAAAGACTTGATTTATATCACTCTGTATATAATATATATAAATCCAAGTGAGATACATTATAGACCTCTATTCATGTATGCATGCATGGAATCGCAGTCACATTTAATCATTTCTAAATTACATTTTGTTGTTTTCTTTGCGCAGGATTTGATTTATGTGAGGTAGGACAGGAAGAAGTGGTGCTAAAGACGGGCAAACTGGCTAACCGGCGCACCTTGCACTTTGCTCTTCAGTCTCTGCTGGCGCTGTTTGGTAAATTGGTGTCTTCTTTTCATCTGTTTTGTACTTTCTGTGTCTATATTTGTTTTTGGACCGCTACAATTTTCATTCACTTCTATTGTTTTTTAATAGGTTTGCACATGCATATGTTTCTTTGCTTTGTTTACAGACTCCACAGAACTGCCCAAGCGCCTGAGCCTGGACAGCTCATCGTCCCTTGAGTCTTTGGCTTCGGCTCAGTCTGTCTCTAACCCATTGCCAGTGGGATACTCCAGCCTTCCTTTCTCTCCCCCATGCCTGGACAATCAAGCATCAGATGCCATCTCTGTCTACAGCCTCAGCTCTGTAACCTCCTCTATGAGTTTTGCCTCCAAGTCAGACTGCGACTTCCTTAGTCATCGACAACGAGGGGGCGCCACTGCACACTACACTGTTCACAAACACCCGCATGTGCCACGCAGTCGCTCGTCCCCACAAGGAGCCGCTGCTGCAGGTGCAGGAACACGAGGTGACGAAGAGGAGTACGAGGGCTTTTCCATTATCAGCAGCGAGCCACTGGGCAGCCACTGTGACTCTCTGCCTCTACCACCAGGTCACAGTCAGCGACACCACCGAGGAGGCAGGGGGATTGGTGCGTCCACAGGAGCAGGGAGAGGCTACACAGTCTCTGTGTCATCACGGGGCAGTGTCAGCACCCCGACATCTCCTGTCAAAACATCCCTTGTGCCCAGTCCAAACTCGCCATTCCAGAAGGTGGGTAAGGTGAGCAGCTCAGACACAGGCGAATCTGACCAGTCCAGTACAGAGACAGACAGTACTGTCAAGTCACAGGAAGAAAAACCCGTTCATCTGGACCCTCAAGAGCTGGCCCAGAAGATTCTGGAGGAAACTCACAGCCACTTACGAGCTGTGAGCAGTCTTCAGCGGGCTGGAGCAGAGGGCGGGACTGGACCTGCTGCAGCCTCAGCTCGGAGCGGTACGTTCCGCTCTTCTGAAACCAGTGCATTCAGTCGTCCTAACAGCAGCGCCAGTGGCCGAACACAGTCTTCCCCCAAACCCAAGCCTCCCTCCCGTTCTTCTTCCCTGCAGAAGATAAGCTCTGGATACAACAGCCCTGCAGTCTCAGAGTCTTCCCAAAAAGATGGTAGCCATCCTTCCCCCACCCTGGACAGCCATGCACAGTTCAAACTGAAGTACCCAAGCTCTCCATACAGTGGCCACATTTCCCGCTCTCCCAGCAACGTGTCTCCCAGCTCTGGACACCAGTCTCCAGCTGGTAGCGCTCCGTCTCCTGCTTTGTCCTACTCTTCTACAGGCTCTGCCTGTTCTACATCAGCAGATGCCCCAGATCTGGACCGGCTAAGAAGAGGGGTCATTGATGAAAAAGTCCAAGCTATCCATAACCTGAAGACGTTTTGGACTAATGCCGCAGCTCAACAGCAGCAACATCTAGGTCCCATCAAAGCCATCCACAGCACATCCGGACCTATTGCTTCGGCCAGTAGAGATGTACTGAGCCTTCTAAACCTCTCCCCACGCCACTGCTCCCCTCATGACACCCAAGACAGCCTGGAGCTGCGGGAGCTGGGGCTGCAGTCACTGGATAGCGGTACCAAGAATTCTTCCAATGGACACCACTGTTCCAACCCCAGAAAAGTTGCCCCGTCGCCTACAATTTCCACAAGCAGCAGCCCTGGTGCTCGTTCTATCCGACTGCCTGCTGGCAACGGATACAAATTCCTGTCGCCAGGAAGATTTTTCCCTTCTTCTAAATGCTGAAACGTTGAAAGTGGTTCTGTAATTTACTATCCTGTGTGGCAGAGGATGAGGGCACCTCTTCAGGACCACCATTGGCCCATCGACCCTAACTCAGTCTGAGGGATTTCTTTGACTTGTTTGTTCCTGCAGAAACAGATGAATGAATGGCTTGGAGACTGTCTTGTCTTTGTGCCCATAACACTGTAAATGGCAATGAGAAATACTCAACGACCTGATACTGTGTTTGTGTGTAACTGTGTCAGGTAGCTCTAAATGCAATTTGATATTTTTTTCCCCAAAAAAGTTGCTGTTTGTGTGGTCAAAAGGTGCAACAAACCTTATTTTCCTCCATTCTACTTTTTGTTTTTAAATTTAATTATTATTGTTATTATTGTTTGCTATTGTTGTTAATATTAAAAATATTATTATTATTATTATTATTGTTGTTGTTATTATTATTATGTTTTGTAAATTTATTTGTGTTTTACAATCAGTATTAACTGTTTTTATAATTAAAAGTGAACAAATCTGTACCTTGTAAAGATGGATAGAGTGAAAAAAAATCAATTTAATATTTTTTATTGAAATCAAGAGGGCATTTTGCCTGATTTCTTTGTGATCTGAGTGTCTGCTCTGATGCATGGATTCTCTTGCTATTCAGTATTAAGTACCATGTATGACTTTTTACCCCCATGATTTTTTTGAGATTGAACATGGCAGTTTCACAGCAACAATCTGTCATTTACCAGTAAACTGTTTCAATAAAAACATCATGTTTACTTTCTTGTCTTCCTAACTTGGCAATGGTTTATCAACTAGAGAGATAAATGGATAAAGAGCTCTGAAAAAAAAATATTTCCTATAGAAATGTTTCTGATTGCTTTTGATCACTCTAATGTGCAAAATAACCTGAGCAAATACAAAATACAGTTTCTAATTCTTTGGATAATGATTTCATTTGTTGAAATCATAAAATTATTAGAACCAGCCTGGTCGTGACAACATAATTGCCTTTTAAACTTTAAAACTAGTTAGGCCATTATGACAGTGACAACAACTATCGAGCATTTGAAATAATTGGCAATACGTTTTTTTTACATCACTAGGGAGGGATTGTGTCTCAATTTTTACAAAATTAAGTCATATTGGACAGTTTTTCACTATGAGGGCCCATTTATTTCCATACCATCACAGTTGGTCTAAAGTCTGAGCTTTGACTAGGCCACTACAAAATATTAATTTTTTTAGGCATTCACAGGGAGACCTGTAGAAGTGCACTGGGTCGTTTTTCTTGTTATATAACCCAACTGTGCTTTAGCTCGAAGTTGTGAACTGATAGTCAAATATTTTCTGTCAGGATTTTTTAATAGAGAAGGGGTTCCACAATTTACAGGATGTCTTCCAGGTTCTGACGCAGCAAAGCAGCTCCGGACTGTCCCACTCCAACCACAATTCGGTAGGATCTCTCTGTCTCTAATGCTATTCCCTCCACTCCTCTCTCTCTCTTACCCCCGAATGTTTTGGGGACCCATTCCTTATTAGGTGCCACTTTGTTTCTCAGATTTTCTTGAAAATTTTTAGATAAAGGCATTATTTTTGTTGCTTTTTGAGACACTTCAGCCTACATCCTGTTAAGCAGATTGTATTTAAGAGATTTCTGAATTCTAAAAGTGCAGCTTGTAAAACTGAACTGAGTTTTAAATTACTTCATAAAGTTATTTCACAATTTTCTCACATTTGATTTGATTGCTTTTTGCTTTCATTAAATAAAATAATAGTTTGAAGTTACATTATGTAATAGTTGTTTCAGACCAACATTAAGCTATTGGAATGACTGAGTTTAATGCTAATAATATATGAATAATTCTTGAAAGCATTGTTGGTGACAAACTAATATAAAGTTCGGCAGGTCAGAAATTGGCCTAACAATAATCATATAAGCATCAAGATTACTTCTTTTCAGGTGAGGTTTTACAAAAAACAGCCTTAAAAACAGCATACAGTCATTGGTGAGGATAGTGTAACATGTTAGGAACATCATTTTGGAAAGTCAAATACATGTTTTCTGTAATAACTGAGATAAAACTTTGCTAGACATTTGACATAAAACATCTTTTATTTCCATAATTACAATGGTGTAATAATATTTCTGCGTTGGCATTGAGATAATTATATGTAATGTTTTCTATCAGATGGATCGACACGTACATGGATTTATGGACAGATTAGTTGCTTTCTACAACTTGAACAAAATGTGCCAGATAAAGTTCAAAGCATGGGTTATCCTCTGTAATAAGAGATTACTTTGTCCGCGATGAGATGTAAGAGAGTTTGATTGGTTAATTTTAAGTAGTGGGCGTGTCCATCCTCTTCCTACCAATCAGAACTGCTGTGAGCGGGACAGGGCTCAGCACTAAGAACCAATGACGTCAGCAGCACTCCGCAGTCGCTGGGCAGTACCAGCAAAACCGATAGAAGCAAGTTACTATGGTTCTCATCAAGGAATAGTGAGTTTTTTCTTCTTTCTATCTCAATTATGACTTTTGCGCCTCATTAAGCCAATATTTAGCGATATAGAAAGGTTTAGGTATTGGTATGAGTTTTAAACGCGCCTTTTCCCTAGCTGAAAACTTTTCATCATATATCGGTAAGGCACACGAGGGGGAGAGTGGGATTGTTCAAGAGCTGTTCTGGCCTACCGGCTTTGACAGCGGCATGCTATTGTTTGACAGCTGGCGCTTCTTTTAACTTCTAGTGAATCTGCGGTATCCTAAAGGCGCAAACTGTGTTTCGTCGGCATTGTTAGCACGTACATCCGTGCCAACCGGCTTCAAGCACTGAAACCAGTACGGTTTGCTAACGCTACGTTAGCTAACCGAAAGCGTCACCTGGATGGGGAAGTTGCCCTGTTCTGTTAATTTTAACACGGACAGAATTGACTCAAACAGCTCATATGAACCCAAGGCGAGATAAAAGAGTTGATAGAAATTGAGCAGAAGTCAAATCAACGTTTTTTATCCAATATTTACCCTCGGTAAGTATCTAAACGGTATCACCGCTTATCTGCGTGTCTTAACGTCTGTGTTAAATGCATCGTTTTGATAGCAGCATTAACATCGGGGTATTAACTTGTAAACAACCGCGTTATTCGTCTCTTTTACTCTTGACAATCTGTATGTAATGCCGAGAGATGAACAGTTAGTCTTAAAAAAAGCCCAAGAGGAGAAGTTTGATATTAAAAGTAAATAAATATGGACGTCAGAAAATTTGCTATAGACTGAGTGTAATTTAGAGAAGACTGCGGTCATAGAGTTGTATTTTGAAGCACATATACAATGCAGGCACCCCTATAACTTCTACAGAATAGTGGGCATCCTCAAAGCTACAAATGTTCAAAATAAAATTTTTTGTATGTGAAGTACAAAATTTTAAGTTGCATTATGTAATAGTTGCCTAAAGCAGTTGTTGAGCTCTTGAACTTAATGTGCTTCATAGATAAAGTCTGGTTAATGGTTAAAAATATTACACTAGTTGTGTAAAATATATAAATATGTTAAATATACACAGAATGTTAAATATATAAATGTGACCTTGACTATCTTGTAAAAGTAAAGCTGCCACTCTTGTGGGTTGAAGACGGATATGGCTGTTTGTAAATAAAAACACAATAATTAATCAGTTATGAACTCTGGAATCAACCTTATGCCTGTTCCCGAACAATATTTTTTTAACACTTGTACTCAGACAAATCTCCCTGTAAGGCACTTTGAAGGACAAAGTGATGTGAAATTTGTCGAACTTCCACTCAAATAAATCTCTCTTTTCCAGTTGCTTGCATTAAAATTCAGTCCTAGTGATAAGTCACTATTGTCGAAGTCAATCATATAATGTCTGTTGGTTTGAAAAATAATCTGAGAAAACTTTTTTTCCACCTGCAATTGGAAAGGAAAAACTCCCTTTTAACAGGAGGCAAGGTATAACTGGATGTTGAAAGGACATCATTAATCCAAATGAAACCAATTATATTCAGTATTATATGAAAATATTTTTTTTATTTTTCTAACTAGAACTAGATGAAATTCTCATTCCCTGCATTTTTCAATGATTATAAAAAAGTAATTAAATTTGAACTGGAGCATTCATAAAAATCCTCATAAACACTTCATGCTTTCTCCCATTTTCTTTATTAAAGAAGATAGAAACTAATGAAATGAAAAACATAGATCTTAAAAACCTAGAAGTTACATGGCTGTATTTTAGTTTTACCATGAATAACCAAACATGCATGCAGCTACATATCAGCATTGAGTAAAGTCATGAAAAGTCCTTCTGTCAGCACTCTCAACTAATCTGCAACAGTTATTGAAAAACCCATGTTGGGAAACCACT
This sequence comes from Phalloptychus januarius, assembly GCA_902982915.1. NCBI lineage: Eukaryota > Metazoa > Chordata > Actinopteri > Cyprinodontiformes > Poeciliidae > Phalloptychus > Phalloptychus januarius. The sequence continues at coordinate 18,046,859 of CADWAE010000482.1, read as the reverse complement.
CAAGAAGAGATTGGTGACTTAATAGACACTTCTCAGACCCAGAGTTGCTTATGATATGCTGCCGTTTTAATGCTTATCCAAGCCAAGAATTGTTTTGGCTTGGTAAACAATTCCAAACCAAAACAAAACAAAATTACATGTTTTTCAAGTAAGTACCCTAAAAGTGGATCACTGTAGAGGGACATGGATGAAAGGATTTTATTTATTGTTTTTGAAAAGGTATTTTCCTTTAAGTTTTTGTTTAAAAGATTGTTGCATTTGAAAATGTTGTCCTCTAGAAACATTTCAAATGTTTGGATTGATTTTGTAAAATCACGTCAGACTAATTTATAACAGCGTTGTATTCAACATGGATCTCTGCACCATGTTGGTTTGATGATCCATCAGCACTTTCAATGTGTGAAGAATGAAAAAAGCCCTGCACTAATCCTCTAGATCAATTACTTCATGTGCTTTGTGAAAGTATTCAGATCTGTGGTTTTCTACTGCAGGATCCTTTCACAATGCACCATCCTTCCACAACTCCTTCCCCCAAATGAACTTACTTTTGTTCGGCCCAAGGCAGATTTTAACTATAAGATTCACCCTGAAGTTGTTTGCAACCTTGATGATGTCAAAACTCATAATTTTTCTTTGCAAGGCCGGGCCACAGAGTTCTCTCTGCTTGTCTTTGGGTGTCGTCTCAGTTCAGCCTCGGACTGTCAGTTCAGGACGAAGCACACGTTTCTCATTGTTTGTTGATGCTGAATAGCTTTAAACAGACTGAAAGAATAAAGCTCCACTTTAGGTTTACGATGAGAAAGAACTTCCCCTTCCTTGTGTTGTTTTAACATTTTTTTCTCTCTCCACTTGGTCAGTAGCTGGGGAGGAGGAACTGTCCGGTTTCAGTGATGTAATGATGTATTGCATACGACAAGCTTTTTTGAGATTTGAACAAAACATTAAATGATTTGGTTTAAATTGAGAAATCATTTCTGTTTCTGTAATAACTTAAATATTCAGGCATTTTAAATGTACCTCTTCTCTAAAAAAATTAATTAACATATTTGCTCTTTGTCTTGAATATCTTCAATTTAAGCTTTCCAGTGTTTTTGTTTTTTAAAGTACTTGACTCTTCCATTTAATGCCAATGATGATTATCTGTTCTTGCTGTAGTCAGCTTGCTTACCTTTTATTTATTTATTTTCTCTTGCCCTTTTTTCCTTTTTTTAGCTTATATTTAAGAAGCTCTCTTGTCCTCATCATATTAATTGTATTAACTGCATAGAAGACACTTGTTAACTCACTCAATCAGACTCCAACCTCTCCGCCATGAGCAAGAACACAGCAGTGGTTTTGTGTTTCGCTCTTGTTTCCTTTTCCTGTTTTTTAATGTGACCCTTTCTACTGTAGCTGCTTGTCATTTGTGTCCCAATGCAGCCAGTCATCCGTTTGTTGACAAAACTTAACAGGAAAGCTGTTCTCTTGATTCATGAATGTTGCTGGTGTGTGCAGCTCCTCAAATCACTTCATAAAGTGGACCAGGTACCATCTGGTCCAGTCAACTCACATGCCCCACACTTTGGAAAAGCTTGTTATGCCACATTACGGGCCAGTTAAACTTTGTTGTTGTTTTTTTTCTTTTCCCTGATATTGACTCTACTGTTATAATGACCTAGAGTTATATCTAAAGCAGAAGTACAGAATACTGAAGAGACAATAAAGTAATACTTTGGCAATCTCATCCCATCTTATATTTATTTATTTTCTTCTCATTTGCAGCCGAGTGGTCTTGCCCTGTAGCGTTGAGGAGGTGAGTCATCTTTTGATACTTGTAAACTACTCACTAGGAAACTTATCCTAGTTTTTCTTTAATGATATTCGTGGCATTAAATGGGTAGTTCAGGAAATTTTGTAGAATGGAACAAAGCGTGACGATTTTAGTACAGCTTCCAGTGGTTTATTCAACTTTAGTGTTATTCCATACTAAAAATAATAAACCTTATACACCGTAAATGGTAGACATTATACAGTAACATTCAACTAGGAGAAAATAGTACTGTTCCTTTTGGTAAAATGAATGTTTGTTTTTCAGTATCAAGTCGGTCAGCTCTTTTCTGTGGCAGAAGCAAGTAAAAATGAAACCGGTGGTGGTGAAGGTATAGAAGTACTCAAGAATGAACCCTATGAGAAAGATGGAGAGAAAGGACAATATACACACAAAATTTACCATATAAACAGGTACGTGCCTTTATGTCTTTGAACAGATTGGTCTCTATAATCTCTGTGATGTAATAGAGCAGTGCTACCAGGTAGTGGCAGTGTTGCTTCATTTGTGAAGCTATTCCTGCTGTCTTTCCCCATGAAACCTGAATCGGTCTTTTCCTCTCCTCTTCCCTGTCTGTTCCTGTCCTCCCCCATGCTACAGTAAAGTCCCAGCTTTTGTCAGGCTCATAGCTCCTGAAGGCTCCTTAGTATTCCATGAAAAAGCTTGGAACGCCTACCCCTACTGCAGAACCAGTGAGTTCCCCTCTTTACTTGACTTCAGTTTGCGTTGTCCAAAAACCCTTCTCACTCCATTTTACTGCAGTTTTTGTCATATCAATGTTAACATGTTGACATGTAAATAAATACTTTTCCCTTTCTTCCATCCCCCCCTCTCATGAATAACCTTGATGCAGTTGTGACGGTATGCATTTTCAAATTAACATTTTAAATACTCCAAGCTAAGTTTTAAGGTATTTCAGTTTACTGTATCTTCTTGTTAATACACTTTTTCATTTTTCTTCTTCCCAGAATGAATATATGAAAGACAGTTTCTTCATTAAGATTGAGACGTGGCACAAACCGGACATGGGAACACAAGATAATGTTAGTTCTACCAAATTTTAAAAATTAATTCATCTATATAAATCATCTCAAAACGTCTTGCATAGAAGGCAAACTGAAAAAAATGCTAATTATGACTGATAATGATGAGATTTCTTTTTCTATTTTTTTGTTTAACAGGTGCATAAACTTGAAAGCTCACAATGGCAGAATGTTGCTATTGTGCCCATTGACATTGCAGACAGAAATCAAGTGTCTGCTGCTGTAAGTAGAAAAACATTGGGTACAAATCTGATGCATGGTTTATTGTGATTGGGTGCCTCCATGTGGACAAGTGTGGTTATTGCACTTTTAGTATAAGTAATGAAAGTTTCTGTAGCAACATGGTGGGCTAAGTTTAGATGTGTAAAATGAATATGCAGCAGGTTTATGATTATTTAGAAATTTAAATTAATCACGATTTTGTAACTTAGGTTTGAATTGCAGAAGTCTGCTAAAAACTTAGTTGTCTCAGTGTCTTGGTGTGCTATAGAATAAGTCGATGGCAAATTGATTTGCATACAACCTAGTTCTGTGCAATTATATTCAATCACAATTTAATTCACATGAGTTGATCTCAATCACATGTTATTCCAGCTCCGAGCAGTGTGCCTGTCAGTGATGTTTCACTTGGATTCAGTCCAAATACAAGTTCAACTAAATAGATTCATTTCCAGAGGATTATTGTTTATGAAAAGGAAAGTTGTGTTGCTCAGGAAACTGACTTATTGCATCAAACCTTTACATGCAAGCAGTTGCTGCCACACTGAGGAAGAGACTTTCTATTTAACATTAAAAGCCATCTGCAAACCCACAAAAACCCAAGTGCATCTTGATAGCTAGTGCCTCATGTGTAGGAGATTATAGATCTATTTTTAAATTATTGAAAATCAAAGTGTACAATTAAGAAAAATATGAAACTGAGCTATTTAAGATGAAATATGTTTTTTTTTTCTCCCCCTGATAATAGGTAAAGAATTTCCACTTTTTTCTCTATTTTACGGAGAGTTTAATTCAAATGTTCATGTGAAAAACTTTTGAATCCTTTCAGATTTTTGCTGTTTCTGCTTTTTTTTTCTGTCACAAATTTAACATTTTATTTGCACCAAACTTTAAATTGAAAGAAACAATAACTCTTAGATAATTAAGTAAGTGTACTTTGCCACATATTTGGAATTTTACCAGCCATAGCATGGACTGCTTCTACTTTCGGAACAGTACAAGCGACATGAAGCTTCTACTGTTTATGAAGCTTGCCAAAAACAGACATCATGTATATGCGGCTGTGGGGAACAACAGCTGATCTATCAGTATTGCTACCAGATGCAATGACGACTCATCCAGGAGGGCACAAAAGAGCCCAGAACATCATCCACAGCACTGCAGGCTTCTCTTGCCTCAGTTAGTCCCAGTGCTCATGATTCTGGTGGTGGAGAACCATTCTGTGTTGCTTCAGAACCTGCATGACTTGGTGTGATCGAATAAACCATTAATTGTTTTTCTAGAGATTCCGGCCATCTGCTTTTAACCTCAAGCTCATTTGAGTTATGCAGCAGGATAGCAGTCCGATAGTAACTCCACTTTCGAATGAGATAAAAAAGATTCTGTTGTGGCCTAGTCAAAGCAATGCAAAAATCACCGCTTCCTCCTGGCTGTGGTCGCAAGCGTGGCACAGTTATTTTGTTCAGGGGATGTTACTTGCAGAAAGAGTTGAGCACTGTATAATTTCCAGAGAACTTTCATCAGGAGTTTTACTGCTGCATTGTGGGCTTTGACTGAACTATTTTGACCTCAGGACTTTGCCTTCTCTATTTCTCTTGCAATTAGTAATGCCTGTTAAAGCTGAATTTGTGTCTGAAAAACTGGAAGTATAATGGGACAAATCAGGACCCTCACCAAAGAACCTAATGCCATAAAGCACTGGAGACCAAAAATCTTTACCTTTTCAAAATAAACCTGTATTTTCATTCATTAAGTATTGATCAACTTAATGACTTTTCAACAAATCCTCATGTTATTGTTACTTAATTTTGAAGATTATTCCTGAAGAAATGAGTCTCTTGCCCTGTGAAGTACGAATAATAGAAAAACCTGGTTTGTTCCATCATTACTTTAAACCCCCCACTGTTCAGTAATGTAAACCGGAATGTTTTGACATCCCTGCTAGATGAAAGTGAGTGAGCTCTGATGGCAAACTATTCTTTCTGCTTGTTGATTATTAACAAACTCTCAAGATGATCCTGTCACATTTTGGGGGAGTTGCAATGGAAATGAATACCAGCAACTTTTTGGGTTGCTCCAAGGTGTTATATAGTTTTGAAATACAAAGAGTAAATTTAGGTTTCTTTTTTTTTATTGCACTTTCTGAAATCTTATTTGAAGATATTGCACATTATTGCTTATATCTGACATCCCATTGCCTCATTTCTGTGCTGCTATCTGCGTGTGCAATTAAACGTGTTGCTACTTGAGCGAGGAACATTGGTTGCTGTGTGTGTACATGTTTGTTTGCTGCGGGTAGTTAACGAGGCGGACGTGTTTGCCTTGCTGAAGGAGTGTGTTGTGTCTCAGGGCCCTATCAGCCCTCAGCCTCGGGCATGACTGCAGGGCCTGGGGCGTACCGCCGGCACAGATGAGTTTGTTAGCGTAATTAAAGCTCACTGTGCAGTGTGCACCGGAACTCCAGACACACACACACTCTCTTTTACTTAAGAAGTGGCTCCTCTCTGTGTACCGCGGCACATCGATTCACAGACCTCATTAGTACTGCTGTGTATTGTTATAGTGATGGAGCTCTGAGCATTAAAACAAGCAGATTATTGTGACTGCGTGTGTGCAGCACTGTCAGGCAGGCGCGTTTCCATTTCTCTCTCTGCTTGGCATCCTTCTGTTGGCCAGTAACCCTGAAAAAGAATCTTTTCGCTGCAGGCGTATCATGATTTATTTAAAATTACTGGGCCCTTGAGCCGTTGATAATCTGAAAGCCATTCCATTTTATGTACACTTTTTCTCGTGTTTAATGACGTCAGTTTTGTCTCATGCTTTGCTTTGCTGTCTTTGCTCATGTTTTAGATGTGCACTGTGTATCTCTTTATGTATTTTTTGACGCATCCCATTCTTTTCTATAGAACCAGATTCTGCTGTTAGTGCGGCACATGTGGCTCATTAGCTAAAGTTTTACTATGAGATCATTTTGCCAAATTGAGGGTAAAGCGTGTCAGACACTCGATGCTCCTTATGAAGCACCGGAAGTCACTCATATTGACGTATGCTAGTGCTGTATCTGAATGTGCTTTAAATATTGGGCTATGTATTTATCTTTTAATGTTTTTGTTTGTACAAGAACACAATAATTCCTTACTTGATGCTTTTTTAATCGTTGTGCATAACTGTCATTAACTTGTAATACACAACATAAGGTTATGTATATAAAAGTTGTCTTTTTGGGGAGGGATTTTTGCCATGCATTAATTATTGAAAAGTAAAAATCTTTCCATAGGACTACAAGCCCGATGAAGATCCAGCCATGTTCGAGTCAGTGAAAACTGGCAGAGGACCTCTGGAGCCAAACTGGAAGGTAATTATACTGTAGGATGCTCAAACTCAAATCACAGCACCATTCACACCGCTTGAATGTCTTCACATTTTAGCAAATCGCAACACAATACTTGACTGCCTTTTACTGGGAAAGAGGAAAACAAAGTTGGGTGTAATTGTGAAGAGGAAGGAAAATGATGCATAAATATTTCACCAACAAAAATCTGAAAAGTGTGCAATGTGTTTGTATTCAGACCTTTTGACTCTTCTACCCCGAAATGGAAATTTAGTACAAAACATTTCCTTCAGAAGTCGCCTAATTTGTGGTGTTCACCTGTTATGTTATTTAATCACCTGTTTCTCGACGCTCCTGAGCCTTTAGATGTTGTTTAGAGAACATTTGCGAATAAACGGCATCATAAAAATCAGTGAACACAGTAGAGAAATGATGGGAAAATGTTAAAAAAAACAACTTGCATCACAAAACAATTTTCCAAACTTGTCATGTCGGTATGGAAAGCTGTACATCTGCCAAACCATGACATTTGGCGACAGTAGCATCATGCTGTGGGAATGCTTTTGTTCAGAGAGTCACTGGGAGGACGTGTGGAGCTCCTGGTGGGTTTTACTTTCCAACATTACAGCAACTCTAAAGCATACAGAGGAGTGGTTTCAATCAAAGCTTATTAATGCTCACCTAAATCCAACCTGGCAAACTAGCTAGCTGAACTTGAGCCTTATAGCTCGGCCTGAGAGTACCCAGAAGGCATGCTGTAATAGTGGCTGCAGCTCTGTAAACTACAGTCTCTTTTCATTATTGTACTAATTTCTCGTCTCATTTTAAAGTTACTCCTACTGTCTTACTACTTTGTTCCCTGTGCTCTTTCCTTTCAACCATTGGAACATTTTTATAATTATTTAATTTACTAATTAGATTTGATTCACTAATTAAATGTTATTTTCACTCTCCATACACCCACAGAAGATAAACATTGCTGTAAGCTTGACTTGGCAGAGTATACCAGAAATCAGTAACACATTTAGGGACTAATGCATGACTTTGGTTAGCAAGAGCGAATAGCATGTAATAGACGAAATGCAGTGGAAGTTAGATAAGCATCCTTTGAAACAGCTCTTATGTTCTGGGTAACAGGTGCCAGCTCTGAATCGGGTTCAGTCCCTCTATTTGACTGTAAATATATTTTTAGGAGATATTAAGTAGGTGAAAAGCAAGAAAATGTTTTCATGTTCAACAGGAGACTTTTGTACATATGGTTGGTATGTTAAACTGAACAGAATGTGACATGCAGACAGAAAGCTCTTTAAATGTTGCTACATGTTTTCAATGTATAGTTTCTTGTGAGCTTCAACCTTTGCTTATTTACTGTGTTGAGATGTTTTTGTGGTAGACTGATACAAAGTAGTGCCTAATTAGATAAGAAAAAGAAACATTATTGTTTGTTTGTTTGTTTTTGAGGTCACCTAATTGGTTTGTTAATGAACATTTAAAGGGAAAATAATTGTTTCACGAAAACCAGTGAACAGAGTTGTCAGGCCAGGGATAAGATTGTGGAGAAGTTTGAAGCAATTCTGACAATTTCTTGAGTTTTAAGCCTCACTGTGCTCCGTTCTTCCCATCGCAACATGGAAACAACAGCAGAAATGCAAACCTACCATGGCAGGACTTTCCACCGCTGGTCAAAAGAACAAAGGTCATGTTAATCAAGGACAGCGCTGCAGTTCAGTGTGAAAACAGTCTCCACAGTGCAACATGGGTCATGCTGTGGGAATGCAATACTGAAACAAAACCTATTGGATGATGCAACAAATTTTTATCATCCCAAAAATTTGGATGTTAAAAATCCAAATTTTTATCACCCAAAATGATTTTGGAATGATAAAAATCACATTGCAGCAGGAAAATGTCCCGCAGGCTACAGCCGAAGACTCACTAGTTCATCAGATCATAGCACAGTCATCTATTAGAAAACATCTATGGAGAGTTTTCTCTGCTCTGCATCCAGCCTGATTGAGTTTGAGTTGAGTTTGTGGCTATACTTTAAATGAAAGGGGTTCTAACGTTGACTCAGGGGAACTGGATGCAAATGCAGCACTTCTCAAATGTTGGCAAATTTTGTGAAATGTATAATTTTCCTTCCACTTCACAGTTCAGCTCAACTCCATAGTGCCTACGATATATTAAAATTAGTTTTGTAACATGATGAAATGTGAAGATTCATGAGGCGTGAATATTTTCGTAAGGTGTTATATTTATAAATGGCAACGTTAAGGTCAGATTGGAGCAACGGCGTTTTTTTCCTTTCTTCCACTTTGAATTCAAATTAAGCACAAAAAACACAAGAGAGGCTGCTGCTCAGCAAAGCTCCAGACGTTTGACAGGCAGTTGTCGAGTCTGTATGAGGCCCCATAGGAGGCTTCAGGCTGTAGTGGCTGAGTGGCGAGACTTTATGATAATTATAATAAAAACAAAAACATCTGTCTAAAATAAAACATGAACTTTTGGTGAATACATGGGCGCTGCATCGTGTGTGTGTGTGTGGGTTAGCAGCAATATGTTAAAATAATCTTGCAGCAAGTTTTCTAATGGCACAGAAGCAAAATAAATGAGTGTTTTTATTAATAGATTGAGCCTGACAGCTTCAAATGGTATTTCCAAAGAATCTGTATTACCTTTTCTAGACATACCTAATTGGATAACTTTGTAAATTATGATTTGCCAAAGTGTCAACCTTCCAGCAGCGCTGCCAGTAATGATTGAGAACGATTATACATTGAGGAAAGTTAAAGTAGTTTGCTGCTTGAAAATACATCATGTCTATTAATTAATGGACATTTCAAGTCGTGGATAAATATCCTCATCTTTGGATTTGAATCCTTCTGTGGCACAAAGTCAATGTGAAGATGATGGAAGAGTCACTTCATGGACATTGATTCTAAATTTGAGAGTTCTGTTTGAAAGCTGCCACTTTTGATTAAAAGGTATTTTATAGTGAGAAACCCTGTAGCCTCCCAGACTGGTTGCATTCGCTAACAGAGCGAGCGCACTGTTCTGCAGCAGAGCCCTTAAAGTTCACCATGGGGAAACTTTCCTCTGCTGCAAGAATTTTTACAGAACAAAGGCAGCCTAACTGCTTTAAAAAGTGAGAATAAAGAGGCGTAACTTTTATTTTGTGTTTTTTAATTAGATCACTCTTCTGTCCGCTGTGGACACGGAAAAAGTGTTTTATTAAAAAGGTGGGGGAGGGAGCGGTGGAGGGAAAAAAAAGTAGTTATGTGACAACAGAAGCACAATTTTTGCCAGCTTCTCAGAGCAATAAAACTCTTGTCTATCTCTGCATGCACACATGCTTGCATATCGGCACCCCTTTGTATTTCTGAAAACTTGTGCTCCTTTGAGTGGGGCACGGAGAGGGAGAGAAGAAATGTCACCGTAAGTGTTTTGATGTAGAATCCGTTTCATGTGAAGTTCTCCTTTAGCGATGACAACTTTTCTAAACCCACTGCAAATTTAGAAATGTTTCTCATTTCGCCGCTCCTTCATGATCGCAGCATCAAACGGCAGCGGGATGGGGCGCGATTGAGGCGGGTCTGTGGCATTTTCCTCTCGGAACGCTGAGCCGGAATGAAGTGATTAATTAAACAGGTGTTCTCGGAGGGAGAGTGTATGTTCTGGGGGGCTGGAGGGAAGGGGGGCGAGCAGGTCCTAGGTGTTAATAATGTAACCGGCTTTGCACCGCGACGCCCTTATCGCTTTATGAGCGCCGTTTTATCTGCCTTCTGTGGCCACAAAGGCACGCCTGTCGGGAACGGTGTCGCTGTCAGGGCGGAAGCTGGGAAACGGTCCCTTCATCTGGAGTTTATCCACTTTGCTGTTCCTCCACCCCCCCTCCCTCCTCCTCGTCTTCTCTTCTTCAGAGGGAGGCACATTGCAAGCAGCGATGGATGAATTTAGAAAGTGTGTTGTAGATTAGGTCACTTTTATCTCTGCACAGCACAACTTCATATTGATAATTATTTCAGCAAGCTCCAAACCCAAAGCATTATGTATTAATGACTTTTAGCTTTGCATGCATCCGAGATGAGTCTGAAACTGTATTCTGTTGTAAGTTTGTGTCAAGTTTTCTGTTGGCTTATGTAGTTTGATACTTTATAAAAAGCAATGGTTCCAGTCTTTTTTCTTCTTTTCTTTTTTAAACGCATCTTTTCCCAACAGCAAAAACTGGCGAATACAACTGACTGCCCAAAGATGTGTGCCTACAAACTAGTCACAGTTAAGTTTAAGTGGTGGGGGCTTCAAACCAAAGTGGAGAACTTCATCCATGAGGTTAGTGGCTTGTTTTATTTACACACTTATCACACAGCAGGGCGTATTTGGGGTCATATTGAGTTGTAGCGGTGTGACGGTTCTCTCCTGTTAGCTACCGTAGTGTTTCATCTCTTCCATGTTTTCTCAAATGTGATTCATGTCAGCAAAGCACAAAAGGATGGGTTCATTGTTGGCATGAATATTTATTTACATTTGTGATTATCATTATTACTAATATTGCTTTGCACTCGTCCAGCAAGAGAAACGCATCTTCACGAACTTCCACCGCCAACTCTTCTGTTGGATTGATAAGTGGGTGGATCTGAACATGGACGATATCCGGCGAATGGAGGTTGAGACTCAAAAGGAGCTCGAAGAGGTATTTGTGTAATAAAGGATGGCTGACAATGTTAACTTAAATGGTTGAGGGTTTTTTTAAGTTGTTTTTTGATAAAATCTAAAATATATATGTTTATGTGCTTTACAGCTAAGGGCCACTAGCTGAGGAAAATTGTGTTTATAGATTACTTTTGTGGCATCACAATAAAATAGGAGGATGGCAAGAGCATATCTGCTCTGATACAGACATGCAATGCCCCACCATTTACTATTTCTGGTAAAAGATGTGCAAAAAGCTTTCAAATAATTAAATCTGTTAAACTGAATTTTTAATCTCTATGTGAAGACAATCACTTATGGTCGATTCCAGTACAACTTAGAAACTTTATGAATCATAAAGAAGTTTAAGTTCAACCTTAAATGAAAGGTTACCTGTTGGGCAACCTTGTATCCCTGCAGGGTGATGATTTGCTGCTCTGATGCAGTAAATCATGCAAAAGCAGGCCTGAGCAAGTATTGAGTGCATAGAAATTAACATAATTTTGAAGCGGCTCATATTTCTATTGAAAATATGTTTTCTTTTTTACATTTCTCTCAGGTCTTCTGAATTCTGGGTTTTCATTATTTGCAACAATCAAAATTACTAAAAATAAATAATTGGAACATTTCACTCTGATTCTATATAAGAAAGTTTGACTTTCTGAAATGAGCGCCAAAAAAGTATTGAACCTTTTCATGATTTATACATTCATACATTTTGAAGATCTAATTGTAGTATTTTCAATACTGCAGGAAACATTGGTGAAGGCCAAGGTTTGAGTATCTAAACAAGGGCAAAACAATTTAGTGATGGACAGTTAATATTGTTGAACTGTGACTTTCCAGTACAGTAAGATAAGGTAATACTTAGCAGAAATTTTAACTTTAACAATGCAAGTAAATATGCAGACAGGAAAAACTCCTTAGTGTACCTGTGAAAGATTATGTAAGACAACAGTTGCTTTGTGACATAATACCATAACTAAAAAATAACTTTATTTTAATATAGTCTTCTCAGCATTTTAATTACATCTCCTGGGGTTCTTAATTACTACCTCTTATAATTTACTGTCCTTTATTTCCATCCAGATGCGTAACAAGGGTTCAGTAGGTACAAAGGGTTCAGAGGAGTAGCAGGCCAGGTTTAGGTCTGTGTATTTCTGTGTTAAGTTTTTTTGGGTGCAGGGAAGTCTCTTAATGGGTTTTTCCACTGGGCTGGCCTCGGCAAACCGTGGCGTACAAACTGTTGACGCACTGTGACAGCAGCTAGTTGCTCTGGAACAGGCTGTCCTGGGTGTTGCACTGTGTTTAAAATCTTTGTTTTTTTTATTTATGTCACTTTAAAATCATCTATAATACTTTTTATAAAATATTTATTGTCATTTCAGATGAAACCCCAGACAACCTTATGGTAACCTTGTTTTATTCTAGAGTTGTCTGCTAAATGTAGCAGCAGGGTGCTGTTTAGTCTAACTGATACCCCAATTCTGTCTTGGGTTCCTTTTGACATTTCTCAATTTTTGGTGCCTTTTTTTTTTTTTAAACTAGCAGACATGTTGCATCAGAACCTACAGCCATGAGCATCCAAACAAGACAGTACGGCTCAGACGAGAACGTAGGTTTTCTTTAAAATAATCTGCAACAGGTTGTAGATTTTCTGCTGGTTTGCTCCCAAATATCACTTTGGGAGCTTTTGGCCTTACAAGGAGAACAAGTGAGGAATCTGGACTAGACTGGCCAAAGTGGGCCAGTTTCAAACATTCCTGGCCTACTAGCAACATGCTGCATTTTGTGCTTTGCCTCCGCACGGCGCCGCGCCCCCCACCCCTTCAGAACATGTCGGCCAGTTCGCCATGTGTTTCCCATTTTCCACTGGAGCAAGTAAACAGGCGGGTGCCATCAAAGAGGGCTGTGGTGAGGAGGGCCAGTCCAGTCCTGAGCCTCTGAGCCTCCAGGGTTAGCAGGGTCGCACTTGAACTGTGCTGGATGATGTGCGATGGCGACGCCAGGTGCTGCACTTTAAAATTTCCCAAGAATATCGCCATGACAGAGGCTGCATCTGAGAGACGACGCAGAAGAGTTGATCTTCGTGTGGTGCAGTCGGTGCAGAACAGGGCGGCTTGAGAGGGGGACGAGGAGGTGTGATGCTTCGAGGTGGCTCCCTTTTTCCTCATTAACATACAAATAGAGTTCTGCTGTTGAGAAGGAGTCCGGCCTGTGATTGAGAGACTCGGCGGAAGAGAGGGGAAAAAAGATGGCGAAATGGGAGGGTAAATCCTCCTGCTATTTCATCAGATCTGTCTTTTCCCCTGTTTAGAGCCAATGTTAGTTTGAACCATTTCATTTGAGCTTTTGGGCTATCAGATTCCAGCACTAATTGACTTTCCAAAGCCATCAGCCTGGGGGTGGGAGCATTTGAAAGTGATGCTTTTATCTACTTTGAAGACAAACAGGAGGATTGATAAGTATTGTTGGAGCGTAGCGTTAAGGAAGGCCAAGTTTCAGCTCACAGAAAGCAATTTGTTGCATTTTATTGGTTTTTGTAGAACATATTAAAACCTCTAGATGTATGTAATGAATTTAAAGCAAGCCTGTCGTGAAACTTTCATCAGTAGGAATTAATTGGTATAGGTTATACCAATTAATTCTTCAAAGCATCTGGTGTCAGACCTTTTATTTGATACTTATTAAAACAATCAAGTGCATGAAAAAAAAAAACATCATTGGTTCCTGGTTTTTGAATCATTTAACTATGGCTGAAACAATTAATTGTTTTAATCACGATAAATCGATTAATTTGGTAGTTGATTAATCATTAACTCTACTATACAGACTTAAAAAAGGTCTTTGCTGAAAGTATTGCTCAAAAATATAATACATTTTTAATTTAAGATAAAAAAAAAAGCCATTTGTAAATATGTTCCACCAAAAACTCAAGTGGCATAGTTTTAGTTTCCGCCGGTTCAAATTTTGTAAAAAATTAAATTAAGTCCCTTTGCTGTCTAATTAAAAATTGGTTAGTAGAAAAAAATAAACATATCAGCTGTAATGATAAGTCAAATAGAGAAGGCTGAACTTTTCACAGGTTGGTGATAGTGAAATGAAAACTCCTGTCAAATGTGGCAATTTTTTTTTATCCAGTTAATCAATTTATCGTATGAATAATCGAGAGAAAAATTGATTACTAAGATAACTGTTAGTAGCAGCCCTGTAATTAACTTGTTCTTGTTTGTTCTGTTTTTGAGCTGCTGATTTCCAGTCACAGCCGAACCAGGAGAAAGTCCTTCCTTTCCCGTTGCTTCAGTAGTTTAGAAACCTTCGTAAACCTTGGTTGTAAAAAGCGACCCAGTGCCGCCTCATCAGGCTCTCCAAAGAGTCCAGTTCCTCGCCGGTTTCATGTATATCTATCATCTTTTCTTGCGTCTTTCCTTTTCCCCACAGCTCCGCAAAAAGGGCGACGTACGAGGAACCAGCGCTGCAGACCAATGAAAAGGAACCGGATTAAAAATGGCCACCTTTTTGATGCCGTCTGCAAATAATTTTCCTTTGTTTGCCACTTTTTACCTTAACTGATCTTGGCTGCAGAGGACGGAGCACAGCTACCTGCAATCAAAAGTTCAGAACCCCGGATTTGACCCCAATCATAGACAATCTGTCCAGTGAGAGTTGATTTTTAATTTTTTTAATTTTTTACTTTTTTAAAAACCTCAATATGATGTTTCCTGATGAGACTCTGGTTAATTTTTCATCATCATGTAACCAAGACTTTAGAAAAATGAGAGAAGGCATGTGTTGTATAGAATAATACAAGCGTAAATTACTGATCTGGACCAAATGTTTCTGTTTTTGTATTTTATACACATTTTTCACATTCCTGCAGAAGCGATGTCAAGTGTGACCCTGTGCTGTCTTAACTGAAAGCTCCCTGTTCGTCAAACTCATGTTCCTTCCTGCCACGGCCTCCATTAAGTGATTACTAACACCCTTGGCGCTCATGCCCATTACAACCCCCCCCATCCCGGCCCCACCTGCATCTTATTATCACTGACAATCATGCCTGTACAGGTATTCACCGTCTCTCCTGTTCAGACTTGGTGGAAAAAACACACACGCACTCATCCCAACCTGAGGATGAACGTGTGCATTCATTCTCAAGGTGTGTGAACAGGCACAAGTGTGGATACCTTTGCACTGACTTATCTGTGACAAGCCGAAGCTGTGGGCAGATCCACACAGGCTCGTTCACCCAAAGGATGTTCACTGCTTCCTGCAGGCGCCCCTCTCCCCGTGCCTCCACCTCCTCGCTGTTCTGTTCGTTCATAACGCGCTGCAGCGTTCACCTCCTTAACAGATGTCCCTAGAGGGGGGAAAAGTGCACTGAAAAACAGCCACAGATGGTGCTACAACCCTCCAGCCAAACTTCACCGCGTTGAACCGGCCCACCTCCAAAGGCCAGCCATGCTCATCTGGTTTTCTGAGGAGAGATTTTATTATTTTTTTTAAACCACACTTACTTCTCCGGCTTCTATCCGGTCGTGTTTACAGGTTCACGGTTGCTACATTAGTGCCCAGTCGACACCAGCACCACGCTGCGCTAAACCTTTTCTATATTTCAGAGCTCTGCCAGCTAGCGCTAGCTACCTCCCTCTTTTCTAACTGGCAGCTTTCCTGATGCCCAAGGATTACCATTAGCCATGAGCTGCTGCTGCTGCTGCTTCCTGGGAGTAAATCGTAGCAGATAGAGCTTTTATGAGTGACAGTATTTGTGATTAATCTCTACTCCTGTTATTCAGACGGCACTGCTTGTTTGCGTGGCGTCGCAGCTAAGCAACTGCAGTGCCTTCCACATGCTAAAAGCAAAAAAAAAAACAACCTCTGTACTTTGTTACAGATTTACACATTGATGTTGAACTGATTTACCAGCTGATTTATGTTTATCATCCATCATGTTTTCTATTTATAACATGTGGAATAAGCTCACTTTTGTTGTTACATAAAATATACCCTATTTTTCGGACTATAAGCTGCTACTTTTTCCCCACGCTTTGAACCAGACGGCTTGTAGCCCGGTCCGGCTTTTCTGTGGATTTTTCTTCAACCTCCAGGGGGCTCTCTAGCAGGAAGTGAATCTACCGGAAGTCAAAATTGGAAATCAAAGAAGAGAGCGCTAATTTTCATTTAGAACAAGCACATGCTAGCAGCAGGAACGACAGAGAAATGTTTTCAAACTCATATCCCCTCATCATGGAAACAATACGAAGAAGTTCTTATGAAGCAACTTTTAAGTTGAAGGCTGTCGATCTGGCAGTGCGGATCGGTAGCCGCTCCACGTAAACTCTGCGTGAACGAATCCATGGTGCGGCGTTGGAGACGCCGGGCTGCGACCTTAATAGCAGATTTATGCGTCCTTGTGGAAAACCGAGAGCGGCGGAGACACCAGCGGCTGATAGCCCGGTACGGCTTATATATGTTCGTTTCCAGTTTAAAAAAAACTTTATGGGTGCGCTCTATAGTCCGGAAAATACGGTACTTGGTTTACTCATTTGATCCTTTGAGTTTTATGTTGTAGTTGTATGTTGTAGTCTTAAATTATAGTTTCTCAGAACTATTCTTTATTTCTCAAAATAGAAATAACTGCCTATTATTATGTATCAAGTCTTTTGTTTTTTTTATCTTGACAATGTTACATCGAGTTCTTGTTGTCCAAAGAGTAAAAGTGCAAATTTGTCATGTTTACATGTTCTCCAATCATTATAGGAAAGTTAAAGCCAATAACAATCTGTAGTAAAATAATATTTTCTCAGGTGAACGAAATGACTTGGAGCTTTAAGATGTTTCTCTCACTTCCAAATATTATAACAAGATGATCCCGATATTGATAACCAGTAACTGCTGCCATCTCAAAAAATGAAAATAGGAGAACATGTAGGCTGTCCCTATTGTTTCCAACTAAATCAGAATGGTTTCTGGCAGTCCCATGAATGTATGGGCTGTCGAGATGACAAAGGAACATAGATGAAGGAACTGTATCTCAAAATGTATGAAATCCTCAAATGTCATGCTTTTAAACCGTTTTATTCAGATTGTGAAAATCAGGGGTGAATGTATGAACTATTGTGCCTTTTTCTTCTCTTGAAATCTTGTGTATTAGATATGCATATTGTATCCAGTTATCAATAAATTCTGTTTCTAAATTAAATTTTTTAGTTTTTTTGGGGGGGGGCATAACAAGAGCATTGAAGCTCTTAAACTTCTCACTAAAAGCTGTTGTTCTTTCCAACAGTGGATGGATTTGATTACTTTTTTTTGTCCTTATATCGTTCACTTGTACTTGAATCCCATAATCATACAGCTTCTAGCTATAAACTACCACTTGTTTTATTAGATTTATATGTTGATCTACTCATACACCACCTGTTCAAGTTGCAACTATTAAGTAGTTTTATCTCTGTTTCTAATATATATTTTTAGCTGATGTACAGATTTGTGTCCCAAAAATTTAATCCAAGTGAAGCATAGTAACGTATATATATAAAGTTAAACTTTTAAGTGGTCTCCTCATGGTTTCTTCTAACAAATTGAAAATAAAGTTGTACTTTTTTAGGTGAGTTTTTTTTTTTTATGTTAAAAGAAGAAGGTTTCCCCAAAACCTACAACTTGAACACCTAACCAAAATAAAATTTAGCAGAGATGATTGCTTTACTGGGTTTTTTCTTATTATTTTTGTTTTTTCAAAATGACCTGTGTATAACTTGATCTATAAAGACTGCAAAACTTTTTTTTGCAGTCTAGCTGTTGATGCTTTTCTTCATTTCTTCAATAACACCAGAAACTTCATGCTTGCATAAAATTCACAATGTTTGAAAAGGCTATGTGTAAGCTGAACAATTGAATATTGGCCATGAAAAAACTTGTCACAGTTTATAACAAACTCTGCATTTAGGAAAAAGGAACTTTGAAAAGGATGAGGAGGAAGTAAGTGCTTAATTCCTTCCCTTATTTAATTATGCATAAATGTGAATTTACATAATACACTGCTAAATATTAATATTTTCAAATATAGATTTTTTTTTATCATTGTTGCTGAAAGCTATAGTTCAGTTTCTTCCTAAAAAAATCATTTTTCCTTCCTGTGAAAAAGGATTTTTGATTTAGAAATAATTTATGGTCCAAAAATTCCTATGGAAGAAAACTGGCCTCACCTTTGTGTGACACACGGTCACAAATCCACGAATATCTTTGCTAAAGCCAGCTCTTAAAAAATGTTGCATCCAAGCATATTTGAGACGAAAAGTTGAGTGGAAGGAAAACACTGATAGAAAAATGTTTGCAAACAGGAATAACCACATCCTTCAGAGGACAGTAAAGTACATCCACTTTAAGAGTTTAAGGGAAATTCACATTTATTAAGGTTTATTTACTAAACCAAGGCCATTTACAGCATTGTATTTTTTGTGACATCTTCTTACATATATATTTAGCTTAGAGGTCAAACAACAATTTTGTCTCAGGCAAAGGTTTTGGCTTTCCATGTTTGTTTCAGGTCTCAGGTGTTGGTAAGATCTTTTGACACTTTTTATTTCCTACAATCCCCGGGTCGCATCAGATCCAAAGTTGCTTTTGAGGAGAAAATTAATCTGAAAGGCTGGTTGAATTCCAAACTTTTTAATTAATCAATTAATACATCATATCATTAATGTGTTGTTGTTGTTTTTTTTTTTTTTCGAATAAAGCTTTAGCAAAGCATCAACACAGTTTTCTGACTCCCTTACGGACAAAAATCTGACTGACCCTCAGGTCAGAAGAGTCGCACAATAGCAGCGGAATCTGTGCTAAAGAGCAGGAAAAGCTGCGAGTCTGCTGGCTGAGATAGCTGCCTTTTTTTTGTCATTGTTTTTGGAGGAATGGTCACATTGGCTTTCTGCAAGGAAACCAGTCATTGCTGCCACTGAGCGCACACACACACAAATAATGCTGTTTCTAAATGGGGAGATGGGCAGACTCGCCCACACACCTCCTGTTAAGTGGCAGCTCGCAGCAGTCTGCGGTAGGCTTGCATCCATCCAACCATGTGTCTCTCTCGGAGACGAGATGAAGGGACATGTCAGGAGTGAGCCCCCATCGTTTAAATAGATTCGGCAACAGATGAATAGATGAGACAAATCTCGGAGAGGCTCAAGACTCGACACAGCGGGAGATCCGGGCGCGATACCAAAAGTGTTTAGAGCTAAAATCATTTTGTGAATGTCGGGCGATCAACTTGCTGCTGCAATAAGGGAAAATTTGTGCCAAATCTGGCAAGAAAATAAGACATGCACTAAAGTCAAAATAAAAATAGGTGCTCATTTCTATTCTGCATTTGAGTTTATGAACAAAGTTGCACTTCGAATCTTAAACTCAGCCGTATCTCTCTCTCTCTCTCTCTCTCTCTATATATATATATATATATATATGTATTTTTTTTTGTTTGTTTGTTGTTTTATTTTGTGTGTGTGTGTGTGTGTGTGTGGTCCCCCCTCAGGGGGCCAGATCCATGGAGGGGCCGCAGGTTTTCTTGGACAGGACGGTTTATTTCTGTGTCTCGGAGGCAGGCAGTGATGTCACCAACGTTTCCTCATCCTCCTGGCATGGGTCAAATTTAGCTCCTGAGATTCTCCTCAGCCTTTCCTGTTGTGATGTGAGTGTGCTGCGGTGGGGGGAGTCTGTCGCATCTCTCTCCCTTAAATACAATGCTGCTTCTCTAGATGACAGATGCTGCTTAACCTGTCATGACCCAGGGAGTCCTGATGGCTCAGCTGACTGACAGGCCTACAGAGGACACAGCGAGCCCGCTTCTCTCTGCCTGAGCTGCACAGGACGCTGTAGCCCCACCAAGGGAAGGAACTGTCTCTTCGTTCAACTCCCCCCACCCTCACCGCCTCCTCCACCAGCCTCCCACCCAGGGTAATAAATGTCTCGCTGAGGAAAAGCTTAACACCATGAATTAAGGCTAAAAAGAGGGCGCCCACTTCTGCTACCTTGTCCTATTGAGTAAAATATTGAGACAAATTGAGCTCTAAATCAAAGCAGAGAGGAGTGGGAATGTGACAGCACTCGAAAGCCTGTAGACCGTCCATTGTCATGAAGTCGCCTCGGCTACAACCACTCTGGGTTGCGTTTGTCATCACCGGAGGCAACGTAGGACTGGACACCGTGCCATTGGTCTGTCACAGTGTCTCTGGATTTGAAAAGACGCTGTTGACGGAGGTAGCAGGAATCTCATTGTGGAGTTATCAGTTTTACAGTTAACAGGAAAGGCATCTTTATTATTTTTCTCCTGTTGAATAGAAATATTCTGAATACAGAATATATTTTTGATGAAGAGAGCCTTTGTCCAGCAAGAACAGGAATATGAATTCAGATTTTTTTTTATAGATAGTCTGATAAGTTAAAAGTCTAAAGGTTCAAACAGTTCAAACCTTCAAAATGTTGAATAAGGATGCTGTTATTGTGTGCATAGGATTTTAGTTATTTTATGTGGAAATCAGTGCTGGGTTATACAAATGTATGCCTCACCTGATCATGAATTTGTTTATTCTCTGTTGTAGAAAATCCTAAAACGTATTTCCTTTGATTTTTATAGTTTGGTTGTATGATTTGAATTTTTCAGAATTGTTAAAGTAGGCATCAAATGCATATGTGCAAATATGTAACAGTGTGTTTTTAGTTATCCGTGTGTTAAGTGAAGTTTTAGATCATAAAAATATTTTATTATGAGATAAAGATAACCTGAGAAGCTGCTTTCAAATGATCGTTTCAGTTATTTGGAGATAAAGTTCTCCAAACCAGACTAGTGAATCATTTAATGATGGACATAAAGTGACTGAATGTCCTGCTGCATAACTAACATTTATTGATTCTTTTGTTTTTCTTGTTGCTTTTTAGCCTCGTATCACATTTAATAAACTTTGTGCAAATAGCTAACAACACCAAACTTTTTTTTGAGGACCCCAGTACTGCAAGTAGTACCAGTACCACAGCTTGAAAACCACAGGATTAGTGGTATGAAGGTAGTCTGTCAGTAAGGTGATAATCAGGGAGAGAGTGTGACTCAAACTGGAAAAAGTCCATCGCCTTTAGCACATCCCAACAACTTGACATTCTTCTCCTATCCTCCTCCACCGTCTCTTTCTGGCTAGTTTACGCCACGTCTCTTACAAAACACAAGCACTGTCTGCCTCTGCCTCCTCACTCTGAGCTTCTGTCCTCTCGCCTGGAAGAAGTGCATTTCATTGTCTAGTCCTGACGGGTTTCTGGCTGGGCTGCAGCATGCAGCCTGTTTTCTGGGCACAGAGCTGGACGCACTGTATGCATCTGCAAACCGATAGTTTGTGGTGCTGATTTTTGTGTGCTATGAAAGTATTTCAATTTGCAAACACAGCTTGTCATCTTTTCTGATTTTGATTATCTATAGCAGTGGTTCCCAAAGTCAGTCCTCGAGGCCCGGCATCCCGCATGCTTTGGTTCTCTCCCTGGTTTAACACACCTGGATCAAATGATGGCTCATTAAAAGGTCTAAGAAGAACATTGACCTGCTGAAAGAGTTGTTACTACCATGAAGAGAGAACTAAAACATGCAGGATGCCGGGCATCAAGGACCCACTTTGGGAACCACTAATGTATAGTGACATAAAGAAGCATGCTTTTAGAAGAATATTTTTATTTTGCTGTAACTAAAATGTCACTTAGTAATCACATAAACTATCATCTTCAACAATATTACTATAATGTAGTTCCACCTAAAAGTAGGACGATTTCTAATGTGATATTAAGACTCTTTTAACACATTGACATGTCATTATCGTTCCTCTGTTTGAATAGAATAGAATAGAATAGAATATTTTTGACATTGTTCAATAACAATAAAAATGTGGTTTGAACAGTTTTAGGTATTTACATAAAATAAAATAAAAAATTAAAATAATAGATGTTTCAGATCCATTGAAATAGAATGTTTAGTGTATGATTTTACAAGATTTAAAAATAAAAAAAAATCCATCCTGCTTGATTAATTTCCATTTTATTTCTTCTGTTACCAGAAGTTATTTCCCAAATGCTTAATTTTAAGTCAATTAACCTGCATCCTCTGTGTCACTTGCCGCTAGGTGGCACTGTGTCTGTTTCATAAAAGCTTCCTTGATCTCTCTCTTTTTTTCTCCCCTCCATCCCCCAGTAAAGGCTCAGAGCTGACTGCCATCAAATTACACCCCCACCCCCGCCCCACTCACAGAGTCGGGAGAGGATTGTGTGGTGTTCTCCTTTCACCAAAGAAAATAATCAAGGAGATCAATGAAATTGGCCTGTTTACACAAGTAGGCTTTCCCTTTATTTCAGCTAATCAGAGTTTACACAGAAATAAGCTTACGTACACAGCTTTTAAAAACAATAAACAAGTTTAGTTTTTAAGGGGTCAGAATTTAAAGTAACATAATATACAAAGATCGTGAGATTAATCATTGATGAATTTGGCAGCTCAATGCAAAAATAATATTTAATTAATTCTGGAATAGCACTGAACTGAAGCTTAAACTATTTGTGACATGTGATTTGGATATATTTTTGGGACAGGTGCTGACTTTGCAGTAGTGATTCCATTGCCTTCCTTGCTTTTAACAAATATTTAATGTCTTATCTTGGGATTTGGTAGCACTTAACCTCAGATAACCCCGCAATTGTGCAACTGCCGCTAATTAACCTCTTAAATAACTTATCAAAAAATGCTTTTTAAAGACAGTGTGTTGATTATTGAAACTGAGGCCCAATATCATTCACAATATTTTACTTAGAATGTTGTTTAAGGTGGATTGTTTCACACTCCACTGGGACCATGTTTCACAGAGCATGTGGTTTTCTGTTTAAAACGTTTTCCTACGACAGCAGCGGCAGCGCTGAATACATTTCGATTTTCAGACAATGACTTTCCTTCCATTTTTGATAAATTCCATTCCATTTAAATCAATAAACTGCTTGCCGTTCCTTTCCTGCTTATTGGTAAGATAATGTTACACCAAATAAACCTTGTGCAAAGCACAGGGGTTTACCCATTCCCCATTGACTGAACATGAAAAGCAAAATAAAACTCACCTGAGGTGCAACTAAAAAAATGCCTTTTTTTCTGACTGCTCTTGCTGCCCAAGGCTAGTTGTCACCCTGGATGGTGTGCCATACCACCCATATTGATTTCTTCAATTGTGGGAAATATATGTTTAATACAATCTTTTATTGAATGTTACATATCCAGGTCTTTATAGGATTTTTGATTATCTCTATTTTTTAAATCATCATAAACAACAGCTTGTGTAGTCATTTTTGTCATGTTAACGAACGTGAGTCAGATAGTTTTTCCATGTTCTCTTCAAATGTGTGGTGGCTTTAAAAAAAGAAAAAGAAAAAGAAGAAAAATATCTCATTTTATTTTTTTAACAAATAAAACCGTGAGAGATTATATCAGACTCAAATCCCATACTTCGTTTAGATGATTACTGTCCGAGCGAAAGCTTAAAACTACAAACCTCGTTGACTCCACAAGACCACCTTAACCACGTTCGTCCCGCCCCCGGAGCTCCGTTTGGTCTCTGTGATTGGCTGAGACCTCGTGGATGGAAGTGGCTGCAGAAATGCAAAACTTGTTGCTGGCTCCTCTGGACGCGTAGATCTCACACAGCGCCAAGCGGCAGAACGGAGTGCGTGAGTGAGTGGATCTGTGAATCGCTGCGGAGCGCGTTCAGACCAGACCAGACCACAGCACACCAGAGCACAGGCAGAGAGCCCAGCAGACCGTAGTGGCTGAACCGAGGGACGCGCACGTTTACAGCCGATCGGAGCGCACCGACCCGGGACTTAAAGCGCGGAGGCTTCTCCACCGAGCGCATGAGCGGCGGCGCGGTGAAGGATGCTGTCAAGCCGCTCCGTGGTTGTGGAGCGCCGGGGAGTGCACGCCGCACGGCTCCTGGTTCACTGACGCTCTTGTTGGAGATTCGTGTTTATGGACTTCCATGTAACCCCCTGGACTTTTGGTTTTCAAGCCTGCTGAAACAGTTTATTTTTCTTTACACCCCTTTTTTATTATTATCATTTTTTTATTAAAGGACACCGGTGCGCAGAAATTTGTCAGAAAGACGCGCACGCCGCTACACACTGACTTTTCTTTCTGTTGTTATTTCCAGTATGGGACCTTACACAAAAAAATCAGCCTGGGACCTTTTATACCGGGCTGGAATAAGGAACTAAACAAGGAAAAACTGTCATATTTTTGTTGATCTCCTCGAATATTGTGCGCTCTTTTCATTTTCCCCCGAACGTTTTTTTTTTTTTTGTTCATCCAAAGAAAATTGCGCACAAAGAACAATAACTTGTAAAAGTCGCCGCTTTTGTGCACGTTTTATTTTATTTTATTTTTCCTATCAAGAAAAACTAAAAGGAAGAGCAGACATTTTCACCTATTAATGCGGGAACAGACAAGCAGTTTCCGTGCGTATTTGGCATCGTCTGTCCCCGCTCCACTACGCGTCCTTGGAGAAGTAAAAAAAAAAACTCTCTTTTGATTCCCAGAAATGAGAACTTATTTGGTGAGTTTTATCGTTTAAAGTCTACTAAACATATTAATCATTAGTTTCATCAACATTGTGTATCATTTTTTTCCCTTTTTGCTTTTGGGGACAGACGGAAAAATACAGAGTGTGCCGATGTCTGGCAAACTGGCCGTCATGTGGGATTGATTGCTGGGGAGTATGTTTGGGCTGGAGCAGTTTGGTTCTCAAATTAATAGCAGAAACCCTGGCCAGTCAGAGAGAAACATAAACCAACAGAGACTGAACATGGGCTCACATTATAAAAGCCCAGGCTTTCATGCTGGAGGCCCACCTGGAGCCGTGGAGTCCGGCATAGGCCCCATGAACGAGTCCCAAATGCTGGGGCTCAATATGAACATGAACGGTGAGCCTTATGCTGGGTTTCACCCTCGGGGACACCCAGACATGCATACAGCGGGTGGACTCCAGCAGCAGCAGCAAGGACCCATGCATGGATTTTTTAACAACCAGCAACCTCATCAAGGACACCCGCATGCCCATCAACCTCACCCCCACCAACATCACCCTCATTTCGGTGGGAATTTTGGAGGCCCAGATCCAGGATCATCATGCCTACATGGAGGCAGGCTGATGGGCTACAACAGCAATGGCATGGGACCACAGCAGGGCTTTGGAGAGGGTTTTGACCCTCTTGCTGAGGGGCAGGCAGGAGAAGGCTTCCCGCAGCAGCAGCCACAGCAGCAGAGGCCTGCTAACATACCTGAATTTCAACATCATGGTCCCCCCAGCGGCAACCACCCCGTCCCTGCTCCCTGCCTTCCCCTGGATCAGTCACCTAACAGAGCAGCATCCTTTCACGGTCTTCCGTCTTCTTCATCTACATCATCTGAGCCTCACACGATGGAGCCTCGACGGATGCCCAACCAAGGAGCTGTAGAGGGGCTAGAGTACAACTTTCCAAGCGATCCACCATCTGGACATTTTGATGTACCTGTGTTTTCCCCATCAGAGACAGAATCTCAGCTACCACATTTTGGGCCAGGCCGGCCCGTTGCCAGCGGAAATTTTCCAGGGAGCTCTGGCATGCCTCGGACACCAGGCATGCAGGGCATTTCTAAGGGACACCAGCCTCCACCACAGCCCCAGCAACCTCAGCATGGAGTGTTTTTTGAGCGTTTTGGAAATGGCCGGAAGATGCCCGTGGGAATGGAGCCGGGGGTCAATGCGAGACATCCCCTCATGCAGTCGCAACAACAGACTGGCTTAATAGCCAGACAGAACTCGTGCCCCCCTGGCCTCCCCCGACCCCCTCAGGCTGAGCCCGGCAACACTAACCCCAACATTCTGGACGGAGGGGTCATGATGCCTGGCCAACATAACCAGTTTGAATATCCCATTCACAGACTGGAAAATAGAGGTTTGCACCCCTATGGGGACCCCATGTTTAATATGCAACAGCCAGCTCCTCCTCCCTCCCAGCAGCCACCAAATCAGAGGCTGCAACACTTTGACTCTCCTTATATGAACATGGCGAAAAGGCCCAGATTTGATTTTCCTAATTCACATGGTGGCGATGGTTGGTGCGGTAGTATGGATAACCACCTCTCTCCCTCAGCATATCCTGGCCTTCCTGGGGAGTTCACCCCACCTGTCAATGAAAGTTTTGCACCAGGTCCTCTACAACATCCAGGGCCCGAGCCGCAATCTCTGCAGCAACGCCAAAACGCGGCCATGATGATAAAACAGATGGCCTCTCGCAACCAGCAGCAGAGGATGAGGCAGCCGAGTCTTCAGCAGCTAGGTCACCATGGCGATGTAACTCCTGTCCCAATGACTCATGGAGGTCCAGTTGGGAACATGCCTCAGCCCAACTTTGACAGGGAGAACAGTGGCAGAATGCCCAGCATTGATGGACAAAATCCTCATGTAACTCAGGAGAACTCCTGGTTTCAGGGGTCCCACCCACCTGGAGAGATCATGTCACGGCGTATGGGTGGGGCTGGTAATGAGTCCGGGCCTAATGAGATGGGGCTGCAACAGAACGGTGCTGGGATGATGTTCAGGCCAGGCATTGGTATGCAGGAGCCAATGAGAATAGCAGGAGACGGGCATGTTCAGACCCTTCATTCTCCAGGCATGCACTCACAGTTTAGTGGAAACATGGGTAACCTCTCACAAATGCAGTCACCAGGGGCTGGAGGAGGACATCCAAATGCACCAGCAGAAAGGCGACCAGCTGATTTTCCTGCCCCTCCAATGGGAGCACAGCCAACGTTTCCCTATGGGGGTGCTAACCGCCAGGGGCCGCCTCACAGTGCTCCCCAGGGGGTGAACACCTCACCAGGGAGCTACCCTCCACAGTCTGAGTTCCCCTCAGGCCAGCGGTCGTCTGTTAGTAAGCTGGGAGCTCTGTCCCTTGGGAACTTCAGCAAAACCAGCTCTAAAGACAGTGTTTTTGGTCAGAGCTGTTTAGCAGCCCTGTCCACGGCCTGCCAGAACATGATCGCTAGCCTAGGGGCCCCCAATCTTAACGTAACATTCAACAAGAAGAACCAAAACGAGGGCAAGAGAAAACTAAGTCAGACAGAGCAGGACATTAATAGCAGCACATCTAATGGGACTGGAAGTGCTGGTCCTGAATATTTTCAGAGCAGCGCTTCCCAGAACAGCCAGATGCCTGGCACCGGGAATAGCAACTCTAAGCCTGTAAGTCAAAGCCAGACGGTGCAGGGGGAAGCCAGTGCCCTCTCCCCAAACTACAACATGGACGCTACCCCGTGCAGTGAGGGGAAGGCAACAACAGGGAGTGGGAGAGGGAGAGGGAGGAGAAAAAGAGACAGTGGACATGTGAGCCCTGGAATTTTTTTTTCCTCTGATAACGGTAACCCTGTTGTAAGTCCAGGCCAGCAGACCCCCTCGGCTGGCGTTGGGGAGAGGGGTGGGGGCACACCTCATGAAAAACACCTTCAGTCACCCTCTTGGGGGAAAGGAGGTGACCTAATGTTGGGGGACCAGGCTGACCTTATGTCTTCTTTAGATAGTGGCATTCAAAGTGTTGCTGCCAAGTCTGACAGCAGCTCACCAAGGGTGGACTTCCCTGACGATGTCAGCACCCACTACGGCAACGAGGACGAGGTGTCATCCAGCTCAGATGCAGGAGGGGCTTCTGCCACCAAGCCCAATCGCAGTCCTATGATCACAGGCTCACCCAAAATGCAGCGGAGTGATAACAGTTTATTAAATGGACAGAAGCCCCTTGGCATGGGCATAAACAATCATACTACCTCAGCACCAGACAGCTATGGACTGAACTCTGGTGTGAGCACAGGGGCCAGCGGGGTGAGCCACCCGGGCACTCCTGGGGTGGAACAGGTACGCACCCCGTCCAGCACCTCGGGCCAGGAAGAAATCCACCCGCTGGAGATCCTCCAGGCCCAGATTCAGCTGCAGCGGCAACAGTTCAGTATCTCAGAAGACCAGCCCCTGGCCATGAAGAACGGCAAAAAGAGCAGTGACTGTCCCTCGCAGAACGGAGACAATGAGCTGCCAGGCTGCAGCCCGGATGCAGGGAAGGGCTCAATGGGCACTATTGACCTTGACACCCTCATGGCAGAGCAGCACGCCACCTGGTACGTGCCCAGTGACAAGACCATGATGGATGGGTCAGAGGATGACAAGGCCATGGGAGCCTGGGAAAAAAATAAAAGCCAAAACAGCAGTAAAGAAGGTAAATAACTCCTACTTTTTCTCCTTTAATCTCTAAAATACAATTCAGAGTGCTGATAAGTTTTCATCTTAAAATTTGTGCTTTATTTATTTGGCCTAGAGCGTCATTTCAAAAGATGTCCTAATACTATTACTGTCCTGCTCAAACTTACATTACAGAAACTTTTGTCCATGTTGTGTGAGCAGCATGTATCCCTGGTTACTCCACCATTATTCAGAAAACTTAGAGGGTTTATTTAAGATAAGTGAAAAAAAATATGTAATCAATTTTAATATTTATGTATAAAATGTTTTTTTTTTATTTAAAAAACCCCATATTAAATGGTACTTTTTTTAAAAGCCTTTATTTGTAATTGTAGCGTACAGCCTCTTCAAAAAGAACAGCTGAAGAAAAGTAAACATTTCCTGTGGCTCTTTATCTCAGTTTTCAGGGTGAACAACTACATTGAGAAGATTAATAGCTTTCTGAGGATATGCGTTTGCGCAGCGGGGGGTTCCCTCGCCTGGTAACGTGTTTGTTTTTGTCATTATCATGGGATAATACCGGCCTGGTCAAAGTGGATAGATTTTTCGACAGGATATTCGGGATTAGAAACCTCGTTTAAAAAAAATCCGGTCATTCACGTTTAGTATTTTGGAACTAATGTTAAATAGCTGACAGATTTAAAATAACTCTGTTAGTAGACTGATATTTTTCATTTGCGTAACTTTGTTTCAGAGCGATTTTGTAACTCTTTCGTGATATGAATAATTATCAGCATGTTGTTTCTCGAACAAGGTAGAAAATATTTTTGACTAAAATTTGCTTTTTAAGCAAGAAGAAAAATACCATAAATTGAAGAGATGGGCTTCTAGTTATTACTCTTTTATATGCTTAGAGCGCAACGTTTTTATGACATCTTGAAATCTAAATACAAATAATTTATTTTCGTGTTGTATGAGAATGTGAGTTTTGTCCTTCTTTTATAATAATAATAATAATAATAATAATAATAAATAATAATTTGTTTATTTAAGTGCAAGCAATTCTTACTTTATTTTCATCAGTTGTTTTTTTAAATTAGTTTTCAAAATTCCTTTTCGTCATTATAACTTCATAATTTATCAAGCTAACTTTTCTATATTGTTGAGACCAAGTCCAAGACAGAGTCGATATTTCATTACATGCGTTCATAGCGCCGTCTCGCCTCTGCAGCGTCTCTTTGTTCTGATCTGAGCCGGTGCAGAGCGCGGCGGGGGCGCGCATGGCGCGGACTCTTTGCGTCCAGGCGCGTCGTTCGTGTGACACGGAGAAGAGGGTGTCGGGTTATAAACAATAATACCATTACACAGATAGAGCACATGTTTCATAGAGTAGCGTTGAGTGGTGAAATCTTTTTGTCTTCGTGCACTTTAACTGAGAATTGGCAAGGCTGCTGCGTGCATACGTTGCATTAAGAATAATCAAAACTTTGACACATTTAAATACGTACTTTCAATATTAATAAAGACATTTAAAAAAAAAAGGAAAGTCCCCCCAAATAAAGAGTTAGGTTGTTTTATTTTCCCAACAATTAGTTTCACGTTTAATATTATGAACGCACAAAAGTCATAAAGAATTGAAAAGCATTGTAGTTTCTCCTCTCTTCTCTGCTCTCCTATCCTCAGCCCTCCCTGCGTGGACGCAAGGCATGCAGCTCTGGAGCGATCGATAGCTAGTTAGCACAAATCACAGCTCCTGACAGTTTCTCATTTGAGTGCCTCAGACAGGAAAGATGGAAAAAAGGAAAGAAAAAGGACGGAGGTGTATATATTTATTTTTTGGAGGGAAGGGGAAGGCGGTGTTTGGAGATTGAATCTGATGGGCATAGGCTCCACATTGGGAGCAAAATAACATCATCATTTAAGATAAGTCACAGTGTAAGCTCCAAAATCAAGCATCCCACTGACTTTTTTTCCCCGCCACACAAACACACACTAAAAAGGATCTGCTTTGACCACCAGTTTTAAGTCATCAATCTTGTAAACAAAAAATCCGCCATAGGCAAGAAAGTGCCACTGACACAAATTTCAAATAAATCATAACAGTACTTTAGTCAATTAGGTTTCAGTGAAATATTGCTTGATCAAAGAGAAACATCATTTTAAAAAGGAAGAAATTAGATAATAAAAAAATTCACTTTTCTGGAAGCTTAGTAACATGTTAATAAAGTTTCTAACTGTGTCTTTTAAAATAACTTTTTAGAATTACAGCTGTCTTCTTAGCAGTTTTTATTTAAAATATTTTTTATGTAGATGTGTTAGTATTACTTTCTGAAAAAGTGAAATATATTATAATAAATTAAATTGTTGTAAAAGTGCAAGCAAGAATTGATGAGATTGCTCACAACATTCTTTTGAGCATTTTTCACTTTAATTTTGCAGCTGAAACATGCTCATCATTTAATATACTTTGATTATCTTTAAAAAAATTTAGTTTTTATTTTTATTCACTGTTTTCCTTGTGTCGTAGAGGAGAGTCTCAGAGTGCAGTTTGCACAGAGGAGCTGATGGCAGCGAGAGTTAAACCGGGTGAGGTTCAGGGGTCAGAGGTCAGGGTTCAGCTTGGTTCCTGTAGGGACTATGTGTCGTCACAGTTTCCCCCAAAAATCATGAAACATACGATAATTCTGTTTATTTTAGCGCTGTGGCCTGTCGGTGGTGGATCAGCAGAGCAGCTTGCTTGGGAAACCAAACAAAAAGACACAGTGCAGATATTCAATAACTTCCTGTGAATGTGTAAATGTGTCGACAGATAGCTGATAAAACTTCGCCCGTGCTTTCAGGAACTGTTCTCCTGGCGCGTCCCTCTCTGTGCTCCCTCTGCAGCTGTTCAAAGTGATGCGTGTGGCAGTGATATTCCCTTCTAGCCTTGTGTCTTTGCGACATGGCTCTTCTCTGTGTTTCTTCGCAAGAATCTGGTATACTTCGTCATCCCAGCGACTTCAGGTCCTCGTCAACTGCCTGTTGTTCGCTCTCCGTTTGTATTTCTCCTTTTTCAAAAACTTTTTGTTTTTCACGCCCTCCCTCTTCCTTTCTCATGTACATATCTTAGCCAGTGACTGACCGTTCATGTGGAAACTCATGCACAGTCTTGATAACAGGCAACCAGTAGGCGTAGGAAGTGATTCAGTTATTTTTATTTTTACTTTTCACTTCTTTTTTTTTTTTTTTTTTTGCCACAAGCTTGTGTAACGTTTTTTCATCTTCTCATCTCAGTTAAAAAGCAGTTGACCTTGTGAAAGAGTTTCACTTTTAGCTCTCCAATCAATCAGTCTTCACACAAGCTCTAATAATAATCAAATCTTTGTCAATCCGACTCTGACAGCTTTGAAACATGGAGAACTTGCATCCTACCATGCTTACTAGAAAGCACTGCGTTGCAACAGACATAGAGGTTTATTGATATTCCGCTGTGAAGAGAGAAATCTTGTGAGACTTACCTGGCTTTGACATTTTTAGCACGACAAAGGTCCCACAAGAAACACCAGTAATTTCTATTTCCCCTTTTTTTTTTCCAAGAAAGAATGAAGTGATTGGCACGTGGCGGAACGTGCAAAAAACAGCTCCGGGCAGTTTATGTACTTTGCCTATCATTACAAGGTGTTTCATTTTGACGTCTGCAACAACATTTATCACACTCATCTGTCCGATAGTGTGAACATAGATTGTTGGGTACTTTAAAAAATAGTTAATTTATGAAGCAGTTTTATTGTTTAAAACAAACAACACAAAAGAGGAATAAGCTGAAGTCAAAACTTGTTCTGTCAGAATCTCAAATCTAGAGATGCACCAATCGATTGAGATCAGAATTTATACTTCTTTTTCCTATATTGGCTCTGATCAGTAATCAACAGATGAAATACTGAAAATTTAGAATTTTCATTAAAGGCACCAAAGCTATAATTGTTCTTCATTTTAAGTTTATAAAACAAATAAGCCAACAACATGCACTTTGAAATGGTTGCAGCTAATGTGCTGCAATAAATTTGAAGTATAAATGAGAAAATT
The DNA here is from genome assembly GCA_902982915.1 of Phalloptychus januarius. Taxonomy (NCBI): domain Eukaryota; kingdom Metazoa; phylum Chordata; class Actinopteri; order Cyprinodontiformes; family Poeciliidae; genus Phalloptychus; species Phalloptychus januarius. The sequence goes on along the minus strand of CADWAE010000482.1, from coordinate 18,014,444 downwards.
ATTTGGATTCCGAACTACTACCTCTGCAAAAGAACCCACTGCACATGTTTTCTTTTAATTTTATTATAACCCTTAAGAAAGAATTAAAAAACCCAGAAAGAGTCCAAATCAGCAATAGCAGCTCAGAGCCCAAGCAAAATGGGAAATCAGTATCTGCCAAGAAAAAAAAGCCATGTCGGTGCACCTTTAATTAAAGCAATTGTAAATATCATCAAGTTATTAGTTTTTTATTTTTTAAAGAAGAAATGTAACATTATTTTGTCAGAGTTGTATAAATGACCAACTCAAGAAACTAAACTTCTGTGTTTTAAAAAAAATCCTGGGGTAGATAGAATATTATTTTAAATTCATAAAGTTACAGCTTTATTTGCATTTTTCTTTTTTGGCGTTGCGGTTGGCATGCACAGTGTGTAACGAAAGGCTGGATTGTTGGTGCCGCAGCTTGACAGTATGGATTTGTCATCTGCAGACATAAAAGTTTGATTTATTTGGACTCGGTGTCAGGCTCCCAGCTACTGACTTCGGTATTAGGTGTCTGCACGGAAAGGTGCTCGCTTAATTCCATCGTGCTGGAAAAATTTAAGCGTATTTACTCGACTTTTAAAAAAGATGGAAAACACGTCTGACTCGCCTTTAGTGTTTGGATTTTAAGATGGTCTTTGGAAGTGTTTTCTGCATCTATTTGCATGTTCTTCTGGTATTTTTATGGGAGAAACTGAGCATTAGTGACAGTCAAAAGAAGTCTTAAAGAGGTGTGCTTGTGACTGCTACAAGAAGATGTCAAACCTTTAGCTTTGCTAAAAAAATTGTTTTCAATTTTTAAAATAGAACTTCCTCCTGCATTTTGTTTTTTCCCCCAGAGGGAAAAAATTAAAGGGATAAAATTAAACTTGTTTCAGCATGTGGTAAAGTTTCACCTCGGATGCAGCTGGAAATGCAAAAGAGTGTGGATCCAAACTTTAGATGGTTTCTAACGTCTCAGTGTCCACTGTATTGTGGAGTGTGGACAGGGGGACTGAGCTCCTGAAAGGTGTCCTACGATCCTTAGCTGCCAGTGAAAGTAGTTCAGCTTTTAAACCCTGTGTGTGCGTGTGTGTGTGGGTATACTCTCAGTTTTTAGAGGTGTGAATGTTGTCACGCTGCCAGTAGCGGTTATGTTATTTGGCATACAGGTAGTCGTCAGGCACTGTTTAATTTGTATTGAGGAATTGACAAATGAGTTATGACACTGGGGCTGTTTCTCCTGGGAGACAGAAGTAGAGACTGATGGAGTACGAGGGGAAGTATGAGAAACAGTGAGAAATAAAGAAAGAAGGAAGGAAAGAAAGGAAGGATGAAAGCGGCTGATTTTCAGAGGATTTGCTTTTTGCTCTGGAAACGAGTAGGTGGGTAATAGCTACCATTTGTACTTATGGAAGAACAAAGAGAATTCAGACCATACAGTTTTTCTACCAATATTTCTGTGCTCCTTTAGATTTTTTTTAGCTGTTGCTGCAAATGTACTTCACCAAACTTCCTGTGCTTAAAATGTTCCTTCCAGTTTAAGTTGCTTCCTTTGTACTAAGAATTTTTAAAAGTTGATATTTTTTCTCTCACATCCTTCCATATAAATGTTTTAAAGTTAAACACTTTCAAGATAAAGTGTTGAAGTAACCACACAGTTTTTCCTAAGCAATGGGTAGTCCTGCCCCTTGCCCGTCTTTTGCTGCACACTGCCAGCAAGATGGCTGACGGAAACAGCTTCACTTCTGCCTTGCTCACAAGAAAGCGAAAATTGGAAATATTTGCACTCATCATAAATACGCAGACAGTTATAGAGTGGAAACCAAAAGGTCGCCACACATCAATATTGTCAAACTTACTATTTTAAAGCTACAGGCTGTGAGCGAAGGCAGTTAACCCGACCATTAAACTAGCTTGTTAAATCTTTGCTTATTTCCCAAAGAGCAGAAAGGTAGAACAATCCGTGCAATAAACTCTTAAAAACTACTTCTAAATTTAGCAGCGTTTGTTTTAGAGTTTTGTTTTAGTCTCAGAACCGAAACCATGATAAATCTTACAGATGGATTTGTAATAAGTATGTTGGTTTTATGATATATTTCCAAAAATACCTTGATTTTTGAAAAGCATCTTACGTTTTCAAATTTCACATTTTTTATGATGTGGATCTTTTCCAATAATGTCTATGCAAAAAGTGAATTTGTCTCAAAGAAAAGAAACGAAAAAAACCCCCAGCATGCCGCAGTGTGCAGAAACAAAATAGAGACAGCAAACTAGATCAATATGTCACTGGTTTGGATGACATGCTGGACAGGTCCTGGACATGGCTGTGAGTTATGTAGGAGGCACTAAATCACTTCCCATGTTCTGATTTGTGTCTGGTTTCCTAAGCACTTCTTGTGGCTGGAGGGGGAGGTGTGTTTGTATGAGTGTTAGTGGATGGTAGTGAGTGTGTTGCTGGAGAGAAGGTAACAAATGCTGGGGGCAGTGCCTGTCGAGGCAAGTTTTTCCCTTTTTTTTTTTTCTTTTTCTTTTTTCCTTCTTCATGTTGCAGGGCAGAGAACAGAGAGGAAATTCAAACCAAAATAACCCCTGTGCCCTTGCCTGAGAAATGTCCCCCCCTCCCTCGTCGCTCCCTCCAGATATCCTCCCTGCTCTGAGGGAAAGGTCACGCTACGGCACTTGGGTGGAGTTAAAGGGGTTGTGGGGAGCCTCACATTCACCTCCCCGCCTCCCCGTCCACCTCAGGGCATGGATAACCGGGACAATACCTCTGTCAGGCCATGTGGACCTCAACAGGGCCCTTAACCATACCTGCAAATTAAGGGCTTCATTAGATTTGCTCATGTGAGTTAGATTTTTTGCAATAATCTGAATTGTCAGGGCAGGCGACAACACATAAAATATATTCCAGGCAAGAAAATTTCCACTAGCTACATCCTGTAGCAGGTTAAACAAACCTCATTTTGTCTAGGGTCAGATTTTTTTTTTTTTCTCTCGGTGGTTTTGAACGTCTGTTTTGTGCTGAGTCCTCACGCAGAGCCACAGCTCTAGTTGTTATGCGAAAGGAATCTGAGCTGATGTCACACACTGTCACAGGAGTGAAGGCCTTTGGGTGTTTTTTGTCAGGGAGCGCAGCAATCTGATTGGTCTGGTTTGTGTTCAGAGGGGACGGGGTCGCGCCCCGGAGAGCCCGAGGTTAAAGGCGAAGTGTCGTCATGGAAGTGTTGGGATGGGGATGGAAGGAGGACGCAGGCCCGCCTGCCGCATGGGACTCCAGGGCCTGGGAAATCACTGTCACAGAGGAAACGCAAAACTCGCCAACAGACGCTTGGTTTCCTTCTGCTCTTATTTTAATTTAGCTTCTTTTATTGTTTCTCTGGAATGGAAATGATCCTGGATTTAGATTTTACCATCATGACAACTTGAGTAAAAATCACCGCAATCTAAAACCACAGCATGTTCCCGTTTTCTTTTTTGTTTTCAACATAAAAAAGATTAAAACATATTGAATAAAATATAATTTCATGAAACAAAATTGAAGTTATCCACACGAGCTTTACCAAAACGGGCTTTGTTTGGTCAGCTTCCTCTTACAGGTCAGATTACAGTTGGTGCAGTACTTTATAATTTACCAAAAATGCAACTTAATGTTTTAATCCAGACATTCATTGCAGATTAAAATTAGCCTCTCTGGCTAACTCTGTCACATTGCATAGTAGACCTAAATAATGCCCCTTTCAAATAAATTAACTAATTCATACAGCTGCCGAAATTATATATTAATATTTGCTGTTTTAGTTTTGAAGAATAGACATAAAAAAATTATTAACAAACATCTAAAATCTAGCAGTATAACAAGCTGACAGTGGGTTATTAATTATTCAGGCTATCTGCTCTGGTAGCTAACTTGCAATCTGCAGCTTAACAGACATGCTGTAGCTTTCGCTTAAAAAATTGTTTCCAAAAGAGAGTGACTGACGATTCTCCTTTAATTTCCACTTCACAGCTGTCCATAGTTGAAAATATTTCCGATCATTCAATTTTGTTTTTCTAGAAAGACAGGAAAATGTTTTTTGACCTACACTGAGTCAGCGGACTGTGCAACAGGTGGGAGAGGGGCAGCATTACTTCCAGTCGTAGAAATCTGTGAACACTGGCATTTTCTCTGCTTTCTCATTAAAAGATCTTAAAAGGATCTGCAAATCAAAAAATAGCTGTGGTAAAACTGGCATTTTTCACAACGTTGCACAGAATGGAGCTACAACACACTTCATTATTTGTTGTTTCTTTTGTAGTTCAACATAGTTGCAGAAGAAACTTGGGTTTAGTCCATTACTTCATCTGGAATCTCGTTAAAAAGACTTCCAGCTCTCGAACATAGTAGCTGATGATGAGACCATAACTTTGGGAATACCTTCATACATACCATAACCCCCTCTAAAATCACGAACCACTGATACTTCTTTGTCTCCCTTAAATATGATCAAAATCCCTTTTGAATGTGCTGCTGCTTTTTAAGATTAATCTGAAGAAGTAATTGTACTCCTTAACGGTTAATATGGAGCTGGCAGGAAAACGGTCTCTGAGCAGCCTTTGTTTACCTTCCTGTGCTGCGGTTTGACATGTAAACCCGTGTCAGGCCGTCAGCTCCCAGACACATTGGTGTCATCCAGACAACCGGAGCTGCGCGCTGCGCTCCCTGCCTTTATGGCATTCAAGCTCCACTCATCTCTGTAAATCGTTTCTGGCTGTGTCTGTGAAAACGGCTTCCCAACCATGCTGCTGCTGCTGCTGCTGCTGCTGCTGTTGCTGTGTGTGTTTGAGCATCATCAACAGGCACCAAATAAAAATATACTGCACTTGGGGTTAGAGATATGGCCATATAAATGCATCACTTTGAATTCGGTACTTATTTAACACATGTCTTTGGTAATCCTTTGTGGCTGTAATGTGGTTAAGGATATTAAGGTGTATTTGTGGCTGAGCACAGCTGCCTGCACTGTTACCGTTGCCCCTTTTTTTATTAGGCATTTTCTCTCTCGCTGGTTGGAACTAAGCACTCGTTTCCCTCAGATGAATGGGCCATTATTGAGATATTACCGTGGATATGAATTCTGCGTCAGTCAATGAACAACCGTAGCCAGATAGACTTTATTGAAGAAAATTCCTGCTTGTAAAATGTCATGGTGATTTGGGATTTAGACTTGTGTGATTTTTCAAATTTCACACTGCCGTCTCCACCTTCGAACAAATCTACCGGCATGGCTAATTTAAGTGTGGCGTGTTGATCTTTTTTTTTTCTTTTTTCAGTCTTGTATTTCTGAAAAAAAAGGCACCCATTGAATCACCCTGGAGGCCCTATGATGTTGAGTTATAGTTAGTTTTTCTTTAATGGACAGGTTTTTAACACTCATTGTTTCTTTAAAATGAACACTATAATTTAGTTTATTTATTTAGAACTAAATTACAACAAAACGCATCTAAAGGTAGTTTACAACAATTCATTACTGCAGTAACATTCCACTTACATAACAAGTAAAGTAGTCAAATGTGAATGTGAAGCTTTGTCTGTGTGAGGAAGCCCTTCTGATTGCAACAAGGCATTGACTTATCAGCAATCCCAGCAAATTACAGTGACCATATTGCACGTATTGCAGCCATGGGCCTCGATGCTGGTAGCTGGCCCATATTAGTTTACAGTGTTAAGAAATAAAAAGATTTCACCCAGTGGTCAGCTGGCTGACAGCAAAAACAAATTTAATTCATGGGCTGTCATGGTTTGGAAACTAAAAGAATATAACACACAGCTCTTATTAAGGTGTCGCAGTTTTAAAGTCTCAGCCTGATACTACATGTGGTATCTTGTTAAAAACTGACTGAAGGCCTTTTTAACCAACATGCCAGTGAATATCAGCTTGTTACTTTATGTGAAATGTCTCTATGTGTCCTAATAAATATATAGATGTTTTTACTAAACATGATTATCATTTTAAAATACTATAAATTATGTTTCATTGTTTTACCAGCAATAATGACAATAACATTATGTTTATGCTTGTTTTCAGAGTTTTTGTTAAAAACACAATGCTATTCTTAAACTCAAGGTTAACATATCGACCCACGCCTAATTTCCTTTGATGCCTTGAACATGAATGCTGGGTATATTCTAATGATAGTTGTGAGTAGGGGTGTGTGATCACAAAAGATAGTGATCATATCTGATATTTTCAGCCATATGTAGTTTTTCTTCGGTGTATTTTCCACCGCTATCCTTTGCTTTGAAGCTGAGTAATGTGTGTAGCTGTGTTTATACGCGTGCGCTGCTGTATGCATGTCCTTGCTTTCTGGCCTGTGCGTGTGTGTGTTGTCAGTTTGCTGTGTGTCAGCAGTGAGCCAGGGGAACGCTTGGCTGCCTATTCAGGCCGGTGCGGACCCTGCTGTGCCCAGCTAGCATGAGCTGCTGGCGGGTGCTTGAGGGCACAGCGCTGGGAAGAGGGAGTGTGAGGGGATGTGGGGGTGGGACTGGCAGGGGGTGGGTGTGGGGAATCAGCCATGCTGAGGTGTATGACTGTACCCTCTGGCAAATGTGAGATCTTGTCACAACCACCACCAACACCGGTCTGAAATCCTCATCTCACCGAACCAGGAGCGACAACCGCTCACCACCCCTCCTCTTCACCCTCACCGTACATACAGTACACTTCCATCAGGCACCTGGATTGGGGTTGGGAGATGGGGAGAAATCTTCCAGGGAGCAGAGGTGATAGGACCAGATGAAACGGAGAACAACGGGAGGCTTGGCTGCCTGACCTTTCACCAAATCCCCCCACTTTTCCGTTCCACTGGTCGCAGCCCAGACTGGCTGGGGGGCACGCCTGCCTGTCTGCCTCTCCTGGCCGCCCCACAATTTGGTCTTGCCATCATTTTTCTTGCTTTTATCCCTGTCCCTTTTGAATCAAATTGTATGACTGCTACGCCAAGAAGTGACAAGAGTGAGCAAAGAAAAAAAGGGTAAGGAAAAAAAAACATGTTAGCTGAAAAAGGAGAAAGTAAGCTAGCAGATGTTTCAGGCATGCATGAAGGTTTTCTGCAACAGTTCTCACTTCCCTCAGGTGAGCATCACCCTGACTGGAGTGTTGTGATCTTGAGCCGCTCTGCGCCCAAACTGTCGTCTATCACCAGCCTCGCCCCCCCAAACTCCCCTCCTCCCTGCCGTCTCTGACACATGTAACTCAGCTTGTCAGAGCTGTTTTCCACCTGCCTCTACGCTCACACACCAATGTGTCCCCGAACCTCAAAGCTTTGTGTCTTCACGCGGTTGATCTGGTTTGTTTCAACCATCCACACGGAGCAGGGCGGCGGAGCGTTTTGTGTGGTGAGGAGATGGGAGATTAATCGGACTGATGTAAACCAATGATCGCTAACATCTTCACACACAGTTTTCTCTGTGCTAAGGGCTTGCTTGGAGGCAAAACCCAAAAGCAAAAGACGCTGCATTAGTGGCACACAACACATAGCCCCACCACTGCCTAGGCTCCATTTCTTTGTTTTTGTATTGTGTCCTGATTTAATCTAATAAAACTGTACTTATTTTTACTTTTTCTTTGCAGATAGATGTGATGAAGTGTGATGCTGCACTCATAAGAAGTTCGCACTTCTCTTCATCTTTTCTTTAGCAATTTATTCCTTCACATGGCACTTAAGGTTTTTTGCATCCACATTTGAATCATACATCTTGGGAGTCCACATTTACTCTGTCTGCTTTTATAGATACATACATATGCATTTTTACTGGAGATGCACCGATCAGACATTTCTGTGGACAGTTTCCAATTTGTAAAGATCTGACCTGCCCATAAGGATTTCTTTTATATATAAAAATGTTTTTTCGCAGAAGTGTAAATAATAAAAAAGTAAATCTATTGCATTTTTTTCATAAATTGTAAATGTAATTATTCTTAAACAAGTTCAGCAGCACCTCACTATTTTTGTTTTTTCACTCTACTTTTGAAATGTAGAAATATTTTAAAATCACACATTTTTGCTACAATATAATTTTAAAACAAATAGCAGCTACAGCATTTTATTATTTACTTTTATGTGTCCAGTTGTAGAACTATTTATTTGCATTCCACATAGTCCAGTCGCCTTTCTGTTTGACTCTATGGATGAATGATCATTGAATCTTTATATTAGCACCAGAGAGGCATGTGGTTAGGAAAGAGAGAGCAGTATATATTACACAGCTCTGCAGCTCAATAGAATTCCTCTGCAATGAAATGACAAAGTTAAAATGATGAAATCACCAATATTTTAAACTGTTGTAGTGTCAAATGTTGACAATTATCCCAGATGCAAACCCTGACTTTCACTGAGGATTTCCTGTAAATATGTGATATTTCCAAAAAGATTTCTAACATGTTCTAATCCAATGTGTTAAACGATGGCTTGGAATTAAGAGAAGCCATTTTTCTGCCTCATGTTTAACTTTTTTTTTTTAATTTGCTGAAGTCTAGCTTCCTATTTAAACGTAGCATCCTGAATGCACACCCAACATTCCTCTTCTGCTTCCTTTTAAATGGCTTCATACGTCCTTTGTGCTTACAACTTTATTCTTAAGCACTTAATTGATACTAAAAATACAGACAGATACTAAAAATACAGTGACTCTTCCTCCCTCAGTGACAAATTCGACACTGAAGGGTTGTGACCTGTTGGTGCTTGGGAATGGTGCCTTCACAGATCAGACTTTTCCTGACCTGCTGATCACAAATCAGGGCCAATCGAGGGTAAAATCAGCCAGTTCCAGCCACCAGCCGATTTCTAGGGGGACCTCCGGGTTTTTCCACATAATGTTTAATCAACCTATGTATGGATTTTTCCTCAACCGTTTAATAGGAGACTTCAAACTTTGATGACAAAGGGTCGATACCATGTCATGGTCATTATGCCCATAAATTGGGCCAAGCAGGATAAAAAGGTCGGTGCCCTTTGACCCAGTGATGGGAGATCATGCAGGAGTTTTCCAGAGTTGCATGATTGGATTTTTCTGTGTGTGTGCGCCTGCTTTCACGTATTTTTATCAGGCAGTGAGGACGTGGACTGTGAGAAGAAGAAGCTTTGCTTACAGGCTCCACTTTTGGTCTTATTGATGAAAAATGGGGGAAGGAAGGAGAGAGGATGGAATGGTGTTGAATTAATTTCTCAGTGCAGACTGAGAGTGGGATGTGAAAATGACACTGGTTTCATTAAATGTGTATATTTTAAATGATTCATCTGCATCAGAGAATGCCAGCTGCTTGGAATTGTTGAAGCCTTAATTAACCTCCTCCTTCCTGTGCTTCTGCTCAGAATCGGAGAGTAAGACCGGAGCTGTGGCCCCCGGAGCCGGAGGGGGAGGAGGCGGGAGCAGCGGCGGGAACCACCTGCAGTGCCTGTCCGTCCACTGCACAGACGAGCTGGGGGACAGCAAGGGCCGAGGAGGGCCCGTCTCCTCTTGGCGCTCCATCCACTCTGACATCTCAAACCGATTTGGGACGTTTGTGGCAGCTCTGACTTGAGCAACAAAACAGACTTGGACGAAGAAGGATGCAAAACCAGAAAAACAAAAAAAAAAAACTGAAGGACAACCTTAAAAAAAAAAAAAGAAAAAAAAAGAAATGATGACGATGCTATGTCAGTGAGACAGCTGTGTGCGGCTCTTGCCTGTACATTTGTGCTCATAAGCGCAAAAACACGAACGCAAGTTACACCCACACTCACAAAGAATCAAATGCCATGATTTTTTTTTGTGTGTCTTTTTTAACACAGTCATGCATTAATATTCTGCTGGACAATAAAACGTGGGGCCGACTCGCCGATTCCCCACATCTGGAAAACCTCAAATCCATTTTTTTTTCTTTCCCTTTTGATTTCATTGTTGAAGAGAAATAAAGACATGTTTAAGGAGGAGAAGAGAAAAGCAGAAGAACAGAGGAACAGATGTCAGTTGTCATTGGCTTTGATTGTATACCCGTGTTTAAGTATTGGTGATGTGACCTCGGCTTCAATGCTTATTGCAGTCTGCCTGCTCTTACCTCAGTTGTGGCTACACCTCTAAAGTTGATCTGATTCTTCTGGGTGGGGACATGTTTGACCAGTGGTGGGCTAATCTCCGATATGGCCCGCCGGTTCACTTGGCAAAGCCAAACTCTAAGAAACGGACCCAGAGGAAAGCTAGAAGAGGGACAGTTATGCATGAATGTACCTCAGCATTGTTTTTTTTTGTCGGGGGAGAGGCGAACTCTGATTTTTTCATCTTTGTCAAAGCATTTTTGAACCGTTATCGTTTGCTGCTCCCAGTCATTGAACTCATATTTCTCTTTCAGTCAATTTGCTGAGAAAGTGTTTTTTTTCCCTCTCTTCTCCGCTGCACATTTTGTGAGCTCAACCACTTGTATACAATTCAGCCAATGGGAACTAGAAACAACAGAGGAGGTCAAGAAGTTTGTTTGATAAGGGAAATGAAAAATAATAATAAAAAAAAGATTATTGGTATTGCACATGTATAATAAGAGAACATTTTGCTGTGTGTTAGGCAATCTTGTAACCTTTAAATAAAAGCTTCTGTTGAATTTGAATTTCTTGAACAATAGATGGAGGACTGTGACAGCAATTTACAAACAGGTTTTTTGTTATTGTTTTCCTTTTTTTAATAATATGTAAAGTGCAGTCGTCTGTTTTCCTGCATATTGTATATATCTGTATATGTTTTATTGAGTAACTAAATAACAATAAATATGATGTTAAAGGTGGCATTTCTGTCTCTTAAGTGTTTTGAAATTCTGCTGTTTGGTTTGTTAATTTTCTGGCTTGTACCCCTAATTTGTACTTATGTGTTACAATTTCCTCCATCCTGCTTCCATTTTGTGCCTGTAAACACACTGTGTCGCTGCCACGTATGAGAGCCAGTGGCTTTCCGAAGTCAGTACACTGCTGTTAAAATTCTAGAAAAAATAGACATTAATAATTTTCAAGCCTTCACTTTCCTTTAACCAATACTTTGCTAAAGCACCTTCTTATTGGTAAAAAGTCTTTCAAGGAGCTACTTCTTGACTTGGCAGTGCTTGCCTACATTCCCACTCAAAAGTTCTCCATTTTCCTATAAGGACGTAATTATTTTGTTGGTCTGTTTTTTGTTGCTTGTGAGCAAATGAGCAAATGTCTGGAATATTCTCATATATTCTTATATCCTTAGTAAAGTAGATTCATTATAGTGTATTGTAGCTCAGGAATGAATGTATAAGTTATATGATAAGGTACTTCAACACAGTATTAGTTAAATGCACATTTTTGCTATGAGGTTTTGCATTTTTCCTCCCATTTTTCTCCTTTTACAAGTTTCACTTGAACTGTACAAGTGAAATTTTTCTTCAGTCTATTTTTTACATCACAGGTTTATAACTGAAATGTGTTATTTTAATTACATTTTTTATTATCTTAAGACTGCAGGAGACAACACCATTTTGTAACTGAAAAATCTGGTATGAAACAACCAAAACAGTGAAGATAATAGTGACATACTTCAGAAGCATGAAAAACCCATAATAAAAAATTATATTTTGTGGATAAAACACTGTGCCACACAGCATTTTTTTAATTTAAAAATAATTTACGCATTTTGAGATTCTATTCTATAAAGTTATCATCAATATTTCTGCTTCTTTGTCTAGAGGAGAAATATTCCACATCAGTGTTGTAGAATGCTGACTAAATCCTTAGAGAGGAATGAAGGCTAATAGTTACTAGGAGGGAAGCCCTGTTTAAGCAAATTTTAGCAATTTAAAACAATTCCAACTAAAAGTGTTAATATCCCCAGGATACAATGCAACATTAAAAGATATTAATTGTTAAACCTTTCACAGAAGACTCTCAGGGTATTTTTTTAGCTGAACAACATCTTTGTTTCCACACCAAAGGTACTGTATTTGCTGTAGATGTAGCGAAGATGCTGTAGTACAAATTACATCTGGTGTTAAAGTATGTCTTTCTCCACCCTTGGTGATTTTAGAGTGGCAGGGAAGCCTGAGGATACAGTCTGCAGTGCGAACCAGCATAGCTTAAATGTAGCTGCTCTCATCTTTTGGCGGAAAAAACAGGGGAAAAAAAACATATATACAGGTAGTAGCTGCTAGTATGTTGTAGTATGTAGAAAGCTAATATTATCAAAAACAAAGTCACACATAACGTTTTATTTGCCTTCCATTGCTCTTGAGATATTCAATACACTCACTGATATAACATCTGTCATATAAAAATAGTAAAACTATCATTGATAAGAACTTTACAGAACATCAGTTCAAAAAATCCAAGTAATCTCTTTAAAGTGTCTTTAACAATTTGCTGAGCAGAACTTCAGGACCATCAATCTCAACATTAGATTTCAAATGATAAAACATGACAGAAAATGTTGTGGACTATTGCACAACACCTGACAAGCATGTCGGAACTTGAGTAATATTAAAATCCGGAGGAGTAACATGAGAAATACCAGGAAATAATATGGCGTCTAGATTCATTTTTGCAAAAATTACTAGATCACTTTATATCTGCTTGCAATTTCCAGTGCCACTTAAAAAAGACAAAGAGAAAAATATAACCATATAAACAAAATCAAACCAAAACAGCAATGTTTTGCAATTTCATATTCTCATTTCACCGACTCAAACACCATCTTACTTCTACTGCCTTCCAACACACTCTACACACACATACACACACACACCCTCTTTCTGCTCCCCAGACCCTCTTTGGCTCACGTGCTCTTTATTGGCCATCTGCATGGATGCTTAATGGTAATCAATAACTCCCCAGTGTGCCAGCTCTGAGGTGGAGACGTCAATGCAACCTAACAGCGCTGTGGCGCTCAGCCCTGCATCAGCGCTGTCTAGGATACACACACACTCAGAAGCTCCCTGCAGGACCCTGTCTGTGTTATTCAGGTGTGTTTATGCTTGCTGCTGTACTCGGTGCCTTGCTGTGTAGGATTGCATGGCCTGTTGTGAGCACAATGCACAGGGAGCTGCAGCTTTAGCAAACAGCAGAGACTGGTTATACTGCAGACTGGCATGTCACTTGGGAATGTTTCTTTCAGGAAGGGGGATTAGGGAGAAAGTGGAAAATGGTTAGGGGCATATGCTGATTATGAGAGCTCTGTGCAAATAAAGCAGAAGATTCTAGCAGAATTCTCTGAGAACTTTCACAAAATGTTGTTTTGCAACATTAAACTGCTTAGATATAGACATAATACTGTTTAGAGAATTTATACTTGATAAAGTAACAATATGTCTACAGTTTTCACATGTTAGAGGAAGAAATGTAAATATATTTTTTATTGGTATTGCATGTGATACGGCAACAAAAAGTGCTGCATAATTATGAAATGGAATGGAAGGGCAACATGATTTTCAAAATTTTTTTATGAATAAAATTCTGGACAGTGTGCCATAATATTTGGCTGCCATCATTTAGTGTCTATTCTAGCTAAAACTCAGTTATAGGGGAAAGTCTGGGTTTTTGAACATCTGACTCTTGATCCTTAGCTTCATCCTTCTCATCAACTCTGAAAAGCATTTCTGTCGAAAGTTTCCTCACAGCTGACACCACCGTGTCTTACAGGTACTGCTATTGGCATTATTATAGTTCAAATGGCCAAAGTTATTATGTTACTTGCAGCTTTTATGTTATTCTTCATCATACTAATGGAGGTTACGCATGACAATATCTTGGTAGACTTGCAGTTCTACCACACTCTATTTTTATATAATGAGTTATATAATAATCTGTTACTCAAAGTCTGGAAGCTTGTTTGTGACCTTTACTTGAATTTAACTGGTTTTTATTAAGGAGTACTGCAGAAAGGGGAACTCAATACAAATGTCACACTGTTGATTTTTACTTGTAAAATGTTTAAAAACTGCAGAATTTCACTTCCCCTTCACTTTACAAATGTACATTACTCCTTTCTTGGTCATAGTTCCCAAAAGTCTGAACCGTTCTTTTTGTTTTATTTTGTGTTTACACTCCTTACCGGTGGGTGGCGGTAATGCTCGCTTTTCGCCAACCGCCAATAAATTTCAAGAAGAAGGAAAATGAAGAAGAAGAAGAAGAAGTCTGAACCGGAATCTTTGTAGGCAAGTGCAAGGCGTAACCAAGACTTCAAGACCAACAAAAAGGAAACGTGACACTCTTGACCAATGTGCGAGAGAAAGATACAAAGTCACTACTGTCGGAATCGACCGGAATGAGACGCAGAAGGAAAATATGTCAGACGAAGACTGAGTACAACATGGAGGAGCTCTGCTCGTGACCAGCAGAGAAAGTACATTTAGTAAGTACACATTGGCTAAATGCTAGCATTAGCTATGTGATAAAAGCTACATTAAGCACGTTAATTTCGCTAGTTCGGCAGTAAGTATTGTAGTAAATATCACTGATACACAGAGTTCGTATAATGTTTGCTAATTAGATACCAACAAGGCGAGGTGGTTCTAAGCTTGTGGCTTTTTAAATTATCATTAATCCATAGCAACTGTCTACCAGGATGGCTGTCAGTTATTTAGTACATGGAAGTGTGACATCACAGGTGAACTATATAATAGATAAAGTCCAAATACATTACACTGCAGCTTGTGTTGATATGACAAAATGTGTACAAGTATGAAAACATTTTGTATGCTGTGTATAGGTTTGCTTTGTGTATTTTTGAGGTTTCTAGCACACATTGTCAAAACATTACATTTCAATTGTTTAATGGAACGGCCTGTTAACCAATTTTTACAGTCACTAATAACACTGGTCTGACTGGTATGTTACAAAAGCGCTGCCTTGAAAGTACTGCATTCATACGAGTATGTGTTTGAGGAGTGATTTGATGGATTGCATAGATAATACAGAAGCTTTGAGTGCTGGAATGTTGTTGTCTTTGTCCTTTATATTTGTTCCTGCATGCTGCCAAGTTTTCTTCAAGAGAGTTACCTCAGTATGTGCCAGGGAACTCCTCGTGCTGGTCGTCTACCTGCCTGTCTGGTTTGGCTGACCTCTTAACGCGAAGCCTTGGCTTGCTCGCATGACTGGAAAATCATTTTAATGCATAATACTCAAAGCTGCGATGACTAACTTGCTACAGCTTGCATCAGACAAGCTGCAGTGTGTGCTCTTCTTTCCCAAACATGCTTGGTGTTCGACTAAATTCCACACAAGGCATAGCGACAGGAACCTTGGGATACTGGCTCCAGTCAAGATGTATGATGCTGGATGCCGTCCTTCAATGGGCTCCTCTGCAGGGCAGCCATATTGGGAGGGCGAACACTGTGTGGTCGCCTGAGAACTTGCGTGTTTCCCAGCCAACGTCCATCTAAAGAATAACAATTTCACTAGCCATGAAGACTGTCCATGGAGCCTTAGGGGCTGTGGCCAGAAAGCTCGGCCAAACACTCTCCACTCACGCAGCTTTCTATGTACTCCTATAAATACATCTCCTATTTGTATAGAGGCGATATGCATCTTTGGGAAAATACCACAATGTTGACACAGGAACACCCTCATCACCTCCAACCCCACCCCCATTTGGGTCCCTCTCCCCATGCTACCAAAACTCTTTCTACCCCTTGCTGAACCTTTCACTGGCCGAGAGAAAAACTGAGGGAGAAAAAGAAAGAGATAGGGAGAAGGAAAAGGGAGGCATGGAAGGAGACTGGGAGTAAAAGAAGTGTCTTTTAGAGGCCTCCACGGTCTTTAAGCCACTATGGCATCCACCAGAGCCCTCACATACACTCAGCCTTTAAAGGGCTTTTGTCCTGTAAAGAGGGTGTTTGGCTAAATTGGGGGTGCTTGTGGACTGGCGGGTGGGATTGGGCTGGGTTCAGTTTATTTGGCTCCCACGTCTCCATCACTGGAATGGTGAACTATATTTTCTTTTTTTGTAAAGCAAGGGTATTGAGAGGTGGGACATAGAGGGGCGAAAGGGGGATCCTTGTTTCTTCTTCAAAAAAATTTTTTGAAGGGGGGAAGGGTTGGAAATCTTCCAAACAGTGCCTTTTTGCTTTTAAAGAAAGCTCCACTTGTGTAAATGTGCTCTTTGTCCCTTGGCCTATTGTTTGAATAGCATTGTGAACTTTTTTGTGGGAAGCTCACAGGGGTTTGGGGGCCTGGGGTGGTGGGGATGGGCAAAGAGGGACCAACGGGGGGGGGGGCTAGGCCTGAATGACTCAGACCTAAGACAACATAGCGGTCCAAGAGGCCAAGGTATGATACACCCCCAGCTTTACGGAAAAACACATGACTGCACATAAGCTTAAAAATACATCTAAGCAAAATGATTCTTTGAATTAAGTCAAGATTTGTCTACTGATGGCTTAAAAATCTGATCTCAAATGTAAAGGCAAATCTAAAACAGACCCCAGCAAAGCCTTTCATTCTGAGAACCAAACCCATTGTGGCAACCGCTTTGCTCATAGAAACAATATAAAAACAGCCCAGCTCCCGCCCCCTGTAAAGGGATTTCTTAATAGAGCTGAATGTCTGGAGTCCCTCACTTCAGCCAATTCATGACTTCCATCTGTCTCTGTTCTCAAAATATGCTGGCAGGTGGAAGGGAAGGACAATGCATTTGCATTTTGGGACCATTTAGTTCACTTTTACAGACTCGTAGGGTGAGTTGTGTAAAATGTTTTACCTGTGTTGTAAAAAAGAGAAAAATAGTTCCATATCCTTTGCTAAAAAGACATTGTCTGGAATAAGATTCTCAAGGTATAATTGAGTAAAAACTGTAACCAGAAAAGCCAAGAGTTTCTAGTGCTGATAAAATTATACATTTATTTGTTATGGGTTATATTATCTGTAATGTTTATTTAAAGTTAGTTTTCAAACTTTTGTAAAAATAGAAATACCTGCTCCATTTAGTGATAGTTTTCCAGAGGTTAACCAAGGTTACCAGTATGAAGATGTGATTATGGAGATGGAGGACCCCTCATTTGGGTTGAGGTGTCTTATTTTTCTCAGGTGAAATGCATGATGTTGTAGATGATGTTGCAGTAGGTGTATTTAATTCAACAAAGCAGATTTGTATTAAGTCCAATGAGGACAGTCTGAACAGAATAAAGTAAGGCCAAGAAGATCTGCTGCTTCATTCTAGGATGCTCTGCCTTCCAGGTTTTGTTAGCTGTTGTTCCTAGTAAATTTCTACCTCAGCTGTGTTCCAGGCAGAGAGCATTTCTATAGTCTGCTCAGCTGGTAGGACACTCAAGTCTCTTTGGAGGTCTTCTCTGCTGTAATCACAAGACATCCCGTGACCTCTCTTTGCTCTGAGCGCCCCCCTCTCCTCCAGAGAAACACACAGGCTTTCTGCTGGAAGGTGATTGAGCATGGCACCCTGCTCCAGGCCTGTCCTGCTTTGTCTGGGGACGTGTGCCTGTGTCAGGAACCACAATTAGTGGGGCGCGTCCCCTATCATTAATCACAGAAAAGTCCCAGATCTCAGTATCCCACAGGCACACTCACTGTCAGCCTCCTCAGCATCAGGACCCCACATGGCAGCAGCATCCAAAAATGCGGCGAGGCCATATATTTTCAAACGTTAGTCTCCCCCAAAGAGACATTTCTGTTTCAACTGTTTTGTCCAAGTAAATCTGTCGGGCCCTGGGTCAAATCAGGACCAGAATTATATTCATTTTTGACCAATAATATGGTTCTAGTTTAGTTTTTGGTGTATTCTTAGTTTAACTCTTAACAGTTTATTTGTGGGTTTAATCATATTTGGAGGTACATCATAATTCCATATATATAGTTCCTTACTAAAGTAAGGAACTATATTTGTGACTATATAAGTGTTTGTGCCTCTTGAGTTTTTCCACATTTTATCATATTACAACCAGTAACATCAATGTATGTTAACGGGATTTTGTAACACGGACAAACACGAAGTAAAGTAGAACTATCAAGCACAAAACAATGACACAGGTTTAAAAACTGTTTCCTTTTTGAATATGAACATTTATAGTCTGATTTTGTAAAATTATATGGATGCCTAGTATTTTTTGCAAAATAACTAAAGCTCAGTCAGGTTGGGTGGAGAGCAACTATAAATTTAATCTGAATCACAACATTACTCCATATTTAGTTGCATCCATTTCCCATTGTCTCCAGCCAGCCACCATTTATCTGTAGAGCAAAAACCCTCCCCAGAGCATGATGTTGCCACCACCATGCTTTCTCACAAAGGTTTTGTACATAGTCATTTTTGTTAAATTAGAATAGGTATTCCCATTTGCCTTTTTGTCAGAAAGCAGCCCAAGCATGATTCTGCCAATGCCATGTTTTACTGCAGGGATGTGTACTGTTAGTTTTACACATAGCATTCTGCTTGTAGGTTTAGTGTTAATGACATGACAGGGCATAGTATCCTGACTTATATCTGATCTGATGGTGGTGTTGCTTGGTCTTCATGATGCTGTTTGTTCACTGACGTTCTTCACCAAACTTCTAAAACCTTTACAGAACAGCTACGTTTATACTGAAGATGAGAGCGCCCTATTTTTTGTAAAACAGAAATGTGAAAATTGTTTATCCTTTGTCTTACTCTTCACATTTATGCTCTAGTTTTTTCACGTTTGTGGTTTCAATGTGGCAAAATGCAAATAAAAATAAAATAAACAAATAACAGATGTATGAAACCTTTTTCCAGACACTGCAATCGGATTCAGATCATGGTTGCAGCATGCTTGCTTTAGAGTCAGGGTATGAAATGATACACGCTTTATGCAGTTTGAACAGCAGACAGAGGGCAAACACAAACCTGACCTCTTGAGAGGAAAACACATCCTCAGTTCCTATTTCACCAACAGTATGCAGATCAATACTGTGGCAGGATGTTAAATATTTGTCATCAGACGATCACACATTGATGAAACAAATCAATGGCTGATAGGAAGGAACTGACACGAGGTTCTGCTTGCTTACCTTCCTCCTAAGGGATGGAGGAGGGACAAAAGAAGGATAGATAAGGGAGGTGGAGATTTGTGGCTCTCAGGTGCTGAGGCTTTTCTCTGGGGTCCTATCTGTTTTCCTTCTCTCTCTCTTTCTCTATCTATTTTTTCTTCTTTGAGAGATGAGAGATGGCCAGGAGAAAAAGAGATGAGAAAACTTAACCTATTGGTGAAGGTGAGGATCTTATGGTAGGTCTTCCAAATAAAGAATAGAGTGAGTGGTGCTTATCTGCATTCTTTACCATGACATATAATTTAATTTGCAATACACATCATGAAAAAACATACTGAAGGACAGACACGTTTTGTCTTATACGCACACACTACGTTGTATATGCTTCCCTCCCTCTCTCTGAGCCTTTATTTAACACATAATGAATTTTCTGCCCAGACTCTTTCGATCTCTCTTTTTTTTGTTTTGCTCTGTCTCTCTCTGTGCTCTCCTTGCTTTATAAAAACAGAGGAATGAAAAGCAGCCAGATGGTAGCTCAGGCCTAATATAAAATCAATAAGCTGCCTTCAAGAGAGAAGAGGTGGAGGGGTGGGTGAAATGGGGGGGGGGGAGAACATTCGAGCACCACAAACAGCAAAACAGATCTTTGGTCTTCTTTTGTTTCTTGCTCCATCCACTTCTTTTCTTTTTCTCTCCATCTTCCAGTGGACTTCTTCACCCTTTTTACCTCATATCACACCACTGGGGCTGACGAAGGGGCCTACATCTCATATGTTTGTGTGTGATACGGCGGCAGGCACGCGAGGATGTCAGGACATCTCACTGGGATGAGAAGGAGGAGGAGGGCAAGATAGAGATAGCCTTTTGAAGAGAGAGAAGACTAAGGGCCATTGAGAAGTCATTAAGGTAATGATAATGGGCGTCGTGAATAAGCAAAGAGACAAAAGGGGAAAGAGAAGCATGTGTGTGGGTGTGCTGTGAGGCCAGGGTTAACAGATGCAAAGTGCTAAAGGCTAATTTGATTGACAGCCACATGTTTCATTACGCGAGTATTCGTGAAGTTTTGATTTATCCTGTGTTTGTGCGAAAAACTAGAAAGCGAGGTGTGGGGAAACTGTGCGGGTGTGCGTGAGAAACTCCTCTCTAGTGCAAGAAGCGCAGCAAAGCCTGTTCCCTGGTGACTGGGTCTGCTTGCTGGGTGACAGATAGCCCACGGAGAGAGGGGACACCAGGCTGTTTAGCTGATAATTAAGGGGGGTTTTATCTTAATTTGAGCTGTTACTCTCTATCCTCTGCCGT
This sequence comes from Phalloptychus januarius, assembly GCA_902982915.1. Taxonomy (NCBI): domain Eukaryota; kingdom Metazoa; phylum Chordata; class Actinopteri; order Cyprinodontiformes; family Poeciliidae; genus Phalloptychus; species Phalloptychus januarius. The sequence continues at coordinate 17,994,167 of CADWAE010000482.1, read as the reverse complement.
GATTTATGAGTTGCCGGCCAGCCTGGCTGCCCCACTCTGCCCCTCAGCATTGGGAACAAGACAAAGGATCCTCTTCCCTGTTCATCTCCTACATTCATGGCCATAAAGTAGATTGCAAAACAATACTTGCACCTTGAACTTTTTCCACATCTTGTCACATTATAATCACAAACTTCAATGTGTTTTGTTGGGATTTCATGTATTGGACCAACATAAGGTCGCATACAAGTGTGAAGGGGAAAGACAAAGCTACATGGTTTTCAACTATTTCTATATAAGTGCATTTGTTTCTACCTCACTTTACTCTATCACTGAAATAAATGTACTACAATTAAGTGACCTCAGAAGACAACGAAGTGGCGAAAAGAGACAATCTGTGTGTAATTTAATCTCAGCATAAACTGTACTAAACTGTATTAATGAAGCGAACATTAAGCAAAGAACTAGCCAAGATTCCAGTGGTAACTCTGGAGGAGATGCAGAGATTCAAAGCTAGCTCTCCTGCTAAATCAGCTGACATTATTTCTAAGACTGAAAGAAGGCCTTGAGAAGTCCAGCTTGCAGTGTGCAGCTTCAGCCCACACTTATTAAATAAGTTAATAAACCACCAGTCTTTTTATGTATCGAGGTTCCTACTCAGTCTGGAATTTGATTTCTGTATTGTGCAGGTCTGGATAAGAACGGTGAAAGGAAACAAGAAAATAGAAATATATCTGTACTTCCAGATTTCCCTATCGTACGGTCTAAATGTTTGTTCATTTCTTCTTCCCTCCTTATTGTTCTTTTTTAGGTTCCATATTTAAAGCCTGTCCACTTCAAAAAATATGAGTAATTAATTCCTAAATAACTTCAATAATTCATATTTCTAAATGAATGTAAAAGACGAAGGACACTGGAAAACTGAGTCTGGAAAAGTCTGGCATGTACATGAAATCTGCATAACACATCTGTGTCTGTATCATATAAGGAAAACAATATAAGTATTCTTTTCCTTATATTTCCCAATCGTGTTCTGCTTTGTGCTTTCCTATCACATGAATTCCTAGTTAACACATTGTGGATTGTATTTATAATGTCACAGTGGAGAAGTTCAGGGGGTGTGAAAACTCCTGCAAAGAATCCCCAAAGAATAAGATTGCAGATGAGATCTGAAAAGAGTGCAAAGCCCAAAGTGCTCAGTATTAGTCTTTTCTCAGAACTACACCAGGTCCCTATTCAGGGCTTTTTTCTCCTCAGTGACCCGTGTGTGGAAATGAATCATATGAGAAACCAGGCTGAAGCTTTAACCTCTCGCCAGCTGGCCAGGACAACACAGAACGGTGTAGGATTGAGTTCCTGCACAGTGGAGTGACCGCAGGCAAGAGTTAACTTGATCTTTAGCTGGGTGGGGTACGAGTGAAGAGGAGGCAGGGTGGCGGTGGTGGGGGGAACGGAGCAGAGCGTACCACTCGCTAAACAATGCAAGCCACTGTTCTCAACCTATCACACCCCCCGGGGTCACAGAGGAGAAGACATGCTAGTGCAACCTCATCTCCTCCAGTCGCCTCTCACATAAAGCCTGGGGATTTCTGCAGCTCCCTGGCTCGGATGTTGTTTTTACCTAGTTTGTGGGTAGGACTATTGGACAAGTGTGTTTTGGGCTGCTGTGCTACTATAATCCCATAGGTATTTAGCTGGAGGGAGGGACCTTCGCACCTCCTTACTACCAGTACAGGGCAAAAGTGTGTGGGCTTGCAGGTGTGCGTCATTCTCTCCATTTTACCGTTGAGCTCTGTTTGTCTTAAACTTTCCAGTTAGTTTACATTCAGGAGATATTTCTAGAAAGTAGTTCACCTGCTCACTGAGTTTCAGCTTTGTCTTTGGTTGTTTCCATTGCTGCAGTTTCCAAAGCAAGTTTAAAATAGAAATTCAAAAGGAGTTCCCTCGAAGGAATTCAAAGATGTCTAGATATCTCTTTAAAAAAAAAGGCGTATGAAACACTTTGAATTAGATGTACGATAGAGATAGACTGGACCTTTTTACTGACACCTGTGTGTGTTTCCAAAAGGGCCCTCCTCCTCCTTTGCTCTTATCTATGTTTTTGCTAAAGGGCTACAAAGGAAGTCCTGGCTTCAGGGTCTTCTCAGGGCATGAAACCTCATCTGTCCCTTCCACCGTCCACACAGGACTCTTAGCTTTCACCCCTGACCCCGTCACACCCTGCTCTGGGTTCCAGCAACAACAAAAGCAGGAGATTAGGGAAATTGACAGGCTAGAGGGGATTACTGTAGCCCTTTTCATCTTTGGCTGTGCACACAGTTGACACAATCTGTTAGCAGTACTTCAAGCTAATCTGAGTGCAGTTTACTTTGCAGTTTGTGTGTTTAGCCTCAGTTTGTACATAGATTTAGCTGTGACAAAGTCCACAGAACTAACAGAACGCCACGAGCGTCACATTTGACCAGCATGCTCATTTCATTTAACAACACTTAGGTTAATAAAAACGCACAACTGCTTGTGATTAACTAGCTTAGCCGAGGACACTGTTGACATGTGTTCTGCCCATTTTTGTCACCTTGCAAAGGTGTCTCCGTAGAGACGTCAAGTCCAGACAGGAAACGCGAAGTCCAACAGGAAATCAGAGGATTATGTGACACCCAGACAATCCAGAAATAGATCTAGGGAGGCTGTTTTGAAAATGTCAGCCATCCTCGCCAAAGTGTTTATTTGTACTTACCTCAAAACCGCTGTTGGTTTATTGCAGGGCAATGTAAGTGAGTGCGTTTCAAAGTGAAATGCACTATTTCCGTTTCTTTCTGAAAAATTGCAACTTTCTAAATTTCTTTGGGCTTCTAAGTGGATCTTGAAAGTCCAAGAAATCGAGTGTCTCTGGTGAGGTTTGAATGCATATGTGAATGGCAAGAGGACTGGAGACCACTTCCTCCAATAGCAGAAAGCAATCTAACGTGCACAGCAGTCTGGGCAAATATAACCAAAACAAATGTGTCTAGTGCTGGAGGGAGAAATGGCTCGTTTTCTGTTGCCAAAAACCAAAAAAGAAATCCTACAACAATCTGACGCTGCTCCATTTTTTTTTACATTTCGTGAAGACGGATTTTGCATTGTGTGTCTCTTTAAGACGTTTCCTTCAGTGGTTCTTTGTGCAGCGCCACTACAGGCGATGGGGTGGGTGAACAGGTTTCTCAAAGAGCCAATTAACCTGACAGTCATGTTTTTGGACTGTGGGAGGAAGCCGGAGTACCCGGAAAGAACCCACGCATGCACAGGGAGAACATGCAAACTCCATGCAGAAAGACTGGGGCTGGGAATTGAACCCAGAACCTTCTTGCTGCAAGGCAACAGCTCTACCAACTGCACCACTGGGCAGCCCCATATTGAAGATATCTAAGTTTAATCCAACAGCAAGGTTCTGTAGACCGCTTTACCAAATCATCACAGGGACACCTGTGCCGTTCTGTGTTTCAGTTAATACCTTTTCCATATTCCTCCCCTCTTTTACTCTCCTTCCTTCCTTCCCTCCCCTTTAGACCATACAGAGCCCCTGAATTGCCTTGGTCTCTCAGGGTCTGGCAGCGAGTCAAAACCGTGTGCTCGACCCTTTAAAAAGCACGTCTGCGAACTGCTAAGCCGTTTAGCCCCTAATACCAACAACAAACACTCTTTCTGTGTCGGCCCTGGGCACAGAGCGCTGTTAGCTGCCTGCGAGTGAGGTCAGACAACTCTATAATCGGACTTTACCCATCTGCCCTCTGCTCTCCCACACAGAGCAGCAGGTTGGGCTCCTCGGCAGGGGACTAAGTGGGACATGAGGACACATATGCCCACTGACACTGGACCAGTCATGGAGCTTAAGCTCCAGCGCAGTCGCGCAGTAATCTCACAATGAGCAAGTCAAATGTGTCCCGAGTGAGCTGCAGAATAGCGTGCGGGAGTAAGTAGTGCGCTTGCCGTTGTTATTAAAAGGCAAATTAAACCCTGTAGTGTGTGAAAAGTGTGAGTGTTTATGAAATTATGAATTTATCAGACATTTAATTTGCCACAGCCTGGTGAGCACGCAGAGAGGCAGCTCAGTAAACATGTGCTGTCACCACCCTCTCAGCACATCCCCGTCTACTGTCACTCCTTCTCTCACACTTGCAATCTCTCTCTTTCTCTTTCTCCCTCTACTCCATTTCCACACTTGCTCCCTCATCCCCTGCCCCCTCTCCCCTGTTCTAGTACCACATGCTGGGGCTAATTTTAGAACTTCTTCCCTGTGTCCCTGCATCCAGCTGGAGCCATCTCCCCACCTCTGCCTGGTGGTGGAGCATCTCTCATGCTCCACAGAGTACTCCAGCGCTCCTCCGGGGTATGTTAAAGGTGTGCTAGGAGGGGAGGAAAAGATGTAGCCTTTGGGGGACGTGGGGGTGAAGGTGTATTAACTCAGAAACCAGCTGCTCTTTAACCATGTCAAGGTGCCATGGTAACAATAAATCTACATCTCTAATAGGTGTTTTTCTTTGTTTTTGTTTTATTTTCTTTTCCTCTCCTATGCTCACCCCATTCACTGGAAGAGTGCCATTCTCCAGACAGAAGTGTAAGCTCACAGGTGATTGGCTAAACAGGTTCCCTGGTGATCTATTAGCAGTTAGACAGAACACCACATAGTGAGCTGAACACTGCGAGAGACAGCTTTCTGTCAGACATGGGACACACACAACTGAACAAACACACCCTGCAAAAACACAGCATCCACACATGCATGGGTGTCTGCATTTATTTGGTCCCAAATTGGATCATTTTACCACACATAAAATGACATGACAGCTGTCATGTCATTTTATGTGCTATGTGTAAAATTCTGGAGATTTCTAAATGTGGGAAGGGATCTCCCTCCAAACTGTGTGAAAAATTGCGCCGCATGGCCCTCAATGGATAGAATTTTCTATCCGAATAAAATTTGGAAATATTTAAAGCTGAAAGAGCTTGCAGCTTTGCTAACTGTGTCGGTTCATTTAAATGATAAAAGTTAACATATGCAAAAAGAAGAAAAGTTTATAAAAATATGTTGGAAATGTTAACTTCAGATTTATTCTGAAATCTCAGATAGATACACAGGAAATATCCCTACTAAGTATTATTGATAATAAAGCAGCTATAAATAAAGCATTGATAGAAACATATTTCAACATTTTTTTATTTTCACTTTTAACAAAACTGTGGTATGGATATTTATTCAAACCCCCAGAATAAGTAGGTTGAGGAGTCACCTCTTGTTGGATTGGATTATGTCTCCGTCAGCTTTGCAGATTTAGAGACTGAAAGGTTGCCCATTCATTTGGCTGTGACTCACTTGAAAGAGTAGTAGAGTCGTAGAAATGTTCTTTTAACCTGGTCTGTTAGTTTAGGTGAACAGCAATGTTTTGAAGTTGTACCATCGTCTTCCCATTTTTAGAGAATTTTGTTACAAGTTTTAACCTAACCCCGATTTGAACTTCTCCCTTACCTGTCACATGTGTTCCTTGTATTCATGATGCTCATGTTTTCTAAAAAAATGTCTCTGAGGCATTTACTAAGTGCTGGATTTGTATAGAGATAAAATTACACTCCATTTACTAAATGCTACTGAAGGTAAATTTGTTGCACTAGTTTATATTTAGAGGTATCATGGAGTGAGAGAGTATGTGTGAGGGAGGAGGAGGGAGCATGAGCACAAATCCATGGTACAATCATTAAATTTTTATTCGTGTTATTTTTTTATTTATTTTATTTGTTGTAGAAAGAATCTTTTTCTTTCTAATTCACAGTTACACCGCTTGGGTATAACATCACAAAATGTAAGAAACTTTAATAGACTTTTGTTTAAAAGTCTCAAAGACAGAAAGTTTATGTCTTCACAGGCACAGAAAAAAAGCTGCATAAGCAAAATCTCTATGTCCAAAAGAGTTCTTCTTCTGCACCATCACACTTCTACGTATAAACAATTAAACTTGTAATAAGAAAGGGGGGAAAAAAGTTTAACCTTGGTGGTCACCTGTGCTGCTTATAAGAAGCAGCTGCAGAAAGTAGAAAAAAATAGACAAGAAAAAAAAACTGGGTAAAGTCTCACTTTGTCGCCTGTCTGCCTAGATTTGCTTTCTTGTTGTTGTTTTTTGTCCTAGCTTTTGGGCCAAATCCTTACATGTAGGCATCCATTCAGCTGCTCTAACAAGCCTAGTGGGGCATGGACTGTGCTATCTGTGGGACTTGAATCGGACCTGGCCCAGGGCGCAAATCACAGCTTGAGAAGAAGAAAGGCCCTGACAGCGGCGGGCTGGAGCGGGGCTTTCTCCCTCCTCCCCTATGCTCCTTGGTGAATTTTTTTTACTTTTCCTGCTCTCTGTACTGCTGTTGAGAGCTCTGACTTGGCTTGTTAAAATTAATCTCCATGCACAGCGAGGGAGATGGACAGTTGTTTCTCCTGCCTGGGCTGCTGGGAGCTGTGCAGGGCAGGAGAGCTGGTGTCTCCGCGTAGGGGTGTGTGTGTGTCGTTTTGGACAGAGCTGGAACGTGATTCATCATGTGGTGGTCAGGAGGACTCAACAGGCATAACCACAGCCAGCCACACCGAGCCTTCTGAGACCGTGTAGTGATGGTGGCTGGCTGTGTGCTACACACAGCATCACTCTGAACAACCCCTTGGGAACGCTGCAGAGCTGGTGTGTAAAAAAACAAAACAAAAAAAAACACACACACACAAAAAGAGAGGCTAGAGGCCGCTTGAGTTCAGATAGTGTGTGTATTATGTGCATGCAGGCGTGCATTTCTGTTGGTGTCCACAAGCATGCTCTCTTGCAGAGTCGAGGGGGTGCAAAAACCTAGAACGCGACTTAAGTGAAGAGATATGGGGGAAAACTGGAAAAAACATGTTGTCATGCCTTCTTTATGTCTTTTTTTCCGTGGCTTCGCCGCTGGAGGAAGTTTCCGGACGTGGCTGAAGCCTCGGGTTCCTGTGAGCGGCGGTGGGGGTTAGGGAGGGCGATGGGCTCCATCCCAGTCTCCTTCACTTTTTTTCTTCTGTCTCCCCACAGATTCAGCTGAAGGACATGTCACCAGAACAGAGCACTGGATGAGACATGCCCACATCCCCCCCTCTGCCTCCATTCACCTCCAAACTTCCCTCCCTTCTTTTCTCCTCCTCCTCCTTTTTTATTGTCTTTTATCTTCTGTCCTTACAAACACAAACACATAAACAAACTCAATTAGCTAATGACACTGGCCTGGCCATTGGGTGGTCCTAATTAACGTTTACTGGCTGCCTGATGTCAGCTTTCAGGCTGTGATTAATAACTATAGCTCCCTAAAAATAACAGACACACACACACACAGATCATTTATAATCTGTCTTTGTGTTTGTTAGGCTTATCTTTCATATAATTCTTTTCCATTATAATAAAATGTATAATGTCTTTCTCACATTGGTCACAAACTTTCTGTTCTGCTACAATTTTTGATAGATCAAAACAAAGTGATGCATGGAAAGACACATGGTGTTTTCAATACATTTTTTACATGTAAAATTCTTTGAATATTGGTGTGGATCTGCATTCATCTGTCCAGAGTCAACGCATTGCAAAATAACCTTTCTGCAAAATGTCCCAGAGGAGGCTTATTCCTGGTTTTGCCGTAGCCGGTGACAAATGTTTTGAGATATGTCTTTACCAGCTCTGCAAACCTTGAAGCATCTAGAGACTACACGTTTTGTGCCTGTTCTTTTCAAAATACCTCAAGTTTTGGCTGTGTTGTTTCCAGCTCTTTTCCTGCTGGAAGGATAAACCTTCGACACATTTTCAATTGTATACAGGAGAAGTGATGGGGGGTTTTCAGGCACACATTTTGGTCAATTTTGGTCATATCAAAGATGTTCTTCCTTGTATTTGTCATGTCTTGTGACAAACTGGTTACTAGGCTTTTGTTCAACAATGGCTTTCTTTACTGCCATTCCAGAAATTCCAGATTTGTTAAATGCATGACTAGTAGTTGTCACGTTGACCGATTCTCTAGTGTGAATCTCTGCAGCTCCTCCCATTTTGACTGATTCGTTCACTTACTTGCTAGTTTAACTGCACAGGCATGTGTTAAGTTTGCAGTTGTATTGTTTTGTTTTCATTTGCCGATGATTGAACAGCACTCGCTAAGATGCTCAAAGTTTGGGACATTTTCCAGTTTTGTAACCTAATTCCATTTCAAACTTCTCAACAATTTACTTTCTGATGTGCCAGGTGTGTTCCTGAGTGTCCATCATGCTGTTCGCTCTAATAAACCTGTGAGGCCTTAACACAACAGCTGTATTTTTACTTAAGTGACCTCTGTGGGTAATTTGTTGCTCTGATTCTCTTTTTTTTTAGGTGTAAAGGATTAAAGGTGGCAAAAAACACCATGTATTATTTTCCTTCTACCCAACAATGATGCACTTTGTGTTTTATCTTTGACATAGACGAAAGATTGGTGCAAAAGTGTACTAAAATACACTGACGTTTGTGGTTGTAACGTGACAAAACGGGGGGAAAAGGTTTAAGGAGCAAGAATATTTTTGCAAGCTGCTGTATCTATGACTCTAAGGACTTGACACAGCCATGAACTAAACCTGCTCTCTCATTTTTTCTTTTTTTTTTTTTTAGGGGGACACTTCAGTATGGTAGAAGCCGTAATGTGATCATTAAATTCTCTGTGCTGTAAAAGAGATTAGAGCCTGAGGGGAGTGTTGTGGGGTACCAAGAAACTCAGTCCAAACACACTGACCTGCTGACAGTGTGAGAACAGGCCCAGTGGAACGCTCCTTACAGGAAAAACTGCTGTTTAGCTTGGAAGGGGTTAACATCTGTCAGGCTCGCAGACTCCCTGTGTGTGACGCACTGTCTCGATGAGGGAAAGTCTAACAGGAAAGGCAGTCTAAAAAAGGTCCCTGTGCAGCGAGGGCCCAAGGTACATTTTCTTTGGCCTTCTGTTCACATTTTTTGCACTTGTGTTTTTTGCCGTCCAGTGGCTTTTTTTTTTTAACATTTGCAAATAGCTGAACGGTTTCCCTGTCAGCCCCGGTTGTGGCAGTTGCTTCCTCCATCGGTTGAGTGGGACTAATTTTGCTTGTTTTGCAAACATTGTTTCAGGTTTTTGGCATGTGTCCCACTCGCCCCGATCTGGGCCCCACTAACAGTTTTGTTGCCCATCAGTTCACCCTGCTGTTTTCGCACAATCCCACTAAGCCTCCCAGAGATTTCCAGTGATAAAACAGCAGCGCACCTGACCCAAACACTCGGTGTGTGTGTGTGTTTCAATGTGAATGAGGTCAGTTGGGAGGGTGAACTCAGCAGTGACAGGGCTTCATATGTTAATATGCCGCACATGTGGCTCAGGCATCGGGAGGGCCGGGGTGGTCAGAGTGACCCCCTACCCGTTTCCATCCCATCCCATTCAACCCGACTGAATGTGGCTCTCCATTCACACTGCTTTCACGGTGGAGGGTGGGGGGCGGAGGATGGAGCGAGGGGATGGAGGGAGGGACCATGGCCACAGAGGGAGAGAGGTGGTCTTTCTCTTTTCCTTGGCTCACAGAGATGGAAAAACAATTGGTGTGCAAATAGATGTCTTCTTATTCCTCGAGGAATCCTCCTTTCATTGCTACTCTTCCTCTTTCTCTCTCTTCCTTCCTTCGTTCCTTCTCTATCCCTCCTTCCCACCGTCTCTTGAGGTTCAGGGTGAGGATCATCGCTACACGATCCGGATTAATAAAATTACAGACTGTGTACCTTGTGATTGTTTGTATATTGCTATGTTGGTGTGTGTGTGAATGTTTTTTTTGTAGACTGACAAAGGAGAAAGCCCCCCCCACCCCAAAGTGTCCTCTGTAATTTTCATAGGTCAGAACTGACAATGACCACTTTGATAGAGAAGCTGTAGAGATGTAAATCAGCCAATGGAAGGAGACAAAACAACTGTCCTCCCACTGGCCCCACCACCCAACCAAAAAAAAAAACAAGAGGGGGGGAATTTAGGTTTAAAAGAGTGAGTGAGAACACAAGAGAATGAAAAGACAAGAAAGACATCCTCTCCACCTTTTTTGATGATGGTCCTCCTTTCAGATTCTCTCTAGAGACGCAGCAGTGAAGGAAGAAGAGGCAAGGGTGGACGAGGGAGGGAGGCTAAAAGTTGATAAAGGTTCTAACTGAACTATTTCAGACCCTCCAGCTCATTCCTGGGAAAGTTTGGAGCATCTTTCCTATTGCCTGGCACCTGGAGTGGGGTCGCTGGGAATCAGAACAATGACAGTGAGGTTGGTGGGTCGCCGGAGTGTTAGTCCAGCTCAGCTTCAGACGTGGACACGCTCCAGGCCTCCCTTAATCCAATCACTACAGCAGCGCTCGGGGCTGAATAGACCCGCTGGAAAAGGGTGGGAAAACCTCCAGCAGCAGCAGTCACATTTACCATATGTGTCTTTAGTTAATGTAAATAAGTCTGCTTGTAAAAATTCATAAATAGAGTGAAAAATCAAGTGAACGCATGGGGAGGTGCAGTTTGTTTTGACTTTAATACTGAAGGCAAAGACTAGGAAAATAATTTTTAGACTTCAACAAAGCAGTGAGCAAATAAACATGCTTATAAATTCATAAGCCCATATTTAAATGTTAAATACATGCAAAATAATATGTTAGAGTTGTGCCTCGGTGGAGTAGCATGGTGTAATCTGTTAAAAAAGCGTGCAATTTTTACATTTCCATTGCTGTGGTCTAGAGCTTGCCTTCAAAGAGTATCCGTTAGAATGGATTGAACTTTGAGGCCACCATGCAAAATGGTATTTGTAATAGGAAAGAACAACACCCTTTGAAACAAAATAGTGGCATACTGTGGGGATGCTTTCTGGACTAGTCTTAGAGAAGCTGATAACAGGAAGCTGAATGAAGCTACCAGGAATCCAGGAGGAAAACCTTGAGAGATTTGAAACCTGGGCAGAAGTTAAGCTTTCAGGAGGACAGCAGTTCTGAACATGTGTAGCGATACAAAGGAATAGTTTAGGTCAAAGTATTGCGTAACAATGGTCTAAATCAGTGGTTACCAGCATCCTGCAGGTTTTAGTTCTCTCCCTGGTGGTAGTAACAACTTTTCCAGCTTGTCAATGTTCTTCTTGGACCTTCTAACGAGCCATCATTTGATCCAGCTGTGTTAAACCAGGGAGAAACTAAAACATGTAGGACGTTGGCCCTCCAGGACCGACTTTGGGAACCACTGGTCTAAACAAAGGCCAAAGCTAATTGGAATCTGCAGGAAGACTTGAAAATTGATGTTGACAGATACTATTTCAGTAACATTGGAGACAAGAAACGAAAACAAAAATAGTCTGATTTTCAACGCAGTGCTCTTGAAGACTTGTTGCAATACTTTATACAACTTTACAACACAGGTGGGAGATGACAACACACACAAAAAAAATCACACGACTATATTTTACTTGCAAACGTACCTCTGCTAATGGATGTGTGGTCATTGAGTCGGGTATGTGCGGAGGGAGAGCTGCGGGGCTGTGCAAGGGCCTCCGAGTGTGAATGAGCAGTGAGGCGGTCAGGCAGACAGACAGTGGTCCGAGATAAGCAGATGAAAGCTCGGGGGATGGTTGGTGGGCGAAAGATTGATCCATCAAAGTCTGCGGACATCCCCTGTGACATTTGATACCAAACTCATGAAAAAAAAATCCAGTATATATATAAAAGGAAATACTTTAAAACATTTTTTTAAAGTTAGCACACAATATGTCTTACACTTGTTCAGTAACGTACTAGTTTAAAAATAGCACTTCTTATTCTAACTTTATCTAATAACTTAAGCAGACTTTTTTTTGTCTTTTACCTGATTCATTAAACAGATGTTGCCGGAGTTTTGTCTTAAGACAAAAGTAAGGAAAACAAAAGAAAACCCAACAGAAAAACAAGTATTCTTGTACCTGCACGAATATTTCGGTAATGGTGTGTAATTGCTCCCCTTTCTGCATTTGTATTCATTTGAAGTTTGTCTGCTTAATGTTTACATGCAGCAATACAGGCTGGGAAATTGCTATTAGATAATGAACTCGGCTCACTTCCACTAGGTGCCAAACAGCCTCGGGCTTCAGAGCAGTCAAGTAACGACAACTCCTGGGTAAGCACAGATCATCCTGGAAAAGGGCAGCACACCTCATTAAAATGTATAACAGGATTTTACAAAGTGATGATGCAGTCGGGGAACTATTCTTTAAATGCTACAAATTTATATAAGGCTGTCACAGAGATGTGATTTTTCACTATTGATTAGATTTTTTTTTTTGCAAAGACTTTATGGGCTGCAGTAAAACATTGATTTCAGAAATCGGACATTATGACGGACCGTTTTGGTCAGTTAATGGCTCACATATTCACTTCCACGGGTCCCTGTGCTGGCGCCGCCTGGAGATACTCTCTCTCCTGGCTCTAGTCTGCTGTGTAGTGTAGTTTTCCTGGGGGAGTTTTCCTTGGCGTTTTGGAGAACGATGGGATCCGGTCTACTCGGAACCCCTGAGCTGTGGGAGCTGTGCACCAAGACACAGAGAGGGCTCTGTTTCACATATCTGAAGAAGATGAGCAGGAAAACGATGGCACTGAGGAATCATGAAAAAGTGTCTTTGTGTCAGAGGGTTGAAAAACAGCCCATTTAGAGTGGTCTGCCCATTAGCTGAACAAAGAAAAGTGTCTGTCTCTGAAATCTGCTGCAAAGACTATTTAGTGTGTATACTGTATCAGGGGAAGGCAAACAGGATCTTCTTTTTGCGCCCAGCTCCTGCTTTCTCGAATGTCTTCACAAAGGATTCATCCTTTTCTCTCTTTCTCTTCTGGACCTACACTCCTCCCTGCCAACCTTTCGCTCCTCTTCATTCACCTTCTCAACTTCAATTCCTTGAAAATAGAAGTTTGTTTTTTTTCCCCAAGTGAAATCTTGTACCTGACTGAACTTTTGCTCTCCTCCGTTCACCTTCAGGTCGCTTTACTGCAAATCCTGCTTCTAGTATCGCCTCGATCCAGCTCGTAGAAATCCAACATGCTGTTTTTAAATAAGGCAGAAAATGCTGGTGATTGAGTCCGTTTTCAGTAGGAAATATTAAAAATATGATGTCTGCAGTGGTCTAGGTGTCGATCAATCACACTGCAGTAACTCGACCAAAATGTCTCTGCCAAAGTCCTGACAAACAGTAGGGAAATAGATTATATCAAACCAATCAGCTCTTAAATCATTATTGCATTATGTAATTGGTTTATAGGTTGTTGAATAACCTGACTTTACTGCATTTGAGATGTGCTAGTCAGGTGTGAGCCACATAGACGCCTCAGGTTTACAGAGACCTCTTCACTCCTGTTCACAGGACGAGAACTTAACAAGAGGAGGCAGCATTTATTTTCTATGCTAATGAGCTATCAAACAAATTCCCAGAAAACCTGAGATTTGGACATTTCCTTGCTTTTTTTATGCGACGCTTCCGTATATTTTGAACTTTGAATGTATTTGTTGTGCTTAACATAAGACTCTACCTCTGTTCTTATGTTTTTCCCATAAAGCATATTGAATTACCTTGTGTGTGAATGGATAAACTTGGCTTGCTTTGTCACGTTTCTGACACAGACGCGTTGTCTTCAAGGCTTCCAGTCGGAGGGACGCAGCTGCGGCCCGCCGCCTCCTTTTTCACCACTGGGCAGCTCGGATGCAATCAACATAGTTTATTTGTGCCCATGTGTTGGACAAATCCGCTTGACTGCTCCACGGGGCGTTGCAGTAGTTTTGTCGGCACGTTGGGTGTGTCAAAACTCATCAAGTCGTATAATTGTGAAGAATTTTAAAAATACATTAGGACTTTTGAGGTATTTAAGTATTGTGCAACGTCTAAAGGCATATTTACTAAAATTGGGTCACAGATGGGAGTGCTTATCACTTCACTGTTTGGTGCTTGAAGCAACAACTCTATTCAGAGGAGAACAAACCAAAGTAGTGCGTAGTGTAGACAGAATTTTACAAACGTGTACAGGGAACTTTAAGTAGATTTTCTTAAAGTAGATGAATAAAAAGTAAGTTTATGTACTTTAAGCTTACCCAGCTGTGATGAACTCTAGAGGTTTCCCTCCAGGACAAAAACAGAAGAAACCACATGAAGCTTCCTGGTGGTAAAAGACCATATGACCTCACCTGTTTTGCTATTACTTGCACCACTGACTCATGAACACCTGTGTGTCTGATGAACTTTGACCTGCCAGGTACATTGTTTGTAAATTCTACTCCCTCACATACAATAACCTATCTGCTAATCACATTTCACCACTTTCTTTTTTGGTGCAAATTGTTGTCCTCCCATCTGAGCAGAACAGATGTAAATGTTTATAGATGCATACGGACCACAGAACAATCTGAAAAGAGCCACTTTCATGACCAACATGTAGCGTATGGTTGTGAAATATTGACACCCCTTTAACTTTTGCACATTTTGTTCAATTATGAGCAAAGATTTCCACATGTTTTGTGATAGACTAGCAAATGATTAAGTGAAAGTGTGCTAATGGAGATACTTATAAGTAGATATACACTGAAGAAGAAATGGTCATTTGGGTTGGTATGGTCTTAATTCTTTTTGGTCAGGAATTTTTAAACAGAAAGTTGATCAAACTTTAAGTAACACACTGCTGCCATGGTAACTACTAATGTGCAGTAAAACATAAACAGAAGTTAAATCATTGTACTCCAATTTTCCAAGGAATTGGTTAAAATCCACCTTTCAAATTAATTTTATATGTATTTCCATGAACAAAGCTTAAATCCACATTTTAGCTACTATTAATTTAGAACAACTGATTATTACATTTTGCCTTTGATTTATTTAAAAAAACGACACTGCCAGACACCATCACAGATGTTGTTGATGTTCTGACCAGCTGACTGCAGCTGAGGTATTAAACTAATATCAGCCTAATCCATAAATATTTTAATACTTTTTAAATTTTTCCTATATTGCCTTAGAGGGAGCCTCTAGTCAGGAAATAATCATCATTAGCTGCTACAAGGTATAGGGAATCAATACTAGTACCTGTGATTGACATGCCAATGTTTTAAAATCCCATGAAAGAGTTTCCAAGGGCCAATACCTTTTTGGGAATGCAGGATACATCTCCCCCAGCCCCGTCTGATCTGCCCACACAATGTTTTTCATTAAAGAGCTGATTCTATAAGGCCTTTTGAAAAACGTTCTCATGTTTTCTGTAGCTTACAGCAACCAATACAATGCTTAGACTGTTCCGTCTATTGTTGTATTGAAATAGGCATTTCAATAAAGTTTTTATTGTGTTCAGTCAACCTCAGAAGTTAATTTATTTACCCCACACAATTTTGTAAAAGTTAATCATCAAATCAGCAAAAAGAAAAAGTCCAAATTCCAACTAAGAAATCTTTACCACAAATGAATTAATTTCATCCTATTTTTAATATGGTAATAACATAAAATATGTTTGGTTAAGAGCTGTAGATTGAGAGACTATAACAAAAGAAAACGGGCAGGGATTCAACAGAAATCATAATATTCAACTAGAATTATCACATCCTCATACAGCATCAAAGCTTCTCAACCCTTGTTGCTTAACTCAACAAAATTTCCTAATAATACCAATGATGTACCTCTGAAAAAATGCTTCAAGGCAAAACGGAACAAAGCCTAATTAGGATTTTCTTTAAAATAAAAAAGAAAAGTTTGCTTTTAAACACTAATAAAAGTCCTAATCCTCTATTCCAGCTCATCCCCCCCACTTTCTTATGCTTGTGAGTCTGTTTTAACCAAGATGTGTACAGGCCATTTAGACATTATTTTAACTAATTAATCAGCGAGATTAACATGTTTTATAATCTTCAATTTATGTAATTTAGGAAATTCGTACCTTCAAAGAAAAACTTAATTGATATCGACTGAAAAAATGTGTTGACCAATGCACAGTGGAAGTGAATTGGTCAAGAGATTATTTGACTGTGCAAGGGTGCAGCATGGCATTACGAATTGGTAGGGCCACAGGGTGGATTGAAATGGATTCATTCATAAATTCTAAGGAGTGGGAGGAACCAGGTTTCTCGCTTGACTACATGGATCTGTCAGCAAAATATGATTCGTCCTCTTATTCATTAGGTTTAAGTCTACAAGATTTGCAACATTTCACTGATAAAAGAACAGACATCAATCAGTCAAAACATTATTCAAGCTAACGTGAGAAACTTCTCATCTTTAAATGAAGCAATTGCCGTATGCGAAAGCCTACCTTTTGACACACAAACATCAATGTGACTTTGGCATTTGCCATCTAGTTGAACATTTTTTTATTGACAAGTTATCTCACCCAATCTAGCAGCCAAAGATCTCAGTCAGTTCTGTACCCAGAAGGGGACACTTTCTCCAGACGTAGACATGCACTGCTGTGCGCCCTGTTGCATAATGCAGTGTCAGGGAATATTGCAACCTGCTCAGGATAATCCATATAAAGCCATTCCTCGCCCCACCAGCGTATTCACTTGCTTTACCTCACTTTTTCAGGCTGGATTTTATATTAATGAGAATGAGTAGCTGGGTGGTCCTGGAGCAAAACAACAAGAGGAGGTTAAAGCGTGAGTTACTTTCTGCAGAGACAATAAGGAACATGATGTCTAGTTATCTGTTTGTACTTCATGGAGCTGCCCTTTATGCTCATAGATTTTCAGATGATGTTGGTGAGGAATCAATGGGACACGGCCAGCACTAGCAATGCAAGTCTTTTGGAGGAACACACAGTTAGATAATATTGGGGAATAGATTTTTCCCCAACAGCCCCCCACCCTCACACCTTTATCCCCTTCACCTTTGCCTTTTCCGTCAATGCTTACTGCAATGAATTCGCAGTCAA
This sequence comes from Phalloptychus januarius, assembly GCA_902982915.1. Taxonomy (NCBI): domain Eukaryota; kingdom Metazoa; phylum Chordata; class Actinopteri; order Cyprinodontiformes; family Poeciliidae; genus Phalloptychus; species Phalloptychus januarius. The sequence goes on along the minus strand of CADWAE010000482.1, from coordinate 17,977,251 downwards.
CGGATGAAGATGGAGACATGGCAAGGGGAAATCGTGTCTGTGTGCATGTTGACTTGCAGTCACTGTGGATAATGTAATTTAGATGCTTTCGAGGATTTATGTGTCCAGGTGTTGGCTCCATTCAACATTTACATGGATAACAACAGCAAAATCCTCCCAGAAACTTCTGCTGTCGCATTCCATACGTGTGCAGGCATGTGGAAATGGACACACACATGCACACACCCCGCTTGTGTTTTATCCCTTCTGGAATCTGGAGGAAGGTGTCAGGTCCGTCTCTGGTCTATCTCTGGCTTTGCACACAAGCTTCCCTCTCCTTCCGTCTTCCCTCGCTCTCCCCCTCCTGCTCTTCCTCCTCCAGGCTTCACCATTATCTCTCTCCTTCCTCATCCTCCCTGTCTTCCTCTGTCTCCCCCACCTCTCTCTTTTCCACTCCTCTTGGCCTCCCTCTATCTCCATGTTCCTACTCTTTCTCTCGCTCTCTCCCCCAGACCTCTCTGTCTTCTCTCTCCTCCCTCGTGTTTTTTCCCCTCTCTTCATTCTCTCCTGTCTTCCTTCAGGTCTCTGTCTTCCCTCTCTGTCGCTAATTTTCCCAGCCTTGTTTTGCTCTCCGCTCACTTCAGCCTGCAACAATAAATTACACACATACTCAATGTACATCTCTTTGTTCTCCCTGCCAGATAATTCAATTCATTTTAGCCAGGCTCTGCATTCTGAATGATGAATGCATTGACTATGCAATTAAACAGGGCCGTGCATTAAAGCGTTTGTAGTGAGCTCCCGTACATGTCATGCACATATACTGCCCAGGACAAATATTCAGATGTAGCTGCAGAGGCAGACAAAGACGAATAATTAACATTCCCGTTTTATTTCTTTTTGTGAACGTCACTTTTGTTTTTCTTTTTTACTTATACGCCGTATTAAACAACACAAACAATAATTATGCAGGGTATATACATCAGTATATTAGTTTGTAAATGTAATATTACATTCTTGGTAAAAACAACAAAAATGCTACCTACTATCCATTTCATGCATTTAATGGATAGTAGCTGAGTAAACAGGAATTCTCATTCATGTAGTGATGTGTCATGGTCAGCCTTGCTGTTGTTAAAGTGCTTTAGAAATAAAGTGGTATGAAATGAATGGCATGATATTACACAGTACGGTTTGATGTGATATGATACAATGCAGTATGGTCTATTACGGTACAGTACGGTATGATGTGATATGATGTGGTGCGATACAGTATGGTAAAATATGGTGTGGTATGGAATGATATATATGATATTGTACAGTAGATGAGTTTATGAAAGAAACTGAAGGTGCTTGTATTTTGTACTTTCAATTAAACACTTATACCTCTTTGGTGCCAGGCTTTGGAGTGAGGTGTCTTTCTAGAGGTGACCCATCAGTCCTAGGAGACACTGCAGGCTTCTCTTATGTGGCTTCCTATAGTGTGATTAATGTTTGTTCAACTCTTATGTCAAGAGTTGACAACAGTGTCAACTCTGTGGTATGGGATACTGAACCACCTGCACAGAGCTTGAGTGTCATTATCCTTTGGTGAATGTGTTTTGTATTCTGATTACTAAAATATTTCTTCATTTCTTTAGTTGCGTTTGCTTTATGTCTTTGTTTTGAGTTTTAGGGTTAGTAGGTTTGTGCTCGGTTTTATTGTTTCCTAGTTCCTTATGTTTTTCTTCATATTATTTGTTTTTTTTTTTTTTGCTGCCCCTGAGTTGCTCCACATTTTCAAAATGTTCTTTTCTGTTAAAAATATCTCACTATACGAGGATTGCGCCTGTCTGGGTCAGACACCACAAAAAATGTAAATGTTGGACCATGCTGGAATGACGTGCCAAGATCAGAATGAGAAGTAAAGTAAAAACTACAGAGACCTGAAGGGAAGATGGTCTCGGTAGTTCGACGAACCCTCATTTCTGTCCCTAACAGGAGAAGAAAGAGAGATTTACACTGGCACCTGTGCCACACAATGTCCCGAAGACGAGGACCCAGTTTAAATGCTGTGGAATTGTGGGGAGGCAGAAGGTGATTAATGGGGCGTGTGTAAACAAAGCCCTTGAAACAAAAGCGAGAGTGTAAAGAATAGAGATAAGGCTCGACTCCAGTCAAGTTTGGCATCATCCCTCTTCCACTAACGACCTCTACTGTCGCCCAGTGATGGTGGGGGCAGTGAGGAAGAGGGGATCTCAGAATGGAAAGAAAGAGGCTGAAAGAGGACCTGACATGCACATTCATTCTTTAAATGAAAAGAGATAATTGTGAGAGGAACTGACCTGTCTTCATTCTTTGAATAAATAAAAACGCATGACCTGCCTGAAATATGGACAATGCCATTACTGATTTAATTTGAATAGACTACTCGTTATTGTGCCTTTCTGTGCTTGCCATGAATGCTAAAATAGCTGGCATGACTGAAAAACAGCACAAGGAAAATAAACTCAGCCACCATTGTTGGGGGAAAGAAAACAACACCTAATTAGAATAAATATAGGTGTAAAAGACGCGTCATAGTGCTTTCTACTTCATGACAAGCAATGAAATTTTTTTAAAGATTTGTCGTTTATCAAACGTTGCCACTCTCGCTGATCCTGCATTATTATGACTGGGATCATAAAATGAACCACTCTAAAGATGAGTTGTACCAGTCGTACCATCTTTTTTCTCTCTCTTTCATCGTGGTCAAGTGCGGTAAAATGTTTAGTAAGCATGATAAATCACACCAACAAGCTCGAAATTCTTAATGGCCGGCAGTTTCATTTGCACTTTTCAATATAATGCTCTCATACAGGTCTTAATTTAGTATATTTGACTAAAGCTGACCAATTAAACTGATTGATTTCTCACCATGATGTAAGCGTGCAATGATCAACAAAGACTTGTTCTCTTTCGATTTTATGAAATACAGCCTGTCAACCTGTAGCACAGTCTCATGTTTACCTAATGATATAATGGAAGAGAAGGCGTCTGTGTCCTCCCTCCAAATACTTTAGATAAGCCGAGTTAGCCTCCCCACTGCTCCATCCTGCAATGCTATCAGCAGGGCAGACTGGCTCATTCCAAAGAGCATCTCTCACCACATAGTGAGGAGCCTAAATCATTTAAAACACATTGCTCAGCTCTTAACGACCTGGATAGTGAGCTCATGAGGATAAACGGGGAATAAAGATGAAATCATTTGGCTTTGGAGTTTAAAATGGAGAAGTGTTTCTCTTAACACACAACCAAATACATAAACACAATTATTCTAAAGAACTGCTATATGTGTTTTTTTTTTGTCATGTTGAACACTTAGATGAAAGTTACTAATAACAAACGTCTATATCTAAAAAGTAAATACCAAAGATTGCACCACCTTTGATGTGATTTCAATGTATCCTGAGTGACCTAAAAAATATAACCTTGACTCCAGTGTCAATGTGTCAAAAAAAAAAAACCCAGAAAAAAAACCTGATTGATGGCGAAGGCAGCATCATAGTGAGGGATGCTGTGGGAACAGAATAAAGCTGGTCAGTATTAACGGAAAAGTGATGTAGTTAAATCCTATGCAATCCTAAAATAAATATGAATGTTTGTGTTGGTTTATCACATAAATTCCCAACAAATTACACTGTAATTTGTGGTTCCGGCATACTTTTTTTTTTAAGTTAAAGTGATTGCTTTTGCAAAGCACTTTACTTGCACTTACGTCATATTTGAGCTTTCTGTCAAATATGATGATGGACTTCGTATATATTTCTGTAGAAATATATTCAGTGCGTCTGTATAAACTCTATCTGACCAAGAAGACCGCGCAGCCACTCATCCCGTCCGTCCACTGTGCAGTGCTTCCCTGTCTCCTAGCAACTTGCCAAATGCCTGCGGCCGGCTGTTACCTTTCCGTCAGGACCCGTGATTTCTGGAGTGAGGTGACTTTCATGTGTGATGTGTGTTTCAGACCCCTCCTTCTTCCTCTCCTGCTCCTCATCCACTCGCTCTCCCCTCTCTCCTCCGCTTCTGCTATGGGGGGTATAACACGCAGGAGCAGCCCTGCTGTCGAAAAGCATTGGTTCAGATTCCTGTTTGCTCTACCCCCGACGGCAATGGCTCTTTGAAAGAGGGAGGACTTGAAAGGATGGCATCGCAGTGAGTGATCACTGGATGTGCTGTAACAAGAGAAAACTCTGAGGGCGCCGTAGGAAGAGGAGACGAGAAGTCGGGAGAAAGTGCGGCAGCCAGGAGAGGAAAAATAAAAATAGTATCAAAAAGATGTGAGGTGTTTTAATGGGAAGAGGGAGAGCAGCAGATAAATGAAATGGGAAGACATTAGTCACCAGCTTGTCTGTTAATGTTCCCGCAGAAATAGGTGTGGAACTGTACTTGTCTGAAGCGACACATGCATTTTAACACACTTTACTGAGAGACTTGCGCAGGATTGTTTCATGGCAATGGACATTTTCAACACTTCATTCACACTAAAGAGCCACTTCAATAATTCATCACTCATTCTCTGCACAGTGCCTCTCCGCAGCTGGCTAATAGTTTTCAACACCCTTTAAACTCTTTCACAAACACACACAAGCTCCGTCCCCCCCGCCTCCCCTCTGTCTCACAAGCACTCACACGTCATATTTTCTGAGATCGCGGCAGGACAAAACTTCCTTGCTTTGAAAGACAAAAAAAAAATCAACAGATATGATATGGTGGGTTTATTTCAAAGAGGAAAACTATTTTTGTATTTTTCACAGCACAGTGAACACATCAAAACTTGTCCCATGTAACTGAGTTACCACAAATGTGACGCACATTTTTATATGCTTGGGTTGCAGTGATTTACTGGAGTCTAACAGCGGACCACTGCGACCCCATCATGACCCTTGATGTGGCCACTCAGCAGTGCAGGGCTTGCAGACTGAAAGGGGAGGCCTTGGAGGGATTTCTGGGCTGCACTGCTTTGCAAAGTTTGGGAGGGTGAGGTCATTGGTGTTTTTTTTTTTCTTCTTCTTTTTTTGTGACAGCATCTGTATGTGTGAGCTAATATAGCCACGTGTGATTTTTCATTGTGTCATGGGGATATGGGTTTGGAAAGGCTAATTTGCGGTTTAGGGCACTGGACCCTTGACAGGCACACCAAACAGGCTCGTATGCCATTTGTTTCAGGACAGCCGCAACCTACATGCACAAACATGCTACAAGCCTAACCCTACCCCAGCTTCTGGTCTTGGCTGAGAGTAGTCATTTATTCAGCCGTGACTTCAGCTATGACACACACTGCGCAGCGTAACCAGTCTCTGCTTGTGAGCTCTGATGTCAGTCTCTTAAAGAACTTACTTACTTTCCATGTTGTGCTGTATCCATTACTGCAGTGATTGTCAAATAAACATTCCAATTTAACTTTTCCACATCTCGTCACCTTACAGCCACAGACCTTAATGTATTGTTCTGAGATTTTATGACATAGATTGGCAAAATTATACATTGTTGTCATAATTTCTTACCAATAAAAATATACAAAGTATGCCATGAACTTGTATTCAATCCCTAGGACTCAATACTTTAAGAACCTCCTTTTTTTTGCAACTATAACTGTAAGGTTTTGGGCTATGTCTCTATTGTCTTTGCAAACATTGAAACTTAAATTCCTGCAATTTTGTTTTTGCTTAAAACCCTCAACTTCACTCATTCTGGAGCAACATGTTTCAAGTTTTGGCAAAAATTCACATTGAGATTAGGACTGGACTTTGGGTGGGTTCTTTTACTATGTTCATTTTCAATTCTTCATAGCTGTGCATGTGTGTTTAGGGTTGTTGTGCTGCTGCAAGGTGAATGTTCAGTCTGAAGTCAAACTTGGATGTGTAAATTGACAAGACACACTAATTTCCCAACACATTCTCCCACCCAAGTTATGGATATCTGCAGCTCTTTCAGAGTTACCCGGGGTATCCAAGATATAATTGCACATTGTGTCTTGTGTAATTGTTCTGCATATGATTCCCCATGATTAGATCACTTCTGAAGGCAGTTGATTGTGCTGGATTTTATTTCAAATTCAAAATCTTAATTTAGGTGTAAAAAAAGGGGCTGAAAAAAATGCATAACACATTTTAGCTTTTATTTTTGAAAAAAAAATCATATGCCTTTTTTCTTCACAATTATGCACTCCTTTGCATTAGTTGTTTTTCCTCTCTACTGTCACTACATGCATTTTTGGCATGAGGGATTTCTGTAAAGTTAATGTCAACACAAACAATTTCCTGTTGTCACAATGTACTCATCCAGGAGGAGTGCGTCAATGACTCGATGTAATCTGCTCATTTTCTTCAGAGAGACACTTTTTAATTTGATTAATTAACTGATGTTAATGTACTGTTTGATAACTTGGATCAATCAGAATGTATTTGTGATTAAGCCGAAATATAAACATTTTTTGTAAAGTGCTTCTAGACTACATTTGTTAGAAGTTGGTATTATATAAATGAGTGAAATAAATTAAATTCTCACGTAAAATAATAAAACAAGTTTGTGGTCAGCATAATAGAATCTGACAAAGTTATGAAAAGACACTGTATGTAGAGTTTTCCAAAACAGCTTTCATTTAAAATATGCACAGGTTGTTGGAATAATTTAAATTTTAAGAAAAAAAGTTGTTGCTGTTTTCCCCCTCTTTAGTTTCTTACCATGGCATATGAATGTGTTTGAATTAACCCAAACCGGTTTTATGCAGATGGTACAGGAGATATTTGTATTTTGTTTTCATGGTTTTAATCAGTCGAAAGCTCAATTTTCCCTCTTGCTGCCCTTCCTCCGTTGTTGTTGAAACAGTTGCTCCTGATTAGAGTTCAGTCATAGGCCTTGAAAAGGTTGGAGGCTTGGTGGGGGGATGTGAGGGGGTTACAGAGGCATCAGTGACACAAATAGTTTTTCTCTTTTCTCTCCCCCCACCCCGTTTCTCTTTCTTTCCCCCTTTACTTAGACCCTGATGTTTCCAACCCTCTCCATCTGCAGTCTGACCTCTGCTATTCTTCACTATGATTCCTGTGTGTTCAAAGGCGGCAGGATGTCAGTAATTGGAAGGGATGTGATGGAGTCGGAGGCCCCCCCACTCCTCTTCGTTGGAAGGCCCCTAGCACTGAAGAGGTCAGCGAGAGCCAGTTTCACACTGACATGTAGGCCTGGACGGCAGCATCCAGCCACAACATGCCCGAGGCGGCTCGATCAGCAGCAGCAGCTCTGTCAGGACATGAGCATAAAGAGCAGTGAAAGGATCTGCTGCTGTAGTCAGGCTTCCCCTCAAAAATGTTTTCTGCACTGATTCCAGCATATAAACCTAGCTTCACGGAGCTCAGATTTCCAACTCAGGTTTATCCTTGAAGATGCAAAGCCTCTAAACTAAAAACCAATACCCTGTTCTTATATTCTCTTCTGTGCTAATCTGCATTCTACCTGTCTGCCTTATAGGCTGTGGGTGCGCCTCTAATCAGCTATGATCAAATTGCTGGGCTTCGGGGAGCGCTCCCACGCGTCTCGAGCACAGACATGGCATGGCAATTAGCACATCTCTTCACACAGGCTTAAACCACAGAAGCGTAAAAAGGCCGGCTTAAGAGGCTACTTTAACCACATCGGCTTTAAATAAAGATGTCTGGACTGCATCAACATCAGTAAAACCACTACCGCCACTGGTCCACATCATACAACTCCTCAGTCATACGCACAGGCAATGTATACACCCAAACGCGCTCCGACAGGCGCGCCGACGCTTACACATACAAGCACCGCCTAGATTACATGTGTGTTTACGAGGAAAGAAAAAGTCAGTGTGCGTGCATGCATGTGTGTGTGCAAAGGAACATAAATTACACATTTCACAAGCACACAGAGTCAGTCTCTGCCTTCAGCATATGTCATCTTCAGCGGTCCATTTCGTTTGAGGGCTGTCCTGGTAAGAGTGCAAGGTTGATTTGGGGAAACACCCAGCTGACACACTAACCGTGCCTCGCTGTGACACTGAGTCGCCTCTGCTCTCCCAGAACATTACCTGGGGCTTTCCCTGTGCCATTTGGGATTACGGCTGGAACAAGTTAGTACCACACTGCCCACCCACTGTCATGCAAAAAAACAGGCACCCACCCCATCCAGAGGTCCTGATATTGTACAAAGACGTGGCAAAGATGATGCCGCCTAATGTTAACATCATGCGAACCCCATGGGGCTGTGTCTGCCTGTCATGCCCCAGGGTGTGCCATGGTCGGAAACCTTTCCAGAGGGGCCAGGGCCTCCTGCTGGGCTCACAGGGCAGACCTCATCCAGCACATGGGCCCCTCCCGGTTTCTTAGTGCGCCTCCAAAATTCATCCAAATTCCAGTGACTCCTCCTTTCTGTCTGTCTCCTCAAATCTTTTGAGACTGAGGTTATGAATAACGCTTGAAAGTGACATTTTCATTCACACAACCTTACTTGTGTAAGGTTGCTTTTGGTAACATTCATTGGTTTTGGTATTATGCGTATGTTAGGGCTGTAAATCAATTCATTTATCAGTTGATAAATTCCTTGGCAATTGTTTCAGAATTCTTGTAAATGTTAAAATGTATATGTAAAACATAAAATTTTTTTTTTGAACATTTTTTTAATCAAGAATTTTCTGTTTTTCAACTGACTGAACCCTCCTATCTACTGAGATGTTTAGTTAATTAAAATGTGGCAGTGGGAAGATTGAAAGCCGTCACATGATTTCTATGTCCGTGGGCGAAATTCATTTTTGCTGTCATGCATGTGCATGTATTTAGACTATTTTTGGACATGCAGGAGCTCAGTGTTTGACTCATATTCTGAACATTCTCAATGAAAAGGAGGAAAAAAGAAATGTCTTACCAGAAACTCAACACAGTTTTTGAATTTCTGTTGTACCCTGAGTATAAATGTACAGCCTTAAAATGTTGCTAAATATTGCAAAAAAAATGTATGAATTGGAAACATTGACTATTAACTGCAAACGTGGAGACATAACCTGGTGGATTTGTCTATCAATCAAACCTTTCTCATGGGAGAGTAGAAGAGGACAGTGGTTGAGTTTTAGACCTTTAGTGAGGTAGATAAAATCAGTGGATAAGATCGACTTCACATGTAAACATCGGCCGATTGTTGATTAAGGAAATTGCCTACACAATAAATCTGTGCATTCCTGTACTTTGAAATACTGGAAATCGTGGCTTAATGGAAAGGAACAACAAAAAGCTAAAGGACAAGAAAACCATTTCATCTTCAGTGGCCTCTGTGTTGTGACCAATTTCAGTGTGCAAGATGACATCCTTCTCTGGTAACTTTGGGCTTTCTTGTACTCTCTTTCTGTCCTTGTGTGCAACGTTTTCTGGAAAGCAAAAGTTGCAAAAAGAATATAGCCACTTATTGGTAATATGCATGTATTAAGTCTTTTTTAAGGATACGACTCTAATCCAAGAGAGAAGAGGAGAAGATTCAAGTGTCTTGACAATACCCCTTAAAATCAGCAGCTCTGAAGAAAAAACAGAGAAGATAGCCTTGGGACTGTAATCTTGATCACAGATGTGTCATTTAAACTTTTAGAAATAATGCTAGCTTGTGAGCATAACATGCATTACTATGGCTTAAAGGTATGTGGCAGTATGCCCGATAGGCTTTGAACGCACCACACATGTGCGGGAACCTGATTGGCTGTGGCGCTGGCGGCAGTATAAATAAGGCTCACCCTCACCTGTTGACATCTCATTGTTCCTCCGGGTTCAGACCTCGGTGTTTGCTGGTGCTGCACGTTAGCTGCATCCTATGGCGCTTAATGCTCTCGGCCGGCTCGGCCTGTTGTCCTGGCCGCTGTCTGCTCGGTTGCCCTTGGTCCAGCTGACGTCCTGGTGTTCCGCCTGCCATCGCTGTCCGCTGCCACCGCCTACCTTTCATCCTGACTGCTGTGCCCGCCATCCCGTCTGCATAACGCGGATTTCTGCCATCCGTCCAGGATTGTCGATTTGGGCTGGGGCTCGGACTGGTTCCCCCGGTGCCGGTCGGGGTGGCATCCACGGCGGTGTGGCCGTTTCTTCTGGACGGTTTCCTGAGTGGAACTGTCGTTTGACCATTTTGTCACTGACTGACTTGCACAATTGTTAATTCTTAAAGCGTGTAATTTAACTGTGATGTCTATTTATTCTTGACAGGAATAGCAGCTCGCGGTGTTGGTGGTGGACTCTCCCGGTGGTGGTGATCTTTATTTGGTTTGGCGCATGATTTTCTTTATTTTTGCAGTTTTGTTTGTCGTGTTTCTGTTTTTAGGTCACTTTCCTGATTTGCACTGCTGGTGAGGTGAGCTATTGACGTCTTTTATTGTGAGAGATTTTAAATTGGTACATTTATTAAAGCAATTGTGAATTAAATAAAGCATTGAATCGTGTGAAGGTCTCCAGCCTCATCTGTAGCGGGCCTGTGTGCCTTGGAGGTAACTTTTTAAGTGGAGCTTTTGTGCCCACATTTTAATCACACTGGTCCCGCCACAGGTAGATGGATATCCTGGATGATTGTCTCAGCTGTAGATTCCTTTGTTTTGGTTCACAAATCATGATCAACCGTGTAAGTAAAAAGGTGACAGTGCGATGCTCTTTAAAGGCCTTCTAAAGGACAAACTATAGCATGCTATAGACAGAAGACTTTTATTTAGGTAAGAATTAAGTCAATAACAGGAATAAGAAAAATATGCTTCAATATTACCAGCAGTTTTAATAATTGTACAACCAACGGTTTATTCAAATCGAGCCCTACAGCAATTATCATCAGCTTAACATGTCAACATGGTTTACTTTCAGTAAAGTGGCACAGGAGTGGTATCTATATTGTCATCTCTTATCTACCAGACAGTTATGCAATGGAATAAGCACATAATGGCCTCAAATTATGCAGCATACTAAAAATAGAGCATGAGTGCAAAGCTTTCCAACACATCAACATAATTTATTAATGTGAACTACTGAATATATTCATTTCAAGCCAAAACTACTGTCTGCTTTTGTGATAAAATATTTGATCAATACAAAAAACTCCTGTATCTTCATTAACAGGTCAGTACACCTTATAAGGAAGTAGTTATGAGGTGAAAATGCGTAAGAACTAATATTTCCTAGGTCTATGTTTTTTAGGTTCTTATCACTGCAATATAAAAAAAACTGCAATATGTGTCTATTTTTTTTTTAGGTTACGTGTTTTGTTTACGTAGCTGGAAATAGACGCCATACCTTTTGGAGTCATTGGGAGGTCTTTTTGATTTTAGCTCTTCATTTTTTATAGTAAGGGTGTCTTTGTCTTTGCATTGAAGCATAAATATATTTAATAAACACATGTTGTTGTGTGAACAGCTTGAATGCATATTCAGGTTCCTTCACACAAAACTTTCAAACCATGCCTGAGATGCCTTCTGGCAGTTTCCATGTCATTTGTGAAACAAATGCAGAAGAATGGCATCTCTGTGTTAAATCTGTGATAACCGAGCCAAGGTGGCACATATGTGTGAAGTGTAATGTTGCACTCTGACCTGCAGTGGTCCGTTCCTTCTACACCTGCTTCTAATGCCTCCTTCATTTGTGCAGTTACACGTCATTGAGGGACGTGGCTCGTTTTGTAACAGTGGATGTAGTTTGGTCTTCATTCAGAACAAGACAAATCTCACAGATTGTGGTCTGTTTTCCAGGTATTGATACTGGTAATTGTTGAGGCCTTCACCATTGTCTTAGGAGTTTCTGACGAAGCAGATCAAGATGAATTGTATAAAATCCACAGGAGAAATCAAAGAATATCATCCTCACAGTTTTGCCTGCTTTGTCCAGATGACATTGTGTTTGTTGAAGCTGGATGAAGATGGCATCTTCAAGTCCAGGGCGATAATCAAACTGCAGTGGAAACATTGTCCTAATTGAATGCAAATGCTAGAACTATTAAATTACTAATGCTAGTTTCTTTTTCTTAGCCTGTTTTGTAGTTGTACCTTCCACTTTGCTGTAAATTTTTCCGGGTCAGATGACTGACTATATGTGCTTTTTGTTGGAGGCAATTCTTACTACTTACAGTTGAAACTGGAAGCTTACATATGAGGAAATATATGTAAACTTGTGATTTTGAGATTAAATAAGCCCCTGACATATTCCATCTCTCATTATTGTGGTATTTAACAAATTGAAATTATTTTGATAATTCTAAAGTGAAGTGAGAGACATTAGGCGTGATTTAGCTCCAGCTGTAAGATGAAAAAAGCAGATGCATCTTTTATTAGGTGTATGTAAACTTCAGTTTTTTGCTGCATTGTGCACTTTATGTTTCCACTTGAACTAAAGTCATCTGACTACTTCTCTATGTTGTTACCATAGATAGACCATATATTCCCAAACCCCCAACCCACATTGAGGAAACAATATACACTGCAGTAATAATAAAAAAAAACAGACATTTCTGGTAAATCTGCATGTTAAAAAAAAACAATTACTTCATATTCACAAATTCTAAATCAAATATGTTCATGTAAGTTTAGAAATTAAGAATTTATTAGATGTCCTAAGAACATCTTGCATTTCCATTGAATTTCAATGATGACAATGAAGTTTGCACATGTCTTGGACAGTAAAATAAAAAAACATTAAAAAGACAGAATTGGTTCCAGTTGGAGTGGGGTAGCAGTGGCTGAATCACAGTGTGTTCCCACCTGCCCATCTCATTGGAAAGTGAACTTCTGTATCTGTGCTTCTGTTTTCTGGCCAGCGTGCAGCAGAGAGTTTGGGGGACTTCAGCCGGAACATCACCTGACTGTCAAGCTCTGCCCTTACACTATAATGAACTGGCCCTGAAAATCAATCTGCTGCCTCATGTTCCCACAATATCATCTATTTGATCTTGATTGTGCATCAGTGGAGCAAAACCCTCGAACGAATGGGCAGCGGCGCATCTGTTTGCAATCCGTCTTTGTTGTCTTGATGAAGACTCAAGAGGTGAATAGTATACATGACCTGAGCATGGCAAAAGCAAAAGAGGCATGTTACAGGAGGTGAAACAGGAGGCGAGAGACCCAGGGAATCCAGGACACCGGAGCCGGCAACTTGAGCCTGAGAGTAAGAGAAAACCTCATCCCAGGGGAGAGTGGTAGGGCTGCAGTTGGCCCAGCCAAGGTATGAGGTGTGGACCAGGTACAGGGACAAGCCAAAGTGCTCCTTTGACAGCAGGATGAGGTTTCACTTCAATGGGATTAACAGGTGAGCCAGGGTAGTATCTTATTCAGATGTGCAGTGCGCTCCATCTCATTAGCAGAACAGTCAGATATCTGTGTATGGGATGGGCAAGATAAGGTGTGCTGTCCAGTGGCTTCAATAAGGGGGGGAAAAAAAGGGCTTCTGTATCCAAACTACAGGCTGGCATTCAGCGCCTGCCCATTCCTTTATCTCCTCTTGGCCAGAGAGCAGTCAGAGAAGTGGAAGGAATGCGAGGTATTTCCAGGGCCTGATTGGGTGTATATGTGAGTGTAAATGTGTGTGGTGCGAGGGGGTTCTGGGAGGTGGTCAGTCAGTGGCTACTCAAAAGGACTGCAGCAGCATGATGCCTCCCAACACGCATAATGGAAGCCTTGTTTGCCGCTCCACCTTCATTCGCCTTGCCTCCTGAAGACACTGGATTTCCACAGCCTTTTCTTTCACGTCTTTTTCCAAGGCTTGTCTGTCTTATCCCACACACACAAGCTTGAAATCCGTGCACGCACAAACCGACTTAACTAAATAGGCAAAAACTATAATTATATAAATCTTAATTAGTTTCCAGGGATTAAAAGTGTGTAGATTTGGTAGTGAAGAAAACACTAACAGCTTGAAACCATGATTATCTCACTGCGTAGGTATAAAATTGAGGTTAATACCTGAGATGAAACAAACAACTTAAAAGTCCCAAACCTCTCTGTGGCTGCCAGGGGATTCTGGCAAGCATCACAATGGCAGGAATTGAAATATAGTTCCGTTGCATAGAGAAAACACTGAATTTTTTGCAATTTATTTCACAGGCATATTTCATTTTACTGGTTTTTATGAGGTAGAGTACATCCTCTAAATAAAAAATGATAAATCGATTGTGCAGCTGTGTCTCATACCAAAGAAAAAATAAAATCTGTGTTGAATGATACATAAGGTTTTCCTGTTTCCCTTTATCTTAAGCTTTGTTGCTTCCCTTATCAAGCCCCCTCCTTCGCCACCCGGGTTTACGCCAGTAATGTACACAGCAGTATTGGAAGGGTGTGTGCTTAGAACAGGATTCAGCTATTAGATAGCTCATTTGGTTAACTCATTGACTGCTATCAGATTTCAGGTCAATGACCTTAATGATCATACAGCAGCTCAGAGCAGGTATGGAAAGTGGAGAAATGAACACCAGCACGGATGGTATGTAGCTTGGCTTAATTGATGCTTAGACACGGGGGTGGACAGATGGCGGGATAATTCTCCGGTGCAGCTGAGTTGGGTTTCACCGCAACACATGTCAACTTGCACGAATGAGATGCAGAAGCAACAACAAAAACAAGAAAGCTTACGGTTCAACTATAGCAACAATTAGTTCAAAAAAGTATTTTAAAGACTTTTAGGATTTAGGATTGATACAATTTCTCACAGCCTCTGATGGAGTCCTATGAGCTGTTCACACAAACCATCAAAATCACAGTAGATGCAGTAGATGGTACAACGGCAACACATACACAGAGCTCAGTGTTTGATTATTCTTTAAGATTCAGTTTACATAAACACAACCTTGAATGATTTGATTTAGCCATGGTGCTAAGTGCACCTTGTGTTTTGAAGCAAAAATACCACTCAAAGAAACCAATTCCTCCAATTCAGACCCAACTGAAGTCCTTCCTGTCAGCTAACAAACACAGGAACCATGAATAATATTTCTTACACCTAAAAGTAACAAAGACCTTCTGACATAACTGAGTGAGAATCCAGAGCCAGTGTCTTTGTATGTACTTAGGTCAAATATTTACACCGTTTGAACTTTATCACAGCAAGTTTCAAAGTATTTTATAGAAATTTTATATAATAGATTAACAAAAACGAACATGCATTCTGCAGCACATTACTGAATGGTTTACAAGAGAGATGTTGAGTTCAGGGTTGTATGCAGTGATGTGTCTGCAGCTCCTTTAGAGATATAACAGGTCTTTAGTAATTCTACTTTTAAAATTATATACATATATTTAGTATAATTTAATTATACCTATAGGTGTTATATTAAGAGGAAAGCCATCCAACCATGAATTTATCGTACATTATATCAAGTCAATAAAGAGAGAGCTTTTTGTCATCACTAAAAACATTAGTTGTCACGTCACCTAGTAAAGTTATTTATAGCACCTTCTTTCTGTGTCTTAATAGTCTCTGTTCGTTAAAGGAGGGAACTATCTATTCTTTCACTGACGCTACACCTTCTCTTCTGTTTGTCTATTTTTCAATTTGCTTCCTTCCCCCCCCCTTTCAGTCATTAGCAAGTTGCTGATGGGGGCCGGTCATCCATTGAGCATCGCAGGGAGGTTTGGCTGCGGCTGCACCGGGCCTGTCAGGGCAGGTCATTAAGAAAACGACGGGTCGTGGAATACACAGACAAGGTTGATTGGTTTCCTGCAGCCGTCAGCAGAGCCCTGCAGCATCTCCTGACCCTCGAACCCCATCTAACCTGCACATCCACATATATACACAAATATTCACACACCACATGCACCTGCACATCAGAGCAAAAGAGAGTAAAACCACTGACTTTACAGAGAGTTTAAAAAGTGTTTGTGCCCTGCATTTTTCATGTGTCATTTTATTTGGATTTTATGTGATAGACTAACACTTTACACATATTTTTTTAGCAATGAGAATGTGTGGCATACAGTTTGATTCAGCACATATCTGGCTTTTGTGGAAAGTGTCAAGAAGAAACCCATTGTTGAAAGAAACCTAAAACAGGTCCTGCTTTTGCGGAAGAAGTTGATCTGGTCAAATTAGACCAAAATGTAACTTTTTGGCCTTTTTGTAAATCATTTGTACATAAAAACACACCGTCTTTAGTATGAATCATATTGGTGGCAGCTGTGCTTTACTTCATTAAGTAAAGAACTGATAAGAAGATAGTTATATCCACTGTCCAAAAGAGTTGAGGTCGAGGTTCACCTTCATCACTGACCAAAGGTTAAAGACCAGAACTACACAGCAACCTTGACCTTGATCCATAAAAACCAACCTGTTGCCAGTTTTTAGATTGTCTGGTTATAGTTGGCGCTAAGGCCTCTTGCCTGCTGTTACTGCTCTAAAAGCCTCGTCCACATAGGGTCCAAAGGAGCACAGAGAAGAAAACCTCAGTTTTTTTCTTTTTTTTTTGAAAGGTCATGTATGGGATTGAATATGGTCGTTTGCAGGAATGGGTTAAGTCATGCGTGCGCAGACGGTAGGCTACCCAGCATTCGTCTTTGCTGTCTGTTGTGCTGAGAATGTCAAACCCAGAGGCTCTGACATCCACCCCCCTTCCACCCACTGCTTCATGCCCCCTTCCCTGCATCACTCCCCCACCCCCACCCCGGTCTCTTGCATCCCTGGCCTACCTGATGAACAGAGCCTCCCGCCTGGGGCGTCTGTGGACCAAATGAGTTCTATAATAATGTTACTTCAAATGTCAAAGGCAGGGCTATTAGCGTTGTGTGTGTTCCCGGGTGTTGTGCGTGTTGTTTGGGGGAGCGGAGCCTATTGTGCAGCTGCCACAGCTTTCCCTCCATCCCTCAGTGTAATCCAATGCATTAATGTGTAAAAATGCCATTTAGCACAACACCACTGACTGCAGGCTGGTTAGTAGATGCTGATAGATGGATAGGGTTTGACTGACACATTTTGGCTGTTTCCTGTCTCTGGGTGTTTATGACAAGCACACAATATTCCTTGGGCCTTGGCTCCGTTATCAAAACACATCTATAATTTTTTGGAAAAGATATGGACCAATTTAGGGAGAAAAAAAATACACACAGATATTGCACAAGCTCTAGTGTTAACCCAATATAATTGCTAATGGAACCTGTCTTAAAGGTGAAGTGGTGTTAACCTTTGATCAACCATAGGCCCAGCCACTTATAGGCTGGACAGCATCATTAGATTTCGCCCACTTAATCATCAGCATCTGACTGAGCAATTTCACACCCATGACACTGAAAAATGCACAAGCAGAGGTGAATAGAAACACAATACCTTTTAGAAAGATTTTTTTTTTAAAAACTTATCCTGTGCCAAAAACAAGCAATCTCTCTTTAAATATAACTTAATTCCAATAATTCATGGAAACAACACCATGCACGTCTGGAGAGTGGATGTTTTGCAGCTTGTGCCAGAGATCCAGTCCAAAATGTTCCTACTATCCAGTTTAAAGACAGCTGGCTTTCAGAGCTTGAAGTCAGACTTGCTGGAATTGCAACGGCACAACAGAGACAACCAGGCGGCAATTAAGATGTTAATAGATAGCTTCATAAGAACAACAAACTGTGGCGGAGGAGGAGGAGCAAAAGACCCAAACCACAACAGATTTCTGAGACTTCTAATTGATAGCGATGGCAATTAAAGAGTAATTCAGCTCATTTCCTGCTGCAGCTATCGCACTGGTTTCTTCCCTTTTTTTCCTCTCATTCATTGTTCTTTTAATGCACATGTCCAATTTCACAGCTTTTACAAAGAGTGATGTGAAACAGGAGGAAACGACTAGTTTTCTTCCTCAGCAGTCAGCAGTGAGTGAAAGTGCCAAATTACTGGAATTTACAGCGCTACAACCACAGACTTTAATATGATTTACTGTGATTTTATAGGACTGAGCCATAAAAAGTTGATAATAATTGTAAAGGGGGAGGAGAATAATTTACATGTATTCAGCAACCACTGATACCCCAAAATAAAATCCTGTGCAAAGATTTTTTAATCAGAAGTCACTTAATGAGTAAATGAAGTTCACATAATCTAATCTAAATATGAAATGCAGCTAACAAAACACCCTTCAATCCATCATCCAAAAATAAAAAGACTAAGGAAACAGTAAACCTACAGTCAAGACAAAGTGACCATTAATCAGAGTTGCAACCAAGAGACCTTTGGCAACTTTGTAGGAGCTGCAGAGAGCCACTGCTCAGGTGGGAGAATCTGTTGACAGGAAGGTAATTGATCTCTATAAATGTGGTCTTTATAGATGAATGAAAAACAGAAAGTCAGTGCTGAAAGAAAGCCAGAGGTGTTGCTGTTTGCAGTTTCCCTCAACATTTTCAGCAGGAATGTGAAAGAAAGTGAGATGAAACGATTGCTGAAGTTTTTGGTGTACACTCTGTTCCAAATTATTATGCAAGTGATATTTTCTCAGATTTTCCTTCATGGTCAATGCAAATGATGGTCAGTATAATTTTCAAGTCATGAACTATTACAGTATAAATCAAATTTTACTGAACAAACCTCCCAATGAGAGCAGTATTTTTTTTTCAAAAATAATAAACTCAAAATGCCCTGTTCCAAATTATGCACAGCAGATTTTCAAAACATTTTATGAATTATAAAGAACTGCAAACGGACATTCTTCAAATGTTCAGCATTACATGGCCACATGTACTGAAATCAAAAGCTGTTTCAATCAAAAACATTTGAACAGAGTTACATGTTAACATAGAACCCCTTCTTTGATATCACCTTCACAATTCTTGCATCCAATGAACTTGTGAGTTTGTGGATAGTTTCTGCTTGAATGTCAAAGACATTTGTCATCCTGCTGCTGTTTTGATATGAACTGCATCCCACCCTCAGATCTTCTGCTTAGGAAACTCCAAAGGTTCTCAATAGGGTTGAGGTCAGAGGAGGATGGTGACCAACCATGAGTTTCTCCCCTTTTATGCCCAATAAAAGTGGTGCATAGTTATGAAGCGGAGATCATGTTGTGATCTCCGCTTTACAATTATGCGTGTGTGTGTGTGCGTGGGGGTAGGGGGGTGGGAGGGTGTGTGTGTGTGTTGTAACCTCACACTGGACACACCATTTTCATGATGCTACACAACAGTGGCATCGGGCTTTTTCTCCATCAGGGACAGGGAAGCTGGTCAGCATTCAGGAATGGACAGAAATCTAGATATGCAAAATCCATTTACCATTTACTTTCAACTCTAATTACATTGAAAGGTGCTTTTACAAAGTATTGACTGAGTTAGGCTGAATACAAATGATCTCCGCTTCACAATTATGCACCACTTTGTGTTGGTTTAACACATAAAAGCCAAATGAAATACAAAAGAACGTGTGGCTGCATTGTGATAAAACTGTGAAAAGCTTAACTAGTAGGAAGAATTTTGCTTCCACTGCTTAGGGATATTATAGGGATTTTTTTTTCTTTTTTTTGCAGAGACACAATTACTTTGCATTCATATGCGCCAATACCTTTTTTGTCTATGTGTAAGAGATAATATGGCTCTGCACCAAGACAGGGGCAGGTAAATGATAGCAGCTCTAATTAACAGGGTGGTGGCTCCTTTGCTGAACTGCTCTGGAGACAAGTCGTCAGGGACGCTGCGGTGCCCTGCTCAGTGGGGAGGACTCAGAAAAACAGCTTTAATTGGTGGCAGTTATTTATAGACAAAGCACCTCTTCCAAGGTTAGTGGGTTAAGTCTGTTAAGTCGTCTGCAGGGACCGTCTTGTTAGGTAAGAACAAACAAAACACAGCCAAAAAAAAAATCTGAACTCCTCATAATTATGCACACACACATCAAGAACCATGTGAAATACGCTTAGAACTAGATACTGCAGAAGTGTTTTGCACCTTTTCTCGAGTGCTTAGACATGCTGTTGACATCTTCTGCTTTGTGCAGAGTGAGGGAAAGTGAGAGGCAGATGGTGAATAACTGAGAGAATGAGCACAAAACTGGGAGAGGGATAGAGAAATGTAGGAGGGGAGACAAGGTGGAGAGGCTTGCTCCTGGGTTGAATCCCTCATCGCAGGCGTCTTCATCTGCCGGCCAATCCTCCTGGGGGCCCCCCACTTCTCCATTTCATTAGTTTGTCAGCTTGCACGAAGGATTGTGCATTAGGCCTTTAATTTAGTGGATAGCCAGAGGCTGCATGGCTACGCTGCCTGCTGCAACTCTCAGCTCCAACAGGCTGCAATCTAACTGGGATCAGCTTATCTCAACTTAATGCAGACACGCGCCTGCACGAAACACACACACACTCACATGCTTGCAGATGACTGTGTATGCGCACAGCCAACTGAATCCAATGAGGAAGGGAGAGAGAGTGAAGGTGGGAAGTGTGTTTAGGATGCATGTGTTTGCATAGCTCTATCACTTCTGAATAAATAAATAAGCAACAGTACAAAGATATACATGCAAGGTTCAGTGGGTAAGTTAGGTATGAGTGTGTGGGTGTATGGTTAACATTCACGTCCGTCTCTGTGTTGACCTGTCCAATCTGTCCCCCTCCTCTCACCCAATAAACCACAGGAGATGGGCACCAACCCCCCAACTGGTTCTGTTATACAGGGTTATAATACTACCTTTGTATCAAAATAGTTTCAAATATTAAGTCTAACACAGCTTTATGTAAGGGTAATATAAACCATTTTGGCATTAAAAGCATGCTGGCTTTTTTACTCGCAGCTTCTGGATTTGTCTGTCCAACCTTTTCTCATTTCCAAGGTGCCAAACACTGCTGTTGGGTTGAAACACTCAAAAGGTTCTGTTGGGCCTCCAAGCTGTGATGATATTTGGTGCCAGAAGCAGCCTCTCTTTGATTAATAAGTGACTAACTCCACATAAAGAAGAGGGGAGGGGATGCTGGAATAAGTCTGAGAACATTTGTTAAGTAACCCTTAGTGGTGTATGCGACTGCTGCTTTTATTTTCTCCTTGTATTTCTAGCTTTGCTCCAGTCTGACTCACCAGAGGTCAGCCACAGGGACCAGCCTGCCAGATCACTCCTTATACTCATATACTTGCCCAGCATTTCCTGTACCCACTTGATATCTTTTTACAGTATCACTGTCACCATGCCTCACACTCTTGTGATTAGTTTGAAGAGATTTGTCTTGTTCTAGAATAAACAATAAGTACTTTAGGTATGACCACTTAGGGCAGAATACTGTTTTTAATGCACATTTATTTTCAGAAGATTTACTCAGATGGGGTTAGCCTGTCCGGCAGGCTAATCGTCTAGGTGACTGCTGCACTGACATGTATATAGCTAAAGTGAAAACAAAAATTCATCCAAATGAAAAACATAAAAACTAATTAAAAATATATACTTATACATTTTTACTTTCTGATGACCATTAATACTTTTCAATAATGGTTGTGTGGTGAATTACATAGAATCAGATATATCCAGTATGTCATATAAACGTAACGCGTTCCTTGTTTTATAAACCTTATTGTCTGAGGGGCTTAGATTAGCATGCTGCTATAGGCTTAGGTTGCTGGAGGACATAATCACCATTTTCCTCACACTGAGATATTCTACTGCTCTCTAATCTTGCATTATTTGCAGATATCTCAAAAGTTTACGTTTTTTACACTTCATAGAAGCAACATCGAGTTTGGTGTTCTGTTGTTAAGCTGTGACATCTTCTGGGAGGCGAGGTTTGGCTGGAGTAAAGCTGTCAGCAACTTAATGCTCTCCTTCTATGCATAGATGCACTTGGCCCTGGTTTGAGTGCTTGACGCTGTCTCTCTCCTAGACGTAGCTATTGGCTGAGCTTTTACTTTGAAAAGTAAAAGCTCTCTTTTGTCTTGAAGACTCGAAAACTGACTCAAACGTTTCTCTGCTAAGCTGTTTCGCTGCAACATGAAGCCACTGAATGAGTTTCTGTCATTAACATTTTACTTATTTTTTGACCTACCCCCCAATTCCTAGCATGGAAGATGAGACCCGAGAGGGAGCTTTTGCCTCTTGGTGAGGACTGGGGCCCTCCTTTTGTTTCAGAAGCCATGGGGAGCCCTGGCTTCTGACCCTGCAGGGAACACACTGAGCTGCGGCTGGGGGCTCTAAGGGAAAAGCCCATCTGTGGCATCCATCAGGGCTGTGCCCTCCTGCTGAAATACTGTCAGAAGTTGGGCTGAGTCTGGTGGAGGGGAGACTTTCAAGAAGATGATGAAGGGAGGTATTGTTGGGGGAGAAAGGTTGTTAGATTGAAAACGGAGATGCAAGTTGAAAAACTTGACAGACATCCTTTAATTTTAAAACTGAGGTGCGCTTTAAGTGATGGGGCAACTGATTTTTGGAGCGTGTATTGGAAAGGGAATGTGTAGCTGTGGAACTAAACAGTTTTATAAAGACGAAAACTCAACACAGAGTTTAATACTGGATGGAACATGAAGTGAACAGTTAATATTTCAGTATTTACTGTTAATCCTCCAACTTGAAGCACATTCAGTGTTGTGCAACATACCTGTAACCTTTCCTTCACTAACAACCATAAACAACACCCCTAGCATGATGGCACCATCGCTGTGTGGGATGTTGTCTCCATGGTGATGTTCAGTGCTACTTTTCTGTCACATCTACCATTTGACTTGCAGTCCCAATAGTGAATTTTTTGTCTCACCTGATCAGAGCACCTTCTTACTCAGGTTTCCTCTCCATGGCTTGGGTGGAACTACAACTGAGTGCCCACGGTTCTCGTTCAGAAGTGACTCTCCTCTTCCCACTCTTGATAATGGTCCACAGATTTCCACATTATTTTTACCAATAATGCCCAAGTTGTGTGGTGCGTACCGGTATGCAGCCTCTTTCACTCTGATATCCCCCAAACATCGCCCAAAGAAACAAAGAGCGCACAATCCTGATCCTGTTCATGGAACATGGTGTTGGTGGTATCTTGCTGTGGAAAGCCTTTCCTCACCAGCAGTGTAGAAGGTGGACTGCTGGTCCACCAGATTTATATAAAATGCCTCAAATTTGTTCTCAAACGTAATTAAATATATAGAGTATGATCTCACCTCTGACAAAGAACTGTGTAGTAAAAGACTATAAAATAGAAATAACAAACAGGGATGCAACTGACAATTGTTTTAGTAATTGATTATTCTATTGATTAATTGGATAAAAAACATTGGCAAATTCTGCTGATTTTTTCAAGCCTTTTTTTACTATATTAGAAATACATTAAAGTATGCAAATAATAATTCAATTAATTTTTTTAAATTAGACCTTCCTGCTTGATTTATCTGTTGATTATTTTTCCTACTAACTGATTGATAACTGGATAGCAAAAAGAGGCATCATAGGATTATTTATTTTTTTACAGAATTTGAATCAGGTGAAGCTAAAACTATGCCACTGAGTAGAATATGTTTACAGACAAAGGTTTATTTTTCATCTTAAATGCAAACAGTTTTTGTACAGATTAGGGTTAATTACTCGTCAGAGTGTATTGTTCTTTGAGCAAATGGTCTTTGTAGAGTACATGCACTAGTTGATAACTAATCAATTACTCAATTAGTTGATGATTATTTCAATAATCGGTTCATCGTGATTAATATCATTATATGTTTCAGCACCAAACACAGAATCGTAGACATATAAGTTCCTCTGATATATCACATAGTGACTTGCAGAGAATTTTTATTAAGTCTGAGGATGAGCTAACACACACATACGCGTGGATACAGATGAAACAATCATTTGATTTTTTGAGGGCCTGCAAGCGATAAAGGTTTTCAAATACCAAGAGTTCAGGTGAAAGCTGCTGAGGGTGGAACTGAAAGACACCAGATGTTCTTCTCTACTGTTCCTATCTGTCTGAAAGCTCCTGCGCTGTTGCAAATACCTGAGGCGTTACAGGGGGAGAAAAGTGGATTGGTTTGAAGGTCAGTTTAAATAAAAATACTTGAGCAAGTATGACAGGCAGGGTGTGCTCTGTATAAATGCAGCGCTTTCATGCCAGCTCGCTCAGGTTGATTGATTGACTTGTAAGATGTCACAGACAGACTGAGGAGGAAGGGGGAGGCAGAGAGGTGGTGGTAGGGATATAGCTATTGTTGGATGGAAAATTTCTCTCCATCACGGTCTATATGTGTTTGAACGTGTTGGAGGCGAAGAGATGGATCCTCGCAAACAGCTGGCCAGCTTCGCCTGAGTTCTGGTCAGTTGCCCGTGGCCACAGCGAGCGCAGGAGTCAGCTGTCAGTCAGTGACGGATTGATACAGGCACTTCTCACCCTTCTCCCCAGCAGTCCCAGATCTCCACCTCCATCCTTCAATTCCTCCAGATACTCCACCTCCCTCCTTCTCCAGAATCCGGCTCTTGCCTGGTGGGCAAGTTTGAGCGGCTTGACCGAAAGGCTTGAAAAAATGGATGTGAGCCTCCATCTCGACTGTGGCCCCCTATATTACAAGCTGCCCCCTTGTCACTCTCTCTGCTGCGCGTTCGGTTTCATCTGTTTTAGCCACGTTACCTACAACACTGTTATCTCTTCAGAGTATCATCAGGCCAACGGAAAGCTCCTGTTGACGGCCCGTTTTCCTCTCTAATACGTAGTGAAAGTCCTACTCACCTGGAGCCCTTTACTTCAAGGAAAGTATGCAGACGAAGGAAAGCTTAGCATGAGCAGCAACATTATTAGCAAGCACATTTTTAAATATTTGCTTGATATTTAGGTGCTTCCACCTATATATATAAAAAAAAATGGCAGACAATATTTTTATGCATGTGAAAAACAAAACTCTTTGGAACACAAGAAAATCACTTTGATCAAATCACCAAAATTAAGAGTAAATAAGAGAAAACTTAAGCAGCTGAAAAATATTACAGCAGTTTAAAAGATGACTGTTTGACCAGATATTGCCTTTACTTTGAGGTAATGACTCAGGTTAAATGAGCATATTGCAATCTTCCACATTGGTGGCGCATCAAATCCAATGTTTGATTTTGTATATCCTCATTTTCAGTGTAAATAACTGTACATATAATGGTTGTTTAAAGATTTTTAAAATAAAACATTGCAGTATTTTAACATAGGAAATTGCTGTGACTATCTGATACAAGAGAAATTTGCACAACAGGAAAGATATCAGTTGCTTCTAAGATTTGAATTCCTAAATGCCGAACTGTCCTTTTTTTTTTAAAATATTTTTTTGGCTCTAGTGGCCTTTTTTTGAAATGTCACCAGGCCGGGAATCGAACCTGCGACTGCCAGCTTGAGGGCTAAGGCCTCCATATGTGGGTTGTGCTTTGCCCCTGTGCCACCACAGCACCCCTGAACTGTCCCTTTAATAGAGTTTTACACAAACTTTTATTCACTGTGTCATTGTCATCAACTTTGTTTGCAAATATATAAAGTACACTTCAAATTTAACTGTTGTCATCTGTGCTCATCATATTTATTTTTTTTATTGTAGCCTAAGGTGAATGTTATTTTACAGCCATCCTGGTGATAAAAGGGATTTATTGAGCACTTATTCAGTTGAAACTACAGTTTTCACCTGTTCAAACTCTAGTCTACATACCATCTGGAGGGAAGCTAGGAAATAATAGAGGAAGCTCAAATAGGAAATATGAGGAGGGATGTTAGCCTATCAAAAACAATGTTTTTTTTTTTTTTCGTTGATTGATTTTATTTGAGGATTTTTGTCATTGTGGAATTGTTCACATTGCTTATACGGCCAGGATCATGACTAAAATACTTTTCTTTTGGTGGAGAGAAGAAAACAGCACGCTGCTGAAAGCTTGCAAAAGCTTTGCGAAAACCCTTTAAAGTTATTTCCAGGATGTTTTCTAAATACATGTTTATTTCAGTCTTCAATCACTTTTACTGTCTCACAGGATTAATAAACAAATTTTATACATACCCGCCTTTTAGGTGGCTGGTTTTATGCTTTTGTCTGATGCATCCCTAACATGGTGTCCATATCGCAGCTTTTCTTTGACCTTATTTGTCTCTGTCTCCCTCCTTCATCTCTTTCCTCCTCTGTCTCTCTGTCTCTTTCACCCTGGCCAGTGTGAAGTGTAATTGAAGGAGCAGTCTTCACGTGGCCCACAGGCATGGAGGGGACATTGTGTGCGCTGTGGCGGCAAATTGCTCTCTTTGCTCCTTCAAACCTGTACCTCACCTTCACTCCTCCTCTCTTGATCCTTTCCACAACGTCTCTGTTCCTTAATGGCCAGGCCTTTTGTGGCCCATCCTTTCTGTCATGTTCAACTTTTTAGCTTTGCACATTTGTAAAGCTCATATAATTTAAAATATGTAAGACCATGTGCAGGATTTTAAATGTTTTCATGACCTCTAAAGTTTTTTTTTATATATAGAATGTCACAAACTACAAACATGAATGTATTTTATTTCATTATATGTGACAGAACAAAAGTTCTGCTAAGAGGTGGGGAGAAATTGCACACATTACGTTTAAGGACAAACCTAAAAACGTAATCTGAAAACTTCTAGTCTGGCATTTTTAGTCTGACACCCTACATAAAACTCAGAGCAAATAATTTATTTCAGAATTAACCTAATTAGAATATAGAGTTCACATTTGTGAAATTTATCATGAAGAAGTACAGCTGTGGTTTGTCCACCAGAGTCTGATTTTCTTTTAGTTTTTTTTTTTTTTTTGCATATGTAAACATGAATGTTCAATTCTTCCCATAAATGAATCTCTGGACTTTGTACCATTCTAACGCTAATATTAACGGATGTAAGCCATTTTATAGTAGCTGGCTTTATGTTTAGGGTCAGTCTCCTGTTGGAAGGTCAATCTACTTTTGTAGCTTCCAGCAGGTTTTCTTCCAGGATGGCCATGGCTCTCTCCATCTCAGTTCTGATCACCTGCTGAGGAAATGCAACCTCATAGCATTAAACTGTGGGTCACCATGGGGATGTTGTGTTCAGGGTGATGTATAGCGTGTGTTTGCCACCAGCTCTTTCCATTATTGGATGATAGATTGAACAGTGCTCTGTGAGATGTTCACAGCTTAACACTGCTTCAAGCTTCTCCACAAATACCCCTGACTTGTCTGCTGTGCGTCTTCAATGTTGTTGGTTTACTGATGTTCTTGGACACAGATGGATCAGATGATTCTATTCACTGATCCGAAGACAGCCGACTGCACCTGATTTTATTCAGTGGTATCAGAGTAAAAGAGGATTGAGAGCAATGCACCTTACACTTTTCGAAAACTCTTCCTTCCATTTCATAGTCATATGCTGCCATTTAGTGTATTGGTAAATAAAAACATCTCCATTCATATCCGAGTTACAACTATTATTCTTGTCTCTAGTGAAACGAGTCATACTGGATTTTAGGGAACCAACAAAGTTGTTTTGTCAGATGTTGAGCGTGGGCCTCCAACCAGATGATACTAAACTGACCAGAGGGTTTTGTTAGGAAACTGGAACATTTTGAGAAGAAAAAAAAAAAGAATCTGTCAAAACGTGAGCTGCAATTGAGCAGGAATTGAGTGTGTGTATGTTCAAGAAGGACTCTGAAGGGGGAATGAACACACACCCACTTAGGTTAGTGAAAGTGACAGAGCGTCTATGATACGGGATGTGAGAAGTCTCCAGTATGAACAGTGATTTAAGGAGCCTGCCTGAAGAGAAGCTCAGAGAACAGGGACGAGCAACGGCGAATGAGTGAGGGAGACAGACAGAGGAGAAAACCTGGGGGAAGGCAAATAGGAAGAGGAGCGAGTGGTATTCGGGCCGAGACGAAGAAGCGCATGCTTCATTAAGTGAGGAAGTAATCCTGTCTAATTAAGGCTCTCCATGACAGCGCTGTCAAGGATGACTGATCCTTCAAATGGCACCTCCCTCTCCTGACTGACAGTCAGACTGCTCTCACTGCTTTGAAGGTGAGAACTTTCATACTTATTCCCACAGCTTTTTCTCCCTTTAATTTCTTATCCCCAATTCAAAGTGTTTTTCTTTGTTTCCGATCTCATTATCATTTTGTAGACAAGTGTGTGATTGCTTCTTTGTGTTTGTTGGTCCGTATGTATGCTTTCCTGCACATGGTATTCGTGTGTCTGCAGGAGCACGCGTAGATATTTGGTATATGTCCAGTAACTGCTGTGGTACGTGGACAAAATAGTCAGGGAAATCAGTAGATGGAGGGTGCAGTGTATTGATTGCTTGACTAATTAATCAGCTGCATCGGCTCCATGTGGATGCAGGCCTATTGAGTGGAGGCTTGGCGCAAAGCCCTTTATGAGCCCTTAATGATTCCTTGGTCCACAGGGTCAGGGCCTCATCTGGCCTTTAACATAGCTGTGGTTGCACAAAATAACATAAGAGCTAAGAAAGCAGCCATTTTTTTTGTCGCTGAAAGCTCACCCTGTCTTTAAATTAAAACATTCCTGTTTTTGTAACATCGATGGCTTGGCTTGGACAGCTCCAGTGTGTTTGACCGGGATCGGACTCTGGCAGAGCAGCATATTTAACTCTTATTTATTGGGCTCATTTGCACAGTGGGGTGCTCTCTCTACTTGATCCATTGTGAGCCCCAACTAGACTCACTGCGAGCACATGTGTGCACTGACCTATGGCATTCGCAGGGGAGCTATGTTGACAGTTAGTGTCCCCCTGTTGGAGAGTCCACATGAAACAGCAACCTGAGCTGAAACCGGAGAAAGCAGAGGCCACGGTGTATGACCTAGCCGCCCAGACAGGGCCGCTCTGTCCCGCCTGCCATCAATCCTGTCCCACCTCCCTCCTGCTCAGCTCAGCTTGGCTCAGCTCGTCCTAAAACAGGGGACTACGACGAAGTGCTCGTAAACATATCCATAAAAGTCCTGCTGGAGGGCGGCTCAGCCCCAACCCCCTGGGAACTCACGTGAGCAAGCACCGAAGATGACAGACTATCTTGGGCTTGTGGGAGTCTGAGTATCCCAACAGGTGTCTCTCTGGGTTATGTGTTGCACAACTTCTATGAACATGAACCCCGTTATTGTTCTGGGATTTGCTTATGACTGAGTTTCTAAGTGTTGCCATGCAGGAGAATAAAGAATACAAGGTTCTGCTGCACACATCTGTGTCTGGTTAAGTGCGGCTATTTGTGTGGATCCGTGATCCTGGAGCTTTTAAATGTGATTATAAGTTTGTGTGCCTATTCTTTCCAAACCACTGGGATTATTAATGGGTGGCCACACGAACCAGAGCTGGCGACTAATGAAGCAGAAGATATAACAAAGAGATGCTTCAGTATCAGATACTGATTATGGATAACAAATCCATCCTAAAACATGTAATTGGACATAAAAGGAACTTTTTCACATTTTGACAAATTACTACCACTAACTTCAATGTATGTAATGAGATTTTTCATGATATGTACACACAAGTAGCAAATGATTATGAAATGGAATGAAGTGAAGGGAAACTGATACCTAGAAATGTGTTTTGATTCAGCTGGAAGTATTTTGCGGTATGAATCTACCAGCTCTTGACATCTAGAGAACAAAACACTTGCCTGTTCCTCTTGGCAATGGAGATCAAGCTTGGTCATTGGACGGATCACTACGTTTTATTTCTTTCCATGAGTTTATAATTGGATTTAGGTCTGACCTTTGATTGTCCTAAATTAACACATGAATATGCTTTGAGCTGAACTGTTTGGATCTCTGGCTGTATATTTAGAGTTGTTGTTCTGCTGGAAGGGGAGCCTCCACCTCAAGTCTTTTGAAAGCTATAATGGATGTGAACAGTGAACGGATCACCGTCTTCTTAGCAACTCAAACCAGCCTCCCCGTCTGGGGATTCCCACAGCATAATGCTGTCACTGCCGTGTATCAGCACACAGCAATGTATGTAGGCCAAAGTGTTTCATTTTGAGGTCTTCTGCTCAAAACACTTTCTTTTAATCTAAAGCATTGAAATGTGAATATTTGCAATAGTCCCACGTTTCTTGCACTCTTTAGCATCAACTCTTAAGAGCTGGCTTATGTTTCACATATAGAGAAGCATTCCCGCAGCCTTATTCTGCCAACATCGTGTTTTTTGGGGTGAAGAGTTTAATTGCCGCCTTATCCGTCTAGAGTGCCTTCATCCAGATGTTTGCTGTGACCCCTACTTGGCTTCCAACAAACTCTGAAGGAGATTTTTCATGACTTTCTTTCAACAATGATTTCTTCTTGGCACTCGTCCATAAAGGCAACTTAATGGATTTTTCCACCTTTGCTAAAGTGCTAAACAGATCACATCTTGTAATATCATAATAAAGGTGGGTGAGTAAATTTGCACAATTCTAACAGAATTGCAATGTTGCAAATTGTGAAAAAGTTAAAAGGATGCGAATACCTTTGCGAGCCACTGAAAAATGTAGACAGGATGGACGGAGATGACATCACCAGGTGTTAACGTGTTGATAGCTTGATATAAATATATGATGTTGCATTTATGTTTAATTATAACTGGTCTCGGGTTCACTGTATCTCACTGGCTCCCTGGCTGTTTCAGGACGGCTGTCTGTGCTCTGCCATGCTGCTGCCAACATGGGTGATCAGAGCTTTCTTCAGTTCTGTCTCATAAGCTCCTCAGCTCCCTTGGGTAGCAGCCGTTAAAGTGGAGTTGAAGCAGAAAGACCCAGGCAGTTAAAGTTTAAAGTGTCATAAAGAAGAGTCATGAATGCCAGCTCTCTAAAGATAAAGCTAAATACACTGTGATTACGGCATATGGTCAGTGGGCTGGAACTTGGAACCGAAGACGGACGCAGAGGCAATTTGCACATTCTGACCAAGCTACTACAATTTTTCCTGCTTTGACAACACCCTTGCAGCAAATGTCTTTTGCATCGAAACCCACACCCAACTAAGCACATAGGCCCTGACGTCAAGAATGACAGTTTTATAAAAAAAATACATGATGCTTCTGTTTGTTCCCACCCACTGTTTTCTGAAGTTTGTCTCCTCTGGATGTCTTTGTGTGTATATGTGTGTGTTTGAGTATCAGTGAGCACATAGGCCCATTTTTAACCACAGTCACAAGACGGGAGTATAGGGTTAGAACAAGCGATGAGCTCTTGCTCTCAGAATAGCCCCTCAGAGGCTTGAGGCCTCAGCCGCTGACCCTGGCCTGCATTCCTTTTGGCAGACACGCAGTTGTTGGGTCAGACACGGTTTCTTTGCTAGTCGTGAGGGACAAGCCGACAACTGCGCAGCATTTGGAGCGCCTATGTAGCAAGGGAGCAAGTTTGTGACTTTGTTTCACACTCTCTTGCTTCTTTTCTTTAATTCTTTGTGTCTAACAGTTTTCTTCTGTGTCTGAATTCTGCAGTGTTACAAAATCCCTATATCGTATATCTATCCTTCTTCAATGCTGCAACCCCCTACCTCCTTACATCCTGCTCCATAAAGTCTTACCATAAAAATATCCTTGCTTGCATGATGCATGCCGAGAATAGCTTCCACTGGGAATGAAAGGCCTAAATAGAGAAGAACAATTTTAAATGTGTAGGACATCAGGGTCAAGGCAAGGTGAAGGGGTGCAGTTAACAATATCAGAGCGTGCTTCAGGTAACCTTATCACAGCTAAATATATATTACATCATGGCTCGCAATAAAAATAAGTTGCACAGTTTTGGTCCTTAACACTGAGAGGATTAAAAGCCAACATGAAAATTGGTTAAACAGTTTCTTAGGTTTTCTCACAAACACTATTTAGTAACATTAAAACTTTCATCTTTTATTATTTAAACAGCACTGTGCTTTAAATCGATACTGTTCCGATTAAACACAACGCGCCACAAAATGACTGGAAATTAATGATACTTGGCTTGAGCAACACTGGCTGGTCGCTTAGAAACTCAAATTCAAATGTTTTCCAATAGGTATAAGCACCATGTCTAAGCTCTACTGGTTGCACTGGCAGCCTTTGTGATGGAGGCTATTGCTGAGAGATGAAGACTCCATGTTAGCTGCTCTCAGTCTTAATGCCGCATTTAAAATGAAGTCAGCGGAAGAATAGACAAGTAAGAAACTATATAAAAAGCACAGGTATTTTTATGATAGTTCAGTGGTTTATTCAGGCTGCAGGATAGTGAGAGAGAGCAATACTTGTAGAAACTAACACAGAGAGTGAACAGAAGAAAGTGACTCTATATTACCAATTTGAAATGTCAACCATTTACTTCTTTAATCTTTATTTAGCCAGGAGAGATGACGGAGAACTTGCTCTCATTTACAGCGCCAACGTAGATATCTCAGAGTTAAAGTAATGATTTTCGTCTTTAGCATATTTATACAGAGTGATATTTCTATCTAGTAATCTTACTAATCCTGCTAACTCTTCATGTGAACCAGCTGTTGCTGTTTAGAACTTACATTAAGACTGGGATGTGGGTTACTTTTAAAAAGTGTTTCTGATTTTGAAATATTAATTTTGCTTATTAGATCGGGTCGGCTGGGTCAGACAGCCCCGACCAGTTGGAAACAAATCTACAATTGTGTGTATGTAGACTTAAAGTCTGGTACTCCAAAAGTAGAGGAAAATCTTACGTCTTACTTCAGAAGAGTTTGGAATCCTGAAAAAAGCCAAATGGGGTGATCTCACCTCTGCTTCTGAAAAAGATAATTAGTTATTGCTCACAACTGTAGGGCTAGAAAGAAAACATCACTGCTGCTCTTTTAGCTTCATATTTGAAGTTCTTGAAAATGTTGAATTGAGAGTAGCAATAATCAGCAACAGTTTCTAGCTTTAAATTCTGACATCAGTCCTATGTCCCAAACGTCGCAGCATCTTGACTCCTCAGCTGGCCAGATTAAACTTGGAGCCTTGCTCGTTTTTTTTTGTGGTTGGTTACTACTTCTTCCAGCCACCTTTTTGTGGCTTGTCTGGCAACTCCGACCGTCAACACTGAAGTCCCAAGCCAGCTCTCCTGACCTCCGGGCTACAACTGAACCCCCCACCCACTGAGTACAACTGTTACGCAGAGTCAGTTTGGAGGCTGTGTATATGGAGATTGAGCACTGATCTGTCTCCCCCAGTGGGAATGAGTATATGGAGTGGTATAGACATGCTGTATGGACTCTGTCTTTTATTTTCAACACCCTACTCCCAGGTGGTGACAGCCCGGTGCTAAGTGCGGTAATAGCCAATTGATTTTGTTCTCTTTTTTTGTTGGTGGCCAGACATAAATCAAAGTGTCTGTCAAGGCCTCAGTGTAGTTGGGACACTATGTGTGTGCTTGTGCCCGTGTGTGTGTGTGTGTGAGTATAATGGGGGTAGTGAGGGTTCTGTTTGGACTGGGAGAGTGTCAACAATTAATCCAGCCTCTGATCTGCAGGCAGCTGCTCCTATGACCCTCTGTCACTATCCAATTGGGATAACAGCTACATGCTCCGGCTAAAGTCAACAAAGGGACTTTTACTCCAGCATTCATTTTTACTGCAATTAATTTTTTTTGTTCTTTGGACCTTAATGTAAACATTGAGAGCATTATGACACCCTTTAATTGGCAAATTTTAGTACAGCACATCCTAACGTGCCGTATCAACAGGAAATAAACATCATTTGGATTATTTTGTGCCCTCTAATTATGTGTCTTTTAATTACATAAAATCTCACATTCATTTCTCATCTTGCATTTCCTGTGCAGCTGAAAAAACTGCCTTTTTTTGTAAAGAACGGCAAGACATGAGGAAGGAGCTGGAATCACAGAGAACACAGATGTGAGCAACACTGGAACCATGCTAATCCTTTTAATTCAATTATGGTAAATAGGGATGGCGCTTCCTTCTAAACAAAACACAGTATGCAGGAGTTCACCCAGCAGTGGCATGGGGAGCCTCAGATGTAGGCGGGCTACCCAGCAGGGAGCCTAGTGGTCTCCTGGGATACCTCTCTGCTTCCAAGCACCCTACTGGGGATCTCTCCTTAACCTAGCACTAGCATGTGGAAATCAGGAGGCCGGGCTGGACTATGTGCTTGAGACAAAAGAGCTCTGAACCATGCACATACACACAGCTGCAGTCATTCTTATACAGTTAAGAAAGAAGGGAGAGGGACCAGAGAGGGTTAGATGGTGTGTAATGTATGGTGCTTGAGTATTAAATCGGGGATCTGTCAAAGAGCTTTGGGGCCCAGTTAGGTTATTCTCCTTGAAATTGTCATGTGGAGCAGTAACCTGCTAACCTAGACCAGACGGACACCGGCAGCTCCTCCACCATGAAAGAGAGAGCCTGTTCCCGGGGATGAACGCAGGACAAAGAGGGGGCAGCGTGAAGGGGTGGAGGGGAGTGGACTTAGAAAAGGGAGTATGTTTTTGGAACAGTTAGACAATCTGTTTGGATTAGGCCCACTGCCGAGGAGACAGGGAAATGATGGGCAGCTGGGACAAGAGGAGCAGAGGAAGAGGAGGAGGGGGAAGGAGAGGTGAAGGAGGGAGACAGATGGAGAGGAAAGGTAGTATGGGGGGGGCTAGGGGCTTGAGGAGAGGAGAGAGCGGTCGGAGACTGGAATCTCAGGATCTGAGGCTCTTTTGGCTTGATGGCTCCCAGATGTTGGATCCTGAAACCGCCCCACCACCACCACCACCAACCCTCGACCCCCTTTGCTTCTCTGTTTCTCGGCAGCGGTGAATACACAGGAGCCCAGTTAGCCATGCGGGACAGATGGGTCCACAGTTGTGTAGAGATGGGCCTCCTGTGGACCAGGGGAAATGGGAGGCGAGAGGCGTCCCCGTCTCCAGCAGTCACAGGCCAGAGGGGGGAGACATGGCTATATTTTTTATCCTCTCTGCACCCAAAGCATCAGGTGAGGAATGTGTGAGGGAGTGAGGAAGTGGGCGTCCTTGGATGTTAGCGCTGTAGACTCTTTAGAATACAGATGACCTGACTCCACCTACAGCTTTTGTTGAAAATTAAAGCTACCAGAAAAATAAAAACACCCATGGGAAAACACATGTTACATTCTGCTTAGTAAACTATAAGTTTGAAAAGTGAACCAGAATCAAGAAAAGTAAACTGGAAAAAACGACAAACAAACCCCCAAAACTAACTCAGCCCCATGTGAACTAAAGAGGGATGGAGCTATGGTGTGAATTATCTTATGTTGAGGCCCATAGCAACACAAAAAACAGTGAAAACCCACATGGAGAACGTGCATGCAGAAAACCCCCAGGACCTTCTTGCTGCAAGGTAATAGTTCTACCACAAAGCAAAAATAATAGATAAAATGAAACTGCTTTGCAATATGGTGAAATGAACATCTCTGGTCAAATGTTCCTATCAGAGTGTTATTTGGGTTTCACTTATCCCTTCCTAAATTCTGCTTCGAGGACTTTCACCTTCTGATGGTTGGAGCAGTAGAAATGACACAGACCATCCCTAAAAGATGGATTATTTCATTTTCTCATATTCACACACATGCTCCACATTTCATGCTTTGCTTTTGGTGCAGTCCCATTCAGATCTGACATAGTTGCTGTAATAGTTGAAGAAGCGATGGAGTTGATGCGTCCGTAGCTTTCAGTCTGCTGAAATTTGCATGGATAAAAAAAACGTGTGTGGGTAGGGTGCCAAAACCAGCTCTAGCTTGGGGGCCCACATCCTCCTAAATATAGCCCTGCACATTGGAACACACACTTATGAACACATATAGCTGCATGTGTTTGGAGTGGAAAAAAAATGCTAACATTAAAATTAAGATTTGATCAACAAGTTTGTACAACGTTGTTTATTGTCTGGTCGAGACTGCAGCATTGCAGTGCACAATGCGTTCAGGTGCATGCTCACACTGTTGGCCAGCGCTGAAGTTCAGGCACAGCCAGATTTACAACCTCTGGCTGCGGTCGGCCATGTTTCAGGATGACGGCGCGCTCCTGTCCATCCGTCTGCTAAAATACTCCTGCTGCTCCACAAAGCCTGTGCTGCTTCCATCCTTCTGCAGCAGCACAAGAAAGTGTTTTAGCTGTATATTAGCAAGTTGTTGACTGGCCACTAAAGCACACATTTGTCAACTTATTAGAAGGTGTCAACACTCGAACAACAAACCATTAAGCCCACCCACCTCAGTTCCCTGCCAGCTGCAACATTCTCTGTGTATTAACCTGAGGATTACAGGAAGGGGAGCCCATTAGATGATCGTCATGATGCTTTTCCTTTTTTGTGGCTTGTGGCTGACTTTGTGTGAGCTACCTGTCAGTTTGCTTGTTGCAATTAGGCATTTTAAAATCAACATGTGAACAGGTTGCAGAGCTGTTAAAAAAAAAAAAAGGATGAGTCACTTGACAGCCACTGCAGGAGCAGTTTTCTTTTCAGTTCGGCTCAGAGGTGTTGCAGTGTGTGGCTGGATTCTTCCCAGTGTTCCTGTTTTAGGAAATGCTCCGGTCTGGGACAGCTTAAGAAAGCCGTAGTATCATAGTTAACTGCGGACTGAAAGTGTTCACACCCACGCAAAATTAAAATCTGAAAAGTTTCTGCTTCCTTTTGGGAGCTCATAAATCCCAGAACTACACAAGCTTTACAGAAGCTCTGTCTTAATTTGTGGTCATGGTTGCCAGATATGGAGAAAGATATTTTATCTGCTCCCTGAGAAGGGTGGATAGTCGGCTCTGGATGTTATGGGGGAGGGTATTTTTGGAGCACCGAGGGGATTCTGGAGAAGGGAGTTTTGTTGTATGAATTGAGGATTCAGGATCCCACAGCTGGCTCATGTCTCTCCGTAATCTGTTTTTTTAAAATACTCCCCCCAAAACATAAAATATTCTGGACTGTACTCCACGTCTCACCACTTCCCAAAGACAGACAACACAGGACAAGATGAAGAAAGCTGCAACTTTCTCTTTCCTTTAAGTACTCACTTCAAGAGACTCGCTGTGGGCTTCTTAGACTTTGCCCTTCATGGCGAGGCATGGTGTCTATTAAGTCCATTAATAAGTAAAGCAAGGCAATAGTGCCACCAAAGAAATAGATATCACACTATTACTTATTTAACTCATCTCCTGAATTATTTATTGTTTATTCCAAATGATCTTTTTTAAGTATACATTTCAGCTTGGATTTCCCAAGTGAGCACTACCAGCAGTGGATGATTTGGGCCGCCAAGTTCAACTTGGAGGAGTTTGTGAGGTGGAATGCTCTGCTGCCAGCGCAAAACTTACTGCAGGGGGGCTGAGGGAAAAGATCCTTGATGATCATGTTACTGACATCAAAGAATAAGTACACCAAAGTCAACAGCCAACTACTATTAAACTCCCACTGAAAGACACATACTCCAACCCTTCCTCTCCCTCACACTCATTTACGCTCCGTGTCTTCCTCGCTGTGTTCCTGAAATTCTCTGGGTCCACAGAGAGAGATAAATCACGGGCCCCGTGCCTTTTTGAAGCCTGCTCGGCATCAACACCAATAAAGGCAGAGCGTGGCCCGCCTTTCTGCTCCTAAATTAAGTGATTATTACTGCTGGTGTGACTTGGCCATGTGGCTGATAGCAGTGTGTGTCTGGGTCAGGCCAAAGGCCTGCAGTGGGCAGTGGAGACCAGAATTGCTAGCATAAGTCCTCTAATGGAATAAAGACCTCAGCAACATCCAAGTGGAAGGATTTACACTGATGCACAGTGACGTCTGAAGCACACATGTCAAAGTTTTGCTTGATGTCTTCACATACATTTTTGCATAAGTGCTCTCTTGAAATTGTATTCTTCTACTTCACCTATAGTCTTTTAGTCTTGTCTTTTCATACAAAAGACAACAACCTACTAAGTTGCTTACATCTCAAACTCTTTTGCATGTTGACGCGTTACAACCATAAACTTCAAAGTATTTCATTGCAGTTTCATGTGATTGACCAACACAAAGCAGTAGGTATTTGTGGTGCATAGCAGCAATAAGAGATGGACTTCAAAATGTTCATAAATAAAATCTGAAAAGTGTGGCCTTCATGTGTTTCAGGCTTTCTGTACTCAAAACCTTGAAATAAAATTCAGTGCCACAAATCGCAGTCAGGATTGGTAAATGGAGTCCACGTGTGTAATTTGTAAATTGCTCCGTGAAGGAAATGTCAACAGAATTAGATCCAGGCTCATATAAAGAGAAAAGTCACTTTTGCCTGCAGTAACGGGTTCAGTTCAATTGATCATATTTCATATATGTCATATATCATATATTAAAAAACTTAGTTTTCTCAAGGTTGTGTTCGAAGTTTGCCATAAGAAGCAGAGTAAATATGTGGAAGAAGCTTGTCTGGTCAGATGAAACCAGAATTTACCTTTGGGGAGAGAGAATTCATACCGCAAGTCATCCTAAACTGTCCACTATTATGGGAAACATGGTGATGGCAGCATCATGCTGTGGAGATGCTTTTCTTGAGCTTGGACTTGAAAGCTGGTCAGAGTTGTTATGCAATCCTAAAGAAAAGCTTGTTAGAATTTGCAAAAGACTTGAAATGACCTTGTATATTCAGCCAGAGCTA
This sequence comes from Phalloptychus januarius, assembly GCA_902982915.1. Classification (NCBI taxonomy): domain Eukaryota; kingdom Metazoa; phylum Chordata; class Actinopteri; order Cyprinodontiformes; family Poeciliidae; genus Phalloptychus; species Phalloptychus januarius. Next base: position 17,938,830 of record CADWAE010000482.1, on the reverse strand, counting down.
AAATGGAAGGGTTTAGATTAAATATGGCCATTTGTTAGCATGGCCTTGTAAAAGTCCCGATCTAAATCTCATGGAATATTTGTGTCAAGACACTGTCTCTCCAGTGAAGTTCTCCAAACTGACAGAGCTTGGGCTATTTTACAAAGACAAATTAGAAAAATGTCAGCCTGTTGATGTGAGTATCGACTCATAAGGGCTGAACACAAGCACATCCCACACTTTTCAGATTGGCATTTGTATAAAACCTTTAAAACTATCTGCAATATACATGTTCTGCTTCAATGCACTAATTTGAGATGATCTATCAAGAAATCTCAGTACAGTACTCAGGCATGTGGAAAAGTCAAAGTGGTATTTAAACCTTTGCAAGGTTTTGATGTCAAAGTGGATATTCAAGACGGACGTACATGAGATTATTTTCTGCAGATGTCCAATTGGCAAATGAAAACGCTAAGCCACAAACACAAGTATTAGTTCTAAAGCACGAGTGAGAGGATATTCAGGTTGACAGAAGAAACATCTTTCGTTCAGAGCATCCTCTAAGGTTCTGTAACACAAATGCCTTTTGGTGCTCTTTGGAGATATTGTCGCTTCTCCTGTCCTCTGCCCTCCTCTCTACTTCTCTCCTCTCCTGACACACGTCTGTCTGTTCCTTGCGGCAGGACATTGTATAACCAGAGTGTGTAAAACAGTCTTTTACGGCATTGTAAAGATTTACTATTGGAGTAAATAACGGTGGGAGAACAGGGCTTTTAAATGGAACTCAATCAATACATCAGTGGAGGCTGCAGCGAAGGGCAGAGCCACATGCAGGCAGGCTGGGCCTATCAGTGAACAGCGCACCTCAGAACGCGAGGTAGAACTGACGTCATCCAGCATCAGCAGAACACTTTCAAACAGGACTTCAGCAAAATCTATAACTCTGCATTTTGAATTGTAAACTTCAACACCAGTTGGTTTTCCAAAAAAAAGTAAAACAACAGTAAATTAAGTCATTTAAGGTTAAAACCTTTACACTGAAGGTAAAACACCCAGCAAGATAGACCTACATGATACCTCGGTGCACACACTGATATAAATTCCACACGTTGCTGCACTTGGTCTTGTGCACAGACTTTGAGAAATGCAGACGTGCAATAAATCCCAGGCCCTGTGAAAGCAACATTGCAACACACACATACTCACTGTCACTAACACACACACACACACACACGCATTCACTCACAGTCAGCCCCTATAGACTCTTACACATTCACAAAGAGACACCCCGGCCTCATGAGCAATAAATCGCACAGCCCATCTAACAAGTTCATTTCCGGAGGCCAGAGCGGATGGGTCCTCTGACTTTGGAGTCAGCAGCCTTGTGAGGATCAATGGCAAGAGACGGAGAGCGAGGGGCAAAGAATCGAGCCGAGATACAAAAATCAATCAGCAATTTAATCGCTTTGGGAGAGGAGGACCACAAAAAACGGAGAAGAAAAAGAGGAAAAGGAGAGAATTTCACATCTCTTTTACTTAAAAAAGCAATGCTTTGCTTTAACCCTGACACAAAGTGCATGTCTCTAAGTTTCATTGGAGGTTTTTTTTCTTTTTCTCTCTGACATGTTCCAGAGAGAGCAGAGCTGTTCTGAGACGCAATTTCACATGAGTGCCATTTTTCCCTTATAGATAAGAGATTAATATTTCGGGAGCAGAGTAAGGAACAAATGAGAGATACTGTTGTAGGCCCCTTGCTTTTAACAAGAGATCAAGTTTCTGTCAAAACTTAGAGACAGTTGCAAACTCTGTTAGCTGCCCTGAAACATGCAACTGAATCTGCAAGCGGTGTGCTGTCATCTCCAAAGTAAGCTGTAAGGGTTGGTAAAATTATTGAATCGTTTTATTGTTAAAAATGATGGAAGAAAGTTTTCATGAAGCACGTGGTTGCTTTGGGGGTGTTCATTGAGGAGGAGCTCCTCCAGATCAGTGTCGGCAGCTTGGAATTGACATTATTGAATAAGAAAGCCTTAGACTAATAAAATGAGTGACAGCCTTTGGTGCAGAATCGAAGCTATAGATCCTCTGAGGAGACAAAAAGCAAGCTGGAAAAGACTGTGTTCTTTAAATCTGCCTGGCCAGAAGAAAAGACTTGACAGAAAGGAAAAAGATGTAATGAAAAAATGTTGACATATTTTTGCACACCAAAAAGAGTTCTAATTCCTGTGCACACTTGTTTGAAGATGTACTGCGAAAATGACTCAGAGACTGGATTTGGTCATTTTCGGTTTTATTTGTTATGACTGTGAAGCGCTAAATACTAAGCGCAACGTGGCTGCGCTGACAACACTTTTCTCTGGAGATTTAGTTGCTTGGTGAAGAAGATGTGAAGTTAGCTTTTTCAATATGAGTATAGTTTTAAATGAGAAATCAGAGGAAACATAGATGTGAAAGCAGCCCTGCGATTTATTCAAGCATGTCACAAATCATGTCTTTTTGCCTTTTTTGAAGGGCTAGGGACAGCAAAAACACTTTGTTTTTTCTAGTTTTGTTAGTTTTCATAGGCCTAGTTTTTCAAACTTACGATTAATTTCAGTCTATAACAGCTTTCCAGCCAGCTGGTGGCTTTGCATATGTGAGTTTTCTCTGTGGCCTAGACGTGGTTGTTGACCATCTCTTCCGAGTGCAGATGGAAGAGGCTGCTGCATTAGGACTTGGGTACCTGTGAATGGTTCAGTAACGCAATAGCACCCTGAGAACAGTCAGAACTTTGCATGCATTTGAGCCTTTTCCCCAAATGTCTACAAAACTACCAAGTCAAATCACTGGAATTATTTCTTGTCAAATATTTTCGAAATGAGTGACCATAAGGAGTCTGAATATTTACTAAAAACAGAAGCAATGGGGTTCTTAGAACAAGACAGAGCATAGGTCTTGGCAGATGACACGAAGGCTGAATGCATTGCAATGCTGCTCAATTTCAGCTTCAACCTCTGCTCATCATAAAATATCCAGCATTGCAGATGCTCGTAGTCTTTGGAAATTTGAATTATATTCTCCAGAATATAAACATGGATATTCCCATTGAGAAATCTGCCTCAATATTAGGATGTTTCATAGTTTTTACAACAGAACGAGTGCTAAAATTTATTGTAGATTTCGTAGAGTGTACTGTGTCTTGAACTTACCTATTGATCTTCGATTGGACATCCAAATGAACACTGGCACCCATATGCCCCCAGCTAAGCCTTACATTTGTAAGAATGTGTGTTTGTGTGCTGGATTGGTTGGGCGTATCAGGCTGATTCCTCCAGATTTCAGGCAGTGCTGAAACTTAGCAACAGGAGCCAGGGGCCTCTCTCGCTGCCGAGACACATTCATTACCGACCCAGAATCTTGGGCTGGATTAAAAATTCATGCTGTTTACAACAACAAAAGGGCCCCCGTTAAAGAATATGAGCCCTTCTGAACAATGGCTCCACCAAACCGTGAGCAGATCGCTGACATCTCAAAGGAGTCTCGCAGTTGTGCATGAGTGTGTGTTTGAATATGTTTATGGCTAACAGCAAATGTTGCGCTTTCTTGGTGTTTGCACACATCCTCACAGGCAATGGTGATATAAATAATGATACTGTTTACAGCAGCGGGGAGTGAAAACAGCCTCAGGGTACTTAAATAAGGATCTGATTCCCTGAAGTTCTGTGCCTCGTCATGCTTTTTAGCCTCGTATTACCGCACACGTTTTAAGAGCGCTTCACATGTATCTAGTGTGGATTCTAGACCAAGGGTGTGACCCTGCCACTCAGGATCACCTCCACGCTGTGCTATCGGATTATTTGTTAGCAAAGGATGCAGCTTATGAGCTCCATTCAGCATTAATTAGCACACTCGATAGCGATCATTATAACAGATTCCTGTGGTGACGTTTGATTGCATTGTCCCTGTGGGGGCTTGGGGTGGGGTTCAAAGTTTTACTGATGTTAGAGCACTGCACACACATACACACACATTTTCCTTCGTTACACCACACACTCATGAGAATCTCTGCACATACCGAGATGAACGTACTGTAAGACTTAAATTCACTCAGGGCTATAAAGCTGGGATAAACTGGTCTAAGGTTCCCGACGGGATCCTGAAAAGAATGGGGCAGGGGTTCACACGAACACCTCACCCCACATTCTGTTAATGCCGCACGCTGAACAGGTGCAAGGTCAAATCGCAGAGCCAATTATAGAGGCTTCCATTCACTCTCAGAAACAGTTCCCCTACAGTCAGTAAATGTTTCTATAAGGTTCTGCACTTTTACTGTTGCTGTGATGTGGACAAGGTTAGAGGTCATGCCCATACAGGTCAGGACTGTGTGTGTGAATGTTGACATTCGCCCTTTCTGCTTCATCACCAACCTGAAAAAAGCCGAGTCTCTGGTGAAATATTTTTGTGATGTATTGACCTGTTGGATCACTGTCTCAACAGTATTGATAATTTTTTATTGCATAAGGTGGACAGATTGCAGGGTGTTGTAATCAGAAGCTGTAGCTATTTCCCTACATTGTTTTACCATCAATTATTTACCTGTTAAAATGAGGTAATTTAAAGAAAATCTATATTGCAGAGTAATGCATATTTATTGCACTCAGGTGATCTCCATTCCACTCATTGTGAGACTAATGGCACCAATTGGCTGAGTCTCTGGATGGTCGGTCGGTCTCTTAAAAAGGGATAAATACATGTGCAATCACTTCTTTATATTAAATATTTGTATTTGACATTATTTTTTAGAAATCCATTTCTTTACTTTGATTTGTAAAAGCAACAAAAATGGTCAAATATCCCAGTGGGTGCGTACTTTTACAGAGGTGCTATATATAGGTGCTCAAAAGCAACAATACAAGTATGATTAGTATAAATTGCAATATTTAGCAAAACTCTGGTACATAATAAAAATAGCGGTAAAAATGCAATCATAACAACTTGACTGCTACCACTACTACATCATGAGAATAATGTATGTTAAATGAACATGGCATCATAACCAAAACTATATTACATTTTTTTTGGCCAGCATGTCCCATGAATACAAAAAAAAGAGAAAATCTGTTGAATTCTGATAGAAGTGAGATTCATGGAGTTGATAATGTAATTTTCCTTGTAAGTATTTTTCAAAAGGATTTTTCCAGCAACCCACTGGCCCATGTGCCTGGAGATCTTGCCTGGAGAAGATCTCCAGGCAAGATCTAAACCGTAAATGTCTGTCACTGACACCTGTCTTTTTTTTTTTTTTATTCTTTGGTGTGGTTCAGGTTTCAACATGGGGGCTGTTTTCAGCCATCATTTCCCAGCCCTGACAATCCTCTACACTGAGCCTTCTCCTTACTTACTTGTTTTTCAGTCTGGGTTTGGAGCCTGATGTCTTGATGAAATTTTAATAAGCAATGTCACTTAAGTAACTCAATGCTATCTGCTATTACAGGGTACTGTAAAATGATTCACTCAATAATTTTGTTATTTTATTATATTACAAAAGGAAAGTTCAATGTCAGGATTTTATGGCATGAACTTGTGACAGATCCACACAAAGTACCATGTATTTTTATAAATGAAAACATACATAATTTTTGCATTTTAGCTGATAAAACGCACCTTATCCTTTATGTGAAAGCAGGGGTATTGAAAGTGTGACCCTGGGGGTCATTTTCAACCCATGCAATGGTTTTGTGTGATTCCTTATTAGATTATTTCAACTTTGCCCAGCGAGAACAACCGCTGCTTATTCTTCCAGCAGTCATTGGGGGAGAGGTAGGGTTCGCCTTCGACTGATCATTGGTCTATCTCGGGGCAACACAGTGACACAGAAAAGACACAATCATGCATGCACAAACTCATACCTAAAACAAATTTAGGGAAACCTCCTAACAGTCATATATGAGGAGGAAGTTGGAGTACCAGGAGAAAATGTACACATTCAGAACATGCAAATTCCCTGCAGAAAGACAGCAGGTGGGATTCAAACCCAGGACCTTTATCCTACAGGTGCTTCCAACTGTGCCACCATGCATCTCCCCACCAACACATGCAAGTGTAATATTTTAGAGCAAGATTTCAATGGGAACTAAATTCTAAAACAGGAATTGTTATGGTACAATTAAAAGTATTAGTGTTTTATCAGCTTTGTTTTTGTTTTTCTTCTAAGTTTTAATTTCATTTAGTTTTCAGAACAACAAAAAAACAGATTTTATTCAAAAACAGACTTAACTTTAGGTGTTCATTAAACTTGATCAGATTCAACACAACAAATAACCCATATTTCACTTTTGTTGCTGAGAAAAGAACAACAAAATATATTTTAAAAAAACCCATAAATGAGACCGTATGCTGCTCTTTTAAATAAGGCAGACAAGTGAGAACCTTTTAATTTTTCACATCTACAATGACTTACAGACCGATTTTCTCTAAAAGCTGACATATGTTGATTTCATTAAGACATTACGAGTTTGGTTTATTGGTGAGCAAGTTAAATTAAAATCGTAATAATATGCTTTTTGAAAAGGACAAGTATGCTATTTTCCCTCAGAGAGTTTGTGGTTTGTGTGTTCTTCCAATTTGGAGATTCTATGTTGCAACAAGCTGGGACACCACTGCTTGTTACAACCCTCCTTCACTGCAATTACAGCTGGAAGTCTGTTGGTTTATGGCTCAATCAGCTTTATTTAACTAGAGGCTGGAAATTTTGCTCATTCTTCTTTGCAAAATAGCCAAATCTCAGTCAGAATGGATGGAGAGCATTTATCAACAACTTTTTCCAAGTTCTGAAGTAAAATCTTAATTGTATTTCAGTCTGGATTTTGATGAGGACAATTTAATAACATTTGATATCATCTGCAGTGTCCAACTTCAGTCCTTGTGAGCTACAATCCTGCAACACCCCTGAGTCAAATGGCTGGTTTCCCTTATGGTCTTGCCATTCATCTCTGCAGGGGCCTGGTAACAGGACGTTCATTTGATTCAGGAGTGTTGGAAAAGGGATGCATCGGAAAATTGCAGGACAGTAGTTCTTGAGGACTGGCTTTGGGCACCTGATCGAAACCATCCATCTGTAGCTGTGACTGTTTAGGGTTATTGTGCTGCTGGAAGGTAAAACCTCCATCCCAGTCTCAAGTGACAGAATGTGAAAAAGTACAAGGTGTTTGAAAGCAAATTTCAAAAAGTACTGTAGTTAGTTGAGGGGAACTGCTGTAAAACATTTGCAGATAAATCATATGATTCACAAATGTTTTGACTGTTGTCAGTGTGCTTAGCTTATTTATTTGAAACTATGTCTTTGATCCTTCTCATAACATCTATTTAGGAAATCGTTCAGTAATTTTATCCCAAATTTGAAAAATAATGAAAACTTTTTTAAGTGGCATTTTCTATAGCGTAGACAAATGTAATATACTGTACCAAATCAGGCATGTCTGATCTATAATTATAATTATGCTTCCCCTTTGAACACCAGGCATTGTACTTGTTTAATGCAGTAATGAAAGGAACATTGTTTTAAATTAACTCATTTTAACATGTGAATTCAAGTTGCTTACAAGGAATGAGTCTCTGTTAGACATTGGCCCCAGGCAAAAGCAACAAATTCATTTAAGTCCTTTAAATTCACTTCATTGAAAAGGATTTAATTGAAGCCCAGGGTTGGTGGTACAGTAAATGAGAGAAAATAGGACAAAGGAGCAAAAAAAAGATCTTGTTTGTAAAATACGTTGTCTCTGATTGGTTCCGATTCACGGTTGATGAGTGGTTAGAGAAAAACCTCAAGCCTTTCAGTTGTCTAGTATTCTGGGTTTGGATATATCGGAGCTACGCTCATGGAACATTGTCGCCGATAGCTGCCCTGGCATTAGCCTTGATGCCCTGACTGCTCACCCACTTAAAAATATAAAAGCATGGAAGCAAAAGTGGAACTAAGAAGATTGTCTACAGTGTTAGTCAGAGGTTTTTTGGCATACTCATTATTGGCATTAGTCTGGGGCTTTTATTGAATGAATTTGCGTATCGTATTTTTAGGACTATAAGCCGCTACTTTTATCCCACGCTTTGAACCAGGCTGCTTATGGCCCGATGCGGTTTTTCTGTGGATTTTTCTCCAACCACCAGGGGGCTCTCTAGCAGGAAGTGAATGATTGGAAGTCAAAATTGGAAAACAAAGAAGAAAGTGATGACTTTCATTTAGCACATGCTAGCAGCAGCACGACGGAGAAGTGTTTTCAAACTCACACCCCCTCATCATGGAAACAATATGAAGACGTTCATATGATGCAGCTTTTAAGTTGAAGGTTGTCGATCTGAAGGTACAGATCGATGGCCGCTGTACATAAACTCTGCGTGAACGAATCCATGGTTCGGCGTTGGAGACGCCGGGCTGCGCCCTTAATAGCAGATTTATGCGTCCTTGTGGAAAACCGAGAGCGGCGGAGACACCAGCGGCTGATATCCCGGTACGGCTTATATATGTTCGTTTCCAGGTTTTTTTTAGACTTTGTTGTTATAATGAGGTGTGCTCTATAGTCCAGAAAATATGGTAGTTCTTTTCAGGGTGCAGTGCTAATCAAACAAACAACTTCAACAACTCCCATGAATTACAAGTTCAAATTTAATGTTGATTAAACCACACAGATTCAAAATTATACAAACTCAACAAAAAAATCCCACTAACATTTGAAACCACCAACGCTCAAGCTCTATAACTGGAAGTTGTTGGCACAAAATTGTTCAAGTCTGTATTTTATAACATTGACCCACTTTGAATATGAGTAAATTCTTTATCATTTCAAACAAAACCACATATTTTTTTTATTTTAAAAATCCATCTAAAAAAGCACAAAATGTTCCCATATTTACAACTTAAATTAAAGACGTTGTAGGTAAAAGTTAGTCTGACAATAGCTTCATGCTGAGTATGTAAGTTTAAAAGAATTTCATGAATGTTGTATCAGGAAAACCCAAGTGGCTTTTATCTTTGTAAATGAAGTTTAGATTGTTGCATGGGCAATCAAAATGCCAACTATTTTTCCATCCCAGCCCTTATTGTTCTTATTCTTTCAGCAATGTTCCCTAAGGACAGCTCCTTGCCTACGTAACTTGAAACAGACAAAGAGAGGCAACACTATTTTACCCTTGCATGCACACAAACAAATTAGGCAATATTGACTGGAGCCACAACTGTATGCTCCTCTCAATAGATCAGTCATGCTCTAGCTTGCCCTGCTGCAACCCTACAGTTTAACAGCCTTAGTTATTCTTTTTTTCTAGAGGACACATTCAATCCACCTGACACCAGAATAACTTTACTAACCACATATGCAAACACACTGTGCTCCTTAGAGCAGAACTAAGTTGTCTGACTACTCTGATAATGTCTTCATAAAAAAAACCCTCTACAAATGTCTTATTTTCTTATTCGTTAAAGCAGCAGATATTAATTTAGATAAATATGGCAGAAAACAGGATAACACTAAATATCGAGAAGATTGTAAGTCTAAAGCTGGAGTGTCACTTTGTGTCCATTTTCTAAATACACTTGTTTACCTACCATCCAATGAAAGTAACTTTTTTGTTGTATTTTAACTTTCCTCTAATGCTCAAACATTAATTGTTACACTTGCATGCAGTACAGAGGTGTACTTCCAGTCTAATGGTGTTTTAATAGTCTTAGATTATCACCAGCTAATCTCTTCGCAGTTTGAACTGACTGTTTATGCTGCAAAAAACAAAACTACTTTTCTGTGTTGGCGCTGGAGTCACTTAATTTGTAAGATGTCAATCAGACATGGTGTTTCTTATGCACGTACAGCTTGTTTTATGGCAGTGCATTTTTGCAGGAGAGAAAATTTGTTAGACACATGATTGTACGGAAGCAAGTTGGTAAAATTTGACATGCAAATTAAATTGACCTTTTTTCCCAGATTGTACGCCATGTAGTGCTGCTGTATTCTGTACATCTTAAGGTCTTGTGTGGTTTCCTGTCCATTGAGAACCTGTAGGGCATGTCTAATCTGCAATTGCTCTAATATTTGTTTCACTTAACTTCCCACTCTCCCACAGGTCAAGCACTGTTTATTCCTCCCATCTGAGCAGTTCTCAGGGAAGTCGCCTGCAGCCGCATATGTTGCCGGCGTGGCTTGGCTGCGGATTAATGACCTCGTTAAGAAGGCCGCTGTCCCCAAGTGTCTTGCGTACACATAAACTTGAAACTTCCATGTAATAAAAAAAATATATATATTTCTTATAACATATAAACTACATGCACAACACATTTATGTAGATGTGACAAATAGTTACGATTAACAATTGTACTATTATGTTATTTATCCTTTTGACCAGCATGTCCCATGAATACAAGAATATTTCATATTTCTATTACATGTAAATCTGGAGCATCATGCAAATCTGGAGCAAAATTTCAGTGTTCAAAAATGTATTTGATTCATTTTCCAAGGATTATAATTGTTACTTCTGTAATTATATAAAAAAAAAAATCACATTTCTAAGAGACTTATGTCGTTAGGACATTGATGAAAAATGACAGTAATATTTCTTTAAAAGACTACAAAACACTTTGAGATTTGCATTTGCAACATGAAAAATTGTGAAAAAATTAAAACAAGTTTGACTTGCTAATCGTATATTTATTTGTATGCTTTTTATTTGCCTTAGAACTTGTCTGAAAATGATGATGCAGAAAGCTTTGGCTCCAAATCACAGCATGAAAATATCAGGTCAAAAATCAGACTATAGAGATGGATGCATTTTTTACAGCCTGGTGATCGGTTCCCACTGTTATGCCAAAGTAGACTGCAGTAAACGTGGCAGACATTAGCATTGCTCTCTGGTCTATGGTGCTCCAAATCTTGCATAGTAGAAAGTGAGCTAAATGATTTCACATTTAGAGGCTATAAAGTAATCACATCAGATGAACCTGGATCTCTAATTCATCAACAGTAAACATGAAATGGGATGGGAGCAGGAATATTTGGGACTGGTTAACCACAAACTTCTACATGTAAGACCTGAACAGATCAAATATTGCTTTGTGTATAACAAAATCCTTCACGCAGCATAATCAGAAAACTGTTTGCCTTAGAGAAAATTACAGTGCAAACACAAGCATCCACACAAAGACTCATACACATGCTTTCTGTCTCAGAAGGACACCTGCACGGTGACACTATGGTGTTTACAGGAAATTCCATCCCTGTTGCTCTTGTGTTTGCTTGTTCGAGCCCTGAAGACATAGAGGCCACTTTTCTGTTGAGCAGCGTTGTATTTGTCTGCACATGTAAGACATGCCCAGTACATGCCTGCAAAGCCAGCGTCTCATACTTCAGTGGGTCTGGATGGGGAGGATTCCCAAGTGGACTGAAATGAGCTAGGGTGCCGTTTTGTATGTTGAATATTAGATAATTTATAAAGTGTTCACACCCGTTGAAGTTCAGAATTTGACTAAAACAAATCACTTTTTTGGTTTTACGTGCCCATGTAGCAGAAAACACAATATACTTTATGTTCTCTTTCTGTGTGCTCAGACATGTCTATGTCTGAGATCGGCCCAGTCAAAGCCCAGACCAGAATATAATTGAGAATGTGAGGCGAGACCTAAATATTTGCAAGGTCTTTTCATCGAGTAGATCCAGAAATAGTTCTGAGCTCGAACTATTTTACAAGAAAGAAATATTTTTCTCTCATGGGCAAAGCTGTAGATATACCAACAACACTGTAATTGCAGTGAATGGTGATTCTGCAAAGTACTGGCTTACTGAATACAAATGCACACCACACTTTTAGCGTTTTATTTGTGAATAATGTTAGTCTTCCTTCTCCTTATACAGTTACACACTTCTTTAGTTTATCTGTCAAATAAAATACACTGATGTTTGTGATTGTGACATGACAAAATGTGAAAAAAAAATGCCAGGAGCAAGGACCTTTTCGCAAGGCACTTTGACTTATGAAACATTAGTGGAGCTGGAGACTGTGCTACAAAGGGATGAGCAACTCAGGAATTAGTCTCTGCCTTTTTCTTCAAGGTGCACAGAGTCAAGGCCTGTACACATTCGGGCATACTGCTATTTCCATATGCAAAGACAAGATATACAAACACCTTTATACAAGCTTAAGAAATGCATGGGTACAACAGCCTGCATGAGCTTTAATGGAAACTGCTCACCTTTTTCATTCACCAATCCAATTCCCTTTAAATAGAGAACGTATTATACAAAAATAGGCACCTACTCTGCCCATTTGGAAAAGGTTCAAGCTGCCAGTTAACCACACATGTTTTTCTGCACGACTCTGAAGCTTCTCCATAAATATCCTGCTCTTGCTTGTGGTGTCTGAAATTGCTATTTGCATAACTCTTAACATAGTATTGGTGTAGTGTAAGCAGCTCTTTGAATGGCAGAAAGGAAGAGGAGCAGGGTTAACAAGTGCATAGCAACAGCCTATAGTGCAAATGCTTGTCACTCACAACAAAGGAACCCCAGATTGTTCAGCAGCGCATAAAGTGACGAGATGATGTGGAATGTGACTGTCAGGTTTTAGGAAGGGCTCTGAAGACCCCGAGTTTATCAGGTTTCCACACTTTACCCTGCCTGGTACATTCCTTGCTAGTGTGGTAGAGGTAGGGAGATATAGTGCATAGGGGTTGTATCTGGATTTCATCACTATTGAGCAATCCTGCTACCAATTAACTCTCATAGAGAGGTAAGTGAAGCAAGAACTCCTTAAATTGAGCACTGTCACTGTTGATGTTTAAATACTGATTTTTAATGAAAGTGACAGTGGTTGGTATGCATTTGAACCGCCAGGACATAGAAAAATTTGATTTGAAGTCACTGGTTTACTTTACCCATATATTATGGTTAATGGTGGTCAGCACAAACACACAGTGCATATACAGTTTGAAATCTGGCACCCTATTCATGTGGTAGCCATGTTTGCAAGGGGTCCCACACAATGCTTGTGGAAAACTGAAGATTGAACTTCGTTCAATTGTCCCGATCTTGGCCAGCCAAGAAACATAGGCCTTGCTATGTGTCTTATGTCTTTCTCTGGGTCTCTTCAGGGTGGGATGTGCCCAGAAGACCTCACAAGGGAAGCGAAACATAAGCATCCTAACCTGACTCCAGAGCCACCTGAGCAGATTTGCTCTGCTCCTCCCAGATGACCAAACTTCTCTCCCTGTGCCTAAGTGACAACAAAACACCCTGGGAAGGAAATTTATTCTTGCCGCTTGTAACCCTGATCCCCTTTCCTTTTTTGCGACTACCTTGTGACCATAGATGAAGGTCTATTAAAGTAAATAAATATTCGCCTTTTGGCTCAGCTCTTTCTTCACTACAACAGACTAGTGTAGTGCTGTACCGATTTGTCTGTCAATATCCCATCTTCCCTCATTTCTGAAAAAGAGCCTGAAATATTTAAGCTCTTCCACTTGGGGGCATCACATCGTGCCGAGGTTAGAGAGGACGCCCCGTATACAGAGGCTATAGACTTTGACGCAGCCGTCCCAAGTTCAACTCCCATCCTCGGTAAATTTGCCACATGTCTTTCCCTTTCCTTTCTCTTACCCTTTCCTGTCAGACTACTTTCAAATAAACACCACTAAAAATACTTAAACAAAAACTAATTTAAAAGAACTCCTCCTCTACTTGGGGAAGGACCTTATCCCTAACCTGCAGGTTTACACAAGACAACTCTAGTTAATAATTAGGTGAAGGTAGTTTTATTTAGGGGTATCAGAGCAGAGGAAGCTGAATCCCTCTGCAAATCACATTTCAGAAACTATTGTGTTTTTAATAAAATACTATAAAGACAAAATGATAAAAAATACAACAGATGTGAAGACCTTTTGAAAAGCACTGTAACATTTTACAATGAGGTATTTGTTTAATTACAAGCTCTTAAAATCAGCTATATTTTCCACCTTTTTTATAAAAAAAAAAGAGCTAAACTCGCATTCAGTGAAAGCGAATTGGAACAAAGAAAACAGTGAAACAAAGAATAGCAATCTGATTTGAAGGGACCTAAATTTGCATGTTTTCTCAGTTGCATGTTTAATGGCCAATTTCAACTGGAAACAGTGGGGTAATATTTGGCACAAGAAAAATATTTACAAATATTTGTAATGTATGATTGCAGATCCTCATTCATTTATTGCCTCAGTCCCCCTCTCTTGCCCCCTCCTCCAGTTCCCTGTGTTACAGCCATTTACCTAATTGGATAAAACGACTCCTGGATGTATGCCAAAGGGGCTTTATAGTCCATGTTTGCGATTCAGATGTTTGATTATAAGCTCTTTGATAATTACTCCCAGTTTGCTACCAGCCAGTCAGGCCCAGTCTCTTTATCGCTTCCTTGCTGCGCAGTGAACAGCAGTGGTGTGTGCCCAAAATCAACCACCAGGCTGTAAAAGGTACCGCAGCATGCCTTCTGGGCTCCGACATCATAGGCGTGTTTTGTGCCCAGTTTACCGAGGCTAATTATCCCTAATTCGAGGTAATGGCGTGATCAAGTGTGCGCTATTATCACAGATCCCCACTCACCCTCCTCTCTCAAATGGCTGGTCCTTCAAAGGTGAGTATTCCCAAGCTTTGTTGTACTTCTCTTGATTGGTCTCCTGCTTCCACTTCCTCCACTAACACATTCCTTCCTTTATCACCATCTGCTCCTCTCGGCTTGGACCACTCTACATTCACGTGCATCTGAAACACAGTTAATGCATCAAGGGCTCATGACTGTAAGTGAGTGAGATAGGAAGCCTCACCTGAACTGGCCCTGAGGGGTCCTTGAAGCTGATGTGGTTATCAGTACACCGAAAGGGAAGGAGACATAATCTATTCCGTGGCTCATGGGGTTCTTTCATCGACCTTCCTGCTCTAAAAGAGTCTTTCCTGAAGGTCTTGGACTGCAATATGGCCAATCCCAGCCATCCCTCCAGCTCCACTGATATGGCCCAACTCTATTAGGTCTTGTCTGCATGCTTGAGCTCATGTCAGGTCTACCCTCACATCCCACAGGGCAGCTCTGGAAGGCAAAGACCCAGAGGATACCCTGAAAGTTTAGAATGACTGTAAACATCCCGCCTCTTGAGCTGGAAAAAAGAAATCTGAAAAAGTTAGCCTTGCATTAAATGTATTCTCTTATATCCATACTTCCCAGTAAATACTAAGGATTACAGTCACCACCAAACTGATAGACATCTTTACACTGTAGTTTAGTAGCACTTGGACTGTTTTAGTTTGTTTTAAGTCTCAAAATACTAAAACTTATTATACCTACTAAGAGTAAAAACTTGAAAAAAGGCAATATTAGGTATGACATCACACCTACAGTTCAAATCAAAAGCTTTCATACATTAAATAAAAAGACATTCACCTTTTTTATCAAATCAGATCAAAATGCTCTTATTTTGGATCATTTCTAAATAATTTTAAGTTTCTTTAGCTTTTTAAGCAAGATAAAAAAATTAAGAGAAAAACACAATACCATTCTAATCAATTAGCTACGACAATGTTTTCATAGGATTTGTTTTAAGTATGCCTTCAGTTTTTATTAAGTCAATATTCTTAGATGGAAGTAAGATATGTTCTTCACAGTCAAATTCCTAAGCAGGAAAATACCACGTAAGGTCACCCATATCTGTAGCTCTTGTACCACAGTTTAGACCTTTCTTTAAACATGGTTTTGTTTTCATTTAGTTTTTGTTTTCAGCCTAAAACTAAAAATCCAACACAGAATTAATTTCTGCAATAGTTAAAAACAGTCCACATTACAGCAATTTAGACAAAAAAAGCAGGAGGTGAGACCTAATGTGGATCTTTTCTTACTAATCTTTTTCTCTTGGCTGCTCTTTATAATGCAGTCTGAGATGTATTCATAGTGAATCCTTCTGTTCTTCACTTTTTGTCACTTGTATATACACGCGCACCAGCAAACACGCACATGCGCCCCTTAAATGTGCACATAGCAGTCATGATTACCATTGTTCTAATCCTTTTATTTTATTTCCATCCTCACATTTCCTTGCTCTTTGGTGGCGTGCATGCAAATGTGGATGGTAATGAGCAGAAAAAGGCATTGAGTAAGGGGTGTGGGGAGTAGGAGAAAAAGACAATTTCTTTGCCTCTGAACAATCAAAGGAGCAACACTCCCCCATTCTTTGTACTTTCTTTGGCTCGTGTGTGCGTGTGTAAGAGAGTGTGTGGTGTGATGATGGCTGAGAAAGCAAAGGGAAGAGGAGGGGGGGTCTTTTGCTGTCATGTGTCTGACAGATATTGAAGATAATTGTCCGCTTTCTTCGTCTTGCTTGTGTAATTCCACTGTTGCTGCAGCTTGAACAGCGCTCACCTGGGCAGAAGAGGATGGCAAGGCGGACGCAACGGGGAGCTGCAGAGCGCGGGGGTTGGTATGTTTGGTAAAAGGAAGAGGGGTGCACACCCTACTTACAGCGGTTTATGAGATCGGTTTTTCCAGTCGTACAGAATCCTTTTTTTTAAAGTTTTCTAAGCAGCTTTTAGGATGTGGAGGAAGAGTTGCAAAATTTTTTTTTTGCATTCAAGTTGGCCTTAAAAAGTTTGCCCTGTCTCCATCGAGCTCCAAGAGAAAGGTGGATGGCAAAGTAGAGACAAAGTGAATCCAGGAGACTGAACAGGTGTATTATTGGGTGGAATATATTTGAATGATAAAAAACCCAGGAGAGGATTATTCAGGCATCTCCAATTCTGGATGGAGGGCATCAACTATTAATGAGATGGAGCGATTCAGATTTCCAGAGCTGCTCCTGGCTGCACATGGGCGATCTGCACTGTTAAAATGTTTACTCAGGGGGGACAAAGGGTTTAGGTGCGTTTGGGTCCTGGAAAATCCTAAGTGTCAGTTCTATGAACTTCTCAACTGGGTACTCTCAAGCTGCTGAAAATTGTTTGTGTCTGTCGCAACCCATTCTCGCAGCAAAATGTGAAATAAAAACATAAAATCTGTACTTTTAGTAATGTGAACAATAGTTCAATTGCTTTTTGATTTTTTTTTCAGAAATGGAACAAAAATCTAATAATTCGGAAAAAAATATTTTCTGAAATAATTTGGTCAAGGATTCCAATACCCGACTTATCTGTCCTGTCACGAGAGCTATTTACTTCACAGTTGTTCCTAAGTGCAATGCTAAACTCCTGCACTCTTTAAGTGGAGCATGTGTTTTGATGTCACAGTATTTAAAACTTTAGCAAAACAGCTTCTGCTGTTGGAGTTTTAAGGAAAAAGGAAAGCAGCGCAAACTAAACTGTAAAAAAATTGTCAAAACCAGGCCACTGAGCAGTTAACCTTCAGGCCCTAGAGGCAGAAAGCTAAATAAGAACAAGAAGAAGCTAAAGCAATACTGACTTGATACTGGGGAGAGCTTGGAAAACATATAGATGAGAAATTGAACAATAACTGTTTCCTTCTGTGTGGGTTCCAAATCTCAGAGCAGGTGTTCATTTGGAAAATGTGCAACCTGGTTAAGAGGACAGGGAAACTCTGGAGACAAATCCGATGGAAAAACTGCACGTCAACGAGACGTCTGTGACGGGAGGGTTACACCATGGAGGAAAAAGAAGAGTCAACCAGATGTTACAGAGAGACTGATTCATGGAGATCACAGATCATTTGAAATGAGTGACTGATTCTCTCTGCTGCAAGCAGGCCTTTGCCTGCTGGGAAGGCTGCAGCATGCTGCATCTCCTGCTCAGTCCAGATGAGGGGGATTTCCAACAAACACCATCTTTTGTAGTGATGGTAGGCTGTGTAATACTGCAGCTAATAACTTTTTCCCAACCGTTTGTTTGTTTGTCACATAAATCACTTTATTCTCTCCACCACAAATTCAACAGGGCCACAGCAGAAACATTAATCGCAATCACATCATAGTTCATTACTAATAATATTTTCTTCACTGCCGGCACATTATTCAATGCATGGATGCAATAATGCATAGTTTATGGATGCAATCCTCTCTATTAATGTCAAAATGGGATTTGGAGCTACTTACAAAAGTTACATTTTGCAGTCCTTATATAAAAGATAAAAAAAAGATCATAATTATGATATTATGAATATCATTATAGGATATGACAGGAACCTCCATTAAATATTTTGTTTCTTCAGAACTGGATGCATAATGCAGAAAAACATTATTATTTTTTTTTTTTCATTTTTTGGCTCTAGTGGCCTTTATTTGAAAGTAGCTAGACAGGAAATGGGGAAATGAGAGAGGGGGAAGACATGCAGCAAATGTCACCAGGCCAGGAATCGAACCTGCGACTGCCGGCATGAGGACTAAGGCCCCGACCCTCATATGTGGGTTGTGCTTTGCCTCTGCGCCACCACAGCAACCCCAGAATAACATTTTTATTTGACATTGTAAAATGATATTACTGTAAGGTAAACACAAAAATGTCTATTTTACCGTAGATGTAAACTAAAATCTGTTTGGAACATGAGTAAAAAGTAAGGGCACCCTGCCCCCCAAGTGTTAACCCCTTTGCTATGAATAACCTAAGTGAGATGCTTCATGTAGCCACATACCAAACTTTGCCATCAGTCTGGTTTTAGAGGAAAGATAAAATAGATAAAGAAACAACAGATTTACCCAACATTCTTTGCCAGACCAATAACAGTGGTGTCATCTGCAAACTTCTTGGTTTGTACAGATAGGTCCACCGATGGTTTTTGTGCGGGAGAAGATGTTCCTCAGACTCATCTATCTGCTTGCTGCTGCTCAGTCAGGAAACCTGTAATCCGCCGACACCTAAAGCTGGGAGGTTCTGGAGGATGTTTGGATTAGAAGAGTTGAAGGCAGATGCCAAGTTCACAAACAAGAACCTGTTGATGGTGCAGGATGAAGAGTAGTCCCTGGTTGACTGCACCATCTTCCCACCTGTTTGCCCAGTAAACAAACTTCAGGGACTCCAGCATATTTGACCACAACGAGAGCAATTTCACTAAAAGCAAACCAAAAACTGAAAGAGAGTTATTTTCCAACTTTCAAAATACCCTGTGTCCAACGTTTTCCTGCTTGGGTGAGATGTTGGAATAAGTTTTGCAATAGCGCTCAAATACAAAACACTGACCCGTTTTAAAAAGTCAATATGTTGCATCTAAGATTTAAAAAATGCTAATCACATTCCAAGATAAGAAAAAAAAATATACATCAAAGATCTGATGATTTTAGAAAATCGTGTGATTCCATAAATGTCCCTATCACAGAACTGAAATTTGTCTTGATTGAAGATACGGATCAGCACCTCAATGAAGGAAAAACTCTGATGCAAGAGCCAGTTGAAACAAGCTGAGCATTGCTTTGCAGTTAATGACATGGGGTGAAAAAAAGTAGTGGTTGAACTCTGTCTCCTTTTCTGCTGTTTTTTTTTCTTTAGTTCTAGGAAACGTGGGGAATAGGGAGAAGGCTGAGTGTAATCTTCTTCCTGTTCTCCTCCTCCTCGTTTTTAGCCTCAACTTCTTCACTGCTTTCACTGACTCCCTCCTCTTGTAGGCAAAACTGAAAACATTGCAATATGCAGCCAAATCAAACAATGGTGGGTCCCATTGCTAAGCTGTGTCTAGAAGAATTGGGCTGACCTCCAAGCCTGTGGTCACTGGAAACACTGGTGAATGCTGGGATAATACGAGGCTTTAACAGAACCACCACTCCTCCCCTTCGCTCTCATGTACACGCCAACATGCTGTGCGTGCAGACACACAGACAGTACTTGCAAACCAGCCACTGAAGTAAAGTGGCCATAGTTTCTCGTCATATTGCTGTAGAAACGTCTTTGTTGTCGGTGAGAGCTGGCTGGACGCATCTTTACAATCCTGTGCATCTTTCGGTTGTATTTCCAGCAGTAAGGTGAGGTCTTCTGTCCAGGCTGAGGTAAAGTGACTAATATGGGTGTCCGGGGCTCCGTCCAATCGATGCGCTACAAGTTCATCCTCTAATTACTGCAGTGAGCGGCCCTCAGCTTCCCTCAGCAACTTATCAATAACACACATCCACTTCTGTCTCGGGAGCCATAAATCTTTGGTACCGAGCTTCCTTCATTCTCCAAATAAGCTGCAGAGAGGACGTCTGGACACATATGTTAACAATTGTTCACAGGTGACCTGCCACTTCTTTTTCCATCCTATTTTTTTAAGCAGTTTCTTGTTTTACGACTTAAAAGCATTGAAATGTGACTTCAGCCGTTGTTGCTCAGCATGCACGAACAACTTTTCTAGTTGCTCTTTTCTGTCAACTTTTTCTCTTCCTTTACTTTTTGGTGGTAAAAATCATGATTACATGCATTGCAAAAAGCATTGCTAACCTTAAGAAACAAGACCAAATAGCAATATTTGCCTCAACAACAATATGAATTAAATGTGTTTGGCAAAGCATTGGTTATTTCTGAGGATTTTTAAGGTACAAGGTGACTTGAAAATGTTAACAATCTGTCTTTTATAGAGAAAAAAAAATCTACCAGAGGGTAGCATCAGTTAAGGAGATCAAACAGAGAAGTGTCAAAAAATCAACAGGGCTTCCTGTGGTCCATTTTATCTCAAAGGTGCAGATACAGAGTTTACGCATGGATAAAATAGATTGCAGCACCAGATGATGCCGTAATCTAACACGTGGGGACACGTGTTTGCCATTTTTGGATGATTTTCTTTTTCTTATAAATTTGGAACTATACTATGGATGTCCTCATGCAAATGTAACAACTCCAACTTTTGCATCTGCATTAATGAACAGTCCTGTGCCTGGCTGTTTGTCTTATTATACAAACAAGCAGGGTGAGGTAGTCCACACACTGGTGGGTCCAGTGTTGACTTTCTATTGTAACAGCTCTTCAGATGATGTTGTCAAGCTGCCATGTAGACAAACACAAAATTTTTCTCTTTAAAAAAATGTTTTTTTATTCCAGTAAGAGTCACATCCAATTTGAAAAATAAGAAAACCTGCTATATGTGAGACACAGAATTTATTAGTTTATTTATTTTACTGTTTATGTGTATTATAGTTCACAGGTATCCCACCCAATTTCTTTTGTTTATTATAATAAATTCATTCTTCATTGTAGTTTGTTCATTCCTTCTGAACTTGGTTTTGTGTCTGTCTCCTGCCTGCCTGCTTGGTATTAATATTTCCTATATGTCATTGAATGCGACTGTTTACGTTGTTCCTCGAACGTCCCTTTTTGTGAGGCAGTGCACCTAGGCAGTTGTCCAAATTAATTCCCTAACACTCCTGGACACAATCACACTGATAAAATGAAACAAGATACAATATGTTTTTAAATGAGGCCTACCTTATTTAAAGAGAAGCTCACTCTGACGACTTTTCTGGGACTCAAAAAGGTTAAATAATCCGCCTCGTTTATGCTAATATTGCTCGCCAACACAGCAACTAAGCCTACTCAGCTAAACCACGCCCACACACACTCGAGCTCGAGGCAAGTCCATCCTGATTGGTTGAATCCTGTGGCAGTGGGCTGGCCCTGGGGGCGTGGCTAGACGCCTGTCAATCATTCTGAACCGTGACAGGCAGTTAGCCCTTTGGAAAGTCCATCCTGATTGGATGAATCCTGTGGCAGTGGGCTGGCCCTGGGCTGACCAAAACTAACCCCAATGAGCCGCAAACCGAGGGGGCGTGGCTAGAAGCCTGTCAATCATTCAGAGCCGTAACAGACAGTTAGCTGAATGGGGCTGACAGAAGTTAGCCCTTAGCAAAGACCCCGGGATTTTACCCAGGCGGTTTGACACCAAGTTTGTTGAAAATTTAACAAAATGTGATACGTTATTTCTAAAATGTATTTAACTTTAGGTAAGTTATTTTTAAGTTGTTTATTTTAAAACTTTATTATAAATGTCAGGGAGGGCTTAGCCCTACTAGCCCATTTATACCAGCCGTCCCTGCTACCAGACCAGTAGAGGGAATACATTTAATTTAAGTTGAACCAGCTTGACAGTGGAAAGTAGGCAAAACGTATGTCAAAAGGTAATATCTCATGTCCCGATGAGAAAAAGAGCTACTTAGCCATTTTTAGTGACTTGGGACTCCAATGCTTCTAGGTACAATAGAGAGAAAACATGGAGCTTCTCCAGAGTGGCTGATCTGCACAAAACTTACGCCAAAGGATTAATCACAACTCATTTCGAGGGTCACCTAGAAGAACATCTAAGGCACTGCAGGCCTCACTTACCTAAGTTAGTGTAAAAATTATATAGCCAATCATGATGTTAGTGTGGTAGTGTGGGGCTGCTTTTGTTGCTGCAAGATCCGCGTTGCGCTGTAATGGATGGTGTTATGAATTCTCATCTAACAAGCCCGAAGGGGAATGTCCAGGCATCAGCGACTATAAACTAAATCACACAAGGGTTATGCAGCAGCATAACAATTCAAAACACAAGGAGTTCATCATAAAAAAACAAAATGAAGGTTTTTTAACGGCCTAATCAACATCAAGGACTAAAGTTTTGTTGAGATGCTGTGACTTGACCTCACACTGGCCATCTCTATTCAAAAACCCTCCAACATTCCTGAGAATCTATTTTTACTTTTTATGAAAGAGCCTTAATACGACAGTGACATAAAGACATCACTTTTGGATTTACAAAGAAACCAAATTCACTTTAACAATTTCCAGATTTCCACTGAAAATATTAGACTTTTTCTTTCTGGGAAAGACAAAATTATTCCATCGAACAAAATTGTTTTGCTAGTGGGATCCTAGTGTTGTAGCAACACTGTTGTGTCTATTTTGGAGAAAATTAAAGGGGGGGGAGTGGAAAAAATAAACCTTAAGTGCTGTTTGTATGAGTTTGTGTCGTTCAAATATGTTTGCATGCTAGCGAAATGTGCAACACATTAAGGGCTGGCAGACTGTTCACATGCATAAGTTTGATATATATATACAGTAGTGCTCCAAGAGACTGGTTTTCTTTCCCTGACTTGCCAAAGATGACGCACTCTTACATTCGAGATGCTGTTTTTGCAGGGACTTCGTACTCTCTTTTTGAGACTAAAAGAGCAAACCGGAGAGCCAGTGGTCAGCGACAGACAGACACATCTCTGACTGTGTCTGTCTCTGCTGTGCTTCAAAAACAGTTCCCTGACTCATTTTTTTTTTTTTTTTTTTGCTGGATCGCAGCACCAAACCTCTTGAGAGAGTGCCCAGAATTTGCTTTTTTCTCTCTGTTTCGTCCTTCGTGTTGTTGTGGTGGATGGTGGTGTCTGAATTTGTGTGGGAGAGAGAGGAGGTGAGCAGAGACTTGGCGCGCGGCCTGACTCCCCACTGTGCGCAACGTATCATGCCAAGATTCTTTTAATTAGGCTGATCAAGTGTTTTGTGAGAACTGGACCAGCACTCTATGCCACTAACACGTACTCAGGCGCGACTCCCACTCCCCCTCTGGATACCGTTATCTTTCACATGTTTTTCTTTTTACTAACACTTTGATATTTAATACATTTATATATTTAAAAACAAAGTGTTGACATACTGTATCCCTTTTTTTCTGCATTTAATTCCTTTGGATGATCATCAAAGTGAGAATTGCTTATTTGTACTGTAATTGCAGGGAGGCAGAATTTTATAGCAAACAAAAGCAATATTTTTTTTTACTAATATTTACAGTTTTCTTGGGTACTTACACTGCACCACATGCTTACTGTAGAGAAGATTATTTTCAGACCATAGCTTGAGGTATAACTGAGTGTAAATTTTGGCGGTTAAAATAAAAAGCATGATTTCTTCTCCTCAGAAAGGCAAAACAACAGTTTTGTGAAGGTCACAGAGTTCCCTCAACAAAAAAAGAGCACTTGTTTTTGGTGTATCAAAAACCATTAGCACTTTTTAATTTTTTTCCCCATCTTTTTTTGTTTTGGAAGAAAATAACACCTGTGCGCTGACTTCCCAGAGTGCGCTGTCCATCACAGAGACTTTGTGTGCTCCTGTTGTTTAAGGGTTGCCACAGTAACGGTCGTCTTCGTTTCTTAGGGGGGCCCGGAGGCTTTTTAAGGGTTGCATATTTTCTGCGTGGAATGTTACTCCCCCCACCCAAAAGAAACTGTTGCATGTTTGTGTGAGTGTGCAGGAGGGACAGTATGGGTCCGCAGACGATTTTCAAGTTTTGGTTTGGAACGTTACTTCTCCTTCGCTTTCTGCTTGCTGGTTTTATTGCTTGCGTGCAACGACAGATACACACATGCTTCAAAGTGGGAATGCTACTGCTCTCAGTGACAAACAAATGAGCTTCTCTTGAACAGTGTAGTGTGGTGTGAGGCTGCGGTGGTAGCTTTCAAACTCTGTCATTTGCCCAGTCTCTGACTATTACAGTTCTTCGGCTAACAAGCTATGAGCTCATTGTAAAAGCATAAACTAATACCAATTTATGCTGAAATGATTTATGTTAGAAAAATATGCAAGCAATATTTTAAGCAGAACAAAATCATTAATAACACACTCCAAAAGCAATTATGAAAACCCTGGAAAGTGACATTTTTACTCAGAAAATCATGGAACAAAAATGTAATGTCACATTTTGTTCATGTTATTACAAAAAATGTAGGTTATGAACAAGAGTGAAAAAACAAGCTCTAACTTTTGAAGAACCTTTAATAAGCATGTAGGTACATGCTAATTAAGGGTTCTTCAAAAGTTAGATCTTGTTTTCTGTTGGAAATATGGCTCATCAAAGATCTACAAGAAATATGTTTGAATTTTAAATGTTTAAATCTATCAATAAGTTGGACTGTGCCTTCTTCTTTAAACCCCAATCCCATAAGAAGTAAAAAAAAATAATAAACCAAGTTAAAGCGCTTCATTACAAGCCCAGACTCCTCATCCCTTGGGAGTCGTAGAGATGAAATTCTGAGCTGTAGCGTTCTTAACCTCCCTCCACCAGCCGCCTCACAGTCCACTGCCCAAGTCCAACCATAAAATACAAGAGTGAAGGGGTCACAGTGATTGACCTCTGTTGTAAAATGCCAAGTGTGATGCATGCTCAGATGATGTCTGTTCACAGATCCATGGCTTGTAACGCCTAGTGGACCCATATGGGACTTTATATGTTGTGTTTGTGATTGTTTCTGAATTTGTTTTGTATTTCTTGTTGAGTGCCTCCGTCCAATTGGCGGTATTTACCTCTGAGCTCGTGTGCCAAACATTTTCAGAGATTAGAGAGATAAATTGAGATTTTTTTTCTCTTAAAATCTGCAGAGCTTGTGCTTCACTTAAATTTATGTTTTGCTCTGGAAAGATTAATACAGGGATTGTTTGTATTTTGCTGAACTGACTGATCTGTTCTGAACTTTTAGTCATTTACCCCAAAATCAATGAGACATTAAGAAAAAAAAACCCAGCCAAGCCTGTCGAAACACTCGATTCTCCTGTTCTCGTCTGACAGGAGTTCTGTATTTGATGTTTCTGTCTGTCTGAACCCTGTACAGCACTAACTCTGTGTATAAATATTTATTTGGGAATGATTTCCACAGTCCCTGTTTTTGTTCTTCATTAACCGTACTTGTTTTGGCTCTGCTGTATTTAACACTTAACTGCACAAGCTGACAAGAAAACATTTCAAATTGTATTCAAAGGGACAATAATGCAAGTAGCTGTGGTTTTCAAAACACAAAATACAGGAAACATTTAACCATTTTATCTTTTTTTTTTCAATGGAAATTACTGGTAACAGTATTTGCCTGTTAACTTTACATTGCCATTGTATTTTTTTTCTGTGAAAAAGTAATTAATCCCCACATCAACTAATGTTTTTGAATGTCAAATTTGAACTTTACTCTCCTGTGTGTCTCTGGTGTTGCCCCGTGATGGACTGGCAACCTTTCCACGGTTTCCTTTGGTGTTCTTTCGTCTGGAGGCCTTGTCTCCAGCACTCAGTGAATGTGTGCATTTAAAACACTTCATGTAGATCCGACTCATCTTTTCAGGTTTCACCTCTACTGCGACGGTGCGGCGTGCGAACACACGAGTGACATAGTCATCACTGTGGGCATGAAGAAGAGTGGGCGCAAGGACAGTAGAGGTGAGCTATTCTCATGGGGAATTTCTCAGAGGTAAATGAAGAGGAGCTGTGTTACTTAAGTGGAGAGGTCAGTGCTTAGCATGCAGGTGAACGCTGTGTGGAGGAACGTGGAAAGCCAAGCCTTATCAGTGGAAGTTATGGTAAAGTGCGAGACTCAGCATTAGTCCCACTTTGAGGGTCTGATTTAAGATCATAAGAGACACGCATTCTCCACACCGTGTTCATCCAAGTACATGGGAGGGCCTCTGTTTCAGAAAAACATCAAGATGCCCTGAGTAGGTGTTCTGTGTGTGTGTTGGGGTAGGGGTGTGTGTGTGTGTGTGTGCTGGGAGTGTTTTAATGAAATTCACTATTGATCCCAGCAAAATAGACTTTATACATCATTCATGCTCTCTATCAATCACACCCTTCGAAGTTTTCCAAAGCTGTTTGTTTTAAAGGAGCAGAGATGATGGGGGTGGAGGGGCAGACAAAAAAAAGAAAAAGCTGAGCAATAATTACTTTGAAGAGATTGTTCTAAAGTATTTCATTCAGCCTTTTTCTGAAGGTGTAACAAGCTTATCTGTCAAAGACAATGTCCATTGAATGAACTGCTTAATTTGAAATTGATTGGGGTTCTTTCGGTTGAGAAGGAATTAGTAGCAGAGCTGAGGCACTTGGGTATTTAAAACGCGACACTCTTCGCTCATCTGCACACACCTGACTGGTGTGTAAGCTTCACGTTTTTAACGTTAGCTTAGCTTGCTTCTTACTTTTAAGATACCTCATAACTGCAACTTTTATGTCATAGATGAAGTGAAATTATCATTATGTAAAAATGTCTGTTTAAAATCTAAACAGCTGAGATAGTGCCATCCTCTTTTTTTGTGTAATTTTCTGAATGCTGGAAAAAAAAATCCTATAGGGTGGATACAGACAAAAAGAAAAGAAAATAAACACAGGACGTGGTAACCTGACACAGGAAACCCACTGAATGCTGGGAGTGAGCAGTGAACCATACTTCCTGCAGGACAGCACAATGGTAACAGTGGCCCCAAATTCCTAAAAGAGTCTGCAGACACAGGGACAAGGAAGGGCAGGCTGTGTCCTAAGCTCCACTGCTGATAAGAATACAGATAGAAATGACAATTATGTCCCTCTTTCTGCTTTTGAAAAGCACAACATCCTGATGCTGCTCTGGTTATGTGATTTATTAGACATTAACCATCAAGCAATTTTTGCTACGTCACATGTCTAATGTGTGTGAGAACATCTAATGTCTCTGATATTGTCCACCAAACACACAGACACACGTGTATATATGTATATATATAAATGCATATATACACGTGTGTATATACGTGTATACATACACGTATATACAAATATATGTATATATATAGGAAGTCTACAGAGAATGTTAATCAGAAAAATTAGATTTTTTTTTCACAAAAAATTTGTTCTGTCAATCTTCTCGGTTTCTATCAAATTTCTTGGTGAACTTTAGGTTAGCATCTTTTTCTTTTTGTTCTAATTCAGAAAAATTCAAAAGTCATTGTAAAGAAAATGAACCTCAAACCACCTTGATTACTTTTCAAGTAGTGTTTATGATGCATATTTTTGACAAAATTGAATTTTTTTAGTCCTGACAGCTTCATGTTGCTTTGTCTCATTTTTCAGAGTCATATATCTACCCATATTAAATATGGGTAGATAATGCAAATTTCTAATCATTTGCGTTACTGGAAAAGCTTTTTAAAAAATCGCCTGAATAATAATATTCCTTTACAAGATTTTTATAAAAACAGTTTTGTCTGAGTGAGTTGTTCTGACTTTGATGATTAAATGGGAATCTTATTTAAAGGCTCCATCAATTAACTGGAACAAGAGAAGTCCTAGGAGGTCAGTTTGTCTCTTTAAATCAGCGTAGCAGTGACTGCTCCACCCTTGGTCCACCCTTCCTTCTCCTCCCTTCATCCTTCCTTAATGACGTCTTTAAAAAAAAGAGAAAAAACTAAACAAAGCTAAGATTCTCCAGAAGTTTCCCACTCCAGCACTCGAGAGCTACCATCCTGCAGCTTCTAGATGCATCGCTGCTTTAATGTGGCTGAATCAAATGAATAGTTTCTTGCCAGGCTTTTGCCAAGCTGGACAACATGCTGAAGAGGTAATTCTATTATTTGATTCAGCTGTGTTAGAGCAGGTATGTATCTAAAAACCGCAGTAGCTCTAGAGACCTGGAGTGGGAGACCTCCACATCGCACCACCATGAGGATCAAAGCAGCTTCCAGTTCAAACACGCATACTGACACTAAATTAATGCTGTTACAACATCTTTAATGCAACGATTCCTAAATCTTCTTTGATTAGTTTTGCTAATGTTCCCTTACAACAAAATCATGCACACTTACAACTGAACATGGCCATTGTGAATTACACTGCATGATATTAGCTTATCCTTTTCCAAAACCCTGCCTTTGTTTCTTTGTCATGAATCTAACACACAGACACACACACCGCCTCTCAACACACAAAGTTAAAAAGTGGAAGTGGTATGTCTGGACTTCTTATCTGGGTGTTTTGTTGTTGACCCCACAGCCTGAGTGCGTATTCACGGCGAGTTCCTGCAGGCTTTCCCCATCAGACCCAGGCATGCGTGTTAGCTCACCCAAACCTATCTGCGGCATTGTCCATTCAGTATGATTATCATTGACCCACACGGCCTCCTGTCTCCGGGGCTCACATGAACCAGTACTTCCTCCGAGGAAGGAAACGTTCGTTGCTCGTGGGCCGGTGTCACACAAACACTTAGGTAAAACAAAACAAAAAAAATGTAAAAATGGCAGGTTTTACCAAAAATGTTTCAGATTGCACAATGGAATCATAGTACTTTTTGATTGTGTAAAATGACATATGGTGAAGCATTTACAGCATTGAAGCACATTTTGAGTTAACAATGTGTCTCTTTGGTACATGTTTTTTTTCCTACATGCAAATTTATGCATCTGACAGAGCAGGAGGGACTTCAACAGAGAGGAAGATCATTAGTCTTAATCTGCAGCGATGATAGTTTATCAGAGGCTGAAGGAATTGAGTGGGAGCAGGTGGTTGAAGCAGGCTTTGTTAAGAGACCGCACTAATCAGATCTGCAGCACTACGAGTGAATGGCTGAAAAACACACTCAGCCCTTACACATCACCAACTTGCTTCCACCTGCATTCATGGATGGCAAATTAGATGCTGGGGAAATGGCTGAGAGAATCACCACCAATATTCTATCTTCAACTTGGGCCTTCGAAGGATGTGGAGATCCTGGCACTCAGAGACCTAACCCCCTATAGCCTCACTTATATTTTTCATTCCCATATAAACAAATTCTCATATAATTTATCTATATTTATATAAACATATTGCATCTTTTCTGTCAAGCATAGACTAATCCAAGCATAATCTGAATTAGCACTTGGAATAGATAGAAATTTAGGGATTTTGCATTTACATTTGTTAAAGTATATACAACTGGGGATTAGTACCACTTGATGACAGCAAAGCTCTTCTGGTATTACTGTTCGTATGCATGGAATACCCAGATTTATTGGTAAATATGTCATCTTAAGTGTTTTAAGATTTAAAGTAATTAGACAGAGATTGTCAACTAACAACAAAGTTACATCCTGTGGTATTAAGGTGTTACAATGTTTTTTATTAGTTTTTTGGTGAAGTGCTTTTCCAGTTGCTTTCAGCAGGTGAAATAAGAGCTAGCTGTTATCATGAGCCCGGGTTATACAAGTTAGCATACAAGCTTTTTATTAAGGGGAGATTTAGTCTGGATTACATTTATTAATCATTTCTAGTTTAGATATAAAATACCAGGCGGATTACATCTGAGCTGGATACTTTTACATTAAGCATCTGAAACTTTCATTGTGACAGCACTAACAAGGAGCAGGTTACATTTTTAGGAACCTGTTAGTACCACTACAGGATAGAAAAACCATAATCTTTGTTAACCCAATCATTTGTAACACAAGCAGCCAATCAGACACTCACATGGCAGGGACTCACTGCATTTAGGCCTCTGGATGTGTTAAATGCAACCTGTTGAAATTCTAACATGATAATGCCTGGTGTCATGAAGCCCTGGCTTGTTGAACATGACAATGAGTTCAGTGTACTCCAGTGGCCTCCACAGTCAGCAGATCTCAGTCCAACAGAGCGCGTTTGGAATGTGGTGGAACGGCAGATTGGGATTATGGATGTACAGTCGACAAATCTGCAGCAGCTGTGACAGTATCACGTCAGTTTGGCACCAAATCTTGGAGGAATGTTTCTGACATCTAGATAAATTGGTGACATGAAGAACAAAGGTATTTCTTGACGTTCTTGTCCAACTTACACTTGCAAAGTGCACCTCATAAAATAGTGAGGGTATTTTATTATACAGTTATTACAGATGATTTAAACAGTTTGTAGTTTGAGAAGCATTATCTTCAAAAATTAAAGAAATATTCAGTTTTCCTCAAATTATTATGTTGGGGTCTTGTTTTGTCCCATTTGATTTGTGAGCTGATGTGTTTTGGGTGCGTGCGTGCGTGTGTGTGTGTGCTCTTGGCAAAAACCAAAAGAAAAATAATTTAGTAGCATAACAGATCTCCCATTTAACCCAGAGTTTCCTCCACTGGCCCATGCTTACAGTTGTTCTTCTCTCTGACCCATCCACTTGTAGCCACAATAGATGGTCTTTCTCTCATTCATACATTGTGGTGTATAGTAATACTGTGCTGGTTTCTATGGCAACCCGCTAGTCAGACGATCTCATTACTGGCCCTTAGACATTTCTTTCTCACTCTCTCTAAGGAATTACCACTTTTCATTATGATTGGCCTCCCTCTTTCTCTCTGTCCCCCAGCTACCCCTCCTTCTTTATCTATGCCTCTCCCTTGCTTCCTCGTTCTCCCCCCTCAAAGGTCAGATGTCCTCCATGGTAGGGAGAGAGGAAATCTGTAAAAGCGTGGAGGTCTATTCAGTAACCCCCCTCCTCAATTGCAGCCTGCAATCATTCAGTTCCTTTCTATAGCAGCAAAGAAAGGAGCAGAAAAGAAGGGAGGAGAGAGAGGAGCCACTGCTCTGCTGTTCTTTAGAGCACTTTTTAAAGTCTGTTTCTTTTTTTTCTGCCCCTCTCTTTTCTCTCCTCAAAGCTTTCTTTTGTGTGGAAAATAGCTCCTTGAACCTATGATGGAGAAGTGTCCAGAATCAATAGCCCTTAAAGTCACATGCACACATATATGGTGTGCACACAAAATGTATTATTTGGTATAAACAGGTAAGGACACCGCCCCACCCACACACACACACACACACCTGGAGTTGTACGTTTTTTAACGCGTTTCAGGATCAGCTGCAGTTAAAAATGGCTGAGGACTAGAAAAATAATACAGTAATAAAATAATGTAACCCGCAATTGCGGACAATTTGTGAACAATGCACTCGACTTTCACTTGAATCAATTCTTTTCCCATATTCTCTTTGAGAAAACCTCTGTATGTATTTCTCCTACAGAGACAGGCCGAATCTCATTTGATCTTCACTGTATCTCGTTTTTTTTGTTTTGCTCTTTCATTCCTCATCTACCACAAAGGGACAGTGGACAGTTGGCAGATCCATATGCCCTATTGCTCCATCAGACATCGATCCGTATGGGGCTCTATTCAAGTGCATTGGCTGCACAATTGATCCTGGTCTCTATGCTGCGGTAAACATTTTAACCCTGCCTGCCGCCATCCTGATCAATATCCTTCTTTTAATAATGTATCTCATTGATCAGTTTGGGCCCTGAGTAAATTGATCAATTATTTTAATCTTTTTTTTTTTTTTTTACCTTTTCGCCACTATAGTGTTGAATTAGGGCCAAAATGCTCTGGGTTAATCCCTGTGCTGCTAATAAAAGTCTTTAAATAAAAGGTGCTCTAGAATAAATATATTTTACATTATTGATATTACAGTAAGTTTAAGTTAAAGCTAATAGTGAGAGGTGCATTTCTTTTGCTTTTATTATGTGCAAACATAATAAAAGCAAATGTGAATGCAATAATCTTCTAAAAAAACACCAAAAATGTATTTCCACATTATGTCCATCTGGGTCCATGACATCACAGATGGCAGTAAGGCCTGACAAAATTTAGGGAGGATACTAATAGGAAGCATGCAGGATGGACTATATATGGGGTCTACATGGGGAGGGAAGGAGCTTGAAAGTGGTTGAAAAGTCACAGTTGATATGTGAGTTTCAAGTATTTCAGAACTAAGTCTGGCTAACAATGAGACCTTTATAGGATTATTAATTAAAAACAGAACTGACTGTTGTTTTAATGACAGAGAACCTCACTAAGTTTTAGCCACTCCAATTTAAATGAGCTATATCTCACCTCTCACAGATTATCTGTCTCAACAATAGTGAAAGTTTTGAAAAAATATGTAAAGCCCTGTCCAGAGAATACCCTGCCTCTCACCCGTTGACGGCTGGACATAGCCACCAACACTGCTCGCAATCCCACAAGGATAAACGTGTTGGAGAATGGATGAATGGATGTAAAAATCATATAAATATATTTAATGAAAGTTACATACTAAACACATTTTAGTTACGTTTTAAAAGTTACATTTTAAAGCCCAGAAAGAAATATCACATTTAACAAAAATACATTACCCTCTTGTAATGCAAATATGAACAATAATGCGGAGAAAAACACAATTCAGTAATTCTGAAAGTGTTTGAAGAGGTGCCTGCTGACCCCAGGTGGCACAGCTGAGCAGTGGTTTTCACTGTCACCTCACTGCCAGAACAATAAATCTTCAAATCAGGACTTCAGACCTTCTGTGTGAGGCTTAGATGTTCTCCTGGTGCATGTGTGAGTTTGCTCTATGTCCTCTGGCATTCTCCGTGCTAAAAACATGCATAATGGGCGACCAGTGACTCCAAACTGCCAGTAGGTCAAAAGAGTATGTGTTCATGGTTGTCTGTTTATGTGCTGGCTCTGTGATAGGCTGAGCTGACAATCTTCTCCTCTTCTCATCTAATGACAGCATTAACACCCTGTGATAAATGGAGAGGTGGACTTGGTAATCCAAAGCACCTGTTTCAGTACTGCAGCTTGAAATCTGAAATATGCATTCCCCGTGATCATATGAGATGAACAATGTCTTTAGAGCCCTTCTAAAAGAAGCTTATTTTATATTTAACTGAGTAGCAGCCCCTTTGTATACAGCGGTTTCTCCAGAATGCCTTCTTAATGTAATTACAAGCACTGTTTACAAGCACATTTGTCAAGACCTATAAAGGAAATAACACATTCTTTAATTGTTTTGGTTGACGGGGTGCTTTTCTTTGTGCTGATCATGCTCTATATCTCCACCTTTCAGTAAGTGATAGACTTCAAGGACATTGGTTATCAGGATTTGTGGGGTAAACACACTCTGCCCTCTGCATTTCATTATTGGTCCTAATTATCCTCAGTCGCCACTGGTTTGTTGGTGTGTATGCGTGGGTGTGCACCTATTTTTGCCAACAACAAACAAAGGTGTATAAGCACACACCCTCATTTATTCTTGGCACAGACACAAACATACATCGAATGCACAGCCATTAAATGCTATAACGGTGGATCGATAACCAACTCGGGTCCCTGACTTCATGGAAGAGAGCAGAAAAGGTGTCTGAAATCTAAACAGGTTTTAGAGGCAAGAGATAACATGGAAAGGGCTAAAGTCTTTGTTAGATTAGCCTTGCTGGGATTCCTCTCCCATTGCAAGAACTTTAAGGGTTTTGACTATGGAAAAATGCAGTAAAGAAAATTACACCACATAGTTATTCATAATGCCTTTTTCACATTTTTCAGGAGTATTTCACTTGCCTTTCTTGAGCCAGTTCTTTCTCTCCACTATTCCAGAAACTTTAGGCACACAACCAAGTCTTTGTAGTTTTGCAGCTATGCCACATTCTTTGCTATTTAACATTGTGATCTGTTCAAAGTTTAGGATGTTGTTTTATAACCAACATCAAACCTGTTTGTTTGATGCTATTTGTTCACTAATGTTATAGTAAAAATCTGAGGTCTTCAAAGAGTTTTACCCAAAGGTTGACTTTGCTCATTAATTCGGTGGCTTTTGAAAGCAGTTGGACTGGGTTTCATTTAGAGTAAAGTGGATGAACACCTATGCATTTCACATTGCATAATTTTCCTTCCACTTCAAAATTATGCACTACTTTGCATTGTCTTATCACGTAACAGGCGATGGTGGTGCAGGGTGACAAAATGTAAAAAGCGTTCAAGGTAAACATTTTGGTAAATGGTAAACATTTTACTTCAAGTAGGCATTCTGAATGCTACCATGTTGAGTGTGAGCTAATTAAATCATCTTTATAGCCTTTGAGTTAGCTATGATCTGTTATGCTCTTGCAGGAGTCCCAGCCCTTTGTACCTCCATTACCCGCTGCCGTCTTTCACATGCTTTCCTCCTAAAATGCTCAGATGAATATCTGTCACAGGTTTTTGATGCTTTGTATTGTTTGCTTGCTCTTCCAGAACACAGGTGTGAAGTATAAGCTGAGCATGCCTTTTCACGCTGTTGTCACGCATCATCCCAGCGGATGCACTTGAATTCCCAGACCATGCCAAATGTTTGACAGCTGTAATGGACTTTATGGAAGAAATTAGACAAAGTACAAGACATGGAAACAGGATTTTAAAGAAGTACTTGTCAAAATTTTGACACACCTCCTCTTTTACAATAAATAACCTTAGGCTTATGCTTTTCAGTAGATTTGTCAAATTTGATCTACATCTAATTTATGTAGATCAAAAGTATCTTTTTTTACACTAAAATTGCATTGTATGTGACAGAGGAACACAAAGTAGTAACGGGTAAGTCACAAATGACCAAAAAACAAAAATCTGAAAAGTTTGGCATGCATTTGTAATCACCTGCAAACCTCAAAAAGAAAACTCACCTACCATAACAAAGTACCTTCGTAAGTTCTCTAATTAGTAAGTAGGAGCTATCAGCTGATTGGCTGTTGCTTGAATTTCAAAGAGGTAGTTTAGTGAAGGTTAACAAACAAACAACTTCATGAAGGCCAAGGAACAGTAGAAAGAAGAGAGATAAAACTCAAGAACAGTTTTAAGAAAGATTTGGTTCTAAAACATATTCTCAGTCTTTTATCATCTCACTTATTACTGTTCAGTCCATCACCTGAAAATGGAAAGAGCATGGCACAACTGCAAACCTATTAATGCATGAGCGCCCATCTCAACTGACAGGTGGGACACAAAGAAGATATTAAATAAAGAAACCATCCATGGCAACTCTCAAGGAACTGCAGAGAGAATAATCTGGGACAGGACTCTTACTTGTGCGTGCAACAAATCATTTATGGATAGTGGTAAAAACAGCCGCTGATGGGAGAGAAATCATTTGAATTCTCTTTGCCAGAGGCCATAGAGGGGACACAGCAAACACATGAAATAACAAAACTCTGGCTTGTATCAACCTGAACACACCATCTTGACAATCCATTGTGGCAACGCCAGGGGCTAAAATCTTGCGCACGCCACATTTTTGAGATTACTATTTGTGAAAAACATGAATAATCCACTTCACACTTATATGTGTGTGTATAATTCCCATAAAATATGATGAAGTTTGTTGCAAAATATGAAAAAAAATCAAGAAACAACAATTTTTTCAGGCAATATTTTTACCGTCGCTGTTTCAACAGTATACAAGTTTAGTATTTGCACGAGTGAAAACAAGACAGCTGGCCGCTGTGTGTGTCTCAGAGAGTTTTGTGTGCGCCCACAGAGAAAGTGCTAATTGTAAAGGATGTGGCAGGTTAAGATAAGGTTATCTTGACGCAGCGAAATGTCTGAGAAAGAAGGCCAGAGCCTGCCGATGGAATTAGATTGATTAGAAGAGCCATATTTGGGCTGCTTCCAGATAGCCATTGCTGAGCCTCATCCCCTTCGCTTGGCACGGCTCTGCGCTCGTCCTCACCCTCAGCCTCTGCTCTCCCTCGCTGACACTCCTGCTGTGCAGCAGGACAGTTGATAGTGCCACAGGCTGTCAATCAGGCACTAACTGACTGGCCACTGCTAGGCTGAGATAGTCCCAGAGAGTCTTTCTTTGACAGGGAAGAAAAAAAGGCCAACAATGTATGCACTGCTGCAAGAGGGAGTCCCTTACTTGCCTCAAAATTCAGTGTGCAGAAGAGGCTCTAATAGCGCTCAAAATTCTGTACAATTTACAAGAATGAACTTTTTTTGTTTCCATTTCACTCTATGTCCAGTGTGTTTTTCAGAAGAGTTTAAAAAAAAAGTAATCTTTTAGACTCCATTTAGGTTGCGAAAAACACACGAGAGCCACCCACTCCCACCTAACCCCCCAAAAAACTCAATTCCTGTCATCAGAATCCTCCATTAGCCAAGCATTAGAAACAAATTAACTCTTCTCAGTTGAATGGCTTGTCAGAGGAAGTGTGGGAAAATCCTCTATTAGGCAGGAGTTAAGTGCCTATTGGAAAGCTGGAGATGGAATCCTGCCTAATAAAGGAACAGTCAACCACTGGAACACCAGCTGAATGGAGGAAAAGAAGTGCTAATTAAAAGAACAAAGTGTTGTCTTACATCCTCGGCCGTTAATGTGAGTTTTAGGGCTCATCTCACTGCCATCGACGGACTTCCTCAAGATGACAGTTTGTCTGTGATTGCGTTTGCTGTGTTTGCTGTCAGAAATGAGGAAAAAAATGTTTACTTTGGTGGTGACAACAGTATGTAAACAGATAAATAATGAATATGCCCCGTTCCCTAAAGGCCACACTTTTTCCTAGACTGAAGTCTCCTCTTTAAGTTTGACATGTCATAAGCTGCGCCGCGAACACGCTCCTCTGAAACTATTTAGGGCGTCGTATCTCATGTGAGCTGAGCCCACTCAAACCACCGCCCCGGTCTTCTTTTGCCTCACACACATGCACACACACACGCTAAAATGAAGAAAAAAAAATCCTGAGAGCTTTCCAGTCTTCAAGATGTGAAAAAAAAAGAGTGGATGGTGAAACATCGTCATGGACCGAACTGGGCGGAGACTCAAAATAAACTCGAGCGGGCTTGGCTGACTGCGGGCTCCCCTCTCTGTTTACCTTACTGAGAGCGAGCATGGGAGCCCAGTGATGAAATAAAAAAATAAAAAAATGGAGGAAAAAATTAAACACAGTTGAACAGGCCAGTGTATTTGGTTGGGGTTGCCATGGTGACAGAGTGCATGGATGCAGATAAACAGCGCGTTGAGTACTCAGGCAGGAATGCAGCCCTTCTGCCTGCGGTTTGGAGCGGAGGTTAACACTTCTCTTTCCCAACAGCTTTACCACTCAACAACATATGGGACTGAGAGAGAGGTGCACCAGAGGAGATTGCAGTTTAATTGCATGCATGCATGGATTGCAGGATGTGTAGGGACGCTTGGGAATTTGTAGAAAGAAAGAAAAAGTGCAGTTAATGCGCACACACTGATTCAATGATTTATCTAGAAATGAAGTGAGAAGATGAGAAAACAAGTCCATCATTTAAAAGAAGGAGTGAAAGAGGCCAGAAAATTAAAGATAAAGTTAGGCCATTGGGTAAAGTTTAGCTTGGCTCATACGGAAGGTGCTATCTAAAAGACCTGATAGCAATTAAAGGGACCACTTGGGTATTTTTGTTAAACTGAGGTTGTGTGAAGTTGTTATCAGTAATTGTTCTCCTACCTGTGGTACCAAAATGGGTTATTGAACTTGAAAAGTAAAATAAACCTGGCACTGACCAACTGTTTGAGCTGATTTTAGCAATTTAAACAGGAAATGTTTATATCTCTGGGATACACCATGCATATGGTTTTATCTACTTGGTTTCTTAGCTGAACAATTATTCTAAACTTAAAAAGAAATTCTTAACAGTATTACCCCACTTGAGTCTGCAAGGATAATCCACACGCAACTATAAAATCTGGTAAAGCGCAGGAATGTAGCTGATGGGCAGGTCGCTACAGATGGAGGCCTCAACCAATGTAACTTGTTTGGCTGAGTAAACAGCACCAAAACTTAACAAAGGTGTCTTGTGAAAGTCTGGATAAATCATATGTGCAGGCAGTGTTGCTTAGGAAAAATGGAAACATTTCGAATTTATGTTGTTTTAATTGCTAAGCTCATGGAAATCAGAGTCTGACTAATTGCATTACGTTGCTCTGTGGAATACTTCACGTTCCTACAAATACTTGGATATGACATATGTCTATTTTAAGTGAGGAAACTATTACTCAGAATATTTTCACAGAACCTCACTTCAATCCAAAGCATCCGTTTAAAGGGTTGAGAGACAAAAGTGCCACAAACTAACAATTTCATTATTTTAAGAGTATTTATATCTGCAATGTTTACTAAAATAAGTAAATACAGTAATAAAAACCTTTCAATATTTATATAAATGTGACACCAGTTTGTTAAAATTTGTAAAAAAAAATTATTAAATACTTTACTACAATGAAGCTTATTAAAATGTCCTGTTTAATGTGTTTTGTGAAACATTCCTGCTACCAGGGAGAGGCTATTTTGGGTGCATGGTCTTTCACTTACTTTATAATTTAGAATGTGGAGAAAAAGCTGCATGCACCTATGAATGGTGGAAGGAACAACATGTGACTTGAAAAATGGGGGTAGGTGTTAAGGAAACGCTAATTTGGTGAAAAATTTGTGGCTGCGGCTCACTGATAAGAGGCTCTTCTCCTTAGCTCCTCCTGACAAAATGGGGAAGACTTGTCTGTTGCCCCATTAGCAGCCATTCCTACAAGGCCCTGCCTTTTCTACATGGCTAGCTTTCAATAGAAGGGAGAAACTGGAAAATGGTTACTTAAGCAATGATTATCCAACTGAAAGGTACTTGTCATGAGAGAGAAGTGGCCAGAAGAATGGGAAGGGGGATGTGTGGGAGGATAGAAGTGAGCGATTTTGGTCCTGTCTGTGCAGTGAGACAAACGTGTTACTGTGAGATTAAAACCAGGGGCGCATGTTTAGCGAAGGCATTAAGAGGAGGAGGGAAATGGGTGGAATTTGAGAGATGATAGATCAGAATTGGAAAAATCTCAAAAGGGGGGTGGAGATTCACTGAGAAGAAGCCTTAAGGGTTTCAAATGGAGTTACTTTTTATGTGCTTTTGGCTTTCTGTTCTGGCTGCTTTCCTTTCCAATATTTTATTAGAAATATTTTATGGAATAAAATAATTAGGTGGTTTGTACTGTTTTTTGCATGCCTATTTGAGAAGTTTACAATTCATCTAAAAGAAGAGACCATGCAGTGTCTGCTAATAAGTATTAATTTTCCTTAAACTTATTTTGTCATTCTAAAATACCAAATACATTCTGTTAACTAGTTGGTGGATCAGCATAAATTGGTGCAAAGTTGTGAAAAAAATACATAATCTTAAGTATTTTATATTAACAAATGTTAGAATATGTCATACAAAGGCATTCAGCCCCCCTGAGTCAATACTTTAAATCTCATCTGCAATCACAGCTGCAAGTCTTTTACAGTACGTCTCTACCAGCTTTGCACATCTACAGACTGAAATCGTTGCCCATTTTTCTTTGAAAAGAAAAGCTCCAACAGTGTCTGATCATCAATTTTGAAGTTATATCATAAATTCTCAATTGGATTTAAGTTTCCTCTTCACAACATTTTGCTCGAAGGCCAAAAAGTTCAGAAGTTTCATGCCTCAAGAGGTAGAAGTTTGTTCTGTAACTGGTGGGTTTACCAGTTCAAACCCTCAATCCGTCTGACTCAGTAGTTGTGTCCTTGGGGTGTGAATATGTGCATGAATGGGTGAATGAATGGATGTATTGTAAAGAGCTTTGGACTAGATAAAGGGCTGTACAAGTGCAAGCCATGTAGCATGCTGCTAACCCTACTGCTCCTCCAAAGTTACTATATTCCCTTTGGCTGCTTCTCTTCTTTCCTCAGCCAATCTGTTTACTTGTATGCTTATGTTTTTGGTAGATTTCCAATGGTGGCATACTTTCCTCATTTTTGGTTGATAAATTGAACCGCGCTCAGAAAGATGTTCAAAGTTTCAGATGTTTTTTTTATTATTATAATTACTATTTTTTTATATAGCAAACCCTGTTTTAAACTTCCATACACTTTTTTCCTGACCCGTCTTCTATGTGCCTTGGTCTGCATGATGCTGCTTGTTCTTTAATGTTCTCTAAAAATACTTTTTAATTTGTGGTTGTAATGTGACAAAAGCTGGAAAAAGTTCAAGAGGTGTGAATACTTTTGCAAAGTAATACATGTTCAAATCAAAAAGAAAATAAAAAAACAACAACAAAAAAATAAAAAAACCGAATAATTGTCCTGGTCTTGTTCCTAATCAGAGCTCTGGTCCACTATGGTGCAGCATTTACCTGTAGTTATTTTTTTCTCCCTGCATTTTACAGTGACTGCTTTTATTATTCTCTCTAATTGCTTGTCCCTCTGGCTCTTTGTTTCCATGAGTCCCTGTTATCACCTCACTGTGCTGCCATCCAGCTGTGTCATAACACTCGTGCTTGGGTCTGGCAGGGGACGCCTTGTGCTGCAGAATTTTTAATGGCCCCCACAGGCCTGGCCCACACCACCACATGAGTGGCTTAATGGAAGCTATTATTAGTGTTTACTCACTGGGACTTGCAGGGTCGACAAGCGTCCTGCCCATGTGCAGTGAGGTAACTTCTTATTTTAATGTTATGGGTAACATTAAGGCTCTGTCTCTTAGCACAATCGTTAACTCTGACCACTTTATGAGGTATTAACTGAGTTGTAATTTTGACTCAGTGACACCATGTAAGAGTTTAATGCTGTTAACTTGGGCTCTAATTGAAAACAGTCCCTGAGCTCTCTTACTGACTGAACAAATTCATTATTTTTCTTTTCTTTGTGTATGCATTTTTACACACTCGAAAGCGACCTCTTATGCCTTTTGTCCACTTCTAAGTTAGAGCCCAGTCAGCTAAATTAGTCAAAACATTTTTATTGTATTTTTTTAATGAAGTTAGTTGTCAGCGAAGAATAAATCATTCAAGCAAAGAAAAGGAGTTTTTCTAGATTCTGTAGCTTTTTTCAGGTTACAAGGTCATTTGTGGGCAGAAAAAAAGAACATACTTGATAAAAGAACTGACAGATGCATAGTCATTATTTTGATCTGTTTATTTGAGACTTTAGTAGCTATTGGTTCTGTGCAGAAATAGCATTAGGTCTCTTGGCAGCTACCAAGATTGGTCATGGAGCTAAAGAAAGGAAAATAAATAACTTTAAAAAAAAAGCCCTTAAAGACAGTTTAAACTTGGAGTTTTGGATTACACTAAAAAGGAATAAAAAAATCAGAAAAATATCTAAAGAAGTACAGAAATTATGAAAAACATTTGCTCAAGATAGCATTCAAATTTGACAGAAAAAGTATTGCTGCTTTCAACCAAAGTAGAAATTATATGATGGTGCTTCATTGTTGTACTGACATAACTTTTTATTATGCAATATTGCTTTAAAGCTACCTTAAACTGATATTGTTTAAAAAACATTGATTATAAAACTGAAACACCTAAGCAAGTCAAACAACTGAATAATGTCAAAAGCTAATTGCGAAGCAAACAAACAGAAATAAACCTCATTTGTTCATCTTGACGCAGTTTTACTTACCTTAAAATAAATCTAAAAATGATGCCGATATATTGTACAGCCCTTGTAATTATTTCTATTTTTTATTTATTTCCAGAAATTTTAAAGTCCTTTTTGTATTTGTGAAAACCTCACTGAACTTTTTTATTTAACTATACTTTCTAACAACATAGAGAAGCCACACTTTAAAAATCTCACAGTCTGGTCATCCTAGCCTGTAGCAACTTCTCTTGGTTTGTTGTTCAGCTGGTTGTGCTCGTTCTGCTGGAAGCTCTTATGCCCTTTTACGCAGTGCAGCAGATAGTCTCTGTGTGATAATATGAGAGCAGAAATGGATTCCAAAAAGTTTGGGACTTAATTTACTACCAGTGTCAGTGTCTGGCATGATGTCACCGTGAGATTTTTGAAGATCCCAAAAGACAGATACTGAAAAGATGTCACTTACAATCATCCAAACTCATATAAACTTTAGAAATGTTTGCACTTTTTATACTTTTGACAATTTTAATGTTTCATTAGAAAGAGATCTAACAAAAGCATCATCTTTAAACTTAATAGTTAGATCATTAGGATGCACGTAAGCACACATGAATACTCTAACATGCACAAAGCAGAGAAAAAGGCTTGGATGGCTTGCTGGACTGATCACATTACCTCATCTCCCATGTATTTCAGAGGCCTGGAACCTGATATGCATGCGATTGTTATTTTAAATCACCGTCTGGGAAAGCCGGTCTAAGGTCCTTGGAGTCAGTAACCCAGGGGAGGTGTGCATGGGAGACAAAGAAGACCACAGAACCAGGATCTGACAAGGTTAGGATTGCATTTTCTTTTCAAACTATTTAAAGATGATTAAATTAAATGAAATAATAATAAAATATGCATTCAAACAGTTATAGCTGTTTTACTTCTTGTAAGGCTTTTTATTTCACACTTTCCATATTTTTTTTCTTTTTTCCATCGGTGTTCGTACTTGCAAGGTTAATGTGTCTGTGAAGAGCGGAAACCGTGCATGATGCTGAGTTCAGGTCCATAAGAATATATTACACGTCACTGGACTGGACAGGCAACATGCCAGAGGCCACTGGATAACTGCTGCCTCCCTCCCATCTGCAACCCAGGTTAATTAAAGTTCCTCATCCCTCGTGAAAGTATGCTTTTAAACAGAGTGCTATGTGTCATTGGATTGTATTTCAGTCCTTTTAATGATGGGCTCACTGTGTGTGCGTGCGTGCGGATGTATTTCAATGGATTTGCTGCTATCATTTCACAAACCGGTTGCTCGTCCACAACACACACGTCTATTTGAGCGTTCAAAATGTGTCTGAAGTGCCACAGTTGTTCCCCATGGCAACTTTACACAATGACATTTAACTTGGTGTGTTTGGTCAGTGAAGACTGTTTAGCTCCATCACATTTGTGTTTGTACCAGTGGTGTCTTACATGTCTAAAAGAGATTGATCATTATTAGTTAATCAACCCAA
The DNA here is from genome assembly GCA_902982915.1 of Phalloptychus januarius. Classification (NCBI taxonomy): domain Eukaryota; kingdom Metazoa; phylum Chordata; class Actinopteri; order Cyprinodontiformes; family Poeciliidae; genus Phalloptychus; species Phalloptychus januarius. The sequence goes on along the minus strand of CADWAE010000482.1, from coordinate 17,895,561 downwards.
AGACAATCAAGATGCACCACCTGCATAATGAATAGCTGCTGATCCAATTTCAAGTAACCCAACACTAAAAGGCAACTGGGAAATACCGGTAAAGAGGAGTCTCGATACAGAAGCACAACTTCGGGAGCTTTCTCTTAAACAAGCCTCTAAGCTAAGGGTCCACACATTCCTCCATAATGATGTGTAACACTTTGAGTCCACAGGGTTAAGTGAAGTGAGCTGTGTGCTCGCTGACATAAACCTAGGCAACTTCAACTATTGACCACTTGTGTAACAAGCATAGAAGAAGAATTAGTTGAGAGTCATCGTACCAAAACTACATGCTCTGTATTGCTAAAGTATTCACACCCCTTGAACTTTTTCACATTATAACCACAGACTTATTTTTGTGGAAGTTAATCAGATAGACCAACAAGAGGAAGTGCAAAATTGCAAAGCATAAGCAAAATGATGGATATCTTATGTGGCATGCATTTGTTTACATCCCTCCTGAGTCACCACTTTGTTGAATCTGTACTTTGTGTAGGCCCATCACACAGGATTGCATTAAAGTTTGGTGATGTAATGTAACAAAATCTAAAATGTTCCAAGGACAGTGCGACTTTTGTGAGACAATGAAAACTGGAAATCAAGAGCAGAATTGTAAAAAAAAAAAAAAAAAAAAAACTTTTTTAAGCACACAAAGATACTGCATGAATGGGCAAACAAACCAGTTTCTAAATTGAAACCAAATGTGAGTCCAGACATCCCACATGCTGAACAATTCCTGTATTTATTTAGCTTTGCTCGCTTACATGCAAACACGCACACAAAAGGACAAACTCTGTCAACAAATCATTAAAATAGAGCAACGAGTAATCACAGTGAGTGGATAGTTTCTAACAGAACAATGTATGAACACAATTGTTCTTTTTTTTATGACTTTATGAGGAGAGCTTTATTGACGTTTCAGGAAACTCTACCTGACCTTCTTGTGTTGAAATTTATTTTTTGTCAATAGTTTTCTCCTTCATTGCATTGGCTTTTTCTAGATCATTAGGCTGTGATAACTAACAGGACTGTACTTACTGTAAAATGCATATATAGAATCCACAATCGTTACATTTAATTTCATTATTTGCTTTATAGGAGTAACAGTAATGGACTTTGTGTAACCTGCTGTAGGGCAAACAGCTCAGATGAGGATAGAGCAGTCATCTCTGTTTCCCTGTCTTACTTACTTCTCTTTGCCTTTTCTCCCTCTGCTGATTTATTGGATGATGATCTCTTCTTTTCCTCTAAGGAAGAGCGTGTGCTTTGGGCATGTGGCCAGCAGAACACGTGTTAATTGATGTCAGTAATCTGGTCACCTTGAGAGATAGTTAGGAGGGCAAGTCTCTATTAGCTTTAGTTTATGGAGGGCAGATTCATACTTGCGTGCTCAAACACGGATATGCATGGAAAGCAGTTTTTCAAAGACATCATGTAGAACAGCTGCACAGAACACAGAATGCATGTGACAGCGCCGTGTACTGAAGATGTCGGGGATGATACGTGAGCAATAATTTTGTCCGCTGGTGTCTGATGCAAGTAAAACACGGAGATGTAGGCCGAAACTCCTGTTTCTTTAAATGCTGTAGGAAACACATTATGACGAGTGCAAATCCAAGATAAGTTTTTTTTTTTCCTCTTTTTCTTTTTTCCCTTGTTGGATAAGCGAAAAAGGTTGGATCCAAAGGAACCAAAAGAATCTACATTAGGGAGAGATATCTGTTAATTAAATCTGTCCCAGTCTGATCTCTTATCTGTAACACGTAACTTACACTGCCTCTGGTGCTGGGTGGATGTGCATGGACACACAGACTCACACACGCACACAGGGATGGATTTAGGAGGAGGTGGGTCTCTGGGCTATAGTTTGTTTTGCTTTGATTTACTGTAATCATGCAGGTGAAAATTACAGTAGTGTGAGTTAGATCCACATCATCTTGAAAATGTTATGCCTTGTTTGATTGAAAACAATCCATGTTTTAAAAAAGTATCTTCCTCTGCAGATTTCTTACATTGTGTTTTTTTTTTGTTGAGTAGTTCTTGACTACTTTGACAGTGGTCAAGCTGTGTTAAATATCAACCCAGTTTTCAAATAATGATTTTATTTATTGAGGGGGGAAAGGCAATTCATACCAACATAATGAACGTGACATTTGGACAGTTTCTGATATATGAAAAACTTCATGCAAATTCTGAATTTTCCTCAAATGTTCTGAAGGGAATCTGATCTTGACTTTGTGACGAAGCTCCAAGTAACCTGGGTTATGACAGAAAATTACTGGCTTGTTCTTTAAAGGGGGACTTGCTTTCTCTAGCTAGTAATGTTTTCAGTTTGTTTTGTGTCTTTCGGTTCACCATTGAGAGTATTGTGTGAATTTTTGATCTGTTCATCTTGATATTTGTTTCATAGATTTTAAATATATATTTTTCTAAGCACAAATCCCAACACTTGTATATTTGTCTTATATATGTGTCTTTTTCATGAGACTCTTCAAATGCTTCATTATCATGAATCTGTCTGGTTTAAAAGCATTGGAGATTCGAGGTGGATGGGGGATGAAGATTTGGGGTGTATGTGGACCAGATGTCTGGGCTTTCATGAGAGAGGACAGCGGAGAACTGTGTGTGTGTTTATGTTTGGGGGTGTTTGTGTGATGGGGTGACGGTGGGACTTGGGGGACATGACTGTTCTTAATTACCGTGATCAATGGAAAGGAAGATGCCTTGTGTGTTGTGTGTGTCTTGGTGTGTGGACACAAAAAAAAGATCTAAAATATCACAACATAAGTTTTGCGTTGGTTTCTTATATGACTAAATAAATTAGAATTAATATGTAATTGCTATGATTGATTAATGGAAACCACTTATACTATGTGAAATTGGTAATAAAAAATATTATTTGAGATATGATAGAACCATAGAAACGTCTTTTTAATAACTACACTGTGCCAAAAAGAGTTTATGGGATTTTTCATCTCTGTTTTCTGTTTTATTAAAACCTAAGATCAGAACTGATAACCACGTTTTCAAATAATGGTGTTGACATTATTTGCTCTAGTTTTTTTCTTTTTTGAAGACCGAACCTTTAAAAAAAATTTTCATAACTTTCTGTAACCATTCCAAAAGATGCCTTACTCCATTAAAACACTGCTTGTAAGAATTGTTCCTAAAAAAATAAAAATCCTCAGTCATCAAAGAGGTGGCTGTCCCACAGGAACTATTGGACCCCAGAGTTTCAAGGGAACAGGACCACTACCAGGGCTCAGCTCAGTCCCCACAGCTGGCCCTGTAAACCACAGCCCACCAGCTAGGAGCCCACTGTGCTGCAACATGACTCAAGCCCCCACATAAACACCACCACACCAGCGGGGAGCCTCAACCCACTGGTCCTTCCCCTGGTGACCCCGTCAGAACCCCTGGGTCGTCCCCACACCAACAGTTCCTGCTGAGCCGGGGCAGGTACAGAGGCAGAGGCAGTTTAAGTCAGTTTAATAGTTTATTTAACAGGACATGCAAAAAAACATTAGTGAAAGATCAGAGAACACAAATTAATTTGACAAGTTGTTATATTAATATCATGTTTTAACTTAAATGATGAGCAAGAGACCTGCATTTGAAAATGTGCACTAAAACAGGAATGAGCACGGAAACAGAATCGGTGCCCACGGAAAGCAAAGCTCGATTAAAGTAATCGGTAACTAATTGACTCAACTGGAAAAAACAGTCATCAATTAGTTGACTGCCACAATAATAATAATGTGTTGGCTTTAGTTCACAAAACCAGAATCAATAAACTGATTCTGGTTTTGAAGCTGGGAAACACATTGTTAAATGCTTGATTTACCATTTTGTACTATAATAACTTTATTAGGATTAGTTAAAAAGCATTAAAATCTCAAAGAAGAATACAGTTGCACAACAGCTGAAAGATCAATCATATGGATCAAGTGGTAGCTCTTCTCTGTTTTAATTAGGATTATATATCCCCTTTAAAAGATCCTTCCTCCAAAGCCTTTCTCGTTTAGAGCCCTATAGGGTTACACAAGATTAAAAGCACTTTTCCTTCTTTACTCTCTGAAACATCTTTGAAATTGTGCTGGGTTCCCCATCTCTGGAACATTTTACCCCCACCCCCAGAAAAAACAAGGAGTGGGAGGAAGGATGTATTAAGGCAGGGTTTGGGTGGTAGGCGGTGTAAGACTTTTTCCTTTCTCCTGTTATTTGCATATTTTGCTTTATGTTTATCTTCTTTTTTGTGTGTTTTTCCACCAAATATGCATCATTGGTTACCTTATTTCTGGGAAAAAGTCTCTTTCATCACACAAACGGGGGTGGTGTTGTGTTACAGTCTACGTTTTTACTGTGTCCTCCACGTTTGATACTGCAGGCCTGTGTCCAATCAAACAGATCTTCCCCTGTGACCTCTGACCTGTACTCCCATGAGTAGGGAAAAAAAGGTACTGGTTTCAGCCAAGGTAGAAGAGGGGGTTTAGGCCGGCTGTCTCTGTCTGCAGACTGTTGAGCACCCCCCTCTCAACCCCTACCGGCTTCTTCTTGAAACCAGCTTCATTCTAAACACTTGAAAATCCTCCACATGTGCTAACAATTTGCTTTCACAACTTGCTCTGGATGAGAATGACTCAAAGACATCCACAAGAGCACACACAAACACAGCAGAGAATGCTGAGCCAGGTACACACACACACACACGCACGCACGCACACACCGTCTCCTGGCTCACACTTGCACACTATATTCCTGGTCAACACATGAATATAAAGCAATCATGCAATTTTCCCCGTGTTTTACGTCCTTGTGATTTTTCATGTTATACACACATGCAAAGACAAAAAAGGAGTGATTTTCAGGTTATTAAGGGTCTGCCACTTTTTTTGGTTCATGTCCTTTAACTTTTTTTTAATTTCTCAAATAGGTTATGAAGGACACTCTGTAAGTCTTATATCATCTAGAACAAATTTCCAACCCTGGGCTCTAGTGCAATAACTTGTTCAAGAATGTTTTGCTCCTCCATCTGAAACTGCCCAGCACTGCAACCCAACAATGGAAAATTGTCCAGTGATGTTGGCGTTGCAAAGCAATAAAATATTTTGCGGTCTTCTGTCTTCGTTGAAGGTAAATAACAAGTCTACTGTTTATTGTCTTTTCCTATTTGTTTCGTCTACTCCTCCTCTGAACAGAACAATGCAAGAAACACATAATGCTCCGATGCAGAGTAGTCTGCTTGCAAATCCTAAAACACTTGTAAGTTAGTCTAATGTGTTGCTTTCTATTAATTTTGAAATAGAAGTAAAATGGAAATAAAAAACACTACCTTACTAAAGCACTCATGTCCTTTGAACCTTTGCGATTTTGTCACATCTCAACTACAATATTTACTGCATTTTATTGAGGTATTATGTGATATACCAGTGCAAAATAGTTCTGAATAGGAAGGAAAATTATCAAAATTGAAATGTGTGACATACCTGTGCAGTACGGCTACACAAATATGTCCAATCACAAATCTCGGAAAATAGGAAAGAGAAAGAAAAATATTTATGAATCACAATCGTCATCATCATCATCCCAATGTTCAATAATACCACTACACATACATGTTTTTCTACTATCGTCTACAGAGTTTGACTCAGCCACCTCTGAGTCAAACTCTGTTCACTGCAGTTCCAGCTCAAAGCGTTTTGTGGAATGATTTTTTTTTTTTTTTTACCAATCTTTGTTGCCCATCTTTTCTTGAAATATGGCTGAGACTCAGTCACACCTGATAGAGAGCAACCCTTTTCACAGCAAGAAAACACTTGTTTTCTTGCAAACTTGCAAACATTTGCAGTTTTGTTTGGTCTTTGACTAGACCATTCTAACACATAAATCTTGGTCTAAATCATTCCATTGCAGCTTTGACTTCAGTCTCATGTCTTCTGCAACCGCTGACAGATTTGTCTTCAAAGATTTACCTAAATTTACTCAATTTGTCTTTCCACCTTCATGGGTTTTGCTAAAGAAGAGCATCCACACACCATGATGCTGCCACCATAAAGATTACAAGTTAAAAAAAATAGAAAGATACATCTCACCAGAGCATCCTATTTGATCTGCTTGGCTTGCAGCCTGGTCATTATCCATAATGTGTCAGCATCAGAGTGTGCTTCTTGCTCATTCTGATTCTGTTTGTTCACAAATGTGTGTAATAAAAATCTCTGAGGCCTCCCCAGAAAGCTTTATTAATTGATAAAATTACATGCAATTAAACTCCATTCACTACTTAAGTGCCTTATAAATTTGTTTGCACTGGATTTATTTGTAGGTATCCGCTAACATGTGTTAATACATAATTACATGCAACACTATAAAAAATGCATCTTAATCTTCCTTTTTAATAGTTACACTTTACTGTGTTGCTCCAGCACCCAGTGAAGTACATTAAAGTTTTCAGATTGTGATGCGTCAAAACGTGGAAAAGTTGCAGAGACATGAAGGCTTTTGCAAGGCACTATAAATTCTTTTTTGCAGCAGATTAAATGTTCCTTTCAGTCTTCAGTCCTCTCCTCTATTCCAAGTTCAAATTAAATTTGCTTGAAACTCTACCACAGTAGCAGCCAGTGGGCCATTACACAGGTACAGTAATTAGACTCTCTGCCAAATTTCTTTTGTGGCTGCCTGGGCCAGGATTTCTCCTCTGCTGACACATTCACTGCCAGCATCAGGCACATGAAGCCTTGCCTTTCTTGGAAATGGCTCTAGTTGAAGAAAACATGAAGGATAATACTGAAAAAACATCTAATACTGTTGCCCACGTTAGCATGGCTGATATTAATCTTACGTGAATGTTGCCGCTTCTTCAATAATAGTTCAAAAACAGATAAAAAAGCATTTACTGTTGTTTACAACACAGCACTGCTGTCACATCAGTATATGAAAATGTGTTCTCAGCCTGTTTCTGCTAAAGTCACAAATAAGCAAGTAATGAGCAAGAGATGAGATGAAAAAGGAAACATGCGATGTGAAATTGTGTGTAAATGAAAAGAAGAGCAACTGTGCAAATGGAGGAGAAAAGCTTTGGGTACATAAAGCAGCTAAGGAGGAAACAAGCCTCCAAAAAAAAGATAAAACATTCATTAATACAACTTTTTGAAAATGAACATTTTAATAATCACAGTTATCAAGGCGGCAGGGCTGCATTATCTACTCATCTACTCATTGCATTTCTTTTAATAACCAGACACACTTAGAGATGCTTTTTCTAGCCTCTAAGTTATGGAAAGCCTCACCTTTGCAAACTCAACACACTATTCCCCTTTTTAGTTTCACAAGAGCCAATCACCCGGACAGTGAAAATCATGCTGAATCTGGGCATCGTGTGATTTCTCAATGCATATCCATATAAAATAAGTATACTGATATATATATTGATAGAGGCCTTGATGGAGATGTGGAATACATTCTGTGGGAATATTGTGTTACACAAACATCAGTCCAGATTTTCCTACTGGTTAAATTCATTATACCTAACATTGCATTTTCTTGAAAAGTGCCATGCACCACTTATATGAGCAGTAACTCAGACATACACACATGCATGCTCAAACACAGGCCTCCAGTTTTGCCACAGGATGCTGTTTTCCAGCTGTTTAAACCGCAGCTCAAATTAGCTGCTCAGCCATTGGAAGGAAAGGCAGGCAGGATACCAGTAATTACTGTCTGATTGGTAGAGTTGCTGCAATTAGCAAGTTTAAGACATGAAGATTTGCATACATATAAAAAGCCCTTGCAAAGTCACATTACAATAAAACAATCTTTTACGATACAATAAATTTTCTAAACACTCATTAAGGAAAAGGAGGATCTTACAGGATACAAATAAATAAGAAACGTCTCTGCAGAGACAATGCTGCTCGAAAAGTTGTCTTTAAAAGTCTACTTTTAATCTGTGTGTCATCCGATCATGCAAACACAACTGAAACAGAGCTAGACATGAGACATAAAAAAATAACACTGTGGAGGAATTTCTTTGCTCCCTGTACAGCATTTGTGATTCTTCCCCTGCAACACTACGGAGGCTCTCAGCAGTGGTCCGCCCTTATCATAGCACATTTAACAGGGGGCTAATCCAATCAGGTGGGATAACAGGGTTGCTCTCAGTGAGTGGAGGAGGATCAGGCGAGTGCTCCTCTGCTTCCCATTAGTGTGTGTCTCCCCAGCCGGGCCTGTCCTAATCCCATTTCCCCATCTAAAGCTTTAACCCAAACAAGCACGCAGGACAATAATCTCCGGTCACACTTCTGTCGGCCGCCATGGGCCTTCTGATGCTGCTAATGGAGGGATACCGGCAGCAGTGCCAAGAGCCTGCCAGGGGGGACTAGATGCGGTTTGTTGTTTGCCAAAGAACCATTACATCCACAGCTTTCTTTCTCTAAAGCTGCTCTGTTGTTTGTCTCTTTCTCTTTTTAGTAGTGCTGTTTATCTCTTGGTGGTTTGTGTTTCCTCCGTCCCACCAAACACATCCACAAGGGTCTGGTCCTCGCAGGGATCACTTTTCCAGTTTGGCGTGTCAGCAACGCTGTTTCATAAACACATTTGATTGTAAGTAATTCTGTTGTCCACAACGCTCTCATTTCCATGAGAACTATTTAAACTCAGCATTGTGAGGGACAAGGAGAAGGATTGGAGCTGAGTGGATTCATAATGTGCAATGGAAAAGAAAGTCATTAGACTTCATTTTAGAGCTCTTACATTAAAAAAGGAAGGAGTTTGGTGAGAAAGATCTTTTGGCTCCCTGTCCTTGTCTTTCTGTCCCAGTCAAAAGCACATGTGCCCCAGATGCAAGGTTCTGATCCAAACCCAGGCTCATCGAGACGCCACCCTGTGTGTCCCAGATCGCTTACACACTCTCCAAAGACTTTGGAAAAAAACAGTCATCCGCAAGTCTTATTTCTTTTGGTTTCGGTGAGAAGAATGCAACCCAGCTTTCTAATGAATTCCAACTGAAATGTGCTCAGGACAACACGGGTAACTCAAGTAATGCCTCTCAGCTAAGCAGCTTTCCTACATATGGGGTGTGCTAGAGATGTCAAGATCTGATCGTGAATATCTGTTACTGGTGGAGGCGTTCCTTTGTGTGTAGATTCATCCCTGACTAAGCTCAGTTCCCCATGTCTGGTCTTGCTGTTACTGTCAATAATTATGTCTCCCCCAGTCGCCACACAAACTGGCCGCAACTTCTGCAGTTAGTTTTTAAAAATCGATGCTTCATTTTATGTTCATGAGTTGCAAAACTCTATTATAGGTTGGGCTCTTTACCTAACACCCTTTGAAGGAGCTTTGCAACAAAATAAAGACTATATCGGCGTCTGTAGCCTCCTGTCTGTCTGTTTAAGGCGGCATTCTGAGGTAGCTGTAGGTGAAAAAGTGAGCAGCTGAAACATTAATAGTTCAATTTTGTGATGTTCAAAGCAAAGGACCGAGTTTAGGTAGCAATTTTTTCCACAACTTTTGTCTGCAAGCCTCACATTGTTAAGTCAAAAACAAAGAGAATGTGGTAAGTTAGACTTGCACTTTAGCAAAATTGAAGATTGTAGCTGAATGTGTTAAGCCAGATACATAATGAGAAACAAAAGTTATGTCATTTAGTAACTTTTTGATGTCAAAAAACAAATAGACCACCATTTGGAAATATGTTGATGACTGAAGAAGTTAGTCACATTCTCAATATTAAGTAGAACATGTAAGAACAAAAAAAGAAAATGTAATTTTTTTAAAAGTGCTACTTAAATTTATGACATTTCATTGCCAATTTCACTTATGCATCTTTTTGCAATGACAATAAGTCTACTGCGTTTCTGAGCAGATCTAGGCATTTTATTAAATTACAATAATATTTAAAAGTTGATTTATTCTTGCAATTTAATTCACTAAGTGAAAAGCATTACAGAAATCAATTACACCAGACTTACTGTATTTTGCTCAGCCTTTGATCTGTTAATTATGATGCTTCACTTCCAGCTAATGAAAACCAACTTTTACGGTTAGAATACTACAGACGAGTAATAATCTTTTTTTAATACAGACATGTGGACTTAATAATTGTGCTTTATATATGCTTTAAGGTTATTTTTAAAAGATAACAAATGTCCCTCATTTGAATTCATATTTAAATTTATTAAATATGTCATTGGTTTTAGATTTCAGACTGGGACTGGCCATTGGTACCAATCCATTCTTAAAAAATCTTGGCCTAGACTTCTTGTGCTTGAACTAAAGTGACTTGTTGACATCATTGTTCATTTGTCTTGGTAATGTTCCTAAATATGATGTTATTTTTTTTCATAAAATAGAATAGAAATGGCCTCATTTGGTAGTTTTGTCAAAAGCTGTCAAAGCACAGTCAACTATATTGCCAAAAGGAACCTCTTTTGTTCAATAGCAAGAACATTGGTACAAATTATTTGCACTTGTGATTTAGTAATCAATATGAAACTTGTACAACAAGCAAAAAAAAAAAAATTACAAATATCAACCCTGAAAGGATATGCATGCATCCATCAAATCTGCTTGATAATTTTGTTCTCTGATGTTGGTAATTTACAATCACTTATGGCAGCATGATGATGAAGCGGTTGTTTTACTAGCAAACCCACTCCAAAAAGTTCCCTTGAGAAAAAGGAATCATCAATATTATCTTGGAATGTTTCAAAATTGTTGACAGCTGCGGTATGTGGTTGCTGGAGAAGAATGTCTGCTATCTAAATGATCACAAGTAATCAGGTCCCAAAGTCAGCCACCTGCAAAATGTGTGACCTAATTTTACCGCCAACCTTTTCCTTGAACAGATTATTCACCACCATTCGTTTTGTCTGAGATTTGAAGTAATAATAATAACTAATTACTAATATTTAGCATCAACACTCGAAGTTAAGTTGGTTGGAGTTCTGTTGATCATGTGTCCATTGGGAAAACAAACACAAAACCTGGAAAAGAATATTATAGAAATGGAGAATAATGGAAACAGATTCACAAACGAATCCCCTATATAAAGTGATTCTCGGGTAACTCATTTTATGTAAATAAAAATCACTGGATTAATAATGAAGTTGTTTGCTTCTCACATTGCATTTTAACCAAGTCCAGCAAGTGTGCTCTGTTACGCTCCTTCCCTTCAGTCGGTGCAAAAACACAAATAGAAAAACCTGCAACTCGGTTCCCATCATTCATGTTAAGGAGCCTTTCAGTACATCATCAACATTGTTTATGAAGAACATACAACTGCAGAACATTGTGTCTTTGATGATGTTTATTCTGGTTTAGAGACTACTCCACTCAGACTTTTATTGACTTGGTTTAAATTGCAACAGATTTGCTTCTGACTAGAGGTTAGCCTTTCACTGATCCAGGGATTTCTTCAACTTCCAACAAATTTACTGTGATTTGACATCTTTGAGCTACAGGTACTAGTCCTGATAACACTACAGAACCGCACTTCAAGCTTCAGAGTATTTACACTCAGTAGATACTCCTGCTAACTGCTGGTGCTATAGTTCCTGTTCTATGTCACTGACTTTTAAATGATGCCAGTAGTAACGCTGAATTGAACTTTTTTGAGCTCAGCCACATTGAAGCATCTGTTTTCCGACAGACAGTCATGGCTTAACGCCAGACCAAAAGGATTCCCCTTTGTTTGTTGTCAAATCTCACTTAAAGTTCAAATATTCAGCAACAGAATTGTCAGTAAAAAGGCATTATTCGATCTGCTTTGCAGGTGTCATATTCTTATTTAACTACCTCTAGAAATTTCTGCGCTCTGACTTTCCTATTATTTTTTTCCCTTCCAAACTGATGTAACTTGATGAAATCTTAATCTATGTTTGAAATTTCTCACCTTGTTACAACCCCCAAATCTTATGCTCATCAAGAGGATTTGTCTTTTCCATATGTCAAACCTCTATTTAAAATATTCTGTGCATGAAACAAAGTTGGCATTGCATTCACGAAGCTTCATCATCCCCAACTGTTAAGGAATTGCTTTTGCCCTCAGAACAGTGTGGTGCCTGTGGATCAATTTCCTGATGCTCCCCTTTCAAAATATACTCAGCGGTCCCGGCGGACGTGACACTGTGCGCACGAGGGCAAAGAGAGGGAAAGGGATGGAGGAGGAGAGCCGGGCCCTGGAAGTCTCCACCTGGTGGGGTGGTTGAGGGCCAGCAAGAACTCCCCACAGAGCACAAAGCTCGCCTTGTGTAAGATAAGCGTTTGGCACCGGGAGGGCCTTACGGCACTATTTTCATAATCAGAGTCAGTTTGTTTTCTTTAGGCCTCAGAGTCTGAGGCTGTCAGGAGAGCAGCTTGCTGGCCGTGCTGGAGGTTGTGTTTGGTAGCACCGATTGAGGAGAAAGGGTGTTTCTTAAAGGGCAGGTCAGGGGTTTTAGTGTTTACCTCCTGTTTGGCTTTATTTGCTTACGTCACTGTTCCCTCCTCCCCTCAGACAGATCTTCAACTTGGGTTTGCTTAGACCTACCTCATCTTCAACCCTGACTCGAGAGCTAAATGTTCATTATTTATGTTTGAAGGTCTTATTACAACTGCATAATTTAGAGTAAAGTATAAACAAAAATTAAAAAGCAACAAGTAGAATTTTAACAGACATGGTTGCTGACAATTGTAGTAAATATTTAATTTGTCATAAATATTTTGTCTTTGATGCTGAAATAGATCCTGCACATTTTCTTTAAGCCTTCACCGTGCAAACAACACCCATGTTTTTGTTTATTTTCTATCCTTTGGCAGTGCAGTTGTGTAATATTTTGTGCATGTTTATAGTGAAAAAACCACTGTGCAAAACATTCCGAGTTGCAAGAATATTTTTCTTGGTAAAGCCTGTTTGGAAAATAGTGCTGCACTTTAATTAGAAACAGAAGATGAGATTCCTTCAGCATGTATTCAGAGTTAACAATATGAAAAGTAAACAAAGTACTGTTAATTTTTTCTTCTTTTTTTTCATGAAAACATGAAACTCAACTTATTCGTCATGCTTATCTAATTCTGAGTTGAAATTCCACCAGTTTTGTTACAGACAGGTTTCTTGATTTCTCTCCTCTTTCCACAGTATGACTTGGCCCGTTAGAAGTGGCTGTCCGCCAGGACTCCTCTCAGCTCACCTCCCTGAAGATTCCTGGCTCTACAGAAACAGGAAAGGGTAATAGTATTGCACTGGTTTTCCTCTCTTCTATCTGGATTCCCATTACTTTCTCATTCACTGAATAAAATAAGGAGGAAAAGCAGATGTCCAATAACATACGTGTGGAAAAATGGACCTGAGCCATAATTTAAACCCAAAGTATACATTGTATTTAGTACATTCAAGTAATCTGAGGAGAGAAAAAATCAGTTGTATCATGAAATATTTTGCAATAATATTTTATTTTTTTAAATATTTGTTTCCCTATTTTGTAACATTACAACAACAAACTTAGTGGAAGGAACATGATACATTTGTTTTTAGGCTTTTGCAAATAAAATCCTAGAAAGTGTGGTGTGCATTTGTATTTAGCTGTTCTTACTTATCCTAAATAAAATCCAGTGCAGCCAGTTTCTTTTAAAATTCACCACGTTTTTAGACGAAGTTCGCCTGTGTTCTGCATTCATTCTGACTGAGCATGAACTATTGTGCAAAGGAGAACTGACAGACATGTCAGCCTGTAGATGTGAAAAGCAGGTGGAAACATACCCCAAATACTTGCAGCTGTCATTGCAGTGAAAGGTGGCTCTACAAAGTGCTGACTCAAGTGGACTAAATACAACTGCACAACACACTTTTTAAACTTTTATATATGTTAAAAAAACAGTAAAGTTGCGTATGTTTTTACCGCTGCTCCAGATATTCTTCTTCTATGTCCAAAATATAAAATCCAAGCCTTAAGCTCTTTTTTTAAGCCATTGTAAGTGCTTTATACTTATAAGAAAACATTTTTAATTTTATGCATTTTTTCCAAAAAGTTTCCACAACAAATAAAATATTAAAATCAGATTTTATTGCCGCTAATTGTCACATGGAGCCAATTCCTCAATAACTCAAATATTTTAGTTTCTGAAGGGCAGCAGGGTCAAAGGTAATTTATCTGGAAGAAAGATGATTTCTGTCAGAAGGAGAAAAAAATTAAGTGGCCATTTGTCTGAAAGTAAAGTATTGCAGGTTATCAGTGTTGTTTGTCTCTGCTGAAGCTGCAATGTCTCTCCAAAAAAGGTGGACACACATGCAGCCAGACACTCAAAAGTTTCCGAGTGTTTAGAAGTCACTTCACCTCTGGCCAAGCCTGTGGTGAAGCCACCCAAGTCTAGTCATATCAGTGGGATCTGCTAACTAGCCCCCGAGGACACTGCCAGGTTTTTATAGTAAATTGTGGAGTGAACCACAACTAAATAAAAAGAAGATAGGCTTCCTCTGACTTCATAGCATTCTGTGGTCTACATTTTCCTGCGAGTTCTGTTTTGCTTTTGACTCTTTCCATCCTTGGCTTTTCCTTTCATCTTCACTCAAAAATGCATCTGGATGAGCCATTCCTCTTCATAGCCTTTTGCTAGTCTCTTCAGCTCTTTAAAACAGTGTTTTGACGTTACAGGATCGAAACCAAAGATTTAGTATGATGAAAGTCTTAATCTCTTCAAGAAGTTTGTAAGTTATCTGTAATCACAATAGAGCCACAAATATTTTTTGTAGATTGCAGTTTTTTTTTCTCCCTTGTTCTGTTCTGCGGCTCATCCAGGCAGTAAAATATGATCATCTTATCTCGTTTTGTATCTGAAGGGAGGTAGTGGCGAGGGCTCGAGAAAACTCCCGCTGAGCACAGATGTGGACAGCTTCAGCCAAAAGCACCAGCTCCGTTTGCCAAAACACAACTGTAAAACTCTGCCTGCAATAAGTAACCATGAAACCAAAACATCTCTTTTTCTAACTGTGGGATCAGCCATGAACCTGAGTCACACAAGGGGACTTCAGGGGACCACTCAGGCCTGATTGAGTGGAAAACCTTCAAGTTAGTGAAGTTTATTTTGGACTAAGGAACCTGTTTGCAGAATGAAGTCATTCAGCATGCGGTGTAGTATTTTCTCTTTAGTGTTGTGAGGTACACATCCCAAAGAGGCCCAGTCCATGAACACAGACATTACCGTAAACTTTCTTTGGCCCATATCAAACAATGATACTTTTTTAATATCATTTAAAAAGAAATATGTGAAGTGCAGAGTTTTGTTGTTGCTGCCAGTGATTTTCTCAGCCCGGTGCCCAAGTGCTCGGCTCTGAGGCCGGGTAAAGGAGGATAAAGTACAGACAGTACTTTCTCATTCCCAGGATTGACTTCATACTTTTGCTCCAACCCACTGCGGTTTCACTTGATATGCAATGTGCAACCATAAATTAGGTCAAATTCCTGAATGATCAGTTTTGTTTAAATAATAAAATGGTAAATGGCATATACTTTTACAGTGCTTTATCAGGTCTAAAGCATCCCAAACGCTTCACACACACTCACACGCTGACGGGGTGTAAGCTACTGCATTGTAGTAGCTACTACAGCTCAATGATAGAGGTCCTGCACCAGCTGATCACCACCAGCCGGCTAGGCGAGCGAAGCGTCTTGCCCAAGGACTGAGGCAGAGAGAGTAGGGGTTTGAACCGGCAACCCGCCAATTGCAGGATGAACTCCTACCACCCCTGGTTATAGCTTATAGAATTATAGAATTATATAATATAGAATTATAATATAGAATTAAAAGTTGCTTAAAAAGATCATTTATGAATCACAAAGAACCTACGATTTTTAAATTTAATAAAACAATTGTTATTTTTCTTTTTGCCATTTTGCCAAAAAGCGTTACTATGTCAGATTGATTCTTTCCTCGCTGTTGGGTCGAGCAGCAATCTTTTAGAGTCTTGTTATATCTTTTTTTAAATGATTTAGTGGTTGGGTGACTGGAAGGCAACTGTTTGTACTGGATTTATTTAGGGGTATTAAAGTGAAGGGGTTTGAAACACAGCATTTCACCATTTTTATCTGTAAATTACCACATTTTCCTTTAATTTCAAGAAAATAGACAACTTTGTTTGGTCTATCTGCAGTAACATAAAGATCACCCTATCAAGTTTCTTTTCTTTCCCACTGTTTCTCTGTTACACACCAACTCACAAAGAAACACACACACGCATAGCGTTTTTTTTATCCGCCCGTTTTCTCATGTAATGTGACCTGGAGAGGCACCAGAGAGCCCGTGGAAGGTCTGTGGCCTGAGGCCTGCCGACACCTCTTCGCAGTCCTGTTGAAATGTTTATTTATAACTCTCTTCCAGCTCCACCTCCCTCTATCGTCTGCCAGCCACCATGCCAATCCAAACACACCAGGCCTCTCCAGACTGATCCAGAGCATGATTTCAGAAAGAAGAGAAGCCTTTCCCTTCTTTTTTCTTCCCCCCCTTCTCCAGCCCGAACTCGCCCACCCTTTCCTGCCTCCCACTTTTCTAAAGAGTGACACTTGGGGAGAGAGAACTGAGCGCGCACTGAAAGCGAGAGGAAAAGAAGGAGGAGGGAGGGCTGGATGGATGGATAGAAGAAAAGAGGGGGGTAGAGGTTTCCTCCATGCTGCAGAGGCTGCTAAATTGGTTTCAGAGCAGCAGTTGGACTCCGGGGATGTGTGGCACACACTGCCGACTAGCTGTGTTTGCTTTTGTGGGGTGTAGGAAATTTGATCACTATCCTT
The DNA here is from genome assembly GCA_902982915.1 of Phalloptychus januarius. Lineage (NCBI taxonomy): Eukaryota > Metazoa > Chordata > Actinopteri > Cyprinodontiformes > Poeciliidae > Phalloptychus > Phalloptychus januarius. The sequence continues at coordinate 17,878,774 of CADWAE010000482.1, read as the reverse complement.
GTTGCCAACCCACATCCCACCCGTCACCACCAGCAAGAATGAAGGGGGGAAAGAGGACAGTCATTCCTAAACAGGTATCAGTGATACATCTGTAATAGGAATAACAAACATTAAGTCAGGGAATAGGAAAAAGTGCACATTTCACTCAAATGTTAAATGGTTACATCATGCCACATGAAGAATCATCTTGTTAGACAGGAAGTAACGTGTCTGTGGAAGGTGGAATGATATATTGAATCCCTGGTGAGTCCAAGGTTGAAGGCTCACTAAATGTGTTCAATTGGGCCGGACCTTCCGAAGCCGTGCAGACTGGCAGGCAGAAACAGGACCATGGGGAAATGCAAGTCACCTCAGAGATCTCAGGTGCTTTGAGGCCGAATTTCTGCTGCTGCACAGCTCACTGGGAAAACTCAAGAGCAATCTGCTTAAGTAAAAGCTTTTGTCCAAAACAGCTGTTCCAAATTATTAACATAAGTTATTAATACAAAAAAAACACCTTATATTAGAACTGAGATTAGTTTGTTGCCCTAGGAAGAACTGCAGTGTTAAAACATCTGGAATGTTTACCTCCTCGTAACTGTGTTTGTCTGAGTGATAGTATAGACGTCTTTGCAATGCAGCCCTCTCTGACTCAGCCTCCAAGACCTTGGAGATTCATTTGCAGTAAATGTTGAAATATCTCCCAACCATGCGAAAAGAGAAACATATACCATATTACTTCCAGTCAATCAAAGGACCTACTGTCTGTTGAATAATATATAATTGCATCAAATATTTATTCCAACGTCAAAAAGTGGAAAAGCAATACATTTGAAAAAGGCATATGTGTTCAGAAGATAATATCCATGCAATTAAATGACATAGCCAGTTTTAAACGTAAGCCACAAATCATAAAAAAGTGGGAAATAAGGCATATGCACACTGATGTTTTGCAGGTGGTTTGCAAAACACAGATTTTCAGCTGGAATTGAAAAAAACACTTTCAGAAGAGTAAATAATTTTCCATCTCAATTTGTGTGTTACATGTGTGGACAAGAGATCTAGAATTGATGAGAAACAATGGCATTGATGCTGTCTTTGCATGTGAGTACTATTATTTTCTGTGTTGGAAAAAACAAAGAAAAAAAAAAGAGTGTTTTGTTTGTGGAAGACTATCTGGGCCCAAGTCACAGCTTCTACAAAGCACAAACCACTTCTGTTAAATTAGCACTGGTTATTATTGCATGTCTGTTTCAAGCACATCATGCAGACGCCTATGAACACACATAAAAATCGAGCCGATTTTAGCGCCACGTCCTCATTGCTCTCTCAAGACAGGTTGCTTGCGTTGCATCTAAACACACTTGCCTTAAATTGCATGTATATGATGACAAATCCTTTATCTAATTTACTGTGTATTTTTGCAGCCTGCAACGTCTTCTCCTAGTGAATAAATGATCCATAGAGTCTTATGAGGACTTTGTATGTGTGTAACTGTCCAAGTGTGGGTGTGTTGAGACTGCAGAGAAGTTGATTGCGGTTTTCTGTTTGTGTGTTTGTATTCCTGTTTATCATGAATGAATCCTCTGGGGCTGCCGTCTCCACAGTAACCATCTCTCTTGGTGGTCTGGCATTAATAGTCTGTCTGGTGTTGATGATTTAGATATGGTGAGGAACAAAATAGAAATACTTAAAAAAAAAAAAGTTGGCCCGTAAAATCATTTAACAACCTGGAATAATAAACACCTCAACAAGTAAATGAATAATCAGTAAATCAAGGGGTCAGTTTTAAGCAACCTTTTTTTTTCTCCCCCCCAAGCTTCCTTGGGTGTGTGCCTGCCTGTGTGTGCATTTGAGCATTTGGTGTTTGTTTTTCCTCTTTGTCTCATTTCTCCCCCCACCTCTCTGGAGTGAAGAGAAATTGAGAAACCAATCTAAAATCCATCAGGACTTCCCTGCCCACAAGCCCCTCTCCCTCTAACCCCACTCCCCTCACCTTCTCTTCTCGCCCAACCACCCAACACACGCACACACACAAACCACTCTTGTTTTTTTGTGTTGCAGGCGTCTGGAAATTGGATGAGATGTTCGTTTAGCGGGCAGCTGGTCTGGGGCCGATATGAATTGCGTTTCCCCACGCCAGGAAAGGTCAAGCCCCCTCGCCTTGACGGAGTGCATCAGCCTATTGAGTGGCGCTTTAGTCCATTTACCAGCAACCAATGGCATGACGGCGCATGGGAGAGAGTGAGGCACAAAAACTCTGTGTAGTAAAGAGAAAAGAATGACAACACGTCAGATATAAATTCATTGTTTCTCATCACCCAGCTGGGGCAGGAATGGCTGGGAGTGATTGCTGGGATGGGGGGAGTGGGAGAGGAACACTGCCATCTGAGCAGGCTTTACATGTGTGAGAAAAGAGATGAGCACCCCTCCTTTACCAGCAGTGATACAACATTCGTCTTTAGTGCAAATGTTTAGAACTAAGACAGAAAAAAAAGGTAATTGTGGGAATTTGGTTAAAATAATTATTGACCCTTTTTGCTATCATTTATAAAGTAACAGAGTGGTTCTCAAACTGGTCACCATCATATTACCAAGTTTCTGTAATGAAAAAAAAAGACCATAAGGTTTTTAAAACCTTTCCCGCTTTATTAAGCTGCACAAATGAACTAGGACAAACCTGAGAGGGTAAGCCCTTGTTTTTATGTCACCTACTAACTCTATACTCAGAAAAAATATAAAAAAATAAAAGAGGTGTATGTATGTGAGGTCAGTGTCAAGAAAGTTGATGAGAAATCCATTAACAGACAGTTTACTGTTCTTCCTGGTGGATTTTATTTTTTGACATTTTGGTTTTATATCATCAATCTCCCAGATGCCAAAATCTTACTGGTTTTATACAGAATTGGAAACACGCTGACATTTCATTGGTCTGTACCATTAGAAAGTAGGTCAAATCAAACAACAAAATCTAAACAAAGAAACAGTAAAAATGGTTAATAATCTAATCTACAAACTCATTTACACACCTAGATGGCATGCTGCAAGTTAAAACATTTAATGCAAGGCATTTGACCAGATTACTTTAAAAGGAATGAACAATGCGATATAAACAGAAAACCCATCACTTGGTTCTACCCAGTGATGCAATTAGTGACATCATGCACCAATTCAACCAGGAAATGCTGGCCCATCCCATGCACCTGTTCTGGCTTTGTAATCTAAAGGGACAAACAATGGTGAGTATAACAGAAACAAACTGAAGAAATCCTTGGAACAGGAGAAATATTCAAATCTCCACCTTATTTTGGGCTCATGTCTCTGCATAGGTACTTGATCTTCATCTTTCTTCAGATCAACAAGCAAATCATCAAGTTGTTGAAGCTCGACATTTATTTTCTGCTGATGTATCTCAGTATCCAGGTCCATTAATGGATCAGGGATGTTTGAGACACTCATGGTGATGGACAGACAAACAAACAAACAGAACTATCGACAAATGAAGTGAAGAACAATAGAAAAATTAAGAACACCAAGATGACGAACATATATGACAGATGTGGCTCTTAAAAGTGCCTTTTGTGGGTGCTATGAAGGAGCAGAAATATATTTGTGTGATGCTGAGATCAAAGAAGAACCTGTTGACATAAAAAAAAAGAAAATGTTCAGATTTCGGAAGCTCTTTATTTCTCTACATCTGGGTTGGAACAGCAATAAACAACATAGACAGGTAGAGAGAACTTTGCACGTACTGATCCAAGTTTGTTTTTAATTCTGGTAAATGACCTAGCTGCAATCAGTGCATTCAGACAGGGACTCATAAACAAAACTTTAGGGATCATCACAGCCTAGGGGCACTGATGTTTATAGCAATCCTCAAATTGTACAACATCCATGACATTCTGTGACTCTATCATGGCTAATTAAATGTATTAACTACAGGTACAGTTGAACCCTATGGGCTCCAAGAGGCTAATGTAGCTAGCTTCACGCGTATTTTTCCAGGTAAAGAAATGTTACAAACTTGTATAAATATCTTCAAACATTCGCGGCACCGTCCTACTACTATTAAGACCTAAAACTACCATCAGCAACTTTATAACGTTACACTTTGGAGTTGTGTTTTTGTTTTATAGTACAAAAAGATTTTGACAGATTGAGGTTTGTACTCACCGGGGCGCAAGTGCCGCATGCAGTGACGTCAGCTTCTTCTTCTTCGTAGATTTTTGGGCGGGTGGGATCGTTCCTTATTTTTATTTTAATCAAAAATATTGACAACGTTTACAGTACCGTTTGGCATGCAATCACAAAAGAAAATCCATCCCCACACCTCTTAAACATTTTTATTAAACTTCTTCTTCTGATTAGTAATGGACTCCAAACAACTTCGGAGGTGCAAATTGCTATTATGTGTAACCTCATAAACTCAAAATAACATGTTGGTTTCTTTTTTTGATTATGTAAAAATGACAATATTACGTTGTTTACAATTATGAAGTTACGATGACATCAGTGAGGCTGGTGTAATTCTATAATATTAAGATAGTCCTGTCTGTTGATGCAAAAATAAACGGAAATGAAGACAAAATCGCGGCTTCAGAGGACCGGAGGATCTTAAAATGCACAAAGTAAAATTATATAAAATTGACTAAATTGTTAAAAACATATAGATACATCAAATGTGCACGAATTGTGCCACTTTTAAAAATTAGAATAGACTCATTTTCTTCGTTCCTAGATCGTCACTTTCAGACGCTTAGGGAGCGGTACAGCATTTAATGAGAGAACCCTTCTCGTCAATTTTCGACGCGAAGGGGGTACCCGATGCGTCAACATGTGATGCTGAGGGAACCTGCCCAAGCGTCAATATATGACGAGTCGGGAGTGAGAATGTGTTGTTTATTCATGCAGGTTTATGAACCAGGAGGAGAGTTTCAATGTGTGCACCATGCTACAATTAAAGCCAGCCACAAACTATGGGACAGGCTGCACAATATCAGAAAATCACGCGATGGCAGCGTCATGAGAAATAATGTGATTATGATATCAGTTGCAGTGGATTTTTCTTACTCCTGTCTGGTTCATGTGTATTTCCAGCTCTGTGTTAGTGTTCGAATCTGGGACTCTGTAATCTGTGTCATCTGTAATCTCTGTAATCTGTTTGGTTAAAAATGATCTCAACCAAACAGGCTGGATATCTTATTGAAATGTTAAATGTATATGCATTATACTGTAGAATTAGTCAGCAGTTATTGCATTCTAAACAGCCTTATACAATATTAATGATATTTTGGTTACTATATATTTGCAATATATTGTACGACAAAGTTGCCAATTTGGAAAGAGTGCTTTCCCTCGTCCCGACTTAACCCATTGTTCTCATCCTCACACTTGGTCGTGTCTCTCACCTTGTCTGGGGGTGGAGTTATGCTTTCACAGACGGTTTAGTTTCAATTTAAGTAGTGTGGGTCCAAAATAATTCATTTATTTTTATAACAAAAGAGCAGATTGTGAAAACTAACAGTAAAATAAACCAGAAAGGAACACTTAGTTCACACTAAGCAATCCTACATAATTTTTTTAGTTACAAATGATAAGGTATTTTGATTGTTCTGGCACTTAGAGGCTACAAAATCCAAATAGAAGCTGTCTCATCTGGAGTAAATAGGCATTTCTTGATATGTAGTCTTCTAGAAAACATTCATCATCCATCCTTCCATCCTGCCAGCAACTGTTCATCTGGTTAAAGCCGTTCTTGAACCTTCTGTAGAGAAACAACCCCAGATGATAAACAAGAAGCATGCCAAAATACCAATGTTATTTAGCAAAACTGCAACAAGGAAAATGCTCAAAAGGTTATCCAGGTGCCGTCAGACACGTTGTACCTCATAAAAAAAAAGAAATGATTTATTAATTTAAACATGCATTTACCTAATTACCAGCTTCGATGGCCTTATTGTGATGCTTCAGAGGGGAGTTTCATTTTTGGCTAGTTATATTAAAAACAGATTTGGTGCAGTCCATGACAAGTGCCTGCATATTTAATACATTAGAGGTAAGGTGGAGGATAGACATATTTTATACCCACCAATCTGTCAATTTTATCTCTTTTACAGCGGCACAATCCTTGATTATGTTGGCCAATCTCCTCTCCCCTCATAATACGCAGTTGTCTTTGAAAATAAACTTTCCAAATGCCTGCTTTGTTAAGGGAAATAACACACTCCCTAAGTAAAAACAGAAAAGCTGGAAATGGACATTTTAAATGTGTTGGTACAACTATTGTGCAGGATTTGTATCATTTTCCGCTCCCCCACCCCTCCTCATTTTAATACATGCAGGAGGAAAAAAGGTTGCTTTCCCTTTAATTTTCATCCCTGCATATCTGGGGGAGTTAAGGCAAAGCAATTAAAACAAAGGCATATTTAACATGAGGTTAATGATTGGCTGACCCTGCAGTCAGCACAGTGACAATATCTTAATTATTGAGAAACCTAAAGTCATTATGCCTACGAATGGCCTGAGGAGCATCTCTATTGATTGGGATCCAGTCCCATTACAGGCCCAGCCAGAACCATTGAAGCCCTTATTATAGACGCGCTCGCTTTCTTTCCCTTTGTGTCAGACAGAAAACTTTTTAAAATATTTAAACAGAAAGGTGAAAATACATTTTATGAATAATTATTTTTTTGGTTCTCGTTATTTCTACTTTCATTTTTGCGACCTTGTTGATTTTGTTCATCACTGTTTATGTCCAGTTTGTGGTTGGACTGTTTTTGTGGAAGCCAATTGGTCTCTATATCTACACTGGCCATTCTGATTTTCCTTAAATTAATATTTAATAATCTGAAACAAGGAATCAATACATGAAACATAAAACACATGGAAGGTTATATTCCTGTTTCACTGTTGCACTGTACTATTGCATAAGTTTCCCTTTTAACTTTAATTGATTAAAATAGTTTTAGTTTAAGTCTCACCTTTAGGCTATGTTCACATGGCAGGTGTGATGCTCTATTTTTTTTTTTTTTAGCTGAAATCCAATTTATTTTTTAGGTGATCGTTTATACCACTTATTTACCGCATCCGGCTTCTTCTGGTGCAGAAGTATGTCTTACACCATGTCTTACAGCACAAATGTAAAAGTGAGAGAAAATGCAACAAGACCTTTCAGAGTTGGTTTGAAAATTCACATAATGGATTTTGCATGAACTTCTGTCTGTGATGTCCAGGTGTAGCCCATCTCTTAACCAGTGACAGTGCAGCGTCCACTTCTCCTTGTAGGAATAAGAGGGAATGACCAGGTACAAACAGTGAAATGGAGCCTTTGATCATGGCCGCTCTCAAGCAAGTCTGTAGCTTTAAGCTTCAGATCAAACTATTCTGAATTCATACTAATTTAACAAGCAACGACCATTAACGACCACAGGCAAGATAGTGAAAGTCTCAACCTTTAAAACTTGTCTGGTAGAACAAAGATTGGTAGATATGAAGCATATATGTCTGCAAGTCTCCATGCACTAAATGTTTCTGGTAATTTGTTCTTTACACCCATTTATCCAACAACCAATAGCTTCCCAATTCAGCCTCTAATGGGAGGCCAGTGAGCGAGACTTCATATCATCATGAGTGTTTCAAGATAAATATGGAGGCCAGACGACTTTTCCGCTGCCACACTGCTTCTTCCCCATGTGGGAGTGAAGCTGCATGGGGAGATCTGAGATGTAATTACCCAATCAGTGTGTGCCATCCTTATTAAAACACTGCTAACAGTGCTCCATTATTGAAATACCCCCCACCGGACTCTTCTTAATTCATTAAATAAATTAGCACCAGCACCTTTAATAATTCATATGATGTCTACATATTTTCCTTCCCCACAGAGGGTAACTATGACAAAAAAAACTATGGAAATGAAGACAAGCGCTGAAAGATTATAAAGAACTTGGTAGATTAAGGAGTCAGTCTGAATGACTTGGTCTTTAAATTAAGAAAAATTAGTAAAATGGCTCTACCATCATCTGAATGGCACATTTTAATTGTTTAGGGCATTATGCTATTGTTTTTGTTTCTAACAAGTGCAGTCTAACAATCCTGACACCAACATGCAATAAGGGTTAGCGTTCAGCTAATGCTAGCTCATGTGAAGAGGCATGTCTTCATTTTTGTGTCACTTGGCTTCCTGATTGTCTCCTGTGTCCCTCTCTTTTGTGATGCATTATTGTGCTAATCAGAATATCCTTGAGCTAGGCGAATAAGCTAAAAGACAAATACAGGGAGGTACCAGACAGGGGGGATCTCGCTGTGTCTCTATGTGTCTTTAATTGACACATCTGGATCTCTAATGAAATATTTACAGCCTCTGACGATGGCTCGGTGAGGCGTGACGATCAACGCTGCGTTGCTGACGGTGAACTCGACACGCGTCTGTGCGTGAGAAGTCATTAACGCAGGTCCACTCCTTCCACAATCCCATATTCGTGTAGATTTCTTTACACTAAATGTTAATGTGAAATAATGATTACGTTTTTTTTTCTATTTTTCAAAGGCAGAGTTAAACACTATTAAAGGATGCGGGCTAGTGCAAAAACTGCCGTTTATCCCATTTTGTCATGTTACAACTTTTAAATTAATTTGATTTGTATGGCATGTATGACAAAGTATGGCATGGATACAATAAGAAGTCCCATTTGCAGTTTACCACAAGTTTTGTTGGAAATGGCACTCTGCTGAGATTTTCTTCAAATTAAACCTACAGCCTGGACAAATAATCTGTGGAACATGGTGGTGGCTGCATCATTCTGTGGCTTCTTTTTTAAAGCAATGACAGAAAAAGAAAGTTCATGGGTAGATGGATATACTGGGCATCCTGGAAGGAAAAGCTACAAAAGACTTGAGATTGAGCTACAAAAGGAGGATTAGATCAACACAAATCCACATATCAGATGGCCTACTCAAAGTCAAAATCCAACTAAGAATCTGAGGCACTGTCTCAAACTCAGTGTTAACTCCAGCCAGACCAAGCTTGAACTGTATTGTCTGAAAAAACTTAAAATCTTTAGATAATCTGGAAATGCATCATAAAAAAACTCCTGTTTTTTCCACTTCATAACTTTGAGTTGCCTTATCACATAAAATCCACTGAAGTTTGTGTTTTCGATGTGGAAAAAATGTGGGGGAGTTTAAGGGCAGAATGCTGTTTATCTGCTGCATGTCTTGGCTCACATTTGGAATTAAGAAAGTATTCAAAAAGCATTTTTCTGTGTGAGTAATGCCTTCTACATCTGTGTTTCTATTGCCTATGGATGGAAGTTCTCCACTAAACATGTGAATATATAAGAGTGTGCAGCCTGTTTGCATGTTTACTGTGCTTTCTAATTGAGTGTGTGTGTGTGTGTGTGTGTGTGTACCACGGCTGTCGGGATGTGGCGGCCCTCTCAGCCATGTCATGGACAGCTTCGTCGAGGGTGGCAGCCGGGGAAAATGATGATGATGAAATTAAAATTCTGCGCCTGGCAGAAGGGGCTGCCGCGATTTCACTGGCGGCTGTGCGCATCGATCTGTTCCAGCATTTGACTTTCAACCATGACAAAACTGTGGGCAAATTAATTGTTCTCCAGGATATTAGGCATCAGAGTCCATTAATCCTCTCTGGAGCACCACGCTGCATGAATACTAATCGTCTTTCCAGGCAGCCGTCTCATCCCTCTCTCCCTTCTCTCCTTTTCCTCTCCTTTTCTTACTTATCCCTCTTCTTTTTTTCTGACTTCCATTCTGCTTCATCCAACTATTCTTCTCTTTGTTGTGTCCGGTCTTGAAGCTCCCCAGGCTTGATTCTTTTTCCAAATCTTTTAAAGTTTTATTTTTCTATTATTTTCTTTCTAGTGACAACAAAGCTAGAATTGGAGCATTTTAAAAGTTTAAAATAAATCCTTTTAAGACCCATTGTGTTAGGTTTTTTTTTTTTTGTTTAACAAATTGAAACAGAAAGAAAAGTTATTTCGATAAATCATGCGAATTCAAATTACACAGTCGTTATGTATATTCCATCAATATTACTTTACCCAGATAAGATTGTACTAATGGTGTAGTATTTGTCTCTATAAGGATCAGCTCGGAATTTGAGAGAGAGAGGGAAAAAAATGGCCCCCAACACCAATTATGTAAGATATTAACACATTAGCCGGAGCAAGATCTAATTGGATGGCAGCCCTGTGCACCATGACAACAATCACCCAGACTCTGTTTATCTCGTAATTGATAGTGTGCAGCTTAAGCAGCAGATGCATCAAAAATTCATACAGCGAAATGAGGACTGGTCCCTCCATTCAAGCCAAATATTGATTAGTTTTTTTTTTCCTCCGTCTGACCAGGTAATTTTTAGAGTTTTGGGATGAGCTTCTGTTATTGACGTCTAACTGTGCTCTGATAGATGGCCAAAGGGCTGTGGAGGTAATACTGTTAATTCTCTGACATTCAGGGAGGCAAGGTTGGGGGTTTGAGAACTGAGTGGGGCGTCATGGGTCCAGACACAATATATTCACAGCCTTTCCTTATTGGCAAACCATCGTAGTTATTGGCTATTCCCTATAATAAATATGTATGCTGTTGAAAGGTGTTTTTAAGTCAGAAGTAATTGGTTTCTAGTACATTGTTGTGGATACCAGCCCAAGGGAAAGGTCCAGCAACATCATAAAGTAATTTAAAAGGCTTGCTAATAATTTTTTTAAAGACCATTAAACGGCAAAGGAAATGTGGCACAAAGGATACCAAACTAAGGATATTATATAGTCTCTGAGTCAATCACATACCATAAGGAGACTCCTGGAATTGGTAATTAATTTCCAAATAATATTAAACTTTTTAAATGTCAATCAAAATTATTTGTCGCTGGGTAAATCTTAGATTGATATAAACCAAGAACAGAGCGGCTTCTTGAAATAACTCCAGTTGTGGCTAATGCAGAATTTCATTTCTGAACTTTTAAACTGACTTCATGTTCACTCTGGTTGTTTACAAACGAGCCAATCGCTAACGTTACCTGAGCTGTAAACAACCATCCTCCACTGCAAAAAGAAAAGTACTGAACAATGCAGCAATCAATGTTAATTCAAGATTCAAGACACGGACTGAGTGGCTTTGTTCACTTTCTCTGCTGCCATTGCTAAAATTACAGTCAGACTATAATTCTACAATCGCATCATAATTCACCTCTTCACTGTCTACAGGAGAAATCTAAGTCAATGGGAGAAATCCCAGACTGAGCAGAGTAGCAAGATCAGAATCAAGCAGAATATGAAGGAGGGCCAGGCTAAGTGTAACATTCACGGGATTCTTTGTAACCTTGTTTTTCAAACATGTCACTGTGGAGTTGCATGTGCAATCTTTTAAGCTACAATGCTCTCCGGTTTCTATGATACTGTTTTTGTTTTTGCTACATCTAAAAATGAAATGTGGAAGCGGATGTCCATAAAAAAGTAATTATTGTGTGGATTCAGAAAGTTAGGGTCCAGATGAGACTGTGCTGCTCCAAACACAGTCTTTTGCATGTTGAAGCAAAGGTAACACTGATTGCATTAAGTATGCAAGTTTTGTAAATGCTGAAGAACTATTTGATTGATGTTTGCAAGTTTGTTTGATCATTTGAATAATTCCTGCTACTGTCATTCCTTAATTTTTAACTTACATTTGCCACATATAATAGTAAAACCATGTCCAATAAATCTGCCAATGTGATGTTGCTTGGAAGAATTAAATTAATATACAATTCTGAGTTAAGATCATATCAAACTGCATCAGACAAATTTCCAATGTTTCCATTTAGCAGTAAGAATCACAGGAAAATATTTAAGTCTAAAGTTGTTTTTCATCAGATTCATATTCAGCATTGTTTAAAGTTTGACTAGTTTCCTGTCAAACTTACCTAATGAGAACAATTTCAACATTCTTCTTCTTTTTATATATATATATATATATATGAATTGGGCAAGATTTTGCTTTCAAAAACACACAATTACATTTGTGTATTGGGTTTTAAAAGACTGCTAATGACAGAGGGAGACCATAAGGTGAGCTAGAAGTCAAGAGAGTGAACAAAAGAATTAGCAGGAGAAGGAAGGAAATAGAGCATGGAGTATGGGTGAGAAGGTAGGAGCAGGAGAGCAAGTCCCTGGTGGTCACCTTCTGCTTAAATCTCTCCCCTGCTCTTTGGCTGCCTCTCCTCTCTTCTAGTGCTAATTAATTGGGCTTGGGAATCAACACTCTTATCTTAAATCTGCTCCTTAATTGAGCAGTCCATTCTGCCAGCTTTAGACAGCTCGGCGTGCATCTTCCGCATGATTTGGAGCTAAACACACTGTCGCTTTATTACAGACCACATAGCTCGTAAAGCAATATTAAACCAATAACATACTTAGCACAATTAGCATATTGCAATTTCAAGGTCCTTTAATATTTACATAGCCCTTCTTTACAGAAAATGAAATGTAAGGTCGGCAAGGCTGAGCTTGTTATTTTGAGGTGAGCTATTTTTTTATTATTTTTTTTAACATTGCAAGGGTAAGTTATTTGCACTCGACATGTTACAAATTGTTGTAATTTGAGAGCATTTCATTGCTAACACCTTCATTCTCCAGCAGTGTACAGGCCTGATTCAGTTATTTGTTTTTCTAATTGCCTGCTTCTCCGGGATGTTTGGTTGTGCTAAAAGAGAGAACTTCCTTTCCACTGTTGCTTCATACTTTCTCAAGATGAGGGATTGCTGCAAAGTCGATGATGGCATAAAGTCAGAATGTCATCAGCAGTTTCTTCAGGAAAATGAATTTCACTGTAACATAACCAGGACTAAGCGACTTGTCCACACAAACCAGATATTCTGCAAAACTGGAATTTGCTGCTCTGTTTGTGCCAAAGAAAATAAAAGTTGCAATTATTTAGCTGATTAAAGAAATTTTTCTCCACCAACCAGTGAATCCATCAATGCTCAAAAGTGAAATGGCATCTCATTGTTTTAAAAAGTCTGTATTTTCCTCATTCCTCAATGCATTTATTTCTTGTTTTTTTACAACATTTTTATTTTTATTTCCTTTTTTTTCTCTCTCTCTTGACATTTTATATTGTCCTCGTTTTGGACACGTAATGGATGACAGGTGCTTTTATTTCTTGATCTTATAAAAGTAAACCACAATCTTATCTCACTGCAGTCTCTTAAGAAGGCCGAGCTTGGTCATAACTCTTTGCTCAGAATGCATGAAACGCTATTTCAGATACAATTTTTCAACTATAAAAAACAAAACAAAAAGGCATGTCAGTCTCTTTCTCAGTTCATTTTTCTCCACTGGGTCAAAAACAAACTTCCAGTGCATGCCTCTAGTTCATAACAAGACATAAAGAAAATAGTTAAGTTGTTTTGAGTGTTTTAATTTGTATTTTTCTTCTAGATCCTGATTCATTATTCACATTATAATTATATTCCTCCCTCAAAAATGTTTATTCTATTCAGTGTGAGCAAAACATTTGAGCCACATGTGACAAACAGCATGAAATTAAGGTATATTTGGAAACAATAAAACACTTTGGAGCTGGTTTGAAGAGGACCAGAGTAGACTGTGATGGTCAGATTTCATATGTCATCTATTCAGAAATCCTTCTGTTGTTCACAAAAGAACATTTGGTTTAGAAGAGGTGTTCCATTAAGATTAATTTTAGTCCCTGCAGTACCATACCATTATACATGCACCTGCAATCTAGTCTATGTCATCACTGTCATTCTATTCAACACCAGAGGAAGAAGCAGGGAAAAATCCCATTACTCAGCAGTCAAGGAGAGAGAAGCTGTTTGGATAAGTGAATGTAGTTACAGTTCAGACAAAATCTGTCAAGAGCTCTTTCAAAGTGTTTAGCAATGCCACCTGATCTGCCCGATTCCTGTGCCTCTTGTGATGTCATCGACCCAAATACACACAAAGTAGAATTGACGGGTTTTATTTCGTTACTGTGATGTGAAACATGTCTTATGATAATCCTGCTGTGGAAATCAGCACTTTATTACCCAGATGACATTTTACTGTCAGCGTACACTAACAATAAATCTTACGAAAAGTAATACACTACTAGATCATTAAATCACGGCACATAAACTAGAGATTAGGCCTATGTGTGCTCATGTAGAATAGATGTAAAGATAACTTCTTTACTTAAAGGAATATCATTGGATAAACCTTTAATAACTTCTATTTTGTACATTTGGGAAGACTGATGAAACTACATGTGTGACATGTTGTATCAAGCTATTTCTTTATGCATCTTGGGAACAACATTGACAGCGTTGCTGGGTCCAGTACACCAGACTCGGACATGGTGTACTGGAAAAGATCCATTTATTTCTAAAAACGTAAATTTTGTCTAATTTAAAATTTGACCAAATTTTACATTTGTCAAACGTAAAATTTTGTCATTTTGTATTCTTAGGGTTATTGTCTATTTTGAAAAACCTTTTGCACCCAGACTTTAACTCTGTGGCTGACGCATTTATATATTGCTGCAATATTTCCACATGATGTTTTTCCTATACCATCTATTTCATAAAGTTCACCAGTTCCTCCTGCAAAACGTCCCCACAAACATGTGGGATGGTTTTCCAGGGATTACAGGTGTCACCTTTTTCCTCCAAATAATGATCTGTCGTTATGGCCCAAAAGTTACGCTTTGGTTTCCACTTTAGTTTCATCAGACCTCAAGACATGATTCTAAAATTGAAGGTTGTTGTCCTTGTGTGCATTTGCAAACTGTAATCAGGCTTTTTTCTGTTTTGTTTTGGAGTTATGACTTCCTCCTTGTAGAGTGGCCTTTCAGCCCATATCAGTACAGGACAAGTGTCACTGTGGATGTTGACACACAGGTTTTGCGAGCATCTTCACAATGTCTTTAGCTTTTGTTCTTGGATTGCTTTGCACATTTTGGACCAAACATTCAACTCTCAGACACAAAACGTGCCTGCTTCTTGAGCAGGGTGATGGTTGGACATTCCCATTATGTCTATACATGAATGTAATTGTTGGAACAGATGAATGCAACACCTTGAAAAATCTGGAAATTGTTCCCAAGGATGAAAAGAGACTGTTGCAGCTCCATGACTCTCTTCCCGATATTTTGCCTGATAACTTTAAACTTTCCAATCATGTTGAACAAGAAAACAATGTGTTCCAGGTGTGGTCTTAAAACACACTCACTGTGACTCTATAATTAACTCAAAAGGATATTTTAGCCAAACAGAAGTTTCCAAAAGCATGACATCATCATGTGGGTTTTCTCTCATTGTTTAAAGAGATATTAATCATTGTGTAAGTACACTTCTAATTTTTAAGACATTAATAAATAAATCTCTGGCATATTCTTTCATTATGCGGTATTCAGCTAATAGAAAAAAATTGGGTAATTCTTACTGACAAGACAGGTTTGGTATTATTTAACTTCAGAAAGCAAAAGAAAACATTTTATGTATATTTTTATTTGGCTTTTGTAAATTTCTGGTTTCAACTGTACTGTGTATTATTTTTATTGGTTCATAAATGTTATTTTCTTCAAGAAACAAGTGAAAGTGCAAAAATGTAGAGTTAAAGGTAATTTCAGGACTTAGACATGGTGTACTGGAAAAGATCCATTGGTCTGTTGTGGACTTTGCTCTGATCTGCATGTATAAATTTGCAAACTGGCTAGTAGCTCTAAAGCCATTGCACAGAACACCCATAAATTACTTTTGTGGTGTCTAGTATCTTGTGGTATTGAGATATTTAAGTCTTCATAATTTTGTGATCATAACTCAACAGTTATGATTTTGTGATCATAACTGAAATACAGCAAGCTTAATTTTCTAACAGGACATACAGTGGAAATCGAGGTTGAAGAAAAGGTTGCAAGGTGCAAAAACCAAAGGCTTATTCAAAAGTCAGTTCATACAGTTTTCCATTGTTTTCATTAAGCAGATTTCAGGAGATCAAGCACAAAATAACTGGTAAGCATTTATACAAAAAAAAAATTTCAGTCTGTTTCTACTTTTGAAAATGTTCCCACCCTCTGCTTTCTCGTTTCTATGGTTGCTCTCATGCACAAACACACATTTAAAGCGAGGTCTAATAGTTCAGTGTGCATGCACACACTGTGCTGGCCTAGCACTTGCAATGCTTTGATTCTTTGTCTTGGAATGAGAGAGTGATGTCATTGTTGCTCTGGGGTTTCTGAGTTACTGGGATGAGGTTATGAGGGGTCAACACGATCTTGAATTCATTGGTCTGCCATTCCCCCCCGCCTCCACTACCCTGTCCCAAATACGCTACCTCTCTTCTCCAAACATTTTTTTTTTCTACAGAAGCGCCACTCACCTATTTTTGTCTGATCTGGAATAAATTCTTAAACTAGAGATTTTAACGTGAACTTAACTCCAGTTCATCATGTCAACATATTCATACAACCCTGTGATGCAAAAGCAATGAGATTTTTAAAAATGATCTGAAGTGAAAGTAGAAGCTAAGACTTTGCTTTGTTGTGAATTTCTGCTCCAGATTTTTCATTTTCATGGTAGCAAGTCTTTGCTAGTCTATTTTGACAAGGCAAGAGAGCCAGAAGAAAACATTATCTTATTTTTATAGCTTCCATTATTCAGTGAAATAATTTCTTGTTCAGAAAAAAAATCTTCAAATGCTTCTTGTGTGGTGTACTGATATCTGCTCAACCTGTTTTAATCCTCATGGCATGAATTTTCATGCTGGTATCTCTGAGGCAAAAACTAAAGATATGTGATTATAACAACAAGAACAAATCCAAAGGCAGAACGTAGCGCTGCCTTGAAAAAGCGTTCATAGCCTTATGACTTTTTCACATTGTTTCTCATTACAACCTCAAACTTCAGCGCTTGAGTTCATTTTATAGAGATTTTTACCCAACAGAAATGAAATGGAAGGAAGATTATGAAATGTTTTTTAATATGTTATTACCCCTGAGTAGACGCTTTGTAGAACCACCTCACTGCCATTGTAACTCCAGGTCTTTTTGGGTTGCTACCAACTTTGCAGATCTGGAGAATTTAATTTTAGTCTTTTTTTTTTTAACAAAGCTCAAGCTCAGTCACACTGGATGGAGCGCATCAGTGAACTGCAATGTGCAAAAGTCATTCTGCATATTTTTATTTGCATATATGTCTGAACTTTGACTATGCCAACAGCTGATAATAAGATGGTTTAAGCTCTGACTGTTGTATTTAGGTTTGTTGTCCTGCTGGTAAAGGAACCTCTTTCCTAAATTCATTTCTGCTGCAGCTTCTAACAAGTCCAGAGTTTATTTTCCCATAAACTCATTCCACCTTCACTGTTTTGGTTAAAGAGAAACATTCCCACAGCATAATGCTGTCTTGGCCATGTTTCAAAGTGCAGAAGTGTTCAGGGCATGTTGTTTTTCTACCACACAAGTTATTCTGCATGTAGGTCAGAGATTTATGTTTTGGGTTTATCTTACCAAAGTATCTTCTTTGTGCAAACTTCAAATGTGACTTCTTATCAGTTTGTTTTATCTTTTTTTTTTCTTTACTTGCTACTCTCCTATAGATGCTCCCACCTGAGCTGAGGGTCTCTGTAGCATCTCCAGAGTTGTCAAGGGACACTTGGGTGCTTTTCTGATTAATGCTGCCCTTGCCGAGACTTGATTATGCTTCGGCAAAGCAAAATAATAATAAAAAAGTTCTCAACGCATTGCAATGTAATGTGATACCAAAGGGTCTTGGCCAAGTGTACATATGGGAAGAGTTGGGAATAGGACCAGGCTTGAATGTATGCATAAATATGTGGCTCATCTGGTGTTTGCATCTAGTTCATTGGTAGAGTAAGTAGATTACAGAGCAGACCTCCCATGATCTAGTGCTGGGGATGCCTCTAATCCCAGCATCAACAAGCAAATACAGCTTCACAAACAGAAGCCATCCCTGTAATAGACAAGACACTTGAGCACACATAGACAGAATCAAGAGGGAAACCATAATGCCATCACTACCTATTTTCCAGCTGGTTCACACAAAGGTGAATATGTGCATTTGTGCGTACGCCGACACACGTCTGTCTGTACGCTGCACTTGGTCCCTTCATTAAAATGAAAGTGGACATTGACACAACATGACTTTTGGAACTGAGCTCAGTTGCTACCCTCTGCCCCATCTCTAGAACTCCTACATTCTCCCCAGAAGCACCTGGAGCCCCCAAATCCCTCCCCACATCCTCCACCCTCAAGCCCCAGCACAGGTTCTGGCAGTGAGGCGGTGCGGCCTTAGGGTTCGAGGGTCCCAGCTGTGTAAATGTTTTCAGTTGCTGTATGACTCAAGCTCAGTCCTTCTTTTTGATCAGGTGCCAAGACAAGCCTAGCCTGGGTTGTTCTTGGCAGCTGCTGGGAACGAAAGAATGTCAGCATGACTTTAAAAATATGACGGTTTGTAATTTGGACCACAGAGTGAAAACTGAGCCGCTGGTACAGTTTGTGATCATCTAATTATGCCACCCCCACCCTTCTCTTTTTTTTTTGATTCCCCCAATGACAAAATCCAAGTTTCCCCCTTTTCCCCCACTCCTTTCATTCTTATCCAGGAATGAAGCTGTAAAGCTGCTTTGTCCCCTGTGAATTATTTTCGGTGTAGGCGTAATGGCTTTGCGCCCTGCTGCATTACTTCTCCCATGTTTTCTCTCATCCCTTCTTCTTTGTTGAGTTGTGTTGCATCTACTTTACAAGCTAAGCTAAAGAACAACCAACTGATCTGCTTTAAATATTTAAATCTGAAGCTTTTAGATTTCGAAGAGTTTAATACTAAACCTCTTGTGGGATAACATCTTTTGGTTTGCACAAATTTGACAACATGGCCTGAGTAGCTTGCAAGCTCTGCACTTGGACAATCATAAATAAACCAGCTTTGAATGAATAATAAGATTACAAATTTTTTTGTTTGGGTCTGCACTGTTGTAAGCTTCTGCACTCCCATTGAAGAATAGCAAATACAAGCACAGAGCAGTCTTTAAAGAGCGAGCTTGGCGCACATTAGAGGGGAATTTATGTACTTATCCGCATAGATGAATTTGTCTGTCCCCTGAAAATGTGCCAGTTTGCCTTTGCCAGCATCAGAGGGGGGCATTTCTCCCACACAAGTTGATATGAAGAACTTTGCAAATCCCTAATCTCAAAGCTCAAGCATAGATGTGTCAAATATTTAACAAATGAATGAGTTTTTAATCTGGCGCTCAAGGGAATGGAGCGTCACGATAAGGTTCTTCTTTTTTTTTTTGTTTCACCCTCCTTAGCATAATTTCTCTGGAGTGCATGTGCAGATTTTGTCAGCTTTGTTTAGGATCCCCGCTGAGATCTGAAATTGAGGCACAGAACGGTAAGAAAAACCTCTGAGATGTTACACACTCGCTTAAGTGCACCAGTGAAGGAGAGACTTGCCAGCAACACGGCTCCCATTGTATCTGTGACTGCTCATCCATTTGGCCTTAATTGAGTTAATTGAAAACTTAAATGCGAGGTTTGTTTTCCTATCCCCCCTATTCACTAATTAAACTGTTTTTTTGCCCCTTATCCAATAACTGGGCACAGACACAGTTCCAATCAGCTAACAACTGCAACTTAAGTCATTAAGGTCTGCTTGGAGGATTACAAATGTTGGACCACCTCTAATCAGAGAACCATTGAAAATCCACCTAAGCGGTGGAGAAATGATTCATTAGGCTTACTCAGAGATTTTCTGCAGACATTTGAATTTCTCTTTTCAATCAGAAGCTTAGCGGGTGAAATTGAGGGCCTAATATTATCATATTTTCCACCTAGGAAACCTAAAAATCAAAGTGTGGAACATAAATAAATTTCACTTATTATTGCTATTGTTTTGAAAGCAGCTACATAATACTAAAAACACATTTTCCAACAATGTCAGATGGGGAAATATTGCAAAACCTCTAGAGGTCAAACATGAGTTCTGAATAAACAAACATGGCTGATGAGGAAGAAGCAATTGTTTTGAATTTTGCTCCATGTTTCCATCACTTCACTTTTTTATTGATGTCAAATATGTCACATTTAACAGGCTGGCCATTTGACCTCAGGGCACAAACTATAAACTCCTCTGTTGAATATCCCTGATTCGTCCCGATGTCCTTCTGAGGAGACTAGATCACTATTAACACAGCAGGAGTCTCATGACATCCCAACAATTGCAGCGTCCTTAAGTTTGTCGAAAGGAGAACATCAGGTAAAAGAATCGTCAGTCATCTTTCTGTGTGAACTAGGCATTAGAGAGGCACGTGAATCCTTAGTGGTTGCTGCTATCAAATTGTGATGCAGGTCTTTTTTTTCAGGATTTTTATCCTCATCAGTAGCCATTGACAGCTTACTTTTCTTTTACATTAAGGTGGAGCAGCAAATGTTTCTTTTGACCTGAAACCTGCGTGCTTTGCCTCCAATTGTATTTCAAGGGTTATTTAGGTGGGCTGCCCAGTGGCGTAGCTGGTAGAGCTGTTACCTTGCAGCAAGAAGGTTCTGGGTTCGATTCCCTTTCTGCATGGAGTTTGCATGTTCTCCCTGTGCATGCGTGGGTTCTCTCCGGGTACTCCGGCTTCCTCCCACAGTCCAAAAACATGACTGTCAGGTTAATTGGCCTCTCTAAACTGTTCCTAGGTGTGAGTGTGTGTATGTGCATGGTTGTTTGTCCTGTTTGTCTTTGTGTTGCCCTGCGACAGACTGGCGACCTGCCCAGGGTGACCCCGCCTCTCGCCCGAAACGATAACTGGAGAGGCACCAGCAACCCTCCAGACCCCAATAAGGTCGGGAGGGTTGCTGGAAAATGGGTGTAGGAAAATGGATGGATGGGTCATTTAGGTCCTTTGCCATCTTTTTGTCATGTTTTCTTTCTTTTTGCGAGGGAATGATCTTTTCTCTGACCTTCTTGAACCATTCTATTAACTGGCACGTATTTCTAAAATGAAATGTTACCGTCAACAGGGATGTCAAACGCACCGGATTCAACTAAAGTCCTTGAATGATTGCATCTTTTGTCAAGTGCTTTTTGAACGCTTTTTAATTCTTCTGTTTTTTACATATTTGTTGACTTCAGATACAGAAATTAAAATATCTATTATCTGGAAGTATGTCGATGTATAATAACGACTTGTATGAGTATTCTTTTTTTTAAAGAGCCTAAAGTAAAATTATTCCTGTCAGCAAATAATGTAGAGTGGCCAGATCTAAAGTAGACCTTCTTTTTTCTTATTTATTTCTTCTTTAAGTCAAATGCTTTTGTAGCAACCGTCACAGCTATAGTGCATTGTACAGCATTTGCTCTCACAACAGCTCTATTTAAAACCTTCTTGTCAAATACTTTCTCATGGTACGGAGGTTGAAAGGAGGCCGACAGCAGGGAGGGCAGTGGGGAAAAGCGAGAGAGAGGCTAAGAGAGTGGCAGGGCAAATGCCCACGGATACAGTAAACAAATTAAGTCAGACTTTATTTTGAGGGGTTGGGTGCGCTGAGCATGAGCTGGCGTCTGGCCTCAGTGTCAGCTAGAGGACCTTCATGAGAGTATGTAGTCCATCTCCCCCCCTAATGAGGCAATGGAAAAGCATACATGCCGGCTAGCCGACAGGAAAACAGCACCCAGAAAATACCAACTTAATAAGGCGATACAAACAAATTAATGATTTTTAGGATCATGTTTTAAACAAGCAGTCCTCCCTGAGCATGCAGAGACGCAAGGGGTGAGAGAAAAATCTGCATGTGTCAGTGTGCATGCGTGGGGGTGTGCGTGTGTGTGTGCAAACGAATTCTTCTATAAACCTGGCAGAGCGGAGGCTGCCACAGACATCAGCTCCGCATTTGCATATTCATGGCTCAATTTGCACTTGGCTATGCAAATGTATGCAAACATCGTTTCAGAACATTTCAAAAATAGAAACCAGCATTCCAAACGACGTTCTGCCTCTTAATATGCAGCCAGACAAGAAGAAAAAAATATTTGGGAAATAGAATAGGCCAAGTAATGTTTGACTATTTGATATAAAAAAAAAGAGCCATTTGGAAGAATTTTCCAAACAGGTTAAAGAGGGATAAGCGTAGATCTGACTCTGCTCTAATTTAGATATGCTGATTATGAATGTTATTCAGTCTCTTTTGGAGATGCCCACTTTACTGCATGTTTTAAAAATCTGCAACATGCTTATATGTAGATAGTGTTTTCCTACATTCTATGTATTTCATTGGCATCCTCAGTGTGGTAATCAGGATTTAAAATTCTTGTTTCTAGAACCCATGTCCAACAATGCATTCATTGCTTCAGACTTTAAAATTATTTTATTCACTTGTGTTTTGTATGGTGAATGTTTCACTGTGAATCAGATTCCTGCTATTCTTCCAGTCATACCAGATAAAGTCTTCCAACACCAGTTTTAGTCTACAGTGGCTTGCAAAGATAGTATTTGGAGAGTATGAAGCATCCTCACTTTCTGAAAGTCCTTCCATTTTGCTATGTTACTCCCACGGACTTCATTGTATTTTAAAAGAATATGTGATAGACCAATACAAGCTACTGCATAATTTGGAATGGAAAAAATTCTACAATTAATTTTTTCAATAATGATCTGAAAAGTGCGGTGGGGATTTTTCAACATTCTGTCAGTCTTATATTTTTAATTAAAGTCAAGTACAACCAACTGCTTTAATAACACACATAAACACAGGCCATGCATGTGTAATTTAGCAAAAATATAAATTAACATTTAATAAATACGGCTTGTCAATGTGAGAGCAACGCAAATCAAAGCTGCATAAAACAACTACATAACATACAATTATAAGCAAGCGTTTCTAGTTGAGAATGTTTTAAGTATTCCATTATTATGGTGAGCAATGGGGACAATTGAGAATATTCTAAAGCACCAATTTGGAGGCTTGAAAATGGATATTAATAGAGGTGACTGAACATAGATCACTGAGGTGGGGATTTTAACCAGAAGAGCTTTATCATTAAATACCAGTAATGGATGCTCCAGTCAGAGAGGAGAAAAACTGAACATAGCGTCACATGGTGGTAGCAGCATCATGCCATGGGGATGCTTGTATTTTCATCCTGAACATGAGCACTAGCCAGAGCTGACAGGAATATCTATGGAGTTACCTAGAAGGTCTCCGACAACCAAAGCCTGATGTGAGACTGAACATTTTGGTTGTGCGAAACAATTGACTGACCCAAACTCAAAAATTTGATTTCATCCCCAACTTAGAATGATGTGATTGATTGACAGTGCTAAGACACTCCTCCTGGCTCTGACTGGTTGATTTTGGTCAGGATGACTCGGGAGCAGAGCATGTCTTCAGACAGCAGCAGTAGTTCAGGGAGATCGATCTTTTCACAGATTATCTGTCTCATAACATAAAATCATGACATGGTGGCAGTTTTAACAAATATGCAAAAAACATTTTTATAAAAGTTACATGCGGCACCTTTAATCCTTGGTTCATGTCGGTCAGCATAAATTAATATTTACTGTAAATCATCTGTCAAAATGCCTCAAGAAAGCAGAACATAAGTCAAAATATGAAAAAAAAAGTGAAACTCTGCCAGATTGAGAGAAGTCATTTTAGACACAAAATGAATGGAAGAGGAAGATTTCAGCAAAATCCACTTTTGCCTAAATCCTATTGATCTGCTGGGTACAAGGCAGGGTAAGCTGTTCTCTTGGCATCAGGTCTGTCTGAAGGCCATGTGGGGCCCTCCAGAGTTTTAATGCTACTTCATGTATTCATCTGGATAAACGGCTCTGCAAGGTACAAATCCTTTCCTTTCCCTTCCTTTCCTTTCCACATTGCAATTGCTGACCTGTTGGGACCGTTCACTCTCCTTTGTGTTAGACAAATAGCCTCACCCATGAGAAGCTTGTTAAACCCACACCACAGTTTGAGCCCATTCCTGCTCCTTTGCGAAACGTGTTAATTTTACGACACTAAAGCCAGCAGTAAAAGCAAAGCCCCAACTAATTAGGCGGTAGTGTGAGGTGAGTGGCAAAGAGTGGGCATGCCCTTATTTGAGGTGCCTTAATCATTGTTTACGAGTGAACCCCATGGGGTTTTTGTGTCTTGCTTTTTTTTCTCCTAAATCTCCTCTCTAGGTGCAATTTAGCTCTGTATATCAGCGGTTCTATTGTTCATATCTGCAGCACGCCTCAAGTAATGGCTAATTTTCCGGAGAGATTTGGAGATTTGTGGGGAAAAGGAAGGAATCTCCCTTATACCAGCATTTGTTTTTGTTTGTATTTCACCACAAGGGAAGCAAATGCAGCAGAAAATGGTCTTAAACTAACCAATGCATAATCACAATGCTTTTTTTTTTCCACAAGGTTTATTTAAAGAGGGCCCCTCATTGGTGCTGCCTCTTCTAAGTGGCTACAAGCCTCATTTGGCTTTGTTGGGCTAGTACAATGAGAGAGTGGGGGTTACTATTGAGAGGTAAGTGCATTACCATTCATGGAGAGAGAGAAAAGGACGTCTTGCAGCAGAAAGTGGCTGCTGCCTCTTTAAGATGGGTTTAAGTGATCAAAATTTCATGCAAGGCTGCAATTGGTGGTATAATGTTGCTCTTTAAGAAAGGTTCCTAATGATTGCCATGTGTGGACAGTGGGTTTTGGAAGGGGATTTTGTGAAGGCTGGGGCTATGGGGCCTGAGACTAGGCCAGACTGTGAAGTAGACTGGTGAGGCCTGGGGGCTGGGGAGCTTGGAAAGCTGCGAGGAGAGGAGAAAGAAGTCTCACGGAGGGGCTCAGAAAAGGCCAGCCATATGAGATTACGGCATACCAAAGAAATGTATTCGTCGGGAAAGTTTGTGTATTTTGGGAAGTTCTCCAAATTTTCCACAGACAGTTTTTTTTTAATTTTGGGGGGGTTATCTCACTCCCTCCCTGCTTCTCCCTCTCCTTGTAGTTTGGACTAATTGCGCGGCATAGTGCCCGCTGAGTCAATATGAGAGTCCGCTGCCTTTTCCTCTTTTTTCCTCCCCTTTCCCTCATCTCTCTTTTTAAACATTCGCTGATAGTATGTGTATTTTCAAATGCAAAGAATAACATGTCTGTATATTTTTCTAAGTATGGGTTCAGGGGTTTTTTGTAGCTTTAATTTAACAAGTATGATATTTTGCAGCGAAGAGAGCCAATGTTTCAAGTTTGCGGCTAGAACAGCACAAAGGCAGAGCAGCTCTCTGATTGCTCCTGGAAGAAATAAAAATAACACATTAGGATCTTTTATTAAACGTGAAGGCAGGTTCATTTGATATTATAAGGCAACAAACATATTTATTTATTTCAAGCTTCATCACTTTTGTTGTTCCTGCATCGATGTACAGCCACATACTGCCATGTCTTCACTTACTTGCAGCTCTCCTCACTTTCTGTGCAGTCACATTTAAGAAGCCGCTGTGGTGACCCGTTTACACTGAGCTGGATGGGGAACTTGTTGCAACGCTTTAACGCCCACTCTAACTGCCTGCCTCCAAAAAACCTCAACTTCCTCCTGTCCAGGATATTCTGTTAGCTTTGTGTTGTCCAAGTTTTGATATATTGTTTTCCCTGGCTGACAATGTTGCCATGTAGGAGAAAATTTAGCATACAGGTCATAGAAAATTGCAATTAATTGCTCAAAGATGTCCTTCAAAGAGTTGATTAAATGGAAAAATCAACATTTCCTTATTTTTAAATAGTACAACAGAGAAGTGTTTGTGTTTCTTTTGAGGTCCAAAAGGACAATATTTTATCATTTTGGGTACTAATACTTCAGAAATGTGTTTCAACTGTTGCACTCCCAAAACTATATAGTTGTTTGTAAAATAAATGTATATATTTTTAAATTCTTAAATCAAATGCATATTTATCTTTCACAGTACATTCAGTAAGTAAAAAAACAAGGCACTTGCATCTGTAAACTTGGAGTTGGTGCTTTTGTCATTTTAAAACACATTAAATAAATGTTAAATATCTGAAACAGACTTATTGTCTAGTATGCCAGGCACATTAGGTTGGACATAGCATCATTTAACTATGATGCTATGTCATAGTTAAATGACAAACAGTTTGTGTAACTGTAGTTCTGTAGTTACACAAAACAATTGTTTGATAATGTTTTCAATTTTATAACCATCAAATAAATTGTGCGGAGATTTGAATTGGATTCCAGTCTAATTTTACTATTTAAATAAAATAAACATCTTTAAATAAACCAGTCAGGATGTTGGCTGTTGCTTAAATTACAATATTCTCTCTCTGAATGAGTGGGCCTTACAATTATCAGGGCGTCTAATGAAAGTGAGAGTTACAATAGTGCTTAATACTATCACCGCAAAACCCCCCAAAAAAACTAATGTGACAAAAGAATCTATAAAACATAGCTGTACAAAAGCTTTTTTTTTATGTTTTTTAAAAAAATGTATTTCTTTTCTTTTTGGACCTCAGTATGGTAATATTTGAAAATATGGAACTATTTTAGTGATCTTTGCTACATTCACCTGGTCACATTTGAACACCAGTAGATCAAATGCCTCGGCCAGGAGACCAATGACATGTGACAAGATGAAGGTGGAATTAAACCAACAACTTTCTGAAGCAAGACAACCTCTTAGCCATGGTCACCCAAATTTCAAAGGTGAATGGTGAATGTAGGCAGAGCTTTTAAAAATGACCATTTTGGTCCAACCTTTCAACAGTGCTACTATTTTATTTTGGTTTATTACGTAAAATCCTAATAAAATCCATTGAAGTTTGTGGTTGTAGGATGAGGAAAAAAAGTTAAAGGGAGCAAATACTGCACTATATTGGTACATTTAAAGTGTACAGATAAAACCGATTTAACATATTGGTATTCCAATCTTGATAGGGGGACAGAATCCAACTACATGGTTAACAAGTGATAAAGATGCAGCGTGTAGTTGGAGGAGCAGGTATTTATCTGTTTTTGTTGCCGGCTGCCTTGCTCTCTGGCCCCCTCTCCCACACAGATACTTATCAGGTTTTAAAGGCGGCGACTCACCCCTATCACCCATCAGCAGCACCTCTGCGACACACACTGCCTCCCCACTACAAATCCCATTACTTTTATCCTTTGCTAATACTGGGCTTCTATAGCCTCCTGTCAAGGCCCACGGCACAAACAATTTGCTTTCTTCCTCCTTCCATTTCACAGAACCGCTCACGGTCATAGTGACGAGGTGAGGCTGGTTAGGGAGAGCTACGGGCC
The DNA here is from genome assembly GCA_902982915.1 of Phalloptychus januarius. Classification (NCBI taxonomy): domain Eukaryota; kingdom Metazoa; phylum Chordata; class Actinopteri; order Cyprinodontiformes; family Poeciliidae; genus Phalloptychus; species Phalloptychus januarius. Next base: position 17,851,504 of record CADWAE010000482.1, on the reverse strand, counting down.
CCGCTGGAGTTGTCACAAACTTTAAAATGGAAGTAAAAAAAGCTTTATGGCTAAAGAGTTTTATTTCAGGATGTTACAGTGTTATATGGGCAGTCATTTTAAACAACCACACTGAAACAAAGCACAAACTATAGCATGTAAATTATGTGGTACAAGACGAATGCTTTAGTTTGAAATTCAGTAACATAATAAGAGTTAAGAGACCCATTATTTGCCCGGCGGTTTGGATTCGTTTTCTGCAGCAGCAACAGACTCTCGCACAGATGCGTGCACAGACTCTACCCCATCATCCCTGATGCGTCAGGGCTTGTTGTGTTCCCTCTGTTTTCGGCTCCGCCTGCCTGACCCCTCCTGACCCAAGTGCATTCCTTTCTTAGGTGATTGGCAGCCCATGCAAATACTACACTGCCTTGACTGGCAGTGAGAGCCACTTGGTGCCCTCCCCACCATGCCCCTGGCCCCTCCCCGTCAATAGACGCTGAGCTGGCGTCATTGTCCACATACAGTGACCTTTTACCTCTCCAAAGTTGGCGCTTCCTGGGAACCACCCCAGAACTTTTCGCCGATCCGTATTGGAATGTGCGACACGTAGACATTATCTCTCTGTTTACCTCCCATCTCCTCCTTTGCTATCTTTGCGGTTTTTCTTCCAACCCCCCCCCCCCACATTTCTGCTTGTATGCCCCCTCCCATGGCAGTCCTGGCTGCGAAGGCAGCAGGGTGGGGGGATGTTTTGTTTTTTCAACGCCCTCTAAACAATATTCTATTAGCATAAATCCGGCTCTTTCACAGCCTTTCTGCAGTGTCACAGTCAGATTTCTTTGCTTTCAGGATGGCAAGGTAAACAGCTTTAGGTGCTGTTTGTGGGTTGGCTTTCCATCTTGGCATGACAAGGCCTCGGGGCTCCAAATGCATTACAGCTCTGACTGTGTCAAATCTCAGAGGGTAGGGCCAACCCCAGCCAGCCCGTGTTCTCTAATGTCGCACACCAGCAGTGAGCCAAGTCAATAAAATGAACACCCGGTGATCAAAGAGGTAACAAAGACGCTCATGACAGTGGGATGAAATTCCAAGTTTCCCTACAACAACGTGCAGCAATGCAAGCCCTTCGCCTACCCCCCACCCACCACCGCAGCACTCTAAGTGAGTGGTTGTAGAATGCCTTGGAGGTATTTGGATCATTAATAGATCCCACCACTGAGCTGTTGTGCAGAGCTGTACACTGCAAGGCAATATTCCCTGATGATTTGCATGGACCTTAAGCTGCTACCCCCCTCCACCCTCTCCCAGCCTAATCTGCAATTCCTTTTGTTCATTTGTCTTTTGTTCTTTCTCTTTATATTTTTTGCTTCTATTTCTCCTTTATTCTTTAATTACTGTTCCCACCCAGTGAGCGCCCAGTCTTTGTGCACCCCCCCAACTCCTCGTGTCCCAGGAGAAGCATGGCGACGCGACCATGTGGCTTCACTGACAATGACATGAATGGCCACTGTGGCAGGGCCACCTCTCTGAGGACACGATGAGAAGGAGGGGTAAGGAGAATGAAAAGGGGGTGGGAAAGATGAGCACGGGGAGCCCGGGTTCAACCCCTATTTCTTGTCCTCTATTCTCCATGGATGGGAAGGAATTCTCGGTTCCCTGGGTGGCTGGAAGCAGAAAGGTGGAATGAGGAGCAGGAGGAGGCGTGTGGTGGAGGAAAACCTGCAAACAAGAAGCAAAACATCAACAAATCTTGAATTTCTATCAGCGCCTTAGCCTTGATGTAATAGCTGTGCCCAGGAGGCCAATAAAAGTTAATGACAGAGAATTATTTAGCCCCCAGTAAAGCTGCACTGAAGACTTTGAATCAGTACTCACAGTGCTGAAGAATTTATTTCCAACAAGCACTTCTAATCCACAAAAAGCAGCATGGGATCCACTCTAAGGAACGCAAAATGGATCACGATACTATGGGGCTGGATGTGGTTCACAATTTTTATTTTGTCTCGTCCTAAATTCTGTGAATAACACCAGAAAGATGTGTATCCTGCTCAAGGCTAACACTGGCTGCTGGTCAGAGAGGGGCCAAAGGAAAAACAGATTTCTACTCTCATGAAAGAATAACACTTACAGAAACTAGGGATGTCCTGATCAGGATGTTTTTGTCCCTGATACCAATCTTAGTCATCTGAGAACAGGTCCAAGCTGATAGAGTTTCAGTCCAATAAGGTCAATTTGGTGTAAGCTTGGTAACGTTACAGTGCAGGAGAATAACTCATGGCATTACATTAACTCATTCATCAATAACATTTCTCTGATGAACCGAGAAGATTGTCTGTGAAAATCAGACTTATATTCTAAACAGAAAAAAGATTAAACAAATATATGTGTAAACCATGTTACTGCTGTGCAAAGAATAGACAAGAAAATAGGCTGTGATTGTTGAAAGTGGCTATAAAACCCAAAGACAGTTGACCAACAAATGGCATGAGAAGTTGAGCTCTATCAGGGATTATCTAAATGGAAGCCCAAATCAATACATCATATTGGAAAAGAAACAAATGCCTGTTTTATGACGCTAAATCATCAGCATATTTGAATTGCCTGGTTATTTGGAGAAAAATCAAATAAGTATCTACACAAGTAAACTGATGTTAAAGGCAGTAAACTAATGATTATATTGCAGTTGAATAGAACATGTAAAGGGATTTGACTCTGGCTAACTCCCTAGTAAAAAAGAAAAAATTACAAATTGACTTTGACTTTTATATTTTATTTTTACTTTTTAGGCTGTTAAAGACAGACTCTAAACAGAAACACTTTACTCGCTCTGCTCTTAGCATGTTTCACAAATAAGAAGACTATTGGACCATCTTTTATGTCCATTTCTAGTGTTAACAATTAATTTGTGTAAATAACCAACAAATGCAAATGTGGCAATTGCTTCAATGTTCATAAAGTAGCATTCGCATAAAGTTTTATGACTTTTAGAGTGGAGTTGTTTTCAGATGGTAAAAAGTCCCTTTGGCCTTTAGTGAAGTTATGTAGAGCATTATCTCTACGCTATTACGACCTCTTTTAACAGCGTAATTAATTGAATAACTCTAAAATCTCTCATGCTACAGGAAAATGAGCTCCTTTACATTTCTAGAATGAAATAATCTCCATTTAGGCATGTGTAAAATACATAGTTTTCAGTGTGTGTGGTCTACCATTGCACCACACACAGTAACATCATCATCATCATCATCATCATCCCCCAACATCGTCACCCACTCATGCTATTTACTACCCAGTGGTCTATCCTCATTCCACACACTACCACCAGATCCTTTTTGTTTTAATAAAATCACTTAAACAATTAATTACAGTCGCCTTTTCTCTTCGCACACATCCCCCTCTCTCCCTGCTTCCCTCTCCTACTCATTCCCTTGTGTCGTAGGAGATACAGGCGGTAATAAAAAGACGTTTATTGGACGATTTTCTGGAGGCCTGTTGGTTATTAACATGTAAATTAAATCATCACAGCTGTTCCATTTTCAATCAGATGGAGTTTGCGGGAGGAGGGGCACAGACGAGGACCCAAGTGCACTGATTTTATTACGCACACCTTCATTAGGAGCCCTGCAGCCGCAGTCGCCACCTCCACAACAATCAACCTCCTGACATACGCTCCCACAAACCCACAGGGAGGCAGGCCACGGACACAGGAAAGTCACTCACATACACACACATAGAAGTGGAGAGAAAACGTAAAATATTCTCACAATTCTGATATTACCACTAATATAGCATTAATACATTTTAACCAGCCCTAAATTAATTCAATGGTAAACTGCAAAATATGAAAACGTTCAGACTAATTTAAAGGAAGATGCAGAAATGTCAAGAGACTATTCAGAGAGATAGGTCAGATTTTTTTTTAAGGAAGGTTTTGCAAAGTAGTAGTGGGGAAGTTACTGTCAGTAAGACTTCAGCTGTCCTTGATTCACTTGACTGGTGATTCCACAACTGAATTCATCATCTCCTCATGAGAAGATTTGTCTGAGCTGCTGAGGGTTCAGACGTAAAGGTACTGGTCACATGTTAAAATGATGGAATATCATATTGCACAGCAGCAAACTAAATCTTTTTATTCTACCCCCACATTCATCAAAAATTGTTTGAGTATTTGATAAGATCTAAAAACAATTTGAAAATTAAGCAAGTCTTTATGATTTTTGGTGACTGTAGATTTCATGGAGGAACATAAATTCTGGAAGCTATTTTTATTTTAAATCTGCACATAATCTTGTTTTTTTCATTTGGTCTTTCAAGTAAAAGTGATTTGTTTTGACCTACAACTCCAGAAAATCTTGCAGATATGCCAAGAAATTATTCCCTTACCTGCAGCAAACAGGTGTCATGTTGTCATTGTTTTGTAAAATCTCAGAAAAATTTCATGCTTAAATGAGAACAACCCCTTTTTCAGCTGATTTTATCAATTCAAAACAAATCAAGCTGAAAATGATTGTGCAATATATTAGTGGATATGAAACATCTCTTGCATGGACAGACAATTTTCCAAAGTGACCTAACTGTGAGCCTTAAACTCATTGTGTTGTGACATCTTTCTTCCACTTCAAGAAAATTATTTCTAATAATTTAGAAATAAGTTATTTCTAAATTATTTTCTCTAAATAAGAGAAAATTATTATTTCAATAATTTTCTCTTGAAAATATCTGAACTATCCCTTTAAGAAAGCATTTTTAGGACATTACTCTGTTTAATTTTTTTTTTATCCTATCCAGCCAGTATTAATGACTGACTGGCAGCAGCCACATAGATCAATACTTTTACCCTGATTGTTTCAGTGAGTGCCTATCTTGTCCTCTAAGCTTTTGACCCAAACATGAAAAGCGACATGCTCTTAGAGACAATGATGCCTTGCTGATGGCTGTAGAAAAAAGCCTCATGTCTTTGAGCGGAGAGCATCCAGGCCCCTCCAAGCCCCCCAGAGACAGGAAGGCAAAAGGCAGATAAATGGCTGTAACTCAGAGAAACTGTCAGAAAATCCAGCACATGATTGACTTTATCAATGACCATTTATCCAATGCATATATATGTTTAAAGGCCTCCGAGAAGGCATGTCTCATAAAGAAGCAGTATTTAAAAGCACGGGACGACGAGACTATAGATGTGATGAGATATTGGTAAGCCCGCATGGAAAGGTTAATGTTACCCCCTGAACACGCTAATGGTTTTGGTTTGACAATGGCCTGTGGGGAATACGGGATAAACCACGGAGAACCTAACTCATCGACACATAAATTGTACATTTTCAACAATTTCATTATCATCCACACCATTTTACGCTGACATATATCAATAGGAATGAAGTGGATGGTCTTATTTTTCTTGTTCCCCTTCCCCAGCTCGCAGCCTTGAGAGGATATTGATCTTTCATCTTTTTCCGAGGAAGAATCACATTATTGCCAATGGAGAATAAAGTGCCGCAGCCATATGGAAATTAAAGCATGGGGAGTGGTGTCATGCCGCAATAAAGTAATGCATGCCAAAACATTAGTAGCATCCATCTTACTGAAATGAGCATGGATCAGCTGATTTGCAACGTTAGAGTTCATAAATACTGAGCTTTGTTGGTGTCATAGTAAAACAAAGACTTATTATGCACTGAAATTTAGACCTCCCTCAACAATGTACTGCGTGCTGTTAAGGAGCACTTACAGCTTTCTTCCACGTTTATTTCTTTGTTTTAATTAATCTAATTTCAAAACAAGACAAATAAATCTAGAGTGCATTTTTTAATTGATGACTGAGTGGGGGAGAAAAGGTATCTAAACCAAACTTCCTCTTTTCCCCGGACTTGTTTCACGTTTTAAACGGAGCATCGGTGGGGTTTTTATTGATTGATAAAAGTTTATGGATTCTCATCTCATCAATGGCATTCCTAAATTGCAATGCAAAGAGAAAGAAAGCCTTTCTTTCATTCTAAGTTCTTCCTGTCCTGAGCTTCTGTCTGCTGGATTTATCTGTTCATAAACAGAACAGGCAGTAGACTGTAGCTGATGCTTACAAAGTGCTTACAAAGTTTGCATCACAGTGGGACACAGCCGCATGCAGCACGGATGAACTGAGAAATAAATTTCCTTCATAACGTCCCAGATGTAACAATGGTGGCAGAGTGCACCACGCACATAGCTAGCATGTTTTTCTGTGTATGACAAAGATATAAATGATCCCATAGGTCAGGGGTGTTCAACTCCAGTCCTGCAACTTTCAGATGTGTTCCTGGTGCAACACACCTGGAGCTGAATTACCTCCTCAATATACAGTCCGGTTCTCCAGAGTCCTGCTAATGACCTAATTGTTTGATTAACACAGAGAGTCATCTAAATATTGAACTGTCACCGCAATCTAACCAATCCTGACCTTAAATAAAAATATAATTGTGGTCTAAAAGGTTATAACAGCCATCAAACCATCTCACTGCTCAATGTTTACTCCATGTTTAATTAATATGAAGTTCTTTTTCACAGATCCAGGTTAGTTTAATAAATTAAGTCATCATTTAAAAACTGCTCTTTGCATTAATTCACATTATTTTGTCTGATATTAAAATTTGTTTCATGATCTTAAACATTTAGGCATACACAGAACAAATCTGTAAGTGGGAAAATATTGTTTCATAGCCCTGTAAAATGACACCTAAAAAAAACCTACATGTACTTCAGTGGACAAAAATGGTGATAATTATATTCTGCCTAAAATGAAGAAAAAAACAATATGGAAACACAAATTCTGTTCGAAGATTGGACAGCACAGTGACAGAGGCTTCTGGCTTGTAGCAGCGGCGGTGAAATAATGGATTGACCTCTGGTCTGCCCGCCAAGAGTGGCAGCATTATAGCAAAGCCAGTGTGAATAAAAGAAAAGATGGTTATTTTTAGCGCTCGATTGAAATGCTGAAGGAATCTGCCAGTGGGCTCAGAGTGCATGGCTGTGAGGAAGATAAAATCACAGTGAAAGCGAGAAAAAGGTACAGAGAGAATTAAAGGCGCTCTGAAGAAAATAAATATGATAAAAATGTTATCATTTTGGCATAGTTGGTGCTTCTGCTGCCCACTTTTAGCAAATCAACAATAATAAGAGTGCTAAAAGCACATTCATAATTTACATAAATTATACATTAATCCAGATTAATTAGCATATATATTTGAATTAGGATTTGAAGGCTTTAAGGCCTGTTTTGATTATTCCACTCTGATTTATACCTCAGATCGATCTGGAAGGCGGATATGAGTTTGTATATTCAGCATTAACACATTATGCTAATGGTTGCTAATACTGATATGCAGATTTAAATAATTACTAAATGGATTTTAGTCATCTTTGCCATACTTTTCCATAGAGAGTCAAGTATGTTTGTTTTACTTTATGTTCTGAGAGGCTTACAGGCTTTAATATTCTCCAGTTAATGCAAGGGGATAAAGTTTTCCAAGTTCTGGCTGGTTTCCAGCTTCTATGAGACGGTAAAGGCCCAACATTTCCTCAGTCTTTATGATTATTGCAGTCCCGAGAATCATGCACATCGCTGCACTAAATTGCCTCATTAGTAACAGTAGTTAGGGTAACGATGATCCCCCTATAATAAGTTACCAACCTTTATGGATAATCCTGGGGAACTGTACATGTCTGTGTCAAGCCTTATTAGGAGCCCAGAAATAATATCTCTATTGGTTGAATAAATCAGTGCAGCAAACACGCTCATTTATTGGCACAGGCTGTTGTTTTATGACTTTATCTCCAGTGGCAGCGTAACTCCAACACAGGTCAAGCTGGTTTACTGCTGTGGCACAAAAATAATCAATAATACTGATGCAGGGGTGTCATTTTGCAGACTTGTTCAGAAGTAATATACAGAAGATTTCACAGAACTCAAACTGAAAGGCAGGATATGAAGTTAAGCCTAAAGTTATGATTACCCAGGCTAATATATTACTTTTATTAAACCACGAAGTTTGTTTCTGATAGAAAATCAGACTAATTATCTAATAAGATAATGTATGGATGTAAGAGAAGCATCAACTTTAAAGAAAAAAAATCTGTTATTTACATTTTTTTTAAAAATGGTTTGTTCAAAACTATTTATGAATTGTCAATTACCATAACAAATATATTATTAGAATTCCAACAATCATGGCATTTTAATATCTGCTTTTAATGAACACTTTCAGGTGTTTGAGGTGGGAATCCACATTTTACCATCACCCTAGTTCTTTGGTCCCTTCATCAGGTTCAGGCTGGTACTCTGGCTGGGCCAGTCCGAAATGTTACAATTGTTTCCAGTTAGAAGAAACATGTTGGTAAAATAAAAAATACAAAAATCGAACCTCAATCTGCCATAACACTGGTGGAAATATACAAAAATCTGTTGAGCTTAAGAAGGGCCTGGTTGCTGAAACTGAACATAAACATTTTCAGGATTTTATTTGTAAAACAAAAGTTATAATATTAATTTTTTCTCTTCACAATTATTCTGCTACTTTTTGCCATATAAGATTCTGGTATAAACTTTTTATGGTTCTAGTGGTATTAATACTCCAGCAGTGTAAGAAGATTCAGTCCAGGAAAATGCTAAAGTTGCACAAACATAAAGAGAAGTACAATAAAAAAAACTTCTAAAATCTTGTTAACAAGTAACTTTCATAATGTGCTGCATTTTGCTTTAATATGGTTCATATATACCATGATACACAGCCTTCAGCTTTTCGAGTATGTAAATGTGATTGTGTCAAATATCTATTCATGGTGGGTTTTTTCTCTCTTACTGTTTCTCAGGTAAAGGTTCTGGGTGACTCATAAAAGCGTAAAATGCAGGGTATTTATTTATCCCTCTGGCATTTGCATATTCCCCACCCACCAACCACAGCCTGCCCAATTCGACTATCACAGAGAAGCACCACGAACCCCACCACCACCACCACCCTCCACCTCACCCCATTAATGCCTCCATCTCTTGTGTCACATGCAACATTGCTTGTCTGTTATATTACATTGATCAAGGGGTGATAACTTGTAATAATTGGATGTTAAATTAAAGAGCCCTCTTCTAGTTCTTGCCATCTCAATTTTAATTGTCATTGGGTGGCAGTTATGATGATATATGGGGGATTGTGTTTTGTGCAGTGGAGCATGACCCTGATGAGTAATGTTCCTTTTGGCTGCTTGGCATCTCTCCATTTCTCGGCCTTTGCCTTAATGCATGCCTGCTGCAATGTTAAGGGGACTCGGGAAGACGCTACAAAAAAAAAAAAGAAGAAAAAAAAGAACAAGTATGAATATGGCTCTGGGTTGTCGAGGGAGAGGATTATTGAAGACAACAAGGAAAATATATGTTTTGTTTCATCCCCTTGTGTATACATTGGTGTGTCGTGGTTTGCTTTGTTTGTCATACTATCATCTTTTGTCTGCAGTTTAGTCAGTGAAGTTTACTTGTCTTAGCCTGAGCCAGCTGTGCTATCACCTGACCTCAGAGTGACAAAACAGAGTCCTTACCCCTTATTATGAGAACGTGAGGTTAAAGGTACAGTCACATAAGACAGGCACCTCCTCAGTTCCTGACCTCTGTCACTTCCCATCTATATGAACCCTATAGGCTCCATGTTTCAGAGGACTCTGCTGTCTGAGTATAATAATCAGCAGAATTCATCTTCCAAGGCACTTTCCTTTGGGGGAAAAAGTAAAGTTACTCCAGAAACCTTTATAGCTGGATTTAACAGATTTGTAGAAATGCAATAGATCATTTATAATAGTACATTTGTCCGTCTTAAAGAGCTTTGTAAAAGTTATCACAGCCACAAACCATTATGCATTTATTAAAATTTATTAAATTATTGAACATTTTCAATAACTTTTTCTTACAAATGAACAACGTGAATCACATGCACATTAACTAGAAAGTGGAAAGTAAACAGAAAATTATTCTCAAAATGTTTTGCAAGCACTCCTCTCAAAAGTGACAGCATTTGTAGACCAGCCTCTCTGAGTTTGGTAGAATCATCTTTTGTCTGCAATTACAGGAGCAAGTCTTTTGGGATATGCCACCACCAGATTTTGCACATCTGCAGGCAGAAATTAATGCCTTTCTTTGCAAAACACTTCGGTCAGATTGGACTGAGAGCATACTATGCGAGGAGAATTTTTTAAGTCATGACAAATATTCAGAATTGTATTTAGGTCCTGACTTTACCTGAGTCAAAGTAACAAAATAGTTCTGGCTGTATGTGTAGGGTCACCACTCCAATCTCAAGTCTTTTGCAGCATCACAGAGAGTTTTGTTCAAGATTGCCCTGAACAATCTTGAACAAAGATTTTAATAGAAAAAAATCTTAATTTTTTCTATTAAAATTACTTCCCTCATGAAAAGTATCCTCACTGCTTAACATTGCTACCACTATGTCTCATTGGGGCGATGGTGTTGGGGTGAATGGCAGTATTAGTTCATCTTCTGTAGCTCCTCCAGAGTTAAGATGTTATAATTTATAACTTTACCCTGATTTATACTTTTCAACAACTTTATTTCCAACATGTCTCCTGTATTCCTTCCCCAGCTTTGTGTTGGTCTATTGCAAAAAAAAAATCCCAATAAACTACCTTAAACACAATACGTGTGTGACAAAATATGAAAAAAATTCAAAGTGCGTGAATACTTTAATAGGGCACTGGAGTTAGCCAAGGCATTAAAAAGACATAAAAACAAAAATTTCTCAGTGAATATTTCAAAAAAGGAATGTCAAACTTGAGTTAAAAAAAACAAATAACTCATCGTTGCAACACAACCAATATCCTACATTAAAGCTAACGCACGCAGCCACGACTGAAGCAAAAATAAACCCGTTTGAAATCTATATAAACAGTCTTCAGGATAAATCTTGCACACACACACAGAAAAATATACCGTGCTGCAGACACGTAAACACGGCAATGCAAACATCCCGGGACATCCTCGGACAATCCACACAGAGCATAGCTTCTCTTCCTAAATAAGCAAACACAAGCAGGGACAGATAGCAGGTGTGCCAACAGTTCCCACAACACAGCAAAACAAGAGGAACAGCCCAGGCGCTGAGACCTGAAGAGCAACAAGCTTTGGTGTAAATACTCACAGTATACACATGCACATATTTCACACATTTGCACACTATATAAGCTATCTTCTGAAGGCTAATACGGCAGGGAATTACCATATTCAACAGGCTCATCCCTGCTCGCCTAACAAGCAGATAAATGATTTGCCTATATTTAAAGAACTATCGCACATTAGTGTCATCATAAAATGTGTGCGAGTGCCATACACACACGCAGTTGGGTTATGCATATGACTACGTTTTTCTATGTATCCACAGCAGGATCATCCTCCATCCATCCTGCTTTTCTTTGTGTGTCCCTGTGAGATGCTTGCTGTCGGGGAGCATGGCTGTGTATGAAGCTCCCTGGTGATGTGGAGCCAGCTCAGTAAGCTGACAGTGGGTAGGAGGGGGTAAAACACCAGCGCTGACGATTAGCATTAGCTTCCATGGGGCGCCGCAGTGGCTGCTGGGAGGTTTCATCGTTGCCTTAGACCTCTCTCTTCATTGCGAAGTGACAACCCCCTGTGGCATGATGCACTTAGTTGATTCTGTGAACCAGCTGCATCTAAATCTCCAGAGATGGAGGTTCTAGTTTCCTGCTTTCATCAGTATTGACACCAATGGAGTCATCTTCTCTGGAAGGTTTCCTTGAAATCTTTATTAGTTTAGTTTAGCAGCTTTTTGTTCAGTACCCTGTAAAGCTAGACCTAAGACGTCTTCTGGATGTCGCAGTGTGACTTATGCAAGGACTTCTTAGCTGCCAGGGGAGATAGTCACAGAGCTTAGTTGGCAAGCAACCCTTCAACCACTGCCACCAGTCCATAACCAGTGCCTTGCAAAAAAACAAATATGCATGGACATTTTATTTTATTTTTTTACGTTTTCTTGCATAACAAGCATAAACTTTATTGCATTTAATAAAATTTTCTGTGACACACTAATAAACAATAGCGTTAAACAGTAGCAAGTATAATGTTGTTTATACTTACGTTTTATAAGGCTATTTGTGAAACACTTCGCTATTCTGAATATATATAATTATATATACATATTATTTAGATTTTTTTTATTTATACTGTGATTAAATTGCAGTGAATTAAAGCAATGATAATTCTTCAAACCCATTTAACAAAAGAACTTCAGTTAAAGAAATACACTTGTTGTGTGGAGTACCAGTAATAAGAAGCAGCTAGGAGGCCCATGAGAGTGCAGAAGGAGCTGTGGAGACTTTTAGTTTGGGTGGGAGACACTGTGGATGGGATAACCATTAGATAACCACTCCGTGATGGCCTTTATTGAAGAAAAACCGACAAGAAGAAAACTATTCTTCTTCTTAAATAAAAAAAATTAAAAAACACAACAATGTCTTCTATATTAAACATGTGGACAAATGAAATTGGAAAGATGAGAAATAAATATATCTTTTTGACCGACATGCAACAAGATACTTATGTATAGAAAATGAACATTGCACATCACCCTGAATGTTTCACATCCCTGGTGGAAACATGGTGGTGGAAGTATCATGCTATGTGGGTGTTTTTCTATCAGAGCTAAAGGAGCTGTTGAGAGTTGATGCGAAAATGGATGACAGAACAATCCTGTCATTGGTCTGCAAAATACTTTTGAGAGCTATTGTCTTACTATAGTAAGACAATAGCTCTCAAAATACAGCATAGGCTTCCTTTGAATGTTTTAGATCAAAACATATTCCTGTGTGAGAATGGTTCAGACCTAAATTGAATTGAGAATTAGCTGCAAGAAGGTTTTGAGTCTACTGCACACCAGGTAAATATGCAGATAAGTTAATAATAAATAATATAAATAAATAATAAATGTAACAATAAACCACAATTACAAATCTATTCGCCTGTTTTGGGTTCCAACTACGGCTTTGTCTAGGTAACATAGGAGAAAGAGATGCTAAACCTTTTTTATTTTTATCAGTGATTACTCCTCCCCTGAGCAGCTTAGTCGTCTTTCCTCTCCCAATGCACTCAAGACTGACAGGTGCACCTTGATGTAAAGCTTGTTCATATTTCACTGTTCATATGTATTCAGGCTGCTTGATACTGAGACATTCACGTCTGAATGCTCTGACCACTGAAGTACACAGCAGAAGCGCCTCAAAAGGTTCAGGCAATGCCCAACTATTGTCTCACCTCTGTTCCTCAAACTCCTTCCAGCCTGTCAACCCAGTGAGCTGAACGTCCTGACGTGAACAATAGGTTGCATTTTAAATGTCCATCAGCTTCTGGCTATAAGAGTTTGTTTTTTTTTTCCTGCATTTGTCATTTAACATTATGTTTGTGTAAAAAGGGACTAAACTGAGTTTATTTGGAAAGTTATACTTTCAGAATTTCTTTCTTGTGAAATTGAAAACTTATCTGTATCAGTGCTGACTAATATATAAGCATTGATTAGTATGACAATAGTAAAGCCTATGCTAATTAGAAACACAACAAATGAGTAAGAGGATGGACTGTTGTAGAGTTCTTTATGCTCTTGCAAAAAAGGTTTTTGTATTTAAATCTGTGGTGTTTGCATGTGCTTTTTCTGTGAGCATGGGTTTTCTGTGTTTTGTGCTAACGTATGATGTTAAATGTGACTTTTTATTAATCGCCATATCAATCACAGACTGACATTAACGAAGGCTAAGGCAGCAGTCACTTAAATCCAATGTTTTTGACCCATTTTGAGAAAAAATTGCAGTAAAAATTTGTAGATTTTGTGTGAAAGTTGAATGAGTTTTGCAGATTTGTTGAAAAACTAGAGGGACTTATTCATGTAATTTGGAGTCTAGAGGGCCACATAAAAAGCCACATTTGGCCCGCGGGCCTTGAGTTTGACACATGCTCTAAATTAACAGAACAAATGTACCATAATTTTGTCTAATATAATGCTGTTTGTCAGTCATACTGAAATAAATAAAACTTTTCAACTCTATACCAACTTACTGAGATGCACTTGTAATAAAATTGGTTCCTTTGAGCTGAGAGTATTTTGGATTTCTAAATCAAACATGTATTTAGGTCTAAGAATGTTAAAATGTGTACCAGTAATACAAAATCCCACATCTTAGAAAACCAAACACAAAATATACAGTTGAATCGCTCCATACCAACCTGAGCTGGTTTTGCACTTGGACAACCATAAATATCTCCATACAGAAAAATATTCTGCAACATTATCTGTGGCCGAGACAACAGCTGAAGCTTCACTCAAATCAAATAATGCAACAAAACTCCAATCAGAGGAGCCAGTTATGGCAAGTCCAGCCTTCACCCTGATGTCTAGGTTCTTAAGAGAGCAGTATATAAGCAAAGGCTTGCAAACTTTATTGAGGCGCAGCCAAGTATAAAAGAACAACCCCTGGGACAAATTTTCTCCACACATGTTTTGGATTGGCAACACATGTTGTAAAACCTTGTTCTGGAAGGTATTGGATTGTGGTGTGGATTCGGGGGTATAAAAACTCAATCAGCATTTTTTACTAGTCTGTGCTAAACAAAAATAATATATGTCACATGATTTTGTTGATCTTTTGTATCTTTGTCACAATTTTAGGAATTTATGGCAATGATGTTCTAGTGTCTAATCTCTTGGAGTTGGTATAGTTTATTTCTATGACAACTCCTTGTTAAGAATAACAGGTAAAACAGATTCAATTCTATCTCCCTTACCAAGCACACACGCACACGCATATATATATATATATATACACTACGATGTTTGGTAAAAGAAAAAACATGTATATACCCTCAACATGTTTTTCCATTTTCTCAAATTAAAAACAGCAATTTGAATGAAAAAGGGTTTTGAAGAAAACCTCCTTAAATTAGTGACATTTAAAGAACTGGCAGTGCGTAGTATAAGTATTAAAAGATATATAGAAAGTGGTTGTGAGCAAAACATAAATCTCTCCAACTCGATTATGTAACATCAAGTCATAAAGCTTCTCCCATAAGACCCAGAATCAGTTTTATGACATGATTTAAACAAATCTGAATATTTTCTGAGCATCACTGAGTTTGTTAATAAAATAGAGAACGTATACTGCACAAAAACAACCTTTCTCAAAAAAAGACAGACTATTGTAAAACTTGTGGGGAAACTAAGAGGCCAAAAGAGAACTGTACGTTCGTTCAAAGAACAACTTTATACTCTAAACAAATCTTCAACTTTTAAGTGGTGAAATGATGTACAGATGACTTAAAAAAAACTCATTTATTTCATGGAAAATTAAAGGATTAGTATAAATTCTGACTATGGAAACGGTTTATATGCAGTTACTATTTTAAGTACAGCACACAGGACTTGAAATGACCTTTGTTTGGATAAAACAGCATTTACCCCAAAGCTTTCACTATTAGCTTGTCATATAGAGGTAAGTTAAAATATAGATATTAAAAAATTGTTTTTAGAAAAAAAAATGTCCAAAAAAGATTTCAGTTTTCTCCTACATCCCAAGAAATGCATAACTTAAATTAAATTTCTCAAAGTTGTGAATTTGTGTTGTTGCTTGTCCTTTTCGTCTCTGTATTTTTCTGTGCTTGACAGGCGGCCTGTCCGAGCAACAAGTTGCACAAAAGAGATCACAAATGAAATGAAAGGAAGAATTCTACCTCTCTTCTGGGGTTTAAAATGTTCAAAGTTATGTTTAAGTCCTTTATTTAACGACTTAAATTTTTTACAAAGTAACGCATGCATCTTCAAGCTCTGAGAATATTATCTGATTTCTGTTAAACATGTTATTTTGAGAGAGGGCAGCACCCATTTGTGTTTTTATTTAGGGGTTTAAATCACTCAGTTCTGAGGTTTTAAAAATTTGGCAAAGCTTATTTCTGTTATGATCTTCACTCAAATGAGGGAAGATCATAACAGAAAGTCCAGAAGATCCAGTTATGCACCACTCCTCTAAAATACTCTTTATCAAATGTTTGTTTCCAGATCATATGCAAGTCACCAGCTTAGATGTTTTGATTCAGAGATAAAAAAAAAAATACTGCCTGAATTAATGAGTTAATAAATCAACAGATTAGGATCAATCTTATGCTGCATGTGCAAGTCTCAGTGGTTTTACATCTTGTTTTTGCACATCTATGTTTCCAGCAGCACAGTTATGCAATTTAAGATCAGTTTAATGTACTTATTTTCTGTTTCGGGTGAATAACTATTGTTTACACCTGTCTTTTGAGAGAGATCCTCTGTGTGTGTTTTTTTTTTATTTTTTTTTTTAGCGTGGTGTTTGTGAAGCACGCAGCGGAGGTTAAGCTCCCATTTAGACAATTCATGTGATGATAGTCTATTCAATTACCACTTACTTGGTTTGCTGCATAATTTAACTGGCTGAAGTATCATAACATTTTAAATCAATGGAATTTATAAATGATTCAGTGTGTATTGAACATTCAGCTGTAGAAGAGAATGCATGCAAGAATTGCGTGGATGACAGTAATGCTAAACTCTCTTTATTTTCTATTCAGTTTGATATCTGCAGTGAGGTCTTTCTACTCACTTTCTGGGCTCTCCTCGGGGCCTCCTGCTCATGTGGGACAAAGGCCTTTGATTATTTTTTGCTTTATATTGTGCTACTCTTGATACTCTTTGTTTTCTGCCAGGTACGCAGCCATGCTCTGATCACAAGGGCAATGAGCAATATGCACAACGGCAGAAATGTCTGGAAGAATACACTGCAATGTCTCTTCTGCATGTACGCGTTGAACCCTTTAACTGCTTAAGACCTCACAGTAAATGTGATATCTATGTCACATATTGTGAATTTTTGTGTAGAGAAATACTCTAAATAGTGTTTTATGGTCTCTTTCTCTTTTCTGCCATGTTAAAATATGAATACGCATTGAGGCCGTTACTAAATAATTTATCTCAATTGTACATGACACATTTAAGCATACATTTTAATTCAATAATTGTTTAATAAATATTGAACTGATGTGCTAAAATACCCATTGCATTCAGTAACGAGTGCTACGCCTACAGGGACAACTGTCGCAATACAAAATGCAGGACATTTTCCAGTAATTTCACATTTTTGTGGATTTAAACACTTTCTGTAAAAACTTGTCATGTTTGACTGAAGTGTTGCTTCATGCCTTGTTTTTGTCCCACTGATGCTGATTCCCCAGTGGAAGTGATGTGTTTTGGTGTCTTTAGAGAACATTTCAAAACTCTGAATCTCTCTTTCTTCAATCCACCCACTCACACACACACACACACACGTGCACCCCCGCATACGTAGCATTCTGACAGCCCCTCATTTTTTTCCACATCATGAGCAAAATTTGGATGTTTAAAACATTTATGATTCATTAGCTGAGAACTTATCCCTTTTAAAATCCTTTCATGTATAAATCATGCGTATTTTGATTTGAAGGGGCCGCTTCTGTGTTATTGATGAGGCGCTCGACTCTAATCAATTAGTAATTGGAGCACAGCTTTTAAATAATGCATTTATTAGGCCTTGTGATGTGTTTAATGGCAGCCCCTTGCAGTGCAAATACGTCTGAAGTGCCCTAATGAGTCTTTTATGGGCCAGCCCAGGGAAAATGGCACAGCTCACTCTGTGACATTACTGCACAATAGGTCTTGTTTACACTGATTTGCCAAGTAAGACAACTAATGCACAGGCGTTCATACAAATTATTATTGTGTTTATTGCGCCCATTTCTTTTTGCCCTAAGGGAAAAAAAATCCCTTGGATTTGGGTTTCTGACTCGTCACATCAGCTTGTTTTCAGTATCACTTCAGTAGCAGAGGCAGTGAATAAAGCATTTGGATTAGAATGAGCAGAGCCCACAGCTAAAGATAAGTAAATTAACATTTCATCAAATGCATGCACTCTGAAGAAGTGTCCGGTTTGTTTAACTTGTTACCAGCATGCTATTTTTTGTGGATTATTGGCTTTGTATTGATTTTTACTCAAAATGACAGTCGAAATGATAATACAAGGCTTAAGTTAGAGAGGAATCTGTTTCATAGTACCATGACCACAAATGAACTGAGACATAACGTTCTTAAGCATGCACTGAATACATATTAATTGCACTGGGCAAGTGTTGGCTAGATGCTCAAACTTCTACAGTCAAACATGGTGGTGGTAGTATGATGATCTGGGGTTGCTTTGTTGCTTTAGGTCCTGGATAACGGTCTGTAATTGATTTAAAAAAAAAAGACTTCTTAAAGAGATTTTCTTGTCATCAGTTTGTGACCTTTCAAATAACTAATGCAACAGGATGATGATATGGAGGAAAACAGTAAATCCACTTCAGATGCAATAAAAACTGCACAAACTTATGATCTTATGAACTTATGAAAGTTTATGATCATCGACAATCTATATTTTCTCATAGCAATATATTTGATCTTCTATTTGTTTAAATAGGGATTTTTTTTTCTAAAATAATTTTAAGTTAAAACATTATGATATTTCTACCACTTCCAACCTCCATTGTCTAGAATTCTGTATTGGCAAACAGGAAGGCAGAATAATCACTTTTATTTATTAATGTGAAGAAAGCAGCAACGAGTGAAGATGAGTTTAATTAGTGACAGTTTTATAGCCCGATATCAGGTGCATCCCAAACCACTGAAATTTAACACCGTGGCAAATTTCCTGCAAACTAATTATCTTTCACATCATTGGTGAACCACCGTGTGGAAGTACACCACCTGCCTGAGGACAAAGCCCCGGTGAAGGCCAGAGCTGTTTAGCCAAACTCTGTACCGCCAACCAGGTTATGCACACCATCCATCATCGTCAGCTCGACTATGTTTGTGGTCTGTCAGCGACTCGGCGTTATGTGTGCACATGGATGGTGCATGTGTGTGTGTGGGGGGGAGAGGAGAGTTTTGGTGGAGAGCTGTTGCTCTCCTGGCAGGGGTGGGTTTTAATTGGAACACCCAGTGAGTGGTATGAGTGCTGGTGTCACAATGAAAACTCCAAAGGCAGGCCCACACTGATTCATTCATATGGCGAGCCACCGTCTCCTGAGGGGCTGCGAGATTAGAAAGACGTTTACGACTTTAAATACCCACGCGTCGCGCTCTCTGACTGAGCATGCATGTGCGCCTTGCATATATGCCCGTGTTTGTGCTCGTACCTCTCGACGTGTGCCGCCACTTTAAGTGTCTGTCAAGCAAATTCCCATCGCTGATACTGATATGACAAGTAGACTGCTCAAGCTTTGTTATTTTGTCGAGAGATTAAAATCAGCATGCAGAGAGGCTGCTATATGTATGTGTCGATAATGCATGCATGCAAATATGTTTACCACAACAAATCAGTTCCCTGTTGCGACCCGTTCACCCCGCCTTACAAATGTGCTACCTTTAAATGTTATTTATCAGATTTCGTTCCCCTTTACCTCTCCATTCTTTCCTCTGTCCAAATGCTTTGACTGATAGTTTTCTTCTTCTTCTAATACTCCGAGCTGTGTACTTCCAAGACACATTCATCCACCCTTATTACAATTCCCTTGCAGTGAATCTGTTACTTTATTCTGTTTTTCCTCTGGTTTTTCTGTCTCATTTGAATTCAACTTGCACTACACCCTCCCCACTCACTTCCACACAATTCGTACACACATACAACCCTGCATACGTTCACAAACACACACACGCTTTCAGACCTCCCCCACATGAACAACCCAACACACATCCGCTCGTGCACACACTCGATGTTTCAGCGGGAGTGGTGCCTGACAGGAACAAGTGACAGCTCCCTAATTACCTCCTCACTGTAGACGCTGACGCTGCCTGAGACGCACTGCTCATTTTCCTCTTTTTCCTTCCTCCCTCTCTCCTTCTCTGCCTCCACTCTCGCTCACCCACCCCATCTATTCCCCCTCCTCCTTACCCAACTCCTCTTCTTATCTCCCCTGTGGTGAATTATGCATGTCCAGGAACTCCCAATCTGCATTCTCACTAGCCGTGCAGAGACCAACCACCTATACAGTACCTTCCTCTGTCCTTCTCTCGTTCTGCTTACACCCTACACCTGCTCATCTACTGCAGTAAGGAGTGCAACCTATCTAATGCTTTCAGATAAAAAAAATGTTTATTCAATGCAAATTTGATAAAAAAAAAAAAAAAAAAGAAGACGAGAGGCGACTGTCCTTGAATTAGCCCTCTCATTGCAGGCCACCCAGACCAATTCTCCTCATGTCTTAGTTTCAAGTAACGTGATGGTTCATGGTCCCCGTCTTGAATCTCCAGGGAGCAGCATATGTTCTGCACAACACAAAGCTGCCCAGTGTCAAGTCAAAATCTCAAATTGTGTTTTCACTTGAAGCCCACTGACCCCTACAAGGATGTTTTGGTTTGATAGAAACTATAAGCCTCATGCAAAACACCTTGTTCCTCTCCTGCAGTCTGACTGTTTAGCTGGTGTCAGTCTGCAAAATCTAACCGAAGCAACTCAGAGATGAGAATGCAAGACTAAGGGATTGTTAGTGGAGTTTTGGAGACCGGTTGGGAAATAAATGAAAGATAAAGGGTCTAAGCAGAAAGGGTGTAAAGTGGGCAGCTAATAAAATACATTAAGATGTTGATGTTGCAGCTGAAAGTAGGTATTTAAATACACTGACTCGACTGTTTAAATTCACAGTCAAGAACTGACTGTGATTTTTAATTGTCTGACATTAAGTGAAGCAAACCCGTTTCCTATTTTAGGTCAGTTAAATTACCAAAATGATTTCAATTTATTAAATGCCACAATAACAACAAATTCAGTTTAAACACTAAGACTGTGTCCTTAAGCAATTTCAGATGCTGCCATTCAGAACATCAGAATTAGTTGAAAGAAGTATTTTAGGTCAGACTTATATCTGAATTAGACTTTTCAGTTTTAATCTTGTGTTCAGGCCAATTGGTACAGAATTCATTCCAGTTACCAAGGAATAAGTAACTTGGAGCTGGGTTTCACATCAGACCCAAAATAACAGTGTTCTAGTTAAGAAATCAGAATTTCAACATTAGAAAGCCCACAACCAGTCAGAATTTTCCAGTTCTGAGTATAGCTGTAATGCAGCAAAAGAAGGAGGAGGAATCCCAGAACAGAAGTGAAAATCCGGTGTTGAATGCAAAATGGACCTGTGGTTGTGTTTTAAAATAGACACTTTAAAATCTCCTTAAATTACAACTTAATAATAGAGCTCATTCAGATGAGCTGCATGATGGAGGAGAGTCAATTTCTCAACCAAGAACTAATAAAGCAAGGATGTGATGAAAGGAAAGCAGAAAAACTGTAACACGATCAAAAAAGACACAATGCCAATAAGTACAACTGATTTTGAGGACTGCTGTGGGTCAATAAACTTCATGGAGCAAAGTTTCAACATTCTTTGAGACCAACCATAACACCTGCTTAAAGCGGGTCAAGAACGTAATCGAATTGGAAGCACAACTAAAAGCTCAAAGTGTTGCTCTCTTCACAGATTGTAGACTGTCCTGACAGCAAAGAGATATACCACAGTTTCTGCCCACTTCATTGACACAGAATGGCAAGTAAGTCTGCGGACCTTGTTATATATTAAAATAATTGTACAAAATTGCTTCCTTTTTAAATTTAGCATGAAATGAAAAGTTTTTCTCTTCATGAAAGATCATCTTGATAAGAGGAAAAGTATGTTTTTCAATAAAATGGTTGTTTAGCAATTGATTGTAAGTCAATTGCTAAACTTGACTAAAGTTTATCAAACTTTATCAACTAAAGTTTATCAACTTTAGTTGGTAAACTAAAGTTAATCAACTTTAGATTAACTTATTCATTGATAACTTGCATCCCAGCAATATTGTTTAAAGTGAGATTAAAAATGTAAAGAATCCAATGTGAGACAAAGATTTTCAGTTTGTCTAAAATTAAGTTAATATGAAGTAAATTACTCAGATGAAAGTGATGCAGCTTCTTATGCCACATTTATTAAATCAGTTTCAACAGCTTGTTTTCTCAGTGTGCAAACATAAGACAGAGGATTCCTCAATATATGTCACTGATCATCTCTGGTTGCACAAAATAGCGCTGACTTAAAAAAAAAAGCATTCAGAGTATTTTATTTCTCTATATCTTTGTGAAATAAAGGGAGACCTTACCCTTTCTTTACAAAACCCAAAAAACATGTAATTATGTACCGACTTCATGAAGTTTTGAGAAATGTTTACCCAGATTAAGAGGCATTACTGTTTTTCCTCTTTGAAGGAATAGTTACAGTATTGACTCTGCCAAGTAGCACAACACCACTGCTTGTGCTGGCTCCAGCAAAAGCTGTGACTCATAAAAGTCGCTTTATAATCCCTGCACTGGCAGCAGAGCCTGACTTTAGTCATCGTTAAACTAATTATTTAACAGCAAGAGGTCTGCACCGAAGTCTGCTTCAAAAAGCAAACACCCTCTGTCTGCAGAACACAAGTCTCACACCAGGAGACACTTTTCTGCTTCTCGCCCTAAAACTGGCCCTCAATTAATTATTTCAACCTAACTGTCCTAAACAGGCAATTCAAACTATTAATTAAACTTTAAAAGAATTAATGAACACAGTAAATGACCAAGACAACAATAATAAAAGTCATAAAAATATGTGTTGTGTTGTTATTTGCATTTAAAATGTAGGAACATTAAATCTAGCTAAAGACGGAAACAAATTATTTATAAAAAAGTTTTTTAAACATTTTTTAAAATTTTCTTTTAAAATGTAGGACACAAGCAGCCGTACGTTCAAAAAAAAATTCGAACTAAAAAATAGAGAAACCTGAAAAGAACCCGAACTATTTTTTAATTCGGGTTGCAACACAACCCTGTTTCTATGCTATTATAATTTCTTTAAAATTTCATCCAGTAGTACAGTAACCCAGTCTAAAATAAAAGTATTTTGTATTAAGTTCATGGAATTTAAAATGTGTTAAAATTGTCTAAATAAATGTTAACAAAAAGCTGTATTTATAGGTATTTGATGTAACAGGATATAATAAGTTAAAATAATTTGGAAATATGTAGTTAAAACTGTTTTATAGAAAGTAATCTTTACCATATTTTATTTTGAAGGGCTCAAGTTTGTAAGAGGAAGTGATGTAAAGCACAGCAATTTTACTGGTCCGTGGTTGGCTGAGGGTCAGGAGCGGATAGGAGGGACAGGAAGTGACGTAGCAGAGAGAAAGAAAGGAATGAAAAAACCCGAAAGATGAGCCGCGCTGAAAAAACGTGGTGGAGTTAAGAGTATTTAGTAGGTATTTAAGCTCTCAACTCGACAGCCTATTGATAGATGTCAACTTCACACTCTTATTATAGCTACTGTGAAAATTTTAAATCGAAATTCATTGTACAGTAGGGTGAAAATTATCGGTAATGCTCGCCATAGCGCATAGCATTCGCTAGCACCGTGAATTGTTAAGTCACTGTGCGTATTAGTACTGTTAGCTAGCTCTGCTACCAGAAAACTTCGTGGGAGCGTTCCGGTTTGCTGGAGGACTGTGTCTGCTTTTCCTGCTGCTTTCCCAAATCCGGTGGACCGAGGGACTGGAGGAGGCGCTGATACCATCTGGACAGCTGTGACTCCGGATAAAGATTTTTCTTTGGAGTGAGGTGCAACTGTTCCACACTTCATCACCACATTGGGCCTGCAACGGGGTTTGTTTGGGACTACATTTTAGTTAATTATTGCTGGCTTAGGTGAACATTTAAGTGTGGGCCCACATTAGCTACATAAAAGACGGAACTATTTTGCATTTTGTGATTTTACTATTGTGTTTAATATATGTTCCAGACTTCCAATCTCATGAAGGTGTGTTTTGACTTTTTTGTAGAAAAGAAAAGTACTGTTGTAATATTTCTCTACGGTGAGTGAAACTCAACATAGGTTTAAACACGAGAGTGTATTAAAGTTATTATTTGTGACTTCACAGGTTTAATGAACTCAGGAGCCCTTACCTACTTTAAAGCGGTATAGTTGGGCTACAGTACCTTAATGACCAGGAGAGGAGCCACTGATTAGTAAGATATCAGCTACACACTCTGAAACTTCCAGACATACGATCTCATGTCTAAACGTCTGCCAGAGGGCAATCTCTGCCAAAAGGCGGCTCCTGTGCGAGCAACAGGAGCAGCTGAGAGGGAGGGCGTGAAGAAGCGAGCAGAGTGGCCGTAATTACTTTTCCGGGTAAATTAAGATGTAGGGAGCTTGTTGGGTCTGCCTCTGAAGTGGTGACCCTTATTCGCACTGGTCGTCAATGCCTCCTCACCGCTGCGCTCTCGTCACAATTGTTTCTTTTCCCAATCAGCTTTACAACACCGTTTATCTGACTGCCACTAGCTGTGATTTATTACCCCAGTCCCTGCCACTGTCAACAGGCCTTTCTGCGAAGTCACCACAAGGCCTCTCTGTTTCTCTGCAGGACCTCTTGTTTGCTTCTGTCTGCAGCAGCTTTACCTGTTTTAGCTATTCGATAGTGGGTTTGACAGATATGGTGATTTTTTATTTTTTTATTATCAGGTTTTGTTGTCACTTTCCTCTGATTGCACCCGACGCACACAGAGGCAAGTCTGTAACCATTTAAGAAAACATTTCTCTGTCACTTTTGCTTGACTACAGAACATCAAGGCATGGCATTCTAAAAAGGTGTCTTAAATCTATGTCAGTCTGAAACTTGTCTTGACTTTTTTAATCATCACTCCCTGATATCAGAGGTAACTACTTTATAAATTAAAACATAGGTCTTGCATAGAAAAATTATTTCAGAGACAATAGTTGATAGGAAAGGAGATCTTAATGTAATGTCTAA
Source organism: Phalloptychus januarius (assembly GCA_902982915.1). Lineage (NCBI taxonomy): Eukaryota > Metazoa > Chordata > Actinopteri > Cyprinodontiformes > Poeciliidae > Phalloptychus > Phalloptychus januarius. The sequence goes on along the minus strand of CADWAE010000482.1, from coordinate 17,826,602 downwards.
TGTCATAAAGCGATCTGTAGTTATTAAGTGGAAGGAAGATTCGTGCATGATTGTGGTGTCCATTCGTTCTCTTTAAGGCCAAATCTAAACTGCCTAGAATGCCTTTAGTTACAGGTGCATGTGCCACTGATCTTTGCAAAACAAAGAGTATCTGTAAACATTCATTTTCAAATCTGGCCACGGATTTGTGGTTAGGCTTTGACCGGGCCATTCTAGCACATGTCTATGGTATGACCTAAACCACTCTGTTGTAGCTCTGACTTTATGCTCAGCTGTCCTTTACTTAGTGTCAACCAAAAAGCCAGCCTGCAAACAGTTGAACTCTGCTGATAATGTAACTGTGGCAGGGCATTGATTGTATTTTTATTAAGGAGCATCAGAATAAAAGGGGATGCATATAAATGCATGCCACACTGTTCAGGTTAAAGTTTTGCAAGTCGCTTTTCTCTTCGCCTTATATTTGTAATTACACTATGTGTTGCTTACACTATGTGTTGCTTACACTATGTGTAGATTACACATACAATCTTATGTGTAATTATTGGGATTCAAAATCCCAATAAGATACATTGAAATCTGTGGCTGTTACATGACAAATTGTAAAAAATATAAGAAAAAAACTGTATTACAAGCCATGTAACTGTCTCATCTGCACAGACTGTAAATCATGCTGTATATTTTAAGTTCACAGAAATGACTCGGTTTGACGTGTTGCAGCTTTGAGGTTCAGGCTTTCTATTGTGCCGGAGCAAATTCTGCTCTGATGCTTGAAATTGCAGCAGGAGAAAATTACTGAGCGGGAGGAAAAAAAAAAATGAGCGAGGACGGGTGAAGAAGCGTTTCGCTATTGCTAATTACTGCCTCATTAGCAACAGTGCTTAGCCATGTGGACAATACCAGCAGAACAGCTGATAAAAACACATGCAGAGGCTACAGTTGAAAGAACATTGCTGTGTTTTATGTCTTTATTGGTTCGCTATACATTTTAGCACAGGGACATCCAAAGCACCAGGGATGAGGTCGGTAATTAAAGCGTTAAGTAGGGTGTGATGATGGATATTTGGATTTCCGGTGCTCCAGATTCGGTTAACGCAGAGACTATCCGAGCCAAAACCGAAGTGTGTGACACATCCTCATCCCGACACCTACACTGATTTTATTTAATTTTATTTTTTTGCCTCCACCCTTTCTCTCCCAGCCCCTGGGCCTCCAGATGTTGCAATTGCCCTTTTTCTGCGGAGGAGCTGCAGTGTGGAGATGCCTGAAGTGATGACAATAAACACCTCCGCCATAACCTGGGCTCCTGCATTTGCATATTTGCCTGGTTTAATTTGAGGGGGAAATATGCAAATATATGCAAAATGAAATCCGTCTCCTAATGACATGAGACGATTAAACAATTTTTATGCTCAAGTATTCTGTTTAATGAAATCAAATGGGCCCACGCTCCACGACAAATTTGCCTAGGCACGGACGAAATTTGTGGCTATCACAAAAAAAAAGAGAGAGAACTAGGAAGAGGAGAGAAGGAGGAGGAAGCTGGTGGGGGGTTGGGAGGATGCCTGCTTGGTGTGCATGACAGCTTTTTTTGAAACTGTCCCTCACAAGAAACAAAAAAAGCTCCTGAATTCAAATAAGATTTCAATGACAATTATGAAATCTGTCAGTCACTCCTTTTTTCATACACCCACTTTCTCAGTTAAAAGAACATTGGGGGATGAAGAGCAAAATGTACATCTAAAATGTTCAAAAATAATATCAATATCAGCTCTGATGCGTTTTTCAACCAGCTCCAAAAAAGGCTTCTCGGTTCTCTTGCACTTTTTTCAACGCGGAAAGCGGAGTGTTAACTCACTCACTTTGAAAAGCTGATATTCTTTCCTCCCACCCTATCTCTATAAAAACACACTGTTAATGCGCAGCTTAACAAATAGGAAAATAAAATGATTTCCATGTCTAAGTCCGGGGCCTAAAGACACGATCACCCAGGAACAGAATGCATAACGAAGGAGACAGCGGTGTGATTAAAGTTGGAAGCAGAGGGGGAGAAAGAAAGAAAGAGAGTAATATGTGACTGCTTAATTGTAGCTTTGCGGGGAGCTGGTGACTAATGGCCTTTCCACAGAGCTGTTCAAGCCATGAGCTGCACATTAATATAAAGGGGGTTATTATTATGTTTTAGCTTCAGACCTGATTAATCACAGAGATTTACTTCCAGCTCAACTCTTTATATGGGGAGTCATGCTGCTGTTAGGCAGCCATCAAGCTGCTCACACCTACTGGAATGCAAATGCAGAACGATACACCCTACATGTCCGCTAAACATCTTTTTTTAAATTAAAAATACATCTAAACAATGTCTGAAGGGTTCACCGACGTCAAGGCTAAATATGGTTGATCTTAGAAACCTAAACCTGTTTCCGCCAAGACCATTCAGTTATCAATCATGTGAAAACATTATATTAATTATATATTTTTTAAAATCCAAATTAAACTCATCTGGCTTGGTGATACAGTTTCAGTTCTCTGTGTGTACTCTGACACTTCCGTGCCCCGAAGAACCATTTTAATGCCAGTACACATCCTGAACAGCTCAGTTGTTTAACACCTCAGATTAAAAAACTAAATTCCTGCTTTGTATCAATATCGATACATAAATATCTGATATAGCATTTCATCCAATGTAGAACTATATATACCAAAGCGCTCCAATTTTATGATTAATATTTCATGATTAATTATATCAAATGCTTCAATAAGGTTTCAATAGACACCAACTGCAAATCTCTTTGTCTAAGGACTTTGTAACTTCTGCTAATAATTCAAGAACTGCTATTGCTGTGGATCAATAAATCCACATCGATGCACAGAGATGATTATTAATAATTCTATCCAACCTTCCAACATAATTTTTCCAAAAATGTGAAAAATTGTGGAAGAAATAAGTTGAATTGTGAAATGCTGTTTGTCCCCTGATTTATGTAGTTGGATGATTTGCTGTTATTTATCCTTTGTGGAAATTTACCAGTTTGAATTGAGAGAGATTACATCTGGTGTACATACATACGCTGAAATCACATTTCCACCAAGCTGATCTCAGTGCTAAACTTTCTATCAATTTTAGTGTCTAGCTAATATTGTTGGATCTTTATTTGAGCAGGCGGAAGCAACCTCTTTGAGAGTGATTTTATCTAAGTCTGATTGGATAAGAACATGGCATGAATATTATGTAGCGTGTTTGTTGTGTCATGGGCTCTTTCAGCTTCCATGCAGCCAAAGATCACTGAAGGCCTTCACTGGACCCCGAGGCTTGGAAGGATTTCTTCAGCCTGATTCTTTGGTGCCCTATAATCCCTTTGGCTTATATATTATCCCTGCCTTCCCTCCGACAGCTAGCTAATAGAGGAAAGGCGCTGTGGCTATCCCTATGCCACGTGCCTCTCTCCAAACAGATAGAAAAGAAGGCTGTGCGTGTGCGAGCTGTTGATAACTGTTGGTACAGATGTTAAAGTGGACACAGACTGAGAGACAGAGGGTCAAACACACATAGACACGCATGTACACACCCACAAACCTGGGTAACTGCTTTGTCTGGGAGACGCTGAAGCTGCTGTAGCACAACAATCGATTTCAGGCTCCTCCAACAAGATCCCCAGCGCTTACACCTCTGAGCTCTAGATGATGCAGTGTTGGGAGTGGGATGAGTTAAAGTGGCGGGGGGCTGCTGTTGCTCAGAGAGGAGTTCTTTTGGTTTCGTGACACCGTGCCAATGCTTATTGCACGACGGTGATCTCAGATTCATAACAAACCAGAAAAAGTCACTGTATGTTGCAAGCTTGTTTCTGGGTTAAATCTACGCAGATATTACAACAAAGTCCTGGACGGCTGTTCAAATGCCGTTCACCACAGAAGGAGAGGATGTCGGTGTAAGGGATTTGTTGCTGGTGCAAGAGGACCACGAACAGGTGAAGAATGGGATTATTAACCCCTAACACTGATCTTGGTGTGGTTTGCTAAAATTGCGGTGTGGTGGGATTTATGTGATCTCCCATAATCCTGTGGGCCTTGATGCTCCAAATCCATTGTCATGCTTCACATTATAGGAGGGGAATTTCCATGACTTCAGCTCCTCACTTGCAGTGCTCTTTGCAAAACCACAATACGCACACACATACACGCACATAGCTGCCGCTCATTCAACATTCCTTTCTGAATAGCCTGGCATCACATTTCGCAGGACAGGTCTTTGAAGTTATTACTTCCCTTTATTTGCCGTTTTACGCTTATACAGATTACTTGTAATTCCTGCAGCATTAAACGATGTTCAAAGTGAATGAAATGTAAGATTAAATTAAAAGAAAAGATCCAGCTGATAATTTGCTGGTGAAGAAAAGGGACAACTTAATGGGCCATGCAAAATTAATCCTATAGTAAAGAAACTGTTCAAAATTTTGGCACATTATAAACCTATCATTTCTTGCAAATAAAAATTTTAAGCATGCAGTAATTGTTTGCATTTAGCACCACTCCGTTAATACCTTGTGGTGCGGCGTTTTTTGTTAGTGCAGCTGAAAGTCCTTGGGCTATCTCGCTACCAACTTCAAACATCTGGCGAGACTAGAATCATCTTACTCGTCTTTGAAAGTATAGCTTAATCTCAGATTAGATGATGACAGCCCATAAACAACATTTTTCAATGTTGACTTTATCGAAAATATATTTAAGTGTGGATTTTGATGGGGCCATTTAATCTCATGAATATGTTTTGAACTAAACCATTTGATTTGCATTTGGTTGAACTGGATTTTATTTAATGTAAACAGAGTAAAGGGGACTGAGTATAAATCCATACCTCCTTAAAAAATATAAAACATTTGTTGGTCCACCACATGTATGCGGAAAAATTCAAGGGCTATAAATATAAAGCATGAGTATAAACTACTGGGAAGAATGTCCCTAACAAGGAGTGAACAGGTAACTTAATTGTGTGAAATCTAAAAAAAATGTAAAAAATTAAAAATAATTCAAACAAGAAGCCAAAACACAAAAGCGAACATGAGTGAAAAATATTTTTGCTCTGCTTCAGATATTTTAGCATTTAACAGTTTCTCATCACATTTGCATGAACATATGCGTTCCGTCTTTGAAATGAATTTCTGTGAACGTGTCAGGAAGTTAATTAGCTCTGTGTTTTTGTATGTCATTGACTGTGCATGTGGACTTGTAATTGCATGTGCATGTGTGCATGAATGTACTTTTGCATGTCTTCACCCCCCACCAGTAAGAGAAGATAAAGTCACAATCATATTTTTCCCAGCTGGTGGTAAATGTGACTTGCTAAGTCATTCTTGTTGTTTTATTGTGTTCTTTTTTTGTAGATGAAGAAAATAGCATTTTCTTTTTTTCTCTCTCTTCATTGGGGCACATTAAATCCACAAAAATTTCTCCATCTGCTCACCTTTCCTGCCCAAACCTTTCTTTTTTTAATCCTTCTAGCCCTCTCCCTTCTCTGTGGGATGGTCATTTAATCCATCTAACCAGCTGGAAAGATAAATATTCCTTAGTGGAGTGTGAGGCCCCTGCTTCTCCGTTCATGCAAACCGGAGATGAGGAGAAAGTCTCCCCTCTCCGCAGAGCTCAGACGCCCAAATGCCTTCACTCAAACAGATGTCGGCATGAGGATGAATCCAACACTTGGGCTTTCTCCACAATCTTTTTGTTCAAACTCAATTCACACAAAGGCTACCATGCATAAAGTCTCACAACACACTTGAGCTTAAAACTAGCAGCTGGTTTACAGAATTAGGATAGAAACTCGAATCGGACTCAAAACTCAGCCTGAAATCCTACATTTCTTACTCCTCTTCAGAATCCTTTAAAATTAAGAGTACGTGTTAACAAGCACCTTCATCACTACTATAGCTTGTACATTTTCCAGGCTGTATTTGGCTGATTATCCCTGAAGGAGGAACATGGACGGGTTCCTGAGGCTGACTCATGCTTTCTGTTTGGAGAGGTCCAATTCAGAGCAGGCTGGGCCGCCTGGAACTCTGTTTACACAGCCTCTCAGGCCAGACTGGGAGGCCCTATTTTCACACCCAGGTGCTTTCCAAAGAAAACCTCCAGCAGAGGCCCCTTGTCAAAGGTACAACTCTGAAAAACAACCTTAGAGCTCCAGGTTACTGCTGTCGCATTGTGTGCTTCAGCTGCACACATGGTAACAACACGCATAAAGAACACAATGGAGAAAGAAGTGTGTTGTACTTGAATAGAAGAAATAGTTTTATCGCTCCCATGAATGGTGTGGAAATCTAGCCAGAATTACTCACCGCTCCGACCTGGTTGGTACTGCAGGTTACTTGGTTGAAGGAGTTTGTAGCATTGGTATTCTAGGGGGGAGAATAATCCTTCAGACAGCTTCACTTTTATTGTGAGTCAGCATTACCTCCTTTTTCTTGTTTAGGAGAGTCAGACCTTAGACCTCAAAAGAGAAAGATGTTCAGCACTGGGTCAATGCCAAAAAATGTTCACTGGGAAGGCAAGAGCGGGTCAAAAAGGCAGACAAGCACTAAGGGGTGTTTTAGATTGTGAGTAAGGGTATCTTTCACATTCAAGTGCAGAGAATCGAGCTAAAATCATTCAAACATGGAAAAAAGGCCTGTGAAGCCTCTTTAACTTTAAATTCAGAACCCCCCACTCCCTCCAACAATGGAAAATCTATTCCAATGTCCACACCACGATGCTGCTTTACACTGCTACTTTCAACTAAACACACCCAAACACATAAAAAATATCAAAATTATTTCTAAATAAAATAAAGGAATAACAGTGTTGAGGTTTGTACCCTTCTACAATCAGCTACAGCACAGTGGTGGAGGAGAAAGTACCGTCAGTATTTTCAATCAGTCAATAAGAGGATGTAGGTAAGGGTTTTTTCTGTCCTTCGTGTTGGGCCCATCCAAGTCCTTCTGCTACTCCCATCAAACTAAATGCTATCGAGTGTGCCACAAGAGCTTTTTAAAAATACTTAAGAAGTTTGTACATTTGGAAATGTTACCTGAAGAGGCATACACCTTTTAGCATCAGAAAAATCAGAATCAAATATACAAAATCATTTCAATAAAATATTATTTACAACATATAAACTACATGAAGGTGCCACCTGAAGACATCCCTGGTCCTTTTCATAGTTAAAAAAAATTCTATGCATATATGTATGTCATAATTACTTTCCATATATCTTCCAAAATCTAATTTCCATCTTTGGATATTCTGCAGCACAGGAGTAATGGGTGCATTATGCAGTTATGACAGGTCCAGCTCTCCCCCTCCCCATCATCCAACATACAGCCCCTTAGCCCTTCCCCTTTGCTGCTGCTGAACAATCAAAGCCAAAATAAAAATGTAAAAGAATTACCTTCAGCCAAAGCATCACAAAAAAAAGTGATGTTAAAAAAACAGTGTTGAGATTTGTAATCTCTGTACTGTATTAAAAATAAAGGCAACTTCCCGCCGTGTTTACATTACGGTCTACACTGTACATGGTTTCACGCAGTTTACACTGAAGAGTCCTGCCCATTTGTGAGCACACAGCAGAGGGATGAATAAGTGTGTGCATAAATGACCAGGCCAGTGATTGAGTGAAGAAATTATTGAGCGGGTAAATGAACAAATGTTTGAGCGAGCGAGTGAGTGAACGGCTGGGACATTGAGTTTGTGTCTGACTGAGTAACCGAGCCGTCCTGAAATTCACATACTCCCACACACGCACGCACGCACACACACACACACACACACACACCAGAGGCAATCCAAACAAACAGCTCTAAGTGCTGCAGTGTTCGCCAAGGGAGCTGGGAAAAGCCCCATCATCCCAGTGAATGAGAGCATTCTACCTCCTCACAGCCAGTTATTAAAATCAATTAATGACGGGGAGGGAGGCCCCTGTAAAAGCTGACTTGTTGGGCTCTAGGGGTCCTTTGTGACACGTTGCCTTTCTGGATCACTTGTGCCATATGGAACCTCCCCTCTTGTGGCACATAACTCACTTTTATGAGAGCCTCATTGGCTAATGATGGAATAGTGCACGAGCACTGAGCAGGGGAGGGTTCCTGTCCCTGGAACTGTCACTCCCACCGCTGCCTGTCTCTCTGTCACGCTGATCTTTGCTGAGAAACCACTGTTGACTTCAGAGGGAATGCTGACAATACTTAAAAACGAAAGAGGTTTTTTTTCTGAGTTTTTGCACTGTTTGACTAGACAGACAGACTGACAGGGAACGTCTCGGCATAGCGAGACAAAATGAGCTGTGACACGCGACACTTCAACACAAATCTTAAAGAAACTGATGGAGCATTTACCTGCTGACTTTATTCTCTAATATGTCTGTTCTCTACACCCACACAGATGCCAGATACATAAACACAGAAATATGTAACAGGCTCACGTTGGTGGATGCAGACACACACCGAGCTCAAACAAATTCCTTCTGATTCTTGGTCCAGCTTCAGGCAAGACAGGCCCAATTGAAGAGGAGATTGACCGTTAGAGTGAGGCGTAGTGGCTCTGCAGGAGGAAGGCGGCGGTCCATTTAGCAGCGCAGAAAGAATTCTGCACTCATTTTAGCGCAGTCCCACGGGGTGAGGAAAAAGAAGACAGACTTGGTTGGATCTCTTTTCTCCGGCCGGCAGGATATCACTCTGTTTTGCTGTCTTGTGTCAAGCTCCGCGTACGTTTTTGCAGTTGTTCAAAGCAATGAACCACCAAAAAAGGCAGCTGCAGCACCTTCACGACGGCAGGACGGGTTTAACACGTACACATGTGCCTCAAACGTGCTCACTGGGCATTTTCCTGCTGGGATCACTAACCAGGGGATGCCTTTCTCCTCAGAGAGGAGTTTAGCTGACCCATCAATTACCTTCCTCCTGGAAGAACATAACATGATAATAATTATGATAATGACATGACATTGTGATAATGACATGATAAGGAAGTGTAAGATGAATTTGCCCACTGTGGAGGAAGTGCTTATCATGTCAGTAGAGGATAAACTAGACTTGACAAGCTTTGCATTTAGTGCCTATATGAACGAGATCAGTTGGAAGAGAAGTGCTGTGGATGTGTAAGCTGTCGGTTTTAAAAACGGATTAATGCAACCGTTTTGTTTTCTACAAATCATCACGCTTTTTTTTTTTTTTTAGTGTGTTTCATCCTGCTGTTGTACGAATATGAACCACACAAGCGCTGTCAGTTATGTTACAAAATGTGTGCCAATATCTTAAATTATATTTACATTGCATATGTATTTTTGCTACAAGGCTAAAAAGTGCAAATTCAACTTTTGAACCTTTTCAATGACTGGAAGAAGTATCTATCTATTCCCCTTTAACTTAAAAAAAAATTGTTACATTGCCATTACAAACTTTTACTTGTTTTACCAGATGGATTTTATGTGATAAACCAACAAAAGTATTGCATAAATGTGCAGCCAGCTGCCTTCAGAAGACACCTAATGGGTGTAATTTAATCACAGTATAAATCCAGCTGTTCTGTGAAGGCCTCAGAGGTGGTTTGTTAGAGATCATTAGAGAACAAACAGTAACACGAAGAGCAAAGAACACAGCAGACAGGTCAGAGACAAAGAAGTGGCGTTCTTTAAAGCAAGGTTAGGTCATCAAAAATATTCCAAAGAGCGCTGTTTACTGTATCTTTTAAAAAATGGAACAAGTTTGACAGATCTGACTTAACTATCGAACTAAATTAGGCATAGAAACACTACTGCATAGGGCTATAATATTTATGGAGTTGCTGCAAAGACTTATCACTCAGGTGGTGCACTCCTTAAAGTCTAAGGAGTATGAGCACTTTTCAAGGCGCTATGTTAAAACTTCGGGTGTGAGATGGGGGATCTTTACAGGTTTCCCTGAATATGACTAGATAAGCAATACATTGTTGGGAGAACAAAGGAATTAAAGTTATAATTAGAATCAATTTATTTGCACTTACTGATTACTCAAAGAGTCATATTCACCCAGTCAGACTCTAAAGCACATAGAGGAGGATAAAACTGAACCCACACCTTTCCAACTACTTTTCCCACTGCCACCCACACCACCCCGAACACTGGGTGTATTTCTGTTTTGCAAGAACCTTTCACACGTTTAACTAAATTTGCACCTCATGGAATTTGGAGTAAAAGACAGAGCTACATGTAAGAGATTATGAGTTTGGAGGCGGGAGACTGCTGAGTGTGCATTACTTCCTTAGCTGGCTGTGTGCAGCAGCCGCTCATATTGATCAAGTAATGTAAAAAAAAAAAAAGGAAATACAGGAATCTTTTTTGGATGTAGGATAACCGTATTTACTATTTCTTTTGGTGAAGCTTTGCAAAGTGAAAAATGGGCCGTGTTAGACGAGAGAAATTCCTGAAATAGCTGAAAATTCATTTAAAGATATGGAATGAGCTGATGGAAAACCGCATGGGGGCATTTTGTCACTTTCATTCTGACTTGCAATCAATGGCACTTAGGTTGAAAATGCAGCTGAATCCTTCATCATCCATATGCTAAATACGCTATTTTTCATTTCTTGTTAATTCCCCTTCCAAAGCCTTTCTCTACTCCCTCCACCACTCCTAATCTGGCTATAAAGGTCAGTTTAGCATAATGACATCATAGAGACGAGCATGGGCAAACCCAGATTACTAAATCTGACTTTAATGTGGCTTTTCAGATGAAACAGCATTAAATGACATTAACGCCACCACATTCACTGGCAGCTTTAATGGAGATTGCTCAGGACTGGCCCTTCTTTACCCTCTTTGTATTTTTAATGAGGTGACAGAGAGAGGCGAGATTGGAATGGGATGGTCTTACAACATGCTGAGCTGGGATCAGATACAGTCCGTCTTATTTGTGTAACGTTCCATCAGCGCGCTCATATGGGCCGAGGTTAACCTCTTCAGTGTGACTGACATTTTTAGAGCACAGGCACTGACACAACTCAAAGAAGCCACTTTTAGAAAATTGCTACACCAGTCGCTGGCGTGATGGGATCACTTTTTAAAAATATTTCTTTAGGTTCAGACCCAGATTAGAATTTTGTGCATGTTTAGGCGAAAAGCAAATAAGTTGGTGATTATCACTAGGGTACCCTAAGCCTGAGAATTAGCAGGATATTTGCTAAAAATCTGTCCTAATTTAGCATCTGTTTGAGCATGCCCTGAAGCACATGTTGCTGCTTGTGCCTCGAAGACAAAAGCAAAAAGAACGAGCAACGGAGAGAAATGGGAGACGCAACAGGAAAATAGGCACTCCAAGCCGCCTGGCTCGGGCGGGTTGTCTTAAGCATTAATCAGTTTCTCTCCTGCTTTCCAAAGAAAGATGTTTTTTCTTTTTTTTTTTTTCCTGCTCCATCTCTGTGGCTGCAACTTTTTTCCTCAACATAGAAAATATTACCACTGGAGGGAATGTCACCAGCACAAGAAGAATGACAACACAGGGGTCATGAATTATACAAAGGGTGTTAGGAGCTTTGCTACACTTAACATCATTAAGGCCTTTATTAATTACTGTTATGAAACACTGTAAATCATATCTGTATCACATTTTTTGTTATGGTTCAGAGCAGTGCTTCCATAATAGACTTGTGGCATGCCAGTAAGGGAATAATTTGCCGAGCTCAGAGATTGGCCAGCAGGGATTGATTCTTCATACAACACAAGCTCACTACTTAACATGCACTTAATGTCTCACCTAAAATAAGATTGACATAAATGTTTAAATTCTGATTGGAACAACATTGTTTTAGCATTACTTGAGTCTCGCTGTCCTCTCACTTTATAGTCAACTCAGGTTGTGAGCTACATAAAAAACTATACACTAATTCTGAATCCTGAATTTTCACTAAAGTCAGTGCATGTATTCATTCATTTTGAACCTTTTAACAAAGAGGTTTTATGTGATCAAGGTTTATGGTAGTCTGTGGTTTCTTTTAAATCTGATGCATAGCGGTTGCTGCAGTGGAGAGCTGTCTAAAAGCCATCTTTTGTGTTTCTAGTGGATTTTTATGTTATAAATGCACACAGAGCACTAAAGTGGACATCATACAATACACTATCAACTACTGTCCATCCACTGCACTTGCAAGAACATTTTTGTTAAATTCAATATGGCAATCGGATGAAAAAGCATGCCGACCAACTGAGGAATATCCAGTCCCTCCTTCTACTACTACAGGTAAAAAAACAAGCAAATATTGTGACACCAAGTAACCCCTAAAGACTAATTAGTTGTTATTTGTATTTTCCAAATAACAACTTTGTATTTGGAGAACATTTCAACTGATCACCTAGAAAAAAATCCCAGGAAAAAAAAAAAATTTTTTTAGGACGTTCTCAGGTAAGAACTGGCTCTTACCTGGTTGATCCTCTTTAGAAACTTACTGCTTACTCATGGATCCAGCCAAAACTTTGTCTTATTCACTCTCCTATAAAGGTTTCTTATTCAAGATCAAACACTTAAAAATCAGCCGTATACTTTTTTCTGTTTCTATGTTTTAGCGTTCCATTTTTAAAAAACATATTTCAAAATAAAGCTATTTAAAAACTAATGTAGAGAAATTACTCCTTTGTGTGCAGTGATAGATTTTTAGTGTCTTTATTTTTTGACATGACAGACAAACAAAAAGAGGCACATAATTGTAAAGTAGGAAAATTATATATATTTTTTACATTGATACAAATAACAGTCTGAACACATTTAGCCCTTTTTAGAGCTTTAACAAACCTGTCAATTTCCTTGCATGTAAGCCCATTGGGCCTTGAAGATGAGTTTGTTTCTATTCATGCTATTTATATTGTAGCTGAACGACTGCTCCTCCCAGAGATGTACAGTACTCACCAAGCCTCCTAGAGGGCGATAGTGTGCTGGTTTGTCACTCTCTGCTCAAAGGAGGTGAAGAAAAATAGAATTGGAAAGAAAGACTAGAGTTTTTTCAACATGTTTTTCAACCTTTTTGTCCCTGAGACATAAATTATTCAAAAACCCTTCCTCTGTTTTATTTACTATCATTTTTTCTCTTGCTCATCTGATTGTTTTTTTCAAACGACTATTTGGGCCAGAAAACCAAACTCTACATCGCACCGAACACACCATGCCAGTTGTGCTGCATGATGGTGGTACAATGAAAAGATTTAGATCAAAGAAGCATAATAATGTCTTCAAATGGTCTAGTCAAATATCAGAAATTATAATTTAATTATTCACAGACACTGTCAAGCCAACTAGACTGAATTTGGGCAATTTTGCAAAGAAGACTAAGGAGAGAAACAATGTCTGCAAGAACAAGTATTACAGAGTTATAGCTGTAATACTAAAGAAAGATGGTATTATGATGTACTGACAAACAAGCTATATATAATTTAATTCCCAGTTCATAGTTGGTACCAACAAAATTCCTTTAGGTGGGATGTTGCAATCTTTCAGCTTGAGAACAACTTAAAAGGGATAAACTAAGCAGCTGCTGGAGGCTTTAGCAATCATCCCAGAAACCGCCCCCAAAAAACTATTTCATTTATTTTATATTGGAAGGCAAATATCCTGAGTTCTTAACTAAGAACAGCTAATACAGATTTTATACTTCAAATATCAGACTGGTGCACAAAAGACAGCGAGAGAAGTCGTAAATAATGGTTTTCTGGCATCTGCTTCTGTTTGAGTCCCGCTAAATGAGTTGTAATGAGTCGGTCCAATCAGCAGTCTTGGTCTGGACAGGCCGACCCAACATGGGACACCACCATATCAAAAGTGATAATGGTTTCAGAAAACAGTTCCAATGTCCCGGCAGTGAACCCTTTCTGATTTGGTGATTCAGCATTCCTGCAAGCACATGGAACTGATTGAGGATACAATTACATAATTATATTACCCTCATTTGTTGAAAGGCCAAACCCAGATTAACAGTTACCACCCTCTCTTGTTTTGTCAATTTTTCTCAGAAACTTTCAATAAGCTGCAGCTTTCTATAGTCTCATTTCTAACAATTGCTCCCTGTTATTCACTAGCTATCTTTTATAAACAGTAAAATGTGTTTTTTTTTTTCTGCATCGCGCAATGGAAAGTAAGAGGACTCTGACCACTGGGAATTTTCCGTGACCATGCTGGTTAGAGCTCTGACCAGCAGTGGTCACAGTGGTCTTCAGCTGTGGTGGACAAAGGATGTGGTCATGAACAGTGTATGCCCAGGCTTCACTTAGTTCTTAAAACAAGCAAGAGTATGTAAGCCCTCAGCTGAAACCGTGCTTCTGTGTAAAAAAGAAAAAACTCCCATGGTAACTGCAACTTGCCTTTCTGTTAGCATGAAGATTTCAGATCAGGTGGAGTTCATGCTTAGATTTAGTTCTTGATCAAATCTGAAAAACAACTCTTGACGAAGAGTCACAAACCTGCCTGCTCCAACCAAGACACAGAGTACATGAAAAATAAATATTACTGGAGGAGAACATTCTGTTATACGGGTGGTACCCATTTGCTTGGATAGATAAATGATTAAATATTTTTTGAAAAATCTTGTTTTGTGTTTGTTGGCAAGTGCTTGGTGAAGCAGTCATTGCTTTGGTACTTCTGCCTTTGCTAGAAATCTTTGAGCGCAGCTTACAAACTTCAACTGATATCAGGGCTCTAAAGCAAAATTTTACATAATTTAAATTGATTTAAAGTCAAGCAGACATACAGTGCCTTAAAAGTTATGATACCCCTTTTGTCATTTATTTTGTCAAGTTACCCTCATTGTAATTTGTTAGGATTTTAAATGATAGAACAACTCAAAGAGCATAATAAATGGTTTTAACTTGTTTTTTACAAAGAAATAACAGAAAGAACTCTGAATGCTGATTATGTATTAATGCCCCTTCAGTGTGATGCAATTAAATGTCTTCCAATGCATAACATAATCTCAGTTTGAGTCTAACTGTTCAATAAAAGCCCCAAAGATTTTCTCGAGAACAGAACAAGCAGCATCAGGTCAGGGATAAAGTTGTGGAGAAGAATTGAAAACAATATTTGAAACTCTGAACATCTAGCAGAAACAACTTTACTGGTAGACCAGACTGTTTCAGGGTCATGGGTCACATGGCCCTGGTGAAGCACACATTGTTTAGTCCTTCAGGTGTTGCTGGAGTCTTCCCCTTGGCAGATATTTGACAATCTCTATGCACCTTGGGAGCCAGTGAAGTTGTGCCAGAAACATTTTGGATTTCATTGCACCAAAACAGAGAAGCAGCCAAGAGCAGTCGCGTTGGGTGGAGATGCAGAGAGACCTGTACTTCAGATGGGATGATGGTGGCTCCAAATAGGCACTGAAGACAAAAACATTTAAGGTTATTATTTTAAAAATATAGTTCTCATTTTACCATCCTTCACAATTCATTGCTACTTCATTGATCTGTTACATAAAATTCCGAAGAAGACGCTGAACCTGTGGTTAAAATTTGACAAATTGTGATCGTTAAAGGGGTTTGACAACTCTTTGGACGACACTGTATTTATGAAAATTCAGGAAGGTACAGGTCAAAGTTCAACATTCACTTAGTCTGACTTTATTCCTGATCTGCTTTGTGGAGAACTACAACACTCTCTCTTACTCCTCCCTGGCCCACAAATAAAAAACGTGTGTTTTTACTCAATCTTAAGTCATTGAAGATAATAAAATTTTCCGGTGGTAAACAAAATAGATTTCTTATTTTAAATCTGAATTAGGCATAATTGCAAACTAATTTGCAGCACGCAGAATTATGATTCCCTCTATAGCTGGCAAAACTTTCATACAAAAATCTTTTAGTCAAAATGTAATTAAAAGGTATAGTAACATGGATATACTCTGATATTTTTGAGCCTCTTGAATCATTTGCAAAATTGTTTTTTTTTTGCAGAACATACAATCTGGGGAGAGGAACTATTGACATGATTCACACAAAAGGGCTTACCAAGCTTTGACGCCATATACAGCTGAGTTGTCTTAGTTTTGTTGTGTCTGATTATACAGAATTAAGTTGTTTAGTTGCAGCACAGAGACCTCTTGAGGTCAGACTTCTCATTTGCTGCAATTTATGTGTATGTAAATATCAATTTGTCTGCAAGCAAACCAATCAAATATGCTCAACATTGCTACTTCTCAGTGTTTGTCTGTGGGGTCTTGGTTCACAGTTTAGAGAAAAGAAAGATTTAATCACAGTTAAAACCCTGGATAAATGGGATTTACTTATTAATTTAGCATCTCTGACAAAGATAGGAATCAAATGTTTACTTTCAAATACTCACGAGTATAATTAATCTAAATTATTACCCCAAAGCTCTAATTGGTCTTTGTTGTTCAATCTTGATTTGCTGTTTGTGTTTACACTACGGCAAAAGGATTTCTTATCTTGCTGAAGCCACTGAGGCATCAACAGGACCACGCTACAGCTGCACAGCTAATTAATGTGATTTATGCTGGTTTGGTTGCTTGCTAGCTTGCACATTTTTGAGGAGAGCAACATCATCTGTAAGTCATTGTCTTTGGTAAATAAGAAAAAAATGACTTTTCAGTAAGTCTAGCTCTGCTTCGCTCCTTTGCCTGGTGGTCCACAAACATCCGATTGTGCCAGATAAACATGAGAACTTTGCTTCGGGGTCTTTATGTATTTGTACATTTTTAAGATTGAGCACTAACTACACTTAGAGTAAAACCCTCAAGTACACGGCGTTAAATTATCATACAGTGCTTTGCAAATGTATTCATACCCCTTAAACCCTTTGACATGTTGCAAACATAATCTTTACTTTATGCCTTTGGAATTTTATGTGATAGACTAACACAAAGTGGTGCTTGATTGCAAAGCAGAAAGAAAGCCACATGTTTTTCAAATTTGTTTTGCTTTGTGAAACAAAACAACTACACATTGATTCTTTTGAGATATGATCCTGCCTGCTTTCCACATGTAAACACTTAAATCTTTGCCTATTTGGTCTTTTTGAAAAGTGGTGCAAGCTCAGTCAGACTGGATGTAAAGGGTCTTTGAACAGTGACTCCTGACTTTAATTTTTACATTAAGATGCTTTGATCTGTTAATTTATGACTGTCCTGCTGGAAGGTGAATCTCCATTTCAGTTCCAAGTCTTTTGCTGGGACTGAACAGGTTTGTCCTCCGTTTCTCTCAATCCATCTTCCTTGATTTGCTTCTCTGCTGAACAAAAACATCCCAGCAGCATGATGCTCCTGCCTCAGAAACCACTTTTGCAAGGGGGCAAAAGAGTTAATATTTGGTCTCATCTGACAATAGGATTTTTTCCAGATGCTTGCTGTGTTTCCAGTATGGCTGGTAACAAGCTGCTAACAGGTTCTCCACAGTTCCTCCAGAGTTGGTTGCTTCTTTCAAATAATTGTCAAGTAAGATGAGCAGGCAAGTCTTGGAGGTTTGGCGTTCTCTCATACGTTTTCCTTACTTAAATCGTGGATTTAACAGTGCTAGAAGAGATGTTCAATTTTTGTGTATATTGTTGAACCAGCTTTAAACTTCTCAGTGGCTTTTTCCCTGACCTGTCTTCTGTGTTCCTTAGTTGTCATGATAGTGTTTGCTGTTTAGCCTTCACACAATCGTTGACTTGATCCTGAAATCAGATTACACACATGTGGACTTTGTTTTCAACAAAGGTGACTTGTGAAGCCGACTGAATTGTGTGAATATTTTTGTATGCTTTGTTTTGGGGCATCAGAGTAAATAGGATTAAATACCGATGTATGGTACACTTTTCAGATTATATGTAAAAATATATATATATATATATATAATTTTTAGCATTTTACAGTTCTACTTCACTAATTCTGTCGCAGAAAATCCCAATAAAATAAATTGAAGTTTGTTATAATATATATATAATTATCCAAAGGTGCAACAACAAAGGAAGAAAAATAGTATGCTGTGCAGCATGATATGCACACACAATTAGTGCATTGTTGTTTGTTTGTTTTTTTTGCTTACCCTGAACTGGACTAAGAAAATTCAAGGCATTATAAGATATCTGTAATACCATGGGTGTGGTGGAAACGTTGTCAGAGGTTCCAGCTGTCTTGTTTTTGCGTTGTATGTTTGCACTCATTTCCAAGGATCCATGAAAACGAGAAAAAATGCTTAATGTTTGTGTTCCTTAATATAGTTTGTGCTTCCACTGTTGTTTGTAGTCTTCCCCTCTGAGCCACACTGTGTGGGACTATTTAAAGCTGCCACACTGCCTATTTGCTCAAGGGTCCACATGTGCACCGGAGGTCCTCATTTTGATTCTAAACCACCCTGACACCAAAACAAACAAACTCTCCTCACTGCACCAAACAGGCTTGAAAAATTATGGGTGCAGGGAGGGATATGCAATTACAACAGCTAATTTGCGGTCACCAAACTTGCCCCATTCCTAGTGCCCCCAGCCACCCTCAATTTTAAATATTGAGAAGCCCAGTGTATGTGTGTGTGTGTGCGCCTTTGGTTGGTATCTGGGAAAAGTTCCCCCTCACAGCTGTAGCAAGGTCAGGCAGCACCAGGACGATTAGCATTGCTCATCACGTACAATTAGGGTTAGCGCACTGCAAGGAGGCATCTGTTGCTAATTGAAGCAGAATAGATATCAAGGAGCCCCATGCTTTTCCCATGCAGGAAAAAAAAACGCTCAACTGGAAGCAAATAGACTCTGGCTTGTGTGAAATTAAAACTGTGAGCCACCTGCACATCGTTCATAACGATTCTCTCCAGGACAGGTTTTCTATGTGACTGTGTGGAATTAGTTATATATTACACCAACAGTAATTGGTCGGATAATTTCAAAATGAGTGTTGAATTGGTTTCCAAAGTGTTACCAATACACAAATCCACATCTGGACATGCAGCAGTGGACAACTAGGCCGGTGTTATGAAAGAAATGAGGCAGGGTTGGGAAGCAGAGACAAGAGACTGAGTACGTCAGATAGGAGAGCCAAAGGACACGCGTGACATCAATGTGATGCGACTGACCCACGTGCCCACCGGCTACTTGACATCAACCAGCGCCTTGCTTGACCAGAGCTCCCGGCTGCTTTATGCCAAGGCTAGATGCAAACAAAAAAATAAAACCACACCAAGCACACACAGACACGCATCCAATCCGATTCTGTTTAAAACACCCTGAAAAACTGTAACTGCATCTGTGAGTTTTACTTTAAATGATGTGAATCTAAAGCTGATGTCACTAGGTTTCCTTTCTTGCCATGAATATTGGGAAATCAATCTAAACATATTGAAATGACAAATGTCAAAATCAGAAATGTACTTCAAACAAATAAATAGAAACACATTTTATTATAAATCACAAAATACTGCTATGGATGTTTGCAGAAATCTTTTTTAGCACTTCCTCTCTGTCATGTCAGCTACTCCAAGGTCAGAGAAGAGGACAAAGCAAAAGACAGTGATGTGGACTTTAGGTCCACTAAAGATGGAAAGTAGGACCTCTGGGATGAAGCATTATTTTTCTATCAGCAGCTGGCTTGTAAGGTTTAAAAGCAGTGACAGTGAAAATGTGAGTAAGAGTAAGATCCCAAGTGAGTAAGATCCCAATATTACATTTAAGTACAAAACTGACCTCATGAGCTGCTTCCCGTCTCCCCAGCACACCTTCCTGTCCCACATCCTGTACAAGAACCCATATGCCCTAAGGTGTAAACCGTGGAGCCACAGAGCACGGCAGGTTTTACCTTCTTTGACCTTGACTGTTTGGGTGAGTCCAAACACTCTGCCCATTTGGTAGAGGCAGAATGTGTCACATGGGCCACAAAAAGCTCCGCTAACCAAAACTGTGTCTCTTTAGGGAGTGCATATTGTGGTTGTGCATTGCAATAACTTGCTTTTGGAAATTTCCTAGACATATTTAGATGTTTGGCCTCCTCTTTGATAATGTCATTGTCAAATTTATTTATGCTGCACATTTAAAAACAATCGCAGTTGACCAAAGTGCTTTACAATTACACCAAGAACCATAAAATACAAAGTCCTAATCTGGAGCCATAGTAAATAAGAGTTTCATCAAGAGAGTTTTTTACAACAGGGAAAATATGAACTGCTTTTAACCTTCCAGTAGAACTTCACTTTAAAAGTCCTTATTTATCCCTTAAACCACATGACTGGCATGACAACATGTTGTAATAACCACAACATTGATGTATTACAAACTAAAATCTGAGTCCATTGCAGTACTGATGAAGAAACGTTTTAGACCTTAGACAAAAAAAAATCTACTAAATGGCACATTTAAAAATTTAAGTTTATTCAGTTTCAAACTAATAGGGCTGACAAAACTTTCACAAAAAAAGTGATACAAATTTGCTCTCAGAATGCTCCAGGGGTTCGGGAGCAGAAATCAGGTGAGTTTGGGATATTATTTTATGTTTATACACTGCTGTTTAGAAGGCTAAAGAGCTTAATCTTGTTGAGATATCTGATGCATGAAAGGAAATAATAAGTGAGCTCTACAACTGCACATTACAATCACAGATAGCAGGTTTTAAACTCATCATTAGAAGCCTGCTGAAAAGGATCCATGCTGAGCGGGTTGTAGCACTTAGCTTCAAAATTCAGCTTTAATCATCAGTGATGAATTGTTTCACTGATCTAACTGCAGAAATACTAATATACCTCTGAATATCCTGTTCACTATGCAAATCTATATATATTTCAAGTCAAGATACCTTGGTTTAAATTTTGTGTTTATGAATTAAGTCCCTTTCACTGAAAAAGAAAACAAATACAAAATGATGTGAATATTTCTTTCAGTATTTAATGGATCCTAATTTTACCACATGAATGTACAAATGCTTTTGCAAGGCCAGGCAGATATCCTAAATTATTACTATGTTCTTCTCTTCTAACACAAACTATATATGCAAATAAACATTTCACAGGTATTCGATCATTTTAATAAACATTGCTAGTGGCCCTATATTGATAATGAACAGCTGTACACCAATTAAATGTACACAACCTCGAGGTAATTTCTTCCAGCAACAATTTTCAGGCATGCAAAATAACCCCTCATGTTAGTGTGGCTGCACGGCCGAAATGGATTTTATTTAGCTGCTGTTGTTAATCAGTGAGACCTGTCCAAGTCTGCCTGCTCTACCTACGGTGACTCTTAAATCCAGCTTTGTAACAACCTTCCATAATTAGGACTGAGACACACTAACAAGGAAGACTATCATCATCATCACTCAGACACCTCATCATCATCACCATTCTCATGATCAAGTCTAAGATCAAATTCTTGGCTCCGGGATAGCAGGACTTCAGAGCATCTGATGTATTGTGTGTCATTAGATTGTTGTTATTACTGTGCCATAGGGAGTCAAAGTGGATGGAGATTCACTCCTGTAATATTCTATCCAGCCAACAAGGGAGGACTCACTTGACATTTCCACCAAATGACAACAATATATTAAGACCGACATAATAATTTGCCTAGTTTCTTTCATTTTGGTTCTTCCGCCTCCCAGGAACAAACAAACATACATACATATATTGCAAAAGGTAAAAATAATATCCCTTTGCCTAAACATCCAGCATCTTGCTGTAATATTTTTAACACAGACCAAATGTTTGCATTCTAGTCTGCAGCAACCCTCACAGCTCAGACAATCAATCCCCACTGAGATCAAATAAACTTGTGCACTGTTTAATTTGTCTTAATTAACATCAAAGGACGCGTTATCCGACAGGAAGGAAATGAAACCCTTGAGTGGCTCGTATGAATGGCAACCAGGGCTCGTCCACGCAGACCCTGCCCGCCCAACACCTTGCCCCCACTCAGCGCTTCAGGGCAGCTGCTGCTAAAAAGGCAGCTGCCCGATGATCGATGGCTTCATCTAGTCTGCCTGATTCCTCCACTTGTGCTGAGAGAACACTTAATGTAACGGGCCCACAGAGAAACGCCTTGATTAAATTGTGAGAGCACCGAGCCACGGGGAGCCACTTACAGGGAAGAAGCTCTCTGCGCAGGAGTCTTTACCCGACCGTACGTACGCTCACTGACATATATGTGATGCCACAAACACACCGCATCATTTTCAGTTCATTGTGCAGTCCGCTGAACACACATGCACGCCCACCCCCACACACATGCACTCGCACGTCCTCGCGCGCACACACACCACTCCACTCTGTTGCCAACAGGGCTAGATCATTCAGCACAGCTGGTGTATCCCAATGTTGACTCTCCAGTTGGGAAGGATTGCTTCAGGGATTTGCCATATCACTGTAGGCAGTGCAGAGATTGATTCAGTATAAGTCCATCAGGCTTTATCTCTCCCCAAGGTACCCACGCAAATCTCTCCAATAAATAACCTGTTCTTAATTCTGATTTCTTAATGCAACTCCTGCAGAGAGCACTAATCAGTTTTAGTCAGGCTGCCAGATAGTTCTGTTGTTGCCGAGTTGGAGCAGAAAAGATGTTACTGTTTTAAAGACCTGATGCATTATTTCCTTTCAGGGGGAAGACTCAACACCTTGCAGGTCTGGTTATGTTCATACTCACAGTTTCACACATACACACACGCACACACACATATATAACCACTCGTGGCACTTCTTTTTAAGCCTTCCCAACATCTGCTTGTTCTTCCTCTGATTAAAAAAAAAATCCTCTGCGTTTCATTATCGCTGATTTGCATAGTAATAGCGTGCATATTAAGCAGCTACTTCAGAGGGTGGGCGGTCTAATGAATGCCGCAGTCTCCTCTGTTTTAACTCAATTTTTCCTCATCCATATTCAGCCATGTGCCCCCTCCCCGGCTCCCCTCACGACCCCCCTCCCGTGCCCTCAGGGATGGCAATTCTGTTTCCGCTGAAACGCTTCCTTCAGTCTCTCCCCAAATCCCAGAACCCTCTCCATTAATCCAATTAATTAGAGCCATTGATATGCAGCCCGCTTAGACCAAGCAGCTGTTTGCCTGCCAATTTCCTCGCTATGAGGGAAAGAGCGAGGGGCATGGGAGAGGAGGATGGGGCGGGGGGTCAGATTATGAAGCACTATCAAGTGCATCTACAGCACAACTTACCAGTCTGCACTGAGAAAGGTCACCACTCGTCACAGACCCATCAGGACACGATGCTGTTGTCCTACAAGCCGTGGAGAAGCATCCAAAGGTTCCTATAAATGTTTCATTTCAAAACTAAACTTTCTCTGTTGAATTAAAGTTCTCTGTACTTTCTGGGCCCGATTGTAAAGAACTGATGTAAAACTTTGCTATAAATTTACTAACAAGTTCTCCATCAGTGATGCTTTATGGATTGATTGATTGACAGACACAGCTGGGTGCGCCCCTTTGTTTCTTCTCGTTTTGTCCAGATTCGGGAAACTAACTCAATCAAATTCCAAACTTTTCCAGGCTCTGTCGGCTCCTCGAGCGTCTCTTGGTTACATCGGCTCCTGATAATTAAAGCTCACAAAGCTTTGTGTGTCTGAACTCCAGAGGGCAAAGACCAATTAACCATTTCTCTTTCATGCTATCATCATCATTTAAATAGCTGGCGTCTTGCCAGTGTTTTGACTTTATCAGTCAATAAACAATAAAAAAAAAGAAAAGCATGGTAACTAACAATCAAATCCATTTTATTTCATTTTCCCTTATGCTTTTCTATTACACCAGAGCACAGTTTCTTTCAAGGGGATACCTAAAAAATAAAAAATAGGGCAAATAGATGAGAAATTGAAACCCATCTCTTTTTATTCAATCAGCCACTACATATTCCTCCCAGGTTAGGCAGAAAGGAAGCTAAATATACATCAGTGGATGATAATTCTCCCAATATAATCTTGAAAATAGGAAAACTGTAGTGAGACGTCCCTTCGGCGAACAGAGTAAGAGGTGCACCTTGGTATTACCATAAAGAAATGAATAGCAGCGACAGTGTCTAATGTTTTGTGACACAGCACGAATGTGATCTCCCCCGGTCCAATCCCCAGCTAAAGCCACTCATCGGAGATATTAGATTAAGAAGTGCTGGAGTAGAAGGGTAATTCACTTTTCTGCTTCACTGGCGATCATTGCCGAGCTAAGGAACGCTGGTGGTAAACTATTCCTGTTGTCGCCATCGGCCTCTCCCACCCTCCCCCCGCCTCCCTTCTCCTCCCTTTCCTTCTCTTCAGAGTCAAAAGTTGCATGTTGCTCACTGTCAGACAGATTATCTTTTCCCTACTTGGGTTTAATATTCTCTTCACTCCAAGAATGTAATAAACTGTATATGGACATAGAGCATTACTTTGTTTTATATTACCAAAATGGTTCCTTGAGATTTTCTGGTGCAATTCCTGCTGTGCTTTGCAAAAGTAGTCAGACTACATTACAGCCTCATCCTGGAGGGAAATTCAGGTCCACATATGGTTTTCAACATTTGTACAAATGAAAATTTCAAGAGTGGCATGCATAATTACTCTGATGCCCCTGAATCACATAACCAGCAGCCAGATGCAAACTTAACCTAGATGGTAAGTAGAGGAACTTGTTTAAAATTTAAACTTAATATTAAATCCAGCCGTTCAGTGAAGGTCTCAGAGGTTTGTTAAAGAACCTTTGTGGTCAAATACATGATAGGTTTAAGATAAAGTTGTGGATAAGTTTAAAGGAGGCTTATGTTATAAATAATGTCATAAGTTTGAAACATCTCAGCATCAAATAACCTATCACCTAAAAAGTGGGAATAACTTTTAATCAGATCACTTCTGGTTAAAATACAATAAGAGAAACTGATTAACATTTATATATATAAAAATATTGGTTTTTCTGTAAAAGTCTAAGCAAATGTACAGTCTTAATGGTTTTTAAATGCATTCCCTGTACTTCTCAAACGTGTTTTGAGACTTTGCCACATATTGTTTATTTTTATTTTAACAATTAATGCTTGGATGCATATTCACATCTGCAAATCCAGAGAACAGACTTTCCCAGGATCCTTAAAGTTAAACCTTCATGCAACAGATGAGGGTCTACAGTCACATGAGCCCTTATACAAAAAATAAAACATAAAAGTGGTCACTGTTTAGGCACAACGGCTAAATGATCCGAAACTTTCCAAACTCTGGTGGCAGTGAATGTTGTACCAACGTTGTTGTTTGACAACCTGAGTGATAAATGCTGCCTCTTACCTGCAGCCTGAAAATCTCTTTCCAACTCTCACAAGCACAGCTGGAAGGTTCACACACTTCTCACCAGCTACAGGAACGGATCATGAAATGGTGTCAACATATTGAAATATATATACATCACACTCACCTGAGCCACATTGCATACAGGATGAAAGATCTGACTTTTAGCTTCAGAAAATCCCCATCTTTCCAGACAGAATCATTATTAATAGTTTAATTCCAAAGTTTGAGCTAGAACTGAATGAGAACCATCCTGCTTCCATGGTGCTTGGTCTCTTTTGGGTAATTTCTTTTATGCCAGGCTAGTGAACAAACTCCTGCTGAAGTGTCTCTAAATGAAGTGCATAGAGATTTTTTTATTTTTAAGTCTCTTATTAGCCACCATCCTCATATGATGCTATCTCAATAATCTGTATTCTTTTTCCTCTCTGCACACCTGCATCCTGCAATGAACTGGAGCTGTGAAGCTAGAGCAGCATTTCCTCACATCTCCACTATCGACATTGTAGTAATTGATCTCTATTTATTTCTGGCAAATCATTTTGAAATGCATGGAATCGATCCCAAATCTGTATGTTTCCACTTGAAAATTGTCTTTATGTTATTGCAGCAACATTTCTCTTTCTTAAGAAGAAAACATTATATGTGCATGTCCTCCAGAACAGCTTCATTTGCAGAGAAAATGTAAAAAAAAAGAAAAGATACACACTTGCACCAGTGACAACTGCTTATTTTAGGTTGTCGGATAATTATAAGTAATGATAGCTAGAATTAATAAAGAAAATTGCATTTGAAAGGATTGGTTGTTGCATTCACAATCCGTGTTTGGTCTTTCAGTGCACTGAAAAAAAAAAGAAAAATAAAGAAATCACATGCTCATTAGCAAGTATTGTTTGGATTTGATAAGAAAACGCATGTGCAACTGCTTAGACAGCATTTTGTCAACACGGTCCAAAAGCACAATTTGTGATTAGCTAAATCTTTAACGAAAAGAGCCAAAACTGGTGCCAAGGAAAAACCGGAGGTCAAAGGAATGCAAGTCAAAATAATTGCATAAACATTATAGACTGTGCTTCTGGTTGCTGACTCAGCGAGCAAACCCCCACTGCTTGCTGCTAAAAGCACAAAGAGATGAAGCCAGAGAGATAAATGAAGAGTTTACCTGTGTTTTCACTCTGGATAGAAGGCCAGTTTCTGCTGTTTCTGCATCCTTTGGTATCCCAGCGTGTGCTAATTGCACCCAAATCCATAACATAATATCATAATCATAACAGTTCCTTAAAGGCCAACGCTCTGCTCTGCAGATTAAACCAATATTTTATTAACACTAAATCTTCTGGCAAAATGAACAACAGTACAGTTTAATGACACAGAGAGTTGTCATCATGGTGATTCATTAAACACAGGTCAGGAGAAGTAATATAAATTTAACACCCAATTGCTCTCTTCTCCTGCGCCTGCACTATGGTCTCCTGTGTGAGAACCTCCACTCGTACGAATACTGGAAAAAGGATTTGCTGGATTGTATAGCAGCGTCTGCCAGATGTGTGAACAGCCTGTTCCCCCACAAGACTTCAACTTTTCCTTTCCAGTTCGTGCATTGCTCCGTTAGTGTGCTCGAAAAGCAGAAGTGGAACCGAACGCAAATCAGGACCAGCTTTGAAACAGGATGCAAAATGCGGCGGAGGTGAAATCAGATGAGAGGGAGAGAGGTCGATTTGTTTATCCTTGATGAAGTGTTGATGTTGGAGGTCTTTGATTCAGGAATATACAAATCAGTCTGTTTAAGATATTCTGGTACCTCATTTTAGGGACTGACAAGAAAGCATTAGCCCGAACATGAACACGGTGGGAAACAAATGTGCAGCGAGAGATTGTTTCATTTGAGTCTATGATTTGGCCCCTCTATTTTCCCTCATTTTGTCATGTTACAAGAACAAATGTTAATATAATTTATCAGATTTTAATGTGATAAAACAACTGAGAGTAATACATAATTGTCCAGAAACGGATGTGTGCTTTTCCAAGCTGAAATGCATCAGTATTTAGCCTCCATAGCTTTAATAGATCTCGATCTGGGACAGGCAATGACTCTAAAAGTCACTTAATGAATAAATAAAGCCCACTCGTATGTAACGTAATCTTAGCATAAATCCAGCTGTTTTGTGAAGGTTTGCTAGAGCACACTGGTGACAAACAGAATCACAAAGACTAACAGAAGACATTCCAGGGATAATGTTGTGGAAAAGATTAAGCATGGCTGGGTTATAAAATAATTTCCCAAGCTTTGAGCATCTCTCAGAGCGCTCTTTAATCATCATCTCCAAATGGAAAGAGCATGGCACAACTGAAAACCATGGCCATCCAGTTAAATTGACAGACAATGTGAGCATTAATGTGAGAAACAGTCGATTGGCCATAGCAACTATTGTGGAGCCGCTATGATCCACTGCTAGGGTGGGACAATCTGTTGACAGGATAATTCCTTTTTCCAAACTACATAACTTAGTTTCTAATGGAAAAGTGGCAATGTAAGGCACACAGCAAATGTGGAAATGGGCGTTTTGGACAACAAAGGTCAGAACTGCGGTTACTGGCCCACATGCAAAGCCTTAGAGGCGGTGGAAAACAAACTTCGTCCAGAATATAACAACACCATGGCGACGGACCAATTAAAGTCAAAACCTAAATCCAGCTAAGAATCTGGGGCAATATTTCAATAAAAATGGTATTCAGAGATGTTCTCCATTCAGACTCACCCTGTACCTTTTCTGTTTATTTGTTTGCAAAGAAGAAACTGCAAAAACTATCACCCAACAGAATTGCAGTTATAATAGCAAAGAAAGAAAGTTCAAGAAAGTTTTATCTCAGGAGAGCTGAATCTAAACACATGCTACACTTTTCATATTTGTATTTAAAAAAAGAAACATTTGAAAATCACGTATGTTTTACATACCGCTTCATAATTATGCACTATTTTGTGTTGGTCTGTCTGATATAATTCCAATAAAATAAACTGAGGTTTGTGGTTGTAATGTAAAAAAGTATAGAAAATTTCAAACTGTTTGAAATGAGTGTCTTTGTCAGGCAATGTGTATAGTCTATTTTTGTCTAATTTCCTATTGGGTGGACATTCACAGAAGAAAATTAGTTGAACAAGGTTCAGTTGCCATTAGGAAGATTTTTACCTGAACTCATATATGTCATAAATTCAACCCATTTCCATCTTGTTAATGGTTTGACACACAGGAATGTGCAGAGATTTTCTGGAAGGAGAGCAGGAAATGGACAGCATTTGAGGAAATGTGTTTATTCCTCACTCCTTCAACTTTCTTTATTTTGTTCTGGCACCCAAAAAATGCATAAATCCCAGGAATAGACCTGGTGGGTTGACTTTGACCAAATCTAAACCTCTCAGGACTCTCAGCAAAGAGATGAAGTGACTAAGGAAGGAGAGATAGGAGGTGTCTATTTATCTAGGTGAGGAAGTGGCTCTGTGCTGCACCACAATCCCCATCCTCCCTCCCTCTTCCCCAAACCCCCACTCCCATGCCTTCCTATGTCTTCTGAGGCAGAGAGCTGTGACTGAAACACATCGTTGCACCTCGCTCAGGATGAGCTCCAAATAAATGGGTGGGGGGTGTGGGGGAAGAACTGGAAAGAGAGAGGCGAATGGAGGCTGTAGAGGAGAGCTCCTTAAAATGGGTTGTCAAAATAATGAAAACAAATGGCAATGGAGTCTCCTGAGATGGAGAGGAGAACTTCATTTGTGGAGCGTCTTCGAAGGGGATCTGTTGTGCCACTGCAACCAAGTCCTCGGTTTAAAAGACAGAGGAGGAGGGTGTGGGGGGGGGGGGACTCTGGCACGCACGGCCACGGAATAGTGAGTCGAAGAAAAATGAGACCACTCAGTGTAATAATTGTTCAGGGTCAATTATTCCCACAGCGGAGCGAATCAGGCTGATATGTGTTAGCACATGGACAGGAAGAGAGCTGCTGCAGCACTGCTGTGAGGAGATGATCCACTGTGATGTGCATGCACAGGAAAACTGTATGGGTTTATAGGACAACGCTTGATTTCCAACATATCACACAACATTGTTAAAACGGGAGCCTATATGGGGAAAAGTATGATATATATCTATGCTATACACAATTTTAAATCAGCAAGGGATAGAAATGTAAAAAGATATAAGAACCTGGTTTTCTAAATCTAAAACTTTGCTGAAATAACTTGTGATTCAGTTGAAGCATTCGGTTTTAATATCTACCATCGAACACACTGAATCAGACCAGATTTGACATACAGAGAGAATAAGAATCTCCTTATAAATGAGTCAGTCAGGAAAAGAGTGGGGGGGAAATGCACAGGCGATATGGTGCACAGGTGACCTTAGAAATACAGAAATTGATCATGGAAGCTACATCTGACAACAGTTTGCAAGATTTTGTATATATCTGTGCCAAAAAGAAGGGATGTAGGGAAGCATTTCCAAACTTCCACTCTGTCAGCTTTGACTCCAAATCTTACAGATAAATGAAATAAATATATATTTTTAAGCATCACAATGAATCACATTCACTTGAGAAAGATTTTGGAGAAGTTTTGCAATGATCTGTTCAGAGCCCAGAACTACATCTGACTGAAGCCCACCAGAGTCCTCTGAAGAAAGCTGTGAATTATTCTCTGTCTTGACTTGATAAATCATATTGCTGGTAAACTCCTATCTAAGATGACAAAAAGCTGGAATTGCAACAAAAGGTGTTTAAGAAAAGCCCAACAGTCAAAGCAAGAAATTGCATCTTTTTCTTTATTTTTAGATGTTTCCATAGAATAGCCTATTGTTTTGCTATTCAACTGTGTAGCATAAATGCAACATTTAATCTGTAAAATCTCTTGAACTGATTCATGATAATCTCATTTTATTTCGTCAAAAACATTTGACATTTTAACAGATTCCTGTGCACATTTGAGACTCGCTGCATTTATATACAACACTTCATGTGACAGACCAACACAAAGTAATACCTAAATGTAAAGAAATAGATACACAATTTTCAAAATGTTTCAAATATAAAAATCTGAAAAGTGCGGAGTTAATATTGAGACAGTTCCCTGTTAGTCCCCACATTTAAATCTTTAACCATTTTGCCCCCTTCACATCCTGCTTCTCTCTCTGGCAGCTAACATCATCTTCTGCTTATCACAGCTTCCCCACCTCATCCTCCCTCCTTCCTTGGCTTTGACTTCAACTTTCAAGAGCGGCAGCCACAGCAGCAGCAGCATCTTCCCTCCCCATTTTCTATTCTTTTCACAACGCCGTCCGCAGTCTGCATTCCCGTCACGTGCCAACCAAAGGTTATATGGCCCACTTTCTTATCAGCTGCATTGTGGGATATCTCTGCTCTCAGGCCTGTCTTCTGGAGAGCTATCTGTACCCCCTCCTCTCTCTGTTGACTGCTGGGAGGACAACCTTTTTCGACCTTGTTTTTTTTCTCCCCCCTCTTAACAGAATAAAAATGAAAGAGAGAATGGGAGTGGGAGCGGGAGGAGAAGAAAAGAAGAAGAATATAAAAAAAGGGAAAGAAAACGCCTACATCCCCTGAGAGAACGTGTGATGAGATTGGTCTAGAGTTAGCCTTGTAAGGAAAGCGCCGCTGGCCCCCTTCGCTCCCTTCTATCCAAGTACAGTAAACGTTAGAATCAATATTGCCCATCCTCCAGAGCCACACGAGACCCTGCACGTGCCGTCCACCTGTCTGCCCGTCTGGGAAGGTTTAGGTGGGAGGATAGTAGGAGGCATGTGGCTGTTTGACAAAGTCATCATGTACAAATTCATTTTGGATCCCGTCAGACTTTTGCTCTAATAGGCGCACGTACTTAAGGTCCTTGCGGTCATGCCAAAGCACGGGAGCAGTTTGATGCTGTTTTTCTAAAGAGCTCCCACACATCAGAAATGCTTGCAGCCTTTCCAACCTGTAAGGCACAGTTTAGGAAGTTTATTGTCGGTAGAAAAAAAAAAAAAAGAAGCAATTTTGACTCTGAAATGAATGGCTCTTTTTACACCCATGCACATATGTGCTGCAGCCTACTGTTTTGCTTCTAGGCTTATGTTCTCAGAGTCGGTGTTGTCAGCCTCTTGCGTCTCCGCTCCTATATGATCTGATTTATCACTTATTATCTGTTCCTCCAGGCACGTCTTCATTTTCAGAGTCTGTCATAAAAACCCTACAAAACAGTTCAACAATATCAAAGGAAGTGCAGCTCAGCAGTGAACCTGACATGCTCTTCATCATCATCGTGTTATTTTGCGAGTGGGGCAACATAAACTTCTTGCTGCTAATTCACAGTTTTAGCGTCATGAAACGAGGTCAAACAGGAAACACATGTCTGATTACATGTAATCCCAAGCTTTCCTTCTGCATTTATCTGTTTTGTTTTTTTTTTTGGACATTGAATGATCAAAAAAGAATTCAACATCAGGCTTGTCAGAATAAATGAATGCCTTGCAAAATGTCTTCTGCAATTTGTCAGAGTTGAACCACAAACCTATTTGAATCCATTTAAAGTTGAGGATAACTGTGAATGGAAGTGTACGTGAATGGCATGTCAGTGAAACATGGTGGTGGCAGAATCATGCTGTGGGGATTTTTTATTTTTACCAAAAGGGAAGCTGGTCAGAGCAAAGCCAAATTTTAGATCTGAATCCATTCAATCACCTGATGTTCACTGATTTCCTCTGTGCAGTGCCTTACTGAAGGTCTAAGTGTTTTTTTTATTAATTTATAAGCATAAATAAGAAATAGCACAAATGTAGAACAGTTTAAAATAGCTTCACTAAAATTGAATGACAGTCAATGGAGCGCATCTACAGCACTTGAAATACTTGAACTTCAGATTTGACAAAACATTTTATAGTTTCTGAGCATGTTGAGCTCTTGGCATTATGCCATAAAAATAAACCAACTCATTAAACAAATCCTTTATATCTTTGCTTGCTCAGATTTTATTAGAATATGTTCAGAGAATATTTTTAAATTTAATTGTTTATACTTCTTTATCTTGATTTTCTCATCTTAAAGTTTCCATTTGTCCCAAATAGAATAATTATGGTTTGGAGCATTTTTTAGGTTTCAAACTATGACAAAAAGAGAAATATTACTGCCCACAATAGGACTAGTGCTTAACACAGAATTCGAGGATGCTTTATTTAAATTACTTTGAATTTAGTGTTAAAGGACTGGCAAATTTTACTTACACTAACCAGGAGCAAGAACTTAGACTACATGTTTTCTTAGCAGTATATTTTCTTGTTTCTTTGTTAGGACAATATCCAGATGCTCATTATGGCTTCCTCTTGTTCTTTCCTGTTTGGGAAATAAACCAAACTCTCATGCAGCAAAATAACCACAAAGCATGATTCAGCCACCCCTCTACTTCCCTGTTGGCATGGCGCTCTGAGACTTGCAAGCCAAAATAATATTTAATTACCACATTGTCACTTTCTCACATGACATAGATTTCGATGAAAGAGATAAGAACTATTTAAATATTATTCCGAAAATATCTGGCAGATAGAATCTTTAGTTACCTTACATTTTGCTATATTTGCTATAGTAGATACTGTAACTGCTGTGTAATTATGGAAATGTATTGCAACCTCCTTAATTTATAAAACACTTTCAGCAGTCTGCTTGTTCTTTTTAACATGTTCAGTAAATCTGTCCTCCACTGAGGACATCAGAGACCTTCACATCTACATCTTGACTCTCCCAACTTGCTTAAAAGCATGTTCATCTTAGCATATAGTTTATACGCTCCTAATGTCTGGAAAAACCTGAGATGCAGAATTTCCCTTGGATCAATGGAAAATATGACTTCCTGAAAATATTAACATTGATTCTGAAATAAATTCTGTGAATTTTTTTATTGAAAGTGAAAGAAATAATTATTTTGAAAAAAGATTAATTGAGACTCTAAATATGGACAGTAAAAGAAAACTCATCTAAACTTTTTAGACTTTTTTTGCTGACAAAATGCTTTGATGTGGCTTTTATCATTCAGTCCTGTTTATTTTGTTATGAAGTACCAATAGAGCTGTAATCTTTATTTTTACATGAGGAAAAGTGTATTTATTTAAAGCCTTTCAGGGAATATTTCACAAAAGGTAATCCAGAAGAAGTCTAAAACATTAAACATTACATTAAAAGCATTAATCAAGAGCAAACATAAAAATACCAGATTTAAGTTTTCTGAGATGCTCAAAAGCTCACTTTTCAACCTGGCCTGGACTACAAAGGTTCAACAAACCAACAAGAACTTACTAATTTTATCTATTTGTGGCTGCATCTTCAACTCAACTGTGTAAGGACATCTTTAAAAATGTATTATTTTGTGGATCTTTTTATATATTTACAGTACAATCTCATAAGTTGGCTCTGTATTAATGTTGCTCAAATGAACAACAGCAAATGCTTAGAAGCTCCACAACTCAGGTCCAGATGCTATTTAAATTGAGTGAACAGAAGATCCAGCAGAGTTTTACATAAAACACGAGGGTACTTTTGGAAACTGCCTTGAACAAATAAGCAATCCCTTGAGTCTAAAAAAATCGCCTCTCAATGAAACACTTGACATCTCTGCAAACGGTGTTTCTAGAACAACCCGAACTAAGCGCACAACTATGGGCGTCGCTCGGTAAAGGCCCGCTTGTTTCCTTCTAGGGCTCCCTGACGGGTCCGCCTGGGACCAACTAGCATAAAGTGGCAACTTCAATGCTAGGTTTGAATCTGCCCCTATCCGTTCCTCTTTTTTCTCTCACTTGGTTATCCATTCAGTTATACACAGGAGAGCAGGGTTAAGAGGAGCGATGGGGGAGCATTTAGCAACTGAAGGCCATGTCAGCAGTGTTGGAGTGTTATTTAATGAGGTAGAGGATCAGGATGCACAACGCTGAACACACAGGGTGCTGTTACATGAGTCAGGATGGGGTGTGCGTGTGTGTGTGTGTGTTTGCAGGTGGGTGGATGTTGGTGGCAGAGATGACAGCAGGTTGTGTTCTGTGCACGCTCCACGCTGGCACAGGGTGAGGGAGCAGGATGATGGTGCAGTGAGCTCAGGGGTGGGATGGAGGGCTAATAAGATCACTTTTTATGGGCCCACAACCCCAGAGGAGTGTTTGTTTGTCTGCATGCATGATGGAGGGGATAGAAAGTTAATGCACAGGCACTGAGGAGTAGGAGTGGGTTGGTCACTGCTGCCCCCTGCAGGGCATGCCAACTGCATGTGTGTGTGCATGAGTTTGCATGTGTGTCTCTCTTAGAAGACAAATGTTTCAACATATTCTGTGGATGTTTTCATACCGATTGAGTTCTACATGTTTGTTACTGGAATTAAGCCCATTTTGTTGTTGCCCTTTCCTGAATTATGTCCTTCATCGAGGATTGCCACAAGGAAAGAAACCACTTTCATTCCTAAACCCCATACCGTGATGAATTCAAGAGCAGCTTTGTTTGCATTATTGATCACCCGTGGTTAACTTTTTAATTCTTCAGTTCTCTGGCAGGGTCAAAGGGATGCATTTCTAAATGGGTTTTGTTAAGTACATTTGTGCTGAGTTTGTGCAAAAGAAAAACAGAGTCCATTTAAAAGGGAGAGATCCTTGTCACCTCACCGCTCCGCCTCGTCTTCGTGTGGGAATAGATGGAGCGAGATATCAGGGTTGGGTAGAAAAAAAAAATAGAAAAGGGAGAGGATTGGTGAAAGAATCGGAGGGATGGGGGGTATAAACTCAACAAGAGGAGGGGCCGGATGAGGAGAATATCAATCGGGCATGCAGCGAGAGGCAGCCTGCCACAGTTCGCTTCAGGAGAAAGATTAGAGAGGGGATCAGTGTCATCAGCAGCAGGAGAGTAATGGTGCGGGCCAGGTTCAAGGCTGGAGCCAAGAACGTATCGGCATCACAGCAGCCCACCACACCCTCCCACCCATCCCATCACCTCCTCGCTGGAAACCCACCTCCTCCCCCCCAATACATGAAATAGAGGTTAACCGCCAATCTAGAATTTTTACCCGTCTTTTACTGAGGGTGAAAACTACCGCTGGGAGTCTCAGGACAATTTTTATATAGGATTAGAAAACAAAAATCAATATTTAATTATCTTTGAGCTTTTTGTGTCACTGCATCTTTAGGTCAGTAAGTGTTCGGGAGCCGGGGTCGACCCTACACTGTAAGAGAAGGAATTGTTAAAGAGCCAGTAACATTTTTTATGTTTCATTGTAACTGGATGAAATCGCATTAAGGTCCTGTAGCCTGGCACGGTGATTTAGTTAGTTTAGAAACTCGCAGTTTAAAGAAAATATAAAAGTTGTAATTGGTGGGAAAAAAAATTCTTAAATAACTTTCATGATCCAAAAAATCCAAAGCATTAAAGGTGATAGTAATAGATTCAATGTGTTTTTTGTCAAATCAATTAAGCTCACAATAGATATAGTTATCTATAGAACATGTCATGAAACATGTTCTATAGATAACATGTTTCTATGATCTGTTTTTAATTTTGTTGTAAATCATCATTTAATGAAGATAAAATCTACCTTCCCACAAAAACAGGCTTTCACAGGCACGCACGCCACCTGTGACATCACAAAACGTAATTGCTCAGTTTTTGTATGTATATTTCTGTTCTTTTTTCTGCTCATCCTTGATTTTTATCAATTTCCTCAGAAAGAAGGTGTTAATTTTTTTCATGTGACACTAACATCTAAGCAGTCTCTGGAAATGCTGCATGTATCTCTTGAGAAAGAGATGCATGCTCCTTTCGGACTCCTTTGTATGGAGACTGAAAGGAGCACATTTCATTATCAAAGATCTCGGGCAAAGCTCACCACCAAAGTTGTCATAAAAGCCAGTGTGGTCACAGTCCTGCAACCTTGACTCATCTACTATTTCCACTGAAAATGACTGTCAGGTAAAACGACTTAAGACGAGCCCAATCCTATTTGGGCTAAGGAAAATAACAGAAAGAGAAAAATTGTTTGGATAAGCTAAAGTAAAATGAGCTTGCAGTGTCAATGTACCGGCAAATCGTGTAACTGTTTCAGGTGAAAGAAGCAGAACTGCCTTTGTTTATTATATGAGAGGCAAATACAAGGAAACCAATTAGCCAAACGAAGCAAAATATAATCAGATTTGTGAAAACAGTCACTGTGGTAAAAAGTTTTTTTTTTTAGCTTCACCGCCTATGGCTGCTTTCATTATGGTTTGAGATCGACAGCCCGTTGAAACTTAAATACAATAAATATTTAAGAATCTATGTTAAAATCTTTGAAAAGTCACTCATTCAGCCTAAAATCCACTAACATCACCTGTTCAGCTCGATTCTTGAACAGGTCAAGAATCAATGATGTCAGAAACTCAAATTAGAATTAGCATAATTTTTTCTGCCATTTAAAAAAAAATTATTCCAATAGCCTGCTGTCAAAATCCAGACTTCATTCCCTTCATTGTACGCTTTTACTGTCTGTGTACATTTGTTATTGAAAAAAAATATACTATTGGATTGCATCTTTAACATTACTCCAGAGGGATAGTTGACAGCCAGACTATCATCACTGTCCTTTTTACAACAGCATCATACAGTTGCACACAGGAGTGCACACAGATGGCATCCTCCCCAGTACATAAAACACTGGCTGTTTACACGACTCTCAGACGCTGTATTAGATTAAGGTGGCTCTTTAGCTTTTTTTTTTTCCCTGTGGCAGTGGCCGATGAGACTGCGGAGTGGATGTGACGGCCGCTTAAGCGGTGACAAGCAGAAGGTCAGTGCTGCTGATGAAGGAGGGAGGCCAGCTGGCCCTTCTGATGTAGCTATCCTTTAAAGGATGGAGAGAATCTATCCTTCTTAAGGCAGCCATTCCAGCGGGACCAGCAAGGACAGCAAAGGAGAAACTAGGCCGGGGAAGAGGAAACGAAAAGAATCAGGTGAAAGCCGAGACCAAGAGTTACAAAAAGAAAAAGCCTCCATTCAGATCTGTGGCTCTACAATAGGCACAAAATACTCCTTCTGTTGCCCTGAGCCATTTATTAATGTGATGAAGAGAAGAGACGTCCATGAATCAGACTCTCCTGTCCGTTGTGCAGCACATGAGGCTACTCATGGGCAGATACTGTCCTCACTTGATTGACGGGATGTGTTTGGATTGTGTGAAACGAGGAGACTGAGAATACCAGCTGAGAAAAATGTGAAAATAATCGGATTACTTGCATTACCTCAGCTTCACAATACAGATTATAGTATACAATGTAAATACATAAATAAAAGTACATTTAAAAAGTGTGTTAACAACTGTCCATTAAATACTTTAAAGTCAAATAATAATAATAATAATAATTGGTTCTGTAATGAAGATATTTAGGTTGTGTTATGAATTAATACCAACTTTGTAAAAGCTTAGTACTTTCACCAGACTTATGTTTCTCTGTTAGCCTAAGGATTTACATTTGCATTTATGTTTCCCTACATTAGCAGCAATGGTAGTGCTGAAGTCAAGCCACCTAGCAAGCTGAGCTACTCACTGAGGTCATGGCTGCAAGTGAATGCAAATCTTAGTTGTGGGTGTAAAGGAGATTTAAATACGATTGTATTTGAAAAGATTTAAACATTATGACTCATCTATTTCAGAGATGCTAATGCTATGTGGAGGAAGTCATTTAATACATTCAAAGTTGTCAAAACAATGAAGGGGCCACCATTGTAGAACAGATTTTAAAAAGGTCTGTTGCATTTTCTGTAACTTTTGAGGCCCTAGCAAGTTTAGCAACAGTCAGGCTTTCTACTAAATTAAGTTTCATTAATCTGAGGCAGCTGCTGATGGAAAATGTTTACATGTCAGCTTGTATGCTAGATTAATCAAGCATATTATGATTTTAGTAAAATTTTATGTCTTAATCAGCTCCCAATTAATTGTTTTTATTTTTTTAAAATTTATATTTATTTAAGGAATTACTGCTTATTTCTTCATAACGGCTTTCAATAAAATTTCCCCAAATAAAATGCATGGAAATTGTTACTGTAGCCTATTTATTAAATTTGAACGGTATTTTACGAGTACACAGTTGCCAAAAAATAAGATATTTAATGAAAATAATGCAAAATTAACCAAGCTAATTTAAACAAATAGAAATAATGGAGAAAATAAATAAAATGCCAAAGTGTTGCGCAACAGCTAAGTGGGTTTATGTGAATAGGCAAGTGTTTATTGTAAGCTATTTTTACAAGTGTGACTAAATGGTGAATAACGGTAATTGCCACATTTATAGCATAATGCATTTTCTTTCTTTTTTAACATTCAAAATATTAACCCCTTTCCTTTATTTGTGCTCTTTTAATATGCACATCTGCTCTCTTTATGCCATCATAATGCATGTGTGTGTGTGTGTTGGTGTGTGTGTGTGTGTGTGTGCAATGCTGAACTACACAGTCCTGAGCAAAGCCACTCAAGAATACATATGCCTCATTTCCCTTTATGAGAATGAGGGAAGTCCCGTGTGCTGATTACCCCATATATAGGCCGTTGTAATCATAGACCAGAGGAAAGTAGAAGGTCGGTGTGATTCTGTATCACTGAATTATGAATGGAGAAATTCACTTTCTTTGTTTAGAGAGCAGAGAAGGACATGAAGAGGGGATGAAAAGAGAAATAGACACATTTTGTTCTGGTAGGCTCCATATCTTGCCATTGTCACTTATAAATGATGATCATAATGAATAAATTAAGATAGTCAACAGCTTCCTGAGAGAAGTTGTAAAGATCTTATTGTTGTACATATGAGTGAGCTGTCAGGATGTTTCCTCCACCTAACCCCACCGCCGTCTTCTACGCCCTCTTCCTCCCTTTTCCCTGACACCTTCCCGGAGCGTAATACACACCAGCAAGCAATCGATACACACTCAGCCGAGACCCAGGAGGAATTGTGGCAGTGTAGGCACCACACATTACAAGACGGCCAAGGCCAATAAGCTGTGGAACGGAGAAGGAGAAAGACAAAACTGAAGCTCAGGCTAAATAACACTTTCTGCATGCAGACCTCTCCTGATGGGCAGGACTTCCCTTTACCCCGTGCTATGTCTTCATTTCTCTCATTTATTCAGATTCAGATATACGTTGTCATTGTGATCAAAGTGACATTAATTCAGGGGCAATCTGTTCAGTTTTTTATTTTTTTCAAAATACTCTCTC
The DNA here is from genome assembly GCA_902982915.1 of Phalloptychus januarius. Classification (NCBI taxonomy): domain Eukaryota; kingdom Metazoa; phylum Chordata; class Actinopteri; order Cyprinodontiformes; family Poeciliidae; genus Phalloptychus; species Phalloptychus januarius. The sequence continues at coordinate 17,787,164 of CADWAE010000482.1, read as the reverse complement.
GCCACCCACCTTATTGTGCTTATTATTGTAACAAATTTAATGAAATGCACAGTGCGCCGCAGAAAGAGATATGCAACTACGTTTCCATAGCAACATATCACACCGCCACCACTGCATCATACACATAGATGACAGACAGAACCCATTAAGCCCACTGAGACTTAGGAACGCTGTCTGTTTGCATGCAGGAGAGAGTCTTCGAGTGTCAGTGTACATCCTCGTGACTGTGTGCACGTTTTATCTGCTAAGCAACAAAATGTTAGATGAAATTTGAACAAGGGAATACTTCTTGAGTCTATTTGTGCAGAAAATATAATTAAATGTGACTGGGTTTAATGTGAGCAAATGTTGCAGACAATCACTGTATATCATGCTTGGTTTGATACATTTATTTCTATTTATTAATTTTATTCTTGTGGCACAATTTGTTGCAAAATGACTAGTGTCATAAATTCAGGGACAAGCTGGGCTTCTCACTGTGCTATTATGAACGTGAGCCATAAAAAACTGCTTATAGTGTAAATATGTTTAATATTTTAGAAAAGAAAATGAGTAACTGTGGGAAAAGTCTAGAATTTCTCCTCATTTAGTGTGTTAGTAAAAAAGAAATAAACTACTCTGGAGTTAAACACTGAATCAACAGGGGTCAAGTTTATCCCACTCCAGTTCACTCAGCTGCAACAAGAAAAACTCCCATTTCGTTTCCAGGTTGGTATTATGAAGTACAAACAACAATAAGAGTCCTGGAGTTGTGTGGTGTGATTTATTTGTACACTGAAATTGGATTTCAAAATTGTTATTCCAACTTCTTAAACCCAGAGTTCAGCATAAAATATGGCTGCTGTGCATATTTTATATGCATATTTTATATGTGCAGCATATAAAATGCTGTTGATATATATATTTATTTTAGAGGAAACATGAACAGAAATTGATGCTTTGTTAGAGTGATGTTAGAAAAATGCCTGCCTCGTATCAATGGTACAGTTCCCTGCATAATTGGGAATTTTGCAGACAATTGCAAAATAAAAATTCCTTTTTTTTGCTAGATAAACTAAGTGAAGCAAATTGTGCTTGCTACAAAACTATGAAAAATATCCAATGTGGTGATAAATTAAATGTATATTATCTAAATAACATTATTAGAGAGAACATTTTCTTTTTTTTAATCTTCCATTTTGGCCAGTATTTGAGGTGATGTGGGTCTGTATCCTGTATTACTTAATAATCTACATGTGGCTGGGGAGGAAACTGGAATTGAGCCTAGGACGTTTTGTCCACTCTTCCGACTGTCAGTGTTTCTCTACCAAACATACTATAAAATTGGCTATAGATTGTAATCGGCTGGGTTCTGTGACCTTTCTATATTTAAACAATACGGCCTGCAAGGACCTCATAAAACCATCGCAGTTCTACATTTAGTACATTTCTTAGAGTTAAACAAATATATAAACAAATTTTAGGTTTACCCCCTCGTATCAGTTTTCTGAATACCTCTTAAATAAATGCAAAGATGAAGCAGTTTAAAAATGTAACCAACTATTGGTGAGAATACTTATGCAGGAGTTTCTAATTTATCGTCGAGGCAGACCAAACAAGCATGTTTTTATAAACTGTGACTAAATGCCGTACTGTTTTTCTATGCACTATTCAGCAGCTGTTCTCCGGTCATAAATTTGGAATGAACGTTTTGTATGGCACGTTAGTCTGTGCATGTTTTTGTTCTGATTGGGTAAAAGTGTTTCACCGTTTTGAAGCTTCCTGCTGGTTGAGAGATCCCCCCGAAGTTAGTGAAAGGAGAAAGGCCTCCAGCATCGTCTGTCCCTCTGATTACAATCAGCAGCATCCAGATAACAGCGTTCGGAACGAATAAGATGCAAAAAAACACCTGTCATTTTCCCTGAAGAATTCAAAGGAAATAATAAACAAAAAAGCAAGCTAAAAAAAACGTTTTGTGATTTATATTTTAATATCTTGATATTGTAGCAAAATTTCACACACATTTGTTCAAGGTGAAGGACAGCAGTTCCAACACAACTTCAGCTTTCAGATTGTCACATTTGAAGCTGCCTGGTGTCTTTTGTTGATACATTCTTATATTTTGGCAGTAAAGTAGAAATGAACCCTGCATTTTGTTCATCTTCACACAACTATTGGATCTCTATCTCGCCTGTCTTTTCTTCTCCATCCTTATGTCCTGGTCTACTGCTGTGTCTCCATCTGCTTTAAATGTACGTCTTTCTCTGCATCCCCCACCCAACATCTCACCTTCCTCTCCTTGACTCCCTTCATCCATCCTCACTCGTTCTTCACTCATAGATTGACTCTTTCCAATTACACGAGGAGTTTCTTCAATCACACTGCAACAAATTACCTGACAAATTAAAAAAAAAAACAGTAATGTTTCTGGGCTTTAGCACAGGCCGTTCTCACGCTTAATGAAATTTGCTAAGCTGTACATCAGAAGTCTGTTGTCAGCCATGCATAGCTGCTCAGATCTTCCAAACTCCCCCCCCTGCTGTTTTGATATGCCTCATATGGGCAATTATTTCCACAAGTAACACACATCAATGCAAACTGTTCCTTATTTTACACATAACCCCAGAAATTAAACTCTATTGAAAAAGAACAATCCGGACAAGTTGATATTGCAGAATTTCAGGCCAAGCTCCAACCTTCAATTCATCAACAAGGTTAATGAAAAAGCTGCTTTACTAATTAACCGACTTCCTAACAACAACCAGCCTCTGTGACATCTTGTAGTCCGGTTTCAGTCCTCATCACAGAACTGATGCCGACCTTCTCAAAGTGCTCAATGGCATTCGCATGAACGCAGACTGTTGGAGTGTTGGTACTACTGGACCTCAGCAAAGCGTCTGATCCTGCTGGTCATGGTGGATCACCGGAGCAACTGGAGAGCTGGCTCAGGCTTTCTGGTTCAAGACTTTGACTGGTTTGAGTTTTACTCAAAGTTCTCCAATGTACAATCCTGGAACCTGTCTTATTTAATACCTGCAGGCTTCCACTAGCTCAGATTATGACAAATTATCTAGATTACTATTACACAGATGATACACAGTACTATTTTACAATGCCACCAATTCTATGAACCCATTCCAGTTTTGAGTGGCTGAATGAAACAAATCAATTTGTACATGCTGACTTTGAGTTGCTGTACAAGTAATGAAGTATTCCAACATCAGAGACATTAACAGTAATCTCTGTGCTCACCTGCACATTTCTGTCCAGCCAGCAGATCCAATCCAAAGATGTGCATCGTGATTACTCCTCGTTTAGTCATGTAACAATCACATACGTTTGTGATATTTATTGGGATTTTAGGTAATAGATCTCATTAGTTTAACACATTAAAATCTATGTAAATAACACATAGCACATTAACATCTCGGCCCTAATTAATATGCAAAACTTTATTTGCCATTGAAAAGTAAAACTGAGCGTCACCTTGAATGCACCATCCCTACAGTGACACATAGTGGTGGCAGCATTATGGTATGGGAACTATTTGCTTTTGCACAAATAGGGAAGGCCGTCAGAGTTCATGGTTGGATGAATGAACACTAATCTTGGCAGAAAAACTATCAAGGTGCTTCAGAAAGGCTAACACGGAGTCAGAAATTCATCCTTCAGCAAGACATAAAACATATATCCTTTTCCTTCCATTTGAGAGTTATCATATCCAAAATCATAAGGTTCATGGTTCCAACCTGGCAACAAGGGAGAGAAGTGTGTGACGAAATTAGTACTAAGTACATCTCAATTCAATATTTTTCTGCTGCTTCTAGGACTATTCGCTGCCTGAATTTACTTGCAAAACAGTTTTTTTAGTGTGTCTGTGACGCATGATGAATTGATTTAGATTGCAAACAAATATCTGCCCCTGTGAACATTCATATTTCACCTGTAAGTGCACGCTCATTTTTCACGCTGTGCATTCACTTTAATATTCGGCTCTAAATTGAGCAATAGGAGGAAGGTCTGACGTTGCACAAACCCGTGTGTCTGCAGAGGCTGATTTGAGCGTATGTCTGCTTGACATTTAAAGGTTTATTGCGAGAAGTAGTATGACAGCAGGCTAAATGACACATTGTTGCCACCTTTACATTATCAATACCTGGCAGGAATACGTAATTGAATATTGAGTGTACTTAATGTTAAACATGAGGTGTTACGATGTAATTTGCAACAGGAAGCCCGGTCTATCGGTACACAGACAGACGGGGATCCGCTGCTTGTACTGGCTCATGATAACACAGAGTGTTATTGTGGATTTTTTAAGTATTACTCTGATGGCTTATTGAACCTGCCAATTCGCATTCAGCTGAGTGTGTGAAAGCCCTCGTTGTTGTGAAAGGTCTTTTCATTACGAACAGCTTATCACGTCTCGGGCTGTGAACTGCCTGAATAGCGCAGCAGAGTTTGCGCGGAGCTTGTTCCCTCTCGAAAAGAAACATTCCAACCAGAGGAGGGATTTTTGGTTCTGGATGGGGCTCAGGACGCAGAAAGCAGATGCTGGTGTTGGAGCAGCGCCAGCGTGAGCAGGAGACTGAGGACCCGGATGGTGCACTTCACTAGAACAGAAAGAGAGAGATGTTTGCTTTTTAGATGTGGGTTTCAAATGGAGGGAGGACTATAAAAGGCATATATCCAGAACTAAGCCTCAAAGTCAAGGCCAAGGCCTGTCAGACAAGCACATATGCAGCATCGCTCATTTTTGGAAACAATCTTGCTTTCCTTACACTTAGAGCTCTTCTACAAGTATGCAACGCTACCTAACTTTGGAAATATTTTAGACTACTTTCCACACTGCATTTTTGTAAGATGTAGCTAATCAAAAACAGCCCAGTTTTAGACTTCAGAGAAAAAAGCAGCAGACAAGACTGACCAAAGTTCTGACTGTGTCCTATTTACCCCAATGTACCAAACAAAACTTTAAGGAATAGTTCAAATTATGCCATCTCTGGACACATCTCTGGAGTAATTATTTTTAACAAAATCAACTCTGGCAAAATTATGGGCACCCCTGCTGTTTATACATTGCATAGCTGCATTTGACAACAGCACAACCTCCTAAACTTTGGGTCATTTTCCTCTGAAGAGGCCCGACCATAACCTATTTTGAGTTTAGTGAACAACTTTTCTTTTTTACAGTGGGATTTGTTTTTTTCCCCCATTGAATAAATGCTCAAATGTTTCTCCAAAGCTCTCAGTGTGAGATGATATTACTGCAATAAAAAAAGAATTTATTAAAAGGCTTTTTGCATATCTTTACTATGGGTGCTAACAACTACTAGTGTTTTGCCAAAAAAAAACTGATCAGATTCATATGGAAGTAAGATTTGCCACACAGCTGAAATTGAGTGCTTGTCCTCCGTAAGCTTTCCATGAACCCTCCCAGTAGGTTCCTGTAAGACATAAATCTCTGAGATATAGTCGTTGTGCTGAGCACCTGCTAGAAGGCCAGATGGTTCACCTGCACTAGAATCCTTTAACGACGGCCAAGATGGCTTCTCAAGGCACTTTTCTGCTTCCAGGTCAATCTGAAACACATAGTCTAGATCTCTTGCATGTACATTGTGGCGTTGGTCAAGGCTGGAGTTATATTGCTGTGACACAGAATACAGTAAAAACAACTCATCTAGACGTTTACTTTAGACACATTTGTCATCATAACCCTTTTACCCAAGCCTAGCTCTCAGGATTTGGTCATTGAAACTTCAAGAAGCCATTTTTGTATGAACCCAATCCGTCATTAGTCCACTTGGCTGACTGAAGCAAAGTGCTTGGCACTTCAGGTCGAGGCTATGTGTTGCAAAGTAACGGTCTTGAACCTTGACTAGCCATGCCTCTCATTGTGTGTGCGCACATATGTGTGTGTCCACCTGCGTTTGTGTTTACACCAGACAGTGTTAGTCCGCTTCAGTCTTCAGTAGGTTGCTATAAAAGTCAAAAATCAAATCACACCCAAAGGGGTGATTTTACCAAAGAAACTCCCAGCCAGGAGAAAGCTGTAAAATGTTATGCGTTCTCTGGGAGCACTTTGAGTGGAAGAACCTCGGCATGATATGATGTCTGAGCTCCACTCTGGCCGTCAGCTTAAGATGTATGCATTGGGAAGGAAAAGCCAGAAACATTCATAACTTGGGCATGCAGGAACTGAGCACAGAAAGCTACCTGTGGAATTTGGCTGTGGTGTTTGTTAAAGAAGGTCAAATTTATGGCTGCATCGTTTCCAGCTATTGACTCACTTGCAGTTTTCTCTTATAATCTGAGGGAAATAATCATATGCACCTTGCATGTTTTAAATAACACGTTTGTGAAAGACTGTTTTAGACTATTCAATTGATCAGTTTTGGTCAACTACAAAAGTCCCAATTCTTTGCATTGTCTTGTTGCATTAAATCATTTTGAATGCATTGGAGACTGCAACAAACAGTGTGTTTACTCAACCAAGAGTGAGGCGAGTGAATATACCAACATGCTGCAGCTACGAAGGAACTCAGGGTTTAAGGCACATGTGTCAAACTCAGAGGCGGCGGTCCAAATCCAGCCTGCCATGACTGCTAATGAGGCCCGTAAGACTCTAGAGGGCCAGCAGTATGCTTAAATATTATTTTATAATTTAAGTCAGTTTGTATTTGTATAGTGGCAAATAACATCAGTGTGAAAAGATGTGAATTTGATTTTAAGAAGTACTCACTGAGTGCGCAGAAAGGTACAATATCTTTACATTCTTCCAGAACCGGCCTTTTGAGGATTCCTGGCTGATGTGGCCCAGAGTCACATCAACCTGGAGTAAAATAACTGAGGAAGTTGAAATGACTAAACTCTAGTAAACCCAGGGGGTGGGCAGGATTAAGGTAGCCTCACTAAATAAACAGAATAGATAATGCATTGAGAGGTAATGTGCTGCAACACTCATGACCAGATCAAGTTTGTCTCCAAAACAAAACATCTGTAGGATTTTTCTAGTTATATATATTTTTTCAAAACAGTATATAGAAAATGTGTTTACTTTCTGGATTAGATTGCTCTGGATTGATTCATTCACAGAATGTGTCTCAATTGGGGAATATTATAATTATGCACCCTTACAGGCATACCACTATCCAGGAGAAGAAAACAAAACAAAAAAAAAAACAAATGAAAGAAAACAGAAAACAATTAAAATGGTAATTATTTCTGCATGTTACCAGCATGCGGAGCCGAGAGTCTGGAGGCTTTTCTGGGGCGCCTCCTCCGACTACTGCAGCTGCTGCGTGAAAGAAGGACAAACTCCAGGAAGGAATAAGGTGATGAGGAGAGAAAAAGGCAGACAGTGTTTGGGTTGCATTTTTTGAAAATATTACTTAAGACAGCATCATCATCATACAATGCTGCGAAGCCTAAATAGTTTATTTGAGCAACTCCTTGGAGGGTGTGGGCAAACCTCGCCAAATGGCTGCGTGAGTGACAGCTCATCAGAATAACAGGCTCTGATGTGAGACACACGTGACCTCCTGCTCTGAAACATTCCTAATGCAGGTGCTGAGTAAACAGAAAATGTAAACTGCGCTTATTTAACGAGTCTCCGCGCTCCTTCCTCAACCCCCCGTCGTCTCCTCCCACCTCCGGCCCTCGTCCTGCACCCCTGCCCCAGCATCCATGCCTCTTTACACATTAAGTATGCATTGATTCAGCCTTCCCCTCTGTTATAAATACAGCATCGATCCAGGCTGAGATCAATAAACTCATTCACATGCATAGAGCCACTTTGATAACTCTCCTACTCGCAATAACATCCTTCTCCCTCACTCTCTCTATCGCTTTCCATCTCAATAGCCTCACACGCGGCTCTGCATCATTCATTATTTTCTCCCTATAAATATATATGTATGAGTAAAAAGTATTACTATTGGCTGTAAAAGTCCTCTAAATGGCAGACAGTCTCTCCCAATCCATAATTCAGCCATGCCGGTGTGTAATACCTTGCAATCTAGGTTACTGTTAATATTAATGGAGCGAGTAACTGCATACATAATTGTTAAATTGCTTTTTGCAGACCCGAGTCAAAGATTACAAGATTTCAAAAGATTTTTTTTCTTCTCTTTTGGGCAGAAACACAAGTTTATTTTTTATTTTATTTTGTGAAAGTAGTGCTAAGATATGAAAATAACCTAAAGCAAAAGGCATATTCTCAGCCATTCCTATTTAACATTAACAAAAACAGTTATTTATTATTTATAAAGCTTGAACAAGCAAAGGCTTAAAATTAAGTGTTTCTTTTAATTCTGTTTGTTTTGTTTGGTGTTTAATCTCCAAAATGTGGAACTTTTAATAATTAAAAAAACCTCTTGTTTTACTTAAATGTTGCAACTGTTGCATCAGTCATATGAAGGTCTATGACAGTGCTTTGCAAAAGTATTTAGGTTGTTGAACCTTTTCACATGTTGTCACAATATGGCCACAAACTTGGATAGTTTCACTCAAAGTTGTGCATAACTTTGAAATGGAAGGGAATTTGAATGTTTTGTTCTTCGTTTTATTTTTCCAAATATAATTTTTTATTGTTTGTATTTCTGTCTGTGTGTCTGTCAATTTATTAATTTTTTTTACTGAGAAGAAAGGGTGACCCAGTGTGTATTCACATTGGGTAAAAACTAATCCTGCCCATCATTCTGAATACATAAACCCCAGCATCGTGGTATGGGAGTGTTTTAGTTTTAGTTGGTGGAAAAATACATATATGGGGTCAAAAAATGGCAATCCTGGAACAAAACCCGATAGTTGCAAAACACTTGAGACTGGAGAAGACCTTCACCGTCCTGACTGCTTCATCCGATGGATAAAACATCCAAACACATTAATCTGATTATGGGACAAAACCAAACCACAATCTACAAATTTAGAGCCAGGAGGAAGCATTCAAAGCTTCATATTTTATCAATAACCAACAGAAACATGTTTAATCTGCCTTTATGTGCACTGTACATGGGACAGCATCCAGATAGCTTATTGCTATGTGAACAAACATGTTGGAGCTCTTCTCTGCAGCTGCCTCACATGCATATTAAAAAATATACAGATTTAAAGTCTTTTTTTTCCACTGTTACTTTCATTTTTATCTACTATCACTCTGTGACATTCTTCTTTTCCTCTTCCCACACATTCTCTTGTGAAAGAGGCAAAGGCTGAGGAAGGTTGTTGATGATCTTTACAGGGGTTTGTCCCTGTTGTGCACTTAAGTTGCTCCTCATTGCTTTTATGGTGACTCACTAAAACCTGTCTTGTAAAAGGCAGCCTCAGGAAGGTAACAATAAGGTAGAAGGCACTCGCAAAAGTGTGTGAGCGTGTGTTGTGGGTGGCAGGGAGCGAAGAGATCTTTTTCCACCGACTTCCTTATTCGATAGTTTCACACCAAATTCTAAACACACTTCCTTTTCAAATTCCATTCTTTCTGGCCAAACCGAACACTGACAGAAAATGTCATAACCAATTTAGATACTTATAGTTTTTAGTCTTCAAGCTAACATTTAGAATAAGTAGGTCTGCATGAAATAAGCCTATATGGAGCGTTCAGCAGTACATTCAAAATGACTCTTCTTAATGTCAGAGCCTCACTTTACATTAGCTGAAGTGTAGAACAAGCAGACAGATAATGTCATTTTGTCACTGCGCTTTTGCTGCCGCTCCATTTTGACGGGGAGAGGTTTGCCTGGCAACGTCTCTCATCTTAAAGATCAGCCCCTAATTGTGCCGCCGTTCAGGAAGACCCTGTCATCCTCCACGCAGCTGTAATTGGCTTCAACTTAACTTAACCTCTCTGCAGCTTTATTGTTAAAATGACAGTCAAAAATGACACTGTAAAGGGATCTTTTGTAAAGCAACACAATTTTTAGAAATTGCCATAATCCTTTGTCGATTTTTACCCTTTTTTTTTTAACAGTGCTGGAGTATTGTGGGTAGACAGCAGCAAAATACGCGAGTGTGCCCTCTTCTTTTAAAGGAAAAGAACTCCGGGGTTTGCAGGATTCCTTCATCCAATTCTGTCAAGGCGTTTTATATGTTCACTGAAATAATTTTAGAAAATCTACCTCTATCATTGCTCTCTCTAGCTGCATGTTCAAATTCTGAAACTATTACTACTCAGGTGAAAGAGCGTTCTTCTTTTATTCTTCAAAGATATGCAAATTTCTCTCTCTGTGTCTTCTACCTTCATTCCAGTAAACCAGCCTTATTAAATGCATTAGGGAGAATCAAAGTTGAGGTGTTCTTTGAGGGAATTCAAAGGGGATGATGATAGAAGCTCGCAAGGCAAAAATACAGGAACTCCTCTCAGGTCTGACATGCAACTTTAACCATACCCAAGCTAATAATACACATTTTAAAAATCTTGCTTTTCAGAGATATTTTTTCTTATGCTTATTGACTTATTGAGTCTAGTGTGTAGAGAGGAAATGGCAATTATTCTCAGAATTCTCTTCTCATTCTGCAGTGGTGTATTAAGTATGACTTGATTGATAAAACACCATTCCAAACATGAGTCATCTCTGATGCAGTCAGATGTTGCACCAAGAGCTTAAAAAGGGTTGGATGTTGGAATCCTCTCTAGTGAACTGTTTTGGTCATATTTTGTGGTGGCAAAGGACTTAACCAGTGACAGATCATTGGCAAATCCATGTGAGAAGAGTTATGTCAATAACCAGAAGAATAGTGATCGCCTGTAACGATAACACGGGAACCATCGATGCACACCTGATGCAATAAGTACATGAAACAAAAATAAAAACTCAAACATGGTGGCCAGAGAGAGACCAGAAGGAGAGCAAGGGAAATCAAAACCCAAAGTTCCAGCGGTCAACCGAGAGGTCGGTCTGTTCAGCCATAGAGTTCAAAAGTCCTGCTGCTTGAGAGATGAAGGAACCCTCAAAAAACCGTGTGTGGAGACTAACTGCGATGCAGGAACCCTTGGAAAACTGTTTCTGGAGGCTGAGGCAGTAATTCTGATGGACATTGTGAACCTCTGAAAGTGGAGCACACAAAAAAACATGGAAAACCACTGGAGTAGGAGCACTGAATACAGGTGAGTTCAACCAACGAATAGACTAACGGGTGTGGATCATGGCAGTTTTCCTACTCCCTTGTCATGTTTACAGGTGGTGTGAGGTGGAGCCACCAGCATGCTCTGCATGATGACGAGGAGCACCTGTTGCCCATCAAACATCATCAAGCTCCAACTTAAAAAACCGATGTCTTACATCTACACCTCCCCTGTTAGTCATCTGGTTAACAGTGGTACATTGGCAGATAGACTGAAATAAAAGATTTGTCAAGTTTGCAAGTTAAGCTAATGTTGTCTCTCATCACAGGAAGTGTGCTTCACCCCTTGTCTATGCACTGCTTCAGGAATCCTCCATTGCAGTCTTTGTCTTTCCCCCATGGATCATCAAGACTCTGACCACTGGTCTGGCATTGGTAAACCAAGGTACATATTCAAATCACTGCCCGGATTGGAGTGGCCAATACACTTGCTACCAATTCTACAATTCATACAACCATTGCTATAATGTTTAGTCTATGTTTTGTGTATTGTTTTCCAACTTCTAGACCATTTCTGCTTCTCTTGAAACAACTGCTGACCCAGTCATGGTCTCTAACTCCATCTGTGCTGCCTCTCTTGTTCATGTGTGTTTTGCATCAGGCAGATGCGTTGATTGGACTTCTGCCTATGCAGGATCTGCTCATGTGCAGGTGAACATGTAATTAAAAGTAGGTCAATCTCTGTCCTAAATGCTAATGCCCGCATTTCTATATAATAGTTCATTTAGCACCAATTAGATTTTCAGCTCCCCCTTCTGCTGCTAATGCCCCGACTTGCAGAGACCATGCTAAATTAAGCACTAGATCTTCATTGCAGGCTGCAAACCAATTGATTTGGGCTCTTAATCAATCTGTTTCATTAGTTATACATTCTTCTCTTTCCCCTGCCCCCACCCCCCACCCCTCCCTCTCGCCTCTCTCATTCTTCTCTCTGGAGCCGGCAGGAGGAGAGTGACCTATTCCAGAGTGTGACACAGAGGAGAGTGATTTGAATGATAACCAAATAGCTAGCACGGCCTCGGTGGTGTTTAAAGATCATATGTAAATCAAATGTCGGAGGGGGGGGTTGGGGAGAAATTGCTTGGTGGGGTTCTGTCAGAAAACAATTTAGTGATCGTTAAAAGGGAAGCCTCGCCGTCGTGCAAACCTCCACAAATTAAATCAATGCAGTCTCTGGTCTCTGCCCCCTTTCACTTCTATCAAGTCCCTCCCTCCCCGCACGCTCCTTCCCCAACTCCACCAACATCTCTTTCTCCTGCTTGTTTTTCCTTTCGCATGCGCACGCACTCCCAACTGTAGAGGAAGACAGAGTGAAGATTCCCCGGATAAAAATGTTTTTATTGCTCTGAACCTTCACACTGTTGGAATGCTGCTTGGAAAAGGAAACTGGAGGTGCAAAGCTGCAGAGTAAATATCACAAAGGGGACACAGAGTGCAGCACATCCATGATGACAGGCGCAATAATCCAACATGAGATGTAGGGGGAGACTGAAACACAACCACCGCGAGCCCACCATTTCTCCTAATGAGATGAGTTACTGTAGCAGCGCAAGACTGCATTTCTATAAAAGACATCACTAAAGCGGTAGTTACGGAAGAAAACACTCTAAAATGCTAACTCCAACACACACCCTCCCCTCAAGAGAGCCAGCCATGCTTGACTCCTATCCCTAAAGCCTGTACGTACATGTCAATCACAGTCCCAGGGGAGGAGGCTGCGCGTACTTGAAGACTAAGAAAATAAAAACATGTTGTGAAAAATTAACATTTGGTAAATGATGGTGACATCACTCATTGCAACATGTTTGCAGAGTTGGATGCTTATGCCATATCCTGATGTGGTTTGGAGTTGAAATGTTGAAATGTATTTTTTTTCCTTCTGCTTTTTATTCCCAGCTTTTGCAGGGGTGTGGGGTGCACCGGCGTAGATGTGGGTGGGCTGGCATGCTCACGGGTACATTTGGAGTTCTGGTTGCAGGATTGCCGTCACCAACAATGTCACAGATAGCACATGCTGCAAGAGAAGAAAAAGAACTACCCTATGTATTGTTTTGGGAGTTTGTAGCTTGCACCTTTTCTTGAAGAAACTTTGCTGCAAGTTACACATAAAACAAACAAACACACACATTCATAACAATGTTTTTTTTTTTTGTTTTTTTGCAGTACACACTCCTTGCGTCTGCTTGTCAAATGGCACCTGATATCCGCCAGCGTCTGGGAATCAAATTAAGTGAGCGACTGCTGCTGAGGGCTCCTTCCCTTTTTTCTCATCCTCCATCCCTGGGCATAATTAATTTTATCATCAGCGTCATTATTATTGTTAAATTGTTTTTCATATTTCTTTTTTTTCCCTCTACCCTCTCTCTCTCTCTTCACCCCCCCCCCACCATTGCCCTCCCCTCTCTCCCTGTCTGGAATGCCAAGTGTATGCTAATGTGTTTTGGAGATTGCCAGCATGCACAGAGATGGGGAGAGGTAGAGGTGGAATGAGAATGAGAGAGAGTCTGAGATGAGGAGCGGGTGGGAAATGGAGGAGAGAGAGACGGAGGAGGGTAGGAGGGTGAGGCAGGTTGGAGGTGGGGGGTGAGGTGTTGGAGGTGTTAGGGAGGGGGCGGCGTCGTGAGGGGCGCATTATGAATTCCGGCGGCGTGTTTGGAACCCAATTAATCAAGCAGAGGAGAGGAGAGATGCAGAAAGGATGAGATCGCCCTTCACGTTGATGAGGCCTGGCCGGGGCAAACGCTCAACCACCTGAGCTCCTAACAGCCATGCCGACGCACAGGAATTATGGCAATACCTTCACTTTTTTCTCCCTCTAATGCACACACACACACACACACACCCACACACCCCAGACCTCTTTTCTTCTCTCCTCTTCTTCCTCATCCTTCATTTTGTGCTAATGTTACACTGAGTCTCACCTTTGCTTCTCCTGCGTATGCCACAACTATTTACTTTACAGCTTTTTTTAGGCTTCGCAGTATGAGTCCAAAAAGTTACTTTCTTTTCTCTGATCAGAGAAAATATAATGTATTTGAGCTCTTGCCCAATTTAAAAGCTTAGAAAAGTTAGATTTTTTTTGTTGTTGTTAAGAGATAAAGTATGAGCATAGTCTGCACCTTGCAAACATATTCACTCCCTCTGAACAACCATAAACCTCAGTGTACGTTACTGGGACTTTATGAGTTAGACCTACACACAGTGGCACCAAAGTGTGAATTAAAGGAAAACATTATTTAGACCCCCCCCCCAACCCCCCCCCAAAAAAATATTTGCACAAATTAAAAAGAATTTCCTACTACTGTTATGATGATTTGACACATTTAAAAGATGCAGCCCTAAATGACTGGAGTTTAACACTCCTAAAGTAAAGCATGTAAACTGCATGATGCTGCCACCACTAGATCTCACTGCCACGTTGGTGTGTTCAAAGTGGTGTACTAGGTTACGTTTTTTTTTTTTTAACATATGTAACATTCTGCATGTAGGTCAACATTTTAAGTTTAGCTGGAAACTAAACTTTTCTTTTTGTGTAGATTTTGTGTAGATTTGCAGGTGTGCCATTCTCTTTCAGTTTTCAAGCTGAACTAAACAGTCCAAGCTTTGGATATTGCTTTATAACATAATTCTGGTTAAAACGTCTCTACGAATTCATCTCTGGCCTGTCTGCTGTGTTTCTTGGTCTTAATGATATGGTTTGTTCACTAGTGTTCTCTAAAAGAAACCTCTGAGGCTTCCAAAGAAAACAGGATTCATACTGAGATAATGTTACATGAACCATTTAGTAATTAATCTACTAATTACTAGACACCTCAAGGCACGAGATTTTATTTTGCGCCACACTTTTTAGATTTTTATTCAGCATTTTCTTTTCAAAACCCATAGATATTTTTCCTTCCACTTCAGAAATATGTGCTTTTTTATGTTCTGTCTCATAAAATCCTCCCAAAAAGCATTGAAATTTGTGGCTGTAACATGACAAAATAGGAAAAAGCTGAAGTTAAATTCGTTCACCATAAAAATATAAGAGAGAGTTATCTATATTTCCACCTTCACTGACTTCTTCATCTCTGCAGGTGTGCTTCCTCGCAGATTTGGGGTCAAGCTTGTGGCAGATCGCCACCACTAGCAATCGTTGGGAAATTGACCGTCTTATCGAGGAAAAGAGACCGTGAGTAAAACTCCAGTCCCTCGTTGACTTAATTTGATTCCCCTCCGCAAAATGCAAGCCAATAGATCCTGTATCTACATAGTGCTCTGTGCAGGGTCTATAAATATTGACCCTCCATTTCCTGTGTGTGGCATTAATGAAGCATTTAGTATACCCACAGCATTACGGTGGACCCGTGTAAAGCCACCTCTTCCTTTTTCAATGCCATTCCCTCCTACACTCAGAACAGAAGGATCCACAAAGGCAGAATCCATTTCACCTGTTCTTAGCCTTTAACACCTTCTTTCAAAGAGGTGAAGGGTGTCCTAGCGGTCCTAGCAGGACAGCGGTGGTCTAAACAGATTTTTCAGGGACGTACTTAAAAACAAAGGATTTGGTGCTTTGTTTTCAAAAATCAAATCATAACTTTAAATATTTTCTCTAACATGCGCTGGATGGCACACCAATCCCAGTTTCCCCAGTTGTATATTTAGTTTGACTATTTGGATAAATCAATAGCCAGGTAAACATAGATGTAATTTCTAATAATTTTTTAGTCATAAAACCATGATGGATGTGATATTTAGCAGTGTAAACTTAAAAGTGGACAAATAAGGGATCTTCAGCCTTTTTTCTCATTTTGAGTTCATTTTAAGAATTGCTCAGAGCAAAAAAAAATCAAACTTAGCTACTGTCATAACACTAGAAAGACAAAAAACTTCTGTTTCGTGTGTATTTAAATGTATTTCATCTGGCATTGCATAGTTCTTCTTCTTTAGATGTACACCATGATGTATGGTCAAGTCTCCTGCAGCACTAATAGCTGTTTACACGCCCCATACATGCATTTTACATTATGAATGTTGACTTATAAGGAATGACCAAGAATTAATCAAGGAGCAGAAATAGGAGTAAGGGGTTGAGAGCAGTTTAAGAGGAGTATTTTTTATTCAAACTGAAAATCATTAAGGATCATACCTTTATTTGTATGAAGTCTGTGCATCTATTATTCTCCAGAGTTTAATCCTCTGTCTTTGCCATCATTTTTAAAAGATTTTCTGGTTCAGTGAAGATGATCGCCAAGGAAGAAAGTCATCCTGGATCAGTTCTATTCTGTCTGCATGCTATTGTGTGTATTCTTTCCAATTTGTAGAAGAAGAACACCTGTTGTGGTTTATGTCCATAGGGCTTAGCACAGTATGGAGTGAAAATAGTCTCAAATGATTCGTGATTCGTAACTCGTAAAATGATTTGTAACTCGTAAAACATGATTCGTAACTCGTAAAACAAAGATTCGACCACTATGTGGCGGAAGTTTATTCTGCTCTGGCTGGGAGAAGCGTTCAGTCAAACAGTCCATAATGGCGGGTCGGGTCGGCCCAGTACTGCTGGTTTACCCTCAGAAGGGTAGACCACTTACTTCTGAGGGTAAAACTTGCAAGTTTTAACATCCACTTACTTCTGCCATCTGCAGCAGCAGAACGGACCTGTCAGCGCCGAACCGCACTAACAGAACCTCTAATTTTACAAGTAAACGGGATAATAATGGGTTCTGGAGAGTCCGGGTCACAGATCTGAGTGATCCGAACTAAATGAGAACTGAGGTGATATTTCGGCTGCCGGTAAAACTCTGAGGGATGGGTCCATCGGGTCTCGGAACCGAGACAAGGTGACCGAACTGACGGGTTTAACACTGGAACAGGGCCGTCCTGCTGCTACGCCTCCAGAACCGCATGTCCCGAACCTCAGGAGAACTCTGCTGCAGGTAGAGTCATCCGGAACATCCACTAACTTCTGAGGGCCAGAAGACCACGACCACCACCACGATTACTGGGCCGACCCGACCCGCCATTATGGACTGTTTGACTGAACGCTTCTCCCAGCCAGAGCAGAATAAACCTAGTGGTGGAATCTTTTACCCATGTAATTACAGTTGTACACGTCACAAACGATGAATCGTATATAAACATATATATAAAAATTAGATGTGGGTCTAATGACATATATATTTTCCACAAAAATATGTCTTAGCCACGAGACGAGACAAGCAGAGAGGGAAATACGTGTTGAACAATGGAAAAAACAATTTCCGAAGTAAACTCACATGTCCGAGCTTGTAGTAGCATGTAAACGCACCATCTACAACACAAATCAGGGAAGCGTGAAGAGTCTCAAAAGTAGTTTTGCAGTCGTAACTGGGTCGGTACCCTTTTTACAAGTTACGAATCGTTTTTACGAGTTACGAATCTTCTGAGACTATTTTCACTCCATAGCACTGCCCCCTATCAGTGCGTAGCAGTACTTTCTGCGCCACCCTGTGCATTTTAACTGCACATTTATGGCTCAACAGAAAACTAAATATGCCGAGCACATTCATTAACTATATTAGCCGGACAGTGGAATATCAAAAGGTTCACGTCACTGTTCTCCATCAACTCCTCACCTCATGCGCTCATAAGATTTCTTTCCACACAAGCTCACCAGCATTCACACGTTCACAATTTTATCTTAAAGAAGCTAAACTCAAAAGATTTTTAGCTCTGATTATTCTTATCATAAAATTTGCACAATAGTCACTTTCACTTGATTTTGCTTATATTTTTCTTTTAAAAAAACTTTTGGTTTTAGTTGTTAACTGTTGATCTGGATTTAAAAAAAGCACATAGTGTGTCATGTAGTTTCAAAAACAAATACGAATGTCTTTCGATCAGTATCCTCTTTATAAAAAAAAAAAGTATACTTATAATTTCGACACAGCTTGCTGAAGACGGAACTTGGGGAGGGAGGTTACCAAACAGCTTGACGAGATACAGAGCTGTCTCTGACTGGGATTTATCTTTTGAAAGGCGCAGAATGAAAACAGCTGATGAATCAGCTGGTGGATGAAGCTGTAGCCTGAGATTGGCTGCATGCCTTGACAGAAAAAAATGCTACATGGTGGATGTATTTTTTAGCACATATAAAAGTTTCTGTTGCATATTTCCTTTCTCTGATAAACAAAACAAAACATGAAAGGAGTAATTAAACTGTTGAAAAAGGAAACTGTTCCTGTTTCGAAGCCATATCTCTTACCTCAACAGTTGAGGTAAGAGATAATATTGATGATACTGTAATAACACTTAATGACATCTTCATAAGTGGTGCTACTTGTTCCACTTGATGTCAAAGGAATTATTAATGACTCTTATTAAATCATTTGACCGTGTAATAAAGCTTAATGAAATCTTTATAATTGGTCCTACTTGTTTCACTTGATTTCAGGTAGGGTAAATATTAAATACTGTTTTGTTTGACATTAAGTGTAATAACACTTAATGACATTATTATGACATATTTATTACATATAATTACTCTAGGTTAATGTCAAGTTGTCATAACAAAAACATTCTGAATAATGTCAACTTTGTATTAAAGGTGTCAAGATTTACCGAATGGCACTTTATCATAATAGTCGTAAATATTCATGAAGACTTATTCATGTTCATGACAGGTGTTATGTCATGTTTATGACAGTGTCATTACAGTCTTATTCACACTCCGTCAAGTAAAGTGTTACCAAATATTTAGATTGTTGGACACATTGCAGCACATAACAATTACAAGAAACTTAAAATTCAACTTTTGGTTAACAATGCAAATAGTTGATGCCATTTCCAGTAAAATAGAAACTTGTTTTGATTTTCTACCTTGTTGTTTTATGTAACGAGTCAAAAAAATGTACCTCCAATTTTTAAGATGTACATATCACCGCATTAGAGTCAGCCTCATGTCAAAACTGCAACAAATAGAAACAGGGTATAAAATGATAATGATTTTTTTAATTTATTTGATTTCAGTCAAGCTTATTTGTTCAGGTATAAAAAAAGTGATAAAAAATTAGCTCTAAATGATAATGTGACCCCTATCACAAGTGCATTTGGACCAGAGAGGTGCAGGTGTCTCCTCCACTGAACCTGAGCTTTGTTTTTTATATATATCTCTCCCTCAGTGTGAAGGACAGTTTCCTCGATATGTCCTCTCTGAGTTTCTCTCTCTATCACATCACTTCCCACATCTCTGCTCCTGCAGCCCTGTGTCTATCACCCTCCACTTCTCACCTGTCACCTCCTCACTTCACTACTAAACACCCTCCATCCTTTTTTTTGGGGGGGAAAAATGAAATAATTTTGTTGTGGGGTCCCCGGGCGGTTTTGTAATTTCATGCCTGTGTATGATAATTTTATGCTGTCCTGCGTCGCGTAACTCAGGGCTGCCAAATGCTGACAGGTGATAAATACGATCTTTTCCGCCCCGTGTGCAACAGACCTGAAAAAAAGAAGGAGGGAGACAGACAGGAGGGAGGGATGGGGGAGAGTGAGGAGGGCAGGGGTTTTGGGAGCTGAAGGTTTGTGGGGCAGTAGAATAGGTGGAGGGGGTGGAGGGGGGTGAGGGGTCCTACCTTGAGGGACTGGCTGAGGCCCGGCTGGAAACAGTTTGCACAGCGGTGTCGCCCGTGTTGGAGCAATTTCACGGCTTGCCCACCACACCTTCCCTCACCGAAACGCTTTCATTCACTTACAGCCTGCTTCCCCACATCTCCTGTATCTCCTCCACTCTTCCTCTTTATCTGCCATCGCTCTGCTGAAAACAGACAGAACGGACCTTCAGGTAGTCTTGAAGGGCAGGTATAGAGATCAGTGATTTTTTTATTTTTTTCTTCTTCAAACAGGAAACATGGGAAATAAATAATAGGTTGGTTTGTAGAGAGGGACATCTTTTTACCAGTGCAGGAAAACATTAATGTGGCAAAAGGGGCAAAAGAAGGGAAACGGAGGGGGGCAGGACAAGAGAGTGATCCAAGCGTGGAGGACTGATGGCTTTCTGAGTGACGTAATTATTCGCCTCCTTGCATTGTGCAGTTAGAATGATGATATCTCAAAGAGAAAAAAAAGATCCAGACTGTGAACACATGTCAAACGTACACAGAGCGCACGGTGACCTTCACATTCTGCCTGTATGTCATGTGCAATATGCTTTATAGGTTATGCCAAAACACATGCTAAAGATAGTTCTGTCGTCTAAAGTACACTTGGCTCTCTTCGCCCCTGCATAAGGTCTCTTTTGAAATTCCCTTTTTGACATTAATATATTAATCTCGCCTTTTTCTTTTTTGCATAGTGCAGCGTTGGATCCTGGTGGCATTTATGCACGGGAAGTAATATGAAAATTGAATATGATCGTTGCTCACAGCATATCTGTTGATTCGGCACCTCATCCAAGAAATCCACTCAATCAATCAGGAGATGTGGGAGAAGGGAGGGGCGTCTGCATCACTGCGGTTCCAAGTCATTAAGCAGCTAGAAATTAATTGACTTCACGGTGCTTATATGGCTGAGCGTGGGTTTAACCCAGCAGCCTCTATTAGTATTGTACTGTGTGCTCCAACAGCTGCAGACCTGGTGGGTTACAGCATGATCCAACTTAGTAAATGCTCAATATAGAGTGTGATGGTGATAACTAAGTGTGTAGGGGATCTAGAAGAAATTCGTTCTTTGAAGTGCAATCCAATGCTGTGACTTTATCTGGTGAAAAAAGTCTATGATATTATCATGAGCCCTGGGTCTTCATTGAAGCTTCTTTCTATAAACAATAACAGGAAGTAGCTCTTGAGTTGTTGCCCTGCTGTTTTAACCTCGTGCGCTAATAAAGACTAGCATATGGCTGACTAAGATTTAATACAGAAGAATCCCTTCACCACTTTTAATTGTTCATCATGTCGTAGTTTAGTAGCTTAGAGAGTAAAGAGAATAAAAAAACAGACAATAAAATAAATATTTGAAGCAATGGCTATCGTTAGCCACTAACAACGCAAACAAACCACTACTTCTTGCTATCTACAATAATTTTTTATTATTATTTTTAAAGAATTCAAGACTTTCAATCTTTAGATCAAAACCTGAAACACTTAGATCAAACCTGAGCCATATAATTATTCACTAAACATTGGCTCTGTGGTTTGAAAATTATTAAAAGTTAATATGTTATATTCAATGCTTGGGAACTCTCACCAAATGAACCTCATACTTGGCATAAAACTCATGTGTTGACCCTGCCTGTGAGAGCTTTTCATTTGGAATGTCTTCATTATTGACCTTCTTACAAGCTCTGTGTATTTCACACAATATACAAATATACCTGATTGAGTGTGCTTGGAAATACATTTTTTCCACGACTCTCTTTAGATAGTAGAAAGACACAAAAGAAAATTGCAAAAGAGGCAAATATCTGATAGATGTTTCAAAATCACATGACAACTGGAGCTCTGGAGGCAATGGGAGGATTTCTTCACTTCTCCAACGAGCTCCTGGGGATAAAACCTCTTTCTACTGCAATTAAGGAAACTATCCACAAAATAACTTCACTAAACCTCAGCTTGAAAAAACAGACTAATCCATTAGGTGCGGTAATTTCTATGTTTGGTTTCCTTTTTTAAACCACTCACTAGAGTGTTTAATAGGTTTTTTTCCTGCATGAATAGAAAATTGAATCACGCTTAGTTCATAAAGTTACGTAAAAAGAAAATCGCTACATAAAAATACTAGAAAAATTTCCAAACTATAACATAGTATATGAAATAAAAAAATCTGTACTGATTTATTCTTCACAAATCACAGATTTACATTATAAAAACTTTCCCATCATTTAGGATGTTTTGTTTTCCCTAAGATAAATTTAATATGTCCTGTTCTTGAACTAAATGTCTTCTTGTGAGATGGGTTTATTCTTACACCTGTAGTAAATAAATTGCCCCAAATATGACATAAGATAAATTAATGATGTTAGATATAACCTGAGCTACTTGTTGCTATTATGATTCTTATAAATAGACATTATGTACCATTTCCAATATTATCAGGTCTGTAGTCCAGGAGATGTTTCTTGGTAGGATGTTGTGGTTATTTATGGTATAAAATAACATATGTTCACTTTCTGCAAAGATGCACAACAGACTGACCAAAAGGTTCAGCGCAGCACGTACTCAGAGGCACACAAATACAAATGAGAACCCTCCTTAAGGCCTTTTTTGACCTCTTTGTTTGATTTCTCTTTCACAACCCAATCAGGCTCAAGTCTCTGGAGGGAAAACAGAAAGAGAACGAGGACAAAGCGAGGGTGTGCGCTTCTAGGGCAACACAAACTTACTGACAATGCCATATTGATTATATCCGTGAATTTTGTTGGACCTATGAAGTGAAACAAAGTTCAGTAGATTCAATAGGACAACAGGACAAATTATGGTAGTTTATATTTGTAAGGTTGTTTTAGAACCGATCTACTAAATGAAAAAAGATCAAGCAGAATGAATGGTGGGCAGGTTGCTTGAAAGGTAGCCTGATAGTTTTTATAGTTTTACCAGTGCTCATAATCAGACTAATTATGAGAGTCAACTTGTCTAAAAAGATCAACTCTAACTAATGGAAATAGGTTAGAACATAAATAACTAATAAATAAATAAATGTAATTAACCTAAATTATGCATGAGATGTGGACATGTACTTAATTGGATGTTTTACTGATAAAAGATTTAATTTTAACATATGAAAGTGGTTTAGTTTAATTAAATCGTGTATATTTTAATAACAACAGCATAAATTTTTTTGAATAAGCCATCATGCAGACATTTCCATGACAAATGTGGGCAAAACTTTGTCAATGTTCTGCTAACGTTGTGTTTCCATTAAATAAGAAACACAATCAAAATCAGACCTGAATGAGTTTGTTCACACGATAAGTCATTAATACGTCATCCTCCTACCACTTCCTGTCATCTTCTTCGTCGTTTCTTCCAGTAGAAACATCTGGTTGTTGATCACATTTCAACACAGCCAAAAAAAATCACCTCATCCTAGCCCAAAAAAAAATAATAAAAACATCGAAAAACATGTTTTGTTTTTTTCAAAATTGGTGTGTTTCTATTAAGCAAATGTATTTATTTATTTTGTAATTCTAATTTGGGCAATTTCATACTCAACTGAAATGCAGCTACTGATACGAATATTATAGATTCCTTTTCAGAAAGGTTTGTTAGGATGAAATAGTAACACTCGGGCTTGAAGTGAGGATGAAGGGGCCACTGAACAGACTTGCAGGAGTTTTACGAGACATTTAACTTGGACTTTTTCTCAGTTTTTTATGTCTTTTTGGATATACCAACATGAAGCTACTATAAAGTAGAAGGTAAAGGAGAAAAAAAGTTTAACATTTATTTTCCAATAAAAAATCTGTAAAGTGCATCATGTGTTTGCAATCTCATACGGCTAACTAATATTAACCAATTGCCTTCAGAAATCATGTAATTAGGAAGTAGAGTGTCTGTGTGTAATTTAATCTCTGTATAAATCCAGCTGTTCTTTGAAAGCCTTAGAGGTTTGTTGGAGAACATCAGCAAAAGAAATAGATGACTTCCAGATCCAGTCAGTACTTTAACATTTTTATTTAGAAAATTCTTGTTCTAAACATTTTATGGATATTTTTGAAAACCCTTACTTTCCCCCACTTCACATGTTGTGCTAGGTTTTGCTGCCTTGTTGTCTATGATAAAAAAGTAAATAAAATACATCAGTTTGTGGTGTTATCATGACAAAATTACTTTTGCACTGTAAATTGTTTGGCAAGTGTCATTGCAAATTTGAGGGAAAATATTGACACGCAAGAGGTGGACCAGCCATCTACTGCATAGAAATCTGTGTGACACAGTGAAGGATAAAAAATGTCAATAAAGGGATAAATCAAATACATTTTGTATGAGACCACATTTCTTTATTCTGTGACTTTGACCTTAAGAGACTGGTTACAATGGAAGAGGCACGCTGGACAAATCATTAAAACCACGTCCAGGAAAAAAAAAGAAAAAAAAAGTCCCAGTGAGCTTAATAAAACACTATGATTAAAATTCAAGCAAGGACTGTAGTTATTCCACACACAATGACTGTCTGCTTAACGCTGAGCAATATGCAGGCCCCAGGTTTCTTTGTCCCAGGCCTCTGTGCATGAAAAGAGCAAGGTCTTTTTTACATTTTCACCCAGTCTGAGAAAACAAGCTGCTTAGACATTCATGAACCCCACCAGAGGAGAGCTCTAGATGGAGGCTAGCTTTCCCTCTAACACAAGTCCATCTGTTCTCCATTTCTCTCATTCTTTTCTTCCTCCTTCTTCCTGTTATTTTTTTCCTTTTGTGTCCAATAAATTGAACATTTGCTCTTAAAAGGGGGTTTAAAGACTTCCAGCTCTATGCTTGGACAACAGTTGTCTAAAATGCGGACACTGAAAATCACCGAAGTGGGAGATGATGCATCTCCACAGCAGGTTGTTAAGGGAATCGAGTTTGTGCGTGTGCATGTGTGTACCTCTGCACAATATATCTGAAGAGTAAATCTACCTACTGACTGTGTGTATGCTCCGTCAGTTTCAGCACAAGGGAACTCCTTAACGGGCCGGGTCACTGCTGATCACATGGCTCAGATAATGGCCCAAACAACCTTGACGATAGTGAAGAGGTCTATCTATTTAATTAGAAACTTTAATATTTCATTCTCTGCTATGCCTCATTAGAGCCTTTCCATCATAGCCTCTGAGGTCCATAAGTACCAGCACACAGTGTCTCAGAGATTTCTCACTGGACAGATTGTCTGTTTCAGTATTAAAACTCAGTTGTTGTGAATGTGATTTTTTTTTAAAAGTAAAACATGATTTTTTATTTACTTATTTATTATTTTTTGGAGCTTGTTTAATGCTTTTGTTTCTCCACAAGTGAAGCGCTGAACTTATTAGTCCAACAAATGCTGAGAGAATTACATCAGCTCTGAGTTTAGATTGCATCATCTGTGTGAACATGTGAGAAGAGGAATATATAACAAAACATTTATTAATTGTATATATGCTTTTATTCAGAAGAAAGCGGTCAGACTCAGTCCCACATTCAACCCTCCTTACCCCATTTTTCTTATAGATAAATGCAGCCAAACTATAGGCTCAATTGATTTTGAAAGCTACAGCAGTAAAAAGTTTATTCATTTTATAACGTTTCCACATCTTTAGCAGGAGTACCGATAATTACGGACGGAGTGGTTTAACATTGTCATCATTGAAAACACATGATATAATAGATTGAGGTTAAGGTTAGCACAGCCATACAGTTCTGCTTCCATAAACACCAGTCAGCATTTATACAGATGGTAAATCTGCTTGAGGTGGCCCATCATTTTTAACTGTGTGAAGAATGCCAAGCAGTTTTTTGTCCTATTCCGATCGAATCACTATAATCTTTACTTCTGTTTATTTGAAGGGCCAGACATTTAAATAATATTTTGCGCTTTAAAAGTAGAACTGGGAAAATATTGGGTACGCAGAGAAGAATCTACATCACAGTAGATGTAACAGTTTAGTTGTCAGTGTATTTCTAGACTACTACATAGAGAAGCACACAGGTAAAGTTCACTTGGCAAGTAGTAATATGTTAGCATAATATCACTTCTGATATTCCATCAGCGTCAGACAAAAATCATGTAAAAGTATTCATTAAATGTTTTTTCTCACTTTACAAAAACAATGAATTATTTATATTACACTATATGCTTTTTGAAATAAACAAAACCTAAAAAGTTTGGTATCCATTTGTGTTTAGCTACTTTTGTTCAATACTTTCACTGCAATTGTAGCTGCAAGTCTTTTATGGTATATTTCTACTGACTTTGCACAACTGGGGAAGAAACTTTTACTTGTTCTTCTTTGAAAAATTGGTTAAGTTCATTCAGAATAACAGCAGAGCAACCGTGAACACTAGTTTTCAGGTGCAGCTCCTGCATAGTCATCATGGGCTTCTTGGCTGTTTCTCCGATCAGTCCTCTCCTTTCATTTCCTGTTTAGGTCGACAGACATCTTGGTAGGTTTGCAGATGTGCTAGCAGATGATGGAGTAAACAGCTTGATGTTCAAGGCTCTGGATATTGTTTTTAACCTGCTCCTTGGTCTCTGATGTTGTTTGATCTGTGATGTTTTCTAACAAACATCTGAGGCCTTCATAGAACATCTGGGTTTATACTAAGATTTAATTGCATGACACACGTGGATTGTGTTAATTAATTAGGAGATTTCTGAAGGCATTTGGCATTCAGATATGTAGGTGTGTCAGAGTGAAAGTGACTGAACTCATAGGCACACCATGCTTTTAAGATTTTTATTTGGTAATAAAATTATTATTTTTGCTTCTGTTTTATAGTTACATAACACCTTAAATTGGTCAGCCCTTGAAATACTTTGATGTCTGTGGACACCGATTTCGTTGATGACAATTAGATTTTTTTATGTACAAAAAAGTCATTAAGTTTTTAAATTGTGCACATTGGACACATTTTGTATTGAAACGGGAAACACTTCTTCATTTTAATCCTTGCGATTATACCCACACTCTGTTATATTAGAGTTACATTACATTTTATAGTCCTTGAAATTACTGTTATATATATTAAGAATATTAAAGCATAACAATGACTGCAACTAATCAGTGATTAGGATCTAATTTTTCTGGCTTTTGCTACTTCTTAGGAGGCGAGACATGTTCACCTTTGTTTTTATTGCAGCCACTAAATTATTCCTCTCATCTCCCAGTTTTCTAACTATGTCCACCTTGGGACCAATAAGATCTCGTCTTTTCTCTCCTTTTGTGTCTTTTTGCTAAGGGCCTCGACTCTGGCCAGGAGAGGGAAGGCTTTGCCCAATCATCTTTTTTTGTCCCAGAGGCGCCCTGACCAGGCCTGGTAATGGGAAGCAGGAAAGTGATGACGGGACACTTTAAGGGTGATTCTGTTCAAGGGCACGTCACTCTGTCACCGACAACACTTTAATCCTGATCCAGGTGTCAGACAAGCTGATGCTTTTTCCAACCTGTTCTCACATTTTATATAGGTTACTGCAGCATCTAATTCACATACAAAGCACCAAAAAGGCAAAAATGTTAATGGTCAATTCAGTTTTGCATTTTGCGTGAGCGAAAACAGCAGCAAATCAGATGTCCTTGGTTGAACCCATTAGAAATAACAGTGCTAATAATTTCTGTGGATATTTTTGTATTTAACTGTTTGCTTTAAATGGCTGGTGACTATTAAAGTGTGTGTGTTTCTGCTTCGTAAGTAAAAACAGTTTGTGTGTAAACAGGCATAGAAGGGGGCATAAAATATGCAGGATAATTACCAGGAAGAGGTTGAGACACAGATGAAAAGCCTCGTATTGATTCCTGAAAGGACCTGACAGCTCCCCTGAATGTTTTATTTCGTCCGCATTGTTTGTTTGCATATAAAGGATTCCATTTTCTTGTGAATTTTGATTGCTGTAAAGGCGGCGGACCCTCTGCCTGCTAAGCAGAGGACCCGGGAGGCGTTAACTCCAGCGGCAGAAAAATGGATGTGGGGTGCATGTGACCCCCGCTCCCCACCCAACAATCACTCTGAGGTGTCAGGCGTACAGTGATGTATGAAAACGACCTGAGGTTCTCAGAGAAGAATATGCCTTCTGCTTTAATTCCCGCAAACGGAGTCACAGACAAACACAGATGCACAGATTTAGGTAAGGAAAAGTCAAGCGTGAAAACAAGGATCCGGATCTGGTGAGCCCACCGTGAGCGCAGGAATGCATCAGCGTGTGGCGTCTCGGCCCAATGTAAACAGCCGGCGCACGTGTGCTCATGCCTGCTCGCAGTAAAGCTGCTTTCCATTTTCCCTCCGGTGCCCATTTCCCCCCATCCAGACCTTTTGTTCCAGCAGCTACCACAGATCTGATCCCACAGCAGGATTTCATACACAAACACAGGATCTGGATCATGCGCCTGCACCCCGCCGCTCTCACAGTCCGGCTGTCCTTGTTGCCGTGCTCCAACGAGCGAGGGCCTCAGCTTTAGGCAAATCACAAACTCGTACAAGAAATTGCATCAATAATCATGTTACATACTGTCACATCTGAGGCAGAAAATGAAACTGTTTATGAGATTTACTGAGCATGTGTTTAAACAATATCCCCGCAGATTATCTGCAGACCCTCTCTGACTGGCATGCAAAGACTACCTTCTGGGTTTCATTTGGAAGCAAAACCGTAAAAACAGCCGTCTCTTTCAAACTTCAGACTTACAGATAAAGTCGTTTCTTTTAAGTTTGGTTTTATGAATTACTTCAAATTTTCTTTCTAACCCGGATTAGGCTGCCAGGAAATGCAAGGGAATGAGAGCGCTGAGATGTTTAACATTTGAAAATGTTGGAAGAAATCTCAGGAGCCCACACCTTTATTTATTTCAAGTCCACTATGTAATCTAATCATTTCTAGATTTGATCTACAGAAAATAATAAATTATGCAATACAGTACTGATATTTAAGGGAATTCTCCTTTTACTTGTACAGGAGGAGCAAAGGTGCAGGTCAGTCATAATGCAACAACCCATAAGTTGAAGGGCATTCAGAGAGTTTTCCACAGTGGTGTTAAATGGGTCAATAATTACAGCGACCTGATTGTGGTGTGCCAGCTAAGAGTCAAATTGCTGCATTTTTGGCCAACTTCATTCTGCAACTTGGTGGTGATGCTGTCACTGATGCCTTTAGAGTGGGACTAAAAATGTTAAAGTTATTCTTGTGAAAGTCCAAACAAATTCTTTGAAGGCATTTGGTTGTAGTGGATTTTATTTAAGAGAATTAGAGTAGAGGGGGTTGAATACAAATGCATTTGACAGTCTCTGATATTTAATTTTCAAATGATGACAGTGGACGGTTATGCTCTACATTGTGTCGGTCTATCATAAAAATCACAGTAACATACTTTAAAATTTGTCATAATGAAACAAAACATGAAAACGTTCAAGTTGCATGAATAGCTGTGCAAAGCACCGCATGTACCGTGGCTCGTTAAGCACTCAATTTATAAAACTTAAGGGTGTGTTAAAGCATTTTTTTCCCCACATACAGATATACTTTTAATAGGGTACTCTACAAAAAACATGATAGGATTTCAACAGCTGCCATTATTACATATGAGGTTAGATCGAGTAGCGCAGCAGCCGCCTTTCTTCCCCTTAGAAAGACTCATTTTATTTGTACCTTCTTCTTTCTCTGCGCCTTATCCCCGCTTCAGCACTACATGCATCACTTTGATACACTCGTTTTGGATGTAGTTTGTAATACTCCCCACCTCCTGATTTCGCTGTCACGCGGTTTTATTTCCTAACGCACTCTTAACCAACACTTCCCGCCATCTAAAATGTCACTCCCTCATCCCACTGTCACCCCTATTTCAAACCATCACCCCCATCAATGCCATTTTGCTCCTAGGCTGGAAAGCAATTGAAACAATTTTCTTGCAGAGAATTATTGTCCTTAATTGCAATGAAGGGCACGTTTTCCCATCATTCCTTGGGAGTATTTTTCTCTCTCTGGGTGGAAATGTAGGCATTGCCACTGAGCGTGGGCTCTCTGAAAGAGGTCATAATTACATCCTTCAGTATGCTCGCCGTCGGCAAGGATTTTACGCTTCATAATTATTAAATGGCAGATTCACTCTCCTCGCGCGCAGGGGTGTGTGTGTGTGAGAGTGTGTGTGTTAAAATGCAGGATAAAAAGAGTTTGAATTTGAAGAGACTATTGGGGTAATCTGTACACACAGTTGCCAAAAGTTCCTTCTGTCTAACAGCCTCTGTCTCACTATATTTCGGCCAATCGCGCTCGGCATTATTGGGTGTCGCTGAAGTAAACAGTGCACAAACAGCATCAAGCATCTATAATGTCATTACTCGGGAAAAGAATGCAATCTCAAATAAATAAATATGGATAAAATGTTCAGTGACTTTTTATTGAGAGATTAGTAATTGATATTGGAGATGGCAGGCGAAGTGACACCCTAACCAGATAAGCTCCAGTCGACTCAACTTTCCTCTTTCAGCACCATTTCCATATTGTAATTACACTGTCTCATTCTCAGCTGAGATAACATCCCACTCTCTACTTCCCTAATCGCCTTTCCATCTTCCCTTCCCTCCTTTTCTTCACTGTGCTCCTCTGCTGATGTTGCAAGAAATCCAACTGTTTTAAAGATAAGAGTTTTACATGTTTTATTATAAATACAGCACTGGCAGTTCAGCAGCTGAAATCACGCTCTTGATTTCAATACAACACAAATGTCTGGCAGTTTCTGGAAAATCCTTTCTGATGCAGTGGAAAATTTTTAATATGTACTGGATTTTTCTAATTTTGACAACTAGCAACTAAACACCTGAATGTATTTTATTGGGATTTTATATGGTAGTCCAAGACAAAGAAGTATTTAATTATGAAGTTAGGGGGGAAAAAATCCCGTTTTAAAACCTTGTACAAAAAAATGGGTGCCTTTGTAATTTGTAGTATGTGCTTTACCCCCATAATCCTGAAATTAAGCATTAATGTAATTCAGAAAATAGGGTTCACTCGTGTACTTAAACCAAATGTTTTTTTTAAAGATAAATTTAGTGAACAAACAGCATTTGTGAAGTTCAAGGAACAAAGTTAGGAAAGCTTGAAGCAAATAGAATACAAAACAAATCACTTTGCTTGATTTGCCACCACCATGTATAACACTGCATGGCGGTGGCAGTATTATGCTTTGGAGATTTAGCAGACATGTAGACAGATTCAGTAGGATGAATTGTGTTGCTAAATATGAGGTAATCTTAGAAGCATTGCAGTTTGAGGTATAAAAAAAAGACTAAAGTCTGGAGCAGAGGTTCACCTTCACAGCAGAGCCATGACCCCAAACATCCAGAGATAACGGAACAGTTAATCTGTGGTCCTCAAATCCTCCAGAGCTGGAATCAGGGAGCTTTTAGATATTTCCCTGATCCAACACAAATGGTTGAATTCCCACTTTAGTATGCAGTCAAGTTCTCCGGCGTCCTGCTAATGACCTCGTTATTTGACTCAGGTGTGTTGAAGCAGAGACATCTAAAAGGTGCAGGACACTGAAGGCCAGGATTTAAAGTCCTCCAGTTTAGATCAACATAGATCCAGACCGAAACCTGAGTATCTATACCAAGATGCTGATCAGAAATGCTCTCCATCCAATCTGACTGATTTTTCATGCCATACTTATCTGAGTTTTCTTTGTAGGAAAGAAAGAAAAGAAAACCATGAATCATCCTTCCCCTTTACAATTCCACTCTACTTACAACAGGACAAAATGGAAAGCACAATTAGTTTTCCATGGTGATTTATGCACCACAATTATTGTTTTTTTTTGTTTGTTTTATTTTGCTGAAAATGAAAAGTGCGCTAAAAAAAACAGTCAAGAACGAATGGGTGGAGTGCTACACTGCGTCAGATTCAATCGCGTCATTTCATCTGTTCCTGGACTCTTCCTTTAATGAAGTAGAGCTGGAGATGATTGGTGCTCATCACAGACCAAGCTGAGGTCCTCCCCTCACGTAACTCCATTCAGTCCTCCAGGAATTCATTATGCAAAAAGACCAGTGAGCTGAGCTGATGCAATATATTATTATTTTCAACAGCAGAATAAACAATTAGAGCGGACCATTATAACCTTTCTTCTGACAGTTTAAGGCACGTGTTCTGTGTTTGTCCTATATGAACATGAATGCTTAAGGAGAAGCTTAATGCACGCAACTAATTACTCAGTTATCATAGAGGTAATGCCCAGAGTCCCCTGAATTTAATTTTATGTCGCCAACAGAGCCTTTACAGGAAATTCGAAGGAAACTCTGTTACTTATGCTGGAGATAATGGGAGCTTATTAAATACAAATTTTATCTCTATTGATTGGAAGTAGGTCCAAAATCTTTTATTCAAAATGTTTTTTGTTTTTTTTAGTAAACCTAAGTTTTCTTTTTTACAATGTCACTAGCAAGTTAATGCTAGTGACATTAACTTGCATTAACTTGCATTAATTTTTCATGGTCAATTAGGATATTTTTAAAACTCTACATCATTTGTTTCCACCCATATGTAAGTTTCCAAGCCTTTTCCACAAAAATACACAAACTTTTTGTTGACTGAAATTTGCCACTGCTGCTGCAAGGATGTTAGTCATTTTGGCATTTCACAATTTTCAATTCTTGAAGCTCTGATTGCTGAATTACCAGCTTCTCAAGTTATTTTTATTTTTTATTTTTTTGCATAGTTCGTGTCAGGTTAGACAATTTCCACACTAAGAGACATCTCAAACTTGCAAAAGAGAATATGCCAAAATAATATTTTTGAAAATGTATTTTTATGATCATTACATTGCAGTAGTTCTTGTTTGGAGCCTAAATGAACCTGGATAGTAAATTTGCTCCACTGTTCATCCCTAATAGGGAACTTGACTGGGAAATGCTGGCACCGCTCAACTAAAAAACTATTTAGGTTGTTCAATAGTCATGGTGCTGCTAAAAGAATTGCTTAAACCTTTTGCTTAAAATCTAACTAATTTGTTCATATTCTACTGCAAAGACAAGAAATGTATTTAACATTCTGAATCGTTGTACTTAAAGTCCTACAAATACAAAAAAGAAAAAAGAAAAAGATCTTAGTCATATTTTATCAATATGGCCACAAGGGATTGCATTTGTAGATTCATCCATACAACAATTACGTAAACTGTGGGCTAACGAGTGTTTGAAGTTTGCAATTATTGCACTCAATAGCAGAATACAAAAATCAATGAGACGCTCTAGTTTTCTTGCGAACAGGGTTATTTTCAATGTAGCGGAGTCAACAGAAAAATAATAAAATAAGTGCGCCTGCTTTGTCTCTGGGGAAAAGCAAACATTTCCTGCAACAAATCAAAACTTTCCCTCTCTTCCGCAGAGCGGGTGTCGAAAACGCCCTGTTTAGTCTTGTTCTATTTCTTCACAAACATTCATTTTTATGGCGAAATGGGGGAATCAAGACTTTTCAGTTGTCTCGCAGGAAACAGACACCAGAGTTGGAAAGTTGAGCTGTTAGATCTCAGTAGCACACGCTCCCCTGGGGAAAGCCGCAGCTCAGGGTACTCATCTTGTGCTGCTGCAGAGGTAGCTCAGAAATACTGTTGTCACATAGCGATCATAGGCCTGCACTGATGGTACACAAATAGTGCCTCGCAAAGCTCTTAAAAGCCCATTAGACAACACCAGTGCATCGACAACACCGGTGCTAAGTGCTCCTTATGGCAAAGGAAAGGCATGAAGACAAACTTGATGCACAACACTTTCTGTTTCCGCTTCCATCTCAAAATGTTTGTTGACTTTTCAGTTCATTTTATGCGGTAAATATGAGAGTGACAGCACGTCTCAGATCAAGATATGACACCCTCTGTATTCGTCTTGTGAAACAGACGTTCAGCTGGTGGAAGCCGACTTCTCAGGAGCGTTCCCCCTATTGTTGTGGAGCAGCATCTTGGAGTGTAACCCTGCAGAGCTCAATGTGATCCTGTGCGGTAACAGCGGAGGTCAAGCATGACCACTGCTGTAGGAAAGCATCCATTAACATGCACTTGTTGAGTTCTGTGCATTGAATGTGAAAGCTAAATAGTGCCATCTGGTGACATTTGAGAATCAGGTAGTTAACATTGATGGTGATGAAAGTGATAATAAAGGTGCCAACAATGGACATTTAAGCAATAAATATAGCTCATCCTAACGATGTATTAAGACAATGAGTACAGCGGAAACCAGATATTTACATACGCTGCATAAAGGGACTCAGAACCTTTTTTCCTTCACTGTCTGGCATTAAATTAGATAAATTATTTCCTTTTCAGGTAAGTTAGGTTTAAAAGATTTTTATTTCCCATTGCCAGTATTGCTTTTTCAGTCAGAAGTTTACATGCAAACGTGTCTGCAGCAATGCTGAAATATCCAGATGATAATGACAAAGCTTTTGAAAGTTTCTGATGTGCTACTGAGAAAAATGAAGGCACACGTGGATATTTTAGCACACCTTAAACTATTTCTTTCTGAGACATCAGGCACGATATCAGGATGAGAAATGTGGACCGGTGCCGTGTTTATCTGTTCAAACAATTTCAAACTATTTCAAGTGTCAACAATATAGAGATGTGTCTGTGTCTCAGAGGTGAACGTGTTTTGGCGTGAGATATGAGAATCAACCTCAAAACAAAAATCAACCAAAGCCTTGTGGACATTCTGGGTGAAGCAGGTCGCAAAGTGTCAACACAGTGGAAAAAAACTCTTAACCTACATGGGCTAAAAGCCTATTTTAAAAGCCAGATTACAATTTACAAATACATACAGGGTTGCTTATTTTTGGAGACAGAAACTAAATTATAAATGTTTGTCCATAACTATTTCAGTAATCATCATATTTGAAGGGGAAAGCTTGCAAGCCTCAGAACATCATCTAAAACAGGCATGTATAATTGTTGTGTACAGTGCATATTTTAAAAAGTTTCCAAAACAGATAAATTTGGCAATAAATATTTGAATCCCAAATTTCTGTGCTTTCAAAATTCACACAGGGACAAGTTAGAAGCCAGAGGAAGAGCTGCATAAGAGGTGAAAAACGGCGTTTGTACGCTCCATGTGTGCAGAGTTAGGTGGGGAGAAATGGAGAGCAGTGCTCTGCTCAAGTGTATGAATGTGTTGGCAGCCTCTAAGGCTCAGTGATCACTCCTGCAAATGGTTGCTGTGGGGATTTTCACTCCTAAAAGAGGAAAAACTAACAGGTTCTAAAGAGGCACAGGCACAAAGGGAGGAGAAACAGTGCTTACAGCAGAGGATCAGGTCAACCACTGCTTCTAATTGCACTTTATTGTCTCACATTGATTTAATTAGCAGCTGCCTTGCTGTGTGAGTGCAGGGTTATGGTATGCCTTCGCACAAAAGGGCGCAGAGATGCATAGACTCCCCCGCCTATACAGGCCTGCTCAATAAAGGCAGTCATATGACAACACTTAGCTGCCACCGTAATTACCGTCATGCAGTCATGCACAGACAGATAAATATTTCAATCACAGTTCACCAAAGCGGAGCTGGTGGAGCACGGGGGTCAGAGTTGAAAGGCTAACCGGACAGACGTGGAGGTGAGGAGCTCAGTTTGTCATAGTCATAGTCTATCATAGCCATATATAAAATATACACCTGAAATACAAGCATGATACTGTGTTTATGCAGTACGTTAGAGGCCAAAATCCCTAAGATATTGTCTCAGTGAGTTCCCACTTCACCACACTGCTATTAAAAGCCTGAAATGATAAAACAAAAATTTTTATGACATGTTAGAATAAGCTAAAAAGGGTTAAGTTTGAAGGTGGTCAAGAAAGACTGTCCAGCTGTGGCACTTAGGCATCTGCCAGTATGCGATGCAAACGGTTTGACAACCCTGAGTGCAGTTAGAGCACAAAACTATTTAAATGTACAATCTGATCATCTAATCTTTATTTAAAATGGAAAAACTGCAGTTATTCCTGATGTGTAATTAATGCAACATGAATTTGTAGTTTGATGTTTCCAGTGAGGATCTGAGGAGTCATGTCACCTACTGCTGGTCTGCTGTGTTTTATCAAGTCCAAAGTCAGCGCCATCATCCACCAGGAGATTTTAAAACACTTCATCCTTTATGGAGATACTGAGACCAGCTTCCAGCAGGACTTGTCACCTGCTCACACTGCTAAAAGTGCCACTACCTGCTTGATGTCACTGTGCTTGATTACCCAGCAAACTCTTCTACACTAACCTGACTTGATCTAACCCAGCCTGGGATTCCTCAGCACCTTCATGTTGTAATTCATTCAAAAGGAAGTGCTTGAAATATATAAATCTGTATAATTATTGACACTTGTTTTAACCGATTTACTGAAATGTGTAATTAATATGACATTAATTACATTTTGTTATATTAACAAAATTAAGTTGCATTTTTGATGTGATTCTACTTTATTGGGATGCACCCAATTAGTTTCATTTTGAAACTCACCAGTATAGTTTGAAAACATTTTATTTACTTATGGATGGTCTTCCTTAGGTTTGCCAGCTGACTATCAGTGTGCAGCAGTAGGTTGAGAAGCAGCATCATTGTTCCACTATGCTGCATACTCCATACACATGAGCAAACTCTGCTCACACTTAAAAATCACTTTAAATGGCAGAAAACCATGACTGAAAATGTTGACAGTTTTGCAAATTTAAAAAATCGAATTTTACATTTCTAAGAAAATAGCACAATTAGGAGAAAATTGACAAAGCTCAGAGTAAATTATGACTTAAAAAAATAGCTTTTAATGATCCAAGCATGTTTCCAGTTCTGCTTTAAATAAATGTGCGATGCTACACTCAAACTTGCTCTCTCCTATTTCGGCAATCTGTACAACATCACCAGCAACAACCGCAGAGATGTTTCAATCAAAAGGAGGTGTTTTTAAGGGAAGGTTTAAAAAATAGATAATATGTATATAACATGTAAAACTTGGAGTACTCCTATTAATTTTTATGCCTGCCAAATATCTTAAAGATGTTCTCCACTTATCAAACATCAGGCAAATCTTACGAAGGAAACCATATTTTCTCTCCAGACTTTTCTGACTGTCACAGCCTTTTGAACACCCTCCTCCCTGCCTCCTTGACACGGCTTCTTTGAAGACTAAAATATACGGCAGAATGAATGAAAAGTTTACATCAGTTGCAGGGTTTAAAAGGATTTAGCTCGACTTCATCTCATTGCTTTTTTTTTCTAACCAAAGATAGACAGCCTCTTTAGATTTCTATCACATCCTCCTGAATCAAAGCTGTTGCTGTGCGTGGATGTTTCTCAACAAAATCATCACAACCTGTTTGGTTTACAGAGGAATTTAAACAGCCATAGCCATTTGCTAACCTTATTTAGCTTCTTGACCCTAAATAGATAGATCAAGATTTTGAAATTGAGGTTGCAATTCAAAATTGCAACCTCAATTTTGCAGCCTCAACTGCAGTTGATATCTTTCCTGCAGTGCATCAGTCTCTTGGAGACTTTATTTTGTATAAATCTAGATTAGTTGTTCCTGGAGGTTAAAGTGGCTCATCCAAAGACGGTACAAGGAGGACTTTTAACATCTTACAATAACTCAAATTGAAAAAAACATTTGATCAATTCTTGCAAATGCAATTTAAACCATCATCAAGTTTGCATTAGGATGGTAATTTATGCAGGAGTTTATGATTAAACTATATACAAAGGGAGGTTGGAGGTACCAGTAACCTTTCTGAATGAAACATGTAAAGCCAAATGGTCAAACTCCAGTCTTTGGCGGCCGGCGTCCTGCAACATCTCGCTATGTCAGAAATGGTTTCCACATTTTTTTTCAATATGAAAAGAATTAAATCAAATACAA
Organism: Phalloptychus januarius; assembly: GCA_902982915.1. Taxonomy (NCBI): domain Eukaryota; kingdom Metazoa; phylum Chordata; class Actinopteri; order Cyprinodontiformes; family Poeciliidae; genus Phalloptychus; species Phalloptychus januarius. Next base: position 17,749,567 of record CADWAE010000482.1, on the reverse strand, counting down.
AGTGTCTGCATGGAAGCCCAGGAAGAGGAAACAACAAATACTAAACTGCACTGGTTAGCAGGTAGTGCAGAGTAGAGCGGAAAGCCCCAGCAGCAATCTGCTACCACTTATAGTGAAAGCAGCCTGGGGTCAATTTTGTTACCCGAAGACTTGGAAACACAGGCACTTTCAGACCCTAGAAATTGTAAAACAAATAACAGTTGCTTGGAAAAGGACTGGTGAAGGTATGATTTCAGTATTTTTATGGCAGTCGTTCTTTTTCTCCCTCTCAACCTGAAACTCTGTCCCTGTTGGAACTTCCCCTGGAGTGTGTTCCTGTCTTCTCTCTCTCTCTGCAGCCTTGGCACACTGAGACAGAGATAGATGGATGGACTTGGCAAGCGCAGCCAACCAGCCTGGTGATGTGAGAAAATCTGGTGCCAATGCAGAGATGGTGCAGATGGACATGACATGTTGCTGTTTTACGTACGTGTCTAATATTTTTACATTCTTTCTTTCTCTTCTTTCTCACATGTGTTTAACTCAGATGAGGCTTTTCTTTTTTGCTCATGGACTTAAAATCGACTACTAGGGTATATGTTCAAAGGACAAATCATCAACGCCTAATTAACAATTATTAACCGTTCTGCTGTGAAAGAAGACAAATTATCATAAATTACTGCCTAATTAAAATGTGATTGCTGGCTCAATAGTTATAAATCATTAATTTTTAACACCCTTATCACATGCGGACGGAACCAATTCAACAAAAGGTCTATTAGGCACAAACGAATCCAGCGCTTTCTTTCAACGCACATCACTTCTTCCTGCTCCCCTTTCCCACAACAGTCATTAGCCATAATTACTCAATGTAATGCATTGGCTTTATGCATAGATATTAAAGAACAATTAAGCTGCTACATAATTGCATTAAGTGAGGTCTTACATTGAGGCTGCCCATCTCAAACTTTGTGCAATTAGTCTTACACTGAGGTTGCTAACAAGCAAGCACTTACAATGAATAAGGGAAATTGGTAAATAAATGCTTAAAAATTTTAAGGAGGCAAAGTGCAGAAGATAAAAAAAGTAAGAAAATTAAAATTAATTAAACCAACATACAGCAATATCTAAAAATTCCATTTCCAAAACCCCAAAATATTTGTGCTCAATAGGGCATCAATTAATTTATTAAAATATATGCAGATTTTATATTCTCATGTACAACGGTTGCCTACAGTTAATAATGCTACATTCAGACATGCACTGTCGGCTGTGAGCTACTTGCTACTTGTGGCTAAACCTTATACAACAAAGTATATAAATGTTGCCGGTAATAAAACATATTCGCAAACTTTCTAGCATTTAGTGAACCAACTTACATCAGTGAAGGTAAGTTTTATGTGTAAACTCACACCTGAAAAGGTGTTTAATTCAATAAATGAGCCATGGACAGTTTCGTTCCTCTGCTACATCGAGAGGAAGAGATTCCTTGTTCTCATATGGCTCACTAGCACTAGACTCCCTGCTGGTCACGTTTGGTTACTACATCTACTAAATAAAATGAGACATTTACATATATGCAAGTCAAACTGCTGGCTAGCACACTATGAATATAAACAACATTCAGATCTGCAATGTGTACAATATGCACATACCTGTCGGAGTAAATATAGCTCTGGCTTATACTGAACAAATTTTAATCCATCACAAAAGCACCCCAAGTGTTTACAATCAGTGCTGTCTGCTATTATTGCACAAGAACAACAACTTTTATATATTCACAATGACTAAATGTGCAGCTTGCATGTTTATTTAACACAAAGCCATCAATTCTAACAGAAGCACAATCATCCTCCATCGTCTCTACTTGGCGTTGTGCATTTGTTATCCCAGGACTCCTCTTTGTAGGATTTTTCTGTCTATTTCTGACCCCCTTCGTTACCTCCTCCTCTTTCTAACAAGCTAGCTCTGGCCCCGCGAGGTGAGCAGAGGTGAAGTTGTGAGGAGGCAAGGTGTATTGTTTAGAACCACTTCCCACTGACATCCAGGTAAATGGGTAAGTGCGCACTCTCATCCATATTCCAGTAACCCAGGCAGAGGCATTTGGCCAGAGCACGGCTGGGGCCAGGACATGAAATATTAAAGGGATAAAGTGAAAGGTGGAGTACCCAGAGGGCCTCTGGACAGTTAAACAGCTCTTTGTGTGGATGTGTCTTTGCTGCCTGTATCCCCAGCTGGTGTTCGCCTCTCTAAGAGTAGGGAATATTAGAAAACCTGCATTCTACTTCAGCCAAGGTCAACACACTAAAAAAGAAAAAAAAAATACATGTAAGCATCAAACTGTGCTCTGTGATCAGCTCTTGCCGTCCTAGAGCAGTGATGGGCCATGTTCACAGCTCGCAAACAAATCAATAAATCTGTAGATTGCAAGGCTGGAGATGGGGAAGATGTGAAAAAAAAAAGTGAAAGATTGAGCTCTTTCCCTTTTTTTTCCCCTAGCTTCACTTGGCAGGATGAAACCCAGCCTGCTGTTTGACTGGTTGGGTTCCAAGTAGGGACTCAGATATATCAGATTTCAATTAACCGCAGTTCACGAGGGCCATCCACAGAGTTGACATGGTCTTCACACTCTCCATCCCCCTGTTTAGTTGCAGCCCAGGGGAGTAGTTAATGAGATGGCTCTCTATCTGGCTCTCCATCTCTTCTCTCTTTCAGAAGGAAGTCTGGCATTCTGGGCCAAGGAGGCCTGTTGACACCTGGGGCAGGTGCTTGGCCCATTTCACTGTGGCTGCAGCCTCCAAGCATGTTTGGCTTGTTGCAGCCACACAGTTTGCCCCCCTGGACTGCTCTAGGGGGGGAGATAATGAAAAGTCAGATTGCAGGTGTGCTGCTATAAACGTCTACATGTGTGCGGGTAGATGTGCGCATGAACACAGAACGAACGAGAGCGAGAGAACAAAATCATTTTAGCTTTAGCCTGAAGTTTTTTTAATCACTTGAAATGTTGAAACTGATACTTATACAAACTCATATTTACCTTTTGATTCAGTCTAGTCAGATGAACATAGTATGCTGGCTAAGTGTGTGAAATGAGGACCTAATAAAGCTAGCAAGCAAATTTGTGATTCTAATTCTTATCAAGAATATCTATTGAAAATTTGTAAAGTTGTAAATTTCTCTATATATTGAGTCAAATAAGACTTGGAATGGGTCTTATTGCTTTTTTTCCCCCTTTCTTTGAACAACTGTAATTTGAGGTTTCCTTAATGTGCGCATTAAGCTCTTTGACAAGTTTTCTGATTATGCTTTTGACTCCTTTCTCAGAAACTTTGCAGAGAAACGTGGCTGTAGCAATTTAATCATTTAATAGTGAAGTTGTGCTTGTCTGCATCCCCGATTGTGGCCTGTAGATGTGCAAAGGTTTGTCTGTAACCAGTCCCATCAGTCTGTTTTCAAAGAACAATGTTGCTATAGTTCTGACAAACCTGTTTGCTTATCGTGTGGCACGTTGGTAATGAGAAACAGAGAAGCCATATCAGATTCAGGCAACAGGATTGCTTTGCGATACTGACCAATTATATTTTCTTGGCTTTTAATTCCCTTTTGATGCTTCTTTTCTTCATGTGGTCAATATTATTTGCTGGTGTCAATTCCACATGCTATTCCCATTCGCATTTATGACTAATTAGCGCCAATTTCTTTGCATTTGAGCGTTTCTTGGATAGCAAATATATTTACTGAGCCAAACATGTTCTCCCCACTTCATCAGCTCACTTACCAGCAGGCTGCATTGGATTGCTATGCTATGGTGGACATGATTGAGCTTTCAGCTGGAAGGTGAGGGATAAAGATGGGTAAATGAATTATCTAAACAGCTGGATGTGATTCCGAAACTTCTGCTTTTGCATCACGTTTTGGTATATCATATAAAGAAAGAATACACTGGATTTATTTATTTTTGTTTTATCCAATACTTTCTGCTTAGTAAAATTTACCCCCAGACTAAAGGGAGGGAAGATAAAGACTTACCCCAGTATTTCTATGGTATGCCAGCAACATTCATAACCAGAGTGGGCCAGAGAGTCGGGAGGATGCAACAGTGCATCTGTCACCAAGAGGGATGGTGGTGTCATCATCAACTGTGCTGTGGAATCACATGCAGTCGCTCTCAGATACACTTCTTTATGGAGGCACTTTTTACATTCTGCTGAGTAGCCTCTGGAAAAATAAAAGCTAAATCTTAGCTGTCAACATCACCCTTTTCAGCACTACAATACTGTCCACAGTCTGGGCTTGGAACATGACGTAATTTAGCAACATCTGTGATGCTCCATAAAGAAAAGAAGAAGGAAAAAGCCTCTTTAAATTATTGCATTTGCATTTTTCGGTGCAGATACATGCACACGAGAAGTATATAGAGACGATAAAGTCTTGGATTAGCTGCACAGGAGTCGCCTCGAGAAGCAAAACGCAGAAGAGTCAGTAATAAAGCAGACAAGACGCTCAGCCAGACCCAGAAGGTTTGAAGGGCAGACAAGCAGTGGAGTGTGAGTGTGGGAGAGATGGCAAAGGGAGGGAGAAAAATACCAAATTAGTCAGGCAGTAATAGCAGAAAGAGATGAGTGTAATGTGAACATGCTTTTGGGGGAAGGGGAAAGTGGCTGTGACCCCAAATATAAGTTCATGCAAAACAGTGGCAAATCTGAAAGAAAGGCAGGGGAAAAGAAATGAAATGTTGGAGGTTGATTGGTAGGGGAAGATTTACATCTGCATTATTTATGAGACGTGTGTGATACTAGTAAAAGAAAAACACAGGTCCATTTTCATATGCAAGTTTCAAAGTAGGAGAATAAGATAGTGAACAAAGGAAAAGTTCAAATTAACCTGACATTGATCCCTTAATCCCACAAGCCTCCCATTTCATGTCATGATCTGTGCAGCCAAATTAATAAAGCAATTACAGTTTAAAAAAGGTCATATAAAATACAACCTACATTTTCATTAAATTATAAAATGCATTCTTTGATTTGCCAACTCTTCCAGTTTAACAAATTCACACCGTATGTTGCAAAATAATTATTCCCTACAAAGGTTGTGGGGTTATTAGTACTCACACAACACTGAGTGAAAATAAGATGCACAAAATTAAAATGGTGCAAACTACTGGTGCTGTGAAACAGAATTAATAAAAATTTAACTATACCTTCAATGTCAAAGTCAGAATTAAATGAGTAGTAAAGCAAACAGTAATTACACAGAAGTTAAATGCAAAATGCTTACAAGTACTAAATTGATCAAGGCTGATAATACTTTAGGAACAAAAAAATAATCACTTTATTGGAAATCATTTTGACAACCTCAGTGTGTTTTGTTTTTATTTAATTTTTTCACAATTACATTTTACTTAGAACTTTACTTGGTGAAAAAAAGCACAAGGTCTGCACATAATAAAGGATAACTTTAAAATTAGTTCAAATATAAATAGATTCTAGTTCTACTAAGGGCCAACTCAAAAATCTCAGAAGTTGTTGTGTAGATCTCGGTGAAGTGTAACAAAAAACTAAAATAAAAATTTGAACGAGCAAAAACAACATAGAAGGTTTGTGAATAACAAACAGTTTTAAGCCTTTTGAGTATCTTGGGTCTTTTACTGCAAAATATTTAGGAAAACAATCAAGAGAGGTGCGCATAAGATGGTAAACTTATAGAGTGTATTTTACATGCAATAGACATATACAGTATAGAAAAGCAATGATACAGCTTGAGTATTTCACAGCATAGCATCACTGAAACAGTGGCTACTGAGCAAAAGATCATTCCAGGCGCTTATTTTTGTATTTTATCAAATTTATTACATTTATTGTGCGTCTGGTCTGGCAATTTGAGAGTCAGTATGAGCAAATTGATCCTGATTGGGACATCTCTTTATTCTAACGTACATCTGTGTGATTCCTGGAGATGAACTTGAAGAAATTATATCTTATTATGACTACGTCTAAAGGCTATTCGAGTTTGTTTTACACTAATTAATGATCACAAGGGCAAAAAAACTCTCTGGGTTCACACACAAATCATGAAAATAAATCACACCTACTTTTCATAAGTCGTATTATAAATTATCTGCTCCTTACCAGGTCTTACTCGAACACAACCTGAAATGAACAAAAGCTGTTGCCTCATCTTTTGATTGAACAAAAACGTGAGGAGAGTGAGAATAAGATTCTCTCTGCCTTTATTAGCAGCAGTAAGTAGCAGCCAGGTGCTACTAATCAAATGTATTTGATTAGCTGATCAACAGCAGGTGTGAGCAAACCACAGCCGCAGAAGTTTTGTTGTTCTGGATTTTTTCTTTTTTTTTTGAGACAAGTTCCTTGTTTTTAACCAGGAAAATGTTGAAAGATGACAGTAAAATCTTTGTCAATTCAAAATGGTGAGTTTTGTAGTTTGTATTGTTTTCCAATTACACTATGAAGATGTTTAGAGGATATTTTGTGTTCGCAGTCATTCCAGCTGTTTTTTTAAGTCATGAGATTTACTGACTGATAGAGTAGATAAATAAACACACACTAAATGCTAGTCATTCCACACCATTGATATTTTTTTTGCAGTTTTAGTTGTTTTTGAGGATCTGTTTGCCACAGCGTTTAATGTCAAAAGGGCAGCAGTTCACATAATTTTATAACCTCCGACAACAAATGTTCTGAAGTAGTTCTGCCCATACCTACTGTGCTTTATTATTAAGTGGCTACATGTCTTAAATTTGTACAAATCTTCCTTCAAGTGGTCATTATTCTTGTAGTTATTTTAGTCTCTCTGTCTGTATTTGTTTGATCAGTCTCATAATCTCTTAAACGTGGAAAGAACTCATCCAAACCCAGATTAGAACCAATATGGAAATGCAGTGTAATGTAAGAAGCTCAGAAAATAATATGCAGCTAAACTAATTGCGATTATTTTGAGTATTTCTATGATAATTTATCTTCATAATTAATCAAAAGTACTTATCTACTAAATGGAAAAATATGGATGACACATTATTAAAATGAGTACAAAGTTATTTAAAGAGTGCATTTAATTGATAAAAAGAAATGGTAACATGTGGATACTAAATTGGAGTATAAACTGGTAAATTCTTATGAAATTATATCGTTTGAATACATGAAAAAGCCTGTTTTCCTCTCAAGACTGGGGTGACATTAACAGTTCATACACTACTAAAATACCTTTAATGAAGTTTGGTTCAGTAAAGTGGAGCATGTAGATTAAGCTTCTATGTGGCAAATGATTAGCATGTGTGAGTTTAGTTGGACAACAGGCCTAAACAAAACACAATGCCTTGAGACCTGTTTTTGTAAAGGTACTTAACGAGAATATTTCTTTTTCCCTCACATTTACACATAAAACATCTGCACATGTTGGTAATGTTAAATTCAAGACATTTTCTTGAATCCATGATGTGAAACTGCTCCATTTTGTGCAGTGGTGAACATAACTACAGCATGCTCCAGGGTGAGGCTGCATTGCATTTTTGATAGTGTGGAAACTGTGAAACAAACTGTCAGAGAACTGTTAGCCAGTGGATGAATGTAATTAAAACCTGCTGCTTCCCTCAAAGTCTGGAGCTCAAAACATGAGGATTTATTTATAGGATGCATTTGAAACTAGTATCTCTGTAGATTAATGAAATAAGATGAGTTAAGTGTGAGGAACATAAGAGGTTTGATTTCAAAGAGAGCCAGACGTTACCACTTTATTATGATGTTTAATGAGCTTCAGCAAACAAATGGGCATTATAGCATTTAAGTTATTAGTGATCTTGATAAAAATATGGAATAGTCATGGAAAATATTGTATTTACTAGTGAGCCAGAGTTGCACATGCACAATGTGCATTTGCATTATGCCTCAGCCACGGGTCATCAGTGTCCACTAGCTCTGTCTGTCAAAGAGAAGTAATTGCATCATGTCGGTGGACAAACCACCGCTAACGCAGGCAAACAGAAACTGCTGGAGGTGTGGTGTTCCTTCTCCCTGGGAGCTCAGCTCTCTGATTCTTTCTTCTCTTTTTTTCTGAAAGGTGGTGATGCGATGTCAGACTGTCGTTTCCTCTGATCTGCAGTCACACAGCGGATTCCCAACGAGCATGTCATCGAGGGTGGAGGGGTAGGGTGGTGTGTGTGTGTGGGGGGGGGGTTTGCTCAAATGCTCTGCTCGTTACTCTAAACACTGCCTAATTAATAATGTATCAGAGAGGACGTGGTGAGCCACAGCAGGGCCCCTTCTGCTTGTCACAAACACTGACACACACACACACACACACACACACAAACACACACACACACACACACACGCTTGCATTTAAGTAGAGGTTGATCAATCCCCCCTTCTTCTACAGGGGCCTCTTCCCAAACCTCCTCCAGGTATTCGGATGCTGAAGCAGCAGGACCAAACAGGTACCTGCCTCTCAAGACATGATGGTAGATTGCTAGTGAATCCTACTTCCTGCTGAATCTTAGTGGGATGGTAGCTGCACACTTTAATGGTGGAATATGTAACTAGCAGGTGATGTAGGTTACTTCCTTCACCAGCAAACATGGAGAAATGTTTGTACTTGCCGTCATATTTAGCTTGAATGATTCATGATCCCTGACAGATAAGGACAATTGACACTGATGATGTTGAAGTAAAGGTCTAACTTCTTCAGTTTCTGCCATGCAAACCTTTTGCTTTTTGGAAATAAACAGCATACAGTACCTTGCAAAATATTAATATAGAATAAAACAGATTTTGTCACAATATACATATTAATGGGATTTGACGGCATAGACCAGAACAGCTCAGATGTAGTTTGTATTTCTTCCTCAAAAATCTAGTCTGCAAGTCTGCAAGTCGTTCCACCCATCTTCCTTTCACCTCCGGTCACACTCCCTCTTCAAACTAGATAATTACCTTAGAATTATACTGCCACCACCATGCATCACATTGGGGATGTTTTTTCTTTTCTTTTCCATAATCATGGAACATGCAAGGCAAAAAGTTCAGTTTTGGCCTCATTTGAGACCTAAGCTGACCTTCTTACACACGTTTGCTGTGTTCAATACTCGGCTCTAAAGGTAAATGTATAGTTTTGTGTTGCTACTGCCATTTTCTTTCATAAATACCAGGCTTGTGGAATGAATGGCCAGCGGTGATCAGTCAATAGATTTTTTTTTTCTCCTGAAATGTTAATCGCCACAGCACTTCCAGAATAAGTGCGAGTCTTTTTGTCGCTTCTCTAATTTCTCTTCTCATTCTCCTGCTTTTTAGCTTAAGGCAGAATTTCGGCAGGGTTTTGCCATGTGCCATATTCTTTCCACTCTCAGATGATGACATTCAAAGCTTGAGACATTGTTTTACAACCTAACATCTCCATAATTTAATCTCTCTCCTGTCTGCTGTGCTCTTTGGGATCATGATTTGTTTGTTCATCGATGTTCAGTAGAACGCCTTCGAGGCCTTCATGGAATATGGATTTAGATTAAGGTTCAGTTACCAACAGGTGGACTCAGTTTACTACTGAAGGCACTTGGATGGATTTTATTTAAGGTGTCAAAATATAAAGGAAACTGAATAAAAATACATGCCACATTTTGGAAACTAAGGAGTGTTTTTCATCCACACTGATTTTCCATCACTTTACAATATTGCGCTGCTTTGTGCTCCAATTCAGTTTCCAATTCCAACACATGTTGTGCCGAGGCTCTTTCCAAAAAAAAAAAAAAAAGAAAGAAAAACGTCAATTCAGCTGAATTATACAAAATCCAAGCCAAGTACATACATTCCACGTATAATAAAATACATATTTTGGGAGGTTCTAATGGAATAAAACGTGGAACAGTGCCAGGTGCATGTTTACTTTTGGATGGCACGGAACGTCTATTATTTATTTTTCAAAAATAATTTTAGCATCAAAGCTTTCGTCTATACATCCGTCAGTGGGTGAAATGGTTTGAGATGATTTTGATTGTCACACAGGTGATTTATGTGCCGTCTCTTTAAATAAATGTGTTAAAAATTGTTCCAAGGGAATCATTAGACTATCCAATCGGTGCTGCACAACTTTAATCTATTCATAGATTATCATGATGTTTCTGTTGTATTTTTACATATGTTCTGAGGCTGACATTCACATCCTCTTTTGGCCTTTTTTTTTCTCTCTCTCTTTCTTTCGAACATTTGATTTGTTTCCTTCTTTGTTTGTGTTTGTCATACGTGGAGATGTAAATTTAGCCACCCCATGGGAGAGCATCCTCACTTGTGACACAAAAAAACTGCAGGAGAAAAAAATAAAAATCTGAATAACATAAGCCACAAAAAAGTGAGAGGGGTGGGATGAAAAAGTAAAGGAAGGATTGCGGTTTGAGAGATGTGGGGGCACAGAACAAGAGAGGGAGGTTTGAGATGTGCAGGACTGTGTAAACAGTCGACGCGGGGGCTGGAAAAATTAACGCTGCATAAATTGTACGAAATATGTCCTATTTTCTCTCTTTTTTCCTCTGCACTCTCTTTTAAAAGGGTTCAGAATGCAGTGCTGTCAGATGAACGGCAGACAGGCATTTTCCGACTTTGTTTGATCCTGGCTCCTTTTTATCTTTTTTTTTTTTTTTTTTTTTACTTCCCAGTGACAGAGGGGAGGCAGAAAGCAGGGTGGGTACAGCGTGTGTGCGAGGTGCTGGCGGAGAACGAGGGGAAACAGGAGAGATGAGCCGACAGGAGACACATGTAGACAGACATTCACAGTTATCACACCCTCATTGACACTGCCTTTTTAGTTCCTACAACCAGCAGATCTCACTGGGAGAGCGGCAGGGATTTTGTGTCTGATAACTGTGTCAGCATCTCGGTACACCAGATCTGAACACACTGACACAGTGATTTTATGGACAGGGACTAACATCACACTCATGATTTTTTGCACACAACAGCTGGACCAAGAGAAGGGGAGGAAAAAAAATAGAAAAAGAGATTGCGTCACAGACAACTAATCTTTCAAACATTTTATTTCTTTCTTCTTTTTTTTTTGACAAATGTGAAATGGGATCTGAGGACAAACAGTCTTAGACAAGCAGATAGTTGGAAATTTTATGAAGGTGTTAAAGCAGCTTTAGTGGGTCAGCTTTCTTGTTTCCTTCACCACTTTTCTGTTTCGGTGAGGTTGGGAGCCAACGTCAACATGCAGCAAGAAGATGTTGTTCATGTCAGGGAGATTTCATCCGACTCTATGAATTTATGAAAATGTTCACATTAAGTCAATTTTTTTTAAAAAAAGTTCTCTTGAACAAAATGTAAACTTAGTTAAAATTAGTGTAGTTATTTAAAAACATAACCAAACAACTGCAACATCTATGCAGGTAATCAAAATGACCAAGCAGATGACTTTCGTTAGATCTAGGTGTTCAAATATGATGCCGGACAAGACAAACAATTATGTTACGTAGAGGCTAGTCACTCTACACAAGAGAGAAATTTAGAAATTAAAGTCTATCACTTCAGCCTGGCTCCACTGGAGCAGAAAACCCCTGCAAAAGGGCCAAAGTTTTGCATCTGGATACATAATATAACAATGCCATTAACCTTTCAGCTAGGTGTTTCTTTTTACAACTTTTGTGCACAGAAAAAGTTGCACATTACATAAAATGGCATCCTAGTTTTTATTTGGGAAAACTGGATGCAAATCTGCCAACGACGGTTAGGGCGGTGGATAAGGAGGCAGGAGTTCCTCCTGGGTTGCTGGTTCAATTCCCTTCTTTGTCCGTCTCAGTCATTGTGACCTTGGGCAAGAGAGTGCCCATTGGAGGTGGTGCCATTTTAAGACGGCCTTGCCATCTGTGGCTACATTGTAGCTTACCAGCATCAGTTAGGGCTGGTTCTAGTGTCCAGAGGACCACTATGTGCCTCCAAACCAGGCACGGCAAAACCAAAATCTACTGTGTTGTTTTTCCTCTTCTCATCTTGGTCATGTTTGTATCATTCCTGTTCACAGAGTTATTGAGTTTAAACATCTGGAAGGAAAGAAAAATAGATATAAAAACTAATGAAGGGCAATTTTCCATCTTCTGAAAGTCAGAGGGAGGTTTAATTTCCACCTTTATAGATGAAACAGATTTGTTTTTAAGACCGTTCTGTCTAAAACAATAATCCTAACTTTTCCTTTCATGCTGCTGCTATCAGCATCATCCTTTTTGTCAAACTACATCTGCCTCTGTTTGCATCTCCTGCAAATGAATTCGAAACAGAGTTCGGGGGAAAAAAAACAGGCCATCTCTCAGCGCTTCTCTCTTTTCCTCCCTGGATCACAACAACACAATTTCCATTTATAATTTCAAATGTTAATTTGCATAAGAAAAATTTGTTGGGTGACATGCGTGATGTTTTTTTCCACCCCCCCTTTTCTTTTCTGCTTAATTTTCCCACTAATTATAAGCAGCAATGGCACATTATTTACATAAATAATTGTTGTTCCTTCTGTTCACTCGTATTTTCCTCCTTTCTTTCTCTGTCAGAGTTGTTTTGGCATTTGTCGTCCGCAGGGGCAATTCTCCTCCGAGAACATTTTCACATATCTCCCGACTGAAATATCTTGGATCCTCAGTGTTTTGTGTTTGTTGTGGTGTTTTGCTGTCCTTTGTTCAATAAATAGACTCATCCTACATTCTCCCTTCGCCTCCAAACTTCTAAACTCTCATAAATAAATATGTCAGTAAACACTTTCCTTTTGTTTTCACTTCAAGATGGAAGAGTTTTCCACTTCTGACTTTCCAGGGAAGTTTGCCGTCCACATGAACAAACCTGCCTGCTGCCTTGGGCTTCGTTTTATCATCAAACCTTTTTTAGGCGACGCCACATTTTATTCGTCGGGATCAAATATAATTTGTATTTTACTTATTTTGAGCACGTCGATAAAGTCTAACATGCACCGTGGCTAAAGCTGTAAATTACCCTCTGCTGCTCAGGGACCTTTTATAGTACAAACAAAATATTAATGAATCAAACAATCAGAAGCATAATGCAGGTCACATTTCACAGTTTATGTATCACACATTGCCACATATCAAAACCTGGTAATTTGTACCCACGGAAAATGACTCTCAGTAGCTCAATAAAACATTTGTACATTCACTTTACAAAAGCTCATAATTAATCATGTTATAACAGCCAAAGTTCCTATGAGGCCAATTTACTATGTCAAGTGTAAAACAACAATTTACAAAATAAATGAAAGACTTACTGTGCAATGCTAGGGATGCTTCTATTAACTCTTTAGTAATGCATTTTCATAACTAATGAATGAAAATTTTCTTCCTCTAAAACCCTGGCAAGAACAAATTAATTTGTGTGTTTTGAAAGTGAATATTTTTAACTAGAAAACAATGTTTATTAAATAACTTTTTTGCTGTCTTATTAAAAAAAGTAGATGTATTCATTCTGAAAGAAAAAAAAGTAATAGATGGAAGTTTAATGACAAGTAGTGGTTTTGGCCATAAAATTGTTCATTTTGAAATTGCCATAGATATACATACCATGTTTATTATTTGTGTATTTACCCTTTATTCTAACAATTATAGGGGGTCAGTTTGTTACCAAACGCATTAATGGTGAAAACTGTAATACAAATATTCCTGCAGTCTAATTGAACAAGTTTTAAAAGTCCAAATGTGCCTGAAGACAAATAAATCTGATCCTTATTAAGTTAAGATACCTTCTGAAATCATCTCCATCTTTAACAAAACTGATAAAACATTTTCACCGTTTAAAGCACGTAAACCTTAAGGGCTAATACTCACAAGTCAAAGTGCACTTATAGTATCAGCCACTGCTGTTGTGTCCCACACAAACGTACAAAAAGAAGCCCACTCCCACATTTTTACCACATTGTCTATCTGCAGCGGCCATATTGGATCTGACCTCAGCTTTGTTTGGGGACATCCGACTTTTCAAGTTACGATTCTGTCCTCAAAGGCGTTTCATTTTTCTGACTCAGAACTCAGAAACTTTGACATCTAAATACAAATTGAGTGACTTGTTGTTGGGTTAAGGTTTCTGTTGAGGGAAAGGTATTTAAAAGCTAAGATATAAGCATAATCTGGCATTTACATTTACTACCCCCAACAAGACATTATGGGGGGATCACAAGATCACAGGAACGATTGTGGGATTCACAAACCTCTTCATAATGCTCCATTTGTTACGTTCCACATTTACACTGTTAACAAAACAGCCACTATTTACTGCATATTAAAACATTTTCGAAAGCAAGAACAATTATTTCACAACAAAAAGGATTTTTCTTCACCGTCTAATCACACAAGCCGTAACTTTTGCTCTCTTTTAGCAGACTCAAACTGATTGTTTATCTAAGGGTCCAGTTTGCTCCCAGTGACAAGGCGAGAGAGAAGTCACCGGGATCTAGCGAGAGGAGCTGCATGTGGGCCACACATGTTTAATTGAGGGAAGGAAAATGTGCATCAGTAGTATTGAGAGGAGCAGAGGGCGATCTTCAGAGGCCAATTAATTTGGAATACAAAGTAGTGGTGCAATCTGCTCAGTTTTCTGTCTGGGTGCAGGGCTAACTCACACCAGCCCTCGTCTCGAAGGCAGCCGAGATCAAATTAATTTCTGCACTCCACCACCACCACTCCCTGCAACACTACCACTGTCTCTACATCCATTTTTTCAGTCTGTAAAGTCTAAGCTATTATCTTGCCGAAAATTATTCACCCCCCCCCCCTTTTTTTTTTAGCGGAGAAGCTCACTGAGTTGTGTTTGTCAACTAGGACAAAAATAGCACATCTTCTATGGCTGCTTCTTCCTGTCCGTCCAGAAGAGAGGGAGGCAATAAAACGGCTAGAACTCGGCCACCTATTTCTGGATTTGGTCAACCAACTCCCCGCAGAGACATACAATGGGAACCATGACGCTTTTCTGAGTGCTCAACATCTCAATATGGTACCGGGTGCTCTAAAAAGATTCTTCAGCATCCATACTTGACGTCTTATAGGTCTCTAAATTTATACTTGTGGATCGTTTCTATAACAGTAGCAACACCGGCTTTGTTGTGTACTCAGACTGCTGATGAATGTAGTGCATTTTTTAGGATAAAAGTCTGGAAAGAAATGAAACTAAAAAGAAAATCATGATATATGCCCACGCTGATGGAGGCCTGAGTAAGAGGCAGAGATAAGGAAGGCTTACAAAGGAGGGAAACCTAATTGTGCAGGGAAGAGTGGGTAAGAGAACGTAGGTCCTCTGTGAGATGGTTAATTTATAAGAGCGGTAGTGGAGGTATCATGACAGGCCGGGTAATGCTAAGGAATAGTTTGAAAGATTCCTTTGTCTCTCGGGTTAGGAATCCATCCACGTCACTCAGTTCCCATTTCTGTCTTTTTCTCCCTCTCGCTTTTTCTGTTTCCATCACACAGTGGAGATACTCGCCTCTCTTCCTCTTACAAAAGTAATCAGTCTTAATCACGGCACAAATGCAATAGTTTGCCTGGCTTACATGGAAGCAGCGCCTTTAGCCTGGATCAGGCTGTTTCTTAGAGGAAACAGTGCTGCAAAAAAAAGGGGGAAAAAAGCATAGCCATGCCTACCTTTTTGTACATTTTTACATATGATTCAGCTAGACTTTATGACTTTGTTTTCCACTTAACTTGCTTTTTCATTCATAGAGAATTAGGTAACCAGTCCTCTGCTTCCTGCAGAAGTCACCCTGCTCTCTCCTGCCCCTCCCTCTTTCTCCAAGCCCTCTCTCTCAGTCTGTACCTCATTGCCAATGCAGGGAGCATAGCGGCGGCCATAGACTCGCGCGTGGAAACACCCGGCAGACAAGAAAAATGACGGCCAGCGCAATCTCATTTTCTGAAGGGCTGCAAGTCAGGCAGGAAATGGCTATTATTCCATCGACACTGTCGGTATTAAGTTATTTCCTTCTCTAAATACGAGAATGTTCATGAATATCTATTGAGTTCCAGGTGCAAGCGCAAGAGGTTTTGTCGCCACACACTTGGATGATTGCAGCCCTATATTCTGCCTGCTGCACCCTCACTTCTGAGATTGAAGTGAAAGACAATGCTAGTGGAAATTGGCTAATAAATCCAGAAGAGGCAAAGGGCTGTTTGAGCGATACCACCAGCTCATGCAGAATAAAACCTCCTGTCCTACAACAGCCTTATGCTTTCCAAAAAGGGGGTGATCTCGCCTGGAGGGCTAACTCTTCCTCACTTTCCACAGCCGAAGGCCGTAAAGGGAGAAATCAGGATTTTCTAAGTGAGGTTCTTAGAAAACCTCACTTAAAGGTTAAGATGCAGGTAAAATCTAATCTGCCTTTGATGACTCTCATGGTGTCTTCACTTAAGTACAGTTGGTCCTTGACACTGTTGCCAACTTGACAGAAGAAAAAGTAGCTAGTGACTGTCTGAAAAGAAGCAGAACGTAACTTAGCTCCATACTTGCAAGCAACTATAGATGGTGTAGAAGAAAAATAACATCCTCTTACTGTGAAGAGTTAAGATTGATAGATATCAGTCTTACCTCATGTTTGGATGTACAAAATGTTTGTCTTCCCCCCCCTTTCTTTTTTTGTAAGCACAACAATCCTCCTAGAAGCCACGATTTTTGCATAGTGTCAAAAAAATATTTTAAAAAAACTGTTCAATCACTGTTCTCGTCCTTGGCCCTAAATTACTTTGATCTATGTCTTAAATTTGCACACTTGGTCTGTGACTTTGGAGGCATGGATTTCTTCTGGCAGAGAAACTTGGTAAATGACTAAAACCTACAGACCAAAAATTACAATCATTGCATATTACAAAGTTTATCTGTAATATGACTATAGTCAGATTCTGCAGTTGAAAAATGCCACTTTAAGTGGGAAATGTTATATTTTACCTGGTTAAGATATTTATTAACCAACTATAATCTGTGAGGCTCTAAAATTAAAGCATAATTGCATTTTTGAAAAAAAAAGTCTAAACTTTCCCCTAGATCTGTATTTTTATGTCAAGTTCTTAAGTTTTTAATAATGCCAGAGAAATTAGCAATTAGCTCATTTGCGACTAGCAGCTTTTTTTCACATACAAAAGGGAAACAGAATCTGAATACTGAATACTTGGCAAGAGTGCTCCAAAGGGCTACAGCTAATCGCTAATTCGCAAGTAGTGCACGTTTCATACAGGAAGATCACTGGTGACACACCCTTCAACCTCTGTTTAGCAAGTAAAACACTTCTTGCTGTCTGCATAAAAAAAAACCCACCAAATATTACAATAGTTGTAAAAATGGTAAAATTGCATTTGCATATGGTGCTTTTGAAATTGGAGTGGATTATTAATGATCAACATCCTTTCTTAGTTTCCCTTCAGCCATTTGTGTCTGCTGATAAGTGTGACTATGCTTGAGCAAGGCTGCAGCATCAGTATTTCAAAAGGAATTAGACAACCAGTTTCTAGTGCTCTTTGCCTTTCATGCATCAGAACATTATACTCCCTGCAACATTAAAAGCAGTGCAAGAAAAATTAAGAAAAAAAACAAATGCAAGAGACTGTAAAGGTTGAAGAATGACGATGTGCAACGGGTCACTTACAGGTTGAAGTGACCCGTTACCTCCCATTCTGTGGCGAGACAGAAGGCAGCCAGCAGAGAAGAAGAGAGCTCTGCTTACATCTGTCCAGTCAGAAGCAACATACACTGAAGAGGAGACGGGCACCGAATGGATTGAAGCTTGTGGACCGTAAATTAAAGTATTGATTTCAGGGTCACTGTCATAGAATGGGGTTTAGAAATAAATTGAAATGAACATATCAATATATCAAGTATATCGCACCACAAGTACTCAAATTCACTTCCTCGAAAACATTATGAACCGTGTTTAGACTAATTGATCGTCGATTAATGGCATTTATCAATGCTGGGATAAAACTCTTCCACGTTTTCTTACGTCAAAACCACAAACGTCAAAGCATTTTACTGGCACTTCCTGTAAACTTTCGAGAAGTTGGCAAAATGCGTTGTGTGGTTGGACTCTATTTAGAAAACATGCGACTGGAGAAGGCAAATGGTTGCCCTGGGTTTTATTTTGTGAAAGTGAATACAAATGTTCACCAAATTTCCCAACATTTTGAAAGCTGCATCTGCTTTGTGTTATAATGAACACAAAGCAGATAGCAACAATAAAATACATTGACGATTTTTGGTTAGAATGTGCAAAAAAGTGTGAAAAAGTTGAATCAGTATCACTTCTTTTGCAAGAACTGCATGTAAATGTTTGAATTGTGATTACAGAGATATTTAACAGTGTCTTTTGGAAGAATGTGCCTGGTAATTTTAATAATTTCGCGCTTGCTAACTGTAATAAGGTTTCTTTTCACCTACACTGCATCTAAAATTATACAGGCAGGTCATCAGCGGTAATTTGTCATTCATTATGAGCTCTTTTTCAGGAGTAATTTTACTGCCCAAATTTGAGAACGAGAGACTTTGATAAACAGCGTGAGCAGCTAATCGGAGTCAGTATTTCAAACATGAAAAATCATCTCATCTGCATAATAAAAGAATAAAGAGCACACCATAAAGTGAACACTCAGGAAAGGTTAAAGTACTTCCAATTTATGGGTCAGAGGGAGACGCTTTAGTGGGAAGAGGGAGTGAAATTACTCGGCTGGGAGACCAACAGAATCTCAGTGTAAAGACATGGCAGCCAATTAAGAGAAAGGTCAAACTATAAAAGAGGAAGCGGCAACAGGGAGGCTTTGCACACAGCCTCTCTTACTTTTCAACTATCCCTGCACAATATATCTTCTGCTCACAGTGCATTGTTTATAATGACAGCTTGCTTTATGGATACAGTTGCTACACCATTAAAAAGTCTGTGGCTGTGTTTGAAATTAAGCTGTTCGGAAACCTCGTTCTTGTCAAAAATTTGATTGACTGATTGAAGATATTTACTAAATAATCACAGGTCATGAAACAATACTGTCAGTATAGCACCAACGATCATCGTCTCTTTTAAATGCTTATAATGTTAAGTTTATTTTCTGCTTTCTTTGACACAGGTCATACGGGGATATGTGGGAGATTAATTCATTCTATGCGGGATGTTTCGAATAATCCAAGGTGACATTTTGTAATTTAGAAAGCAAACAATTAAATTAAATAATAAAAAATTGTTCTGTATGAAGCTTCACAGATTAAGTCCTCATGTATTTAAAGTTATATTTTTCCAGATGTTCTTGCCTTGAAGCTAAAAAATATGTAAATCGTTGCTTGACCTAATGCAACCACATGATTTTAAAAGCCCAATTTTATTCATAATTGGGCTACAATACAGGGCTGTAGTTGTAAAGTCAAGCTGAGCAAGTCTTTGTTTTAAATATATTCAAATAAAATCTAACCATCATCTAGAATCAAAAAGTGGACAACTTTTCAAGATGTTTTATACATTTCCTAGAAGTTGTCAGTCTAAATTTAGAATTATTTTATTAATGGATGTTGACATCCAAACAAGAGAAAGCAGAATGAGCCAGGCAAAAATTCATGACTTCTAAATTATTAACACATCATCTTTACAATGTGAAATAAATATTAAAATGCTTCAATGTGCTGAAATTATTTATTAATTTATAAATGGATGCCAGTCAATCTTTTGTCCTTATGGCAGAAGTTTTAGTTAGAACAGCATGCCAAACAATTAAGATTTTTACTTCTATGAAGAATCTGCACAAAATGTTTAACACTTTAGATTAAAACCTACGACTGGAAATAGTTATCTCTTACATATACTAATGCTGAACTTGTGCACATCAGGAAAACACAGAGAACTCAATTTTCATCGCACAACCCCAACTCAAAAATAAACTTTAGGGGAAAAAAAATTCTGGAGAGGAAAAAAAGCTTCACTAAATTCATGATTATTCATTTAAGTCTTTCTTTATGCCGCCTTCTATACAGTGAAACACTGACACCTTGCCCTGTCCTCACCTTCCACCTGCCTCTGAGCAGCTGGCCAGACTCATGGGCATGAAAGCGTGGTAAGAGAAATGACATGTGTAATGGGAAGTGGCATAACAATTACGGGGCTTATGCGATGCTGGAGGTGTGCTTGTTGTGCTGTGGCAGTCGGCTATAAACTCGTATGACTCTGCAGGTCCTTAACGTACAAATATAAACTTGTCAGAATTTAGGATGTTTTATCTACACCTTAGAGGTAAAACTCTCTAACATCCGTGAAATCTCGCAGTCTTTTGATACTAGTGGATTGATGTCAGTTACTTTCAGACTTGCTGCAAAAAAGACAAGACAGTGATGAATTAGATGAACGTAGAGAAAGTGGCAGGAGGGAACGGACTCAACACGGTTGTTAAGGTAAGAAAAGGTAGGGCAGAAATATCTGAGTTTTTCCTTTCCCTTGCAGGTGTGACACCGCTCTGCGGCTCTTTGACCTCTGCAAACTTCTTTCTTTTCTCTACTTCAAATATCCAGAGAGGTGACAGCACCCTGTCACCTCTCTGCTCTCTCCCCAAGGAGCATCTTTGCTTCATCTCTAAACCAATCATAGCTGACGGTAGAGCAAGGTTCTTTGGTCTGTGTACTCCACCTCCATTTTAATAACAGCCTTTGCTACTGACATCATTGGAAAATATGTTTTTTTTGGCATAGTTGTGACAAGTCAAGTGTTACAAAACAGGTCCTGGATTTTTCTTTTGCTCCGTACTTGGAACTTTACTTGTAATACCATACCAACTTTATTTATAAAGCACTTTATACACCAACGGGGCCAAAGTGCTGTACACAATCATAAAATACAGTGCAATTATAAAATAGAAAAGATCGAATATAAAATAAGGGTCATGTTCCGAAGTCCTTTCTTCAAAAAATAAGAAATACATATGTTATCTAATAATTTTTCTACATTGATTTTGATGCTAACACGTTTTAATTACGTGTAGGTTATACAGTTGAGACTTGAGACTGGTCTTTGGAAGTTTTCAAGCTAAACTGAGTGATATTCATAGGTAGACACATTTCAAAATTGCACACTGAAAAACCCGATGGTGGGCAGCAGACGTCAGGAAGAGAAGCTCTCTTTTGTGGAATGTAATATGCAAGACAAACATCCAGCTTAGCATTTTTTAGCACACGTTGGCGCACTTTGGGCAGTGCACAGACGTCAACAGTTTAGCCAGAAGATGAAATTGATGTCAGGCGAGGATAAAAATGAACTGACCTTAAGAGGGAGGATAGACAGCACAAAGCTTTCTTGCCTCATCTACATTTAGAAGCTCTTCTGGGGGACTGCTTAAATCAACCCGTTACCCTTAATTATCTCCAAGGAAAACTGTGATCCACCCCAACCTTTTAATATAAATCCCGCAAGCTGACATCTGACTAAACAAATAGACCACACAGTCACTCACTTCACTGTTTTATTTTTTTCATATATTAATGTTGGCCAGGAGCCTCGTTCAGAATAAATCCATAGTAGCCTGAGCTGACCTGGTGCAATACTTTAGAAAATTAGTTGGGTTTCTTTTTCAGGAGTGGAAATCTCATAGGTTGACTAAGTCATTCTGTCAGTCTCATTTTACAATGATAATTTATATTAAGAAATTTAAACAATCCATCGCAAAAATATGTTCATATAGAGTTTGAACAAGGCCAGAATCAGTGGATTACTGGTGAAAAATTCACAAACGTAAATTTCAGGGTTATGCCCAAGACCGTCCTGGAGAGGCGGGATTAGCCTCCTGGCCCGGGACAGCTCTGTGATCCTATGAAAAGGTGGACACACTAGTGAAGTGAATGTCTAAGTTTCCTTCCTGGACTACGCAGTGGGGTCTTAACTTCTAAACGCTTAACATATTTATAAAGTTCTCAAGATGCATACTGATCTCTGTCTTGTACCCAAACAGATCTGCTATTTGTCTTCCAGCTGAACATTTGATGTAAAGCCACACCCACTACAACGGTAATAAATCTGAAAGGCAAAGCAGCTAAAGACGGACTTGCTTGATTAAAGGTTGTATGTCACTTCAAAAGGCAGTTTTCTGCTTGCACTAAATAGCTACATCATCTATTCAAGTTAGGACTGCAGAATATGAGGGTGTTGCTGACAACGGAGCAGAATGGGAGTTCATGCTACAAAGCCCTCACTCTAGGGGGCTGCAGTTCTGGCAGCAGTATGTGTTTACATTGTAATTAGGACTTAATTGTCCTAATTAGAAACCCCAAACCCTGATTACTCAGAGTCCTTACAACCTGCTGAGCCAAACATCCCGACTCCGATGCACTCTTCAGCTCTGACACTGTGCATAAGGTCTGCTCCAAGAGCATGGTGTAATGCTGATATGATTTCATAAACATCTTCTCAAACCAATCCAGGACACTGTTTGGGGAAAAAGAGGCTTTCCTGGGGGAAAAAATTATGGCTTTAAGCTGGAAGTATTTTTGCGATTGGGAAATGTGCACACGGCAAACCTTTGGTCACATCTAGGGCTGAAACGATTCCTCGATTGATTCGAGTACCTCGATTATTAAAATTCCTCTAGGAAAATTTACCTGCCTCGAAGTTTCGTTAATTTGTGTTTTATTATTTAGCGCCCCATGTTCCGGCCGGGATGTTACTTGCGTTGTGCGGAGCTCTCACTTCCGCCTCTGAGTTGTTGACGAAAGCTAAGTTTTAGCGGCAATACGTCCAATCTTCAAGTTTGCCCCCTGCCCCCATCTTACGTTTGCCTCTAATCTGCTGTTATGCCACATTTACCAATATTTTATTTTATCCATTTTTTTATGCGATTACTCGATTAATTGTAAGAATAATCAATAGATTACTCAATTACTAAAATATTTGTTTACAACAGCCCTAGTCACATCGTTTTTAAGACCCTTTCATTGAAAATAGTTACATTTTTCCACCATCGAATTTTCTTCCAGTCCACGTCCCTTTTTCTCTTTGTACTGTCTTCCTCCTCACTGTCCTCTTAGAAATCAGAGGGCATCTGTTCTGGGTGGTTGTGTGCAACAAGTGGAACATAAACACACCTGTCTCCCTCCCCCTTTTCCACCTACTCACAAAGGGATGCTGAGCAGAAGGGCCCATCAGTGGTCCGTCTGAGACCTGTAACCAACACTGCCAAGCCCAGTTCCCAGTAGAGCGCTGGGCTAAAAATCCAAATGGTGTGTGGAGAGACGGGAGCAGGTTGGCTGGCTGCAGCTGTGCTGGAAGACATCATGCAGCATATCAAACCACAGCCAGTTCTCCTGGGGTTCCGCATGGCTGGACGGGCCTCACGCTCTGGGACCCGCAGGGAGGCATTGATCCACAGCCGGCATGAGGTGCTTCTTCACGTCAATGAGGGCAAGAAGGAAAAAAAAGCTTGTTGTTATGTATGCTGTTAAAACTTTTACGCATATTTATTAGAGTATTCAGCAAATTTCCTGTTCATTAAACTTAATATTGTGACATTTTTTTAAATTGAAAATAACTACTAACCACAAATGAGTCACATAGCCCTGAGTGTGTCTCCAAAAACAGAACTCTTTGACTTATTTTTTTCATATGGTAATAATTCATATATCTTATCAAATTTTACTGATGGCCACTCTCAATTCGAGGCATTAATGGTTGCAGATTTTCCTGCAGGACTGGCTTCAACTTTTGGAGTACATTAAGATGTGCCGCATGCGAAAAACGAAACAAGGGAAATCTTTTTATTGTAGGATTAATTGCTGGCAAAAACTAAAGGGAAATAAGTGGAAAAGGGCAATATATGAGGACAGGTTTCTTAAAAATTATGCATCAAAATGTATTTTTAGATCTACATTGAAGTTACATCTTACTGTAAGAGCAATGCTTTTAGCATTAAAACTGAAAACATTTTTGTAAAGGGAAATAGAAAGCATTGACATCCATCCATCTATTCTACATGATAGCTATCTGCCAAGGTGAGGAGAAAGACAAAGGAAATCCTGAACAGTGTGGAAATATGCTGCAAAAACTAACAAAAAAAGTAAAGGGAAAAATAGTCTGTATATGAATCAGTTTTTTCTATTTATTACTTTTTTGGTTCTATTTTATCCTGTCAAGCTTAAATTGCTCTAAGAACAAACACTGTGTAGCCATGAAAATACCTTAAAAACTAAAATATTATGCTTCAGTCTAATGAAATCGCACATGAAGAAAATTATTGACAGATGTCAGTCTGAAAAGGGTTAAAAGGGCATTGTAACCCTTATAATGTGAGACATTATCCACAAATGTAGTAAATATGGACGAGTGGTACCCTTTCCTGGCATATAAAATAAAAAATAAAAAAGAGAGAGAGAGAGAGCATCAAAGACTCATCCAGAAGTCAAAAAAGAACCAAGAACAACATCTGAAGCATTCCAGTACGGCTTGTCTCATTTTAGGTCAGTGTTCATGATCCAACAACAGGAAAAAGACTGGCATAAAAAAAACATAGCATCTGTGGGAGAGTTCCAAGGAAAACACTACAGCCAAATCACAAAGAACATGCAGGTCTGTTTCACATTTACCAACTAAAATCTTGATGCTTTCCAAGTGCTTGGGGTAAATGTGCCGTGGACTAATGACGTAAAAATGGAAGCGTTCTTAGCGTGTGCATCCTGTTCACATCTGGGGTACTACTGATGCTGAATTTCAGAAAAAGTACATCATACCAGTGAAACATGATGGAGGATGTTCTGTTACTTCAGAATCTAAACACCTTTCAGTAATTGATGGAACTATGAACTCTAGTATCTTGTAGATGGAGCTGATGGAGAATATCCAGACATGAATCCAAAGCTCACCAGCAAGTTTACATGTAAAAGGCTAAAAAGAATAAAGGTGATTTGTAGGGTCCTAAATAAAGTCTGGGCTTTAGAATAACCTTTAGATTCTGTTTTGTGACTTTAAACAGTTCATTTATGCTTAACAAATTGCAATTAATTAACAATTAAACAAGAATTCTTCCACAAAAGCTTTTGCAGTCAGTGGCGAATACTTTTTTACATGTGGTCAAGTTGGGTTTTGATAGCTTTGTGCCTTTAATAAAGGAAATCTAAATTTGAAAGTTGCTCTTTGTACTTATTCGAGGTATCTTTGTCTTTCAGAATCTGTTAAGGGTTTTCTTTCATAGCAGAATGTACTTTTCAAAAAACAAAAAATGTTCAGTCAAAAATGTTATTTTTCAAGCTGCCTGCTACCCGTACTACTGAGTGGATTTATTTTAACTTTCTGCCGTTTTTAATCAGTGCTTTTACAAGCACCAATACAAAAACAGGAAAAAAAAAATCTAAAATGACAAACTTTTCTGCTACAAAACCATATATTGAGCTATTTTTTAAAAAAAACACTGTGTATTTTTAATACAACAGTAGAAAAACACACCCTCTTGGTGTGTGATCTCTGCTGAGCCCTCACTACTCACTCACGTCATGTAATGAACCAAGTCCTCTCACTAATGAGGCTGGCAAAGGACTCCAGGGTCAAGTTTTCTGTCTCTCAATTACACGCACACACACAGTCGCTGCTCACTCACTTTTGAAGAACAAGCTGCAGAATTTTACAAGCTCTTACTTAATTATAAAGGACGGGTCAGAATCTCATATTATAGAGTTCATTTTGGAACCCAACGATGACACCAGATGACGAGCGGTCTCTCTTTATGGAGAAATGACACTTCTGTGTGACCTCAAGAGAATTCATTTGCTTTTTAAAGTATTTCCCCAGAACAAATTTGGGATGCGTTATTGTGAACGAAAGAGCTTAAAGACATATGAATAACTTGTGTTTGGAATTAATTCCCAAGCATATAATGTGTAATATCACCGCATTTATTTGTTATTATTGTTGTTCGCTGCTATTCGGTATTTGCAGGGCTTGTGTTGTCTAAACGGCTCACGCTGTGCAGCCTCTGTGAGGCATTATGTGGCGGTTTATATAGACAACCAGACAGCACAGGCAAAGGGGGGATCCACTGTCATCAAAAGAGTGCTAGTAGTTCTGAAGAGGATTATGCTGAATGTAAGGCGAATTAAAATACAGATTTGAGTCAGAGGTAGACAGAGGCATCTTGTCACTCTACACCTAAAGGCATCCTTCACCGAGTGGCATTCACAATCACAAGAAAATAATACCTACATGCACGCACACACACGCACACAAACACAAAATCAGATTCTCCATCTCTGCAGGTGCTGTCATGGGCCCACTCTTCAGCCCCCCATCTTTTCCCCGGCTCTCCTCTCTTTCCTTTGTTCCCAGACTGCACACCGTCATGTCCAGGTCTTGCCTCTGGGGAGCTCAGCCTGGCAGGAGGCTTGTTTTCAGAGCTTTGCTCTTTTCTTCCTCTCCCACTCTTCTCCTCTCTCCTTCCTGGGTTCTTCGTTTGTACTGGTGCTGGCTAATTACCGGCGCATTCTCCCCCCTGCCAACAGCGTGCTGCTGCTGCTGTCGAGCTCACCCTCCTTCCTCCTCCCGCCCACCTCCAGTCGTATGTTTCTCTCTTCTTCCCCCGCTAGGAGTGAGTTGGGGAAAGAGGTGGATGGAAGGGCCGGGGTACAGATGTGTATTAATGAAGCAGTGAAGGGCAGGGGGTGACTCACAGAGAGAGAGAGGGTGAGGGGGGGAGAGGAGCAAGAGGCTATTTGCATGCAGAGACAACGAGTTTCACCTCTGCTACAATCCTCAGTCTCTGCCTGCTCCTCTCCCTCCAAATCCTCCCCCCATTATCCTGCATTCTCTCACTTTTCCAGCTACCCTTCTCTCTCCTCTACCTTCTTGCCTCTCTCCTTTGCTCTCCGGCTTGCTGCCACTGCTGATTTGAATAATTCAGCACAAGCCGGTATTCTCCAGGGCCCCATTGTCTGTGCGTGGCAGGAGAATGAGAAGGAGAGAGATAAGGAAAGAAAGGGAGGGGGGTGGGTGGGGTGTGATGTGTGTGTAAAGGCAGAAAGAGTGAGAGAGAGGGGGGGCAGTGGGGGAGAGGGAGGTCCATCCTGCCTTCTTTTACCTAGTAGTGGTGTAAATCAGCACTAATGAGGCAGAGGAGGAATACCTCGGTTTGCAACAGACTACAGACCAGACCGCTTTCCTGAGCAAGCACTCCAAAGCACACAGGTAGATGCTCATTTAAGCAATCTGCACACACACACACACAACACCTTTATAACCTTCAGTGCTCTGCTGTGTTTTGGTTATTGACTTGTTGCTAACCCTCAGTCTCTTGTGCTTGCCACACAAGGCAGGAGGTGGGAAAGCATTTGTAGAGAAAAGCTGGTCGGACAATTCACTGCACTAGTTTAAGTGAACACATTTGGATGAATTTGCATTAGAAATAAAGATCTCATGCAAACATCTGACAACTTAGGAAGTCGTCTGGCTTCAGGGTTTGGTGGATTGCTAAAACAGAATAAAAATAAAATCCTGAGGTACACTGGAAACTCTGATACATTTATACCGCAATTCTGCTAGATCAACACAAAGCAGTGGGCCATTGTGAACGGGAAGGACACCAATTTATTAAATATTTGAAAATAATCGACAAATAAAATTCTGAAAACTGTTGCATGCATTTGAATTCAGCCTCATTATTTCAACTGCCCGTAAATAATATGCAGTGCAATTAATTGTCATCAGATTGCACCTGCGTGTAGTTTAATCTCAGGAAGAAGGCAGGTTTTCTGTGAAGATCTCAAAGGTTTTGTTGGAGAACATTAAAGACCAGCATAAAGAAGACCAAGAAGCGCAACAGACAGACAGAAATAAAGCACAAAAGGTTGCGGAGACAGCCCAGCAATCAAAAATTGAAAGAATATGACAACTGCTAATCTACCACGGCATCGCCGTCCATCTAAACTGAGAGGACAGGCAGGGAGAGCAACAATCAAAGAGAAGCCACTAGGAGGAGCGTGGTAACTTTGGAGGAACTGCAGAGATCCACAGTTCAGATGGGAGAATCTGTTGACAGGATAGCTATTTGTTGTGCACTCCACAAATCTGGTCTCCTTGGAATAGAAGCCAGATCCAATTTGCAAGTTTGCACAAGTCATGTTGCAGGCACGGCAAACATGTCCAAGAGGCGAGTTGGTCAGATGAGACGAGACAAAACAATGTGTGTTGGAGAAAACTAAAAAATGACATCAACCTGATAGGATAGCTGTCTCAAGCTGATTTCCTCAAGAGCCATAGTCCTGCAACTTTTAGGTGTTTTCCTTGTCCGACACACTTGAAATAAATGGTGAAACTGCCTCTCTAGCATCCAGACAAGCTTTAAAGAGCTAAGCTAATGTGCTAATGTTGGAGTCAGGCGTGCTGAAGCAGAGAGACAAAAGTGAGGATTGGCTTTTGAGACCACTGTCCTAGAGGATTCAAATAATTTAAAGCTGAGGACAGTTTAATTAAAATGTGTTAAATTTCCTATCAATCAATCAAAATGTATTTTTATTGCACTTCACTTAACCAAACTACTTTCCATTAGAGTAATTTTAAAAAATACAAAACAGAAGAAACATAAAAACATCACAGTACTTTGGTTGGTAATTAACAATGAATGAATTGTGCACTTATTAATTCAACAACTTTGGACCAGTTACAGTAAATAAAAACACAAAGGATTTTGGCACTTGTCTACTCTGGTCAAAATCCAGACTTAAATCCAGTCGATAATTCGTGAAAAGCCTAGAGAAGAATAACACTTTTCATCCAGTTTGCCTGAGCCTGAATTATTCAGTAAAGAAGGATAAGGGAATGTATTCAGAGATGGAAATCTGCAGTGATATTCCCAAAAATATGTACAGCTGTAAATGGCACAAAAGGTGGAAAGATCAACAGATATAAATATATTTTTTCAAGGTTCTGTACATACAACTTATCCAAAAGTCACCTAGAACCAGGGACAATTCTCTCCTTTGGCTATTAATAATTAATAACGCGGTTGCAGGACAATCACTAACTTCAGAGTATTACATCTAAACTTTACTTTCTTATTCTATGAACTTCCATTGCTGTTTTTATGCCAACATTTACTTTAAATATCAAACCATAAATATTCTCTCTTTTTTGTCCGTTTTGGATTTTCTTACTTTATTTCAAACTCCACACATCTAACTTTCCCAAAAGCCAGCTCCAATAAACTCAGCTCCACCTGAGTTTACAGACACCTACCCATCAAGTCCTATGTCAGAGGAGTTCCGAACTTGTCCAGTCCGTGAGAACATCCCCAGATGACAAGTACCACACAACACAAACATGAGGAAAAGCTCCAGAGATTTAAGAACATACCGCAGTATCCTCAAGCCCTGCTGGTGATTTGTTCCCATAAGAAAATATGTCAGTAATAGCTACACCTTCATGAATATGGACCAATCTGGAGGCTTTGTACTGTCTTGCACAGCGACTTCAGTCAAGTGCCTCTCTCTTAGGAGATGACACGCTAGCCCGTCTGATGTTGGGTTTTTAGAAAGACATATAATGTCTCGACATCAAAGGAATGATGCAAATGTTGTGAAAGGCCTTTCTTTTGTGAGGCTTGTGAACCTCCTGTCAGGCATGGGTAAAATGTGCCTTTTAAAATGTTTGGGAGTGTAGATACAAAAAACAAAGTATTGCATCTTTTTCTATCACACTTTAAGCTCTCCGTGGAAGAACTAAAATCCAATAAAGAAGAAAGACAATGATCTTGGAAAAGGCACAAGATTTTATGTAGAGGTGGAATTTACTGGGCGCATCTTAAAACTGAAGTCATGCAATCTGAGGAAAAACATTGGGTTATTTGTATGAAATAAGAAGCCAACAAATTTATAGTTAGGTTCAGTTATGTAGCCAGAAAAGCAGTGCAACATCATTGCAATTGCTCTCTTTCCTATAATCTCTGTATCTTTTTATCTGTTGTTTTTCGCTCCCAGACAGTTCAGAAGCAACCAGGAAAGGAGTGGGATTTTGACTCATGTTGTAAGAATTTTGTTTAATAAATTCAGTGCAGGTGGAGGACCTTTTTATGCTTAAAGGTCCATCAGGGTGTGATTCATAAAGTTGAGGGAACACAACTTTGACAGACTAAAAAAAGGCAAGTCAGTTCTTGTAAAGCAAAACTATGCACCCCTGGATTTACTTAAACAAATAACTAAGACCTTCCGATTTGAATATCCTTGCAGTGACGTCAGCTAGTAGCTAACTACTCAATTCTAGCAACTGCAATAAGAGAAATAAGCAGCTCCATAATCCAAAAAAACAACAGAAGACATATCAGAAGAGAGAGCCTGGCCTAGTAGTCGAAACAGATTTTCAGAATCTGACGGAGGAACCATCACGAGCCGTGACGTAGTCAGTAAAGTCTCCTGGACATACAAGCACACAAACATATGAAAAACACAACAACTTACTTTTTGGTTTCAGCTCAATCTGGCGCGGTTCGTCGTGGTCCACACGCGGTGTTCCTGGCTCAGTTGTCATATCCATCCTAGGTTATAATTTTCAGTGGCAAACATTTTTCCGGTTAAAATTTTCAAACAAAGCTATTTCCGGTCTAACGGCCGTCGGGAGGGAGTCACGTGACTGTGTAATGACGTCATCAGGACCTATTAAGCTTTTTCTATTAAATTGAATATTGTATTTTTGATCACTAGTTTATTCATTTCTATTTTTTTTCCCTCAGTGTTATTATTTTCTTTTGTACACTGTTAAGAGTTTACTTATGCAATATTTTTATTATTATTTTTCTCTTGTTTCTCTTGTACTTGTCCTGTGGGCGGAGCCTGTGACTATAAAACAGGGCTTTGCACCACAGGCAGATCACGTTGAAAGTGATGAACCTTTGAGCTGTGAAGAAGGTACTGCTGTTTTTGTCTGTTTTAACTTGCCTGGAAGGCCATTGTAAATATGCTGCACAGCTTCTCAAATTTTCTTTCACCAGAAGATAAGCACAATAAACACATCTGAAGTGAACTATAGCATTGGCCTACTATTTGTTTGTCCAAGTCATAACAGAGCCTTGCTACACAAAACAATAATTTCTTTAGTGTGGTATGTTCGACCTGAAGGAAAAGTGCCTAAAAATGTTGATCTAAAATGTTTTTACATTATTGGAACTAATAACATTTGCTCAAACTCAGTCATTATAAGGGCTCTTCCACACTCACATTACAAGGAGAGCCCAAGCTAATAGAGCTAAACAGTCATCTTTTTAAGAAAGTCATTTGTCTGTGAAAGACTTGAAGAAAGCAAGGTTAGAGTCTAAAGCAACAGAAAAATGAGTGTACATTTACACAGCTCTAGAGTGATGTACAATAGGGTGTGAAGAGGAGGAGGTGAAGAGGTGAATACACTTTACAAGCCTGTGGGGCAGTATTATTGTTCAGTTCTTTATGGACAGTATGATGATATGTTCTTACCTCAGTTGGTTAGGGGCAATATTGTGTGTTGCAGGAGTAAAGACCTGGCTGGCATTCCAATACAAGACAACCATTTAAAAGCAATGGCTAAGGTTTAGGTTAAATAACATCTAAATCTGTCTACACAGTATTAGGACATGGAGATATTTCAGATGGTACTGGAGCAGTATTATGAGATGTAGTTGATTGAGTTGGGCAAAGGATGTCATTTGTTGTTACTTTTGGGATGGGCTGTCAGTACTTTGTGGTTCAAAGTACAACATTTTTGTAAGAAGACTTTTAAAACAACACAAGAAGGAGATTAACTATGGCTCATGCCACAGTAACTGTGTGTGACACTCAAAGTTAAATGTTGTCCAATAAAAGATAAGAGTTGTGATTCTTACTACCCTTTGCCTGTACTGATAGTGTTGTAATTCAGCATGGTTAGCTGGTGTGTTATGCTAGCTCTATAGATAATGTTAGTACTCATGAAGACAAAGACAGAAACAAAGAACGAAAGAAATTTGAGAAAGAAAGAAAATCATTTGAGAACGATAGAAACAGAGAAAGACAAGAACAGAAATCTAGCATCTGTCATGCAGCTGGGAGTATTTCTAAGGGACGCCAGGAGAAAAAGGAATTAAATACATCATGGAAGAGAAGGAGGGGGCCGCTTGGAGAAAGATGGGAGGGGAGACGAACACACGATCCAACATGGCTGGACTAGATTAAGATGGCTGAAGTTAAAGAACACTTTTCTGTTTACACAGCCCTAATGGCCTGTTTGAACTTTCCTGTCAGACAAGGCTCATTTTGCTGGCATGATTAACTTTGGTTCTTAACCAGACTTGCATGCTGACCTTTCCAAGCTTAGCCTCTTTTTATGATGACGATGTAGATGATTTGCACCTTAAGTAAAGTTTTATCAAGTGCTAAATTTACAGCATTTCAGAATCAGGACAAATGAGACGTGTCGTTGATGAATGCAAACTCCTCTGCCTGATAACAGCTGTAAGTGACAGCAAAAACAGGACCACACACACTAGTGACGTGCAGTGGAGTGAAACCCCGGCACCGAGCCTTGGCTGAGCCTCACACCCGCCGACCCTGACAGTAATCAGGAGGAGAAGTGAGTGCTGAGGAAGTGTCAACAGAAACAAACCCAGGGCTTCGTTTGGGCCAGATTGAACTGATAGCTCATTGTCGGTGACATAATTTAGATGAATGGTGGGTGCAATCCATCAGTGGAGTATGGCTGGTGAGGGTGAGGAAACGAGGAGGGGTGCGACCCGCTCTGTGTGTGCCTGCCAGTGTAGGTATCCTGTTACCCTACACCTGTTAACAACGCCAATTCACTTGTATAAACAGTAAAGTGATCCTTTTATCGAAGCCAAGGGGACAAAGAGAAGGGGGACAAAAAAAACGAGTGTGGAGGAAAGAGGGTAGAAAAGATGAAGCACCGAGGATTTAAGAAATGTTTTCTTGTTTGATTTTAAGAAAGACAAGCAGCTCTGGACATGATGGATGAACCCGAGGTCTGGAGAGACAAGTCATGGACAGATGACTCAGATACACACTCCAGTACGGAAAGTGAAGCTTCTAGACTAAAGCAACAGGGACATCTAGTGGGGAAAAATGTTTCCGCAGCCCAACTCCAAGCTCCAGCTGAAGGCCAAAGCTTTACTCTTGTAAGTCAGTCATATTTACCATAATTATTTCTATTTAATAAATGACAGAATAACAAGTGATAGGTTTTATAAAAATGTTCTTATTACTTTCTTATACTAAGGGGTTCAGATACATTAGGATTACAATGGATTTAATCAATTTGGGGAAGACCATATGGTGATGCTATCATTTTGTGAGCTTCTGATAGGTTCATCATTTAAGTTTAATAGAGACAGACATGTGGATGTCTTTAAGGCAACACCTCACACATACAATAATAAATAAAAAATAGTCAATATATCATCAGGAGAATTGTGAACCTCCAAAAGTTTGGTTCACTCATTTTCCAGATGCTTGATGATTCCATATTGATCTGTTCAAATGTGTGCGTATGTGAACAGCATGAGAATGTGCATCCGTCATACTGTCCAGGAAGGAGACCGGTTCTGAGTCCAAGAGATGAATGAGTTTCAGTGAAGAATGTGTGAATCAACTGCAGAATAAAAGCAAAAACCTGGTGAAGTTATTGATTGAGGTTGGAAGAGTGAGAGCGTTGCTAATCCAAAGTGAAACTAGTTCTGCATCAACATAGACTGAAAGGTCACTCTGATGAGAAGAAGCAAAAAACTACATTAAAAAAACATGATTGAGGTTTGTAAATGACTCTTACTTTTAGTCATATGATTTGATTCCACTGAAATTGGAATTTGTGGCTGTAATGATCAGCATTACGTTATGAGGAAAAGGTGGGGAAGCTCCAAAGCCTGAGAACGCGTGAAGAATAAATGTGAAGTTGTGTTGGCAGCGTAATGTTGAGTGGGGGTTTCAGTTGAGAAGGAACTGATCCTCTTCACAAAACAGACGAGTCACGAGGACAGAATATTTTATGAAAATATTGAAACAACATCCCAAGAAAACCAAGGCAGAGCTTGGGCACAAAGGGACAGTGACTCTCATCACCCTGCCAAATATGTCGCAAGTGGCTTAAAAACAAAAGAGTAAATGTCTTTGAGTGGCCACCTTAAAGCTCTTATTACAGTCTCATGATAGGCTTTATGAGTAGAGCTGAAAAAGGTGTGTGAGAGCAAGGCAGCCTGCACACCTGGCTCAGCTACACCAGTTCAGCCAGGAAAAATGGGCCAAAATTACAGCAAATTGTGGTACGAAGCTCTTGGAAGCAAATCTAAAGCCATTAAGGTAATTCCAAGTTATCACATTAAATGCTTTAGAAGTGGACAAAAAATATATATATTTTGAACTATTTTTAGTTGAAAAGTAGGGCAACCAGTTTATCTACAATAGCTATGAAACAGGTTTTAAGTGTTTGGAGGGTAAGATTACAATGTCTGTTGATAAGCAAGACTTTAACTTCATGTTTTGGGGAGTTCACAGAGGAAAGGACGTGTGGGGTTTTAGGATGGCTGTGTGCAGAACAAAACATTCTGTAATGATGGACAAGAAAGAAATGCATTAGATATGACTCACTGCATTAGCTGGGCTGTTTGTGCTAAATAGAGAGAGAAACACAAGGCTAGCTTGCTAACCAGATCTTTTACAAGTCTGCAACTCCACACAACTGAAGTAAGGATTTAAGCAGCTGCATATGCAACATGTTCTGCTATTTGCCTTATGTTTAAACCTGTGTCCAAGGAATCAGGGAAACTGTTTTCACTAGCACAGCTAGTGAAAACAGCCGTGCTAGTGAACAGCTAGCACAGCTAGTTGTTCACTAGCACAGCTGTGCTAGCTAGTGAACTCAAAACAACTGACTTTTGTTTTGAGTATTTCAACATCAGTTTTTCTAATAGTTTTAGTTTTACTGAAACTTATTCAAGAATTTTTTTAATTATTTTCTATCTCCACCATGGTAATGACACTGCGCATAGTCCTCATTTTCTCTCCCTATTCCATTGTACAGAGTCACTTGCTTTAAGTGGCAGAAGCGAGACGCCAACCAGCCACATTTATCCTGAGAGGAGTTCCTCGGGTCCTCCTTGCCTCTCTGTCTCCCCCTCTCTTCGCCATCACATTGTGTCTGCAGCGTGTCACGTCTGCCTGGCAATTATTATGAAATTAAAGCTATTTTCCATGGCCGCTGTTTGCCCCGTTAATAACCGCACCGAGATAGGCCTCCGTTCATTTAGCATTTTAGTTCAGCTCAATTCCTGTCGCATTAGCAACAGGAGCAAAATCAGAGTGTCACTCAGATATTCTGCCTAATGGTTTGGCAATGGCCTGGCCTTTTTTCCAACCCCTCTCTCTTTCCTTTTTGCGATCCTCCTAACCCTATCTCTCTACCAATTATGCTGTTTAATCTATATGTAGATAATGGTGTCCGGGACCTCCCTGTTGAAATGTCAGGTGTGAAGAGGTTATTAGCTAACTTTTAATTACTGTCCATCACTCAACAGCCAGCAGAGCTGATTGGCTCTCTCAGTCCCCCTGCTTATCTGAACGTTTGGCTGATGTCGCGGAGAAAAAGGAAGACATTTAAGAAGTAGCAGCTCTCTGGCTTATATCACTGTTTCTATTCTATTAGCTGAACTAAGTGTTTAGAAGGAAGACAAAGGAGGAGGAGGAAATGGTGTGGATCATATGTTAAATAGTTTAACGGTGCTAAGGAGTTAAGCAGTAAGAGGAGCGTGCAGTGAAGTATAAGGTAGCAATACGGTGAGTAAACACCTGCAAGAATAAAAGTAACTATGCACCAAACTAATGTAGAGTAGAGGAATAAACATTGCCTCCAGATTTTCCCCAAAAAAACAAAAAAAAACCCAGCATTTTGTGTTACTGCAATGCAGAGTTTAAATGTTCTGACCTTATTGAGGCTGTAATTGCATTGTTCAGAGAGACAAGCTAGGTTTGAATCTCTTTCAAATGCTTTACAAGTCTGCAAAGAGTTTCCTTGAAACCCACCTGCTGCGATGCTAAGCTCTTTATGTGCGTTAAGGACCCACGATCTTTGACCCAAAGTTTACAGCTCAACTCTTCCATTCCTGCTCTGTGATACGTTTGCTGGGCTGTAACATTATAGAGATGTGATCTCATGTGTTTGCCAGGCCACAATTCAATGAACTGTCAGACAGACTGAACATGTCTGCATAAAATATTCAGTGTTTTTCTTAAAGATACATTACAATGATATTTTTTGTGGTAAGTCATCATTAAATGCAAAAATTGTCTTTATTTTTATGAAGTAGGCCAAGACAGTAATAATGATTATTAAATATACTCATAAATTGGTGTGTCACTGTGAAAGGGGAGGAAAATTGTATGTTTTTCAAAAATCCACAAATTAAAATCTAAAGTCTGGCATGTATTTGCATTCAGTCCCTTTCACTCATTTACCCCCCAAAAAATACATTGGCACCCAGTTGTCATGAGGGAAAATAGAGTGAAATTCAGTCTCAGCTTAAATGCAGCATTCCTTAGAAGTCTTTGCATTTGCTTAGAAAACAAAATGCATTAAAAAGTCCTGTTTTCATTTCACTGCAAGCAATGTGCAGCAAACAGTCAAGAAATATGTGGAAGCAGGTGGCTGTAGTTGTGGCAGCCTGATGCTGATTTTCTCCAAAATAAACAATGAAGCTGGTCAGACGTAAGGGGAACAAGCACGGAAGTAA
Organism: Phalloptychus januarius; assembly: GCA_902982915.1. Taxonomy (NCBI): domain Eukaryota; kingdom Metazoa; phylum Chordata; class Actinopteri; order Cyprinodontiformes; family Poeciliidae; genus Phalloptychus; species Phalloptychus januarius. The sequence goes on along the minus strand of CADWAE010000482.1, from coordinate 17,712,891 downwards.
ATCCAGGAAAATCCACAAAAAACCTTGAGCCTGGGCTGGAGATCGTACTTGATGAAATCCAAAGAGCTGCACGCTTTTAAAAATACTTTTGACAACAGCAGCTGTAAACGTGCAGTTAAGAATAGAAAGCCTCTGCACAGTAATAACCTGATTCCTGTGTCTTTATTTGAACTTTACAAGCTGAGAAACACTCAGAATCACTCAGACACACACAGTAGCATGCGCTTACAGAGGAAACCAATCTCTTTTCATGCTTTGAACTGTCTTTGAGCTGATTTACTATTTAAAACTCAGTGGGGCCAAAGCACCTCTGATTATAGCACCTCTGAGAAAAAATACTTCCTAAAACACACTTTTTCTTCTTTTGCTTTCTAGCCATCGTTTACAGCTTTCTTTTTTTCAAAGTAGAGAGCTGTTTTCTGCAGACATCCACTCAGCTACGGAGGCTCCGGTTTCAGAGAGCTGCTTCTGGATCAGACGCCGTCAGAGATGTAAACAGCCAAGCTCTGTCATCACATTCCTTATTTTAGTAAAGACAGAACAGGGCAATAGAAGTGGAGGATTGGCTGTAATTAAAAGATATTCTGAACCAATTATTAAAATTAAAATAGATCTTTCAGTTTTCTGCTACCAGCCCCCATTGTTTTCCTTCAGCACATAAACGTCCCTGTGGTATTCATGTCCCTGTAAACCTGAGCACTGGTGTGTTTGGAGAAATAACCACACACTTAAACATTGTTTAAGTCGATTATGTTTCTCATTCCAACATGGCTACCTTTCAACTGGACTTTATGTGATATTTAAGACTTTAACTTAGCCCCAGCCTTTAGTTTGGACTCTGGTCTCTGAGTTTCTGCGGTGAATTACAGCTGACCCATGAAGACCTGGACTCTGCTGCTTCTACCTCTGGAAGCCATCGTCATCTGGAACGCATCGGCGCTCAAGAGAGGGAGGGGCAGAGCTCCATTAGTCTGATGCAAACAGAGGAGGAGGCCACTGGAATGAAGCTGCCTTCTGCTCTGTTTTGTTATTATTTACCTTGTCAGTAACAGTTTGATTTACCATTGACTTTTCCATGCTATTCAAGATGGAAAAGTTGTGGAAGTAATGTTCTGAGAAGCTGCAACATCTCAGAACATAATGTTTTGGGATGAGCTGCATGAAAAGCCTCTTTTGGTTGCAGCGAAAATCTGAATCTGGTTTTGGGAGAACAAACTCTGGGACAGAGAACATCCAACCTTTAGCGATGAAAGTTTTTCCTTCTTTTTTGTTTCCTGTTTGAGTTCAGTTGTAAACTTGTTGACCCACCTAAATAGGACTTTAGACAGATTTGCATTTAAATGAAGATTGGTACTAATTATCTATTAGACAATTGATTAATAATGTGATGTCATTGCGCCATTAATACATGAATGTGCATATCAGCAGGGAATCTTAACACCTCAAGCGATGGAGCAAACTGCACAAAACACTCTGCCTGGTGAGATGCTGCCCTCTGCTGGAAACCTGCATATTAGCATGTAAAAATATGATCACGATTTAGACAGAACAGTTAACACGTCCAAGTTTACTTATTGAGGAACATGTATTAAAAAAAATAAAAATAATTATCCAATGGCTAATCTCCATCAGTAGTCGCTCAAATAAAATCTGCCGACTAAATAAACCAAGTGAATCCACAAAACATAAAAACAAGTTTAAAAAACTAAAGTGTCACAAATTCATGCATTCACTGATTCTATTTAGATCATATAACTACAAAGCTAGCAATTATTAAAAGTTATCATCTAAGTACTGCATTAAAAATTACTGGATAAAAAAATGTACTCTAATTTAGTTGTTGCTTTTCATCCTTTCTTATCCAAATGAAACACTAAAAAAGGAATGCAATTGTCTAAAACCTAATAAAGTAAATCATTGCTGTCACAACCAGGAATAAGGTGTAAATTACTGTTAATTGATTAAAGTTGGTGTTAAGTACACAATAAACACAAGAATTATTTAAGTCACAGATTGTCTGCCAAAACTGTGATGTTATTCAATCTTACAACAATAAGAAAAAGATACAAAGAAGGGAAGAAAGGATGAAAGACAGAAAGAAGGAAAGAAAAAAGAAGGAAATAAAGAAAAGAATGGGAGGAACAAAGAAAAAGATCTGTTTCAAACCAGACTCAGAAACCTTTTTTTTCCTGATTTATTATTGGTTATTATTGAAAACCTGCCTTGTCTTACATTGTTTCTTTATTTCGACATAAAAGAACAGAAATGCAAAAATGCTTTATTTGTACACAAAACCAGCTCTTAACAGAGGAATAGTTCATACAACAAACAATGAAGCAATAAAAAGTTCATGCATTTCGTACATCCATGATTCTTCCAGCTGATCCTATAAATACTGAGTTATTATTGAATTTTCAAAGTATTCTGTGGCACCTGGGACAATTTATCATCGCTGATTTACATAATGGTAAACATAATCTAAAAAAAAAACATGCTTACATTGCCAAAACAGCAAAGAAAACAGTGCAGCTTTTCCTGAGGTAATTATAGTACTAATTCTTATTTGCTTAATTACAGGAGGACAACAGTTAGTAGTAAAAAAAAATTATAATAATTTTACTTTTAAAAAATAACTCGACATGTTTTCTATATGTAGCAAAACAGTAGATAGGCTAAAACTTCCTATAACTTTAAAGAATTTTGATGCAAGTAGTTGGATTGAGTTGAACAAGTTATTAGGAAAAAACATTCTTTAAACAGCAATGCGCTCCATATAGTTGTTTTTCAACCCTGCTCCATTTCTGTTTATGGTAATTCATATTTTCAACCCTCAAGTTCTAGGTGTTGAAAAAGGACAAAAAAAAAATAACATTGCAAGCAAACAAAAATCCTTCCTCAATTAAGATTTTTAAAAATGCATATCATAGTTATTCCTTTTTACTTAGCATGTCTAAAAATAGCAAAAAAAGGGCAGTATTTTTTTCCAGCCACATAGTGCCATTTTATAGCATGATCAAGTAACTATGTTGCCTTCAGTTATAATTAAAATGCTGCACAGATCAAATATGACTTAAAAGAAATTTGACTTTGTAATTTAACACTTTCAAATTAGGCATTAGTTTCTTTAGGAAACTGTTCTTCCATTAACTCTTTAACGAACAGCGTTTCACTGAGACGTAGCTAATACAGCTGAATGGTTGCCACGGGAGATTCAAGAATTTCTGCAACATGCATGAAAGAATGAAAGCAACACCTCAGGTATGTTTTTGGAGAGGGAACAACGTGATAACATGATGTACAGTTAAAAATAAGTCGAGTTTACATAATAGTGCTCCTTCTATACAGAACAGAGAAATAACTGGGGATTCATTTTAGGGCCTCAAATCTTTTGGCTTTGTAGTTTTGGTCATTTCCCACCCGATGGAGCGGCCTGCGACTGAAACCTTTATGCTAAACACACATTAGTTCGTAGGTGACAGGACGGACATAGTGTGATTAGCAGGAAGTTGCTCACATCTAAACAGCTAACATTATGCAGTCAGGCATTTTGAATACTACACTTGCAAATAATGGGAGCTTCACTGACCTCTGCAGATTCCCTCTGACCATCAGAGTATCTGCCCTTTAGATGCTTTATCAAATTGGCAGTGCGACTTACTCCACTTTGTGGCACAGCTATCATCAGTGACTAGTAAAATTCGTTGACTTTTCCTGTTTCTCTGCCTGACAAGCAAACTACCTCCATACAACGTTGCCAAGGCTACTGGCCATGTTATGGTAGCTTTCAGCTTCCAGCACAGGCACATCGTGAGACACAGTGCGGATTGGCGCAGCGGCACAACATCACCTGTGAAAAACTGTACGCCAACTTGGGAAAATGAAGATGGCTCAGGTTACTCAAATCAATTTTGGTGTAAATGTGTAACTTTAAAAAACATTTTTAATGACAATCATATGAAAAATATTGTTGGTTTTGACTGTAGCACGCACTCTTTCTTCTCAAACATCCGTTCAAACACTGAAATACATTCAGTAAGCGATGCAGCTCCTCGGTTTGAAGGTACTCTGATGACGGTCACATTAAAAACACAGTTAGTGATTTCAGTTAGTTAAGGTTAGAGAATTAGTTTATTAGTAGGTTAGTTTGTTAGTTTGCAGAGCCCTTAGAAGCTCCTCTGGTTAGTAACATTTAAGTTGCTTCTTAAGAGATAAAACCTCAACTCAGCTCTTAAAACACACTTGGGAAAGTTGATGCTTTCGGAGGGGGAAGGGAAAGCCAGTTGACTATCTTATAATCAGCATCACCGGTACCACAAAAACATGCTTTAATTAACGTGAAATCAATCAGATGACAGGAAGATGTTAGTAAGAGTGGCAGATGGTCCAATACAGCCTCTACATTGTTAGTATGAGCACTATTAGGCGTTAGTTACTACCTCCTGGGACAAAAAGGCTGGGTTGACCACACAGAATACAATCAGAGAGAGAGAGAAAACTGCTTTATATATATATATATATATATATTTTAAAAAACATGTAAATTTAGCCTTTAAAATGAAATCACTTGGGATCAGATTACACTTTTCCAGCTTCAGTATGTGGTCAACCGAGTTTGACCTGAGCAGCTGCTGCTGCTCTTCTTCTAGCTGTTTGGTTTTCAACGTTGCCCTTCCCCAGTCCTGAAACCCTTCTTTCCATGCTCGCTTTAGGATCTCCGAGGCCGACACCTCTAAAAGAAGGACTGCAGGATCATGCAAGAGAAGTGTGCGTCTTGAAGTGTGCATAAAGCAGAAAAGGGAAGTTAGTGGGTTAGAAATGCAAGCCGTCTGCATTCTCAACACGGGTTAGTACTCCAACTGTCAGCAGACGTTAGTACTGTTAGATATTAGTCAGAGACTGTTAGTGCAATCCAGACGTGGGTAAAAGGCTATTTACACATCATTATTAGCATTTGCTGTAATTTGCTTAAGTGTTCAATGATGGGGCTGCTTGGCACTGAAACCGTCTGACTTTTGCCAGCAGGCATCATTCAGAAAAATGCATTTCCAATGACGTCCTTGTGATCTAAATCATAAGTAGCACTTTTTTTTTCTTTTCTTTTTTTTAATGAGGCTGTAACAAATGCTAACAATCATCAGTAAATAATGTTTTATCCCTTATCTGGTATGTTCAGTGGCTAAAAAGGATTGTAGTTCCAGGCCCATTACAGACACATCTTATCGGACTGATGAGACACACGTGCACATGTACTGCCACTAACACAGATGGAGCACATGCAGAGAAACACATGCACTCTCACACACGCACGCATTCATCCCACACACACACACACACACCCTACAGTTCATCTGCAGAATAGTACAGTAAAAATAGCTGGTTTCGCATTGAGCTCAGGAGGTTTCTCAACAAACAGAAATGTGTGATTTACACATTATTAGAAGGTGAGAACATCCGTCATTTTCACACACTAGCACATAATATTTTTGTTCATACAGGCCTTAAATATAAACCCCTCAAAGATTTGGATCTGGAAACACAGCAGGCCAGTTTTCACAAAAAGACACAGAAGGTAACATCACATAAACAGGTGAAAGATTGGGAGAAATGATCAATTGCAAGAAAATGTAACTCAGGTGGCATGATCCATTTGGAGCTGATTTACAGTAAATGTTTCTGTGCATCTAACCAACAGAAACAGAAACAGGAGAGGGACTGAATTAAGCTATAAAACAGCTTTAACAGAGCAGCAAATGGTTCTGAATGAAGTCCCTTCCAGCAGCCACACATGATTAAACGGATAATGACGACAAAGCAATAGCTTATTTCTTTTCGCTGAGGAACAGAGGCAGAAGTCGCCTCTTGGTAGAGAGACACACTAGTGCTGAAGGTTTTCCTTCGAAGACGCATCATGGCACGAGACTCCGCCACTGCAAGAGAAACAGACCAAACACACCCAATAAAGATTCATTGGCAACTTTTCAAATCTCACAGGTGCATCTTTGTCAGTTAGAAACTCGTTGAAAAGTTATTTTGGGTTAAGGTTAGTTCAAGCAGTGAAACACATACAGATTAATATTAGAGTGATCTTTTTAAGAATTCATTTCTGTTAATTTAGATGCTTATGCCATAAGACAAACTGTATTATTTATAAACCCTTATGACTAAGGAGGACGGGCAACAAAACAATGAGTTTCCAAAGAAACTCACTGTTCACAGAGTTCTATATGCAAAGTTTTTAAAGGAAGGTTGAGTGGAAGGAAAAAGTGTGGTTCATCAGTAAAATGAATAATCATATGCTGTCGTGCTTTAGGAATCACCACACACAAATGTACCACGGACATGAGTTACAGCTTTTACACCGGTTGCAGTAAGCCGCCCCTGAACCAGAGAAAATATCAGAAATGTCTACCTGCACTAAGAAGAAAAAGGACTGAACTGTTGCTCAGTGGTCCAAAGTCTTATTTTCAGATGAAAATACATCTTAATTGAGAACCAGTGTTCCAATGTGTTATAAGCTGATTTCACTTTCCAAAAGGACTTGGCACTTGCCCATACTGCCAGACATACCACCTGCAGATGGAAGCGAACTGAAGTTTTTATTAGCTGTGAACATTCAAGTGGACAGAAATAATGAATGGAAACACGTCACTCTGTAAAATCGCTATGATGTAGGGGCTGTGCTTTCTGAACTGAATTACTGAATAATGTCTCGGTGCCTGTATGGAGACACATAAAGAGCTTCATCATGAAAAAAAAATGTTTTCTGGGATAATCCTATATAATGTTGAATAAATAAATCTGTGAAGCAGATTATGTTAATCAGATTCGATCTATGCTTTCATGTCGGTTTATCTCTAAACTGTAATCCTACATGGGGCAGAGGCACATCAACAGAAACATGTCAGTGACTTAACACATTGCTAATCTCATGGTGCAGCTCATGTTTCCACTAATGCAGCAGCTAAACGCAAATACACGGAAGTCTGTCTGAGAGCTAGAGGGACACTAAGTTAATAAAGAATTAAGCTGAGTGGTTAAAATGAATCTAGACATAAAGTTAAAGAGCCATAGGGTAAAGAGTGTAGAATGAATATGAGGGAAATAAAAGGATCTACCACCATGAAGGTGGCAGATTCAGTACCGTTCTGCAAGGCAGCGCAGCAAAGGAGATGGATGAACGCCAGCTGGGGCACAATGGGATCTGGTTGAGGCCAAATCTGCTTTTTCATCAGTGTAACTGGAGAAGGGACACACAACACAAAGCAGCAGAAAAGTGGGACGCAACCCAACTGTCCTATCAAGATCCCCAAAGGGATCTGGCTCCTACTCTTCCCCGTCAGAGCTTTTCATTATGCGCGAGCAAAAACATAACACTGATAAGTAAATAAATGACCAGAAGCTGATCTGTGAAGATTAAGATTAAGCAATTTTAACAAAGATAACACATAACCTGCCCTGTCGTCAGATCCATCCCAGAGTCCTGTTTGGTGCCGGGTCAGCAGCTCTGGGGACGAGTCCAGCCTGAACAACGCTGGTCAGCTAAAACAGCAAATACATTATTCTCAATCAGTTTTGGTCATTCTTTATTCCTCTCTACTTTCTGTTCTGCGTCATGTCAGATCAGATCAGAATGCTATGATTAGCAACTGTGTTATAGCCTGTAGTCTCACATCAGAGCCGGACAAACATAACACGGGACCCTAAGCAGAATCTGATTTGGGATCCCACTTTTAGTTATTTAAGGCAACCTCCAGTCACCAAAGCAGCACTAATATTGTCTGCTGGGTATTTAACAGCTGTAAAGTCATGGAAAGTTAGTATTGACCATATCAAAGGACGTGCTTTGCTTCAACTCCCATAGTCACATTATGCATTTCAAATATAAAATAAACAAATTGTAGAGATGTGTTCATTTCTCTGATATATTAGTTTAGTTTGGCATTAAAATGTGATGAAGAGTTTTTCAGTGCAGACTGGGTAGAGTCAGGGAAGGAAGTCTGAGTTTAATTGTTTGTGCATAATTACCACATTGATCAAGTCCTCACAGTTTCACTGACTCGGCAATCAATGCACAATAATTCAGCTTAGCCAGGAGATACATTGAATTTAGCATCTTTTAAGCAACTTACAAACATTAGCTCAGCATTGTTTAGATCGATAGATAGATTGAAAGGTCGATAGATAGATAGATAGATAGATAGATAGATAGATAGATAGATAGATAGATAGATAGATAGATAGATAGATAGACAGACAGACAGACAGACAGACAGACAGACAGACAGACAGACAGACAGACAGACAGACAGACAGACAGATAAGCCTAAAAAAGACGAGTAGATGCAGAAACTGGACTGTGGTTGTATTATTTTATGTTTTCAAAAAGCCGCAATTCTCCTGAATGGAACAGATTTTAAATGGATTGCTGGGCACCACACCAGTATAAAGAGGTGCCGGTGTGAATTGCCCTTTACACTTTCCTTTGAAAAAAGGCATGAAGATCTTTTTTTGTTTTCACAAATAGAATTAATTTTTTATGAATCTCCAATAATTTAAGGAATATATAAAGTCAAATAACCTATTTCAGCTTTAAACAGCTTTAAATTACAGATTTAAATATGGATTAGAAGCAAATTTAAAAGCATGGCAATGCTTGATAAATGTTACAGCAACATTTTGAGACATGTTTTCTGTCTCAGAAGAAAACCTCTCTTGAGGGCCCCCTGCTGGCCTGGGGTCCCTGCCAGCAGAGTTTGCTTCTGCCTCAGACCGGCTCTGCTCCCGATGATGAAAGACCATGTTTTTCTTTTTTTATTCATTGCAAACATTTATTACACACACACATATATATATATATATATATATATCGATTATTAAATATTTATTTATCTCCACGAATTGGAGAATGTTTTTCTCAAGACCTGTGGGCCCTTTACCAGAGGTATTATGTCTAAAAGAAAACCCCATGTACTATTTGGAATAATTTGATAAATGGACATAAAAAGCTAAAAAGAAGAAAAAGTTTGTAGTGAAAAATTAAGAATATTTTTCCATACCATAGATCTTCAGGTTCCACCTGTCCCGCAGCATAAAAGGGTGCGAAGGGATCATGGCTTCCTCCTTTTCTTCCGCTTCTCCCTCCATCCTGGGAGAAAGCTGTTCAACATGCGCATACCCGCTGTGTTGGCGCAGTTTATCTGCCTTCACCACATAAAGCAGCTCGGTGCTCGGACAGAGTCTCCAACCTTTCACCGTGAGCCGAGGCTCGGGGTCCTCTTCATGGCCGCCGAGCTGAAACAAGCAGATGTGGGAGTGCCAGCAGCAGCTGCGCACTGACGGGGGAGACGGCAGTTCAGTTCGCGGGGGGGAGGAAGCAGGACAAAGTGGAGCAGGAAGCTTTGGACAAAGATGATGAAGCGAACGTATTAATGAGAACAGAGGCTCCTTTGAGTGAGCGGGACTGCGCAGTCCTGAGAGAATGAGCGGCTCTCGGTCTCCAGCTGCTGCTACAGGTTTATGGTCTTTTGTATGCAACCCCTTTATCCACCATCTGTTTCCCGGGCAACCGAGGATTGCCTGCAGGCACCAGCTAATGCACCGCAGCCACCTCAAATCAACACACTATTGCTGCACTGTCATTTTTATAACAGGTGCTGCAAGGCTATTTTACGTCTTTTAATCATAAGCCAAGTAATCAAATTAATATTTTAGCAAAAATGTGCGATTTTCTTTCCTTCTTTCTTCCTTTTTTTATAGGACAACCTCATTTGGGTTATATTTTTTCTAATCTTGTCCAGAGTTCAATATGGATCAATCAATTCATGGGGTAATTTAGCTCAGGTTTGGGTTGTAGGCTTAATTCCACATGGTTTAGATTAAAGCTAAACAATGACTTAAAGAAATTATTTTACTCGAAGGCAGAGTTAAAAAGAGTAAGCTGGAGTTCTAAACAAGTGATATCTGGGTTACATGAAAGATTCTGATCTATGTTATTCTTGCAGAGTTGCTGACACACATCTGCACAGAACAACACACAGACAGTGCTGCATTCACATATGTTCCCTAAGCTCACATTTCTGTATTATTGATTTTTTTTTTCTTGATGTAATGTTCTAATCCTAAATATTAGGCTTTCATCAGCTGTTTGCCTAAACTCATCATGATTTACAAAAATAAAAGCATGGATTCATCAGTGTGTGTAGTTATTTTTATATTCCAGGTGTAATTATTCCATGTGCATCACTTAGTGTTGCTGGAAAAAAAGGAACTTTTCAATAATACTCAAATTTCTTGACTGACTATATGTGGGCCTATACTGATTTTATTCTTATTTCCTATTTCAGAATTGCAATAGTAGAAGATATAAGAACATAATTCCAAATATTTATTTTTTGGCTTCCTTTTAAGAGCAAACATTACATTACTAGCAGATGTTACATCACAATGTATTTGAGATATCTGATAGCTGACATGTTAAACTGCAGCTTATATTTGTGAATAGCAGATTTAATGGAATGAGCTTTACTAAAATGTCAGTCTTTCTGTTACAGATGTTGTCAGGTAGCAGATAGATATCACCAAAACCTCGGATCCAGGGGAGAAATGTTGATAGAACACCCAATTCCAGCTGAAGAATGAGTCTCCTGTCCATGTACATAATCCTCACAGTGGGACTTCAGAGTTATTTATAATTTGTCCACTTATTTCAGAGAAATATCAAAGATAGCTTTTCAGACAGTTTTGGACATAGCCAAAATGTAATTGTGAAATCGATGCCCCTTTGGACCGGAATATCTTATATATATATATATAAATCCTATTTTAGCTTCTGTTTAAAAAAATGTCATCCACCAGGGGGCGACATAGTAACGTGAGCTGCTTATGATTTGATCTGTCCCGGCTACCATACATCCCTCCGCTCTGTGTTGGCGCATTTTAAATGAAACTCGACGGCTGCTGTCATCTGGCTGTTTTCTTTCTCATTGTTTATGCATCAGTCCGGCACCGCAGGTCTCTCTGGCTTGTGCCAGGTCACCGACCACCTTTTCCTGAGTAGTAGCAGAGCAGCTAAGGACTGCTCCCGGGTGGCGGGAAATGGGATAACCTGCATCATAAACGCCACAGAAACCAGGAACGATTTTGCTCCTCCTCCCGGAGTGGAGTACATCCACATCCCGGTGCCTGACTCCCCGCAGTCCCCGCTCAGGGACCACTTTGACCAGGTGGCGGATAAAATACAGAGCACCGCGGAGCGCCACGGCTGCACACTAGTGCACTGCAACGCCGGGGTGAGCCGCTCCGCCGCCCTCTGCTTGGCCTATCTCATGAAGCACCAAGGCGCCAGCCTGCTGGAGGCCCACCGGCTGCTGAAGAGCTGCCGGCCTATCGTCAGGCCGAACCCCGGGTTCTGGAGGCAGCTCATCCAGTATGAGGCGGAGCTGCGTGGGAGCAGCTCAGTCAGGATGGTGCCTTCTGCTGTAGGAGAGATACCTGACATTTACGAAGAGGAGACCCGGAACATGGTGCTTCTGTGAAGAGACTCATTCATTGTGGTGCTGAAGAGCAGTGATGTAAACATGGGTCATGTTTGGATTAAAAAGACAGACTTACTGGCACTGGGGGAGTTATAAACTGTTTAATACAACCTAAATAAACACTTGTTTGTATGTGTCATCCATCCATTTTCCTGCACCCTTGTCCCTTACTGGGGTCGGGAGGGTTGCTGGTGCCTCTCCAGCTATCGTTTCGGGTGAGAGGCGGGGTCACCCTGGACAGGTCGCCAGTCTGTCGCAGGGCAACACAAAGACACACATGACAAACAACCCTGCACACACACACTCACACCTAGGGACAATTTAGAGAGGCCAATTAACCTGACAGTCATGTTTTTGGACTGTGAGAGGAACCCGGAGTACCCAGAGAGAACCCACGCATGCACAGGGAGAACATGCAAACTCCATGCAGAAAGACCCGGGAATCGAATCCAGAACCTTCTTGCTGCAAGGCAACAGCTCTACTAGCTCCGCCACTGGGCAGCCTTGTATGTGTCATATTTTTTTATATGAAAAGAACCAGATCTGGTCAGAAATTAGCTTTTGCCATAAGGTCTGAGCTCCATCAACCAGGGCAGCTCTTCCTCATCAAAATGAGTCAATCAGACAAAAGGAACCACTCCCACCTGGGAACACCCAGAATGTGCTGGAGAGTGTCTGGGTTTCCCTCCAGGACCTGCTAGCCAAACTTGGTTAAGCAGAAAACAATAGATAGGTGGCCTCTTAAAAGTTTCTATAGGATATTGAGTACTGAATAAATGCTCAAAATGTCCAGATGTCAATAATGACAGCCAGACAATCCAATAGATCAGGATTTGATTACATCTGAAACTAGTTACAAAATTACAGATGCTGAAATTCAAGCAAAATGTTATTGCATACTTGTCCAATAGGTCCATCAAATACTTTGTTTTTGAAAGATGATCGTTCAGGGGTGTTGAAACATTTTAAAATTTATGCTATGATATGGAACCTTTCACTGCTGTTACTACCTCGCTTTTGTCAAAGCCCTATCTATTAGCATAGCAACAAATGTGACAAATGTGTATTGCTGCTTTTTTTAGGTCTCTGTATGGCTATGATGGTGTCACAGCAATCAAGGCCCCTCAAGCACAAATGCTGCTATTGAGAAACATTCCTACTTGGTCTTTAGAGCACCAGTCACATAAAGAAGAGTGATTTGTCTCAAAACACAACTTCATTTAGTAAAGTTTTCAAATTTATTGATAGTTTCACTGAACAAACAGTGAGGAAAAAAATGTAAAGCTAACAATCCCCACAGTATGGATATTTTTGGGGGTGTTAAACATTAACTGGAATTTATCAAGATAGTCAAAATTAAAACAAATTTATTTATTATTTATCACGATAAATAATAAGCAATAGGATAAATGCCCACTTTTACAAGCCAACCTTTGTGGAGTTTGGACACCAGAGTCAGGTTGCAAAATACTTACTGAGGTTCACTTTCCTGCAGAATGACCTCAAAAAACAGGAAGTTTCAGACAAAAGCTTAATCTTGCGTCAGAACTTTCAGTCAGAATATAGATGTACGAACTGTGGGAGCAGAAAACTGCTCTCAAATGAGCGCTACAGTTCCCAGCTTTGAACTAGTTACTTTGTATTGGTGTAACTCATGAAATATTAATTTTAGTGATAAAATACCTTAAAGTATTTAAGCTATTTAGGTACCTTAAATATTACTTGCCTGTAATTTGAGAAAATACAGGGAAGTTCAGGATGTGGGAGTACTTCTGCAAGGTACTGCAATTTTGTTATATTTCAAAAGCACTTTTTAAAGCACAGAGCAGACAAAACCAGATATTTGGATGAAAATTACATTTTATAATAAAATGTCTTGTTTTCCCCATCCAATTGAGAGTCATCCTGTGACTTTCAACTGGATGATAATGTAATTTTGCAGTTCTTTTGCCCTTTTAGAAAATGCCTTTTTGCAGATGACGGGGATTAAATTAGACATGAGGTATTTAAAGTATTAGAAGGGGGAAAAAAGTTTCAGAAGAAAGTTAGCAAATAGCTTTTATTTTAATAGAAGCAGTCAACTGTTCATATTTGATATGAAGTAAAACAGCAGAATGTCTATACAGTTCCTTCTGAAACTATCTATAATTGTGACACTTAACTCAGAAGACCAAAAAGATTAACTGCTTGACATACTACAAACATGGCTACCAGGAAGCAGCAGATTACTTTCTTTCACCAAAACATGCTAGAAACAAAAAGCTCACTGAAAGTATGAGGCAAAAAAAAAAAAAGACAACAACACAATAAATCACAATATTTCCGTCAATAATTTGGCACAGGTATGGCATTTTTTTTTTCTAAATACAAAAACAAATCCATTCAAGGGGAGAGGATTTTAGTGGTCATGTGTACAGAGCGATCTTTTTCCCGAAAGAACCAAAACAAAGAGGCTGCAGTCAAATCCCATCCTACAAATACAATTTAAGGTAGAAACAATAGATTGTGGACAACAGGTCCAACCCATCAAGTGGTATAAGTTGAGACAAAATAACCGCCAAAACAGCAAAAAGTCACAATTGGCCAAGCATATGATAACTGGACTGGCAAGATTTCAACAGCGGTTCTAAAACAGATTGTTTAAGGAAACAGCACAAATAAAGGCATTTAAACAGAAATATGACAGTCACGATTTACTCGGGTGCATGTTGAAATCTCTCCAGTTCCATAAAATAAGACGGAAGTGCAGACAACTGATTTGCTACTTCTACATCCTGAGTGAGGACCTTCGACAGGCCAGATTGCAAAAGCAGTGCAAAATACTGCAAGCCTATTTTTACTAATTTCCTTTTTTTTTTACCCCCCCCCCCTCACCTGCCTCTAACACCGTCCCTTCCCCAATAAGGCATCAGTGTCGTCTGCATAGTCATGCAACAGTTAGAAGTCAAGAATAGAAGAATGCCCACTTAGCAGGTCATTTCATTTAGTGAAGATCTATAATTTGTTTCCACTTGCAAAAGCCATTTTCTCAGCTTTTCTGGGCAGCTTTGGATCACATCTGAAAGAAAAAGGGTTCAAAGTCACCAAAATTTGATTGGATTTGATAAGCCTCTCATCCACACAGGTGGTGGAAATGGTCATCATAGCAATGCTTAAACATGGTGGTGGTAGTGTGATGGTGTGATAGTGTTTTACTGCTTCAGGGCCTGGACGACATAAGCATGAATTTTGAAGTCCGCCTATGAATTAAAGAATCAAAAGAAGAAAACTAAATGGCGGCTTTGGAGCGGCCTACTTAAAGTCTGGATTAAAATGCAACTGAGATTCTCTGCCATGAAACTGCTCATGCTCAAAAAACTTCCCATATGAAATAATTAAAAATAAAAGAAATAAAACACTGCTGGGCCTGGTCAGTTTGGGCAGTTCCTTTAGTTTAATAAATAAAATCATTTGAATGCTGGAGGTTTTTGTGTTCACTCTGGTTATCCTTGTTTGATATGAAAATGTGTTTAATGAAATGAAATCTTGAAATGTGACAAAGCAAAAAAATAAATCTATAAATTAAAAATATGTTTTCACTGCAGAACAACAGGATTCATTATTTGCATTAGCTGTCTAAAACCAGATAGAGCTAGACTGAGTCCATTTCTGATTGGTCCATCAGTCCCTCTTGATGTCTCCTCCCAACAAGTTTATTGGGCTTCAGACTGGAAATTATAGGACATCAAAAAGGTTTTGCTTCACCATGGTCAGATGTTTGGCTTTTCCACTAAAGGCCATGCAAAAGAACTGGTTTGGATTCTATCACCCAAGTGTCCAGACAGAAACATTTATTACTTTATAATAAATGTTTAAAATGTTTTGTATTTTACTGATATTGGGAAGGACAGTAGTGCATGGAGGCAGCTTCCTTGTTATTCCAGTATTATCCCTGTAAATGATTTCTCTAAAATCTTCACCTTAAATTAACATTGTTTAAACAAACAAGCTACATGAACACCTTCACAATCGGATTATTAGCTTTTTGTTTTGTCATTTTAAGTTGAAAAATACAATCGGAACTGAAACTAAACTTGATAGTTTTAAAACACCATTTGCATAAGCTGTTGTTCCCCGAACACCTGCTTCTAGCTCCTGATGAACCGGTTCATGTTAGCATTCCCAGTTTCCTGGGCCAGGACAGACAGCCTATTCAAATCAGTTGTTTGTGCTAGAAATTCTGTTAAGGAAGTCGAGAGGAATGAGGTCTAAACTGTATGCCTGCAGAGATAAAGTTAGTTGAGTAAGTGTAAATGGCAACAGCTCGATTTTGGACGCAGTATGGACCTTTATTCTGTTGTTTTGCGACTGTGGTGCTAAAAGCCGACAGATCAAGACTTTCCAACTCTGTTTGTACTGCCCTATCAGGTAAGAGCTAAAGCATAACTCAGGTGTAAACTCTTCTTTATATCTCTCATTATGTCAATTGATTCTTAAAAAAATTAAACATAAAAATATACAGTCTCACATTTTATAGAAAGATTTTTCTAAATAAAACGGTAAAGACTATTTCCTTCAGACTGAGTTTGTGCATTAGGATGGTTTGTCGTAATTCATTGTTGCTGCAACTTACATTTTGTTCCAATTTCTGGTAATTTGAAGATTTAGGTCGACGTGCAGATCTGGAATTCTTCCCTTCCAAAGCAAAGGCGATAATCTGGATTAAAAAAAAAAAGATTTTGACCAGTTTGTTCTGCAGAAATGAGCTTTAGGTTCCTACAAACTAGCTCTGTAAGAAAACTGTGGTGTAACTGTGCCCAGGTGTTCTTCACACAAGTTGAAGCTCCATAAAGTTCAGTTTCATTTTATGTTTAAAGTACCTTGCGCTTGTTGTGCATAGCGATGTAGAGAACGGCCACCAGCACAGCTCCAGTGACGAGGTACGCAAAGAAATGACTGTTTTCTCCCTCCATATCAGTTGAATCTATGGGTTTGAAAGACTTAACACCTGAAAGGTGCTTTCCCTGAGGTTTTACTGCATCTGGGTTTTTTTTATCCGATCCACCAGCTGCATCATACCCTCGATCTATCTTTACTGCATCTGGGTCCTCTTCTTCTGACCCCTCGTCTTCATCGCCCTCTCCGTCCTCCTGTGTTGCATCTGGACCCTTTTTCATCCAATCCACCGGTTGCAGCACCCTCTCCCTCCTTCTCTGCTGCATCTGGACCCTTTTCATCCAATCCACCTGTTACAGCACCCTCTCCCTTCTTCTCTACTGCATCTGGACCTTTTTTTCCAGATCTATCAGCTGCTTCCGTTTCCTGCTTCCCTCCGGTGTTTGGGTCCAAATTATTGTTTGGAACATTTTGTGATGCCTGTCTCTTGAAACTTGGAGCCCCTGTGAAAAGAAAAAGCACACATTAAATTCTAACCATCACAGAAACAAAACACATAACAACAGTTGGTTTATTGCTGAATGCCCTTCCATCTTGATTTCTTGCAAAAATTTACCAACAATTTCAATGTTTGCAATTTAAAGGTAAACCCAATCCATCAACGTGACATTGAACAAGACATTTCCAATCCACCTCTTCGCCTGGGGGTGGGCACCAAAAATATTCAGCTTGTAGAAAATTGGCTTTAGTAATCATAACATATTCCAAATAAAAGTAGATGAAGCATGTTAATACAAAAGTAACATTTTTGCAGGAGATAAAGATGCATCTCCTTGCTCATGTCTCCCTGTGGTGCCCCCCTTCCAGTGGTTTGTTACATCATGCCTCAAAATCAAGTTTGGCCAAAACCTACCTTCTTCCTCTGAGCATCATCTGACAGCACTCAGAGCAAGAGCCTTGTCTGGACGCTCATACAGAGCTAAGTAGATATCTTAAGTTTGACACGAATGTGCCAGAACACTATTGAATGAGACTGTGTGAGATTTAAATGCACACTCCTCGAGTTATTGTTCATTCACAGAGATATATGCACTTAGATCAGTCTCACTGCATACACAAACAGGAATTACTTTACCATCTATAGACAAAGAAATGCAGTGACATCATTTTACATGAAGTACTGAAGTGATACAAAACCGTTTTGAACAAATAAACATGAAAAATGATAAATACAAAAGCAGCAAAGACATGAGAATCAGTCCATGTTCAGCATGTTACATTTATCTTGTTAATCTAAAATAATATGCAACTTAATTTGAGGTTGTGAAGATCTCTGTTGCTTTAGGGCATTTCTCATATCATTAATATTAACATTTGCACAACAGCTAGTGCATTTCTTAGTTTGTACAATCTGCATAACCCAGCTAACCTGCCAAAGTAAGTCACTTGTTTAGAATATAGAACATTACTCAAAAGCAAGTGTTCATGTCATTAAAATGAAATGTTCTGATGTTATATTTATGTATAAGTTAGCGCCTTTGCTATGGTTCATTCTGACATTTCACTTTAGAAGCGTTTAATGCAAGGAAGCCACATCTTGGTGATATTACCTGAAAATGCTTAAGACATCACTACACATCACCTGCACCACCATTTGAAATCTACAGTTACTAATAGTAAGTGATGCAGTTAAATACCAGACACTGAGTATTATATTTTACTGCATATTCTATTTGCAATTCTAATTTGCTCACTGCCTTATTCAAAAGCAAAGTACAAATGTAGAAAGAAAAAACAGTTGGACACAACTCTAAACATCATTAGTGAAAGTTGAAATAAAATAAATTGTTCTAACAGAGAGCAATTTTTAAAAAGAGTAATTTTAAAAAATGTATGACATTGACAGATTTTGGGAACTGAAAATGTGGAATGACTCCCACAATGGGGCTGCACAGTGGTGCAGTTGGTAGAGCTGTTGCCTTGCAGCAATAATAATTCCCAGCCCATGCATGCACATGGGTCCATGTGCATGCATGGGTTCTCTCCGGGTACTCCGGCTTCCTCCCACAGTTCAAAAACATGACTGTCAGGTTAATTGGCCTTTCTAAATTGTCCCTAGGTGTGAGTGTGTGTGTGAATGGTTGTTTGTCCTGTGTGTCTCTGTGTTGCCCTGCGACAGACTGGTGACCTGTCCAGGGTGACTCCGCTTCTCGCCTGTTGACAGCTGGAGATCAGCACCAGCACCCCTCCCAACACCAATGGGACAAGTGTGAAAGAAAATGGACAGATGGATGGACTCCCGAAATGAAATGAGGACTATTAGTTTTAGAGAGAATGAGTAATCATCATTTATTAGTGTAGCTCATTTTGACCTACTTGATAAAAACCATTGACAGTGTCATAAAACAGCAGGGAATTGTGTGTAAACAATTGATGGAAGTCCACAACAATTTGAAATTTGCTGGAAGGAACGAGAAACTGGTACTATGATCAAGAAAGGATTAAATATTTTGGGGCAGCATTTGGCTTAGGCTACCCAAATGGTTAGCAACAGCACTGGGTGTGATCTTAATCTCTCACTTAATGAGAGGGTCAAAACCAAAATCAACCACAAACTAAAAGGAAATTACAGATCTAGGTACAAAATTAGCTCAAGTATATTCTTACATTTTTAAAGAAAAAACCAACAGTGGACAGATCATATAAAAATTAAACAAAAATGGCCACAAGAGACAGTGTCCTCTATTTCCTTAGTCTGCATCCTTAATCTCAAGGGGATTATAAAACACTGTGATGTGCCACTATGAATGGTTCTAAGAAACAGAATGAATGGTGTAGTCAAAGTCTGGACTTTAAATGTTGATGCGTTACCTTTAAAACAATTCTGCAAATAAGAGAGGGCCAAAATTCACACGCAGCAATGATAAGGTCACATTGGCAGATATTGTAACCACTTGATGTCCGTTAGGGTTAGGATGCAAACTGTTTTCTCCTTAATAGATTAAATAATAATATAAAATCTGCATTTGCATTTAGTTAAATGATCCTTGATAACATTTGTACAATGATTTTAAACATGTACAAAAATGCAAAAACAATAGAAAGTTGCAAAGGGCAAACCATTTTTTTCCAGCAGTGCATATGGATAAGGTGAACAGAGGTGAAGGTCTTTGAATGATCCATCTGACTACGCAGATTGCATGCAGTGGGCGTGTGCATCTAGAACAGGAAATAACCTACATTCTACCTGAAAGTGTCCGGGTTTCTCTTTCAGGTAACTTGAGAACTCTATCAAAATCATCTAAAGGCAAATATTTAAACTGCCATGTACCTCAGTTCATTTAGTCTATGAGGCGGACTGTGTCACAGCATTTCCTAAAATAGTTTTCTTTTAGTTTCTGTGAATACACAGAAGTTGTTTGCTTTCAAACAACTTCTTTGTTTGAGAGCTGTTTTTTCCCACACAAAATAAGCTATAAAAATGGCTAAACAAAAACAGCACTTTCTGTGACATCAGGTGAAGCTGTGAGATAATTGTCATACTAGTGAAAAAAATAACATTAAAATTGAATCCAACTGTTTATGGTTTAGGAGATGAGGCTTTCTGTCCTGTGGATCTGCTGTGATTCTCAACATTGAAGACGAAATGTGTGAACACCAACAATCTCTCAATGCAGTTCAGGTTCAGTGGTGGACAATCCATGTGCAAAAACAATATCTCATGCTCCATGAACCACTCGTTCACAATTTTTGCCCGATGAACCCTGGCATTGTCATCTTGGAATAAGCTCATGCCATCAGGGAAGAAAAACCTCCATTGATGAAATAACTTGCATTCAGAGAGTCATCTGACCTCATTCTTTGGCCACATGATGTTGTTGAACCTAAACCTGAGCAGATAGCAGGACCGCCCTCACAGGCTTGTACAGAAGACACAAGATGGGTGAAATCATTTTTGTATGCTTCTGTTCTTACCCTGAGGTGGATATGTGGGGACTCATCACACCATGTAATCTTCCTCCATTGCTCCATAGTCCAGCTCTTATGCTCCCTTGCAAATATAAAACTTTTCCTGCCTCATTGCTTAGTGGTTTTCTTCTGACCACACAGTAGTTCAGTCCCAATCCCTTAAGATCATGTCGCTTTGTGCGTACGGAAATATTCTTACTTTCACTATAAAGATAAGGTCGGCTGACCGAAGTGAAAAAGTGACTTAATAACTTGTTGACAAACTATATTTAAATGAGTTTGAGCATACAGGTAGTTCTGGTTTGTAATTTTCTGATATTATGGCAGTTTCTTAGCGGATATCCGCATTCCTGGAATGTTTTTATTCGACATGCTTGTTGTTAACTCTCACTGTACATGTTTTTGACCAACAGCTACATTTTAGTTTAAAAAAAATAACACCAACCAATGGCTGATATTAGAGTAATGTTCTGACGCAACCCTGGGTTTCCGTAAAAGTGACTAATATTTTTACATAAAATACTATATAATTTAAACAACACAAACTTTCACTCACCTGCGACCAAAACGCAGAGCATTAAAATAGAAAGTGCCAACAAAGCCGTCCGCATTGTGTCCACCAACCGCTGAAATATAAACCAAATCTGTATAATCTAATCTGTCCAGTCCTCTCAACTCAATCCGAAGAGATAAACCAGAGTGGACAGATTGACGTGGTGGTTTTGCTTCCGTGTATAAACCGCTTTTCTTCTGCTGCTCCACCGAACAGGAGGAGCTGTTTGTCGCCCCCTACTGGTTGAGTGCAGGTCTTACATGGCTGCTGCTTCATCGGATCTGGTGGCCGTACATGGCGAAGATCAAACTGCTAACAGTTATTTACCAACTATGGCGCCTTAGCTAATCATTACATGTTTCACATAACTAGCAGCAAAAGACTCTAGTTGTGTACACGTAGATCAGTTTGATTAGGCATTCAGTCATATGACCAATTACAGCCTCATTTATTAGCAGCAAAGATTGGATCCAGTTGCAATTTTAGTCAGAGAAATATTAGAAATATGATTCAGATTTTTAATTCTTTCCATACACACGACTTTCCATATGCAAAACATGTATGTAAATAATTTGCTAATTGTATTTTCGTTTTGGAAAGTGTAGAAATTTAGAAAGCTGTTTAAAAATAAAGTTTTTGATTGTATTTCATCATAACAGAGTATTGTCTAACTGAGGACGGTTCACTTGAGTGACAGATAATTACAGGCAAGTGTCCAGGCACTGACAGAGATCAGTAGGTTCCCTCTCTTTGAGACCACTTCCTGTACATCCTGCTGGAAATACAAGATAGAGAAAAATATGTCACTGAATGTTGTTCAATTTAAAATACAAAATGTTACCTGAAAAGCCAATTTAAAAATAACAAAACACAATTGCAAGACAACAATACTTTTCTCACATAGCCCAGTTGCTCCAAAAAGCAAATAACTTTGGAGGAGCTGTGGAGATCCACCGCTCAGGTGAAATAATTTATAAACATTACATATATTCATCTGAACTCCTAGTGGCAAGAAGAGCAATGTTGTTGAAAGGAGGATGTAAGAGTTCCTCTTTGCAGTGTGGCCAGAGCAATACTGGGCACACACAACAAACATGGAAGAATGTGCTCTGCTCAGATGAGACCAAGAATGAAAATGTGCAGAACTCAAAGATGGTGGCAACAGAATCATGCTGTGAGGATATTTCTACGTCAGAGGGACAGGAAGCTGTTAAGTTGATGGGATCATGAATTGAGCTCAATACAAGCAGCTGTTGAAACTGGGTGCAGTTTGAATGACGTGAGGATAATCGGTGGAATGTTGTGCAACTGGCAGAGAACCTGAATGGAAGGAAAATGTTAAACAAACAGAGACATTAACACAGAGGAAAAAAGGCTTTTACCAAGCCAAGAGTTAAACTAACACTGAAACAATATCCAAATAAGTACTACTAACTGAGTATTGAAAAACCTGGAGTGAGAAACAAAATGATCCTTTACCCAAAAATGATGTCCAATAAGTGCACAACTTAAGTGAAAGACAATGAAGAGCTCACCACTGACCCAAACATGCAGCCTCAGGAAGGGTTTAACCATGGCACAGTCCTCACTTTTGATGTTGGTCTGTCAAACAATATCTTATCAAAACACATTGAAGCTTGTGGTTGTAAAGTGACACAATGATAAAAAGTGAAAGACATAGAAATACTTTTACCAGGTGTTGTAGACAGCCTTACATGATTGGTGCTTCCATAGTAACAAGATTAAAATATGACCTTTGGTCAAAGACTGAAAGGATCTAAGCTCCTTAAATGTTTATGCATTGAGTCTGCCAATAATCACTGTGTGATTATTGGCAGACTGAGGAATTAAGCAATACCCTTTCCTGATAAAATTGAGGCATTGGTTAGAGTTCAGTTCTGGTGGTCTGTGGTCCAAACAGGTATTTGGTGTGAGGAAGGAAGGACATAGCTGTTGCATTTTGTTAAATTTGGTTAGCAAATGTTAAAAGAAATGCCAATATTTGAACTAAGTCCAGGTCCAGACACGCTACATGTGCATCCTCCTTTTGTATATTTACCCATCCTTGCTCAAAGCACAGCTTGGATAAGGAACAGGATTCAGACTAAACGGACACTGGTGAATTTCCTCTGAAGATATACAGGAAAAACATTTTAAAGGTATTTCAGATCTCTACTGACAGAAGCTGTCACATCAAGTTTATTTGATAAAAACAAACCTTACATATTATGTACTTTCCAAGAAGTTATTTTTTCTCATATGAAATGAAGCCGGCATTTCCTAAAATAGTTTCAAGAATAGATTTGATCAATCTGTACATTTTAATGAAATGGAATATTGAAGATTATTTATACTCCTCTAAAGAATCAGGGGGAAATTATTTCCATTCACTTCTTCCGAGCCTTTCTAGCAATTGCTAAACAGCTGCTTGCAAGTTCCAACTGTTATTTTTATCGAAACAGTAATCTCACCTTCAGTCAGAATAAACATTTTGGTCAAATAAAAGATCACTTTCAACCTAAATCAGAGAAGAGAAGGATTGAAGCTGTAGGTGATGATGTGTCATGTCATTAGAGGCTTTGCTGATATTTAAAGGTGTTGAGTCTGCACACATACAGTTTGTCAGTCTGAGCAACCTGAAACATTATTTTATTAACCCCTTAACTGTCGTCCCAAAAACACATAAAAGCAAGTCAATTAGTCCATGAAGATACTGGTGTCCTCATTGAAAGTCTAATGCAGGAGCTTCAATTAGTGTGGATATCTATTTTTATGCTCTTTATGCATTCACTTTCTGTAAAGAAGCAGCTTAACTCAAAATGCGAGTAAGTAAATAAAACAAACTTTGATCAGAATTTTTTATTTCGTCTGATAAAACGTGTAAAATAAAAAATTGAACTTCAAAATTCTAATGAGAACCCTAAAGTAATATTAATACTACTACTACTACTACTACTACTAGTAATAATAATAATAATAATAAAAATGTTAATATTATTATTATTATTATTATTATTATTATTATTATTATTATTATTATTAAACAGGAGGCTCTTTTCAATTCATTGATCACTTCTCAGGTTTTACCGCAAATCCATCAAAATTTGTCACTACTGCCATCATGTGGCTGAAAGGTGACATGACGCACACCGACCTCAAAACGAAGAGGCTGTGTCAATATTTGACTCCATCAACAGATGGCACTATGGACACATGCTGCACATTTCCAAACTACCAACTACAGTTCAGCAGATCACAGAACTCTTGTTAATTAAAAAGGTTTCCGAGCAAGTGCAGCTACATTTCTGCCAGCCTCGTGTATGTTTTTTGTATTCTCAGAAATAAAACATTGATCCCTTCACCTCTCCCTGTGATACCCGTAACAGTACTGCACCTGAAAGTGTGCAGTGGCTTTAGAGAGGAGATAATGATCTAAATGTTAATTGGAGGTGTTTTACATCTCAGCTGGGTGCAGGAGACCTGTGGGTTGTTGTAATGAATATGTTTTAATTGTGGCAGGCTAGTTGACATTTGAAAAGTCCAATGATCCCTCTCATTCTTGACACCCATTTGCATTTCCATCTTTAAGGTCAAACGGGTATGAATAATACATTAAGAAGAGTCTTAAGCTCACAGCGAGCCATACCTGTCGTCACAAAGGCACCAGCTGAGTCTTGCTAAGCTCGGTGAATGCTACAGAAACAATCAATTAATATCACTTTAGGAAACCACATGTGACGCCAGCACCGCATCCTGTTATTAGTGGGACTATAACGTCATGTAGTCGATAGCAGAAAGAGAATCGAGTCTTTCTGATTACACTTGTGGTTGCTGATCTGAGCAGAGGTCTGCATTAATACAGTGCGACTTTATATGAGCAGCTTCAGGAGTGTGAAATGAAATGGTTAGCCTGGAATAAATCCGAGATCAAAGCAGAACCTGGGAAAAAAAAGCAATCCTGGCAAGAGATTGCAGGACTCTAATGAGCAAAAATTAACATGAATTAAATCTGACCTTGTGCTTACATGGCAGATGTTGAGAGGAGCAGCATCCAGACACATTTTTTAAAAAAAAGGATCAATCAAACCCTGCAGCTGATTTCAAACATCAAATCAAATCGATCATCGTTTAGATTTTACAGGTTCAACGTAGAGACCAGATACACGATGAAGTGCTGCACATGGTGCCTCACAGGGGGATTTCTTACATTTTACGATGTTACAACCACTAATTATAATGTATTTTACTGCATTTCTTTTATGAGATGTACCAACAACAAATTGGTGCATAATTGTGACATTGATGCAAAGATTTTTTTTTAAATGTGGCATCCATTTATATTCAGTTCCTTCTATTATGACACCATTAAATTAAGTCACCTTTCAGACGTCTACAGTAAAAGGAGTCCATCTGTGTGTAATTCAATCTTAGTAAAAATCCAGCTGTTCTGAAAAGACCCAGCTGGTTTGCAAGAGAACCTGAAGGAACAAACAGCATCACGAAGATCAGTGAACGCAGCAGACAGGCCCAGGTGAAAGTTACGGAGAAATTTAAAACATGGTAAGATTATGAAATGCTATGAAGTTTTCATGTTAAGTGAATATGAGACACTCAACATGGTCGCCCACCTGAACTAAGAGGGCAAGAAGATCATTAACCGCAGAAAACAAGCATAAAGGTTTGTGGAAACTCTGGAGGAGCTGCAGAGATGCACATCTCAAAGAGAAGGAACAAAATATCTAAACAAATAAACTTTTATGGAAAAGTGTCAAGAAGACATTCTAAGCAAAGAAGTTTTCCACAACATGGTTGCTCAGACGAAACCATATTGAGTTTTTTTTTTCTTGACCAAGATGTAAGGTTGGCCACAACAAGCTGTGAAAACTAACATTTCACGTCACTCTGAGCACTTCAACCCCGCGGTGAAACATGGCGCCATGCTGTATGGATCCAGCAGGGCCGGGGAAGCTGGCCAGAGTTTATAAGACTATGAACAAGGCAAGAGAGAGGGCAATCCTGTAAGAAAAGCTGATCGGGACTCTGTGAGGGACCAAACATAGACGAAGGCAAAAGGTGTTCAAAAACTAACAAAAAAGACCCCCTCCAAGTTAATAACGTGAAAAAATAGTTAACAAAGGGTCAAAGTCTGAAGTAGGACAAATCAAATGACAAATAACCCACATTTGGTCAGTCCGTGTTCAGTTTTTTTCCCTATTTTTAAGCCCATTTGTCCTCCTCTATGTGTGGTTCCTCTAAGCTTGCAAAGTCCTTAAAACTGTGGTAGAGATTTATTTATCCACAACCATGAAAATACAGAAAAAAACTTAAGAAAAAGTTTAGGCTAATGCACATGTTAAAACAACCCAGATGTACATCTAATTAAGAATTTGACACATAACTTGCATAAATTGCTGTCTACAGATATTCTTAGTTCAATCTGATAGCTCAAATAAAAATCCTCACCAATTATTTCAACTGTTTTTATTTACTTATTGTTTTTTTTTTTAAATACATGGACAGCTGTTAACAATATT
Organism: Phalloptychus januarius; assembly: GCA_902982915.1. Taxonomy (NCBI): domain Eukaryota; kingdom Metazoa; phylum Chordata; class Actinopteri; order Cyprinodontiformes; family Poeciliidae; genus Phalloptychus; species Phalloptychus januarius. The sequence goes on along the minus strand of CADWAE010000482.1, from coordinate 17,686,426 downwards.
ACCGAAACAACTTCCAGCTGTAACTACTACACTAAAGGTGGTTCTGCAAACACAAGGGGCGCTGAACAGAACGCAGCACCTTTCAAACTTTCACTTCACAGAACATAACAATAGGGCGCTATTTTGAGTCGGACCGTCATCTAAAAGTCTGCAATGTGGCAAATGATGAAAAGTCAAAAGAAAAGGTTTGTAAATAATTTCATGTCCGTTTACATAAATGCTCAAACCCCTATAAAGTGCAAATATGGAGCAAGAGTAGAAGTAAAACTAAAGGAACAGTCCTGGATGTATGAGGCGGCAGATTCGCTGGCTGTTTTGACACCTTATTACCTGTAATCTTATTGATGGATTGGTGAAGTGGCTCACAGCAGGCAGCCATGATTTGGGGCTGGAATGATGTAAGGCAGAACGGGGAAAACAAGTAAAGACTTATTATAGCTAATGATTGTTTAAAGCAGAGCAGCACACGGCTGACAGTTTGGTGTCACCATAGGGTCTCTAAAGCAGAAACACATCGTCAGTCTGCTGGGTGTTTTAGGAGGAGAAGGAGTTAAAATTGTGACAGATTGTTGTAAAAAATACATAAAATGAATACATTTTGTAACCATAACTAATTTCTGTCATATTTTATATTCTTTCCTGACACTGAAAATGCTGCTTATCCGTTATGCATGAATGAAATGATCTTGCATTGACCTTCTAACCTACGTTAGAAGAATAGTATTGGGCATTAATTTCAAAAACGATCCTAAAATAAACTTTTATCCAATAAAATGACTGTGGTCAGTCCAGTAATTTTTTGTTTTCTCTTATCTTTTACTCCCATGCCTTTGTAAATCAGCTTCATCTTCCTTGTGGAGTTTTTCCGTAAGTCAGGGACTGCTGGGCAGCTATAAAGTCGGCAGTCTCCTCCTCTTTAATGATCTCCTGCAGTATTAAAATGTTTAAGTCGAACTGGATTTGGGGTTTTATTTAACTGTTCAAATGATCAAAACGAACATAAATAATCCCTCAAAGTAATTCACTAAGAAGTAGATCTGTGCATGAGTAAAATTTTTTTAACTGGAAATAAAATTACTTGTAAAAGGTATTATTTTGGACTGAGGTGCATCTGCATATGAAAAGTAATCTGTTTAACAACAAGTACAAAACTGAATGTTAGAATTAATATTTAGCACATTTTGATATCTTTCTGTGGACTTGACTTAACTTTCAATAAAGTGGGCGGGTATTTGTCAGTGGGCTTGTCTGGGCCAGCTCCCCTTCTGCTCACACATAATTGGTCCAACCCTGGCACCAATCATCATCTCCAAAGCCACCAAAAACTGTAACCTACCTTGTGTATTTTTCACTAATTGAAATGCCTAATGAGGTCCCAGGAGTTCCATCCCATTACCTCCGAGTTAATTAAAGCCCCCGCAACATGCCAAACGGTGAATAAAGATGTTGTAAAAGTGCAGGAAAGGGATCGAGAACCCGAGCGGGGTCTGCAGAGCCGGGGATAGGGCTGACCTGCTTTTTTGTCATTGTTATGGGATCTTATATACGAAGACGGAGCAGATGTCTATAATTCTTTTATTTGTATTTATTCTGGGCCTGAGATGTTAGTCACTCTGGGTTCTGGCTCTCATTTTCCAGTGCGGTTAGCCTAATTCTGCTTTATTAAACATTAAAACTCCTCGCCACCCTCAGCAAGGGTTTTATAAGGGAGGTTCTGTTTAGGAACAAAATGGCAGGTGTGAGCGCTTGTGGAGATTTTTCAATGTATGATAAAATTAAACTGCTCATTAACTCTACAGTTTTTAGTTCATTATTATGAACCTTGGTCACTAATATGGCAAAAATAAATGCCATATTAGTAGCATTTATTCCCAAGTTTAAGAAACCTTCTTAAAAATAAATGTTTCAGGCAGAGCCGGACTAAGATGTTATGAGGTTCTGGGCAAAACTGTATTTGATGCCCCATTTTTAAAGACAAACTTTGGATTTTTTTCAAGCAAGGTTAAAATATTGAATCTGTCAGTAATAGTGTCCTTATTTGTAATGGATAAATACCACATCGCAGCGTAATTTCTACAAAAGTGAGCAGCATAAGTATTGAAAGGCTCACAGTTACTTCCATTTCAGATGATTTTAGCAATTTAAGACTCAAACTTAAAATGTTTTACCTGTGGTATTTCATTAGCAGACATTTACATGAAGTTTCAACTGTATCCAGCCACCTCAACAACTATCAGTCTGCTTTAAGAGTGGAGAAAGCTTCTGGATTTTGCGACAGGCTTTCTTTAGTTCAGCTGCATTAACAACGAGTCCCTTGCAGACTTTCAGGTCTGATCATTTGGAAAAAGTGAGACGGAACAACGTGGAGTCGGGAACAACACGGATGCTGTCCAGCTGAGATTTACTGTAAAGTTTCTACTAGAAGCTACATTTGTGTCCTACTAATATAAACCCTTTCAATTTGAATTGCTTTAAATTGCAGTAAAGCTGAAATGTGAGGGTCAGCCTGATCACCTGTTAGCCTTTCGCCAAACTTTTCTACGAACTCACTGCAAAATGAAATTTTTTTGCTTCAGATAAGGAACCACTTACTAATAATAACTCAACAGCAGAAGCTCAATCATAATAAATCGGTCTATTCCATTCTTTCCATTCTAAAAAAAAAATAAATGTTTGCAGAATCTCAAGTCATTTGGGAAATTGAACGCAAGATTTCGACCTGTGATGATGGTTCCTACCTTTGGAACAAATTTCCCAAAAAACTGAGTAAGGATGGGTTTGGGTTTTAAGTTGTGTTAGTTTAGGCATGTCTGTCTTTTTCTCCTTTAGCTGTTAGTGTGGTTGTGACCTGAATTTCAACAGTCCATCACTTTTGATCTGTTTTTGCTGATTCAATTACACTTCCAGTTTTACCAATGCATTTTTACTTTAGCCTGTAAATGTAAACTTTTCTTATATTTGATAAATGGTTTTTTTTTACTATTAATATGTGATTTACCTTATTGTAGTTAACATAAAAACTACATTCATGTCACTGGTGTTTCATTTTATAGTTAAGGCAGCATTTCCTGCTCGACAGCTTTGCTCTCATTTTTATTTTTCATTGCTGTTTAATACAAGGTACCATGTGTTTTGCTTCTGTACAATATTCATGGTAATTGTGCACATGTATGTTTCGGTTGGCTATCCTACCGAAACATACATGGTTCTTGTAAAGCACTGCGTGGGCTATATAAAGAGTTTGATTGCTAGACTGAGGCTTGTTTTTAATAAACATAACTGCAAATATAAAGTTCAGAGATATATCTCCTCTATGAGAAGTCATGTGCTCTTGGGGGCCCCCTGCTGGCCTGGGGCCCTGCACAGCAGCTTACTTTACTTATGCCTTGGGCCAGCTGTGGTAAAAAGGCAAACAGAGACATTTTCTTTAAGAAACCATTTCAAATGTTTATTTAACATGTCAAAGAAGGGGAACACACTCGTGAATTGAAAAAAAAGGGCTTGCAATTATTGGCCAGGACTAGAACTGAAAACTTCATACTAACATTAATTAGGTTTTGGCTAAAAAGAAAATGTTTTTGTCTCCTTTTTGCTTTTATAAAGAAACTTTATGTACATTGTTTGTTTTATACAAGAGGTTCATTGGATAAATGCATCAAAGAAAACAAAGCAAAACAAACAAAAAACAAAGAACCCAGTTCTGCAGTAAACTTTACAAAAAATACATTTTGTTTTCATTGAGAGATGTAGAAAAGGAGGCGGTCAAATATTGACCAATAATATTTCTTCCTTTTCATCATTTAGAAAAAAAGTTGTTCTAATACCTATTCTTAAAGGAAAGCAATATACAGCACAAGTAATTAAAAGAAAAGAAAACACATTTTGCCAATTCATTCGGTGGGTTTGGTGACCAGGGAGAGCGGCTGGGACTGGAACAGGGAATGATGGGAGTGAAGGGCCGCCTGATGGAAAGGGGACGGCGGGGAGAGCATGGAGGGGTGCAGGGAGGTGAAGGGGATTGGCCGGGTGAGGATGGATGTGCTCGACTGGCTTCCCAAAGTACCGACGGGGATGGCGATGGAGGGCTGGGAGGAGGAGGATGAGGAGGAGGAGGAAGAAGAGGACGAGGAGGATGCAGATCCAGAGGCCTTCCCGGGTACAGAGAAGTGGTGGTGCATTCGTCCCTCCGGTTTGGTGGTGAGCGACAGCGGCTGAGCCTGTTCGGAGTGAGTGGGAGCCGGGGCGGCGGGGGAGGCCAGGGCGGCGGAGGGCGTGGCCGGCGAGTCCAGCATGCTCCCGTGAGACGATGCCGGGCTGTCGCACATCTTTTCTGAGGGCAGGTACTGCACACACTGCTTCTTGCTCCTTATTGAGAAGTCTGCGACGCGAGGAAAGAAAGCAGATTGAGAGAGACCCAAATTATCAACCCACTCAATTTGGCGTGCCACAAGGCTGCGGCCGACTGAAGCAAATGAGTAATCGTTTAAAAAAGAAAAAACAAACAAGATGTGAAAGTTTTGAAACGTGACATTTCTCAAATGAACCGGTCACCACATCACAACGAGGCGAGCAAAAGAGGATGTTACGGCTCATTCAGATGGTATGCTTATGTGATTTAAAAAAAGGGACATGACACAAAATGTACGGAAAAAGAAAAATGTGTACTGAGGGGTGGAGGACTTATGCTTGTTATTTCTGGCCATTTACAGTTGCTGTGCTTTAAAACATACCTGCCACTATTAGCACTGAACCTCATAAGCTGCTTGTCAAAGCATAAAAGCAGGAAAAACGTTAGTAAGTGCAACGAAATAAACAAAAATAATCGAAGAGATGTTCCGTTTCAGGTCCAACATAAGGTTCGTTGATTTGCAAATAAAGAACCAGATCCCCTCTCAATTGTTTGGCAACAAAAGAAAGAAAACAAACCAAAGCAGTCAGGAAGAAGAAAGGCCTCTTACCCTCTGGTTTTGAGTCTGGCTTGTTCTCTCTCTTCCTCTTTTTCCGCTTTCCCTGTGCAGATACAACAATGCTGTTAAAAACAGTTTTTCATAGCGGAAGTAAAACCACCTCAACAACTTCGGCTCATGAGATCAAAAGTGCACACACTAAAATTAACCAATACAGTCATACCCGGCTGAAACCGGCAGGACTTGCACTCATTTTGATACCTTCTCCTACTCAAGTGAGATCAGGCGTCGGAGACGCGTTACTCACGTAGTTGTCTCGTGCCGACCAGCCGGGATAGAGCTGCGAGTGCAGTTGCCTTTCCTTCCTGGCCAGCTCATAGTATTTGGCCTGCTCCTCTCTGGACAGCGAGTGCCACTGCAGACAGAGGGCCGACAAATGCCCACACTCATAAGTACCATGAGCGTTTTTATCTCAATGTGCTTCGAATTGGCCGTTTATAGAAAAATTAGTACATTAGTGTAGTGAAATTATGTGTAATAACTGATATAAGTGGGAAATATCCAACATGTAACAAAAAAGGAGTAAAAAAAAAAAAAGGCAAGAAATCCCCAATAATTTTAGTGAACCAAACTGGTGGCCTATTCAAAGGGTTCCTGATGTTAAGATTTCGATATGTAAAAGCAAACAGCTGTTTCTCAGCCGTACTGTTAGAATACATGCTAAATCATCATAGAGATATAGATGTATCACTAAATTTCTGAGTGCCCTGGTGGACACTGTTTGAGGCATAATGTGGAAGGAGAAAGGACTACAGGCGAGACAGATACTTCTCACAATTGTTTTGAGAGAATAAAAAATATTTAAAGAATTGTCCAAAAGCCAAGCAGATCTCAAAGGAAGCTTCAGAACATCTGGAGTAACCAGACATGCATAAGGTCTAAAGAAAACAGTCGTGGTTTCTGTCTCTTTGCATGAACAATGCACAAGACTCCCCTGCTGAAGGTAAAGCACTTTTTTAATAAGTAACTATACTGGAAAATAACAGTTATTGTCTTCTAGCTAAATATATGAAGGTAAGGAAAGAAAATGACAGAAAAGTCTAAGTTTAACACCTCAGTAGCACATTGATTTCTTCACACTTTTCCTCCTCAGTCCTGACCCAACAGATTTAGGTGAATGACATATTTAGAGGTTCAACCTGCAGATCAATAAATTATGAAACTTGTTTAAAAGAACATTTGTACAACAAAATGTTGCACTGTAATTTATTTAATTAGATATAGTGGGAAAAGTCATGTTTGGGGAGGAAAAGCACAGCAGATCAACCTAAAGACGCGCGGTGGGAACGTCATGGTGTGGGCCTACTGTTCAACATACGGTCCTGATGGACATTTTATTTAGATCTGATCTCTTCATAAGTGTGGATTACTTAGTTAGTTACTAAGTAACTCTGGTGGGAGTTTCATGTAATAGCCTCATTAGAAACACATTTAGGGTGAAAAAAGTCACATATCATATGTGTTTTTGCCACTATAGCTGTAAATCAACGTTCATGTGGATGTCAGCGCTTCTTACCCGTCTCCCAAGGATCTGGTTAATCGCAGCGCTCTCTTTCAGAGTGCACTCTGCGACTACCTTGGCCCTCATTTCCTTCATGTACAGCATGAAAGCGTTGAGTGGCTTCTTGATGTGAGGCTTCTTGTCCTCCTCTTTCTTGGAAGGAACGGGGGACTTCCTGCTGGTCGAAAACAACACAAAGATTCTGCCGGTGATGTCTGAATGCCGGGGCGGCAGCGCTTGCGGTCAGCGTACTGCGTTTATTTGCTCTTACGCGTGCATGGAGGGGCTGATGTTGTCGCCGCTGGGTTCCTGCTTGATGGCTGGAGAGACGATGGCAGGATGGGGGATGCCGGTCTGGTGGAGGCTGTGCGGAGGAGGGGTCACCATGTGAGGGGAGAAACGGCTGGACACCAAGCTGGGAAGGCGAAAAGAGGCAACATTTTAACAGCCGGGCTTTAACAGGGAGCCTCTGTCAACTTGACGAGAAAAGGTTTGGCTCGTTTGGCAGATTACAGCGATGTCTTGCCCTCTGGGTAAATTTACGGAGCCCGCTGCCTCTGTCTAGACTAAATTCATACACACAAAGAGTACCTTACTTTCTCTTTTTTTTTTTTTTGTTCAAATAAAGACTTCTTCAAAAGCCCTTTTATTCACCAACGGCTGAAGGAAAGTGGAGTGTGGTGTTACCATAGTGACGGCATGGCCGTGACACCTGAAACCTTTCTCCTCACCACCTTCCAGACCACGGAGAGTGTTCAGAAAGCCTTCTGCACACAACTCCTTTACAAAGTGGCCCTCTCCATTTCCAGTTGTTAGTGCAAAGAAGCACTGCGTTTGAAAAAGGGCAACATTCAGCTCCACGAGCCTGGATCACAGTCACACAAATTCAACGTCTGGATGCCGTTTAGTGAGCCAACGGGTTGCGCAACAAACAAGCTCCTCCTCCAGTTTAATTAGAACAAGACTGATTTGTTTTTTTTTTCCATGTTGTGACAGTGAAAGGTCAACACCGTGGCTAGAGCTGTTAAAAAAAAAAAAGAGAGAGATGCACCGAGAAATCAGAGCGTCAATTTCATCAACTAAAAACCATGACAAAATATTCTGCCAACTTTCTATTTTCACATTGAAAAACCTGCTAATTGGGGGAATTATATATTAGTGTCAATGAAAATAAAAAATCACAGAAAAGTGACTCAAAAATGTCAAAATGACTGAAATGTGATTAAAACTAACTTATATTATAGCCAAAAAATCAAAATGAGTTGTTACACTGAGTATGAAGAGCCTAAAAAATGACCAGACAATCAGAAAATGAAAGTACAACTAGTGAATAAATTATATATATTCTAACAGGTTGGGCTAACATCTTTTGCTCTTCAGTGTGGAAGAAAGCTGAGTAAAGAAAACTCGGAGAAAGCTATCATCAGTTCCAGTGGTGTGTGTAAAAATGAAATCAGAGGAAATAAAAAAAAAAACCTATTTAAAAGGAAACAGAGAAGAAACAACCGGAAGCTACCTTAAAATGGCTCTGCTTTTTACTCTCTTGAACTTTCGAGCCTCTTTTAATGAAAATGATGGATTTGAATATGCTAGTCTTGTGGAAATCCCAGGATAAAGGGATGGAAACATTCTCAAACAAAAATGTCCGTTTTTAGTCACAAACCATACACAAATTAACCGCTAAAAAAATCTGTAAAAGAGCTTAAAACGACTTAAGCAAAGCAGCAGTGAGTTCATCTCAGATTTCTGCTCCTAAAATCAATAGTAAATGATGGTTCACAGCAGAAAGGCTTGAAAAAAATGTTCTGAAATGAGAAAACATGAAAGTTGAGTGATTCTGCTGAAATCTCTATCTGCACATTGAAGCCTTTTAAAAGTGGAGGAACGGAAAACTGCCACAAAAGAGTGATCAATGCACCTCGAGGAAAAATCGAAGAAGAAGGCAGGCGCATTTATCGATACATCTGCCTGTCTGGTGTCTCTTGTTGCTGACACAAAGGGAAACTCGCTGGTGGAAAGAAGTGAAAGCTTCAGGTTAGCCGAGTCAACCGCCAGATATAAACCCTGCTGAGCTGCATTTTAAGAGGGAGATTTGATGCAGAAACATTCCCTACCAAACACAAATTAGAGAATCGCAAAAGAACAATGCAGGGGTTTGTTGACGTCACTGCTTTTCAGGGCTGATGCAGCTGGATGCAAGTCAGTGATTTGAAACTAGACATTACTTAGTTAACATATTTTTACTTTAATGTGTCTGAAGAGCTTCAATTTGTTCATTGTTCAAATGAATAGTCTGGGTTGGGAAACTAAAAAAAAAACGTGTCATGATCTTCTTATTTCAAACCTAAATGTTTGTGTGGAGAAGAACTGAAAGAAAATCTGTTTTATTTATGCTGAATAATGCTCCATTTTATAATTAAGTATCAAAGAACAAACCAAATCAGGTTCTAATTGTTAAATCAGCAGAGAGAAGTTAGTTTTCTTTTATCCTAACAATATAAACTGTATCAACAAGCAGGTGTTGACCTTCTTGTGAGAATGGACTGAATCATAGTAAAGTTTTTAAAGCCACTTTTAGATTTCAAAGACACTACAACTTTCTTTTTTTCCCCACTATAACTTCTTTATGCCCGCTGCTCCTGCAGTTCAAAGTCATTTAACGAGTTGCCAGAGAATGTGCATGCATTGCCTCACCTGCTGCTGCAAACTGTCAGACAGCTGGCTGCAAAAAGGCATCTCGTATCTTATTTGTCCATAGTGTACGATGGAGGCAAACTTGGCTGTTTGAAAATATTTCTGGTCACATAAAACCTGGATGGCAGAAACTACAGCAGCACTACCCATCTCTCTTTCTGAAGGATGTTGTTTTAAGACAGAGGACAGATGTTTGACCATCATGTCATTGAAGCAGAGATGCTCTCTGTAGAAGAGAAGGAAGACTGACCGATTAACCAGCTAATGCAGGGTTGTTGTAACTTTAACTCTGCAAAGATCAGAGGGGTGAAATGACACAGTGTTCTGCAGAATAGGCACTTTTACTCAAAAACTATTACTATTTCTCAATTAAGTGTGCATATCCAATTTAAAGGAACCACAAATAGCAGCAGCAATTATGTTTTTTTGTTTTTGGTTCTTTTTTTTTTTTAGATAAAAGCCAAATCTCCTCAGAGAGTTTTTGGAGCAATACTGAAGTATGTTGACTTTTTTTACACCAGAATTTAGTTAGAATTTTTACAAATATATTACAAAACATCTTTGAAATACTATACCAATAAAAAATTTGTTAACAATAATAGGAATTTGTTTTCCTAATACAACTTTTCATGACTTTTAATTTATTTCCATGTTGGAGCCATGTTGCAGCAGTAGAAAAGGTAAAGATAAAGCACTTGTCTGCACCATCACCTTCATGATCATGTCGAGAATGTTGTGAGTATATATCTGGATAGAGATGCACAAGCTATTGATCACAGAGAGCCCTCTGAATATTTCATCTCAGACTAACACCGGAAGCCTCGTAACAAATCTTTCCAATTTTGACAGAGAGCCTGAGAGTTTAGTCTGATGGGACATGTGGGTTCAGATAAGCTTTGATTTGTCCTAATCGATTCCCAGCCCTTTCATCTCTGCTTTACGAGTGTGTGTGTCTGTGCGCATGTGTGTGAAGTGGTTCAGAACACCGACCTGACCACAGAAGTTTAGCTCAGAAAAAGAAGACAGGAGAGGAGCGCTGAATGCCAATAAAGCGCTCACTCTGTTTAAGAAGCTGAGCCTGCCTCTCAGAGTTACAGCTCTCATCCCTCTGTGGACCCGACACCAGAGCTGCTCCTGCTCTGACAATGTCTTATCCAAGTAGGAGGATGTTATTTAGTGCTGCTTTAGATCCCAAATGTATGCGGCTAAGAGTCATCGAGTCTCCTCTCTTCTAAATAGCACGTTCTCCAAGAATCGTACGGTGTGAACAATGCAACTTTAAGACTACACTCCAGTCGTTTCTTTTGTTACACTCTGGCAAAGAGAGCAGGGGGAAATGTGATTACAGCATGTCACAGAAGCAGCGCATATTAAATGTCCCCCGCCCCTCGGGAAGGTGGTCGTGTTGCCGAACACGATCCACTCACCTGGACATGGACGCATTCATGGCCAACGCCGGATAGGGGTGACGGAATCCCCCCGGAGGGATGGAGTACATGGGCTGGCCCTGCCTGCAAGACAAGAATCAGGGAGAGAGTGGGCGAAAAAAAAAAAAAAAAAAGCTCGGGTTTGAGGTGGATCAGTGGATCAAACACAGCTGACGGCTAACCCAGCAGCACTAATCCTGCTCTCATCAACTCAAATCCCCTGCTCGCGGAACGGGACCGTTGCAATCGATTAGCAGAACCGTAGAAAAACCCGTAAATGTTTAGAGATTCCGCCAGATATTTTCATTATCATATGGTGCAACTGGACTTAAGCGATGTCACGTTACATTTGGCTGCACAGCACTGATTGAACTGTTGCAAGTTATGAAGCAGTGCACATTCATAAAGAAAATATCAAAAGAGAGGCGCAATAAATTGTCAAAATGTTTCAACAAACTAGTATAATTTTTAAGTAGCCTGAAGAACAAAAAGGTTTAGAAAGTCTTTTAATGAAAAAACAAGGAAGATCGAGGCAGAGCAGATGACTGAAACTGGTCGGTTTTCAGCTTGATTCCCCTAAAAGACTGGAACCTCAAAAATATAACAAAATGCTACCAGGTTGCCATGGGAACAACATCCTTTTGTGTGGATGCTTTTACTGAGTGAGAAAAATTCACAGCTAGTTATTTCCAGGAAGAGCAATGTCTTTAAATGAAAGTAGAGGAAACACACAAAGGCAAGAAGCTACTTAAAAGGATAAATTATCTAGGTGGCAAGAGAGAGCAAGGATAACAGGAAGGCTCCACAATGTACAAAAAATGTGCTTTTTTATGCGTCTGATCATTCAACCTCTCTGTCATGAAATATTCTGTATTTCAAAACATTCACAGCCTTTTGGAAATGTATATTCTCAAAAGAATACCCACAGAGACTAATGCTATTCATGCTAATTGCTAATATCGCTCAACTCCAAAGATGGTTTGAGTTAGAATCACTTTGTCTTTGGTTTGATACGACTCCTTTCTCACATAATGTCATCTCTGCAAATACAGATGTTTATTAGCTACTCAGGTATGAAGGTATTAAAGCAGATATAAAAGGGAAGTAGAGGATTGGTTGAAAGCCAGTCCTCTACATCGTTGTGTTTCTAGTGTGCATTCAAATATATGTGTTGTACTTTATAACACAGGACACTCACTGTTGCATGAACCAGCTCAGAGGATGTGCAATCGAGCCGACAGCACCAGGAGACAAAGGGTAGTACGGAGAGAGTTCTGATGGATGAGGTGTTCGAGGAATACCTGCAGGGACGAAAAGAAGAAGAAATTAGAAAACCACATCGCACATGTGCCGTGGTAAAATTATTCTACATGTTCCTAACATGGTAATATCTGACATTTCATATTCAGTCAATAGATCTGCTTTATCCACATGAAATTCACAGATATGAACTTGGCACAAACAAATATATGCTGCTTTTAATCAATAAAAGTTTAACACAATGGTTATATTTTCATGTTCAGCACTACACTGCTGACGGTTCTGCAAATATGGAAAACTTTAGATCATTTTGTTCACAAGAGGTGAATGAAGTGAGTTTCATTCGTGTTCTTGCTCACAAGATGGTGCACATGCTGAGTGATAAGTCCCACCCAATCAGGTCTGCGTACATTGTGGTTTTCCCACAACTTTGGAAGGGTGTTTTTCTAATTTACCCATATCCACCCAGCACTGTTTCCCATCCTTACCAAACCTGTGGGAACAAACCCTAAACAAGCAGCCATGTTCTTAAAGAAAAAGATGTCCTGCGTCGTTAATAAACGGGCCTAAAAAAACTCTGCATTGTGAAGCTGCACACTGTGTAGGCAGATGCAGTGGAAACTCTGAGAGGATATAATAGTTGGATTAAGACGTATACATGTCTAAATAATGGGAATAAGATCAGCCCACTCAACAGCGCCTAATTCGATCATTGCTTGCTCTGATTATCCAACCTTATTTTATGCTCAAAATGGCAAAGCCTTCATTGGGTTAATGCTGGGATATTGCTGTAAATGCAGCAAGTGTCTGCTTCTAAAACCACTGCAACATGAGGCTACAAGTAAAGACATTCATTCAATAAACACAAAGTTACAGCTTTGATTGGCATTTTAGCTTAAGCCGGAAATTAAAAACCTGGGATTTTTAATTGAAAGTTCTGGTGAAAAGTTACAAATAGTTCAGATGCTTCCTGCAGGGGATGACGCTCATTTAAACTATTGTCACATTTGCACCGGAGAGTTATTTTCACTAAAACCCAGGATTATTTACACAGGAAACTGAGGTAGGAGGTGGTGCACCAACAATGACCTTCCTGTCTGAAACACATGCTGCTAATGGAGCACAATAAAAGTTTTGGGTCAGAGTAGAGCTCAGATTAGCCATTAACTCCAGGCATATACTAAATGATAATGCTACAAATGTTACGTAAAGCAGGTAACATCATCAGCTCCGTTTGAAAACAAAGCTCCCTTTAAAAATCATGAGCTTGAAGTCTGCAGCACGAGGCAATGATCTTACCTGTCTTTGGATCGAGGATCTCAGGTGAGAGGTGTGATGGAGGCGTGCCGGGAGAGAAGTGTTCATTGCTGTAGGTGATGAGGGGCGTCAGCGGGTGGACGTGGTGGGCATGCTGTACCACGGGAACCTTATTGGACTGAAACAGGAGACACAAAGACAGAAAGGTAAGCGACACACATCTCACCAGGCATAAGCCAATACCCAAGGTATGCTAAAGTTTTGGAAAAAAGTTCCTTCCTGTTATTTCTATGGCTTGAAATGCTTTCAAGGAGATGCCAGGAAAGACGCGGGAGGTTTCTTTGACTGCATGGAGCACATAAGTGTAGAAAAGCCCTTTAATGCCTGTCTCCACCTCTTGCATTTCAGTTGGCTTAAAAACAGCTACAACTCCTTTTTCCCTTAATTCTTCCTCAGGGAAAATAGATTGAAACATTTTCAGTCCCAAAAAATGTTTTATTTAATTTGTGGGAAAATAATCAGAAGCGCCTTCCATCGCTTTTATTAAGCTACTGTTATAAAACTGCGAGCAGCGGCGCACACCGGCCACCTGGGCAAGCAGCACAACTAATTTACCGGTTAATATGAACATGCTTGTGTTGTTCTATAAAAAGCAGAAAGTCTGAGTGGAAAATAGAGCTACAAAGTGCTGCCCCTTCCCCACCTGTTGCTGTACGCTGTAGCTGGCTGAAGAAAGCTCCAAAATGGCAAACAGAAGCGGGTTAAGACTTGTGTTACTAAAGAAGTGAATGGGAGGCGTGTTTAATTTTGCTGCGCAATATTAAACACCTGAAACTAAATCTATGTTACAAAATCTAAATAATATCAGTACAATTCAAATGCATTTCCATAGCAATATTAAAACACAAAGGTAACTCAAAGTCAATCAAAAGCATCATATAAAATATCCTAATTAAAAATATTAGATAAGCTACGAGTAAATGACAACATAAAACACTTGTTACACAGCTGAAAGGACAGAAGTTGTTCATAAAGCCGGATAAAAGATAATTAGATCGTGTAATTTTGATTGAGTTACTTAAACCATGATACTGTGAAGCTGAGGCTTTTCTACTTAACAATGTCAGACCATAAGGACCTCAAAGCGCCTAATGGCTGCTTCTCACATGCAACATTCAGGTGCAACCTTCGCGCAGAAAGACACATTTTATTTTAATTTGAGCCCCCTTTTGTTTTGCTGTTTTATATGTGAAAAAAGGATAGCATTCCTGTAACTGTAACAAACAAAAGAAACGCACAGATTGAATGGTACATCGCTTTTAAATGCCTCCCTTGGTAAACATCACAGTTTATGCGTGTGACTGGCCCTGTGATGCAATCTGGCCCGGCACCAAGAAGCATTAAAAAGCCTCGCAGACACATGCCAGGATCATTACGGTCATTTAGTTGAGGAGAGAACTGTTTGTTCAGTCCAAAAAGGAAAAACAACAGTGCCACCGAGTCAGAAAAGTTGCACCAGCCAACCGCAAACAAACACAATCACGATAAGGTAAACTGGATCCCTATAAACATTGCCGAGACATCATCTCCCGCAGTGTCTGAATGCAATCCGCTACCAGGAGGGGGTTGTAAACGGTACTAATGGTGGAAATCCACTTAAAATTCTGTATAGCCTCAGATATTTGCTGGGGTTTAGTGATGAAACCTGCTTTTGCTTGCAGCGAGTGTCTTTCTGAAGGAAGCACAGCTCCCCGCCGAGATCTGATCGGCATTACTGCTACGACGGGGAACGATGAAGACAATAATAATAACAAGCGTCTCTGCTTTCATTAGGCAGAGCTCAGCCCAGCAGCCATTTCCCCTGGCTGCCTGGCTGAATAGACCACTTGTTGGCTCAACTTGTCACATGGGAGGGTCAAGGGGTGGGAGGGGAGAAAGGAGTCTTGTTCCTCCAGGCTAACCTTTCTTCAATATCCTTCCCCACCCCCTTCTCAACCTCTGTCTCTCCCCAACGTGGTCTGCAGGGGAACAAGGTTTGCATTGAGGCTTCTGTACTCTCTTTTACTTCATGCTGCTCAGGATTGTTCCAGATCTTTAACTTTATATTATTGCCTTCTTTTGAGGCCCAACTTTTTGCTCCTTTCAAATCTTTTTAAAGTTGTTGGAGACATTCGCTGCTGTTTAAACATGGCTGTGAATATGTGTCTGTTTTAGGAGAATTGATCGCATCAGAACAACATCTCAAGCATCACTTGTCTTTGGTGAAACTTTGCATAAAGAATGCGGCACATTTTCTATAAACTTACACATTATTTCAGAAAAAGTACATGTAACATGGTGGTGGTGAGATGCTGTGGATGACCCAACCAAGGATATTCTGAAGAAGAATATATCCGACCATCAGTTCACGACCTTGAGCTCACGCTCACCTGCAGCAAGTCAATCTCTCACTGGCTCAAAAAACAACGTTGCGGCTCTGGAGAGGTCTAGTTAAAGTTTGGACTTAATTCCTGTCAGATTGTTTTGGAATGAGCCTAAAGAAAAACCGTTCAATAGCCCAAAATTAATGTGACTGAAGGAAATGATACTGTGAAGACAATGGAGCCAAAGTTCCTCAACAGAGAAGATGTGAAAGATTCACAAGACTTTGGGCTTAAGGGGCAATTACGTTTCCACATTGGTGTGGATTTTTCACTTGATAAATTAAATCATTGTATGAAAACTGCATTTTGTATTAACTCAAGTTATATGAAGTTTGTTTGAAAGTCTGAAAATGTGACAAAAAACTTTAAACAGAAGAAATTTGAGGCCAAAGCAGCTTTTCATGGCACTTATATTAAGCTGACTTTTCTCTGGCATTTTATGGACTTTAAGGCTATAAAGTAAAAATAACTTCCTCAGGGCACATTTGATACAAAGACAGACTTGATAGAAGGGCCATTTCAGAAAACGCAGCTAACTTACTGGGTTAAAATCCCCGCTCCCACACGTCATGTATATTTAAGTTGTGCTTTGTTGTTCCACTTCATGTACAATACGCCCGGATTTTCCCTGTGTTGCAAAGGGTTGTCTGAGACCTCCAGACCTAGGTGCCAACACATTTTGGGAAGCAGTTCAGTGAGAATTTCAAATGATCCCCATTAATAATTCATATCCTGGAATACATGAATCGTTGCACTCTAAACACAAGTTTTCAAGGCACCAGTTTCAACTCAGCGCTCACTTTTGGCTCAGCAGTCCCAGGCAACGCAGAGAAAACCTGTTCGAAGGCTTAGCCCGACTTTCTCAATAAAGATGGCGTCTAAACCCTTCATGATGTAAATCAATCAATGTTGACTAATTAAGCTCTCTAACACTTTTAAATCATGAATTATGACTTGCTGCTATTGAAAAACTGCCCTAATCATTCAAGCTGAAATGCATCAATGCCTTCTTTGACTCAGTGCAAAGAGACTACATTCCTTTAGCCCATGACAGATTCATATGTCTGGTTTCACAATCCTCATGGAAAGCCTAATCTAAAAACCACAAGGAACACAAACTATGTTTTAAACGTAAACATCGACATGATAGAGCGGATACGAGACAGTATCAGCACTGGCAGATGGAAATCACGCTCTTTACACAGGCGTGCTTGTTGTAGGACATAAATCTCAAGTTAGAGAAGCAGAAACAGTCAGACCAGCTCTTAGGGAGTGACCTCACAGAGACACAGGAAGGTTTGAAGAGGAAAAACACAGCAGATAGCTGCTGAGGAAGTGTAGGGAGAGACGCTTGTCTCCTCTGAGGGTTTAAAGCTAAAAAAGGCAGAGGTGGCAGTACCTTGCCTGGCTGTCCAACTTGGACCAGAGCTAAGAAAAGCACAGTCCTTGGTCAAATGTGGGTGGAGGGGTGGATTTCATTCAAGCAAACATGTTTTTGGATCCTGAACATCTGAATTGAATTACTAGGCAAACAGCCGACGGGGGAAGAGAGCTTAGAACAAACTGAATAACCCCGCAGCTTTGTGTGTCTTTATGCTCGGCGATTCTGGGTGGGAGGCTCAGAGGCCTTTCAAAACTCCAGGAAAGACAGGGTGAAAAGAATGCCTGGCATGCTGAGAAATCCAAGCCCTGTTTGTCAACGCCAACAGGAAGCGGACGTGAGGGGAGACTGACCGTGTCATATGTCTTTAAAATCAACCACTCCAAAAAACTCTGCTATTCATCACGGGCGATGTGCGCTTTACGCGCTGGTCATCGCCTCTGAAAAGGTCAGCGGCATTATAATTCTGGGTTAGAATAATACAGCACAGAGCAGCGTCAGGTTACTGGAGTGAAAATCCCCAAGAGGTTATGAAATAATTTAGAAGAGGTACCAAAAATGAGACCATTATTATGTGGAGAAAAAACGCAGAGGGATTGTAAATATTAGTAAATAGTCGATATATAATGAGACGATTATACAAAGGTCTGTCTGTGATTCTCAGGCAATCCTGAGTAATAAATACCACAGCATCAGTGTATTATTGTATCTATATAAACATTTTAAAGCATGATGATGATCTAAGCACTTATATTTATTCACAATTATTCAAACTGTAAATAAAACAATATAGTCATTATTATTGCAGAAAAATTGTTGCCAAATAAAGTTGTTGTTACTTTCTTCATATTTAGAGATTGGTAAAAAGAAACAAATAAATTAAGAAAACAAAATATCATGAATCATATAATTCCTTGGTGCATAACATTTTGGTCTATACACTCAGGCAGATCCTGCAGTCACCTGCATAACAAATGTGCCAGTCATAGCTTGCCAACTTTAGTATTTTGCGACAGGAGGTGTTCCAAAATATCCCAAACATGTTTTCTTGCAATGGAAATACGCATTAATTCTCAAAATATGGCCTGATGCGGTGCAGTAAGTCTGCATTACAACTGTAAACCCCAGATATTTAAATGAGATGTTCAAGCGATTGTATCCTGTTGTTTCTTTGCTTCAGACTCTTATTTTGAAGAGGAAGAGAGGAAGTGATTAAGAAGTTTCCCTCTGGAGTTGACAGAGATAGCAAATAAGTTATAGAAACACTCAAGAAACTGCCATCATGATTTTTAGATTTCCGGCAGAAAAGAAAGATACAGCAAGAGAGTGATGGATGAGATACAAATGATTTGTAAATCCTTGTATTTCTGCAACCGGCTCACTGTTAGTCCGCCAAATATTGGCTGCTTAAGTAAAAATGCTAAAAAGCTAATGCACGGTATTTTTGATAAAGTTCTAATGAATTTGACTGTCTCCATTTTGAAAAATGAAATGAGGCAAAAAAACAAAGACAATTTAAATACTGGAACAGATTTAGAAAAGCATGAAAATGATGAAATATGAGCCAGTTTGACCTGGACAGGAGTAATGTCCAGACTGATGACAGATTGTGTGAAATACATTTGTGATCTTTGTTAAACTAACAAAAAAAAGTCATTTTGTCTAGTTCTGGTGTTCAACAAAACCAACATTTCCCCATCAAGCTAATCCTACAATGTAAAATGCCTCCATTCCTCCATTGCTATATGTTGCGTAGAGTAACACAGTGCTACCCCCCTCCCCCACATGTTGTTGTCAGCTGGCTGAAAGGAGAGAGCCATACTCTTCTGTTGGTTACAAGAAAAAATAATTTGGCTGTTTGGAGACATTCCCAGTAGCAAATAAAAACCACAGTCATGTTTGGAAACTAATGGAGCACCACCCATCATTATTATTAAGCTGTTGCTCTTTTAAAAGGGAGTCAGTGTGGCTGCTCTTTATTAAAAATAAATAAATGTGACGGTGAGATAGAGTAGGTTATTCTAAATTTTTATCAAATATAGTAATAGTGTATGCTGCAATATTTCCATTTAAGGTTACCAGAATCTCACAATACGTTGGTATTTTCTTGTAAACACACCTCTTATGAAAAAAGTATCTTGTATAATCTGAGTCTGCTGCCCCGGTGAAACTGACAGGAATCAAAGCGCCTGTTCCCTAACACACTTCTGCAGAGGATCTCGTCTCTGCAGCAGCCCAGCAGGATCGCAGACCTCAGATCAGTATTCAGTTCATCCTTCCTGAAGCCTTTGATTTCATGATGGATCCCGAGTGTTCACTGGCTAATGCAAAATAAGAAATATTCTCACTGGAAAATACTCCCCAAGTCAAAAGGTCTGTTAGGGCAAAAACTGGGTTGAAAGTGAGCACATTTTCATTATTTAATTTACTCTCGCTCGGCTAATTCTAAGGGATTAAGTAAAAGCTTCATTTGAAATCTCTGCTTAAAAATGTCACTCAGTCCCGAGGGCTGGAGACCGAGGAGAGGCACAAAGAAAAAAGTATTTCTGGAATGCTGCTCTGAACCTTGGCTCCTCAGTTCATTTAAACATTTCTGCGACTAAGTGACACGGCGCGCTGAAAGGACGCGGCTCCTCCGCGCCCCGATGGCTCCAGACGCTGACACAATATTAAAAAACAAAGAGGGGGATTCTTCTGCCCCTGTCAGGTGTAGATCAGGCCTTATCTGCGCCCCATGTCAGACACTCTGGTCACTTCTATCTCATTAGAGACTCACAGCTTCCTTTAATCCACAATAACAGCATAAGGCGGTGTCGTCCATAATGAGACACGGAGTAGATCTTGCGGACAAATTGGCACCGAGTGACCTCAGGAAGCAAAGCATGCGGCCCTGACATCGTCATCGCCAGCGCTGTGATAATGACTGAATTTGTACTTTGAGGAAGATGAGTATTACACTACATCTTCACCTCTTTTTTTCCACTCTCTTTCCTCCTCAGTCCAGCATGGTCACTACTGGGGGGCTGACAAGTTCTCACACACACACACACACACACACACAATTCATTCTGCATCACCTGGCCCTGGAGCGGCTTTGATGGATTATTCATGGAAACACACCGGACCCGGGAGCAGATACGGGTCTAGATCCTGTGTGTCTATGCGGATCCGAGGACAAAACAAGTTCCAGTATGCATGGCAGGACGAGGCGCACGCACAGAAAAGCTCATTCCTGTCCTCCCAGTCCTCCCAGCTCACCTTCACCACTGGCAAAAGCAATACCAACTGCATGCTAAACAAACCTGTCTGCTGAATAATTGAAGAACTCGGGCCGGGCTCTGGCTCGGATTAGCATACGGGCCTTATGGGCCCAATCTGCACAGCGACACGGCGGTGCGGTGCATCCGTGGACGTTTTGTGTCCGTTGAGTGTCTAGTTTTTTCCTTACAACGCTTCTTTTTTTTTTTTTTAAACCCATTTATTAGTGTAATTAACTTCCTGAATCACTCTGCCACTTAGAAATAAAAACAACCCACATGGGTAGCCTGCAAATAAGAATGGCTGGCATGTCGATAGGCAGTGAGACACGCTCATTCCTGCATGCAGGTCGCTGCAGATAAACCAAACCTCGCCCGGTCACTGTGACATAAAAATTTTTTTAAAAAGCTAAATTCAACAATAGATTTTACACACGCTCGACTGCAGGGGAGCAGGTCAGATTCAGGAGTCCCTGCTCCCTTCTCCGTGGCTCCTCCTGGCCCTGGGCATTAATCCCTGGCCCCCTGTGTGTACCCATCCATTCCCCCTGCTCTCATTAGTGCAGTGTTGGGGGCCTGGGGAGTCTGCAGGCCTGGGGAGGCAGCCTCCTGCTCTCCTCCCATTCCCCCCGTCTCTCCCTCTTTCCCTTTCTATCTCTTCTTCTCTGCGGCTGGAGTAATGAGCACATAATCATCCTGGCTCCCTGACAGCAGCAGCACACCAGAGGGGCATGTGGGCACCTAGCCCAGAGATGGGAGGGGGGGGAAAGGACACTGGGGGTGTCATACTCTCCAACCTCTGTGACCAGTGTATGCTACAACCAGAATTAGAGCTTTTTATCCCGCATTAAACGAAGACTCCCAATCACCCGTCACTGCAGAGAAATGTTCTATTTTAATTTGCCAGATTGAAACGGTCAGCTTCCCTACTTTTTTACTCCTCGGTATGAGAAAAGGGTCAAATGACAACTGAGGCGATCGTGTTATCTCACGGTCATCTGGACATTTGCATGACAAGACTTCATCTCCATTTCAACAGGTTCCACTTTTCCAGAAGATTCCTCCATCAGTTTCTGACTAGGGAACATTTATCCCGTTTTACAGTAAATGCTCTAACACAGAGCCCAATTGGTCACAAAATTCAGATTTTGTCAATTCTAACTATAAATAATAAATAGTAAAATTTTTATTAACTTTTTTTTTTATTATTTTTTTTTTTTTACATTTCTAAAAGGAAACTCCAGAGTTTTCCAGGACTGTGTTCCCGAGCGGTATGGATAAAAAAAAAGATACTTTAAAGTTGCATCTTACTTCCACAAAATTCCCCACTAGTGACGAAATGGCTAAAGAGCAAAATGCCTCCTCAAATGGCATCCAGAATCATGACAGCTTTGGAAAAACATTCCTACAATAAAACAGTTTGGTTCCTTTCATCCTCGTTCTTCTACACTGCTGCCCTTCTGCATTGAATTTTCTGGTTAGAAGACATCGAGGACATTAAAGCGGCAGCAACGGGTTTAAAAAGAAGTAAGCTGGAGCTGGGATTTAAATCAGTTTATATTTTGGATTCTGACTTAATTGTTGTTTTCAATGATTTTTTTCTATTTGGTTTTGTTCCCGTGTAACGTGAATGTACATATTTCATTACATTTCAACTAAATGCTAAAAAAACAACAAAATAAAACAAATACTGTGCAACATTACAACAGAGTCACCACCAGGTCAGTGTTTATTCCAATAAAATATCCTAATTGGTTTGCATTGAGATATAAATCATTGCTGGGTTCCCATGTCCCACTCACAATTTCCCATTGACGGCTCTCAATGAAGACTTTGTAATATTCATCTCTGCAATCGTAGCGAGAGAATAAACCGCAAACTCAGCAAGCACAAGTAGTGAGTACAAGGAGGGCCGAAGGGCTGACTCACAACAACCCTTTCTCTCTCTCTTTCTTTCTCTCTTTCTCTCTCTCTTCCTCTCTCTCGTTCTCTTTTTTTCTGAAGGAGACATGCAGTGGATTTGCATTAAAATGACTTCCTGGAGTAGAAAAGCAGCCTGATATAATCGCACAGGTGAGATGTCAGCTAGATGTTTTCTAGGCTCAATGTTATCGCGCATTTCCAATCCAAAAACACACGTCCCTCAGCGAGCGCCACAAACCAAACAGGTCTGCTGAGGCCCCGCATTGTCTAACTGGAGCGAGACAGCGTGATGACTCGCTCACACCTGTGTGGGAAAGTTCAAGAATGGCAAGGCGCATCAGGCTCCGGAGATTTATGGGGGAGGCTGAGTTATTGCGGTGAAGACAGACAGTCTTCCCAGCAGCTGGCCTGCGGGCGCAGAAACGGGCCGCGCTGGGAAGCTCGGAAGAATTGGGGAACACTGGGCCGTAACTTCATTACTGTGCATAACCATATTACGGTTATAGTTTGATTAAAGCATTTTGTACCCCCACCACCCCTCTCCACAGTAAATGGATTTCCCCAATAAGTTTACATGATTTGTTCGATAATTGGGTTAATGTTCTGAGCCGTGTTGGCTGCAGGAAGCGCCTTGTCAGAGTCGTAAATATGAGAAGTTAGCTGGCGTATGAAGTTCCAACATGCTGATGCTGCTTTTTTTATCCTTCATGTCATCGGCTCACAGCTTATTTCACCATCAAACCCTTGGAGAATGTATTTGTACCCGAAGCGTAGGTTGAAGTCTTCATGAATAACTCAAAATTGTTTCGTTTTTTTTTTTCTTTTCGGTTTCCTGTTTGGATTAGTCACACTTGTTAAGGCTCTACTTACTAAATGCCCTGGCGTCGGAGAACGAGAATCTTTTATTCCTGCAGAGCCGGGAACGTCCAAGAGAGGCCATTTCATCTGCAGGTACTGTCGGGAAGAGAAAAGAGGTCAAATTAAAGAGAAAATCCAAAAACGCATTCACTGGATTACATCCACAAGTATAAAATCATAAAATAAAAAACTTGGCTAAACAGATTCAAATAAAGGCAGGAAGCAGACTTTAAGTGGATACTCATTCACAAACGATGTATTTATTTGGAATTTTAAGAGATAAAAACTCAAAGTAGTGGGTAACCGGGAAGTGGAAAGACAGATTTCTGAAGTCTCACAAAAAAAGTTGACTTTAAGGTATTTCCAGCATTCATTCAGAACGTTCAAGATTTCTTGTCTCTACTGAAGGAAATAATCAAAAAGACATTATGCTGCCACCGCCATGCTTGATGTCACAGATGGTGTGTTACAAGTCATATGCATTGTTAGTTTTCCTCAACAGATAGAATATATATAACAAAAAGGTTGTTTATGACTTGTGGCGAGCTGGACTTCTTCTATCCTTCTTTCAACAGTAGCTTTCTTCCTGCCAATCTTCCATTAAGGGTGTATTTAAGGAGGGGACAGCTAATGGTTGTTCTGTCAACAGATTATCCCATCTGAGCTGAGGATCTCTGCAGATCCTTCAGAATTACTGAGGGTCTTATAGCTGCTCCCTGATTAATGCTCTTTGTCTGTCTTGTTGGTTTTGGTGGACCACCATAGATCAGCGCCCCTGAGACGTCCAACACCTGGGATACTGTTTTAACTTTTGCTCTAAAGTTCTCTATCCCTGGTGTCTGCTCAGACTTCACAATGCTGATTGTTCACTAATGTTCTCCAACAAGGTCTTCACAGAAGGATTTACCCAACAGACTGCATTATATTTTATTTAGGGGCTTCAGAGCAAAGGGGAAAGGAAGGGCTAAATGCAAATGCATGTCACACTTTTGTAATTTTACTTTCTAAAACATTGTAAAAATAGGCATTGCTTTCCTTCAACTACTTAACACACGATTTTGTCACCTACAATCAAAACAAAAAATGCAAACTACATCAAGCGGTGTGAATAGTTATGGAAGGCTATCCGAGTCAAAATGTCTCTAAAAACCGCTCATGTACGAATATGTGCCTCATCTCCTTCATGAAAAATGACAAGAATGGTGTCAAACCCCCAGAGGCCTTCAACAAACACCTGTACAAGACCAACATGGCTGCTGGAGTCAAGACAGGGAGGTTCTGGCACAGCGGAGAGCAGGAAGACTGATGTGAACGAGGCGGACTGGTGAGCGACTGTGAAATTGCAGTTTGTCAAGGAAAAACAAGAGGCCAGCTGTGGGCGCCCGTTGCTGCCGGGGTGGGAAGAGACAGCTGGAAGGAAGCCCCAGATCTACGAGACGCTGAGCTGCTCGCTCCCCGACTGTCCGATTCATTTGGCCCTTTGACCCGAACGCTGCCCCTCGTCCTTCCCCCACTATCGCCATAATTCACACATGTGTGAAAGCCATCATAAAGAGCTGTCTGTCTGCTGTTTCTCCCTCATTTTGTCACTTGTCACTAAAAGTTTTACAACTGCCCGTCCAATCATGGCAGTCGGCCCCTAAGGTCCGTAGTCGCTGCACGATCAAGATAAAACTCTGAACGATAAAGAAAATGTGTTTTTTTTTTGTATTTATTGCTTTGTGGAACAAGTTGAGCTTTGTTTGCTTTCATCTGTTCTTTAGCAGTGACGAAAGCCTGAATCCACAACTCCAAACGCACAGCAAACATCTGATCAGTTCACACACCGGATAGAGCCGATTGTCAGGCATGCGGATTCTCTCTCTGGTACAATTTCAAATTAATTAAAGAACGATGTTTGACATGACATATTGGTGTAATACTGGCAAAGAAGGAAGGAAGAAAAGAAACAAAGAGAGAAGTAGAGAAGGAAAGAACAGAGATATGGATTAATTGATGAAAACGGGATCCATCTTTTTAAATAAAAGATCGCTGAACGTCTTTTATATCGAATCATTATGAACAGCTGTCTTATTGGAGCAACTTTATAAACTCAGATATTTACCAGGTGGACAATTAGATGGCATCTTCAGAGGAAAAAAACATTTTAAAATATTTTTATTGTTGTTTCTATGCCTGTCAAGGTCTGATAAATGTTTTTGTGTTTTTCAAGCATGTCGAAACCCTGATTGTGGAGTTTTGTCACTGTGGTGTATGCAGGATTGTATGTGTGAATTCCTCTGCATAGACAGTTCGGCCCCCACCCTTTGCGAACATCTGATAAATGATAACAGAAAATAAACAGCATTCGACTCTTGAAAGAAAAAAAAATTGAAAGGCAAATCTTGCTTAAGAATCTATGTGAAGCTTTGTCTTCTTTTCACAGGCGTGCAGGATAAATGACGACAAACAAGCAAACTGGAGGAGTCGTGCATTCAGGTTTTGATTTTCAGAACTCCATTCGTCACTCCGGGTTTGTAAAGAGGAAGGAAGGTTGGGTGACTGCGGGTTAAAAATGGAAAAGACATTATAGTAAGTGGGGGAAAACGGAGAGGAGAGGGGAGGGAAGAGAAGAAAAAAAAACATTTTCAGGAATGAGTTTGTCGGAGCAGGCAGAGGGTATTGTTTCCTGACAGCTGGGGTCCAACAGAGCACCAAAGCAGGGGGAAGGGGCTCCCTTTTTCCCCTTCGAAAAAGGAGGGGAATTCTTGGAGTTGACATCAGCCCTCTTCATTTTCACTATACTGCTCAAGGCTGAATCGTGGGCTCCAGCTAATGGGCCCGACTCCATACAACTGTCAGGAGGTAGTCGCTTTTAAAGGCTGCTAGCTCCCCATTGAAACTTTGCTCTGCTCTGTGCATGGCGCCTAATGAATGCTACTCTCTGGAGAGAGAAATTCAAAACAATGCCGTTTTCACTGTCTAATCTATGTCAATCACAAACCCTTCCGCGAACGAAACAAGCGCCACTGCGAGCGTTTCGGGTTTGGACCGCCCGTGCCCACCCCGGCTCTCCCACCCGATCCCATCCCTTATTTGACAGCTTCTGCCAGGGCTGAGGAACATGCCCCCGGGCGCTTTTTTTTTCCTGAGCACCTACTTTTCCTTCTAATTGCCAGTGTGCTCCCGTGAAGTGACTGTTCACACACACACCCCCACACACACACACACAGTTCCCTGAAACATCCTGCAAGGTAGCAACCAGTCGCACAGTGTCACATTATCTGCTGTCCGGACTCCAGTCGCTGGGACATGAGAGGCAGAGAGGGACGGGGAGGGAGCCTGAGTTGTTTCAGGAAACAAAAGGCCAGGAATTGTGGGCTATACCACGCAAAAAAAAAAACTTTCTCAGCATTTTAGTGGCGAAAAGTGTCAGAAAAAAGTTAGAACAATAAAAACTGGATTTTTCAAATGGCTGTGCCAAGGCTTAAGTGATATTAGATGTTTGCGAAAGATTGAAACTTAGATAAAGTAATATCAGCCCAACTGCGGGGCATTCAGCTAATGCTTTACACATGGCCTTGTTTTATTAGAAGTAAATACAGACATATGGTGAGGGCCCATTGCTATGCTTGTTGCAGCATGGGACCTGGAAACTCTTGTAAATGCGCTCGGATGGAGAACTGAAAGAAAGCAGTGTCTGAAGAGAAGTTTTAGCTGGTCCATTTTCGTTGCTCTCTAATTGTCTTCCAGCTTTCCCTGCTGCCTCCAATGCTCAGAATAGACATCAGTAGAATGTGCTAGTTTTATAAGAGGCCCAGATGCGACAAAGGTGGCAGTGATGCCATCGAAATTTTTCCAACGAGCCACACTGGAGCCCTTTTTGGTTTTTTGAACAGAGAGAATGCAACATATGCTCTGGGGCATGTGGCCTGCCAGAGCTGGGTTCTAATTGTTACATTGCTCTCACAGAGCGGCAGGGAAAAAACACGGCCAAGTGTCTTTGTCATCTCTGAAGTGTTTGCGGTGCCATACTGCAGGCCGACATCAGAGCACGGAGAGGAGACAGATGTCCTGGACATTTGCTGTCAAACTAAGTCAGACGCTCTGCCAAGGAGACAGAAAGAGGATCCCAAACTTTGCTAGAAACTATCTGTCGACTTAAGGGGCCACGCTCAGAATGTGATGAAAAGTTTGGTGGCAAGAAAAGAAAAGTTTTGAGCACATAAATATGATAGAGTTCAGCAAGAAGCAGATAGAGTGAACACTTTTTGAGGGGTAAAAACTTTTTGACCTTCTAGCCTATTTGTAAAGTATAAATAGATGGATGGATGGATGGATGGATGGATGGATGGATGGATGGATGGATGGATGGATGGATGGATGGATGGATGGATGGATGGACGGACGGATGGATGGACGGATGGACCGAGGGATCTGCGAAACTTTTTGTCACTTTTCCAGAGTGTAGAGGAACCCTGCCATTATTATTCCAGTTCATTTGCATGATTGACCAAAATGGATTAAGTCAATCAATTAGCAGCAAAAAAGTAAATAAAGGGAGTAAATAAAAAGCGTCTGCCCAGAGCCAACAGTACACTTGTGAAATGCCTTTGCCCAACTCATGGTAAACAGCAGAGCTGCAGGAATGCCTGCGGGGATCGCTCCAGCAGATAATGTCACTCACCTACTGTGTGAAGAGCCCCTACCCATTGTTTTCTTTTACCCCCCAACAGAAAACAAATGAGGCCACACAGCTTGCTGTTTGGCTGAGGTGTTAATTACGGTCCCCTGCAACTTCAGACAATAACCCTGTTGGGCCCCCTGCACCGCGGCTCCTCCCAGGTTTGCTCTGCTGGGATCACCTGCTCTGCAGGGGCCACTGACACATCGACCTGATGTATGCGCGGAAACACAATTAAAAGATTACAGCACAAAGACAATGTGATAAGTAGAGGCCCCGCCTGGTCTCAGGGATTGCATTGAGGACCATTGTTTACCAACTTTAGAAGTAATTACACTAACAATTCTTAAGCAAACATCGGCAGTCTTTGTGCTAATTAGTGTGTAATCGATGGGGAAATGACAAGCAGCTCAGCTGATCAGGACTGTCTAACAGGACCGCTGGAAATTTCTCAGATAAGGTACATTTACCAGCTAGAGGGCGGGAGAGTTATTGATTAAAACTAGATTAAAGCAAAGTTTAAGTCCAAAGTTACACTTTATAGGAAGAGTGCACGTATTGTTGTCTGCATCCGAAAATACGGCATGGATTTTCTTCCGCTTAATGAAATCAGCGCAGATGACTTTCATCTGACTGCGTTTATCTGTGGTCTAATCAATCACTCATGAAAAACATACGATTAACCACCCCCCTCTGTGTCTGCTTATCACTCAAATTTCATTTGAAGCCTCTTCTCTCGGTCTTACATCGTATTAACCCGTGATGCCGCGGCGGAAATTTAGCACGCCGCTTCTGGCGAAGCACGTCTGAAGTGTCCATTAGCCCGTAGAGAAATGAAGTTAAGTGACTATGACAGGAGCTCTCCCTCGTTCTGTCAGGGCCTCCATTGTGACCCGTTTGGTTTGTCCCCGCGCTCTTATTCACGGGCTGCAGAAAAAACTGGGTCAAAGGTCAGACATCCAGAGTGCTGCGGTTTCTATGGCGACGTGGCCCTATTAAGGACAGGCTCATTGGCCTCTTAACATGCTCTTGTACACAAAAGAACTATTAGCGCAAAGAGGGAGCGAGGGCAGCGGAGAGGGGCGGCAGCGCAGGGGAGGTCCGAACAAGACGGCAGCAAGGCTTCCTGCCAGTTTTCCAGGATGCCTCGACACGTCCGCATTTCAGGACAGGAGTTTATCTAAATAGAAAAATGCAATAATATGGGGCAGCGATCGTAAAACTTCATGTTCAAGGTCCAAAGCCGATTTCAAATTTGCTTGAGCAAAGCTCGTTTAATAAATTCACTTTTGCAACTGCTTGTTCAGGCGTTAAAGAGTGATAAATTTATAGGAAACTTTGAATTCACACCTGCTCTACTCCTTTACTCTTTATTTCCCCACAAACAAAGAGACTTTACACTCAAAAGATGATAAAATGAGTGGTCTGAACTTGGAGCGCAATAATCAAATTTAACATCAAAACAGCGGGAGTAAAAATTAGGCCTATAGACAGTGATAACACACATCAACTCAGGAAAAACTGCACTCGTCAATCGGTCGCCTGAATCAATCGGTCCGATTGTCTCCCAAATTCACATATTTCTGTTTTTTCCCCTCAAAATTCTGTTATTTTACTTTTTTCCAACACGATTAGATTGAAGTCATATAAAAAACTACCTATAAAATATAATGAAATTATAAAAATACTTCAAAAGTCAGTAAAATGTCCTTTTATGAAGTGACCATGTTTAATATGGTAAAATCTAAAAGTTCAGTAGTAAAATAATCCTACAATTAATTGGGAATAATTTAAAAATTATCCTTCTGAAATTACAAGGTTTTAAAACGCTGTTTTACAATTTTCCAGCATTTTACCTAATCATTACCTAACACTTAGCTGAGCGAGGGAGGTTGAGGACGGTAAGGCTTTGCTATCTCCCTTCCTCTTTGTTTTGATATGCCTTGTTGGTGATTCGGCTCAGAACATGTTTTATTTGTGTGGACAGAAAATACAAAACAAGTTGTTCTCTTCTAAATGAAGTCATTTAGCCTTCTTTAAAGGCTAAATGACGTAGTTTCTGGTGTTACTGCAGCTTATTGAAACTTGGCTGAGCGAGGCCTAAATGCAGTTCAGTCCAGACCCAGATCAGAGTTTGAAAATCACTGATATGCTGCTCAACGTGAAAACGTAACACAGTCAAATGAGCCTCATGTGTATTCAGCGCATGGCAAAGCTAAGCAGCAGCCTACGCAAGTTTATTTGAAAAGTCCTTGCCCAAAATTTAGTGCTGTTTCAGTAATAAAACCGCATCACCAGAACACAAAGCCGTGATAAACTCCCCTCGTAGAACTTCTTTAACATCCTAACCTGGTGAGCAAGTTGCAGCTTCAGCAGGCGTTGGCATTTCTGCAACTCAAGCAAAATTTTTTTTTTTGTTTCAGAGTTTATTTTCTTTTTCCTCAAAAAAAAAAAAGTTATAGCTTCTCTGCATCTGGCTCACAGTTTATACCCGCTCTGTCTCCTTGACTCTCAGGTAATTTCAATCAAACGGTTAAAGGAGGCCGAGGCTACAGTCAGGAATAAGTGAGTAATTTCGTAAAGCAGAGCACAACAGCAGGTCACATAAAAAACTCGCTGCGTAATTAGACGCAGGAGAAAATAATTATGCATCTGGTAAGAGTAGGGCTATCTCATAAAGACAGAGAGGAAAGCAAGGAGCTATTCCAGTCAATTAGGTAAAGTCAGTAATGTGGTTTTCCATACCTGCCTCACTCCCACCCCCTGCTACCAATAATGTCACTGCGATCTGGTGTCAGGACGAGATACACCTCTGAATGTCAAAGACATTGTCCCCTATCCCATGTCCTGTGGTATTGTTTAGCTCGTCGCGCAGGAACACAACTTCTCCTTTTATTGTTAAGGGAGTAGCCTCGTTTCATTGAAACTCCCAGCTGTAAACGTCTGTATAATTGACTCCAGAGCTGGAGGTGGTTACCAGCACTCAGCGGGATGTTTACAGTAAAGCTCAACTTAGAAATCAAATGTGTGTGTCAAAGACTGCGCCAGTGACACACGGGTGAGATCTGGATTTTTCATTTATGGCCGAACACAAAACTGGCTGAAGACGGCGCGAGTTGCCAGCATGAGAGACAGCGCCTTCCTGCCAAGGTGCGTAAAGTGGGTGTAATGAGTCGGGAACGCCGAACGGAGGACTCGGTCACCCCAAATGCACAGCAAAAATATAAAAACAGCCCTTGTAGTTTCTTTTTCTAGAAGTACCAGATAAATATTTACCTCCACCCTCAAAGAGGAGACTTAAGTACGGCTGCTGTCTTTTTTCTGACTGGGCACAGTAGGCGATTGTTTCTTTTTCTCTTTTTGGCTCCTATAAAAAACATATATATATATGTGTGTGTATAAAACTCCTAAAAGGCAGAAGAGGTAATGAAGCAACTTGGAGAAGAGAAGTCAGTTTTGAAAAACTGAGGTGGGCATAAGTGGGTGTAGCAAGTAAAAAAAAAAAAAGAAAGAAAAAAAGGAGCCTAAATTAAACACATTTGTTTCTGCTCTCACATACCACAAGTCTTATGAAAACAGAGGGCTGATTGTGTTCACTCTGCAAGTCCAATCTCCCCCACCACCTCCTCCTCCACCCCTGCCCTCCCCTCTGTCTCTCGCTGCAACACCACCCAGCCCCGCTGCCCCCAACCCCCTGTCCCAAGCAGCAGCAACAGCAGCAGCACCCCCCAACACACACACACACACACACACAGCAGCCTGCAGATGCCTCCTGTGTTTGCTCTCTGAGTGCAAAGGCACAAATCTCCAGGCCCCTCCAGACTCCTGGGCCCTGCCTCATCTCAGTTTTTACTACCTGACATTGCTATCACCCCATTGCTAACCTCATTCCCTCCACCCTCCATCGCCTCCACCTCTGCTCTATGCAAACACACAGAACTGCCACAGGTATGGTAGGTTCATTGGTCGGCCCTGTCGTACAGGCACCTAGAGAGATCGGTGGAAATAGTAGACCGGAAGCGAGAAATAGCTGGAATTTGACTTCTTTTTTTTTTCACTTTGATTTACTCTTAAAGATTTAGGAAACATAAAAAATATAACTTTTTGTAAATACGTACCCACATTTACTTTATTTATTTTTTATTCAGGTCTCTAGGTTTTAGGTTATGACTGCAGATGCATTGAAAATTTTCAGCTTGATATTCAGCAGCAATTATAAGACTGGAAACTCACAAATTTGACATTTCTTCAATCAGTGAATGCACCAAAAGAAAGCTTTGATAGATCACCCAAATAAAAAAAACTGACTTATGGTTAGCTATTTTTAGTATAAATGAAGGGTGAAAACATTATCCAAAGGATGCTCTAAAAGGTGCTACTATCTCAAAAGATAAGGATCTTGTAGAGAAATTCAAACATGTCTATAATTCATTTAGGCTGAGAAAGAGTGAGAGAGAGCAATACTTTGAGCAAATAACAGGAAGGTCCAACAAAATACAGCAAACATATAACGCCGTTTGGCAAGTCCAGAATAAGGGAAAGATCTACATTTGCTAGAAGATGAACATGGAGCACACTGCTGCTAGTAATATTGGACATAATGTAAGATGATAAAGACATTTTAAAATGTGAACCCTGTAATTTATCTCTGAAAGTAATTGTAAAATCTTGTTTTCCAACCGATAGCCCTCACACCCAGTTGGACGTCACCTCGTCCTGTGAATGATTTATGATCGCTAACAAGAAAAAGTTTAGAAATAAACAACTGGAACTGTCTCTAGTGTTGGTAGATCAAAACGATACAATTCTGATTGGTGCGTCTGCAGAACCAACATGCATAATACACAAGCAGGTCGAGAGGCTTTCAGGAGTTCACGACATAAAGGTAAAACAAAACTTAGCAGAAGGTGAGCCATTCCTGGATTACCAGAAGACACAAAATTGTTTATTTAAAACTTTAAGAATAAAACAAATTCCCAGTTTGCATGTGATTAGAACATATTTTTTAAAGCACTTTAAGCCTTCCACAATGTGTGACACAGCACAAAATCACCATGACATTCCCCAGGATTAGTTATGCGTATTGTCAGCCCACTGCAGGGAGGTCTGGAAGGCTGCCAGCACATTTTTCTTTTCTTTTTTTTTTTACCTGAAACCTTCATAAAAGTCATTTCCTCACTGTCTACAGGCTTCATTTCCTAAAGCTGCACACATGCACACAGAGCTCACAGATACTCACTTCTAAATCACGACCTGGTGATGCATAAATTCATTGCATGTTCACATGCAGGGCTCCCTATAAGTGTCTGAAATTCTGTAAGAAATAAATCTTTCCGTCAAAATAAAGGTCTAGAGGCTGGGAGGCCAAGTTGGGATGAGGTTAGCTCGCAGCTTTTCAGGACTTCAGAAAGCAAAACAGTCATTTAGAAACAAAAGCAAGAGGCTGAAAATGGATCGAAATCATATTGTTTTGCACAATCTGATAGACGAAATGTGTTTTAAAGACCTCATTTTGATTTACTTGGAATTACCTAAGAAAGAAGGAAAAAGAAAAAGCCTCCATGACATTCACCAGGCCGCTGGGACCTCAATGGTGAACATAAGAATGCATACAGCTGCTGCTATCTTTCATTCTCAATACAATCTAATGAGAACGGTGAGGTGATTACAATCAGGGGCTGCTGTAAATATCAGATTCCCAGGGACAGAGTTGAGGAGAGGCCCCTCTCAATTACACAGTATTCAGGAATGCTGAGTATGAACCACAGCAACACGGAGCTGGAGACATTACGCTCCCATCCTATTTAGCAAAACTTTACTCACACCATGTGGCAGGAAGAATAGTTTTAGGCCACCGTTCAAAAGTTAGGGTTTATCTTAACATGAGCAAAAAAATAATCAGAAACTGCTGCTGCTGCTGCAATCTCAGGTTGTACCCCCACAAAGCAACAAACTTCTGCTCACTCCAAACTGCACACACTTCTGCAAACAATTAAATGTTAACCCAAGGACTGTAAGCTGCTCAGCGAGAAGGAGAGACAGAGCACAGTGGTGGAGGGGCGGAGGGGGTTAGTGACTGGAGAAAGAGAGGGAGAGAGAGAGGGGTGCTTGTGCACAATTACAGCAGGGATTTATGGCCTGAGAAACAATTTATAAATCACAGCGCCTGAGCTAATGTGCTCCAGATTGTTCTCCATGCAGCTGCAATTTTGGTCTGCGTGAAACGGCATAATAAACCTGGCTGGAGGACATGTTTGGGTGGTGGCTGTGGGGCGGCGAGAGAAGTTGGGATTTTTTTTTGGGTGGAGGAGGGTGGGGGGGTTAAAGGTTTGAGGTGTTCTGCCATTTCCTTGTTTGTTTGAGTTTAGCAAAGGAGATGACATTTGAGTGAACAAAAGTGATATGAGGTCTCGAATTATGCAGATAATACAGATGAAAAGATGTAGTGCCTCAGTAGGAGAGCGAGAAAGAAAACAATTTGGAATCAATTAAACTTCCAAACCCGTTTTATGGTTTTACTGTGAAAATCCGAACTTTGCCCTTACAATTACACTCTTGACATAAATCCAGGAAAGTTTTCGGTTATAATAAGAAAAGACAAATGTTGCAAGCTGATCCCCTTATTGTGGCTGCTGGCCGGTGTGGACGGAGGGATCGGATGTGCAGAGGGGAAGCCTTAGCCTTTGTGGCCACTCAGCCAACTGGCCCTGAACCTTGGCCTCCGACCCTTCACCCGGGAAAAGGGAGGGAGGGGGTAAAACAAAGCTCTGAGTGACATCTGAAACTAGAAACTCTGTGGGGAGAGAGTGTCTGGACAGGACTCAAGTAACCCCATTAACTCTGCAGAAAAGATTTATGGCTATTTATTTTCCGCGTCTTACAAATTTCGAAAGCTGAGCGATCCGTCAAAAATAATCAAGCGGTTGAGAGGTGTGCATCCAGCTTCATCTCCTCCACTTGCCAACATCTCAGCTGGACTAAAGTTCTCCATTATTAACAACGTGCCAAGAGCTCATCTACAACAAAATAACTTCTGCTTAATATGAACAACATGAGCCTGTCTCCAGAGTGGTTTAAGAGACTCGCTGATGCATATTGACCAGCCCCTCTGATGGGTTTTGTACAATGGGGTTACGTAAAGGAGCGGGATTAGTTCACTGTAAACAATAACAGAGAAACGGTGGTCGATTGGCGGTGAATGCGAGCCTCGGTCACCAGAATGCTGAAAGCCACTGTAGTATTTAAATCGGGCAAGGAGGGAGGAAGACTGGGCCAAGCATTCTGTAGCTCAGCTGTGAGGCTCTAAGCCGTTGCCCTAGGGTCTTTGTCCTGCCTTTCAGGGCAAGTCTGAGGTAGTCAAAGACCCTATTCATGACCGGCGCTCCCCCTGCCAACACACCCATACAGCCCCAGTCAAGTCAGCCGAGAGCTATAGAGCCTGCCCATTTCACACGAGAATCAGACCTGCCCCTAAAGCCTGCTTCAGGGATTTCCAATAGCCAGCCCCTCCAGCCCAGGCGCAAACCAAACAAAAAGAGCTCCTTGGCCTTCTCCATAGGCTTAATTAGATCTTTTTTTCCCCCCCTTAATGTAGCTTTTCTACATTTAAAGAAACTAAATCAGCAGCATCCCTTCTCGGGCAAGATTGTACCTGTAAAGGTGCAACACTTTGAATATCTGACATAAAATTCACCTCAAGATTGCATCCTGAAAAGCTCAACCTGAGAGCATCACATGATAACATCTCAGAACAAAGAAACCTAATCATGCTGATTATCTGGGGGGCAGGCACCAGGGGAATCCCGCTATCACTGAAGACTGTCTTATGTCTGCTGAGCACAAGGCCCTCAATCACAGCCATTACTCATAACTAATCAAGAACATTACCTCATAATTTCAAATTGAGCAAATAAGGTCAGGAAAAACGCGATATCCGAAAGAAAAACCTCAGGTTTCTGCTGCTTCGGCTGCTTTTTCTAACAGGATCCACAAGTTGGTTCCAAAATAAGGAGCCTACACATTTTAGATGACTCACGCCTTTGCTCGGCTTTAATCGAATTTGATGGTCTGCAGAACATTGTGACTTCTTAACTCGTACAATTGGTTTATGAGGCTAACGGGACAGAGGAAGGGGCACCAGAAGGTGAATTCTTTCACTGTTATTAGGCCTGACTTCATGGGAAAACGGCATGTGTGTTTTAAAAAAGCAGAGCAATATTCAAAACGTCACAACACCTATCTATTGCAAAGCGCTACTTAGATTCTGTCAGTAAAACACCTTGTCTGATTAAGTAAGTGCAAACTAACATGAGAGGAGATGCACCAATCAATAGACCGAAGAACTAAATCAGCCAATTTTCCCTTGATCTCCTCTGAGTGGGGATCAGCAGGTAAAAAAAAAATCTGTATTTATTTCCATCATGTTCATTAATTGCATCAAAACTAAGATCTCTGGGCATTTTTGCTCCAATAACACATCGATCAAGTACTTTAATGTAGTTTTCTGAGCATACCAAAAAATCCGACAAAAGTAAAAACACCAGTTTTTCTTTATACATGCAAATATTTCAGTAAATAGGTTAAAACCTACCTGAATCACTTTTTGAGAAAGTTTTGGTACTTTGTGATATTATTTGCATGACTTGTTGAGAAGGGGACAGACAGACAGTCGACTAGCAAGCTGTTAGCTGCTAATGCGGTCATCTCCTTCATATCTTGCTATCTGCGCGAAGGTTAGTTCACTTTATTTTAATGAGACTGTAATATAGTTGATCAAAATCCATTTGATAACATTTAAAATGCTTATTGCTTTGTATAGGTACTATTACTTTTGAACTGTTTGAGGCTAATGGTGATAAAAAAATCTATTGGTAATGAAAACCGATGGATTCTTTTAAATTTCTAATGCCAGTTTTTATTAGTCTGGACTTCTTCTGCTCATTTCCAGCTTCCAAAATAATTCCTATATAATATAGGAATGACAAACAGTTTGCAATGACTGGCTAATCATAAACCACTGATGACAAACTAGCATAGCCTTTAGAGTTATCGTTAAGCTACATGGGATCCGGTAAACATTTGGTCTCTGGTACGACTCCACAATATTGCAATGGCAACATTGTTGAATATTACAAAATTAATTTAAACTGACAAACATTTTCTTTATTTTTCTCTCTGTTTTATTTTAATTGACACAATGATCCTAACACTTTTCAAGATCTTTTGCATTTTGTCCAATCAAATCCACATAACGTGTGAGCAACAAGGGTAGAGAGGATGCAAATACAAAAATACATTCTAGCTCTGTAGCTCTGTCATATCAAGAAAACCTAAAATATAAGAACCAAATAAATTTGTATCCAAACAGCTTGCAAGAGAGGGGGAAAAATCCACTGATATTGTGATGATTACTGCAATTCAATACTTCATTCAGCTTAATCTCCAGTTAATAATCTAAAATAATGTGTGCGGCTAAACCTGAATAAAATTATTCTTCATTTGACATGTTGTTTAAAACACAAGTTAAGGTTTATTAAATATCCATTCCATCCTTTTAAACATTGAAATCCTCGCATTTTCACTTTTTTGGGGGCCTTAGGGCAAAAAAAAATTAAGAAGCTAGAAAATATTGATAAAATCTCTTCCTGGTCTTGAAAGCTAAATGTATTGTTAAATCTCCACTGATTAAGTTAATGACAAAATATTAATTTTGTTGACGAGCCAAGACGACACATTCAAAGCACCTGAATTATTTATATCAAATCAGTTATGTAGTATATGATAAATTTTTTAAGTTCATCTTTCTTCAACTCCTACTTTTCTGTTATATTCAACACCAACTTGAACATCAAAGCAAGCACAGAGTAACATGTGTCCTACTTATATGAATGTATTAAACATGGAAAATTCCCCCTGGCTGCCTTCAAGATTTATGCAGTCAGACATAAGATCTGTTACATGCACTGCATGTGTTTTTAGACTCAGAGAATAGATATTGCAGATGGTGAGTGAGTCTCATCTGCTACTTTCAGTTTGAGTAGTTGTGGAGCTAAAAAAGAAAAACAAATCCAGCAACTGGAAACATATAAAAATAAGGAGAATGTGCAATGCAATACTGTCAAAAAAATATATAACCTGCTTAACCAAAGGCTAGCAAAATTTAAGCATTCACAATATTGTTTTTCAAAATCCATTTTACACGTGGAGGTCTAATTGTCGTGGCAACAGGAGACACAGGCCT
Source organism: Phalloptychus januarius (assembly GCA_902982915.1). Lineage (NCBI taxonomy): Eukaryota > Metazoa > Chordata > Actinopteri > Cyprinodontiformes > Poeciliidae > Phalloptychus > Phalloptychus januarius. The sequence goes on along the minus strand of CADWAE010000482.1, from coordinate 17,648,575 downwards.
CTAAAATGCTGTTCCATTGCAAGAACAAATAGAGAGAAAAGTAGCTAAGCTGATTTATAACTTCAACAAGAACAGCTGCCCTGCTCGCTGTCAGCTAACCTCATCCTGGACAGATATCCATCCACTTCTTAATTTAGTATGGCCACTGCAGCCTCCCTGATACGACTAACGTCCTGTTCTGCATGGCCTTTAGCAGACCGCTTGCCCCATGCGTGACCTGAAGAGGAGCCTGATGTAAATCTTAGAGGACTGCTGATGCTACATGGGCACGATCTGATATCCTGCTGCCATCTCTTGATTGGGCTCTTACTGTAAGGGTGACGGCGAGGCATTGTGGTCTACAGAGGAGAAACTGTGCTCTGTGGGAGACAGAAATCCCTCTGATAAGTGAATGCCTCAAGGTCTGGAAGCAGGCCCACCTTGGGATAGCAGGGGGAACGAATAGCAGCACCCGTATCTGCCCTAGTTTATGCACCACATCTCATCAACAATCTCTCCTCCTGCCTTCTCCTTTCTGCCTCTCTCTCTCTCCCTCTTCCTCTCCTGCTGCCTGCAGAGCTTAAACTGAAAACAGCTGGTTGGAATACCAGACTGATGAAACCCTGTTAAAGAGTTTTTCTGTGTGTTTTCTTCCCGAACATTTTAATAGAACGAAGCTTAAAAACTTATGGTACAATTATGGGGGAAAACATTTAATCCAGTGAGGTGTACATTGTGGTTTACTGGTATGAATTAAGCTCACAGTCACTTTATAAAACAAATAAAAAAACATAAAGAAGCACTTTGCATAAGAACTTTGTTCAGAATTTGTAAGACAGTTTTATTCAGGTTAATGTCTAGTACCCACCTCTGAAACTGTTTTCACTTTGTATAAATATATATTAGTTGTTCTTCAGTGATAAAGGTAGTGTTTTTAAAATGATCAAATTGTAAAGTTTGACTTTTCTATCAAATATTTTCTGACCTGAAATGCTTTACATATTCTATTCTTGGCATGTGGTGGATACAACTTTCATTTTCCATGCAACTAATAAACCATCTAATACAAACGTGACAATGATTGAATAGCGTTTCCATAAACTGGTCATTTATATTTTGAGACCAGAAGTTTTTTAAGACAGCAAAAGTTTGCTTTGATGACCTCATTTTGTGAAAATGAGGTCAGATTTTAGCGTTAGCCTTTGGAAGTAGGCTAGCTAGCTAGCTATTAGTGTGCTAGTTTGGACTAGCAGTTAGCTGTAACTTTAAGGCTATTCTTACAAAATAAGCGACAACCAGAGAGTTACCCAAAGCTAGTAAGATGTTATCGGCTGAGGACCTTTTACATGAACACTGCTTCAAAAGGTCTTCATTGTCCTTTTAACTTTATTGAGCTAAACGTAGAATTGAACTACACCGTTTTGTTCTCAATCATTTGTTTTAAAAGCTCTTAACCTACTGTCACGTTCCCTTTATACGGACTTTGTGAAGCACTTTGGTCACCAAAGATGTGGTTGTGTAAAGCCTAACAGAAATAAATGACTGATTGATTGATTTATTATTAACTCTTGTTTCTACTTTATAGCATTTTACAGCTCTATAAACTCAGCCTTTTACTAACTTTTTTAGTTTACCTTCATAGCAGTGAGACTTATTCTAATGTATGACATAAGCATTAAAGACATTAAAGTCAAATAGGTTGTCATTTTAAAAATTATTCATCAATTTGCACGTTTTGCGTTAAAGGAGTTTTCAGGGGTATTAGCTACAAATAGAAACCCCGACTTTTTATGAGTCTGGTTACATATCTGATTGAGTCTGACTATTCCAACAATTCCAGGGGCCTCTGTCCATTTGCACCAGGACTCTAGGTTAATACCGCAGCACAGACAGGACTAAAACGGTATTCACAAAATGCACCATACATGAATCCATCCCCGACCGCTTACAGCGATGAAACTCCCCATGAAAGTTTCTTTTTATAGATTAGCATCTGTTGAGCATAAGACAGCAAGCTTTAGTTTCTATGAATTAATCCATTGGTGTCTTTAAGAGCAACCAAACCTTCTGTGATTGTTATTCTCTGCAGATTGTAAGTGTTGCGAAGCAGTCAGAACATGCGTGGGCATGACCAGCAGTTTCCTCGATAAACAGCTACAAGTTCTGAGTTCACTGCAACACCCAGATCTTTAACTTTGCAACAGGAGTTTTTTTTGTTGTTGTTAGGCTGCAGAAACGAGGTCAATAACATATCTCGAATCTGTTTCGGGACTTTAAAACTTCAGACTCTGGAGTGAATTCAGGTGCGTTGGAGGTGTTCACCTTCACCCGCCAAGTCTTTGAAGTCAAACATAAGTTTGCCCGAGTGTTCGAGGGGAAAAGCAATGCACCAAAGCCAGCAGCAGCCCGGCCAAACATAGCAAATCCAAAAAAAAAAAACATAAATTGATTTAAAAAAAAGGGGAAAAAAAACATTTGCACACATATATTCATCTTGGCACATCAAAGGGATTCATTGATGTCACTGAACATGGGGAGTCTGCGGCTAGAGAGGGGAGATGTTGGTTATCCTTTCCTCAAAGGGTGCAGAGATGCTCCTGATGGGCCCAGCGCTCGAGAAGCCAGAGAGCGCTATAAACAGAATTTCTAATGCCAAGCGGGCGAGTGGGTGGGTTAGGTAGCGAGCTAGCAGGCTATGGCGTAGCAGAGAGGAATTGACGCCAGCTAAAGCCTTCCACAGAGACCATAGAGGGAAGGATGCAGACCAGGACTGACACCATTTCACACAGATCTGTGTAAGCGAGGTTAGGAAGTGAGCATGGGCATCTGTGATGAAAAGGAAATGCAAATGGGAGATGCATGTTCGCGTAACAGCCAAAATGAAAGGCTTGCAGGAGAGGCTAAAAGCAGCTTTGGTTTGTGTTCGCACTAATTACATCTGATCTCAATTGCCCACGAGCATATAAAAGTGGTGGAGCTATGTAACTATTTAGACTGTAATCACCTGTTTCTCTTTGCTTTCCAAGCCCGAGCATAAAAGATCATTATCGAAATTAATCACTGCAGGCCGAGAGCTCTCAGCATTTCTGCTTCTAATTGAACAGAGCCACCAGACTGCTGTGGATGTGTTTGCCTTTGAAGGAAAACTCCTTTCAAAACTAAAAACCTAGTCAGAAACGCTAGCTCTGTTGACATAGCGCTTGGTTGAAAAAATATTTGGGATTCAGGAATACAGCAAAGACGGTTGTCAGAACGTGAGCGGCGCACACTGTCCCCTCTGTTGCAAAATGTCCACACAGCCTCACCTGAACGCACACTCCTCCTCCTCCTCCCTCATACTCCGGCACTTACAGACAAACATACACCACGCATGGCTGCATGTTTGCTCATTCTTGAACACACACACACACACGCACGCATACACACACCTGCACAGCAAGGTGAGTGAAATGCCAAGTGAGCCACCTGATGAAAAGACACCTCCACACAACCGGGCTTTGCTTATGCAAGGAGAGGCCCTTTTCTTCGGCGGGACAATGTCTGTGTTGACTTTTCTTTGTCTGCTCGTTTTAAGCACCAAAAGCAGCAGAAAGAATGGAAAGAAGAAGAAAAAAAAAAGTCAAGAGAGGCATGCAATCGCAGCCACTGACAAGTTCAGACTTATACAAGCCTTTCCTATTCATATCCCCAATCTCAAACAGTTTTCTATTCAGCAATCATGCTCAAGAGTTTGAGCGTCCCACCGCGTTATTTGATGAAGATATGTTTGAGCGGCGCGCCTCGCTCTTGCCTACTTGCCACCTCTCGCACACAAGAGGTATTTCACTCTCGAGTGGCGGCGATGATGACGACAGCGTGGCCGGAGGAGTTATCGAAAAGTGACGCGGGAGGTGGCGAGAGGTGGCATCCGACGGGGGTGCGAGTTTGCCAATTAAATCTGGCACTAGCCTGTCTGCTGCTGGAACAATGAGCTGGATTTATCGAGTTGAGTTTGTAGAACGAGGAGGGGAGAGAGAAGAAGAAGATGAAGAAAAAAAGCTGCACAGCAGGCAGGAGTCTGGTGGAACATCTCTGCAAACATAAAACCTCCTCCTCAGCTCTCGGTGGATTACAGCGGAATGTCAGCTCTGAGCAGGCTTTAAATCAGTTATGCTTGGCCCTCGGGGGAACTCTGTGCTGATCCCATGTAGGCCTTTCTCTCATTACTCGTGATGGGGTTGCCACATCCAGATTTTTTCATCAAGTTGGGGACTTTAAATCCTTTATCGTGTAGCGCATTCTTGAGTGAAGTTACTGCGTGATGACTCTTGAGCAACAACTCGAGATAGTTGTGTTTGCTGCATGCATGGCATACATGTGACGATACCAGAAAGCCCGTAAGAGAGGACGAGATGCGAGCACATACACGCAGAATTATGTACGAAAACAAATGGAGTCGTGCAATTATGACATTATTTACTCAAAAGCTGTAAAAAAAAAAAAGTATAAATCCCCACCTTGAATTAAAAAAACAAAAAAGAAAGAACTTGGGATTTTGCTCCCTGCTATGAATCATTGAGCCTGGTTGACAGACGCAACTTTTAATGCGTCTCACACAGCACAAGTACAACCGCATACCACCCGAAGCCTATAAAACAAACCTCTCTGTCCCAGCAGGGTTTTCCAAGCCACGCAATACCATAAAGTGTTTGCCAAGCGCCAGGATTGTTTGCACCCATCTCTCCAGCTAATCTCCGCATTTCTCACAAACAGAATGGTGATGCAGAGATAAATTTAAGCGTGGAGCTCAACAGGTTTAAATGAGCCACCGGACGGACGTGCCGGTGCAGGCCACTTGTAAAATATCAGCAGCCGGATCGGACTGCGACGAAGACGACGGAGATCCGCAGGTCTGAACAGCCCCCAGCGCCCAGAATGCGAGTCTAAAAAGGTTCCAACATGAGCCTCTCATCAATCACACTCACTGCATTGCATTCACACTAAGCCACGAGGGCAGGGCAATATGGAGACCTCAAGACGACCGCTAAGTATGCCAGCCATTGTCTGCCTGCTTGTTTTCTGCCACAGCGATGATTGACACAGTCAGCGCATTCTGTCCCATTGACCTCATTTTCTTTCTCTTTTTTAAATATGGAGGATTATACGTCTAGAAAAGACTCTAATTATTCACTCCGTTGCCTGAAGCTACAAAGATGGCTGTTTTAATTTAAACTTTGCTTTAGCCAACGTAAACACGAGGAAGCGAGAGGCTTACACAAAAAAAAAAAAACAGAAAAAAAACAAAGAGAGACTGAGATAAGGATAGATTAGTAACATTTCTCCATCAGCTTGGGGTAGTGTTGTTTCTCCCTGTTTTAGGCCCAAACACTGCAATCAAACAGGGTTTTCTTACAAACAATCCACAAAAAGAGCAAAATATTGTCATGATGCTCATTTTGCCCCTTCCCTATTTCACAGTTAAGTAGTTTCGGTCATTTTTATAACCAAATGTCTTACTTCGGGGTCAAGAAATAATTTATCACTTTTCTACGCTGCATTTATAGTGCATGACGAGAAAATGTGATTATGTGACTCAAATAAATGCTGGATTTCTGGAAGTTTGTTGAATGCAACTATTGTTGAGAAGTTTGTTCACTTTTATGAATTATATGGTATAAAAAAACAGATAAGTTAACTTTAGAAGTTGATTAAAAAGTAATATGTGATGTAAACAAAGTGCAAAAAATGCAGTTTCAGACACCAAACTTACAACAAATGCAACTAAGTAACCCTTCATTGCTTTTCTCAGTTACTAACAACACTAATGCAATATGAAAGACCACAGGAGACACAAGGAATACACCATAAATATTATATGCTCCTAAATGATTATTTGGAGGTATTTTGGCAAACCAAGCATATTAAGATATATTTTAAGGCCTAAAATTTGTTGCGTTTATTAGAAAACCTGATTCCAAAAGGATGAATGACTGTCTTGACTTTGTAAATTTGTCAAATAACACCAGATTTTCTGATCCTAAATTACATAAATAATTATATACCATAAAAAATAAGTCGCAGACGGACCAATAAAATATTAAAAGCACAAATTTTAGTTGTAACTCAATGTAGAATAAGTTACAGAATATATTGCATATGTGAGACTTTCTAAGGCTTGAAATTGATACTTTTGGATTTAAGACTCAAGAGTTCGGCTGTCAAGGCTTTGCTGATTCGTCAAAGCGTAAAATAACACCCGATTTTCTCAAACATAAATAAATGCATGCACTGCATTTCTGAGCAAATAAATAAAAACATGTCATATTCACAACGTCAGACTTTTTAATGACGCTTTAAAACACTGCAGAGATCTTGCACACACTATCCACCAACAAGAGCAGCTGCTTTTGGCTTGATCAGAGGTCATAATATGTCATAGGATGTTAGCCATGGAGATTTTATATCAATCATGTGTAGGTTCATACTTTGACAACCATTCATTCATTTTTTATATTCTCTACCATCTAATTTAGGGAAGCCTGGTTACAATAAATATTAAATATAATAAAAATATGTCTACAATAAATATTAGCTACCAGCACAAGATGGTTTATAGTTATTTTAATTTGACCAGAAGCTCCCAAGCTGCTTGAAATCATAAATCATCTCGTCCACAAAGGGATCAGCCCCAAAATAAATGAAAATAAGGTGAGAAATAAAGTTTTCAGAAAATAACACACCACAGATTTAGGCTAAGAGTAAGATTTAAGCACTCATCCATCCATCCATTTTCTTACACCCTTACTGGGGTCAGGAGGTGCTGGTGCCTATCTCCAGCGAACGTTTCGGGCGAGAGGCGGGGTCACCCTGGACAGGTTGCCTATGTCGCAGATTTAAGCATTTATCTCTATAATTTATGCTAACCACAGATCAAACCACAGCCATCATCACCATATTAAAGTCTGTAAAACTAAAAAAACTAAAAAAACCTGCTTGGCTGCAATACTTGGAAACCTTTTATAATTCAGATGACGTGTATTGATGTTCTGTCTGAAAAAAAATATATGTCTGCTCACTTGGATGGATTTTCAGGTGCCTTACAAGATGTGATCCAGAGTTAACGACCAAAAGACTGAACTTCTCAACAACAACAAAAAAGTGGTGGGAACAAAGTAGAGGGGGAGAAAAAAATATTGCTCAGCTCTTAATCGGAGCTTACGCCTACCTATTTGCTCTAAAACTCCAAAAGCAACAACACAGAGACAACTACGCATCACATGGTCCGAGCAGAGGCAGCCATTTAGTTAATGAACCCCAATGGAGACCTCCAATGAAGCCATCAAGACCGCTCAGAGTAACAATGGTCAACTAACGCCTTTCTAATTGAATGGAAGGTGCGGGGGAGGCGATGTGAGTGGGCCTGAAACGGTGAAAAGGGAGACGGAGGGGTGGGGATGGGGCTGGCGGGGTGTCTCTTCAGTCAGATCCCTGCCAGGCTTTAACAAAAGAAAGTACTCATTTTCTTTTGGGGAGGGGATGTGACAAGGCTGGTGGAGGGACAGGGAGGAGTGGGGGACAAGCTCAGAGGAACACAGGAATTATCCCAAGGAAGTTTGCACAGCTCCAAGTTAGAATTTGTCTAATACACCCCAAATGTTTGGAGGCAGCATTCCTACCAAACTTGCTGTATGTCCAGTCACCAAAAAAACGCACACACATCAAAAACAACTGCGGCAGACAAACTAATGCAATAATCTGTTTAAAACCTCTGCAAACAAACAGCGCGACACCATCGTGCAACAAGTAAACGCAGCCATGCAAACCCTGCGTCAACAACACTTTGCTCGAGTCTGTCAGCCTCATCTACACACCAAAAGTCTCTGGAAAGCGTCTTGCACCGGGCGCTGCAACGGACTGTGAGATTTTTTTGCTGCTGCCACTGCAGGACAAGAACAACTGTTTTACTTCTGTGCAAAGGGCTTTTCTGAGTTGTGAAGGATTTCTGCAATGGAAATCAAAAGGAGACCATCTCTGTACTGAAATGCAGGAAAACATAAAAACTTAAATATTAATGCAAGGCTGTTTTTTTTTTCCTTTTTCAAATAAAATAAATCAATAAATCTGAGTTTCACAAGTAAAAAGAAGTTCAAATGCAAGGCTTTGCAAAGAGTGGGTGGCAGGGAGAAATTTATACCCCCTAAAAGAACAAAGAGGTAGTTAGTACTGCTCCTTGAGAGGCCACTTGGAGGGAATATGGCGGTCTGGCAGTGCACAAGGAACTTTCACGCACGGCCAAAGTTGTTTTTCCTCTTTTTTTCTCTCTTTTTTTTTTTTTTTTTTTTTTTTGTAGAGAATGACAGAATTGAGAGTATGCACGAGCATAGAGAGCACAATATACCACGAGGGGAAACTTACCGTTCTTGCACTGGGAGACAGCGAACCATTGGATAGGTATGGATTGGTGAGGTCAGGAAACATAAGAAACTGGTAGCCCGGATAGTGAGGGCTCTTAAAAAAGCCACCATCTTGCTGTCTTCTTAGTGCTGCAGAGGAGAAGGGAAAACTTAAGGGGTTTGCTGAGGCAAAAGCTACACATTTTCTCACTTTTTTTCATAACAAAACACAGGGAATCTTGTCTTTTTTTTTTTTTACCTTCGCCGAAGTAATCTCTTGTTTTCTCATAACTTTCTGAGTCGGGTCTGGTTTGGGGGCGCCTCTCTGCCTGCTGCAGAAAGGGAGGACATGCATGCATATGGATTAAAACTCTCCCCATTCCTGCTGGCAATCCACTTTCTCTTCAATTTTGAAAACGTTTTTTTGTTGTTGTTTTTTTTTTACCTCCGAGTCTGACGAGCTGCTGTTGTTTTCCGACTCGTTCACTAAGGAGGACTTCACGTCGTCCAGGTCCCTCTCCGCGGAGACGTTTTCGGAGATCTTCTCCTCCTGCTCCCCTTCGTCTTTGAACGAGATCATTTCGTCGTTGGCCCCCAGATCGTCCCCGCCGCCTCCGTTCAGCTGTGGCATTTTGGCACACGAGTGGAAAGGATCGGAAAGGAAGGAAGGAGAAAAAAACACACACACACACACACTGACTCACTCACAAAAAGCAGTTTTTTCTTTTCTCGGCGTACAGTCCAAAACGTGCCACTGGTGGAGTGAACTAACTACAATAGTTCATCTTTCACAACTCCCGTCTCATCCTCTGAACTTGGTTCCGTGATCCATGACCAGGCTGGTGACGATAATCCACAGTTTAAAAAGCAAAGGAAAAAAAAGTTGGAAAAAAATATCGATAAATGTTTGGCTTCTGCGGCCGGATGTGCAGCAACTTGGCAAAGTTTCGCCTCTTTCGCAGCTTGCGGACAAACTTGTGGTCCCTGTACGTGTTTTTTTCTCTCTCTCTCTCTTTTTAGCTCTCGTGCTCCTGAGGAATAGGAATAATGCTCTCCTCCTCTCAGAGCTGCTAGCATTTACAACCCTACTGAAGAGACAGCAGCGCGTCCGACTTCTTCATCTCCTTAATATCCATGCGTGAGAAACAATGGCTCAAGTGAAAGAAAAACAGCAGGGGGAAAAAAAAGAAAACACGCGTCGCAGAGCTGCTTTCCTTCCCTTTATTGAACAGTGTTGCGCTGTGTTCCCCCTCCACGACCAAAAATCACCACAAAAAAAAAAAAACACGCAAAGTTCAAAACTAGGAGTGGGGTGGTGGGGGGGAGGGGGGAGAGGAGGAAAAAAAGAGAACTCAAAAAGAAGTGGGAGTGGGGAAAAGAGAAAAACTGCTCAACTGTTCGCCCCTTCCCTCCACATTGCTGCCGGAGAGTGCGCTCCGAAAAAACTACTTGGGTTGTTCGAGTGGAAGGAAAGCAGCAGCCCAGTCCGTAGAGGAGGAGTTTAGAGCGCTGAAAACCGACACTTCATTCAGCAGCATGCAGATCAGCTATTCTTAACCCTCAGCCCTCCTACTGCCCCCGCCCCACCTAACACACACACCCACACACACAGTGGATACAACTACATAATAATAACTATTATGATAATAATCATAATTCTGATCTGATGTTTCCTCTTATTATTCATTAACAGGGCGGCTCAAGATTTTAAAGGGGCCCTGAGAAGAATGTCATTTGCACTTAAAGAGATGTGTCATATTTTGTGAAGTGGTGTTCTGAAGAGTGATTATCAGAAGTACATGTAGAAAAAAAAAATCAAAAGTCAAATGTGGGAACTTGATATATATTCACTAACCTGTGTATTTGCAAAAAAGTAAAAAAAAAAAAAACAATTCTCAGATCTGAAGGCCAGCAGCTTCTCTTTTGAGCACACTTTTTGTGTTCAAAACCACAAAAAAAGTGTTTCCTCTTATTCATTACAGGGCCCTCAGAAGGATTTCATTAAAGAGATGCCTCATATTTATTGAAGAGTAGTAAGTGATTATTTGTACCTGTAGGAAAAACGTGCCAAAAGTTGGAACAAGATATATAAATACGTAAACTTTGAATTTGCAGAAAAGTACAAACATTCTCAGGCAGACTGGAGGCAATGCTTAGCACATGTTAACTATTTAAAATCACAACATTTTCACGAGACACTGTTGGTTTGTTTTCAAATGAACAACTTCCATGTTAGGTTAACTCTCTGCTGACGGCTGCATCAATGCCATGTGTAATTAAAAACCTTCAATTGTTATTATTGTTGTTATTATGGTAAATACAAGCTTATTCCTGCAGGGGGTTGTTGCTTGGAGCTGGACAGATCGCCATTCCATCACACGGCAACATGGAGAAATGCAGGACAAACAACCTGCACACAGTCACACCGAAAGACATTTTAGAATAAGCCATGATGCTAATAATGAATCAAGTACTTGTGTTTTTGGAATATTCACGTGGACAACCAAGGCCCAACTATTTGAGAGCAGTGATGTTAAAGCCCCACCTCTGACTAATCCTCCCATCACAATGAAAGAAACCAGAAGGGCTGCACTGCATTAGAAAGTCTTGCGACGGCAATGATACTGGTAAATATTGCAGTGACGATATAAGTTGCGATTTATCCCTATTTTATTCATTCCTGCCTTTCTCATCAGTGCTTCCTACAGTTTGTATGTATATTTTGCCTCAAACTTTGATTTTGATGAATTACTGTAACATTTTGGGTCAAATTTGTTTTTTTTTTGTGATTGTTGAGAAATATTTCAAGTTTTGAGATCTATAGTGTTTGTAAGAAGTGTTAGTGGGGTGTAGGGTTTCTCCTGGCACTGGACAGCTTGCTTATGCCTCGGGCCGACTCTGTTTATTTGACTAGACCTTAGCAACTAGCTGAGATTTACAGACAGCACAGAGCACACTGCTATCCCTATGCGCTGCAAAAAGGATTTATTTTAAAGCTATTAAATGTTATTTTAAAATCAGTTAAACGAAGGTGAAGTAGTGACTACAATCTAACAACATTAGCCACTTTAGCTTGTTAACAAAGGATTTGTTATTGGATTTAAGTGAAGATCACAAAAGTCACTTATAGGAGTCAAACTTATTTTTATCTTAAAATGATTCATTTATATCATTTTTACTCACAGACTCTGCTTAACACTGCTACACACCAACCTTATTGGTTAAATTGAGTTTGTTTCATCAGTGTTGGCCCAGGTTTTTAGTGATAAAACTCTAAATTACACACTACTGTGTAAATTGCATGTCTGTGTTGTATGGGGAAATACATTATGCCCTAACACCTGGGCTAAGCCCTTCCCATTATGGCCCAAAGATAAAACAGGGAAGGAAATCAAGAGACTATAAATGATTTGTGGGAGAAGATGTCTGACTCTGATCCAGTTTGGGTGAGCCTTTTATTGGGTCCAAAGCAGAATCTGAATTGGGCCCCAGAGCTAAAACCTGATTAACACACCCTTTTTAAAATATTATAATTTTCTTCTGTACGTTTACGACTTGTAACTTACTTTATCAATAATTTAATATATTGAAAAATTACATTTTGAAGAATTGAAATGTTTTTAAATACCTGTTATTCATAAAAAGACATGGACTATATGAGATTCTTGTGGTTTAATAACTTTCAGTAAAAAACTTTTGTTTGTTTCTGTCATGGTATTTACACAAAAATGTAAAAAAAAAATTCTGTAGCTTTTGTTTGAACAGTATTCTTTATTAATAATAAAGTTATAGATATTGTAATGTTACAGTGAGTGTAACATTTATTTATTATTTAAATCTTGATACATTAAAAAAATAACAAAAAGGAGTAACCGGCAGCTAGTTTTCAAGCATATTTATTTAGTCCATTCTCTGTTAACACAAGCTGGCATTAGCTGTGCATTAACCCCTTCTCAGCCAGAACTTGAAGGAAAAACAGCACTGCATAAAAAACCCCAGTCATTTCATTAAAAGTACTTTAAAACTTGGAAATAGCAAAATGGAAAGTTTCTGGCAGTTTCTGCCATTTTTACCAACCAACGCTTGGTTGGTTTCATAAACCTTGAAACCAAATGTATTAGTAGTCTCACAGTATGTTCTGCATGAGAGGTTTTTGGCTGCCCCCTGCTGGCCTGGAGGCCCTAAGCAGCAGCCAGGGTTTCTCATGCCTCAGGCCGGCTGCACCCTGATCCTCCTGTCTGTCTCTCGCAGACAGACGTTGACGTTTGAGGAACAGGATTGTGGGCTTGGTGTTGCAAGCACTCTTGGAAGGGCAGGGGGAAGTAATAGTTACAACACTTTTTCTCTTTCTCTCCCTTTGTTTTGTTCCTGTGGTGTAACCTGCACATAAATCTTAATCATAACAATGGGTCAGAGATGTACTTTAAAGCTCTAAAAAAAGAATTATGTGCAATCCCGAAGCGCTGCAACTTTTCCCAAGGTTTACCACAAGCAAGTTAGCAGTTTTATGATTATTCTTAGAATATTGCCTCATTACGCCTTCACCTATTTCAGCCCAACGCCAGTGGACCCGGGACTTTTCTTTATTGCTGATGCCATCTGACAGGCTGCTCTTGTTTAAGAAAAGAAGCCACTGATGTTGTTGACTGTGTGTCAGCAAGCTGAAGGTTGACTGACAATTCAGCAGTGTCTCCACGGGCCTCATTAGATCCCCAGATTCCTTCTGGGTGTTTGTGTGTGTGTGTGTGAGATGCTCTGTGTCTATTTGTATTCAGTTAAAAGCAACATATAGTGTGCAGCTTCTATAAATTTTAGTAATAGGGGGGTTATCTTGTGCACCGAAATACACATTGTTGCGCTTGCATGTGTGCGCACAGGTGAATATTTGGCCTCGGGGCAACACATCAGTGTCTTTTTAGGGGGTCTGCTGTATGCATGGAACATAACAAGCGCATTATTCAAATGTTTTCATCACCCACTTCTATAGTGCAACCCCCTTTGACTGAAACTCACCCACAGCCTTGTGCTCCTATCTTCCAGAATATATATTTTTTAAAGTACATCACATGTCAGAAATGAAATTCGCTACTCACGTCCCTGCAGGTATAATTACGTTTATTCTGTGCTCATGCACCATGCCCTCATAAATGACTGATAAAACAAAATCAAGCTTTAAAACGAGTCAACACAGAAAAATAAGAGCACGCTGCAGTAGCTGCTCAACAGGAATATATCTTCAATAAGGACACCTCTCTGCCTCCTCTCTCTGTCTCTCACACACACACACACACACATAAACAAACACACATGTTCAAGCGCCACTGCTGTAAGGAGACTGTTGTTCTCTGTCAACTGTAACAGTACAGTGAGAAATAATCCAGGTTGTCTGTAATGTTGTATTCCTGTGAAAGAACATCTCACCACATGAACTCGCTGTTTTTGCTCAAATGACATGTTTAAACATATTAAAGGTTTCTGGAGAAGTCCACATTTCCCATATTGCATATTCTCAAAATACATTTAGTTCTATCTGAAATTTGTACATTTGCTCAGATTCACAATGCGCACATTTCCTCTTCTCAAAGTGGCTTAGTGTAGTGAAAAAGTCATAAAGTCTTTGATTTAGACCATAAATTTAGCAGAAAGTAGTTTTCATTTGTAGTGCTGTGAAAAAGTGTTAGCACTTGCATATCATATTTTTATTCTACTTTAGCTTTTTTGTTACACTTAAATGTCTCAGATGTTCAAATTAGTTTTAATATTGGATCAGAATAAGCTGATTAAAAATAAGGAGCAGTTTTCAAACTGTGGTTTCATTCATTAAGGTGAAAAAAACTGTCGAAAGCAACTATGTGAAAGACTAATCCTCCCTAAACCTAGAAAGTACAAAAGACATCAAGGGATGAAATATTTTAAACCGGCAAAGTCAGAAGGATTTAGGTATTAATAGCACTGGTTCCAGACTTTGACTAGGCCACTCCACAACTTAATTTTGTTTTGCTTTTTGAGTTATTCAGAGGTGGGTTTGCTGCTGTGCTTTAGATGTTTGTCCTGCTGCAGAACCAAAGTGTGATTGAACTGAAGGCTCTGTGCTGATGAGCTGATGGCTGGACTTTCTCCTGCAGGATTTCCTGCAGGATATCAAAGTTTCTGATCTCACCAGTTATGGTGAGTTATCCTGGTATTGAGGAAGCAAAAGTAGGCCCAAACTCTAATACTTCCACTTATATGTTTGACTCTCAGTTTGATGGCGAGTTGCTTAATAGGTGTACTCGTTTTAAAACAGAACAGGACAAACACCTTACAAAAACGCTCCACTTTTCTCTCTCTAGAACATTTCCTCATTGGGGATCATCATGTTTTCTTTTTGTAGATATGAGACTGGGCTTTATGCTTTTTGGTCAGTAGTGGTTTTGGTCCTTGGAACTCTCCCATGGAGGCCATTTTGTCCACTCTCTTTTGATTGCTTTATCCAGTAACTTCAGCAAGAAAGCTTTAGAGGTTGTTCTTGTGCTGCAACCTCCTGGTTGATTGGTCGATGTGCTCCTGGGGTCATTTTGGTGGACCAGTCATTTTTAGTAACAGTGTGACATGTTATCTCCAGTTGTGTAATATAAATTCTTATTTTGGTTTACTGACATCCCAAAGTCTTAGAAATGGCTTTAGAACAAATACCAGACTAGTCAGATGTCAGCGACTTTGTTTTTCTATTGTATTTGAAGTTCAAATTTGTTTTCTGTATTAACTTACAATTTTTTTAATGATCTGAAACATTTAAGTGTGGACAAAAGCAAAAACAGAAGGAATTTGTACGCAGACTTTTTGTTTATGTTGGGAGCACACTGAGCCAGCCCTCTAGAGTATATCTGTGTTAGCATAAAGCCCCTCACAAATCAAGCTCATCAAATCAGCCAAATTTGGCCTCTTTCCCAAAACTAACACAGTTAGGGGGGAAAATTTATTTGACAAAATTCCCTCCTTCCTTTTCTTTTCATATCTGCCTCCGCATCCCAACAATCCGCTGTAAGACAGCCATGTTAGGAGGGAGACAGCATGTAACAGTGAGCTGATGAGGGGTCGGGAGGGAGATGCGAACAGCCACAATCTTAGCCTGGGGGCAGATCGACTGGTGGCCAGAAAATTTATTCAGAGGGTGCTGTCCCTGCATCTGCCTTACTTTGAAGTTGCTCTCACAACTCTGGCATGTCGTACGTGACTGTGTGTGGATTCCTTTTTTTCTCACTTAAAAAAAGGAAGTGTGAAAAAAGCAGAGATGGAGCCGTGTTTGTGCCAGCACACATGTATGTGTTTTTTTTCTTTTTCTATGTGAAATGCTATCACAGAGTGCTTGTATGTAAGTGCATGTGTGTGTGTGTGTGTGTGTGTTAGGGTTTGGTAGATGGTAAGAGTGTAAGACAGAATGTGGCAGAGAGGGAGAGAGAGAGGCCATGTGCCAATCCTTGTGCGCCTTTGAGAATTCAAGGTCATCCTTTCATGTTTTGCCAACAGTCGGTCAATCAGTTTCCAATCAAAGTGGTGCTTAATTCAGCACTAATTCCCATCTTCTCCCCGCACCGTTTCAGTGGGGTTGAAGAGATTCCCCGTCTTCCCTCAGATCTGCTGCGGTCTGTCCAGCTTGTTCTGCCTCACCAAACCCGGCCTGTCAAATTACCTAATAATACATGTTTGACTTAAATTTCTGCTCAAGATATTTAGATCTCACTTCAGGCAAGCCGAGGTAATGTTCTTTTATTAAACTAGCTGGCAAGTCAGAATATTTCCCTTCCAATTTATCTCTTTTACTTTGAAAATTAAAGAATAAACAAGGAAAGAATATTAATAAAATTTCAACATAAATCCCAAAGAAGTTAAAGGTGCAATTCAATAGAATATTTTTTTTCTTTCACCATTGAACACTGACAATACAAAAACATATTGATTAGGAAGTATGGACTGCCATTTACAGGATTTGACACAATTCAAATTAAAAAATATATATATTTTGAAGTAAAAAAATATATATGTTCTCCTTGTATTGGTTTGATGACATCACAAGAGGCAGATCATAGGTTTGTTTGCTTATTAATAATTTCTGGCTAAAATAACAGGTAATGCAGAAGTTGTGAAAACAATATTGAGACTTGAAATCATCTTAATGAAACACATCATTTTCCAAATGTCTCCCTATTTCTGCAATAAGTTGAAACATAACTTTCAATAAAAATTTAAGGGAGTTCTTTTCCTCCCTATCTCTCTCTTTGCCTCTCAAAATATTTATAACCTAGCAAAAAAATATAAGGGTCCAAAACGGTTTGCTTACTAGTAAAAACATCCGGGTACGAAATGGCAGTTCACACCGGCCGAAGGGACAAACTGACCTGAAGTCCTTTCCTGAGGACATAAAGGTGTTTATTTCCATGTATTGTACATGGTGTTGTCTTTCATGTCTCCCCAAATTCTTCAGTTTGTTTGATTGTGAACACTGTGCATCATTCAAGGAATCCTAGGTTGCTTTAAAAGTTAAATATAGTGACATCTCGTTTTTTATTTTTAATTAAGAAAGTAAATTCAACATCAAGGGAGAATTACCGTATTTTTCGGACTGTGGCGCAACTTTTGGAACCATGCGGCTTATAGTCCGGTCTACTTTTCTGTCGATTTTTTCTTCAACCAGCAGGGGGCTCTTTAGCATCAAGTGAATCATTGGAAGTCACAATTGGAAACCAAAGAAGAAAGCGGTAATTTTCATTAAGAACAAACACATGCTAACAGCAGGTATGACGGATAAATTTCTTCAAGCTCACACCACCTCACCATGGAAACCACAGGAAGAAGTTCACATGATGCAGCTTTTGAGTGCAACGTAAGATCACGCGGAGTGCAACGTAAACTCACGCCGAGCATACGCCTAATCCATGGTTCGGAGTTGGAGACGCAGGGCTGCGTCCTTAATAAATACAGTCTGCTTCGTCCTTATGGAAAACCGAGAGCAGCCGAGATACCAGCGGCTTATATAGGTATGTTTCCAGTTTTTAAAAAAAACTTTGTAGATGCGGCTTCTGGTAAGGTGCGCTTTATAGTCCGGAATATATTTTATTGACGCTTTCTCCTTATGGCAGAACACGATCGGTCTCCTGTTTATTTATCCAAAGTTTGGGCCGCCGGTATCTGCCACCGTTTCATATCCACTGCAACAGCAGAACAGCAGCAGATTTGTAGCACATAAAACTTTAAATTTGTTTATTCAGTCAAAGGGCAGCAGCCATTTTCTGAACTTACACAACGCCTTTTGCATCAACACCACACCATATTAGCTCACCTCCTCAGTCATCACACTAAGTCTTGGTGGGAGTGCCTCATGCAATCATGGATCTCACAAAAATAACCTCATATCCGTTTTAATCCACTGAAAGGTCCCCTTTCCAGGCTGGTATGGGCGTATATGGCATTTTAGGCTGCACGAGGATATGATTAGATGACAGTTTTTACTGCCTAAAGGGTGTAGCTGAAACACTAAACTGTGCAGGGAAGGGAAAATAAAAGGCCGTGATGCAAAGTTTTATCCTAGCCCTTCTCCTGGTCGGTGGTGTTTTGTTGCATTTGCAGTATCTCTCTTCCAAGTCCCACCAGAAAAGAGATGCGCTCGTCCACCGTGCACACAAAAAAAAAACAAGACAAAAGAAAAGAAAAACTACGGGACATTTCTGAATGATCACATTATGGGATTATGACATTGCTGAGTCTCCTTTTGGAAAGATGACGAAATAATGAGTGAATGATGATAATGAGCCTTCAGAAAAGCAATCAATACTCTTCATAGGACGGGTGCAACAGCGTCACAACAAGAAAGAGAAGAAAGGAAAAGAAAAAAACACATTAAGCCCAAGTCCTCTAGAGGGGATTTACATGGCTCCTAAGAAGTGCTCACTCACACCTCTTGTCTGAAATACACGTTCGTGTTTCTCTGTGTTGTGGAGGATGCTTTTAAGCAGCATTATTTCCGAGAACTTCAAAGCCTGCCAAAAGCACTCTCCTTTTGGAGTGTGCAGCAGCTTGAAAATGTACTTATATTTTCCAAATGGACAGGAAGAGGCCCTCACTGGTATTGAGGTGATGCTAATGCAGAGTGGCGCTGTTTTTTTTTTCTTTATTTTTTTGCAGAGGGTTTTTTTTTTTTTGAGAGAGAGCAACTAAGTTTACAGCTCAGAAATACAGCCTGTGTTAAAAAGTAATAGTCTTTTACAGCCTCAATTTTATTTTCTCTTTAATTCCCCATCATTTTAAACACTGGAAGGCAAATGTAATTTTCATTTTCCTGTGTCTGTATGGAAATCTGGCTTTTATAGTTAAAGGGGGAAAAAAACAATCGGAGCCAACAATGCCAACAGGTCCTCGTGGACACTGTTTACTGTGTTCAGCCAAACAATGTAAACTAGCATAATTATCCAGGAGACCTGAGTCAGACTCTTTCCACATGCTGCATCCAGGTTTTCCAGTATTCCCTGGATTTTATTGATCCAGCTTTTGCCCCAGCGAGGTCCGAATTTTCAGCTGTCTGTGTTTTCTCAGCTGAAGAAGAACAGAGTTCCTCCTCAGAGGACTAGAGATTAATTCCTGCAATATAAACCCTTCCCAACTCAGAGGCTGTTGAAATTTTTTCTCTCTCTCTGTCTCTCCCGCTTTCGCTACTTTTTTTATACGTCCGGCGTTTGCTTTATGAGTGTTACGTAAATTAAATAGTTTGCATTTATGTGCGAGCCATACGTTTGGGAGAAGCATGCATGGCAGCAGACAGCTGGAAGTAACTTGAGCCCATCGGTCACTTATCAGCACTGGCATCCATGCCATTTCCCATAGCCATCTTCGAGCCTGAAGAATCCAGCCTTTGTGTTCATCTCTGTGGGCCCTGTGTTAACTCAGCAGGCCCGCGCTGATTGTTGCAGAGATATTAAAGAAAATGGTTGATTTGTCTTTGTCAATTTAACCCCTGTCTTGTGACATCCAAGCTTTGTGGGGCTATGTGTGTGTGTGTGTGTGTGGGTATGCTGGTTGAAGGTGGGGTGTGGGGGGGCGCTCTACTTGATGCAGATATGGGCTGGGGGTGCAAGGGGGCGGCTGCACCTGCCCTGTATGTCAACATCGCGGCCCGGAGCAGACACTCAAGAAGAGAGGTGGCTTTAACGCAGCTGACCTCACTGGGGCGGTTTAATTTTTCAATGTAACAATGGCAAATCTGCAGGATCCCTGTAGGACCGGAGGCCCGCGCTGTGTGGCCTTGAGACTATCTACCGGCTGAGCCCTCCTCGTTCGAGCTTATTGAACTTCCTCACATCCCCTTGTTTTTGTGGCTCTGAACTTTCCAGGACGCTTTCTGGATGTCTGTTTTACGCATAGAGACAGGATCCCCTAAGGGGTTGTTAGGAGGTTACAGGGGGGTTGGTGAGGGGGTCAGAGAGAAACTGTCAGTCTATTTCCTTTCTCTGGCCTTGGGAAACTGCACCACAAGTCTTTTTTTGCATATTTTTAGTGTTCTTGCTGGTTTTTGTCTGAGTATCCACAGGAGGAGACAAACCTATTCCCAGTCCGCAAGAGCAGCTTCATCTTTCTCATGGATAACTTATTATTAGTGTTGACGTTTTAAAACGTCTTCTTTACAACGTATATTCGATGGCGTCCAGCGAGGAATGCACAAACAGAGCCTTATATTCGCTCTGTGCCATATATTCGTGGTGGACTCATGTCATTGATTTCTGTTGGCTGGGTCAATATATTACTTTGCCTTGCATAAGTATTCATCTCACTTAAATCTTTCACGTTTTTATACATTGCAAATTTAAACACCAAAATGAAAAGAAAATAGCTTTTTTTATTTTATTTTACAGAAAATCTGAAAAGTGTGGAGTGCATTTTTTTATGCACCTCTCTTAACTTAAACCCCTTAACTGTCACCCTCAAGACGCTCACATGTGCGTCAATGGGTTCATAAAGACACCGGCGTCATCATGACAGTCAAGGGGTTTAATACCCCTAAATAAAATACAGTCCAACCACTTTCCTGCAGAAGTGATGCAATTACTCCATCTCTGCCTAATTTAGTCTCAAACCAGACAATCATTTCAAAACTCATCACCCTTCCCTAAGCTTGGTGTACTAAATAGTTTCACTTTTATTTGCTTTACTATGTTTTATTCCCGGCTTTATTCTATATTTGATTTTTATTGTTTCATTGTTTTTTTATGAAACATGTTGATCGACTTTTGTTGTTTGTAAATGTGCCGCATTCTGTAAATAATTTAACTTTGAAGTTGACAGAACATTGGTAAGTGAAAAACAGAATTGTCTAGAACTGGGGTGGAGTCTTACGTGTTCATTAGCTGTACATTTGAGCTTTCCGTTAAATATGACCAACTAATTCATTGAAAGGTTTGCAATAGTTTGGAACTGCAGGTTTCGGAAACACTACTTTCGAGTCTTTTCATCGCAGCTCACTCGTTCACAATGAGTCAAAATGGCGTAAGAGCGGTTGTGTCATCTCAACAAAGCTCACCGTCCAACTTGTTTTCTCTGTCAGAGTTTGCTGCAAGGTCATGGCAGGTGTTGAGAGCTCACTTTAAGCTGAGCGAGACAGCCATCATAAACCTGCTGGGCAGTCACGCTCATTTACATTCAGATGGCATTTGCTGAGAATCCGCCAAGCAGCCCAGATAATATTGCTCTCAGACATGTCTTACCTGCCGTGCCGCATTTCTTCCCGGCGTTATCCCCGAGCGCATCGACACCTCTCCTCCTGCAGTGTGAGTTGGCTGCCACTCATGCGTTACTATTAAAATAGCTTCAGTGTGTTGCTTGAATCATCTTAGTTTAGGTAAACAGTGATAAATGTTGATCTGGGGAGTTTTCTTCATCTGCAAACTATGCTCTTGTGTCCAAGGAGTCTGCTCTGTAACTCAGCCTGCAGTGTGTGCTAATGCATTGTGTCATATGAGGAGGGAGAACTTTATTTGAGCACCGTTTTTTTTGGAGCTGCTACACTTACAGCGCCGTTTAACCGTGTGACACTAATCTTAACTTTTGTTGCTTCTTTCTAATTTCACAATGCAATTATTGCTAAGTGAATGGGAAAGTGCATGCCAACAAAAATACGTCCTCGCTGTTTTGATTTGGCCCACCTCTCTGCAGCTGCTCTGAGCGCCGTGGAAAACAAACAGAGCAATGCAGCTGGGCTCCTCGAGAAAGCGAATGGGGAATTTTAATCCAGTTTTTTTTTTCTCTCTTTCTCTCTCTCCTTTAGCACCAGTCAGATTTATTTGGTCATAAAGAAAGGAAAAGCACCCCGCCATCTGAGAGGGATTGGGAAGTGAGAGTGCGAATTATGCCAGAACCGCTGTTGCATACTTAGAAACACAACAGGCCAGGAAATGAATCCCCGATAGGTCAAAGTGCTCAAAACACAGAGGAGGCCAATTAGCTGGGACAGTCACACACTACCGAGATACCTGCGCAGCTCGGATCCGTCTGTCACCCTTTAACGCTGAGCACTTAGAACTTGCTAATAGTGCTGCAGTGCAGGCATTAAACAGTGATCAAATTCACAGTAACACTTTTATTGCCTTGAGGCCCGTAAGCATTGCAGCCACGGGCCAACTTACGCATGTCTTTCATCCAGTCCCGCAGCGTGCTCTGAAAACAAACTGTCCAGAGATCCTCAAACCATTTCCAGCTGTCACATCCCTGCGCCGGTATAACTCCTAACCCGATCTGACAGGGCAAGGCAAGGTGAGGGTCGGGCCTCGAGGAAGATTCATAACATGTAACCTAAACTTGAGGCATTATTTTCATAATTGCCTGTGGTTGAAAAATGAAGATCCCAGTGTGCTGTGTCTTTTGTCTCTCTTGTTACCTTTGACACTTTCTCATCTTACAGTGGACTCTATAAGTCTTTATTCCAGCAATAATAGGGCTATGAATACTGCAATACTACAATTCCATGAAGATGGACTATACTGCAACTCCTAATTGTGCTTGAATTACCTACTCAAGTACTTTAGAGTACTTCTGTTGAGCACTTGCAACTTCTTTTGGTATAAGCATAAACCCAAAACAGTGTCTATGCATCGCTGGTTCTCCCTAGTAAAGGAACATGAAGAGGCAGAGCATTTTCACTCTTTTGCTAATTTAACCCCCTTTTGAGTCAGGCGGGATATTTAGTGACGCAGTCCGCCTGGCAAACAGGCTCCAGTTGGCGATGAGTCGAGATAATGCATATCAGTGACATCAGCGTACTATCTGGATTTAGTTCTGCTGTCAACCTGTTTTACTTCAATGCTTGCTTACACTTAGGCAATAAACCTACTAGCGTTTTTTTTTTTTTTTTTGGACAAAACCTCTAGTTAAATTAGGTGCTTTCAAAATGCAAGCGTCATGCTGGAGAAACTTCCTGGCAGGAAGCCCTGAAGGCAAACCTCTCTGATGTGCAACACGTCCTCTCAGAGTGCTCCTGTTGTCGAAGGTAATGCCCAAAAAACAAATTCTGTGGGTGAATATGCACAGTCTGCTGGCAGGGGACAAGGGCTTTTGACACTGAAAGCTTCCTGGTTTGTGTTTGCAGGAAAAGCTGAGGTAAACATCGAGACTTTATTAATAACAAAAGGATTTTTTTTTTCTGACTCTAATTTAATATTTAGAAACCATTTTTTATATGTGTTGTTCTAGCCTACACACAAGACAAGAAACCTTGGCCTCAGTTACATTTCATCCGGATACCAGCTGGCTGCACAGGAAACCTTTGAGAAATACCTAACTAAAAACTAACTAACTTTATTATT
This sequence comes from Phalloptychus januarius, assembly GCA_902982915.1. Taxonomy (NCBI): domain Eukaryota; kingdom Metazoa; phylum Chordata; class Actinopteri; order Cyprinodontiformes; family Poeciliidae; genus Phalloptychus; species Phalloptychus januarius. Next base: position 17,625,399 of record CADWAE010000482.1, on the reverse strand, counting down.
TACTTGTTTGGTATTCACTTGTTTACTCACAGACTTCATGGCTTAATCAAAAACTTCATTTTTTACTTTATGACTGTATTACATATGTATTGCATTGCTTACCAATTAAGCTGGTAACTGAATTACTAAATTGCAGGCTTACATACTGTCTCACTTACAAACTTACTTTTTGTTTGCAAAGTAAAAAACTAACTTAGAAGCATATGAATATACTAACTTTCATACTTACTTCATTTTCTAGTTAGCTACTTAATCTACACATTTATTTTATAAGCTTACTTTCTTATTCATTTATCAATTCATTCACTTAACTACTTGTTAATGTTTAATTTTTTATCTTTATTACTAGCTTACTAAGATACCAACCATCTAACTAACTAACATACTTCTTTTGTGCTTCCTTGCTTTGCTATTTACTTCCCTAGTTATTCACTTAGTGAGTTTCTTGCTGACTTGTATGCTTGTACCTTATCACTGTCTTTCTTATTTGCTTCCTTTCTAACCAATCTGAATTACTAACAAAACCATCAAACCGGTAACTTACATACTTTCTCACTTTTTAGGTAACTATCTAAATTAGCGTTCATATTTTTTTTGACTAACAAACTTTCTGACTCATTAAGTTTATTTGTATTTTCTTTTTCTGTTATAACTTAATTTCTGCTTTCTAAAATCCTTGTTGGGTGATGTGTGAAAGAGTTACTCCACATTCTGGGAAGGCTGCTGGTTATAAATCTTGTGTCTGTTGATCTTTGGATAGAGGACAAAAATTGCAAAGAATTGCAAAAGAATTAATAAAACACTTTAAAATGCCTCCATAACCTGAATTATTGTTACTTTGAAAGAACAAAGGGTTGCTTAATGGATTCAAATCAATATTACAGGAACATTAAATAAGCATGTCTGATTGATGGTCTAGTTTGGTGCAAACATATATTTGGTTGTTTTTGCAAATGCAAATAAAGATTTATTACACTTTTAAGTAATGTCATTCATGCACTTTCTCTAAAAAGCCACATTTAAGTTTCACTTATGCATTTTCTGGAGCTGCAATTTTAATTGGCACTTTTAAGAATATGCTATACAAAAATAAAATAAAAAAAAAAACGTTAGCTGATGTAAAATACATAAAATCAGACAAACAAGTACAAACATGACCAAGAAGAACTTCACTGTTGCTGAGATGATGTAGTTTGTAAGATATGGCAAAAATAAGTACCAAAACTGCAATGCAAGAGTCATCTGGATTTCTACTGAAAGCTCCGGTTTGCTCTGTTAAACAGACAAATGTCTTTGATTATCCAGGGAATACAGGAATCTACTCATCCTGTTCTTTCTGCACAATAAGACATGGGACAATTTAAACCTTCTACTCAAGCTCCTCAATAACCTTTCCATGCCATATAAATAATAAATTTTCGGATCCACCTGCGGTTAAAGCACATTACAGTATGTGTGCAATTTCACCACTTTGGCTCGTAGATAAGATTTGCTTGCTTTCTGCAGGAAAGCATGCAGTCCATCCTGCAAAGATATTCAGAGAACGCAAATAAGGAGCAGAGCTCCAAACATAAACTGAGGAATGTCAGGATGTTTAGTATGAAACAGTCAATCAGAGCTTTGTTCTCATTCATTTCCTGAAAATCCTGATAATGACTTGGACTTGTAATGAAAGACGATGCGACAAGTTGCTGTTTCAGCGTTTTGATTTTTTTTTTAAATTTTATTTAATTGGGGCTTATGAGTGTGCATGCATGCGCAAATGTGTGTGTGTGTGGCCTCGTATTTGCTATAGTCTAAGGATAATTTTTCCAACAAGTACTACAATGTGAGGACCACCTGCTCCTTATGGGGCCTAAAGCCTGGGCCCCAAAAGGAGAGGTGCTGTTTTTGAGTTTAGTACTAAAGTGTGTATTTAGTTTAGGTTAGTTTTAGGGTAAGTGTTATAGAAATGAATGAAAAATGAATGGAAATCAATGCAAAATCCCTGTAAAGATAGAAAAACAAACTATGCGTGTGTGTGAGTGTGTCATTCTTTATCAGACTTCACTATCCAACCTCTTACCTCCCCTTTTGGGCCTTTAGGAGCATCCTGTGACCTCTGACCTCTTGGACAATAGAGGCCAGGACGTTTCCCAGTGAGCGCTGATGGAGCCAACAACAGGAACATGAGGGGTGCTCCTGGGAAACAAACTGTTTATTGTGCAGCAGGATGGACAGGCCCCCCGACCCCCCCATGCCCCAGTCACTTACTTTCTCACACAATCAGAGACACTAACCACACACACCTCTCCACAGTAAAATCCCGTCTAACGACAGGTGGCAGCTCTAAAACCTGAACTCTGTTGCAGCAGACGTGCTCAAATGTCTCATATTTTCTGAAGGAAGTAAGTGCATGTGTGAGGGCTTGTTTCTGGCTGTAACACAAGTACTTGCAGAAAGATAACAAGGATATTCTGCTTTCACCTAACACCCACACTGACACTTTTTTGCATCATTTAGCTTTGAGTTGTACTCTTTCTATCGCGGCGTACATGCTGTCCCAGCTATCGCCTGCTTCTTCCTTTTTTCTTTTCTTTTTTTTCTTAAATCTGTTTGGAGTAAATCATGAGCTGAAATTGAGTAAAAACCTTAAATTAAAAAAAGAAAAAAGCCTTTACCCAGTCATTTGTTGGTGCTGCCACTGCCTGTCTGTTTCAGAGGAAATCCCTCCTTTGTCTCCCAAGGAAGCTCGGCAAACTAGGAAAACCTGAATTTATCATCAGAGGACAAACAGCTGGAAAACATTTGATTAGGGAGAGTCGCCGTAAAATGTATTAGTCAACATTTCACACTAGTTATTACCTACGCTCTGGAGACTGCTCAGTGCAAGAACAGCACAGTAAAACAGTTTCCAGAGCTGTCAATCACCTTGCCAGAAGTGTGGTGCAACCCAGAGACACAGAGGGCCCCAGGGATTTCTCTATAAGTGCTTAACCCCAGAAGGATTACTGCTGCTTTCTGACTCTATGTGTGGTTATGCCTGCGCTCCACATGATGAGCATCTGATGAGGGTGGATCTGATGGGACTGGAGCAGGGGGGCTGGATCTGATTTCTTTTTATTTAGCTTTCATAAAATAAAATAATCAATCATTAATAAAAGAAAATCTAATTAAAAGAAGGAATCCATAACCGAGACTTACTGACTCTCAAGAGTGTGACAGAAAAACGACATTCTTATGGAAAAAGCAAGTATGTTAGTTACAGTCAACAAGGATACAACTATGCAGCTTTTACCAAAACTTTTTGACTTGAGATTTTAAAATGTATTTAGTTAATTTAAAAAAAAATGCATGTTTGAAAAAATGATTATTAAACAAAATACTGGTTCTTCTAACCATCACATACATTTAAATAACAGAATATGAGAATATCATGACACATAGCAATCTACAGCTTCTTGATACTCTGGGATTCAAATATGAAGTGTCCGTTTCTCTTAGCCGCTCTTGTAAGAAAATACCTACTGTAGAAAATATCCACTAACCAAACTCGTAAATACCTTCTGACAATAATTTGAAGTTTAAATCAACCAGAGAAGTGAGAAACTTGGTTGGACAACATGGAGCCATGCATGGACAGGAAGGAGGAGAACAGTAAGGGAAATGAAAAATAAATAAATAAAAATGAAACAAACCAGGCTCCCAGTTACGGAAATGCATGAAAATTGTATCGAGTACATTATGTTATAATTTTCATATCTTTTTTTTTCTTATTTTTTTGCACACAAACTCAGAAGTCAGATTGGATGGAGAGAGTCTGTAAAACAAATTTTCTGGAGTCTTGACAAAAATTCTGAACCGGTTTTATCCCTGAACTTTGGGCCATTCTAACACAAATGTGGTTAGATTCAAATGGTTCCACTTTAGCTGCACATTTAACCCCTTGCTACCTTCATTTCCTGCATTACATGAAATGTATAAACAATTTCTGTTTTTGCCTCCAAACAGATTGTTAACTTTCGGAGCCGTCTCGGCATGACCCTGTCCCCACCGTGTTTCATAATAGATGCATTGTGTTTAGACCAATGTGCATTTTCCCACCCAGCATAGCATTTGCATATACATCATATTTTTTGCATTTTGTAAAAAAACATTCAGTAAAAGAAAAAAAGCCACACTTCTTTGTATCATCCAAAAGATTTCAAGAAAATCTACTTAGCTTTGTGCTTAAGTGACAAATTGTAAAAATATCTATCTATCTATCTATCTATCTATCTATCTATCTATCTATCTATCTATCTATCTATCTATCTATCTATCTATCTATCTATCTATCTATCTATCTATCTATCTATCTATCTATCATCTACCTAGCAAGCTAAGATGTTGCAAACTGTTTAAAGGCTTGTCTTAGTGTGAGAACCTTTTCTTGTAATTAAAACTAAATCCCTTGCATGCTTGTTAAAACCGTTTAATAAGCACATCCTTGAATCTATAAATGTTTATATGATTACATCACACTGGGCCTGCAAGCCAAAAAAACTATAACAAAATAAGAAAAGCTCTCACTCGTGTGCTGACTTGTCTCTATGCCTTAGAAAAAGCCACAGACGTATGGAAAGTCTCTCCAGTATTTGCTTTTAATATTTGATTTGACTTTTCAACTCATACCTGCAACGAAAGCTACAAAAACAAAGATAAACACTTGAGGGGGAAAGAAAAAAAAACAACAACTCAGAAACTTTCCAGGTCAGAGGCCACCTTAACACTGACAAGCAAAATCAAATCACAGCTAAGGAAATGAGCCATGAACTTCTGATTGCTCCATACATAATGACCCTTTTTTCCAGTTGCTCTGCTCAAGAATTATTTGATTGTGCAGAGTGCTGACTTCACTGCAAACATGAGCACTGCTTGCACATATTGCCTGTGTGTATAATCAAATCAAGACCACTGATACAAGGAGTGAACAAATATCTCTTAGTACGCAGGAACAATGGATCTTTGTTCCATAAGAGAGCCCTCAGAAAGCTAATAGACTGACCGAAGGTAGGACACCTCGGGGGACTGTGAGCCCAGGCTTGTGCACGCATTAATTGGTAGTGCTTTTATTGGATAATTTAGACATTAGCGGGAGCCATTTAAGTTAATTTTGAAAATGACAGCAAGCATATGTGCTTTGTCATGGCAACCATGGGAAAAAAAAAAGAAAAAAAGAAGTGCTATTGAAGGGAATGTGCAGAGGCGCAGACGCAGCGTTAGCGTGATTTCCACAGTGAGTGGAACGTTTACAGTTGAACTTTCATGTGACCAGAGAGACAGATCACGGGAATCTGCTGAGTGTGTGCTTTCAGATAATACTACACTACTATAATCCTTAGAAGACATATAACCTCACATAGTCGTTCTCTTTGACACATTTAAACCTAAAACTAAAAACAGCCAGGCACCGGTGGGAAGTCCCTCTCTATTTCAGAGACGTTTAGTCATAAAGACACAAACAATATTACACATTTCCTTGAAATGTTACAAGGCAGCATTTTAATCTCCACTCCAGAAATCACTGCTGTTTCTGGCAGCTACAAGCCCTGCTGGTTTAAAAAAAGCAATGGAAAGCAAAGAGTCATAATTTGGGATTGCAGAAGGAGCTACAGTAGGGCGACCCTGGGAGGCTTTGTGAACTGAGGCTTAAAGACAACAACGCGTGGGCTTGACTTTGTCTGAAAACCGCATGCTGATAAATGGCCTCTCCAAGTAGACAAACTGAGAACACAAGGCCCCCGCTGCACAAGACCCAAACTGCTACCTCTGCTGCTCACTGAATCTGATTACTGGCAGGCCCCGAGGACAGGCAGGTCATTGAGAGCACTGAGATGAGCAAACAATAAGATATTATCTGAAGGAATCTTCAGTTTTCCAAAGGAAAATGGTCCCTCTCAGTGTCACATTGACGATAGGATCGTCAACCTGACACTGAATCAGCCATTTAAGAAGAATGAACACTACGTCCCATTCATGCACACTCTCTAAAATAATGAGAGGTCTTTTTTCACCCTTGTTTAAGACATATAAAGGGGAGCTCATGCGGTTCTGCTAGACAAGGCCGTGCAGAAACCGGAGCGCGCAGCTGACTCAGATGAATATGCCTTTACAGTGATTGGGTGTTGAATGAACAATTCCAAAAACTCCCCCCCCCCTTTTCTTTATACACATGAAAATAATATACCTGTTTGACTTTCATTGCCTCTGATCCATTGTTATGCACATCTCCACTTAAGAAAAAAAAAAGATTTTCTGGAAACAAACAGTTTTCCACAAATGGGATAAGGAGTTTTCAGTTTTAAAAAAAATTACAACAAACTTTATAAAAATATTTTTCAGTGAAAGCTTCATTGTACTTAGAGCTCGTTGAGTGATTTCTGTACTTTTCTTCTTTTCAAATAGTGACATCTTGTGGACACCTGGAGTCACTGAATGCATTATGTCTAAAGCAAACAAAAATCTCTCCGATGAAAAGCATTGTCTGAAAGAACTACAAAATTATTTTTAAATTGTAGATGTACTTACATTCAACAATGTGAGAGCCACAAAGTTTTAAAAGTGGAAATTATGCAGTAATAGATATTATCAAATCAACACGGATACCTTGGGAAAGTTTTAACCAAAAAGAAATACTTTTGAATCTTGTTTAACTATTGACATGAAACATTTATCAAATCATTTAATCAGTCCTAGATGACCACAGCAAAGTTTTCCTAACAAGTTTTCCTTTTTTTTTAACCCCCAGACATAAAGTATTGAGATCAAATAACAAATTTTAATATTGGACAAATATGATAATGAGACTAAATAAAATGTCTGCTTTATTTTATTTTATGAACTATTCTTTTCAGATGTGACCCTCAAACATCTTACAGCTGAAAATGTGTAGTGGTGTAAAAAATGTTAATATTTTTGCAAAATTGAAGAAAACACAACACAGACACTGGTGAGGCTGGCTTTCAAGAAACATTTTCTTGAACACTGAAGGTTGTTTCCAAGGTGAACTAGTTGTGGTTTACATGTGACAACAATCTGTTTCTCTCATTTTACCTGGTTTAGAGAAAGAAGCCTTTTCTATCAAAGGAAAAACAAAAAACATGTATTGCTAGAATCTCTTAAACATTTGTGAGAGAATATGTTATGGTCTGCCATACTGGACCACCTGAACTGGACCTTTTGGGCCATAATCACAAACCTTTGTGAAATTACAATCAGTTCCAAACGCCAATCACTTTTAGTCACTTTTTTTAGAATAGCTTGAGCAGAGAAAAGTAAGATTTTGAAGTGGCGTACTCTTAATTCAAAACTAAATATTGCTGAATATTTGTGGGGTCACCTGAGGTTGGCTGTAAGTAAGAGATGTCCTTACAGTAAGATAGATCTTTTACAAGGTGGAGTAGGCAAACACTGCCAAGTCAAGATATCGAATGCTAACAGAATCCTAAGATTGAATGCTGAAATGGGTGTGCACACTTATGCAATCAGCTTATTCCTTTACTATTATTATTATTATTATTATTATTATTATATATTACATTATATTACTAATATTAGTCTAATTGAATATATATACATATATGTATGTGCTACTTTGAACCCTTGTTACATAGGTCTCGCGATATCAACTGTTCGCTTAGCTCGAAGAGGAGTCAGATACACATAGCTAAAATATCTCCGGATGTTTTGTTGCTGTCTAAAGTAAGAGCGACAAAAAAGACACACGGTTTATCGCACTAGTTGTGCTCTAGCCCAAACGCCCATACTTCCCGTATCTCAGACGTGATTTGTTGACTGAAGGCAGAGCTGAATTCATCAGTACGCGGCCACAGAATCCTAATTGTATGTCTGAGGTGCTAACTGTTAGCTGACAGGCTACCTAGCATAGCCAGCCACTGGAGCAATGGCGTTGAAAAGAATTCAGAAGGTGAGTGTATATTTTTTGCTTTCATAACCGGCCAAACATTGTCGTTCATGTTTCTCCTTTAAAATTGCATCGCTGTTTAAAGGTGGTATCTTGTTGTTACATTTCTACGGTTAAATGTGGCCTCAATGCTGTGTTTCTTTGGGCTGTTTTTCAAAATAATTCAAAGACAAAGGCGAGTTGACCACCACTGGCCCAGTTGGTGCATTGCTACAGTGATGTTGGCCCACAATAATCCGTTAACCGCTTTTTAAAAATTGTTGCTTATTTGGCTGAAACGTTTTCTATTAAAACACAACTTTGTAATGTGTCCTGTCCTTCTGTTGGGGTAAAAGTAGTTCAGAAGTCAGTTCACAGATTAACGTTTGGCTAGCTTTTATCGGTACGTTTATGAAATGAGGACGTTGGATTGACTGGTTGCCATGGCAAAGATTTCCTGATAATTTCCTAGCTTTTCAGTCGTCAGAATCTTTTTAGTTTCCCTCTAACGCCGTAGCGGATGGTGTATTTACTCGCTGAATGACAGCTGCACGGTGGTTGCCAAATTTGAACCCTACAGTCAGTGTTGCCATATATGGAATGGCAAATGGGCCACTGGAGCAGGCTCTAGTGTGTATTTATATAATAGGCTTCCTTTCAAGTGATGTTAAATAACAGGATTGATTTCTATTTAACAGTCTAGTGTTTTGCTGTTTGTGTTGATTGTGTTAATATGTTTATCTGTTGGGTTGGATTTATGATTAATAGCAGAGAAGGTGAATAGTTTTATTTAGCTACTAATAGGAGTTAGTATTTATTTTAAAACATTTTTATTGTAAAACTTTTGATTAAGTTTTGTATTCCTTATATTTGAGACACATTGGATAATTTGAACTACTTACAAATAACACTTTTAGGTGTAAAACCAATTGCCATGTTTCATAAGGAACATGTTGCATAAGTTGACTTCTATGTCAAAACCAAAAACTGGGTTTACTAGCAATAACCTTAGCCAGAAGCGCACATTTTTTACTGTTAAATATATTAATGTGCTTATTGACAAATTCCTTTCAGGTTTGGAGCTAAGATTAAAATAATTGCAGTTTTAAGCTGCATTGGGGAACAAACTTGAACAACTCTAAAACTCAGTTTGGTGTTTGTTGTAGCTGTTTTGAAATTAATACATTAGATGTCTAATTAGGTGTTGAATGAAGGAGGCGCTGTAACAACTGTCTTGCATAATATTTCAGGATTACACAAATATTTTTACGCTGCACTCATATTGAGATTGTCCAGCTGCAACTTCTTTTGCCATGTATGCTAAATAGAAGTTGTGACTAATTTCACTTAGTCAAATAACTTAAAAAGTACTTTAGTTTGAACCTTGAGTCATGGAGATAATTTGGGATGTCTGCAAGTTTGTACTCATAGTAAAAATTGTTCTTATGTAGAGTGAGCTTAAAACGTGGACTGGTTTCAAATAAACAGATAATACTGTTGGGTTTTTTTTTTTGTACATTTATGTTACGATCATAATAGTTGAATCACTAGCTCTAAAAGGTTGTTTAATAAAACTGCAAGTTTGTTTGTTAAGCCTATATAAAATGAATTTAAATGGTTTCACACATTCAAGGCTAAATACATGTGTGACTCTTTCTTTAAGGAACTGTCCGACCTGCAGAGGGACCCTCCTGCCCAGTGTTCTGCTGGACCAGTCGGTGATGACTGTAAGTATTGTGTTATGGACGTATGGCTAAACGTAATGATAATAATAATAGCAACACCAGGACTCCCTGGCTAAAAAAATATTGTCTCAATTACATATTCCTTGTTGCACAAAATAAAAATTTTCTGTTGGGTATTTTGAATTTTATATCAATATGTCAAATTTATATCTTTTATTTTTTTCTAAATAGTGTTTCATTGGCAGGCAACAATAATGGGTCCAGTAAGTACATCTGTTTCCAACTTTCAGCTAAACTATGAAGCAATGTTATTTAAAAGTATTGTAACTTTGTTTCTGTTTCTATGCCACCAGAGTGACAGTCCATACCAGAGTGGAGTGTTTTTCCTCACCATTCACTTCCCAACAGATTATCCCTTCAAGCCGCCAAAAGTAAGAGTTGTTTCACATGTCTTAAACTTCAAGTAGTTTTCCAGTTTGGCACGATTAACTCATTAAAGCTTGTGAGACACAGGTGGTTATGGACTGCTTTTATATTTCATATTTTGACACAGGTTGCGTTCACAACAAAAATATACCACCCTAATATCAACAGCAATGGAAGTATTTGTCTGGACATCCTGAGGTCACAGTGGTCACCTGCACTCACAGTGTCAAAAGGTAAATAAATGGTAACTGGACTGAACTTACAATTAATACCGGCTAATTGCTAAACAAATCTCTAGCGCTGAAAAAAGTAGCGGTGGGTGATATGGTAATTGAAAATATTGTTGAAACTGATGCATTGTCTCTGATGTTTTGTAGCAAATAGGACTTTTAAACCAACAAAGTGCACTCAGTATTATATGTAGCAAGCTAAAAAAAGATGTTTTTTTTGTATTTTCTCCCCGCAAATATAACTTTGACTTTTGACAGTCACAGAATGTGATTGCATACGTTTTGACAAGGTGTTTTGTATTTCTACTATTCTCAAGTCAAATTTCTAAATTCTAACCTGTTCTATTGAGGATTAAGAATATTACAAAGTCACTTGTATATTTGACAATATATTAATGAAGAGGATATTTGATGCAGAAAAGTTTGACCACTTTTTTTCTAGAGAACTTTTTGCTGGACTTAAAATGTAGTTACAAAATAGACATTTTAAATTGGCTGAAGTGTGCAGATTATAGACTTTTGGTCAAATTATTGTTTCAAACGTAGGATTCAAAATACATTTAACTTCGTAGATATTTCCATTAAATTTGGACTGGAGGTCTATGTATCTCTTTAGTTACTGTAATGTGGATAGTAGCAGTCTGGGCCTCATTGAACAGCTTCAACACATGAGTTTTCTTTCAGAGATGCTTTTCCATTGGAGGAATTATTTTCAGGAAGCAGTGTAGTTTTCTAAGGCCCATATTTTAATCTCTGTAAAGTGTAGGAACCAGGACCAAACTAGTCCAAATTAATACAATATTCACCAAAATGATCTTGTATATTATCATTGTCTAATGTCATGCAGCTCTGATTGACACTGAAAACATTAATGCGGTCAAAACAGAAATGGTTGTTAATGGAAGTGTAGAGTGCACTAGAAGTATTTCTGGATGACGACAAATGAATACTCTCATCAAAGCCATATTTTCAATAGCTTAAACTGTTAATGTTTTGATATTTAAATTTTATGATATACCCAAAGTACTGTATATTGACATATTAAAACTATCACAACCCCAAGGATTGTGTATTATTAACTGAATTTGGTGCTGCATGTCTGGCTGGTTATTGCTCCTCTGAGACTCTGAGACACCACTCAGCCTTTAATCTTGGTAAAATCTGTGAATATTACAAAGCTCCTCTGGGCTATAAGTGGTTTTAATTTATTTTTGGAATGCAGCCGATGTGAAATAATGAGTTTCACAAGTAATGGCTGTGAAAGTTATGGCTGCTGTCAAAACGGCCATGAACAGCCTGGTGTTATTGCTGCATTGTTCTGATTTCACAGTTTTTAATCATATTCTGTAGTTTGCCATTTTGCGGGCTGTGATCTGCACCTCGGATCACAGAAGCTAAAGCAGCCACAGTCCTGGCGGAGGAGGAATCTTTTGATGTCAGTGAATGTAATTTATGCAAAAAACCTCAACTCTGGACTTCACAGTGAAAATAGCTGACTTAGTGGTGTAAAGTAGAAGATTATGGGAAAGTAATTTTGAGATTGAGGTGAAATTAAAGGTTGTGATTAAGTAGAACTAGGAAGCAGGTTATCATCTCAGAAGATCAACCCAGGGATATTGACTCTGGCCACATTTATAGCAATTTGAGTTAAAGGAGAAACCATAATGGAGAGGCTGGAAGAAAGCTAGCCTCCACATCATGGCTGCATGTAGATTGCTAACGCCTAAAATCTTATTAGACTTCTGTACGTTGTGATTGTTGGAAAAGATGTTTTTTTTTAAGTATTGATTTGACTTTTTTCTCCAGTTGACAGTCATTAAATTCTTTGTCAAACTTTTAAGTTTTTCATTTATTTCTCCACAGTATTATTGTCTATCTGCTCCCTTCTTTGTGATCCAAATCCAGATGATCCTCTGGTTCCAGAGATTGCTCATACATACAAAGCTGACAGGGAAAAGTGAGTGCATTCTGATTTTTTTGTTTTTAGAGAAAAAACTTTAAACCAGATGTGTCCAAAAGTGTGTCCTGATGGTCATTTACTGTCCTTGAAATAATTTTGTGAGGCTTTTGACAACTTGTGCAAATTCTCATTTAATATGTTCAATTACTAATTAACTGGTTTTACTCAACTGATGACTTGAGAGCACCCAGTGATTAAACTTGGCTAAAGAGAGTGACCTGCTTTCTATTCTTGTTGTTGAGAACCTTTTAGAAATAAATTCTAGATCAGATCTACTCATCTAAACAAAATGTTTAATAAAGCAAATATAAGATACCTATTTTATGCTTTGCCTCCTCAATAAATCCATTTCTTTCAATAGTCTATTTTGAAAGTTTCAACAAAATATGGCATTTCCAGTTTATTGTTGGAACACAATTAAAAATTTTACAGTAAAATCAGGTGCATATTTTTAATAATAAAAAAAGACATCATTGGTCCCTGCAAGTGCTTTTAACTTGACGTTTTTGGACACCACTGGTTTAAAGAGTACAGCATCCAACTTGAAACCAATCTAAACTGTTGCTTGCTTTTCCAGGTACAACAAACTAGCAAGAGAATGGACACAGAAGTATGCTATGTGAGAACACCAGGGAGATCAAAATACAAATGAGAACAAAAGAACCCACAAAGGATTCGTTACTTGATACAAATGAACAACGGAGATGAGGGAAACGAAAAGTTAAAAAACAAAACAGCCCACATTTTGAGAAGAAAGCGATCCAATGCGGTACGGTGCCTCTTGGCTTTTGGTGTGCTGAGCTGCTACAAAGTGCTGTCCTTCATTACTGGTATAGACCTGCAGAGCAGGACCCAGCGGCCTACTTAAAGCACTCCCATATGGAATACTGGAATTTCTTTACGGTCCCTGATGCCACACTCTGACTGTAAACTGGTAGTCATTCTGTCGTGATTATCACCGTTGCTATTCATACGCTTCATTCTGTTTGTCATGCTATTGTTCTGCAGAGATGCAAACTCTTCGATCTAGGAGAACAGCTTTTCCTTCATTTCAGAGGTACTTCATGCACCCTCCTGGATTTCTTCTTACTTCTGTATTTTCATGTATTTAGTGGCCTTTCTGTGTTAGACTGTTTAGTAGATGTGCAATTGAGACAGGATGCTTCTTGTCGAACACAAAAGGGCACAGCAGATCAATTATCTGTTGGCAGCAAATGTCTCTACCCCAAAATAATGTGAAACTCAAAAAAAAAAAGGAATTAGTCTCGGTTGTCTTTTGTAATTGAAACTCAAAAATAATTTTGCAGATTTTAAGACACTGGAGAGCTACTGCTTTAGAGTCAGTGTTCTGGGACCCCATGGGCTAGATTTCCACTCCTCTACTTTCACACACATTGTCATTGCACTTGTATTCTATAGAAATAACCACCAGTCACTGATCTTTTCATTGTGCAAAACAATGCTACTGTCATTTTGTCTTATGTAGCTACAAACACGGCTAGTCCTCCACGTAATGCTTGGCTGTGCGCCACCCCATTGGTACAGTTACTCAGGTATCTAACCAAGTTATCAGACTTGACGAGCATCGACCCATTATATTATCTTCCCTTTATGTACAGTGCTCATCTCTATTCACCTTAGGAAAAAAAAAGAAGAAGCCAATTTTTCATGAAGAGGCAATGTGTTGCGCACAAATAAATTCTGTGTAAGAAGTACTGTCATCCTCGCTATCCCTCTGCAGGACTTTTGATATTATTCATCAAAGAACACCAGGATTTCATGAGCTTTCAGATGTCATAATGAGACTTACACGCTACTGTTTTACTGTAATAAAAGGGCCCTCTAGTTTCTGGTGGTGTCCCTTGTTGGGAGAGGAGTCTGTGCAAAACTTTGCCATTTTAAGTCGTGAGCATTTAGTTACTTGACACGTTAAATATGATGACACTATAAACTGCTTTAAACAAATGATATGAAGCTTTGTTTTGTTTTGTTTTTCTTTGTCATGTTCATGAGGGGGTCTGCAAAGTTTTATTTTGGAATTAACTGACAGTAACACATTTTGTCTTGGTTATCCATATGTGACTATATTTTTGAAAGCTTTTAGTTTTAGGCTTTTTTTTTTCTTCTTTGTGTCACAAAAACTGAACGTGATTGTGAAGTGTCATGATGTCATATTTTTAATATACTCCACTGCTGGACAAGGCAGATAAGAAAAGTTGTGATTGTGTCTCATTATGCTGGTGCTGCCGATATAAAGGGAAATGTTTTTGTTTTATTTTCTGCTATTGAGGCATTATTGAATAGGTTTAACACAAGGAAGGTGCATAGTTAAGCATGACTGATTGTAGAAGCTTTGTAGAATTAACACTGAATTAGGCACATAACATAGACTTTTTATTAGCTGTTGTCATAGAAGCCAGTTAAAAACAAGTCCTAGAAAAACAATGCATTCTAAAGTGTTAAAAGTATATTCTCTATATGCAGTGAAAGGCTTAGCTGCATGGCCCAGTTGCTCTATAAATTCAGTTCAAGTGCAGTCATCTATTTACATGTTCCAGCTGTGCAGCTCAATTCGCCCTCAAGTATAAATACGAGCGATGCCACATTTAATTTCTCAGTCCAGCGTGCTCCGTAGAATTTTTATAGGCAGCTTTGGCATGCTTTGCACTCTGGAGAACCTTCTCACAGCCATTTGCCAGATATCAGGGATTTTGTTACATTTCATCTGCCTAACACCTCAAACTAAAACATTTTTTAGCCTTAACCCTCATTTTTATATATCCGGAGGATGTGTCGTTAACTGTAAATTATAGCTGTCAAGACTTTAGCCCCAAATTGGGATGTTCGTCTCGTTAAAAGACACGGGGAACCTGCTTGAACAGTACTAATGTCATGGCTTTGTCGGAATGCAGAACCTGCCTTCACGCATCTGAAAATTTGGAGTGAATTATACTTCAACTGCCACCGTGAACCTACATGTCTTTACATAGTAGAAACAAGATAACTAATAATGACATTGTTATAACATGAAAATAAAGTTCATCTTGGTTTACTACTGTCTGTTTTGGTGTTTGTGTTTATGTGACGCTGGGAAGAACGAGCTTCACGGGGCCAATGATGGTGTCAAAAGAGGCATGAATATTAGACATTAAAAACATTTTACATAAGTAGAAGGTGTTAAGGAAACTTGTGAGTTGTTTGTCATGCATGCACAAATGTGGCCTGTATGAAACTGTCAAGATGAAAAGTCCTGTGTGCAATTTGCTAAAACCCAGAGAGCAAAGATCAGACATGTGAACGAAGACCCAAGTTGTTTTGTTTGCAAAACACTTTGGGTGGCAGGACATCAACACCTTGGTGACACATGGTGGTGGCAACATGACGCGAGCTAAATGAAGGGCAGTCCTAGGAGGAATACATGTTTGTGCCTGCAAAATACTTAGGATTGGTGTAGAATTTCACCAGTCAGTGGGAGGATGACACTAAACATGCAATAATTTCATTGTGCACTTGCGTGATGACATGTCTAAATAAAATCTTTAACTCAACATTCTCCACTGAAGTTCCTGATAACTTTGGCCAATATGGAACTGAAATTATTTAGATATGTTGTTTCTTTTTTTAATGTTTGTGTTTTAATGTTTGCTTTATTACCTAATAAAAACATTTTTGTGGTTCTTAAGTTTTACCATAAAGCAAATAATTTTTTATTGGCAGTATTTTTAAAAGCTGGTGTATTCTTTTCAGTGTTCTTCAATTCTATATATTTTTGTATTTAAGTATAAATAAAATCTATGTGAATAGTAAAGATTATTGTCCCCTGGCCAGACCAAGGCAACGGCCTAATCAAAGTCCTCACTGAAATCCAATGGCGAGGCTTAAAAACTGCCAGCCAGTTTGAGCTTGAGCTATTTTGAAACACAAATTTCTCCAAGTAAAATAGGTAAAAATCTTAATTACAATGAAAGTCCTTTTACACATATAGACTGAGAGACCTGACTATATATTTTTTATGTTTTTATTTGTGCTGCTTGTTTTGTTTTAACGCATAAAACCCACTGAAGTTTGTAGTTGGAAAAAATACATTAAATACTTTTACAGGCCCAGCACAAACCTTTATTTGAAATGTCTTTAGTTTTTATAACTCGGGGGCCATTGAAACATTTCATGCCCAGAGGGAGTCTGTTTGAACAGGGCCACTGATTACCTTTTAACGACGCACACTGGGGTACGTTTGATTAACAAATCCGCATGCGCGGCTTTTACGGGGACAGAACTACACATTATTTAAAAAAGGGAAATATTCGTCTAAAAACCAATTCTATTGAGAAACAAAGCGGTGCTTCTTCGAAATGATTCGGACAGGACATAAAATTGCAGTCATATATATTATGAAGCGGAAAGGTGTTGAAGAGCCCCGCCGTCCGGGTTGTCGCGGCATATAATATGGAGCACACCCTTGGCGAATGTAGCTGAAAGTCAGCATCGCTGCCACTCCTCCTGTAGGAAGGGCGCAGCCTGCAGAGAGCTAGCCGCCTAGCTGTACTCGGCAAAAACGATGGCTGTTAACCTCAGCAAAAATGGCCCTGCGTTAACAGCTGCCTATAAAGAAGTAGTGGATGAAAAATCCGACACGAACTGGTAAGAGGCACCATCTTTAAATCGGCGCTCGCGCCTCACAAGGTTAGCTTACAATGTTTGCTAGCTTTGAGTGTGTCGTCAAATAAGTTGCATTGGATTTGATTAACTTGCATGGTAGCTTGATTTCTATTAGTACTTGCCTGCTGGGATTTATCATAATAACCTCAATATAAATTAGAGTTCTTCTCTTCGGGAGAATTATCATGCTGATAATTGATTGGCAGTAATTTTTAATGTTTGAAATATGCTAACCTAATACCTGGTAATCAGGGAAGTGTGTGATTTTAATGAGATGTTATAACATGTATATTTGTAGCACTTGTTAAATGATCTAAGAAGTACATGAGCTCAGACTTTCACCTATTTCACCCACTTCCTGGCGAGATAGAGGCTGAACAAGACTGAATATGTAAGAGGCAAATCGAGAGACTTCCTCTTTCAGATAACAAACCTCGCAGCGCTGACAATGCCTCTAGATAGAAACCTGTTAATGACCGCTGCAGTGTTTAACACTGACCTGAATTACTTCATCCAAAGGGGAACTTGCTCAGGGAATCCTTTACAGCTCGGTCCTCCCTATGAATATATTTTCTAAATGTTTCCCTGTATTCATTTTTTTTAATCTTCTTGCAGCCCTCTTTCACTTATTCAGTAAGTTTAGTTATTTTTCCTCCCGTGATGTTTTGCAGACTGGGTAAAAATAAAAGGAGAATAAGGATCTGACTTCGCTTTGACTACTTTCGGAGAGAACTGGTTTCTGATTCTAAGAAAAAAGTAGCTTGCACTTTGCAAATGGGAAGGAAGTGTATTTTCAGTGCTTATATTTGGTTAAAACTAAAAACTTCACTGATCTGGCTTCCCCTGTTCCATGCCGATTTCTGGTTTTCTGTGTGACCCACTTGCTTTGACAGAAATTAAAAATCCAACAGAAAATGAATGAATCTATCAGATTATCTTGGAATAGTTACTTTAGCAAATACTAAGTAAGCTGTTGGTTGATGCACTTATACATTTAGTGGAAGATTTTAGTGTTGATTCATATTTATTAAGTATTTAAACTGTTATTGTTTGATCACTTTCAGTGACCGGGTCTGTGTCACCGGTGCATCTCTAGCAGATACTTCTATCATCTGCATTTCCATATTTTGCTGCTTCAGTTCAATCTGCAACACGTAAAACACACTAGGAGCTCAGAAATGGTTTGATTAGCCAAGCAAACAAAATTATATAAAACCTTTAATTAAGACAAAGGCCGGCAGCCTTGGGGAGATTACTAACATGTCTGTTTCTAAAGAGGATTAAAACTGCAGCAGCCGTATTTGCACAACTCTACTTCCCTAAAAGATCTTGTGTGAAGAGGGGCTAAAGAGTCATGAATGCTTAAAATGGGCTTCTGAGTGATGAAACGCTCTACGTCCTTGTGTTTTCTGCAGGGCCTTGTTCACGTACGAGGGAAACAGCAATGACATACGCCTGGTAGAAAAAGGAGGTAAATAAGCCAGTTGTTGTTGTTTTGATGTTATCGAATGCATTTAGGAATGTCTCTGTCAGCATGCAGTCGTGGTGCTTGAATCTGAGCACAAAAGAACTGCTGGCCTTTGCTTTCTAAAGCCCAACATTTGCAAGAGGAGGGGAAAATATGTCCACAGTTACACAACAAACCACAAGAAGCTGTTGAATTCTTCCACAATGTTTGTGTATCAGATGGAGGCCTGGAGGAGCTGGTTGAGGAGCTCAACAGTGGAAAAGTGATGTACGCTTTCTGCCGCGTCCAGGATCCCAATTCCGGCCTCCCTAAATATGTTCTCATCAACTGGGTCAGTGCTGCATTCTTCTGTCCTGCACTTGATTACACGCGGCGTAGTCACCACTTGTTAAACGCTTGGATAATGGCTTTTGTTCCAGACTGGGGAAGGTGTAAAAGATGCCAGGAAGGGAATATGTGCAAACCACGTCAGCGCCATGGCCAATTTCCTTAAGGTAATTGTGAAATTTTGAGGCTGTATAAAACATGCATCTTTTTCAGTTGTTTTTTACAGTGAAAAAATTATTTTAATAACCGTGTGGTGGATAGTCTGGAAGAAAAAAATTATGTATTTATCTATCAGCTTAATGTTTTTCACTTTGCCGTGTTTCTGCAAAATGTCAAAATCCTGAATCATTTTCTGTCAACACAGTTGCTCAGAAAATGACCATCACAGGATGGGCAAAAACCTTTTTGTGAATCTTAATTGTTCATTGAAAGTTTGCACTTCTTAATGTCGGGGTATTTAGTAATCGCAAGTCTTTTTAGCTGACCTCAAATTATCTTTATGATTCTACCTAATGAGACTAAACAAAAAAGGGCAACATTGTCCTCCTTTTTATCACTGCAGCGAATTCTTATGGTAGAAGAGAGTTAACATCAAGGCAACGCAATATTAGCTCTACTTACTTTGTACTTCTGTTGCTAAAGTTGTAGTTTCTGAAAAGATTATGGTAATGAACAATTTGGGGCTTTGGGAAAGCCAGAGAACAATTTCACATTAACTTAACTATAAACCGTAATATACTTTAAGTGATATATCAACACAAAGTAACACTTTTTGAGGTTCAAAGAAATGATTCATGATTTTCAAAAGTAGTTTTTGAGGTACGTTTTGGCTATTGTGCCTCTGGAGACGAAAATGTTTCCAAAATACTAGAGATGCACCGATCGGTACTAGAGAGGAAAATCAGTGTTGGTCAAAATTGAAACTGGTCAGGCTTTTTAATGATCGACCACAAAACTGCAGTCGGCATAATACCTCATCATGTCTTGCCACAGATTCTCAGTTAGCTTGAACTGGTTAGCCTCAGTCTTCCTGAAAGTGATTACTTTGTGTTTGATTTGCATGTCGGCTGTTTGTAGCAACATTTTCACTGAGTGGTACATTTGAAGTGTGGTTGTGCGCTGAAAGAGCGTTATGTTTGTCTTTCCTGCGGTTCCAGGGGGCCCATGTCACCATCAACGCCAGAGGAGATGAGGATGTGGAGCCTGAGGCGATCATGGAGAAGGTGGCCAAAGCTTCCGGAGCCAACTACAGCTTCCACAAAGAAGCCTCCAACCGCTTCCAGGACAGCGGCCCCCAGGGGCCCGTGGTATGCTCCCTCCTCAGTAGCACAAGTTTTACAGAGATCTCAGCTCTTTAACACTTGGACTTTTTTATCATTATACACTGTCGATGTAGAACATAAACTAAATCTGTATGTTTTACTTTAAAGTTGCTGTTTGTCACTTTTTATAAAATATGTTTTTTTTTCTTTTACATATTTAATAAAACTGTCACTAAGTCATGAAAATTCAGGATGAGACAGAAAATCTGTGAAAAAATCTGCACAAATACAGATCGGTCAGGATCAACCAATCAAAGCCAGGAGGGTCTCAGTACTGTTAATCAGGCTTGTGTACGCACTGCTCACACCCTCTGTTTGTTCTCTGCCCATAACGGAGCCTGTCATGAATGCTCAGGCTAGTTAGCATAGCCACCGATGACGGCAGATGAACAGTTCTCCTGGACGGTAAATGAGTCTCTGCCGTTTGCATGTTTAGCAGCGCATACACCAAAGTGACAGACGGCACAAAAGCATTCCTCCTGACTCTTTTTGGTTCTCTTTGGCACTAAGAGGATTTGGAGGAGATTGATATTTTTATTATTTTATTTTTTCACATGTCATTATCATTTAACAAATATGTAAAAAAAACAAAACATGTTTTTATAAAAGTAACACCCTGCAGCTTTAATGAAACTAAAGAGCTAAAACATGGAGGCAAAGCGCTTTGGTTTCTGGTTTAACTAACACTTTGCTTTTCTATGGATGTTATGTATCTGTTTTATGCTTACACGGCTTTTGTCTCCCCCTAGGGCTCAGTGTACCAGAAAACCAACGCCATGTCAGAAATAAGGAAGACCAACAAAGACAACTTCTGGGCACAAGCAGAGGTACATCAGTTGTAGAAGCGTTTCCATGGAGATCTGTGGAGGCTGATCTCCATGTTCATCAACCGAACATTAGTCTTGTGCAGATTGTGTTTGCACTCTGCATCCGCTTGGTTTGCACCATGGAAACATTTTGTGTAGAGAAAATAAAATGTATAAGTTCCTCATCTTGGTCTAAAAGGAAGTGCTGAATATTTTGAACTATACTGAAATTCCTATACTTTTTTGAGGTTGAAGTTGGTCATGGTAGTGATGAGACTCCCGCTTTCTGTTTTTAATGATGTAAAACCTCAAACGAATTCTGATCTGTCGGGTTTTTAGAAAGAAGAGGAGAAACGTCGCCAGGAGGACCGTCGCAAGGCTGAGGAGGAGCGTCAAAAGCTGGAAAGGGAGAGGAAAGACCGAGAGACCAAAGAAGCAGCGCAGAGGGATAAAAGGGACAAGGAGAGATCTTCTCAAATCGATCAGCAAAAGTAGGTAACGTATGCTCTGGTTCTCACTGGTTCATAACAGCATCTTTTAACAGGGTCATCCTCCTTTTCCCGGCAGGCAGTATCAGCAGCAGCTGGAAGCCGAGAGCAAAGAGCAGGAAAAGCAGCGCTGGGTGAGTGTCTGGCTGACAGCCGACCAAATGCATCTCAGCTCTTCAGTCTGCTGACTGAGACGAGCAACAGAGGCTTAGTTAAGTGGAGCTGGCTTACCATAAAACACTGAAGAGTGCTGGGCATGTTCCTACTTCGCCATTTCATTCCTTTGTAGTTCTGGTTTGGGTTGTTCAGTAGGAGTTCAATTGTTCTGCAGGATGTTTTGAACATTGACAGTGTAAAGTTTTGCCCTTCCTTTGACAATAAATCATTTGATAATGAAAGTAAATTTTCTTTAACAGGAATGTGCAGCTCAAACATAAATGTCACCGTTTCCATCGATTATGGCAGAAGTTAATTCTCATCTGCAGCCTCTTGACAGGTTACAAAAAATGGATATACAATAAAAGAAAATATGACAGTACAAGCGACTTCTAGTCACACTACACAAATAAACACACATACAGACTCAATCACTGGCGCACACTTGTAGTTAATGATTTACATAGCTGAGCATTTTACGATTAAAACAATTTATGATGTTTTACTGGTAGTCAGCTGGCAAACATGTTTGTATGACTCCAGTAAATGGGGGATAAACGCCAAAACCAGTGGAGAAACTGTGATACCAAGTTTCTGAAAATGTTCTTAATTTTTTCACCTTTTTTTTAATTTGATTTTTTTATTAGAAATTAGAACTCGTTTGAACCATTTGACTCAGTCTGTTGATATTTAGCTCAAACATTTCAAAAATACAGTTTGTTAAATGCATCAAAACTCTATTTTAGTTTAATAAAAATCCAGTGAAAAGTTTGATCCACAGACAGGAATAATCTCGGCTTCGCCTCGTGCAGCAACCTCCCTCACAAACTCCAGTTCTCTTCAGAACATCTGGATCACCCACGAAATTTCTGATCCAAGCTTCACCAATTATTATATTTATCCTCAAAGAGGAATCTGACACTCGGCATTTTAAGCGTGCGGATTGCTAAGCAATCAGTGAGTGTGAAAACGTAATTGTGGGTAAAATGCAGTGGTATGATGTGGCGAAGTGGCGGACTGACCCACAGTTGTAGTGCACGCATCTTGTGAAAGTCGTGCCAAATTTGCTATCACCGCCATCAGGAGGAGGAGCAGAACGACGCAGCTCAAAGGAAAGCAGTCAGGAGAGGCGACTCTGTGGAGAAATCCAACGTGAGTTTTCCTTCCCAAAACAAAACCCGTCTCTCCTGAAGCACCTTTTCCCTTGGATCTCGCTCTCTTTAAGCTTCACATCTTTAAAGCTGTGTTTCCTTTTTCCAGTTTAGATCTGCAGCACAAATAAAAAAAACAACTAATAACCTTTTCTTTATCGCCTACTAATGAGTCTTTATTTTAGGTGTTTGGTCGTATTTTTCAATGTTTTTTTTTATTTCTCTTTTCCCCCTACAGGATGCGGCTTCTGTGATCTCTCAGCGCGCCGTGAACCCCAGGGAAATGTTCAAGCAGCGGGAGCGAGGAATGACTCCCAGCGACTCGGAGGCTCCCTCTGCTGGCCCCGACAGCCCTCAGCCAGGTATTGCCCCAGCAGAAGCACTAACGCCTAGCTTTATTTGCCCCAGCCAACCTTGCATCAGCGTAACACTTTCTTGACTTGCTGTCAGGCAGCGATAGGGGCGACCGTAATCGCCACTTCTATACATGCTCAAAGCTTTTCATCAGACTGTTTAGTTGCGTCATGATCACACTTAACTCTGTCTGCGTAACCGTGTCGCTTCCTCTGCTGAGTCTGCCTCCTCCTTGTCTTCTCTCTCATCCATTTGTGGACCTGTGTTTGGGGGTGGGTGTGTTTCGCCTGCTCAGGGCGACTTCGAAGCCCTTTTCTGTCTAAGCAAGCGTACGAATCTGAGCGGGCCGGCTCACCTCCGCGCCAAGCTTCTCCTTCTCCTGTGCCAGCTGCTGTTGTCCGTGCCACAGGTCTGAGCACACACACACACACACACGCACACCCCCACCCCACACACACACACACATACACATATTAACAGGAAGTGTGAAACATACCAGCATCTAAACCCAAGTCACATCAAAAGTAATTGTAGCAAAACAAAAAGTAATAGGAAGTCTGAGATGTTTCACACACCCACTAGTTATGATTGATTTATTACTAAGAATCAACTTCCTGAGTAAAATATTTCCAAAAAATGTCTTTCATTGAAAATAACACTCGGCTGATTCACACGTTAAAATGTGAAAGTGTGGGCCTGGTATTCAGTCCCCTTTTATTCTGATGACACAAAATAACATCCAGGGCAACCAGTAAATTCAGAAGTCACCATATTAGTAAATATAGTTCACCTCCAGTCCAGAGATGTGGGGAAATTTAAAGAAGAGTTAAATATGAATCGATATATGTGAGAGCTTTGTTCAGTCCATCTTCTGAGAATGCAAACAACCTAAGCTGACAGGTGAAGCAAGGACGACATTATTCAGAGAAGCAGCCAGGATTTCTATGGCAACCTTGGTGTCAAAGGCCCAGGGCCAAATCTGCAGCCAGACTGCTCTCCATTCAGTCTGTCAGAACCTGAGAGTTCTGCAAAGAATGGTGAGAAATGTTTCCACCAGATGTGCAACTCTGTCAGACGTCCTCTGAAAGCTGTTATTGCAGTGGAACGCAATTTTGCAAAGTATTGAGTCAGATGGGCTGAATACAGCAGCACACCACACCTTTCAGATTTTTCAAAGATTCTTCTTGATATGAGAAAGTGCTGCTTTGACACATCAGTGTTGGAAATAAGACGGTGTTACAGCCCAAAGTGGGGAATGACTGGTGCAACGCATGTTCCGGCTTTAATAACGTTCTGTATGACAGACTCTCACTAGACAAAAAGCTCTGTGTTTCATTCGCCATATTTGTCATCTTCTCCACATTTCTCATAATGTTAATTTTTCTTCTTTGTCACGCTCTACGCTCAGCTCATCCCCCTATGTTTTTTTTGTTAGCCAATTGTCTTTTCACAACAAAAACGTAACGAACGCTCCAAGTGGGTCTGGTGGTGGCAGCGTTGAACCTGTGTGGACTTGTGACTGTGCTCCATTGTCTACATGCGTGTCTGTGCTTGTGTTTTGGGTTCTAAAGAACCGGATTTGAATGATGAGCCAGCCACATTTGAGAAAGATGAGCAGGAGCAGGAGGCTCCTCCCCAGGAACAGAGGAAAGGTGGGACTCATTTCATCTATCATCACCTTAAGCCATCATTGATCAGTTTCCTCAAACCTGCCATTTATTTAAACGAGCAAAAAAAAAAGCTATCTTTGTTCACTTTGAGTAGCATTTTTTTTTCTGTTTGGTTGTTTGTGCTGCCACCTGCTGGCAGGTAATCGCACAGTCATACTCGCAGTACTTCATTTTTATATTTTTGTACTTTTATTTTGTTTCCAGAGGAGGCACCAGCTGCTAACTCGTATGTTGAAGAAACACCTTATGAAGAGCCTGCCCAGGTTGGCAATCTCATCTCTAAAGCAACACTTCTACCATCAGCCGCACCTGAATCTGCTCCATGAGTTAAGGTCATTTCTCTTGCAGGTGGATGAGAGTAACTCTTATGAAATGACTGTAGAGGAAACGTCAGACAGAGGAATCTGCGCCAGAGCATTATATGACTATCAGGCTGGTGAGTTGTCACAATGCAATATAAAAGGATGGATTGTGTCTGTGCTGTGTTAACACTGACTGTCACTTAAACAGCCTGTTAGGGTGGAAATAAAAAAAAAACAAACTGTGACTTTCACAACCTTTTTTTTTAAGTGCCATCGTCTAGGATGCTGACAAAAAAAATGTGACAGTAAAAGCTCTTATTTAAAACAGAAAAGCAACATGTATTTATCCTGCTACTGAAGTAATATAGCATTGATTATTACGGTCATAATAATTTAATATCTAATATTGGTATATATATATTTACAGAAGTATGAAATAAACTTGATAAATATAGTAGTTTATTATTCTTTTCATTCTTCTGTTTTGTAGAGTCACAGAAGCAAAACAGGCTGACGTTAGCTAGTTAGCTAGCTCGCTAACTAGCTAACTAGCATGGCTCGGTTCAGCTTATTGTCTTCCTCATTATGGTTGCAGTGTACCAAGTTGTTGCCTTAGTAATGTTTAATGGTGCCTCTTTAGTTTGGCTAAATATGGAATAATCTTTAGTTTTCTCTCTCTAGCTAAATATATCAACAGTTTTAGTAAATGGCATTCAAAGCTTTTTAGTCACAAGCCTATTGTTGCATCAGTTTGTTACTGTTTGCATCAAACTCAAATGTAATTGAATACAAACCTACACAAAATGCAATAAGTTCTCCAAATGAAAACAAGTAGTCCTGGGCGCCCTGGGGCAGAAAAACTTCTGTGTCATCTAGTCTCTTCTAATTTGCCTATTAATGCTCTTCTTTTAGCAGCTACAGTGATGTTTATAAGCTGGGGGGTATTTAGATTGAGGAACTATTACTCTGATCTCCACTCTTTCAGGTCAAGCAGCAGAAGTTGTGCAACAAACTCAGAAATGCCACTGGGCTAGTTTCTCTTGGCAACTAATGTTTTTATTCACACTTCTAAGGTCTGCAATATAAAATAACTTTAAAGAGATTTAGAAATTATGGTTACAGACGATCTTTAAAGAGCTGTGCCACTCATAACAATAATTGTATATCTTTTGCATTTACATATAAAAGGAATACGCAGAACTAAACCTAAAAAAAAAAAAAACGAAATGATACTCATAGTGGTTTAACCACAGAACTTCAATTCTGAAACATCAGATTCTTTCCCAAAAAGGATGTTTCCACTGACTTTATATGAAGCTCTTTGTGTCAAGTCTTTACCACGCTCTGCTGCTCTATTTTAAGACTCTGGTACTAATTAGTGACTGTGAAAAAAAGCTGGGTAATAGTTGTGTGATATTAAGCTGTGCATGTGTATTTTATGTAAACTGCAAATTTAGACCAGTTGTGTTTGAACTCTGCCAAGTGGAACAAACTCCTGAAGTTTAGATATTTGCAGGCTACAATTTAGTAATTAGTTTCCCCCAAAAACGGCTAAATTATTGTTTTAGTAATTTTTTTTCAATTAACAAAATATTTTAAAAATCTGCATATCACTCAGTAATAGGACCCCGACTATCAAGAGAGTTTTAGACTTGGGCCCCATTTAGTAACATGGCAAACATTTTCCCCAACAAGCTAATGGATCAGAACTGACAAAAAAAAAACATGTACAATATCAAAACAGTTTAAGTATAATATTTTTTGTAAACTGTTTTGCAATCATGTTTTTTTTTGTCAGTTCTTATCGATTAGATCGGGTTGGGGAAAATTTTTATTTTGTTCTCAGGTTTAATAAATGTCTCTGAGTCTAAAAGTCTTAATAGTCCGTTTCTTTCTTCCTTTCAAATTAAAAGATGTATTGCTAATAAAATAAGAACTCTGTCTTAGAACGCAACATTTAACATCAAATATAGAAAATAAGATAGTTTCTAATAATCATGTGTTGTACGTGATTATTTTCTGGCACAATGAGCCACAGGAGATGATCAGTATCCAGGCCATTTTAAACAGGGCTGTCGCTTTAAAACACGATTGGATCAAATTCAGACCTTCTGGGTTTTCCAGAACCGCTGTTCTCAGCTCAACGTTGTGCTCTTTGTTGATTTAAAAGTCCTTGAATGCTGAGCTACGCCCGCTCTCAAAAAGAGAAACATGGCAGCGTTTACTGTATGCACAAAGAACTAAATTATTGTGGCAATGATTAACAATAACATGAAAACGCTGCACATAGTGTGATTGAGATTGTTGCTGTTTGAAGCATCGTTTCAACCGGCCTTTGAGGTCATCGATGAGCGCCACATTTATGCTTCAAAATGTGATTAAAAGCCAGTAATGTAGCGCAGAGTGGCATGGCCTAAAGGAAAAAGGTGCAAGGAAATAACCTGGCAGATTATGTGTTTAAGTTAAGTACCATTTAAAATAAATTAATGTGATTTATTTGTGACTGGTTATCAGTGATGGAGCTGGTAAACCAGAGAACTGATGACTACTTAAATGATGCCAGATGTTAGAAAATGAATGTGCGTCACAAGTGGTTATTGAGCTGCATGGTGACTAACAAGCTGTCTGACTATTTACCCAGAGAACTTTATTCTCTCACCACAGCTTAATCTCTGTGCCAATTTTCTTTTTTTTTATTGCATTTCGTGGTTGACATTTGTCAGGAACGGAGAACCTAAATTACAGACCAAGTCTTTGGTGTGAATTTCACTGAGAGACGTTGCAAGTGTAACTATTTTATCTCCTAAGGTTTCCACTCAGCCTCTGCATTAGTGTGTGATTCTCAGAGTCTGATGATAACCTTGAAGGGGGAAAAAAACAATGGGTTCAGTTTGAAATGGCATTTAATCATTTAGAAAAGATTAGATTAAGAAGAAATCATCCTCAGTGCTGCTAAACTGATTTTAATTCCAGAAAAAAATATTTTCTACAATGTTTTGTCATGTTGGGAAGGACAGCAGCTTTTATTACTAGCACATTAGGCTGTTTTTAATGTAAACATGTTTCTGAGAAGTGAAGGGCACATTTATTTTCTCAGACTGGGTGACCAAGCCATTGCATCACTTCTTCTTTCAGTTGCATGTTCCAGGTATCTGGGAGGTGAAGAGACGAATAGGTGCATGTTATTGGAGGGCAAACAACATTTTTAGTTGATAATGTTTTTGAGCAGCAAAGTTATTGTCGTAGTTATTGTCCAGCACGCCTGCAGCATGTAATGTGGGTGCCGATGACTCGTACCATGTGCTTACTAACGTCCCCCATATCGTCACAGGCGCCGCTCTCTGATCTCTGCTGATTACACGCAGCGCATACGGCCCGTAAAACCACAGGTTTACGTCTGCTCATGCTGACGCGCCGCTCCTCTGCTCTTTTCAGCCGACGACACCGAGATCTCGTTCGACCCGGACGAAGTCATCACCGGAATCGAAATGATCGACGAGGGCTGGTGGCGGGGATACGGTCCGGACGGCCACTTCGGGATGTTCCCGGCCAATTACGTGGAGCTCATGTAGCCCGGCGGGTCATCGGCGTCGGCCTCTTCTGAGGACTTTTGCAGTTCAAAAACAGAAAACAAAAAAAAAAAAACCACGTTGGTCCTCACACACTCTAGATCAGAAAATGAACACAGCGAGTCTCCGCATCCCTGGACCAATGAGCTCGGTAACTGTGGGCCAGGTGTTTCTTAAAATCTCAAGAGTGCAGTTCCATTTAAATTGTTGATACCGTAAGCAGCTGGTGGCGTAGTTTATGGGTTTGTGAAGACTCATAGACCCGACCTGAAGCTTCCTCGTCCCGTCTCTGCCCCCCGAGACAAGAAGCGTATTTATTCGTCAGTGTGATGCAGTACATGAGTCTTAATTTCAGCTGTGAACATCAAAAACACCACTTCCAGTTGACATTCCTTAAAAAGTGGCTTCATTTTGATTTCAGGTATCTTTGGTGTATTTGTAGCAAATGCTCCTTAACATTTCAGGAGAAAACATGTTGGTACCACAAACGGCCTAATCATTCCCGCCTTGGTTTTTGCCTTCTTATGCCGGCATACTGAATTATCCTCTAATTTTTTTTTCTTTACGTGATTGCACCTCTATCTTGTGTTGTTGTTTTTTGTTTTTTTTTTCGGGTTAATTTTTATTCCAACAGTGGTGGAAGTGAATATTTAAACCAACAGGGAACGTTTGCTGTGCTCTGGGTTGTTTTCGTTTTGGGGCGCAGTACATAAAACGGTCACGTTCCTGACTTTTAAACTGTGAGTAAATGGCAGTTTTCATTTCAAGTCCTTCCTCATTTTTGGTTGCATAATTTCAGCGTGTGTAACTTTTCAGGGAAAAAGCTGGAGAAGAACATAAAAGTCAGCGTTTATTTTTGTTTTAATGGATCCTCAGTGGGCTGAAGTTGAATTTGGGTGCACAACTAATAGTAGTGTGCCATGATAAAGGGTGGAAAGTGCAATGGTTGGCGTCATTTTAATCATTTCATCGGGCTTTACAGCAGACTTTATGCAACTTCATTTTGTTATTAATCATGCAAAAAAAAAAATTAAATAAATGAATACGCAGAAATCGATTGATCAGACATAGAAAAGGGCATTGTGTTGATGCTTTACTCATGGTTTTTTTTTCCCACTGTCTACTGTAATGCAGAGATTCTTGATAATAAAAGAAGCAACCAAATTCTGCTACTTTTGTTTGTTTGTATTTATACAATCTAGATCAGGTAAAAAAAAAAAGGGAGGGGGGTTAAAATATAGAAAGCTAAAGGGATTTTCAGAGGTTTAACAGGAACTCGGATGTATGCAGTCTGAGTATTTTCTCTACCGTCCGTTTCCTGGAATGAGGTAACAGTTGGGGAATTCACCTCTAAACGCTTAAGTTTCAATTTCACGTGAAAATAAGATTCAACCTATCTGCTTTTGCATCTGCCAGTTAAATAGTGCAGATAAAGGAAATAAAATATGCAGCCAAAGAGACAAAATTTGCCATGTTATGTCCATCAAAATGGCTTGTGTCCCGCCCTGCGGAGTGCGTCCCGCCTCTTCTGTGGACATTTTTGCTTGAGGTCGTCGTTAATCTCAAACTTCCAGCTCGAACCTTTCCGCCAATGTAAACTGTTAGCCCGAAATAAATCGGTGTGGTGTAGTTTCAGAATAAAGTTCCACTCAAGCGCGCACCTACACAATTTAGAAACGAAGAGCAAACAGAAACGTCACCTCCCACTGCTGTGTTCTTGTCTGCATTAAATTATCCACAGATGCACGCCAAATTCTGAAGATGTAATCTTTTAACCCTCTTCACGGCCCAAGACTGGAAGACTCATGTCCTAGTTAAAGCCCTTTTTTTTTTTTTTTTTTTGCAGGTCGTTCCCAGTAAACTGAGTCAACTTCAGGTTGGAAACATGCCGTGCATCTTTAAAATCACAATATTCAGTCCTCATGCTCTCATTTAGAGCTCTCTGTCCTCACCTCAACCTCATATGTTTTATGCTACTGAAAGTCTGAAATGAATGGCTTGGGGATTTTCTCGGTCTTACAGCCTCTGTTTTGCTCATCAACCTCACATTTGTTGTCGACTGAAGAACAGAGAGAGAGAGAGAGAGAATTTCTCACGAGTTCTTCAAAAACATTGACACAATTACAAGGAATTAAGTCTTTGAGCGGATTGCATGTGAGTTAAGAGAAAAACACATAATCACAGCTAAATCACTATATTTTTAGGCAACAGCTGACTTACTGCCTCCAAGTTTGTTTTGAACTCGAGTGCAGATTGTTTTTATTTTTTTATCTATCAACTGATCTCAGGTGATTTTAAGCTAATCAAGCAGAGCTTTCGTATCACCAGAAGTGCAATTTGCAATCAAAACATTTTTTTCTTTTCGTGAAAACATTCCCCCCCTTCTGCTCTGAGCATTAGACCATTTTGCACATTAGTTTTTGGTTATTTTTGACATTTTAGATGTAAATTTTTTTTCTCGAAATGTCAATCTCTATCCGCAGCAGATGGAAGAGCAGGGCATCCCCCTTTTCGAAGAGATCAAAAACATGCGGAGGAAACGTGGATGGAGCCTTAATCACGAGATCTGCAGAGTTAGAGGCGGCCAGAGGAAAATAGAGGAAAATACAACTATAAAAATCAAAACAATTAAAAAATGTAATTCTTATTAAAATGTTGTACAACGCCTGTCCTCTTCTTGGAAGCATCTTCCTTGTATTTTAACGTTATGCTTTCCATCAGCTTAAACTCTGAAGACAACACCCTGTAATACATATTTGGAGGCACTTAAAAAAAAAAAAAGCTGCTCCTGCATTATCTTGGTATTTTATTTTTAACCAATATCAATGGGCAACAGTCAGTAGAAAGTGTTTTGAAGAAGTAGAAACATCTCTCTTCCTTAAAAATAGGAAGACTTCAATGCATGCAGGCTCTGCTCAGCAAGTCTCAACTTTTATTATCCTCGCCTGCTGGGCGTAATTACTGAGAAACTCCATGCCTTTGCCCTAATGCATGAGAACCAATTACTTGCATTTTCTAGGTCATCAGAAAAGGTGATCCAAGTTCAAAATTATGTCAGCATTTGACCGTTTTATTGGCTGCTGAGGAAGCAGGATGTACATTTCACCCCGTTTTATTCCTCATATTCGACCAAGAGTGGAAGCGTAAACCTTTACATCCCTGCACTTTATTGAACCTTAAACTCAGCCCATGTGTGATTATTTACTGCGACAGAAACTGCGTTACGCCCCCGGCTTCCTTTATTTGGAGAATAAATGTGGACATAGATATTTGTTTTAATAGATATCCAGGAAATGTAGCACTGACATTGAGAAGTCTGCAGACCTTTATTTGGACATCGGTTGAGTGCTGCTTTCACTTCCTCAAATTCAGGCAATTTTGCTGAATTTGAGTCAGTGCTGTGTGTGCTTATAATAATAGGTCTGGTTTTGCGCCAATTGAGAAGAATTAGTTTCAAAATAACCACGCGGTTGTTTGCCTTTTTATATTGCCAAGATCAGTTTGCAAACTTTTGTTCTTTTGGATGTGAAAAATCTTCTAAATGATTCGTTCACATTTGTTAAAACTGCAATGTGCGAGAATGTGCATGTCATGATCACAGCAAAAGACAAATTAATATTCTGACATCCCTTAAAAGCTGAAAACACAACTGTTTTCAATAACATTTTATTCCAGGAAGAGTTCAAATCTGACACTAATCTGCTGTTTAATAATTTAATACAGCAGCTTTTTTTTTTCTTTTTTTTTCTCAATCTGAATATCAGACGATGACACACATGGCGAGAACTAATACTGTGAGACTTGGCATGAAAAAAAAGAGAGAGAGAGAGAAAAAAACTCAGTTTCCCAGCCTCATTCGCTGTCATGGCATCATCAGTCAACCAATGAAACTGTCCCGCAGAGACATCTTCCTATTTCGTGGTGTGAAGTTGAAGAGGCTGTCGCATGAATTACTGTCACAAAACACAGCGAGTCAAAGAGTTGAGGACGGCTTCTGGAAATGGGTGAGTTGTAACTTGATCATTATTTACTTTACGGCACAAACATTATTTATACGTGTAAACGATTTGAAATGTTAGATAGAGGTAGAGTAGGTCAGTAGTATGTGATAGTAACTTTGCTAGCTTGTACAAGTATTGTTTACATATATATATATATATATATGTGTGTGTGTGTATGAAAACTGAACAATATATAAAAACACACATATATAGAGCTGATTGTATACTTTCACACTTCACTCATTTTCTATAATGTTGACTTTACAGAAAAAAAAGTCCTATTTATTACACTTGAATATGAAATGTTAAAGTTGTCTGATTACAATGATTCAAACGGTCCAGTTAAAGTCAGACTTAAAGTTAGTCATTTAATTCGGCGAGTTATTGTGAAATGTTGTATTAAGAATATTTCTTCATCACCTAAAATGGAGAAGTAAGAGGCTACTGAAAGCAGAATTAAAGGTTTAAGCCACAAGCACAGGAAACAAGTGATCTCAAAAGAGAAGCATATTGGTTTTGCCTTGAAGAAACTGAAAAAAAAAAATGATATCATTGTGGGTGGAGGGCTCACAGGGTGTCGAGGTGATAGCTGGTGAAGAAAGGCCTCTCTTTCTCAGAACTGTGTCTCACTCCCAGGCTGTTGATTTCTCTCCTCTTTAAGCGTTTGTGTTTCAGTTTCCCCTAAAATGTCAGCAACGCTGGATTCTTCCCACAGGAGCAAACGCATTCGCAAAGTCCAGGATCTAACTTCAGGGCAATGAAATAGTTTCACATCACAGATAATTTATGACGTTGACTTCTCTTGTGACCAAAATAGAGTCCATGAGCTGAAGATAATAACCAAACATGAGAGTATTTTTGGATTTCTCCATTTCCAGATTGCTGTCGTTCTTAGTTACAATACCATACAGTGCAGCATTGAAGCGGTGGTGTTCTTGAGCAGGAAGTGGTTTTGCAACCTGTGGTTTTATATCACACTCTGTCAACAATATGCTCTACAGATTACTTCTTGTGTGTCTGTGTCACCTGACCGTTGACGCGCACATGTTGATTTTGACTTTCTTCTTAATTGGAAGCCTTCTCGAAATGAAGAAGTGCTCGCTTCTTTGAATTCAGATTCACACAGCTAGGTGACTTCTCCTTCCTTTCTGTTTGTGTGTGTGTCGGTGTAGCTGAAGAGGACCAGAGCGAGGCATCACAACAAACAGCTGGGAGCGATGAAGACAAGGCGAGAGCGAAACAGGTACCAGAAATAAAATTTAAAAAAAAAAAGCCCCTGCCAGTTGGTCCTCTGGACAGTTTCCTGCAGTTACAGTTAATTTGTCACTACAGACATGACTGCTCAGAATGTGTTATCTGTTGTGTTTTCATTTCCCCTTTTTGCTCGATTTAAGTAGCAGTTTGATGGACTGATTGTGTGTGTGTGTGTACAGTTGTTTCATGTTTTTTTTTGACTGATTGTGAAATGAGTACAAGGAACATGCTTCTGCTTTGTATTCTAAGAAGAATCAACAAAAAAAGAAAGTGAGGGAGAGAGAGAGGGAGAGAGGAGAAAAAAAACACACACTTGCAATATTTTATTGCGCATAAAGAAACTGAACGCCGCTGTTCTGGTAACTGAAGTGAGAGGTACAATATGAGAAGCATAAATTAGCTCATCAAATTTCCAAGGCCAAGTCGAGTTGAAAGCCCGGCGGTTTCTGCGGTGACTTCTGCCCTCCAGATAGCATCGATCCTGAGCGCCGATCACAGTCATCGTGAGAATCGCAAACACAACTCACTGACATCATCACCCACACAGTTTTCCAAAAAATTTCATCAGTGAAAATCAAACGAGCGTTTCACAATGATATTCTTGCTCTGCGGTGTGGACCGAGAGCTGCAAGAAGAAAAGAAGAAGAAGAAAGAAAGAAAAAAAGTGGGGTGGGGGGGACGGCTACAGTATGTGGCTCCTAGCACAGACATTTCCTGTAGGCAACCGTCGATGCATAAACCCGAAACTTTTGTGAATCAGATCTAGAAAACAATGGTTGAAAGTAAAGCAGGTCCCTTTGTGAGTGTAGGTGAATTTCACACAGGTTTCTAATCAGATTTTTTTTTTTTTTTTATTTGTGCCGGAAAAAAGTTTCCTTTTTTTTTTTTTTTTTTTAAATCTCTCGAATCAGTGTCCTGAAAGCTCTAGCTGAACCCTAAGGCGGTTTGTAAAGTCTCCTCTTTCTGCTTTCACAACCGGTACGGTGTGAAATCTGATGGCGAACGTTTTCACAACAACAGTGGAAAAGTCAGAGCTGCTCCCCGGCGGCTGGGAACACCGACGTTGGCCACTGCACTGTGACTCAGTCGGGACTGTCTTCGTTAGAGCCCTGCACCTTCACTATTACTCACTCTAGAGGTTTGCTTCTCGGAACCAGGAACCACATAGAGGAACTTGATTCAATATGAAACCGCCTCTCGCTGTTTTGTTGTACAATGAGCGCCGCAGAAATAGCAGCTTCTGGGCCCTATGAGTCAAAGTAAAATATTGACAATCCAATCTGGCGAAATTTGATCGGTGAGGCGTCGATGTGAGAGTTTACATTTGAATATGAAGCGTGAATTTTTCAAATCTTTTGATTTCACTTTAGTGACAGTATTTTGTGGATGTGAGGCAGGCAGAAGTCGACATAATCTGTTTGTGTGAAAATACCTCCGAGTGTTATTTGTAGCTGGCTGGGGATTCTGGTGTGTGGTTATGATTTCAAAATTGCAAAATAAAATAATAACTTTCCAGAGACCTGCTGATTTTTTGAGTCAGGTGTGTTGAAGAAAAGACATCTAAAGAGCTGCATTGTATTGCAGAGCTGTATTGTAGCATCTCCCCGCCTCCGGTCTGTTACTAGCTGACCGAAAGAAAACAGAAACATTACTCCCCAAACTTACAACAACCACAAATTCTTCCTTTTAGAAAATATCTCAGGTTGAGAAAACGACAGCCGGTGATGGCATGAAACCAAAGAAACCTCAGTCTTCCTGCTTCATATTTGCCTTGAGTTTCAGTGTTGTAGAAAGACGCGCTGCCTTCCTGTGCTTTTAACGCCGAAGCACACAGAATCTGACCAGCCATTCAGAGTTGCCGCTTACGTTTTGGGCATGTCGAAGCGTCCTGCTGCATGTCCACCAAGGTTACAGCAATTTCCCCCAACCATTACTGAAATATCGCATCTGGCCTACAATAAGAAAGCTTAATCTCATCCGATCCTGACTAAACTGTCCTTTTGTAGACGTGGAAAAAGACTTGATGCAATCTCAACACATATCTGGTCCTGATGCAGCAGAATGCAGTTGGGTGTTATTTTGCCAGGAGTTGAAACGGTTGCTGATTTTTTTTTTTTTTTATTGTTTAATGCAAGTCAATTAGATAAGGTTACATATTTTTGTTGGAAACTGAAAGGATAGTGTGAAACTGATGGGTTTTTTTTTTTAACTTGGTGGTAACCAAGAAAAAAACAACAAAAAATATCACAAAATGTGTTTAGAAACTGATGATTAGGTAGTTCCATCCGTAATGCTAAAAGCTCGGTAATAATTTTTGTTTCCCATAGTGATGTTCTTCGTCAGATACTCTCCAATATATAATTTAAAAGTGATTGTTTTCTCAAAATGTTGCCAATGAGGCAAATCATGCATCTTCATTTAAAGAGGCTTAAAGAAAAGCATGCAAGGCTGTGTGGAGATGTCGCTCAAGAGTGGGTGGTTTGGTGGTTGCTGACAAGAAACTAAACCTCAAGAGAGCCAAACCAGTCAAGCTGACTTTACCGTACGCAGAATTTAGAGAGTCCGTTGGAATTTTTTGCAATGGGGTTTGCTCTAATTATTCTTTCATGTCAGCGACTGCTCGCCCTGCCGCTTCACTGACAGCAGGAGCGGCGTGTATGTGATCAGACACGTAAGCCAAATGTTAGTCATTACGTGGTTGGAATTTCTCAAAAAAAAAAAAAGCGTTTTGATCTTTTATATTATGGTGTAATGTTTTTATCATGCCAAGAAACGCAAAGAATATTTTTTGTGTTCATAAAAAAAATGATTTGACTCATAAAAAAGGCTGCAGAGCAATGAACACAAAGTTTTCCTCAAATTTTTAAACCAATAAAATTTGCTTCTACAGGTAATCGCTAAAACAGCACGGAGGCATATATATTTAAAATTTGGTGATTGTGAAGCGTTGTATATTTTAAGAAAAAAAATGTTTGGTGCTTATAGTTTTCATACCAATACCCCAACTAGTTTTCTATATAAAAAAGAAAGCATAACTGAACACAACAAGTAGCCCAAATGCGATTGATGTGACAAAACCTCATTCAGTCTTTGTTTAACATCTGGCCTACAAGAAGTCAAGTTTATTTTCCACCACTTATAGTCTTTTGGCAACAGCTTGTTTTTCAAAGTGCCATCCGTGTTGCCGTTGACTGACAACTCTAGACCAAAAACCCCACAAGTCTGCAGCTTTCTCTCCAGACAGGATGTGTAGCGGTTATCTATTGAAAGTAGTGGTAAAACCCTACTCTCTGATTTTGATGTTTCATTTCAACATTTGTGTGTTTTGAGATGACTCCTCTTTCTCATCTTTAATATGATGCATTCAACTGTAAATTAAGGCCCTACACAATGCACAGCTCAGTCTTCAGTGCCAGGCTCTATGAACTTATCATTCCTGTTTCCTCCCACCCCCATCAGGCTTCTCCCTGTGTTATTGAAATCCACGACTCTACGACTGAATGCGAGGAAGAAACGGGGCCCAGTAAGGTGCCGATGGAGGAGAAAGCATTTGTAGCAAGTTTGCACTGTTTTATGAAAGATAAGGGCACGCCCATAGAAAGGATTCCCCATCTTGGCTTTAAACAGAGTAAGTAGAGCTTAATTACCAAGACTCATCATTCACATGAAGTTTGCATTAAAATATGCTGTTTCTGATGCTTTTTTTTTTTTTTTAGTTGATCTCTGGATGATCTACAAAGCTGTTGAGAAACTCGGGGGATATGAATCAGTGAGTAATATGTCACTTATTTGTTTTGTAGGGGCTCAGTGTTCACTGGTTTGTGTTGGAAAACACCTAAATGGTCATGGTGTTAAAACATGGTCACAACGGTGCCACAATGGGGGGTGGGACAATGTATCTGCTAAGCTCTCAGAATATTATGTTCTTTTTGGTGTCGCTGCATTCGGGTGAGTACTGAGAGTGAAACTCGCATGTTCGTGGAACCAAACTGGGCTAAAGTTGACCACTGACGCTTTGCTCCAGGGGTGTAAAACACAACAACAGAGGCCACTCACATTTGCTCAATGTGAAAAAATAAAAGTGTTCTTTCAGGAAATTGAACCAACGGACGTGGGCTTTTGAAGAATGGCCAGCCACCACCTTCCTGTCAGACGTTTTTAAAATAGCACTGAAAGCAAGCGCGTATACCAACGCCCAAACACGGGATGCACGATTGAATGACTACATTATGAAATGCCGGTGCAAACCTAAATTTGACTGCAAGGCTGTTATTTGCTCTAAATGAATGGATCTCTTTAAATGATAGCTCAGGATTCTGATGAAAGATCCAGGAAGCAGTTATCATCTTACCTGGCTATATAACTCCCCTGGCGTCTTCATTGACAGAAATCCAGATTAGTTTGTCCCAGCAGGCTGAAGCTTAAAGCCAAGAGTAACTGAGGTGAAAGCAAATTTCTTCCATCTTAAAACAGCTCTCTTCATAAAAAGGTCTTTATTTAAAGTGGTTATAACACAGGAAATAATAGAAGAAGGTTGTACAGAACAGGCGTGTTTCCAAAAACAGTAATTGTCACATATAAAAGTAGAGTGGTGTATATTTTTGCATTTCAGGTTAATGTTGTATATATATATATATTTTCACATATTGCCTTACTTTTCATTAAGCCGATCAGAACCTTTAGCTGTACCGCTCCCAGTAAGTGTTTCAGATGGGAATATGAGCTGCGGTGCACCGCCTCCAAAATGATGCTCTGAAAGTCCCTGAAATAGAGCCTTCATCACTAACTGTTAGATATTTGACACCACATTCATAAATTAAGAATGTCTTTATGTTCATAAAAACTCACAATGATGTTTACGATAAGAAACTTATGATCTGCCTCGTTGCCTGATCAACAGGTGACAACTGGACGCCTTTGGAAGAAAGTCTACGATGAGCTTGGAGGAAGCCCAGGTAGCACCAGTGCTGCTACTTGCACTCGGAGACACTATGAGAGGTGGGGAGGATTCATGTAGGTGCTCAATAAATTATATTAATACTAAAAAAAAGGACATTTATAAACCTGACATCCGATGTCCGTACGACAGGTTGGTGCTGCCGTTTGAGAGACACATAAAAGGGGAGGACGACAAACCTCTACCTCCGAGCAAGCCACGCAAGCCATACAAGAGGAATCAGGAGGGCAAAGTGAACAAGATTGACGGAAAGAGGAAGAGGAGTCATTCTGAGAGAGAATTGGATTCTGAGGTAAGAACGGACGGACAGCGTTGTTTAAAATCTAAAGTTCACATCTGCATGTGAGTAACAAAATGTTCCCTATCTTATTTTGAAGTTACGCCCACAAAGAAGCCCAGATGTGGTCTGCCAAAACGAATCACTGATGGGTCCGCAATTCGCCCTGTGGCCTCCCAGCTCCGACAGACGCCACCCGGAGCGATCTCAGCCGAGCAGGACCGCTGGAGATTTCTGCGCCCCTGTAAACGGCCACATTCTGCAGGCTCCCAACAACTGGATTCCTCATCTTCCCTCTGTAGCTGGAGAGGTCATCTCTCCTCTGGAGAAGAAGAAGCGAATGGCGCAGGCCAGCCTCAGTGTGCCGCTGAGCTCCCAGAGAGAGGATAAGGAGAGGCCTTCGGTCATCCACTGCTCCCAGTCTCCAGCCAGAGCTTCTTCCAGCAGGAACTGCAATTCCTCTGAAGGCTCTCCGTTGCCCCTATCCTCCTCCTCTTCGCGCAGTCCTTCCCCCCTTTCCGTTTCTTCAGATGAATCTCCAGCAGGGAGCGGGGACAAGCCCAGACCCAGCTCAACGTCAGCTGAGAACTGTTCGATCGCGGCCAAAAAGCAAGAGGACAACAAACCCGTGAGCTGTGGTCAGACGCCTACGACCACGTCAGCGCAGAAGAAAGACACGCCTCTCGTCAGCTCCCAAACGCCGACTACTGACTCTGTAAAAAGCCAAAGAAAAGACTCGGACTGGAACCCTTATCCCAAAGTACCCGGCAAATACTTCGCAAGCCCTTTCCACTCATCGCCTTCCTTCTCGCATTCTACCTCCAGCTTCACCAAAGTCACTCCCAAGTCCGTGCAGCTGCTGCGGCCTTCTCCCATTCGGCCAGGTTACAAACTTCTCCACAGCAGGCTGCTCCAGATGGACAACTCTCTGCCTTTCACCAAGAAGCTGGGCGTGACCCCGTGGCCTTACCCGACAGAGAAGAGGGACCGGTCAAGGACAGTGCAGCAGAAAGTTTCTTCTCCCAGTCAGCAGGGATTGTCTCAATCCGCCACCGCCCTGCCGGCGTCGTGCGTCCTGTCCAACTACGACAAATCGGCGAGAGACTCCCGGCACCATCAGCCGTTACATCCGGCGCTCCTTCCCCACAGAATGAGACTCCCTCACTCCCAGCTAATGTACCACTCCATGCCAGTCGGACCAAGTCACTCGGCTCTCATTGGCCCGGCCGTTTACCCGTACCCTTACTCCATTCCTCTGTTAAGTCCACAAGTCGGATACCCGCTACCTGCCATGAATTCAGTTTATCCTCACAAGCTTTGAGGAGGACAATTGAACGTGTTAGAGTAGCTTTCAAACTAGAGGAGAGGAAATCAGGGCAGTATTATTAGTCAAACAAAACCGCTAGAAGTGCAACAATTCTCTACAGCTGCTAAGAGTGAGGCCAGTTGAGTCTGTATGATGCAAATGTTAAAACTGTGCTATTTTCATCGTGACTTTGTGTTCCCCCACAGAGTTCTACTTTATTACACATTAAAATAAAATCTGATTTTTCAGGCAATTCACACTTCCGGAAAGGTTTAGAATTTAGTTAGTTTTTCCACAACATCAGCCTTACCTCATTAATGTTTCAGTTCTTGTTCTTAAATTTAAAAAAAGCAACTCTGCTGTTTTTTTTAGTACTGTATTGTATAGTCAGAACAGTAAACAGTCACTCTGTTTTTTTTTTTAACCTTTTATCAGTGTTAAATATTTTGTAAAAAAAAAAGAAAAAAAAGGTCTTGGCCAGAATTTGCTGAAATGTATTTTAAAAAATAAATAAATAAAAAGAAATCTTAAGAAAAATGTTTTCTTCTCTTTCTTTTTTCGGAAAATTATTTTCTGATTTATGGTAAAAAAAAAAATAAACAGGCTCAATTTATTTGTTGTAGCTGTTGTAGATTTTATTTCTGCCAACATGTTTTTTGCTCTGAGTTTTGAGCTCTGCCTGTTGAAGCCATCCTGCAGCGCAGATCTTACGACACGCCGCTGTGGTCTGTGATGCTGAGCGTCACTGCTGTGGCATTGGCAGGGTGGAAGTAAGTTCATCGGTGGTGAAAATAACAAAGAATTCTTAGGCAAGAGCAATGAGGAGGAAATAGAATGAGGAAATCACACAAATGAGATTGTGCTGCAAGCCACAATGTGGTCTAAAGCAGCTGGAAGCAGTGGAGCGGATAACAGAAATTCTTGTAAATGTAAAGTAAAACTGCAAAGAAGAAAAAAACAATGTCATGTTTCCGCACTGAGGATTAAAATTCATTTTCAGTTTGTCTGACTGCATTGCAAGAGTGCAGAATGTTAGAAAATGAGTAAAATGTGATAGTTAAATATTGTCATGAAATATGAGCTGTATGGGGAAAAAGTACCATATAGTTTTGCCTTTCCTTTCTATCTTTAAGACTCTCGTATATTTACTTCTGCATTTACTGTCTAATTTGGGTGTGGTAATCAAGGGCAGCAACTTTAGGAGTCCAAATGATTTTCCAAACACAAGGCTGACATTCAGAGAATAAATGCATGTTACATGCTAGTGTTATAACTACAATTTTGAAGTTCCTTTGAATTTTGTACCTCCTACTCCACAGTTGCC
The DNA here is from genome assembly GCA_902982915.1 of Phalloptychus januarius. NCBI lineage: Eukaryota > Metazoa > Chordata > Actinopteri > Cyprinodontiformes > Poeciliidae > Phalloptychus > Phalloptychus januarius. The sequence continues at coordinate 17,583,783 of CADWAE010000482.1, read as the reverse complement.
GCAGATTATCGATTGGATCAAGTCATTACCATACGTGATTTTGTGGCGATCTACAACAGATTGTCTTCACTGTCCAGCTTTTTAGCTCAACATCATCCTGTGAACGCAACCGAGCTTCCTTGTCCCTGCTGAGGAAAGCCATTCCCACACCACTTGTCCTCCTGTCATCTAAGCTTTAGATCTATGGAGTTCCTCTAGTTGCCACAGGCATTTTAGCTGCGTCTGTTTTCCTTTCTAATTCTCTGTTTCCCAGCATATTAGTGAATTTGCAATTGTGTCACACTCTTTCCGATTTTTGGATAATGAATAAAAAACATTACAAAAATGTTTTTTGATAACCTAACTTTTTTTTTTTGATAACCTAATTCTTTTTTTTGCACTGGATTATTTTAAAGGGTATCATCAAATTAGAAGAAGCCAATTACCAGGTCTTGTATATATATATATATATATTTCTTAATTCTTACCTTCTGCTATTTATATGATCTCGGGTTTGTTTTGGTCTCTGTCTCGTGAAATCCCAACAAAATACTTGCATCCTAATAAAACATTTAAAAAAAGTTTAAGGAGCATGATGAGCGTTAGTAGTTTAATTATATCCCCGAGTTATGTACTTCAGGTGGACTTGTTTCTAATTTTATTTTAATGTGAGCACTGTAGCAGCATAAATTCGGATAGGTAGTGCAAAAAATGACAAAATCTTGACACCCTGTTAAGAAACTAAAGGATTTTAGTAAAGTATCCAGCTTGGCAGGTGCACATATTAAACTCAGTTTGCGAGAAGACTTGCCTGACAGACATAACTCGGGGTTTAAAAACAAACCTAACTCCCGCGAGAACAGCCTCAGTGGCGCGAACAAACAAGAAGGTTTTCCTGCAGCTGTATGACTAGCCGTCCTCACCTCAGGTTTATTTGTCCAAAGGGTGTTCCAAACCCTTTTAAAAATAGTACAAGAATCTACTAAACATATTTTTAAGCGAATAACTTTTAGGCAGCGGGCTTTTTATAGCAGAACAATGTCGGACGCGTTGTCGGAGGACGGCAGCGACATCAACCAAGATGACAGCCAGGAGGACGTTATGACTCCGGCCGAGCTGATCGCTAAGCTAGAACAGGTGAGCCGCTGACTCGGAAAATGGCACCGTTCGCAGTCACATATACGGCCTTCTTCACGCTGCTGCAGACACAACCAGCTCTACACTCACAGTGTTGCTACCTGCGTCTGTCTCTCAGGCCTGGCTGAATGAGAAGTTTTCCCCGGAGCTGCTGGAGAACAGGTCAGAGGTGGTGGAGTGTGTGATGGAGCAGCTGACTCATATGGTAAGTACCAGGGGAATACCTCTGAGTGATGCAGGCTGGAGTAGGAAAAATACGGGGTGTAGTAGGAAACCAAAACTATGTCGACGAGTATTGTTGCATGCTGCATTCACAGGTTGTACATGCTAAGCTGTTTGCAAGATGATCGGAGTTGGGCAGTATGTAGAGTGTGGTACAATAAGCAAATCCAAGCAAATTCACATGATCACCAATTGAACTATAACCTCTTTATCATTTGAGTTGCGTCTTTAGTTGAGAGGGAAGCTCTAATATCCTTTATAACTACAAGAAGCAAAATGCACAGCATTGAGTCATGGATAAAACCAGTGAAACTGAGTGCTAGAAGTCTTTACTAGCATTTTGGAGATATGATATAAACCACAGACACGTCATAAACTGTGCATGTCATGTGTCTTCATGCTTCAGGCTCCTGACCTATCTACAAATATCATACTGTGATGCTGTCTCCAAGATGTCTAAATAGACATTTGGATTTTTGTCCTTTTTACTCAGGCAGCGTTATTTGTTTGGCCTCTAGAATGTTGGGGTATCTTTGTTCCATTTTGATTTGTTCTTTTTGTGGACATTTGTTCATCTTTTCTTTTTTTTTGGGTTGAGGTGTTGCACGTTTGAACAATAGCTCTTGCTGATTTAGGGTGCTGCGCAGCTGGAAGGGTTTTTAGCTCTTCTCTTTTCACTTTTGGACTGTTATAGTGTGTAACCACGGTAATAAAAAAAAAAATCATTGTTTTCCCTATCGGGAGCAAAAGATGATAAGCATTTCAAATTATCAAATAATACTTGAACTATGACCCCAAACCTCAGAGGAGTTGAAAAGGAGGATTCATGGATGCAGGGAGAGCAGAAGGAAGTTCAGGCTTTCTCCCGTCGGTCATAATCGGCGAGCCATCGACTCCTGCATCTTTCTACTCTTTGAAGACACTTGGACGATATGAGTTACAACAAAATTGAGCTTAATTTTGGGATTAAGTATTTTAGAATTGAACTGAAGCATTTATTTTTTATTTTTTCCCTAATCTGTCCACTGACTTTCCCTCCAACAGGAAGCTAACCTGGAGCGAGTGAAGAAGGGCGACGCTAAGGCCGGCTTCCATCGGATGGAGATAGACCGGATCCGCTTCGTCCTCAGCAGCTATCTGCGATCCCGCCTTCAGAAGGTCCGTTAAAGGCATATGAAAATGTCGCCGCCGTCTCTGCCTGTGTCTCACGTTTGTGCTTTCCGCTCCCAGATTGAGAAGTACTTCCCCCACGTCCTGGAGAGGGAAAAGTCTCTAGTGGAGGGCCAGCCGTCTCTGCTTTCTCCAGAGGAGTTTGCCTTTGCCAAAGAGTGAGTGCAGCAAATGTGACTCGCATTGTGTTACAAGATTTATAATTAAAAAAAAACCAAAACTCTGTGTCCAGGTATTATGCCAATACAGAAACCTACCTGAAGGCTGTAGCGCTGAAACGTATGCCTCCAAACCTGCAGGCTGTAGACATGCTCAAAGCAGGTAAAACGACGACATTCGTCTTTATTCTGTGCCTTGAATGATCTCTGACCTTCATCCTTAACCCTTTGTTTTACTGTGACCCCAGTACCGGAGCCCTGCCTGGACTCTTTTGTGTTTCTGCGGGTGAAGGAGCGGCAAGAAAATATTCTGATCGAGCCTGAAACGGATGAACAGAGGTGATTGTTTGATCTTTAAGGTTTTCTTCATGTGTGGTCATTTGGCTAAGCGTCCAGCAGGGGGCAGTGTAGCCGCCTCCCCTCTTTGTGATGTAATATTTTCCTGGCGTACGTAGACTCTCTAGAAATGCCTCCTTTTGTTTATAACAGAGACTTTGTTGTGGATCTTGAAGAGGGCTCCCAGCACCTGATGCGGTATCGCATTGTAGCGCCGCTGGTTTCAAGTGGAGCTGTGCAGTTAATTTGAACACGTCTAGGTAAGTAAGGATGCATGAGGGCAATCAATCATCAATAATGAGCCTTAACCCTTTTTGTACTCATTCATCTTCTGCAGCTTCTATGTTGTCAGTGAAATTTTGATGTATTTTGTTTTGGGTATTTTTTTTAGAATCAATTAGCAACGTCTTTGTTCACGCTGCAACTCTTACAAAAATATTCATATAACCTATTTTGCAGTTACTACAATTTCTCTACTTCGTGTTAATTTATGACAAAGTCACAATAAAATACATTGAAGATAATTACTGCAACATGATTTGCAGTAATCATGTTGCAAAGCATGATTACTGTATGATTTGCAACATGCAAACACTAGTCCCTAATCTAGTGTTGGGGACTAGATTTCTTGCACAGCGCTGCATATGAACCTTTTTCTGAATCACGATTTCTTTTTAAATGCTAATTCGGACACATTTTTGTTTTAGGTCTTGATGTTTTTTTTTTTTCTCTCTCTTTTGAAGGTTATTTGCTATATTTTCCCGCCCTGTGAAACCGAAAGGACAGCTGCATCAACATCTATCACATCAGGAGAGCTGCTCCTCGGAGAGAAAAGAGCGACTCCTGTCACACAGAGCCAGATGTGTGTGTGTCACAAACGGCGTAGAAGAATCCCGCTTCTGCAGGGCTGTGCTGTTATTTTTGGGTCATTTTAATCACGAGAACTGAAGTGTGCTTAAGTTTTCAGATCGTTGCCTTGCGCGCACCAGAATATGACCTGCCATGTTCCCAGATTCTTTCCGCATCACTGAATGAGTATGACTCATCATCGTCGTCGTTATTGGACCTTTTCTCCGCATCTCGATAACAGGATGCCTTCCATGACCTGAAGGGGAAATGATTTTCAGTTCGCTTGGCACCCCAGTTCCCTTTCTGTGCCCTCGTTTGTGTGGGAAAACGGTTGTTTTCTAAGAGGCGACGTTCGATCGACAGATGCACAGAACTCGTGCATCTGTGTGTTCCTAAGTTAATTGAAATTCAGCAAATGTCCGTACGCCGTGTGCTAACTTCATCTTGTAAATCAACATTTGTACAATCGACGCATTTCATCTTTGGCCGAATAAACATCGTCTACTGTGAGCTGTAATTGTTGAAGCAGCATTGTTATGAAAGCGTGCCTGCGGGTGCAATCGGTGCTTATTGTTTGGCCTCACTGTAATTGCTCTGCAGTTGGAAGCGATAAAGAACAGAGAGAGCGAGCGGCCGTGTTTAGAAGAGCGGAGCTGCCACGTCGACCCGCAGTCTTCTCAGGCGACTGCTGCAGCTCTAAACTCTACGTTGTTTTTAAAGCTTTTTACAAATAAAAGTCTGAACAGTGTGGTGTGCGTTTGTTGTCAAGCCTTCCTTGCGGTAAAGCCTCTCAATACAATCCAGCACAACTAATTGCCTTAAATTAAACCATTTAGAGGGTTCATACCGGTGCTTGAATTTCAACAAGGTGTTTTCAAGGTTTAGGAAGTACTTGGTACCTGTGTAATGTCCTTGAAAGGGCTTGGTGTTCAATCTGCACAGTTTTGAAATAAAACTATTTAACTGTGTTAAAGCATTTTATGTGAGCAGGAAGGTTACTTACCAAATTAATTCAGTGTAATGAATATAATTTCTAATAGCTCAATGAATTGAAGGTCTTATATTTTACAAAAGGTATTAAAAATGGGGATTATTTTTGTTTTGTTCCAATCAGTTGTTTCGGATATTTTTTCAACATATCCTGAACAACATATCCTATTTTTTCTTTGTCTTTGCTATGTCAAATACTATCACAAGACCATAACCTTAAGAAATATGCCAAGAGCAGCGGTGCAATGGTTTAGAATTAGAGGTATCTAAATCCAGTCCTCAAGGACAAAAGTCCGGCATGTTCTAACGTACTTGAATCAAATATCACTATTTGCTTCACATCAGCTGAACCACGGAAAGAACTTTGGGTACCACTGGTTCTGATTAAAGCACATCCAGATGTTGGTGTAGCACAAAGCCCAGCCATTAGTCCAACCTAGAATCTTAATGATCTTGAGTAAAATTTCCATTGCTGTTTTAATAAATCCTAAACTGTTGCAACAACTGGCTGCTATTATGAGTGTTTTTTGTTTTGTGGATGTAATCGGAACTAAAACAAGTTTATATGTGTCGTACAATATTTTTGAGGTCATATCAAATGCTCAAAGTGGCATCAAATGTGGTCGCCATTGCCAAGTACGTCTCTGTTACAGCTCTACGTGTAGGACGTGGATCGTAAAAGTATTGCTCGCTGGTAACTTGGCCTTTCTCCGTGTCACACATGCTTTTGTGAGTCAAGCCAGGTGCCAACTAAGAGAGGGTTGACTCAGACCTCTGTGGAGAGTGGTGTCGACTGACGTGTCTGAGAATAGAGCCCAGCATGACTGGGATAGTTTCCATAAGGCAGAGTAAAATCACATACAGCAGAGTGCCATACAGATCATGTGGAGATCAGCTAAATCACATTTTCTCATAGTTTGTTTCATCATAAAACCCAAAATCCTTTCTTTTGTTTTGTTGAAAGCATCCAAAAAAACCAAGCTCACTATTATATGAAGATATTTGCAAACTTTCTTTTGGAGTGATGGCTTCATCCTCACTGAGTGGCCTTTCAGGACACGTTTCACTGCGGATAATGACACCGTCCTTCAGCCAGCTTCAGCCAACGTCTTCGCAACTTTTTTGGCTTTCACATTTCAGGCCAAAACACATGAAATCCCTCGACGATCCGTACTTTTGAACTCTATGGATCACAGAGGTCCTACCACCTCACAGCGTACAGCACTTAAAAGATCTGCTGCAAACATCTTGGTCTCAGATACCACAACAAACCTTTGGGAGTGTAGCGGTGTGTTATTAGATCGGTGGTCATAATGTTTCTCTGGATCTGTGTAAATATTGCAAGAGCAAAAAAACACAAGCATATCTCTTTGTTGGTCCTGATTGGTCAGGATACTGAACTGGGCAGAGTCTTCTCTGCTGTACTGAATGAGCTGGTAAAAATAGGAGTCGGTCCCAGCTGGTCCTGGAGACAGAGGGATAACTCAGCCAGTAGCCCAGCAACCCTGAGCTTGGGAGTTAGTAAGTCGGATCGTTGAAACACATTTTTGTATTTTCCTCTTTATCTAGGCAAACAAAAACTGAACAGAAGATTGCAGTAATGCTGACATACTTGTCTCAAACACAGGCGTACCCAACTGAGGTAAACGTCGCCAGCATGGAGATGTCCAGTTCAGCGTAAGTATGTTGTCCTGCAGCTGTGGGATCTTATGTCTTGCTTTACTCCTTCAAAATGAGGATGAAATCAAATGTTTACATTGCCGTTTTTATCTAGCGATGTGCTCTTTCATTCATTTCATGAGCAAAATGTACTGAAAATTCAATCCCACCTCAAGTGCAGCAGTCTTTATTAAACTTCCTTGTTTGCTTCTTGCAAGTGTTCTGCCGATGGTTGGCCTGGGCTCCATGGCTCACTCGGCGGGACTGGTGGAGATTGCAGTGCGACTGTGCTTGAACCAGCGTGAACACTTGTGTCCCCACGTGTGGGTTCCCATCCTGAAGCCTCAGCGGCCCTGCATCCGACCCCCAGCAACAGATCAGCTGCCCGTCTACGTCGCCAACCGTCTGAGTCACCCCTTCTCACATTTATGGAGTGACCTGGAAGACGATGATGATGACGACATTTTGATACCGGTCAAGAACAGACGTGTGGTATTTGCAGACAAGCTGGGTTTCTCCCTGACGGCCGTGCGAGTGTTTTCCCACGAGGAGGATCAGCGTGACCTCGGCCCACTGCCCTCCCTGCAGGGTTTGGGGACCATGACGGGGGACGGATACAGCTGCACTGTCAGCACCTGCTGCCCGGGGACGCAGCTCAAGCTGGGCTTCCCACAGCCCTCGCTGGACTTCCAGGCCTTCCGAGCCAAGCTGGCCGAGAGCATGGTCACCCTGGAAAACTGCGGCGTCACCGAACAGGCCCTGCAAGGCAGCGCACGAGTCAGAAACCTCAGCTTTCAGAAGGACGTACGCGTGCGCATCACCTTTGACTCTTGGTACAGCTACAGGGACATCCCTTGCACGTACCTTCAGAGACGCTTCGGAGGACCCCAGACCGACATCTTTGAATTCGATATAGCGATCCCTAAAGTGCTGGATGCCAAGAGGAAGATAGAGTTTTGCTTAATGTATCTGCCCGCTGGGCACAGTGAGCCATTTTGGGACAACAACAACGGGCAGAACTACAGAGTTTTGGTGTGTGTGAATTCACATCTCTGCCATGGGGGAAAAGCGAAAGGGCATGAGAAGTAGCTTAATATACCTCCGCTATCTAGCTTCTTCATATAACGGCTTACATTTCTAGCTTAAAAGTGGTTGTTTTTGTGCTTTGTTCAAATAAACCATTCTCTCTTCCATCTCTCACATGCCATTTGCTTTCACTCCATATTCTTGTGTCCTGACCCACTTTTTGGCTCTCGTTTACTGTTGTGCAATAGCAAAGGGATCCCTTACACTACAGGCATCACCAGCATTCCCACATAGGTCAAAGATGACTGGGCCGTCACACACACACACACACACACACGAGCCTCAAGCCAATCTTAGCTGAGCTCTGTTTACAGTCTGACAGGAATCCTGTCACCTTCCTTTACTTTATGAGTAACAACCCAGTTCTAACGCTTATCCTATCAGAAAACTGGATTTAGTATGAAAGGTGTGAAAGGTCATTTGGAAATGTTATTGATGGTTTAGAAGGAGAAGCCTTGGCAGCAGGTTTATAGAGAAGGAATCTCTAGAAGTCATGTAAAAATAATTTATGTATGACTTTCTTTACTTTTTTGACTGAAGCTTAAATCTCTGACAAACAGGAACATCAAACTGCAGCAATTGACAAAAACAGCAATATCATAAAGGGGAGGAAACAACAACATGAAGGTATTCGAAGAGTTTCAACAAGTACAGATGTTGATAAAGTTATGCAAAAGCCTTAAAATTCATTATGAACAAAGTAGCATCGTTGCACAACATAATGCTTGGCGAAGTCCAACGCTTAATTTTGATTACTTTATTTTTATAGATATTAATATTCCAGCAAGACACTTTTTCAAATTGGTTACAATTCAGTCCAGAAGTCAAGAGACTGGATACTTTGAGATCAGCACCAGAAGAGAGACCCCCAGCCTGTCCCAGGGTGACCCTCTCTACCGTACAGCTGTGTGTTAAGATATGACTCAGCTTCAGAAAGAGGACAGTATGGGAACGGCTTCCTCTGACTCCATTCCCAGAGAGGTGACAGCTCAGACTGATGTTGGACCAAACTAGGATACTTCTTAGTTTGTGCCAAATGTGGCACACTTACAGTTTATTCCTCTATTTCTTTCCTCAAAAGTCTCCTTAAAGTTAAAGCAAGTATTTAGAAAATCAAAATCCTCAGTTAAACAAATCAAATTACGAATCAGCAAAAAATACACTCGTTCTAAATTAACCTCAAAATTTCCTTTTAAGATGTGTTTTTTTGTAAATAAATAGTTTCATTATCTTAGTAATAATAACATAATAGTTTAATGATGCATTTTTTAGTGACTAGAAATTAAAATTAACCGTTTAATTTCAAATTAAAATGTTATTGTGATGTAAGAATAACTGCAGTGTATTTTTGTAACATGTTCCTCTCATTCCTTTCTTGAAGTGTGCAGCTTACAAAGAGAATTTACCCTCCAGACAGACAGCTTTTTGACATGTGTGCAATTGATATAAATATATTTTAATGAGACTGGCATGATTTTTAATATATATAAACATAACTGCATAGTCAATCCAGTGTTTTACATACTGTTACTGCCTGTGCATTGTAAGCTTACTGACACATTATCCAGATCCACGTGTATGTGTATGTGTATGCATGCATGCATGTGCATTCGCTGTGAAACCTTCTTAGAGTACATGGCAGCATCAACAATTTGAAACAACAGGAAATCCAACTAAAAATGGGTTGTCATTGGGAACAAAAAAGGATTTATCACAAACAAAACCAACCTTCTTCCATGGACATTATGCAAAATGGAGTGGTGAAGGATCTCTCTCTATGTGTTTGCTCCCCCTCTATCAGAGATGTGCTAGGAGAGACTGAGTACTGCAGGTTTTTGCAAAGGAAGGTTGTACAAAGTATTTGACAGCAGGGTTACCAGTGATTGTGCCACCATTGAATATGTTAAAAGCAATTCTATTTTAATGTTGTGGTTTCCCCCAATGAATAAATATCCACAAATTAAAGTCATAGCATTTTTCTAAAAGGATAAGAAGAACTTTGCTGAGTAGAAGAATTGATTTTAAGGCTTTTTACATAATTTTAGCAAAGGGGGCAACACATTAGCCTGCATCTTTAGGTTATAGGTGGCAGGAATCCTGGCAGAGAGGGAATCCCGAGAAGTCAACAAAAAAATCTGTGCAATGTTCTTTTTTTCTGAAACTCACATTTCTGAAAGGCAATAACATCAAATTAAGATTGGAACAAATGACGAAACATAAACATCGTGGACGTAGGAGAACACATGAAGACACCTGAAGACTAGGTGTAGAGCTCTGTAATATATATTATCCAAAGGGTCAATATAAAAACTCGTCCACTTCAGGGTGGAGGTGGGGTGGGAAGCAGCTTTATCACAGTTTAAGAGATGTATTTCTCCACCATGCTCTAGTCTATAATTTCCTCAGCTGTTTTGTCCAATTCTGGGTCTTTTCGAACTGGCGACTCAAAATCAACTCATCAGGGGTTCCCTCAGCGCCCCACGCTGATGTTACACACTTTGCAGCTTGGATCTTTCTTGGCATTTGCTGTGGTCAGACTCATAAGCTGGTGGTGCCCGCTGATCTGCTCCACACTGCCCTGATCCACGTGAATCGGCTCCGTGAAAAGCACCTCCAGGATCACGTCACTGGCGTGGCAGTACACAGGCTCCTCCCCCGGCCTCTGGGGGGCAGTGTAGGTCAGAAAGGGGTTGGAGGCCAAGTCCAGCCTCGGCAGGCGGGTGCGACAGAAGTCGTCTCCCTCTGTGCCAACAGGTGCAAGCACCAGCACCACGTAGTGATATGCCGTGTACATGCAGTAAAAGTCTGCGAAGTACAGGCAGATGTTTGGGTTCAGCAGGACTCCAGCCGGAATCTGGAATCTGAGGGGTCCGTACGGCGAATCTCTGGGAGGGAGCCCCGTGTCAAACTCCGTGTTGCAGCTGAAGAAGACTCCTTGGAGTTTGCCGTTGATTGGAGAGCCATGACTCCCGCTGGTGTCTTTCAGGGCCGGACGCATCAGTCCCCCACATTCCCTCCTAATGCAAGATACAAACAGAAAATGAGGATTTCTTTTGACCGGTGTAACCAATCAGATCAAAGAGAAGGAGAGCAGCTCCAACCTGACGTAGTCAAAGTATTCTGGGTGCTGGTTGCGATAGAACACAGAGAATCTCAGCAATCGTCCTGCAGGACCCCTGGCTTTGTCAAGAAGCTGCTGAAGGTGTTCCATGGCATAGTCTGCAAAAACGTTATAAAAAAATTATGTCTCCTCTACAGATGCTTGGAATATATAGAATATATGTCAGGTTGCATCTATAAACTTCAAATCATTTTAGGCGCTAAACAACCCAAAGTGTTAAGGGAAATGAATGATGCATAGTTTTTAAGATTTTTCACATGTCGTTTTGCATTCAGTCGTCATTATACCTAGACGTGAAAGTTGGTGTCCTCAATAAAATTGGTGCTGAAATCTAGTGTGGAAGCTTCATGCCCTTAGGATGTTCATTTCAGTAAGACTAGGTAAACTGATCAGACTTGATGGAAAGATCGAGCTAAACATAGTGATCTTGGAAAAAGACCAGGTTAGGGGCCACAAAAGACTTACAACTATGGTGGAGATTTATTATCCAGCAAGATAACTACAGACAGTGTTGCAAAAGAATGGGATATAAGAAAGCATATTAGAGTGTTGGAGTGGCCCAGTCAAAGTTCTGACCTAAATCCAACTGGGATTATCTGGCAAAGCTTGAAAAGTGATTTTCACATGTGCTCCTAATCTATGCGACAGAGTTAAACCTAGTTTCTAGATTCTAAAAGAATAAACAGTAAAACTATTGATGCAATCACACTGAATACAAATGCATAGCACAGTTTTCAGATTTTTCTTTGTAAGAAACAGACAAAAAATCCTTTGTGTTGGTCAATCCAATACTATCCAAGTAAATTTCACTCATCCTTGTGGAGGGATTGTGAAAACATTCAAGGGGTGTGAATGAAGTTCTGAAGCGCATTTATCTTGTATGAGTTGATGAGTTTCACCTCCAGTGCAGAACTCCACCACCGGGCTCCACTCTGACACGAGGTAGTCACCATCCAACTGCCTGACGGCTGTTTGGACGGCGACACAGTACTCCGTCCGCGGGCTGAGGAACCAGTGTCCTCTCACCGCCATGGGCAGTGGGACGGCCTTGGCCACCAACTTGGTTGGAACATCCTGAACACCAGAGAGGGCATGATTGTTTAATGGATTCTTAAGAAAGTAAATTACACTTAAAATGGTAATTTTTTCAGCATAAACGATGCATTATTAACATTATGTTCCTTCTCAAGCCAGAGCTGCTGCAACTAGGACACATCTAATCAAATCAGCAGCTTTGTTTTGGCCAAGGCCTCTAAGCAGCACAGCTAATTACCGGCTCAGCGACTCACATATCCATGGAAACATCTCTGATGCAAAAGTTTGTTTGTGCCACTTTGTCGATTGCTGCCTAAGAGGGAAAATAACCTTGATCCTGAAACATCTCTCTAATTCCCATCCCTGCTTTAATTCCTCTTTTTTTTTTATCAGTGACAGGAAGCAGGTTGCAGCAATAAACCATAATCACTGTCAGGGATTTACAGCTGCAAGGAAGGGAGATGGGGAACTTTTTTTTTATCATCCTCATGTTATATCCACATGGATGTCATTTGAGTGAAAGCACTGACATCAAAATGAAACTGAGTGCAAGAAAAGCATAGCAAAGTGCCAGAGAGTTAGTTGATTGAAAGGTCTTTGCTTCTCCAGCTCCATTTCTCCTCAGCTGGTTTTTTGTGCTTTGTCACAAAGAGAACTATGATTTTTTTTTATCTCAAGGTGTGTTTTAAAGAATCCCTCTCCAGTATGTGACAACTTAGCCAAATCGAATCTAAGTATTTTATTAATTGAACTAGAGATGACCAGAAGCTGTCCAGATTTCAAACAAAAACGCAGAGGTAGTCCTTTAATCTTGTTACACTGCCTATTCAATGCATCATACGTGGGAAATGATTGAATCTGCTCGAGTTGCAGATGTTCCTTTTCCCTACAGTGAGCCACTACCAAAATAATGCCACTCAACACAGTACTTAAACATGATAATGAAGTCAAGAGTGCATAATAAGTCAAGCTTCCACTTGCACTTATTATGCAAGTGGAAGCTTGCATAATAAAAAAATAAATTCTCACATGCTTGAGGCTAGTTTACCAAAACCATTCAGGTTAGCTTGTTAGCATGCTAACACTCAGTAATTAATTACAGGAAGCCCAAAAAACAGTCAACATGAACAAGTCTAAAACAGCCCGAGGTTCTGCTTAATATGAACGCATCTGTGTTTATTAGTAAAATATTTGAAATAAATATGTTGTGAAGGGTGTGTAGACAGATGTGCAGCTCCAGAGGCTGAAGCTGCTATTAGCTTAATAAGACATACCACATTATACACACTATATTTATATACCCTGACAAAAACTAAAAGTCTTCTCAATATTTTTATTACTATGTAGATTCAAAGTGAACTAGATGCAATTAGGACTAAAACAGCTCCCTGCTGCAGCTGAATTTGTCAGCTTTACTTCACTTTAAAGGGAAACAATTCACAACTGAGTCACAAGCCTGCAGCTGTTGACTGCATCACTTTTCCTTTTTGCCTGTATTGGAAGCGACTGAAAGGGCACAACCATTCTGTGTTAAATCTGATATCCCAACAAATGCAGATGTAATGAGACCCATTATACTAACCAAACTGAGCTTAGTGTTTGTGGAGAATTTTGATTTCTCCCGATTTGAATATGGGGAAAAGATATTAATGGAGACAGAGCAGCTGCCCTGGAGGTAGAGAATGAAGTAATGCAGCAGTTTCAGACCCTGTGTTTGAAGCGGTTTGGATCCCTGTTCTCTTTGCGGCTCAGGTCGATGAAGAAGTGCGTCGCTCTGGTCGTGTCCTCTGGAGGCATATCCCACATGATGCGGAAAGAGTCACAGGTCACCTCACAGATCTGGATGTTGCACGGAGTGGCGAGAGGGGCGTCCATTTCTGTCATCTGCCATTAGATTGGGAGATAAACATGCATGGTTAGGCTGGCCTAAACACAGGCTCTGATAGCAATGCCTTGATCTGTGCAGAATCTCCTTAGTGTCTACCGGAGTCGGCTCTGAGCAGCAGCGGAAAACATCACGGATGAACACATTTTCAGACAGAATTTAATTAGACTCTCATTTAGGGATTTGTGTGGCTGCTTTTTTATTCACTCCGAACGTTTTTCTACTCTACCTCCCTCTTCTTGCCCTCAACTGACATTTCCAGTTATTACACAACTCAATATGCTCCCAGCGGAGTGAGTAGCCTCTGTTTTGCCTGTGCATTTCATAATCCACCTACAGCAGTCTCCAAGCAACCACTCATCTGCAGCCTCCCTCAGTCTTCTCCTGTGACTCTCAGGGAAGAGGGTCACAAACAAGCCCCTTTTCTGCACGTGTCAGCAGGAGTTAAAACTACAAGAAACTTATTCAACATTTCTACCTCCCCTCTCTGCTGGAATTTGCACAAAACGGCTGAACAAGTGAAAGAAAAGCAGCTTTGTGTTGCCAAAAATGCGGAGGTTTACACCCCATCAGCAGCAAGTGATGTATGATCATGTCTTCGTCGCTGCCAACTTGATTCAGGTGGCTGCACACAGCCCAGAGCATTAAACCCGGCGCAATCTGCTGGTCAGTCTGTGTTTGTTTCATTAGCTCCCGCCTTCTTGCCTCTTAACTGATGGGAAGACTTGTCAGTGGACGCACTTTGGCTGAGTTTCCCCCCTGTGGCATCCACTCCTCTGTAGTTTTCCAGTAACAACCATCCATCTGGAACTTTGCAATCTTCTTTTGCAATATAGCAGTGCCTTACAGAATGTATTTGTGACATATCACAAAACAGATGGCACAAAATTGTTAAGTGGAAGAAAAATATTTATGATTCACCAGTTTTAAAAAAAGCGACACACATTGGTATTTTCCTTTGGGGGGAAATCTAACACCCAGTCTAAGTATTTTGTAGCATCACAATTTTTTTTTAAAGTCCAGGATTGTCTTGTGTTTAACTCCATCCATATTTCTATCAACTCTAAAAAGTTTTCATGTCTGACCTGAAGGTGAGCATCATACTTGATGCAGCCACCACAATGTTTCACCAAAAAGAAGGTGAGACCTGGGTCATACAAAAACATTCTGACGTACATGGAAAAACACAAAAAACAGTTTTGGTCATGTCTGATCAGAGCACTTTCTGTAAATGTTGGCTGTGACCTTTACTTTGACCCTGACATGTTGGCTTCTCATGACAGTTTTCATGATTTTTCTTGCTTGAAGGCCAGATGTTTGGAGTACAGACTAATGGAGCAGCTCCAGTGTTACCAAGTATCTCTGGCTGCTTCTTTCTCATTGCTAAGGGAACCACTTCAGGTGGAGGGTCATGTTTTTGTAGGGCAGCAGGCGTGTCATCGTCTTGATGGATTTACCAGAGGTCTGTGAGATGCTTAAAGCTTTTCTGATAGTATTTTATAACTTTACCCTGCTTTAAACTTCTTTGTGTGCCGTGATCGTTGGCCTTCATGTTGTCTGTTCATTAATGTTTTCTGATAAAGGCCTGTTCACAGAACAGCTGGATTTTTACTGAGATTAAATTGATGACTTTATGTGACTTCTGGGTTTTGCTTAGGGATATTAGATTAACCGAATACAAATGTCAGATTTCTACTTGTAAAAAAAAAATAAAACTAAGTATCCTTTTTCTTCTTCATAATTAAGCACCGCTTTGAATTGGTCTGTTATATAAAATCACACCAAAATTCACTGCAAAGCATTGTAAAAATCCAGTCTCCACAACGTAACAGTACTTTTTTTTCTCTCTTATTAAGCGCACGCTCATCCAGAACATATGCTAATTCAAAGATGCTGCTAAAAATAACATTCTCCTTTTGTTGTCTGTGTGATGCGGCGAAAGCCAAGCATGTTGAGGAGCCATCATTTTTGACCGCTGGGTTCGCCAAGGTGCTCTCCCGGTCCAGGATGATGGACAGGCTGCAGCAGCTCATTAAAGCCTTTGAACTGTGAAATTTGTAAGGTAGCTCGTTCACGCGGCGACCGAGCAGAGAGAGGGGATGCATCACGTGTGTCTCCATGCGTCTGCTTTCCAGCTGCCTGCTCTCTTTTTTAACCGTGGAGCCTTTTCAGAGACAGAATCTGGGGCAGGGAGAGAGAGATTCTCACAGGACCGGTCATCAAAAAGCCCTACGCCTCTCCTCGTGCACTACTTTCGGATCAAAAATGTGTGAGCGCAGTTCAGACAAAGGTCTTAATATCATTCACAGGCTTCCACTGTATGACCTCATTTGTAAACTGGTGTTTCGAGAAGAAAGCAGAGTCAATTATCTCTACTTTAACAGACAGCTGCTTCAAACAAGACAGCTGGCTCTGGCTGATAACTGCAATGAGTTTTCACATCATAAATCCTGATTTGTCCACACATGCATACGTTGGGTTGCTCATCCGTGTTCCTATCACGCGACACACAGATGTCGAGATGCAGCAATCCTGCACATTGAAACAGAAAGGTGCATTAAGCAATTTTTTGAGTTGAACTAAATGCTTTCCAGGACTTTGAGGTAGAACCGAATCATATTTTGATGTAAAAGAGAAGAAGAAAACAAGTGTAGTATTTTTTTTTTTTTTTATCAAAACCAAATATAGCATCGCTGAGTTTGAAATCCAGTCTTTCAAGTAGATTAAAGCCACTGAATGATATCTTATGACAAAAACATAAATTCATCTGCATAATTTAAGCGATATATGAGAATGATAATAGCCCTATTCCAATAATAATCAATGCAACTCCATAAAACCCATTCCCTGTCCTGTAACAGCTTTAATGATTTCACTAAGTGTGTTACTGATGTGAAACACTATCCACTGGCCATTTATATTGGATTACATGTCAAATATTTCTTTGGAGGCACATAGACAGGAAGTAGAGGTGGAATAAACAAGTTCATAATCACCTGAATAGAACAATTCTGCAGATTTAATTTCTCGACATTGACAATGATCAATAAGCAGAATAGTTTTAGAGCATTTCTTACTCGTCTGAGGTTCGGATTTATGATGGGAGACGTTTCCTTTCCTCCTTACTTTCCTCCACTGATGCTGCTGCTGATGGGTCCCCAAGGAAAACTGATTAGGAGGTGAAACAAACGCACCTCCTCAGGATCCTTTCTTCTTCTTTTTCTTCTTCCTCCTTCTCGTTCCGACTGTTTCTCTCCCAGTGTCACACAAACAGCCTAACCCCCACCATCACCTTCTCTCGCGCTCTCCCTCCCTCCTCCTCCCCATCCCCTCCTCCCAGTCTCATTTCTCCTCTGATCTCTGCATGGTGTTTACTTTGACTCCCGTGCAGTTGCACAGATACAGGATGCATAAAAGAATACCCCCCCTCCATCAAGCTCCTGTACAAAAGCAGAAATCTGTAAACTGAAATGCGACCACAACGGGGTGGCATGCGGCGTCGACCTCGTCAGCATCACGGTTGCACCAGCCAACCGTATACAACACGTCAGTGTGGAGTAAATCTATCCGGAGGTGCAGAAGCCACACACACTCTCCTTCCACTTGGCTCCTTGGCTAAATGTCAACTCTCAAATATGGTGACATTATGGGCACTGGAAGTGTAAACGAGAAGAAGTCGTGTTTGACATGCTCTGTTAGCAAAATCTGAAGAGATTAAGCTCTGATTTCCATCCCAGTAGATTACACAAAGCGGCAACCAGACCTAAAAAATATACATGTGCCAACTGTTGTGCCATATGGACGAACTCCACAGGGCTTCTTCCCCCACATCCCGTCCCATACTATCCTGGGGAGAGGGATGCCACCGTATAAGTCCAGAGTAAGCAGATTTTCTCTGGCATTATTTTTCAGGAAAAGCAGAGTTATTATGTTTCCTTCATTTTGGATGCCATTAGAGATTAAATAAATCTTCCTCAGATTGATATGATAATCTGCTGCGGAAACAATGGACACAAACACAGGATAAAGACAATATGACAATATAGGCCAGACTCACAGAGAGGGAGCAATCCTCCCAAAGTCACATCATAGTTGTAATTTCCAAAGTGACTATGATGTATTATTGTTATTTCACACACTATGAGCAGGATTGAGAAGCTTAATTTATTATCAGGCAAGCAGAGATAATGGATAGGCTCACAGTGTAATTAAGCAGCAGTCATCCATCATTAGTCACAGCATGACAGTGCTGTCCCAAAAACCCCTCTGTGGTGCAAGAGCAAACGGTTTCTCTCCTTTATAGGGATGTTAGAATCATTTTTTGTCATTGACATTTTCTCAATGCCTATTAAGGTTTTATTATTTCACTAAAGTAATTCACAGTGATCAATGTGGGACTGTGCTGACTGTCCTTACTGCTTTTGTATTTGGTTGTGTTGCTTGCTGTTTAGTTTATTGTTGTTATTGGTGATATTTACATAGTTTAGCAGTGGCACTTCCATAAGGTTTTGTAAGGTCTAGCTGCAAAAAAAAAAATAGAGAAGAAAAAAGAACAGAATTTCAGGTTTGTGTTTCAAGTAACTATTCACAGGAGATGACTTTCTTATGCTTGTAAATTATTTTTAAACTTAAATTATACAGAGCAAGCCATGAGAATAAACTAATTTAAAGTTTAAACTCATTTTCACACAAACACAAAGAGCCTAGCATAAATGTTTGGCTGTTGAACTGTACCGTTAAAGCTAATTTTCTATTAGCAGCTTTACAAATTTTTTACATTTCCTTACCAAGGCAATTAAAACAAACCTTTATCTTGGCTTTTTTTCTATTCTTCCTCTTTGTTTTCTCCCTTCCTGAAGGATAAGTCCTTTTTTTGGGACATTGTTTTGCTTACTTAACTTCTGACCGGAGCTTTGGACGTTTGGATGCTCACTGCATCGGTAACAAGAGGGCAGCTTATGTTACCGGCGAAGCATGCGGTACCTGCCGCGTCCACCAGGAGCCCCCAAGAGCATTTATTTTGTTTTTGTCAATAAAATAATAATTTCTACATACATTATCAAATGTATATTATTGTAAAAACAAATAACTTCATAGTAAAATTGTGTGTTTTTGATATTGTAACTACATAGAAATTATGACAAAAAAAATAAAAATATTTTTTTTTTAAATCAGCTCCACTGAGGGGGCCCCTTCGTAGCCTTGGGGCCCTAAGCAGCTGCTTAGTTTGCTTATGCCTTGGGCCAGCCCTGGTCCCTTATATATCAGGCATACATATATGATATAGCGCTAAAACCGATGGTAGTCACTGTTTGCCCTCCAGCAGGGAGATGTGGGCGGGACTTACGCGGGTGACGTCAATCTGCAAGGCGTCCTTATGGTTTAATAAACGTGGTCATTTTGATCCCACATTTTTTAACTAATTTAACTTATTAATTTTAAGCGTATTTTAAAACTGTAAAATGTTCTAAATTGAAAATAATAATAATAATAATAAATAAATAAATCTCAGTCAATTTGTTTTATTAGAAAGTGTGTTGCAGAATTGCCTCACGACTTCATCATTAAGATCCTATCTGCGCTAAAGTTTACGCAATAATGCGGGTTTTTCTGCGCAGCTCTGAGCGCCGTGATGTCAGACCGGAACAACAACGCGGTGGTGTCATGGCGCCGTGCGTGATGTCAGAGCTCGGTAACAAACAGCTCTAGCTGCTATTCAACAATCTGGGATGGATTACCAGCTGTGAATTAATTCACAGTAAGAACCTTGGAGGGATAACAAAGCAAGTAGCCGAACAAAACCAGAACCTGTGTTGTTATTCTGATTTGGGACTTCCAGTGAACTAACTATAGTGCTGAGTTCATGTGCCTGCCTATGTTGTAATGTGGCCACGTGTTAGGGATTTTTATTGAGTTTATTACATTCAGTCATTTGTTTTGAAGTATGCAACGTCTTTGGTTAAAGAAAAAAACTGTAAAAAAATATAGAATTAAATGATCTATTTAATATAAATAATTATCACTTAACATTCAAGATTCATTGTTACTTGAATCTAGTATTTTCTGCTATTTACTTTTCAAATATCTTCGTAGATAATTATGATTTTTGAACTTTGATCTAAGCTTTCATAAAAGTGTCTAACTTATAACATCTGTGGATAACTTTTACTTTTACAATCTATTGGACCCTAAAATTACATGAAAAATATTTAAAAGAATCACTTTAAAGCAGATTGGGAGAAGTACACCTTTCAGAACTTTTTGATTCTGAAAGGTGTACTTTCAGAAAGTCCAATGGTATTTTAAACCAGCCATGTGGAGTTAAAGGTAAAACTGGTCACACTGGAAAGAAAACTAAACTGAACTGGGTGTTGGCTCTCTGTTTCATAGTCCTTAACATAGCATAGCCTAGCTGTGCTCTTAGCATGTAGTATTAAGGAAGTTCACTTCAGTGGGCTCCAGCTCATGCTACTCTTCAGATAGTACCAACAATTACAAGTACAAATCGTAAATAAAAGTCACATGTTTGTATTTTATAGTTGTTAGTTCCACACATATAGGGATTTGTATCTGTTAGATCTCTCTGCAGATCAGGATGGCAGACTCAGGTGACCACAGCGGTCAGCAGGCTCCAGCCCCTGGAGGCAAGGGGAGCATAGGACCTCTGATGGGTCGCCGACCAGCAGCTGGCATCTCTGGTCGCCTGCCATCGGTGCGATCCAGAGACCTAACCCTAGGAGGAGTAAAGAAGGTAGTTCTTTTTTCATTTTTATTTTTTAATTTCTAATTTTTCATTTCTATTTTTTCATTTCTAATTTTAACTAGGGAAAAGCTTACTCATACAGAGATAGAACCGAGCAACTTGGTTGCTGAAAATCTTGATCTCTCTCGCAGCCTGAATGTCTCCACCTGTGTCAGAAAATACAGTAATCTTTTAAATCACTTCTCATATCCCTGAGCTTCTGATACTAAAAATATCTAACTTTGAGTTTGCTTAATTTCACAACTGGCACACTGAGGACTGCTCCAGTCACCCAACCTGGTAGCACTTAGACTTGGGGCATTCAGTGATCAAAAAGGATCAGATTTCTGAGTTTGTAAACTAGCTGATTAGCAGTGGGAGACGATCAAATTGAAAATATTGCAGATTCTGTTAACCAGGTGATTTCTCTGTACATTTTTATTTTTATTATAATGTGAGCAAAATAGGTTTTGCCTTACATTGGAGTATAAAAAAGATGCACCAATATTTTTATTGGCTCAGTATTTGTTCTTTCTACCTGTTATCTGAGTGAAAAGACGTATTTTAACCTTATTACAAGGGTCCTTGTTACTATATAGCATAAGGAAACGTAGCTGAAAATCTAACTAGTCAAGTGAGGTTTACAGCATTTTATTTATTAGAGGCATTATATGAATTAAAAAAAAGAAAACATGTCTATATTCTTTTTCTTCTATTTGTCAATTGCAGTATAATTTCTAGTGAAAAAAAACCCTGCTTTTTACCACCTTTCCTCCAGTTTGGTTGTGAAACTAAAGCTGGGAATTATTTGTTTAGTGACATAAATGTTATTTATCTGTCATTTAAATATACTTGAAAGATAGTTAATTACAGTGATTGACAACATATTTCTCTAACACATTTATTTGTTTTCTTCCTTTTTTAGAAAACCTTTACACCCAATATCATTGGCCGAAAAGTTAAAGAAGAGTGAGTTCGCGGGAGCCTTTAAAATGAAAAAAAATATTTGAGCACATCTATGATTTTTTTAAATTTATTTATTTTTCTGGATCTGCTTGGTGATAATCTCTGTTTCCAATGCAACAGACAAAAGGTTGAAGGTGTGCCGAGGCCAGTGAGGAGGGATGGAGACCGAGGTCGGGGCAGGGGCTGCGGGGAAAGAGGCAGGGGCCGAGGTCGCGGCGAGGTCATCCAGTCTCACTCCATCTTTGAGCAGGGGCCCGGAGAGACGATGATAAAAAGGAGAGGTGGGCCTCGAGCTAGAGAAGCAGCTGCTCATGAATTCACGCTTCAGTGTTTCACATCAGTATATATAAACCCTATTGTCACACACAGGGGGATACGAGAGGGAAAGAGACGCTCCAAGCATGGGACCCTCGTCCATCATCAATATTAAAAAGGAAAAGAGGGAGACTGAAGAGGAAACCAAAGAGATTCTGCGCAAGCTGGAGCGAGAAAACGTGCGTCCCTTTGGCCATCAAACATGCATTTATTTTTTTTATTTACATACTGTGTGAATGTTTGCTTACTGATTTGTTTCTTTCATTTAGTTCATAGATGACCCATTCCTGAGGAGCGAGCAGAGGAGCTGCCCCGTCCAGCTGCCCCTGGCTGTCTCAGGGTGGGGGTTCAAGGAGGAGTTTAACAGTGCAGTCGTTAAAGTAGAAAAGACGGACCCAGATGAGCCCATGGAGACTTCAGTTGAAGGTAGCTTCAGAGCAACAGTACCTTGGAAAAGCACTCACCGTTTTGAATTTGCAGCTGTGTGACAGACTGACACAGGTAGTACATAATTGTGAAGTCAGAGTAAAATAAAACATGTATTATTTTCCACCGCCTACAGTGTGGAGACGAGCCCAAAAGCTGAACCTCTGCTCCAAAACGTTGTTTTTGGTCTACAAGAAACGCTGCATTTTATCCCCAGAAGCTTGAGCTATTTTTAAAAGAGCAAAAAATGTCAGTCTCTGGAAGCATCTTAGAGTTGTAATTTAACTGAAAGGTGGTTCTATATATTATTGACTAAATGGGGATAATAACATATGCTCTAAATGATGTGCCAGTATCCATGTCCAGTCACTTTTCTAACTCCTCTAACTCATAAATCACTATTTAAGCCTCGTTTCTGTGCGCCATAAAGATTCTGTCTCAACACGTCTACAGTGAAACAAGAGCCAGAGGAAGTGGAGATAAAAAAGGTTGAAGCCACTTTCAAACCTCCTCCTCTCCCTGAGCCTGAAGTTCTCCCTGACCTGCTGCACAGATGGAGCCTGAGCAAAGCGGAGGAGCTGTTCTTCGTCCAGCTGCCCGACTCGCTGCCCGGCCAGCCTCCCACCAACGAGCACAAGACTGTGAAAACCGAGGTGCAGTCGGAGGACGGGCAGTCCATGCTTCTGAAGACAGAGACACAGGTAGACGAAGCAGGTGATGACATTTCAACCGGTGAGGACGCGTAGGAGGCGTGTAATAACTTAATTTGTTTGTTGCAGGAAGAGGAAACTGAAGACAACAGCTGTAATCTGAAGGATCTGAGGGAGGGCGTTGTCGGTAAGATGCTGGTCCGGAAGTCTGGCCGGGTGCAGCTCATACTGGGACAAGTCACCCTCGACGTGTCTGTAGGGACATCGTGCTCTTTCCTGCAGGTATGATGCTTTGTCATCATTAATCTAATTTGAGAGTTGTGCTATTTTAACATATGTTTATAAAATCTGCACACTGTCTTCTCTGCTGCTTCTCTTCTCAGGAGCTGGTTTCTGTTCAAACAGAAGAAAAAACAGGAAACCTGACAGTGTTGGGGAATGTCAGACACAAAATGGTCTGCTCTCCAGACTTTGAGTCTCTGCTGCAGAGCAAGACATGATGCTCGCCCAGGCAGAGGGGCTCCCAGTTACCTCTGGTGCGTCGGATGGACTCGTATTTAATAAAACAAAAACTACGACCCCAAGCTCTAAATAAACTATGCTGATGACTGATTGCCTTTTGTGTTTTCAGAGCTGCTAAAATTGCTTTGATGTATATCAATTATGCATATTACAGGTTTTTTTCATCATGGATATGATGGATGGTGGTTTGAGTGCCAAGTTTTTTGTTTTTTCTTGCTGTTTGTGTGAAATTATGGATATAAATGTGTGAATAAAACCAGAGTATTCCTACTCCAGTGACTAATTTTTTAAGACTGGTTCACTCAGATTACACAATTACTTCCAGTATATTTGTTTTTCATCATTTTTTTCTTTACCGATTTGAGATAAAACATTTCATGTTGCCAATTATGCAATTTAGATTCATGCTCTCTGAAGACGTAAAACAGTTGTAGGGAAAATGTTTACATTGTGTAGAGAACATCTTCTTCTGCGAAACTTGTTTGGTAAT
The DNA here is from genome assembly GCA_902982915.1 of Phalloptychus januarius. Lineage (NCBI taxonomy): Eukaryota > Metazoa > Chordata > Actinopteri > Cyprinodontiformes > Poeciliidae > Phalloptychus > Phalloptychus januarius. The sequence continues at coordinate 17,560,045 of CADWAE010000482.1, read as the reverse complement.
TCCATAATAAAGTTAAATGCACATTTAGGTCAATTACACTATATTCTGCGCTTTTGTTTGTTTTTATGAGTAGAAAATATTTTTTATATGTCTTGCATAACACCAATGAAAAAAGGAAAAGAGATTTGAAGACAGTGTTTTACTATGGAAATGTCATGGCATTGACAGTTATCCAGCAGACTAAACAATGAGGATAAGCAACAAACGGTCTACTGCCTTTTCACAGAGTTATTATTGTAAAATTGAGGAGTGAGAGAAAGTTTGGTTAGAAAAATGGAAAACCATATCCTTTGAGAGGATTGGAGCAAACCACATTCAAGAGTTTCTGTGTGGACTCCAGCTGAAGTCGATGCTTCAAGATATACCAAGTGGTGGTATACACTGTGAAATTCCCACCGTGATTTGAAGAGCCATGTTAGATGCTAGTGTTGGTCCACTTTTTTATCAAGACAAAAGTTATTGCAGCAATATATTTTATTTTTCAGCCTTCATGCTAACTTCTGCTGACAAGCTTTATGAAGAAGCTATTTTCATTTTCTAGAACTTGCCAAAAATACCCAATGATCACGGTATCACTGTACTTGATATGAAACGATGAATTTCAATTTAGAGGGGAGATTTTGACACGAGTTTAAATTTTTACATTAATACATAAATTGTTTTATTTATAGACAATAAATAAATTGTCTAATAAATTAGACAAGGTTCCGCTGCCTTCCAGTCTCACCCAAAGTAATCCATCCACCAAAGCCTGAATGTTGCCTTTGTGTTAGCACCAAACTGACCATGCCTTAATGCCTTGAAGGATGTTTGTAATGTTTTTTTTTAATTATTATTTCACATAATTTCTTTTAAACGCATAAATTATTTTTGTAAATTTTTTCATGTAAATTTTACTTTGTATGCCTGCTATTTTGAACATCATTTTAAAGATGCAGCTCGAACAAAAACGTCTCATAATTTCCGATCTTTTGGACCCCCAGAAGCGCTGGCCGAATTTTACAAGTTTTCCCTTAAAGGTTTGCTGCAATAGCTCACTTCGACCACCAGATGTCAGTGTAGATTCTCCTGCTAGGGATTTGTTCGGAGCTCTTCTCTTCTGTTCTGTGTCGGCTGCTGCCTCTGGTCTGGTCGCCCGCTGATCGCTCGTGGTGTCCGGCGGGTGGAGTTTGGCCGCGGTCAGCGAGACAAAGAGAGACAGGGATGGACGGGGGAAGCGGTGCTGTGTCAGCGCTGGACGCACGGTGACAGAAGGTCGGTCAGATATAAGCACCTTTCAACCTCACCCATGTATTTCACAGCTGAGTTATTAATACATGGAGCGCCATGTAGTTGTCGTATTAAATCCCGTGAAAGGTTGGCTCAGCATGTTCAGGGCTCCCAAACCTCTCTGCTGAGGGATAATAGCGGCTAACTGCTAGCGCGCTGTGGCTAACAGCTAACTTCAGCATCGGGGATCATTTATGTCTGGCTTCTGGAGGTTATATTAACGCATTAACACAGATGTATATCCTTATTAAACGTAGGGATGTGGATGTATGTGCAAGGCTGGAGAGTGAATTTAAAGAGAGCTGTTGTGGGTCGGTATGGACCCTCCTGTTAGCCGTCCTGCTCTATCATGAATTCATGATGATGGAGGGCCTCCCTACTGTTAACGTTATCTCCTCACCGCAGCCAACATCACCCAGCGATTATGTTATCGGGTCCATTGCAGAAAAGACATAGATGGTGGTAAACATTGCGCGAAAGCACTGCCGTATGTGTCTTTTAAGAAAAATCGGAAACTAGCATGAGAGTTGAACACCCCGGTATTAGAGAAGTGTACACAAGGACACGTTGTCTCTGTTGCATTATTACATTTCTCGTCAGGGACGTTATGTTGTTGCACAGATGGCCCTGATGGTTTGTTTGCACATCTTTGCAGGTTGACACCCAGCAGCGTAGACCCCGGATCTTCAACAGACAAGGGAAACACCTGCCGAGCCCAGTTGTTTTTGTTACATTGTTGCTTGCATCTCTGTCGTCAGCGGGAATTCATTCTCTGAAATACCAAAAGGACAAGGACAGGATACGGATATTTTTTTCTCTCTCTCGTTCTCCTCTTTTTACTAGACACTGAACTCATCCCAGTTTTTAGTAGACCAATGAAATCTGAGGAAAATGCCCTGGAGAGGCAGGGTGAAGATGTCTGGTTGCTTTTGGATTGATTTTTCAGTAAATGTCTGGAGAAGCCCCATTCTCTGGTGATATCAATGAGGGCGTTTTCGTGACAAATCCCCACCGGGGCCACTTGGGTCCAGACTGTGGAGACCTGTACTTACAGGAACTCTAATCTCTAATTTAGATATATATATATATATATATATATATATAAAAAACGTCAGGATGGAGCTGTTCTTCAACCCTTTTGATAATTTGCTGTGCATTCTGCTGGGCATCTCCTTCACCGTATGGTTCACCCTGCTTCTGGTATTCATTATTGTTCCGGCCATCTTTGGGGTGTCATTTGGCATCAGGCGGCTTTATATGAAGACTTTGTTGAAGATCTTTGAGGTAAGAGCTTGCTGCCTTTCGATCTACTTTTCTGTGCTTGTCAATGAATCAAGTGTTTAGTTGAACATGACTCAGCAGTCATAAATAAAGATGATAAGCTGACCACTGCATACACAAAACTCATTGACATTGAGGCTGGATAGACATTCAGTTCTTACTTTGGCCATGGTTTCTTTAAGAGCTAAATACATTTATCTTATTTCAAGAAATAGAGAAAAAAAATCTCCAGATCACTCCTTTACAAGACCAATTATCAAGGTAAAAGTTTTAAACTTAGCAACTTGTGCTACAGTGTGAAAAACAGGATTTTATTTGATTATGATCCATGTCTGGCAAGAATTGTGAAAAAAACAAACAAACTTCCACACTCAAATAGTGTCAGCATATTGACATGATGCGTTCACTGACTGTCGAAAAACAATCAAGCTGGTTTCTCTATTCGTCTCTAGTAAACTTATACATTTCGTGCCAGTTGTACATTTTAGGAAGCATTTTTCATGGAATCCGATATAACGTGTGCTCAGCTCAGGCTTTTTCAGGGTTGCATTTAGTGTCCAACCAGTGGGTGTTGCAGTAACTGGCTGATGCAGATTAACAGCAGCCTACTAGGTCTTCCGTTGTTATGTAACCAGAGGAAATTGTGCTGCAGACCTAGATCATTAACTGATGTGGCTCCAGTGCTTTCTTATTTTTTCCCAGTTTATAGTACGATTTGGCATAAAACAATGTTTCATTTATTCTCTACTCTGTTGTAGCATCATCTGTAAAGCGGTCATCACTTTCTTTCTGCTCTCAGAGGAGAGCAGAAAGAAATGACTCAAGTATTGAGATACCTTCATGGGAAAAAATGGTCACAAAACAAATGTTGTATAAAAAGTTTCTGAAGTTTGTGCTTAGCTTTTAACTTCATAAAAAATGATCAATTTTAAAAAATGATATTAGTTATCTATTTTAAGATTCAACGTGTGAGGACAGACCTGATGTTTTTCAGGTTTTAAAGAGCTCAGCCTTTCCTTTGTTTACATGCAGTTTTTGCTGCCACAGGTCAGGGTGGAGTCATGAAGCCGTTTCCATGTTACATGTACAAGAGAGATGTTTCTGTTTCTACTCACTCTAAGAATCAATGTAGCTGCATTTTTAAACGATGAATCAGTACCACAGCTTGTTGCAACACATTTCAAAGGTTGCACTAACAGAAAGAAATAGGTAGGCTTTATTGGCCAATGCTGTGCAGCAACTATGGATAATTGGTTCTTGCACATGGAAAACCTCAAACTTAAGTATTTTTTTAAAACCAAAATGATTTCAAAATGCCAGTTTAATGTGGTTTTTTATTTTTATTATCTTGCATAAAGAGACTAAATAAGTTAAACTTTCTTTGAATTTCCCATGTTTGACAAACAAACTCCAGATCCCAGTGTTAATACGTTAAAATGTTTGGACACAGGCAGCTCCCATGCAGTCTCATGTTTTTGACTATCTTTGACTCCAGCCGACATACTTTGAGCTTATCATGTGCCGTGTTAGTGTCATGTAGAAATGTTGGCTAAATAAAACTCAGGCTGCGTGTCCTGCTCCATACTTCCTGATCTTTTTCTACTTGCCTGCTGGCTTTTGGGAACACTCTGTTCTCTTCTCATCATGCATTTTGTTTAATTTGACATGCAAAATGCATTGCAACGGCCATGTTTTTTTTTTCCAGTTCCCCTTCTTCAATGGTGTTAATTCATTTTCTTGTGGATAGAGTTGGGATTGATTTTTACAGTTTTTTTCAATCTAATATAATTCAACAATTTTTCCTGTTGGCCAGATTACTGGCTGAAATCTTTATAATTGTTCACCAAAAAACAACCTCTAAATGACTTTTTCATCAGCTATTTTATAATATATGAAGAAATCATAAAATGCGACATATACTAACTACTGCAACTTTATTTTATTGCAAACATTTATTTTCTTGGAAACAAATCGTCAAAAGATTAAATGTTTATGTTCTTAATGTCTTCATTGCATGCCAGGTGTGTTTTCATGACCAACAAATATTGAATTTCAAACATTCATTTGGCGTTTAATTAATTGGCTCACTTACTTAGCAATAACATGGAGCAGTCCTTATGTAGAAGTCAGTCTACAAATTAAAATCCGGTTTTTCAAAATAAAAGCAGTGTTTGTTTTTTGATTTCCCTAAAACTTCAGGCTTGTTCAAATTCGGTTAAATTAAAAAACATATTCATCCCAAAGGAAAATGAAATATCATTACTCATATCAAGTATCTTCAAATAGTTGTGTTGCTGTGGGCAGGAAGAATCTCTGGTAGCAGTCAGTCTTGCAACAAATTTGAAGAGGCCTCTGACTAAAGACTGCTGCTGTAGTGGAGGTGATATTCCTGTGGTGCAACACATCTGAATCAAATTTCCTCAGCATGCAATCAGTTTCCACAGAGTGCTGCTGAGGACCTAATTATTTAAATCAGGTGTGCTAAGGCAGAGATGCATTATAAAGATTTCAGGTCAGCACACCTCAAGACATTTTGTTTCCTATTTCTTCACCAAGTCTGACTTAGAAAAGAAGTTTTTAATTTCACTGAGATACTCCCTGTTTAAGTAGAGATAAAATAAAATATTGCCAGCCTTTAGTCCAGCTGACTTCATATATTCATCTACTGTTAACTGAACAGGGAAATAAATAACTTCAGCACAGTAAAACAATCACAGTTTCAGTGCTTTTTGTTCCCTGTGCCTTTACTGTCTTTCAATCTAAATGCAAATGTTTTTGTGTCATCTAAACGGTGCTCTACATTTTTATAGTGGGCCACTCTTAGGATAGAGAGGGGAGCCAAAGAGAAAAATCAACACCTGTACAAACCTTACTCCAATGGTAAGACACGACTGTGGTCGTCTTGTTTCAATTTGGTTTGTTTTGGAAACGCTTTCAGCAGCCGTGTCTGCTCTAAAGGTGAATGTTGATGTGTGGTCTGCCCGCCTGTCTCGCTGTAGCTATAATCGCTAAGGAGCCCACCTCTTTGGAGGAGGAGATCAAGGAAATCCGGCGGAGCGGCAGCAATAAAGACCTGGACTCTGCCTCGGAGTTCGAGATGTCCGACATCTTCTACTTTGCTCGGCGAGGCGTGGAGAGCATCATGGACGACGAGGTGACCAAGCGGTTTTCTGCTGAGGAGCTGGAGTCCTGGAACCTGCTGACTCGCAGCAACAACAACTTTCACTACATCAGCCTGAGGCTGACCGTCCTGTGGGGACTGGGCCTCCTGATCCGCTACGGGATCCTGCTGCCTCTCAGGTACATAGATGTGTCACCGTAGCAACCACATTTCTAAAATCTCTCGGGTTTGTCATGGATGTTAGTTAGGACTGGGTAATGTAGAGAAATAACCATATTGACAAGGAGTATTTATTATGATATAGCTAAAAGAGAAAATGAGTTCTAACAAATATTTTTTATAAAAAAAAAATGAAGTTGAATTGCTGCATTAACCACTAAATTCATCAAAGTATGGGTATTTTCCCTTATAGTGCAATTACACATTTATATGTTTTGACAGTCTTTTATTCTTTTAAACAAAATGCCATCTTAATATAGAAGTTGGTATGAAGAGCAAATTGAAATAGAAAAAAGGTGTGAGTTGACTTTCAATAAAAAAGAAAAATGACCAAAATCTCTCCCAAACAATAAATGTAAAATAACATAACAGACCTCGCAATGTGTCCACTAAAAAAACAAAATTATACTTTCCTGGATCGTCACACTGTTTATTTATGTAAAATAAATTAATTAGGGATATTACTTTACCAACAAGACGTTAAGCCCAGATCTAGTGATGTCATTTTTACCAAATATTCAATACACTGAAAATGCCCTTGTGTAAAACTGGAAGTAAACAAGCAAATTAATATTTGACTATCTCTAACAGAATCACAGGTATGAGCAGAAGTTTAGCCACTGACAGCCCAAACGTTTACTGTAGCGACCCTGTTTAACTGTCTGGTATCTAGTAAAACCAGGATCAGCGGAGCAGGGCTGCTTCATTTGAAAAGGCCCGTTTTCTTGAAATTCAGTGTTCAGAAACTTTTAATTCCCTGCAAAAACAGGGAACTAAAAGTTCCCAATTTGCTTCCAGTTCCTTTATGAGGCACATAAACATTCCTGATGCACTTATCAGGTTTCTCTAGGCCAGCACCAATTTCTTGTCTCCTGGGTCTGACCTGCCTCTTCCAGTTTTCAGAGGTTACGATTTTTGTTTCAAAGGACTGTAAGACAAAGAACATATGCTGCACATTCTTTGATAGAGTTTTGAATCACATGACTGAATTCCCATTTATCCATCGTAGTATGTGTTGTAACCTTTTTATTTGAAAGGTGCATCAATGTTTTTGTTGTTGGTTGATTCATTCATGGAACAAAAACAGGTTTTGATTTATCTGTTGTGTAGGATTAACAAATAATGATTTCCAGTACTTGAGATGTTACTCAAAGGACAATTGTGTGACTCGGTCCTCTGGATAATTTTTTTGTTGCCTACATGAAACTTACATTCATGGTATTTTTGCGAGCTCTGATTCCTATGTGAGGTCAAATATGTGGTTGCACTGGGGAAGGGAAGGCATCATTTTCCATTTATGAAATAAACAATTTAGTAGTGACATAGCATCTGTGCTGACAGTGCTTGGAGAACCAAAGTGGCTGTAAACACTTCCTCAGTGCGAATTAAAAATATCGGGGTCGTGTTGGAGATTCGCAGTGACAGCCACTTGGGACTTGGCGTGGCTGGCTCCTTTCCAGCTGTCAGTGGGGAGACGAATCAGGCCACTGCTGCACAGACGGACGTCATTCTAGTCTTCTCTGTGGCTATAATGGATTCTCTCTTTCAGGCCTCGTCCAGTGAAATCTTGGCTGTGCCATTGGGAACCGTGTAGTTCTGAATGTTTTCAATCCCCTCCATCTTTAATCAGAACCCTCTGGATGATTGATTCATCCAGATTTAGTTGACCTTTCATCATTATAATCATTCCTGGGGGCTCTGTGGTTAATTACGGTGGTAGAGACTGCGTGAGGGCTCAACACGTGTAGACTGTTCTCAGGAGACTATCACTAGACATCCTAATTGAATGTTTATAATATAAAAGCAGCTACTTAGTCCTGTGTTTTTTTAAGGCTGATGTTAATGTGTCTGTCTCTCCTCCAGGGTAACGCTTGCCTTCACTGGTGTAAGCCTGCTGGTGTTCCTCACCTCTCTAATTGGACTCCTGCAAAATGGAAGGTGAGATGGATCACATCTCTTCTGCTTGAATTCATGAATTGATTAGCACTGGGTATTGTCACGCTGTGTGTGTTTGTGTGTGTTTTCTCTACAGGATGAAAAACGTCCTCAGTGAGCAAGTCCATCTGATGTGCTACAGAATATGTGTCAGAGCTCTGACTGCCATTATAACCTATCATGACAGGTAAAGGACCTTTTTTTTTTCTTTTCAAACACACTGGTTCTCAAAAGTGTGAACGGCCTGTTAAAAAGCCAATTTGATGAGATTTAGCAAATGAGACAAATCATTTCAAACCCTTTTCTCACAGATTGTGGGAATTATATCTTGTTCAGTTGCACTGAAAAACAAATGAATCTGTTAGGGGAAAAACGGATTTTGGTTTAAACTTACCTAATGAAATGATTGTTTCATTGGGCCATAACACATTCGATCAAGCACATTCATTGATGTGGTTCTTAAGGAAAATGTAACCATGCATGTTTAGTGCTGCAGATTGAGTGTTTTGTTGCAACTTGCTTATTTTAGATTTCTTCTCTGAATACATGAATGTATTTGGGACGACATCAAGGACTTTGAAATGTGCATTTACTTGATAAGAAACTACATCTTGCTTTACCTTTTGGTCATTTACACATTTTAAAAGCAGCGTCAATTTATGCCTTTCTTTTTCTCTTTTCTCACTTCTTTATAGCAGCATAGTTTTCATATCACAGTTAGCCAAAAATATTATGTCCTTCTGATATTTATGGAAACCTCAATGATAAGTAAGTCCCATGTATGAAAAAAACAAAAACAAAAAACGGAGCCAGAAACAGAACATCTGTCTTAACTCGGCAAGACTGAAGCAGCAGCAGCTCTACACCGCTTGCAGTAACTTCCCTTGTTCTGCTAACCCTGTGCATAAGGGGATCTCAGTCCAGGCTGCTGTAATCTGTGCTGCCATGACTCTGGAACCAGGCTACCAAATGCTATCAGCAGCCTAATTGGCACTCCTTCACTGCTCTACTTGTATCCAGAATTAATAGATTTACTGCTTAATGCTCAAGCCAGGTTTTTTGTCCTATGCTTGAGTCTTCCTCTTCTCTTTATCGAATAAGCAGCCTAGCTACACAGCGCTGTGAAACAGCAGTTGCACCGTACTTCTTTTTTTAACATTTTTTTTTTTTTACTTTCTTTGTAATTAACCACTGTTTTTTACATCACTCCATATGACACAGCAACTCGTTCAAAAATGTCACAAAAGAACCCAGAGTCTTTTAAAACGCTTCAAGTCTCACTTGTTTTAATCGATGGCAGTGCTTATAATTCAATAGCAATAAAATCGAATGGCATCCATGTTGGAGTTCCAAAATAAATATGACTGCTGTACAAAAATGACAATCAACAATGAGATTTTTTGCAAGGTGCAATCCAAAGCACACCAGCACAGCCACCTCCAGTTGGAGTGGCTCAGTCAAAATTAAATTATATCAATTTTGCAAAGAGTTGACCAGAACCACTCCACAGCGATTTATCAGAAATGATGAGCAATTACATTTTCAAATGGGACCAGTTTGGTTAAAAAAATCTCCTTTCCTTTTAATGAATGAAATTATCCTTTGAAAGAAAAGGAACATTGTGTAAGGAAAGCTAAAGCAGAAGAAACCTGTAAGGGTGCAAATACTTTTTAATGGCATTATTTCCAAATAGTGCTGGATTTAACAAAAATAAATAAAGTGTCGTCGTTTGAAATTCACCTGCTCTTCTTCCCCTCAAATTTGAGCCACAGCAGACCTCTGCCATTATGTAATTTACGACGAGCCGTGCCCAGAGGAATGTGATCCCCTTGCATATAAGAAGCAACGCAGAGGCGCCTGAAGCTCTGCTCTAGCTGTCGACTCATATTCACAGCGAGAGCCATTTTAGGGTCCAGACAAAGCACAAAAACACAGCAGAGTTCTCTAAAGCTAATAGAAAAGTTCAGTCAGACACAGGGGCAGCTGCAATCCTGCTCTACAGAGATTATGTGCAGGGGTTATTGAGGGACACATCGTACTACAGCTGTAAGTGTGATCATCTGAAGGGAACATGAAGCAAGAAGGCAGAAGTTAATCTACATGATGGCACATGTAACAGGATGTGGAGGAGGAAGCTGGTGGTTTGTGTGCTTGCTGGTGAAGCTGACAACATCTGCTTCTGTTTTTGTTAAGCGCGTTTCAGGCGTGACTCGAAGTCGAGACTTTAATAATAATCTCCCTTATTTAAATTGAACTACTGAAACCGACTGAGCTTTTGTGATAAATTATGCAGATCTGTTTAGTTTCTTGTGACTTTTCCAAGTTCCATCAGTCTCAGTTTGAATTTGGTTCCTCCACAAGGGGGTGCTAAAAATAATCAGCTGATGGAGGAGGTGTTGCTCTATTTAAGATCGTAACTTTATCTGCGGAATGTTGACTCGATATGTTCAAGTGCTGCGTGGACGACATAAGCTGCTTTGTGTCACGAAGACGAGCCCTACTCTCGTTCTGTCCCGCCTTCACATTCTCTTTTAACCATGACAAGCTGTCTTAATGCAGTGTTTTTTTAACACATTTTCTGTACTTCTCTAGTGAGAATAAACCCAAAAATGGAGGCATCTGTGTCGCTAACCACACTTCACCCATTGATGTCATCATCCTGGCCAGTGACGGCTGCTACGCCATGGTAATTACAGGAAGTCTGGGAGGGAAAGAAATACCTTGATTATCTCTGTTGTAACTATGGTTGACAACAGAAAGTCACAGCCCTGCCAGAAATAGATGCTACTATTTGTTTGTGTTGTCAGGTTGGCCAGATTCACGGTGGACTGATGGGGGTTATTCAGCGATCCATGGTCAAGGCCTGCCCCCACATTTGGTTCGAGCGCTCAGAAGTCAAAGACAGACACCTAGTGGCCAAACGGTAGTACTTCCGTCTGTGTTTCTACACGTGAAAAATCCCAATTGATTCCAGTCAGTCTGGCAATAAGCTGCATTGCTTTTGTGTTGCAGGCTGAGCAATCACATACAAGATAAATCTAAATTGCCGATCCTCATTTTCCCAGAAGGTGAGCTTTTTATTGAATGAATAGTGCAACAATTGTAGGTTTCATCAATAGTCTCCTGATCGGTCTTCATCTTCAATTCACAGGAACCTGCATAAACAATACATCAGTCATGATGTTTAAGAAGGGAAGTTTTGATATCGGTGCCACAGTCTATCCCGTTGCTATTAAGGTATCACTTTTTTTTCATGTTTTTTTTCTCGTTATTATTATATCAATAAGCTTTTCTTTCTGCATTTTAAAGAAAAGCCTTGAATAACCTGACGTGTTCCTCGCAGTATGATCCTCGGTTTGGAGACGCCTTCTGGAATAGCAGCAAGTTTGGAATGGTCAGCTACCTTCTACGTATGATGAGCAGCTGGGCCATCGTCTGCAGCGTGTGGTACCTTCCTCCCATGTCTAGAGAGGTCAGACTCAACAGGCTACCTACTGATTTTGAACAAGTGTAGTTGTCATTGCATTAAAAAGACATTATTTAACTAATCAGGTCTGGGAATGTTCTATATTTTTAGAATAAGTCCAAGATTCTTCTAAAAAAATGCCTGGAGATCCTTGGGTTTTTTTTTTAGAACAGTATCCACAAGCAGGACTGTGCTGTGGTCGGACCTCTGTTAATCTTCTGTAATACTCATTTGAATTTATAATACTTTCTTATATTATTCGTTTGTCTTTTTAATGTTCAATGCATATTATGCAATTTTCTTTTTAAAGAGTTGCACATCTGTTGCATTGCGAGATCCAAATTCCAATTTCTCATAACCATGCAGTATTGTTTATGTTGTAATCTGGTATAGTATATTATTATTATTGCTAATCTTTTTGTTATATATATATATTTAACACTTTTTGATCTTGTGTGTCTGAACCTGCATATTAATGCTGGTGTTCCAGCTGAATTTCTCTCATGTGGGACAATGAATGGGATTTATTTTCTATTTCAAATATTTAACATCTCTCCATTTAAAAAATAATAATAATTTGACCTCACATTACATGATTTATCCTGATTATCATAGTGACTGTGTACCACAAACAACTGCTGTGATTTTGTTGATAATCAGGCTACATCATATAATATGAGGTCAAATGTTTTTTTTTTTTTTAGCTTCACTGAAGTAGCTTTGTAATTGAACAGATTCATGCCCACTGCAGTTTAACATTACAGTATTTATATTTGTGGTTTTCCACAGGAAGGAGAGGACGCCGTTCAGTTCGCTAATCGTGTGAAGTCAGCCATTGCCAGGAAGGGTGGACTGGTTGACCTCCTGTGGTAAGACGCCATTTTCACACACATCTAGAGAAGTTAGTGCCTTAATAATAATTAATGATAAGAGAACCATTTTGCTTTGAAGACTGTTTTCTTACCAACAGAGTCTAAGTATTTGCAGACTATGTAAAGTGTCTCCTTGATATAACCCAACAGCCACATGCAGGCAGGGGCCAGTAGATGAGTTTAGAAGAGAATAATCTCCTCGAGAAAAATACAGCAAATTAGTATTTAAATAAAAATTTCAAAACATAAATGAAAAATATGAGCTAATTGCTTATACAGCCAGCTGTAGTTTCAAAGCCGTTACCTTTTTAAATTCATTAATATTTATATATATATTTTTTTTTAAATACGAAGGGGCCAACGTTGGTTTTTCAGACATTATTTTCGTAAATTTTAATAGGGGTCACAAATGTGATAATCCTGATAGTTGGAGAGGCGTTTGAGCTGAAAAGAAATGGTGGAGTTTTTAGTTCTGGATGTCATCACTTTCCTTTTTTGAAATGAGAGCAAAAAAGAGACTGCTGCTGCTGTTCTACCTTTTGGAAAATGTCACTAAACTGAGCAGCTTAACGACGTTTTCTTCCTCAATGAGATTATTTCATTGCATGACAAAGTTTAAAGGTTCAGGTGTAGAAAAGAACCTTCTGATCCGTCTTAGCTCCTCTTTCCTGTCATTCGAATATGTCTGATCAGATCGACTGAATCTTTCTCTCTCTGAAATTGTGCAGGGATGGAGGTTTAAAGCGCGAGAAGGTAAAAGATACCTTTAAAGAAGAGCAGCAAAAGCTGTACAGCAAAATGCTGGTAGGCACACAAGAGGACCGCAGCCGCTCCTGAGGGGTTCTTCCTGGACTCAGAGACCGCTCTGGACGCCGCTGGCTGGGCGGGCAGACGGCGGGTGACCTCCTCAGGCGGAGGAGCCGCTGCACTGGATTATCCTCTCCTTGATGTCAAAGATACTCCATTCGGCTTCTCCAGCCACTGCCTCGGCCCGGCATGTCAAGTTGCATCGCTGCTGCTGCTGCTGTGGGGTAATCGCCCAGCCCGCCCCTTCACCGCCACGCTGGAGTAGCTCGTTTAAAAGCCTTGAAAAAGAAGGCGTGGCGCGAAGAGGAAGACTTCCTCTTGTCTTTTTTTTCTTTCGAGGAGGAAACAAATAGTCGTCTATATTTGACTTCCGTTTTTGTTTTGTTACAACTCACTTTTAAAAAACTTTATTGTGTCACCTTACCTTGGCGTTTCAGGAGGCGTTGGACCCGGAATGTAGAAAAGCGATAATGTAGATTAAATCTAGCGCGTTTTAATCTGAAAAGCCGAGAACAATTTGTTACATGGCTGCCGCCTACACTACAGGGCAAAACTTTTACATTTTCGATACTTTTATGTGCTTTTTCTCCAGGAGGAAAGCAACACAAGTCTTGTATGAGAAGATTTGTAGTTTGCATTATGACGTGCATCAACATGTGGTTTCGTGTCGGAACAGGAAAGCTCCCGTTTGTTTTTCCATGGAATGTGAGAGGTCTCACAATATGAAGTGGAAACTGTCCACCTACAGCTATGATTATGCAGGCATATTGATTTTTAAGCAGTTACTCCTCTTCAAGTAAATCCAGCAACCCAAAGTAAAGGAGCGCAAAGTCTTTTCATAAATCATTTGTTTTTATAGTTGTGCCTTAAAGGCTCACGGCACCATAGAACTGTGTAGAATAAATACCCATGACAGAAACGATAGCTGTACGTAACAATCAGCGGGTTCATATTTAAGTACTCTTCCAACCAGCCTTGGTTTTGTGCAGTTTCTGTATTACCTCATTTCAATGAAAGCTAAAAGCTTTTGTCTATATTTTTCCTTTAAATGAAGATGTTTTCGTTTTTTTCTTTCCCGTACTTTGCTATCTCAAGGAAGTCTTTAGAAGGGACTGCAGCTGTAGCTCAGGCTTTGCATTAGGCTGGGAGGTGGCATCGTGGGAACAGCTTTTTTTCTTTTTTACAGGTTTCTCCATGAGACATTGAGCTGGTCAGTTTGGTGTTGACACTGACAGCCATTTAGATCCTGACAAAAAAGTTAACTGAAATAAATATTTAAGAACGTGAGTCAACTCTTGACTTGTGGTTTGTTACATCTGAACTTGCCACAAAGGGCTGTTAGACATCATAAAGTGTGTTATATTTTTTATGATCATGAATACATCATAAAATGAAACCATGAACGCTCGGAAAAGTAAAGTTTATTGTATTAGCCGAGGCACTAATGTAAGGGATGACGTGAGCGTTCTCAATGTCATAATGTGTCGTAAGAGATGGATCATTAACTGCTAAGCTACTTAAAAGATGTGTATTAAAATATTTTTTTTCAACAGCCTCAAGTTTGAGAAATCTTTCCTCCGGAAAACTTAACTTTTCAGTCTAAATTGGACATGTAATATAAGATTCAGAGAAGGTATTGAGAATATATTTCTTCTCAGATCACATCAATATGAGTTTTATTTAGGGTTTAGTCTCAAATAATTAAACATTCGACCTATTAGTAATCGAATTTGTATGTCACTGATTTAATAAAAAACAAACAAACATGAAATTATAAGGAAATTCGGAGAGGAATTTAAAGCTAATATTCCGATTTTCTTCAGCTGATTGTGTCCAGCAGCCTCTAATTTAAGAAAATGGACGTCATGACGAAGAGCACATCTAGTCTGGTAAAATACTCTCCGCTGTCTAAAAACCAACAAGTCTTCTCTCTTTCTCTTGGCTGTCATCCAGCCAGAGGAGACACACTGAGCCTATAAAAGCTGCTGGAGGTCGAGTCGTTCCTGTCTTTGGAGATAAGAACCAAACCAACACAGTAAAAGAACTTCACAGTGAATGAAAGCAAGAAAATCCAATTTCAACAAAGTTGGTGTGAGCTGTTTGGGAACAGTTTCCTGGTTGTGTGTTTCAGTTCCCCTGCTTTACATCTTCACACTGACTCGGCAGGAAGAATACACAGACGTTGTGCCATCGCTCTGTGACGGGGAGTGAACTGGGGTGGAATGTTTGGCCACATGTTTTCAGAACACGTCATCAAAAATAAAGTCAAAATACAATTGCCCTTCTTTCAACACTTTTTTGTTTACGTACTGGGAGAGAAAGAACTCCATATCAAAACTGATAAGAATATGACCGTCTGGTGCAGTCCTTCTGCCACAATGGTGACAGAAAGTCATTCAGTAGCCCAGAGTTTTGGGAGACAAACACTTTCCTTTTAAGACCGTTATGTGACTTGTACTGACATGCATCCAAACCGGGGACTTAGGCAATTTATTTTACTGTATTTTTTCCTTCCACTCAACTTTTTGGATAGTTACTTGGACACAGCTGTTCTGCAAACAACCAGCTTATTTAGCAATTACGTTTTGTTGGCAACCCCTCCAGGTGGACGGTCACTGTTTGTCAAACCCCCCTGTGACTGTGTCGGTCATTTCTGTACTTAAGAAAAATGTTTAATTGGTTCACTGTAACAATCTAACCACATGAAAAATTGAATTTTCGGTTTTCACCAGCTATAATCAATATAATATAAATATAAAGAAAAAAACCCTAAAATATCTAAATCTCTATATTATAGTATATATAAATTATATACATTTTAAAGTATTATTTAAATTAATGCATCAAAATGTGCACTTATTAAGCATTAAAGTAAAACAAAACAAATCGACCAGAAAAAACAGGTTTATAATGACCAGAACTGCATTTACTATTACATAACTCAATATTTTTATGACCTTCTTATGTTCTACTTCTTTTCATCGCCGCCCTTTTAAGCATTTCTACTTACGATTGCAATGTGATTCGTCACACACCGACAGGTTGGTTATGATTCTGTTGGACATTTTTCTGAAAATCTGCCCTAAATAAAATCTCCTTATATGGGCATGTAGTTCATCCAGCATCCAGGCCTATCCACCTTTAGCTGGACGTCCCAAACTGGTTCTCTACACACAGCAGAATTGTTCTGCCATGTGTTTGTTTGCAACAGTTTCAAATAGATCTGTTGATGTTGATGAATTAAAGCACACTGTGCTTGGAGGAGGACTGAGCGGAAGCAGGAATAGGCGCTCAAAAGGTTGGTTGTGTAACTCCTGCCATGGTTGACGGCTCAGTAACTGCACTATGGAGAGTCAGAACCAGCCACCCGGCAGCCTTTGCTTTATGGCCTTTTTACTCTGAACCACTGGATGGCACAGATCCATTTGCTTCACAGGATTGAATACCTCTACTGACTCCCAACTGATGGTGCTGAAGTAAAAGATGCACCGTCAGTTGCATGTTTATCAAGATGCAACTATCTTGATAAACATACATCTTACCGTCACATAGTTCACAGAAACATAATTGGGTGAATTGGAAAAAAAAATGGGCCCAATCAAATATAATCTTCTTGTTATGCAAGTTATTTGAAGTATTTTCTGTTTTACAGAGATAACAAAGCTCAGACACGGTTTCCAGCTCACTGGCAGTCAAATTATGAGTGTGGTATGTAGAGTAACCAGTGTAGAATGCTTTAGGTTTTGTGTTGTAATGATTTATGTAAGTGGCTCAAAAAAAAAGAAAAGTAAAATTACTTCTTGTTCGGTCAAGTAGGCAATTTATGGAGGTGCATTCCATTATCATTCAGAGTAGAATGTTTTAACCAAATGCATGCTGGTAGAAGCATCATGACTATAGTTTTTGCAGAAAATTGATTTGTGCTTCTTGCACTAAAAAATTTTTCCATAAGCACCATCCAGATATTGTGTATATTTTGTAGAATCACCTTTAACTGCAATGACAGCTGCAAGTGTTTTGACCTATATCTCAGGTTTTACACATTCACTTACTATCCACAGAGAGCGGCTGAACATATATTTTCAAATATCAACATGGATTAAGTGTGGGCAATGCAAATACATGAGTATTTTTTGAGTTTAAACATTCTGTCAAATCTGTGGCTACGTTTAGTTTCATCTATCTTCAAATTAGCTTTGACCAGCTTCCAGGTTCACGTTACAAAATGAACAGAGCGTGTTCAGAGTGTTAGTTTTCAGCCATACAAAGGGTTTTACATGCAGGGAAAAAACAAAAAAACATGGATATCTCTTATCCAAGCATCTTCTTTCAAATGTTTACTGTGTCCTCCACGTGGCTTGTGGAAAACATTTCAACCTGACTTTTTATGACTTTGTATGACTTTGTATGGCATATTTATGGAGTGGACCATGGATGATTGTCCTGTCAACAAATCCAGGTGGGAGACTTTAAAGTTAGTATTGTGATGCTACAGAATGGTTTCAGTCTCAGTGACATTTTATATATTTTGAGATGTTTTAAAAAAAACACTTTTTAACACAGAGACAGTATTTCGTTCCTTATTTGATTTGAGTAATGTGAGCGAGGCTGATTAAAATACATTGACGTGTGCGTGGCTGCAGAATATGGCACGAGCATTTTTTTTTTTTTTGTCACGTCAGGTATTTTTTAAATTTCAAACTTGTCCGACCTACTTGCGCGAGGGCGGAGCGGCTGTCAAAACAACCTGTCAGCTTCCTCTGGGTGGTTCGAGCACTTTTGAAGGCAGCGGCAGCAGCACTGCTCGGTCCTGACTCTTTTAGTCCCTTAAGAAGCTACTAGTCCAATTAGCTCACAGGGAGGGCGGGGAGGGAATCCACGCAGTTAAACTCTCCGCTCCCGGACACTCGGCGATGACTATGAGCCCTACCGAGGTGTATGATGACGACCTGAACCGACTGCCCGCCATCAGCAGCAACCGACTTGGACCGCGAGCGGCGCTCACATACTGATATGATGGTGGCGTACTTCCAACCGCAGCTGATATAAACTTAGGTTTTTGGCTCTCGCGGTAAGCCTGTTTAAGCTCGGAACAGAGGCGCTACCGACGGGTCGGAAGTTTCCCCCCCTCCACCTGGACCGTTTTGTGAAAGTGGTCGGTTAAACATGGACACGTTCACCAACGTGCTGCTCGTCACCGCGAACGTCGGCTCGCTCTTCAACAATGTAAGTATCCCGCAGAAAGGTAAAGCTGCCGTTACAGGCACACAACACCGCAATGGCAGCAACGGCGGAGGATTAGGTTAGGGCTCACTCTGAAGCGAGTTACAGCAAGTTACAGGCAGGCTGCTGCAAGGTCTCTGAAGCGACTCTAATGCTGAAATACATGTTGGGTGAGGTGCTTACAGGTGATACATTGTTTTATCTTGTTACGTTGTTTATTTCACGTGTATTATGCGGATGAACCCAGTCGGTGAATCGTGTTTATCACAGCCGCGCTCAGCGGTGTTCTTCCGCTATCTTGAGTACCGTATCCTTTACCTGTCGACGAGTCACGTGACCCGATCCTCGACAAAACTGACGTTTTGATCAAACGGAGTGGGACCAAATATGAGCCTTCAAAAGTACTGTCAGGATCCAAGTAAAGCCTTTAATGTACCTTATAAATGTAAAGAGATTTAATGAAATCAAACTCATGAACCAGTGAAGCTGTTTACGTTACTGTCCACACTTA
The DNA here is from genome assembly GCA_902982915.1 of Phalloptychus januarius. Classification (NCBI taxonomy): domain Eukaryota; kingdom Metazoa; phylum Chordata; class Actinopteri; order Cyprinodontiformes; family Poeciliidae; genus Phalloptychus; species Phalloptychus januarius. Next base: position 17,541,341 of record CADWAE010000482.1, on the reverse strand, counting down.
AAGGTGCATCTCAACACATAAGAATGTAATTGAAGAGTTAATTTCAGTGGTTCAGTTCAAAAAGAGAAATTTGAGTAACTTAGTTTCAACCTTTTATTTCTATTAGTTTTAATTATTAGAGCTAATAAAAATCCTATAGCTAGACTCTGTTCTGAAAATGTAAATATTACACATGACCAAAAACAATCAAAAAAACAGGACATTTTATACTGAGAAGTATTTCTAAGTCCAGGATGATTTCCCAACAATCTTCTGCTGGTCTGTAGTGTTGGATCTGGTATCTCTCATCTTCCTCTTGACAGAGCAGAGAATGTGTATCATGGATGAGTTCACTTGGAGCAGTAGGGCTCCAATTGCCAAATGATACCAACAAAGGTTGCATGACTGAGATCTTTGCAAGTTGGTCAGCTTCAGTTTGTTTAAAAGTGCTCTAACATTTGTTGAGGTGAGTACTGCGGTATGATGAGGAGTCCTGCTGAGCTGTGATCATCTTTGGAGAGGTAATGTGTTATTTAGCCCTTTATTCAGGTTACAGAAGGACCAAGTTTTGACTGAAGGAGGGCTGACCTTTCACCATCTCAGATCTTGATAAATTAAAGTTTATCTATATGTACAAAGCTTCTTCTTGTTGGCCAGTTTGATGCCCTATCAAGCAGAGTAATGCCATTGTCATTAAATTGGTGTTGGTGCTTTTTGCAAAATGGGGAGGTTCCAAGTCCTACAGAACAATGAAAGCAGCAGACGGCTATGTTGCCTTTGGCCTTAAGAAGCAACAGTTGACCAACCCTAGTAATTTGTCTCAAGGTTGCAGAGTGCACTCAAACTGGTTGCACATGAGACCTAATTTGTGAGTGATTCGCCTAAAAAAAGAAAAAGTCTGAGTTTGCACCAGTGTGACCACTTGCTCCAGGAAAAAGCAAATGCAGAACCCTATGATTTCCACAATGCAGAAAACGTAGCAACAGGAATCTTGGAATTCAACAAGCAAATGAAAAGAGGTTTCCATTTTATTCTCACAATGAGCAGGGATGTTGTCTTTCAGCCGCTGCAACTCTCATGCATGTTTTAACTGGTCAAGAAGGGCTTTGCTCAGCTCTGCTGTCCTCTCCACACAGACAGACGGAAACAACATCAGACACGGCAAACAGTGGAAGAAGTTAGTCTAGGGCTCTGTGTCCAGCTCCCCAAGTCAGCATCGAATGTAGAAATGTCACACTGGACCTCAAACATTTGGGGATTCTCTTCCTCTTTATTTTAATTTGACTTCTAAATGTAACACACAATTCATGTTCTTCTAAAGAGATGACTTTGGACCACTTAGAAACAGTCCATTGAGTTCAGTTCTTTTCCTCCAATGTAAGTAAAATGCTACTTATGTTGTATCTAGTTCAAGTTTGAATAAAAATAATGCAACAGCGATAGCCCATGTCTTTTATATGTTTGTGTACCATAGCTCTTAAAATTTCTTGCATGGTTTCATAGTTTATCCCTGTTGCTCATGCAACTGTTTCCTTCCACTCAACTTTCCATTAATATGGTTGGATAGAGCACTCTGGGAATAGCCAGCTTCTTCAAACATAACCTTTTGTGGGTTGCCTTGCTGTGGGTGTAAGGCATGTTCATCCGCGTTAACAGAAATAAACACTTGAAATATGTTACTGTTTGAATCTATTCATATTGTATGAGTTTTACTTTTTGAATTGAATTCCTGGAATACATTCTTATTCGATGATAGTCTAATTTATTGAGATGCAAATAAAGTTCAACGAGGAGCAGTGCTGTGGTTAAAAGTAAAGGTCATGACATACTTTAAATACAAGTTTACTTTATTTCAATATTGGACTATGCTTGGAGGTTTGTCTACATGGCTGCACAATATTTGCAAGACAAAAATTTTTTGTCTATTGTGATGAAAGTGTTTATTGCAAATGACCCAGTTTTCTCACTTTTCTCCTTCTTTTCCATCATTACTATATCCCAACCACTTTCCCTGAACTTTACCGTCTTGGCATATATCAGGTGTGACAATTTAATGCATTTAATAAACTTGAAATAAAAATAATCCACACCAAATACGACATTCTAGCAGTCCTTAGTTATTGCAGCTACTTTAAAAGAACAGTTTATTGTTTAATGACACATGTCTCTTCAGTAGTTTTAAGTCATAGCGATCAGTGAAAGTCAACACTGATCCTGTGAGTTCAAGCCACGGTGTTTTGTGGTGGCTTGAGCGTCTTGTTTTGGGAATATGTGTTATAACATGTTTTTGGGCACATTTGTCTCATACCAGGGGTCATGGGTCAGCTTGCAGAGGTCATGTTGCCTTATGCTGAACATGAAATGCTACTGAACTAGACAAAAACTCCAATAAGTCAGAAACATCAGGGTGTCAGATCGACGTGATGAGCTTTAGGGAGTGACCAGCCCAAAACTCAATCTTAGAAAACTTTGTCATTTTGTAGTCGGTCTCTCACACAACATTATTTATATTTCTACATAGTTGTGCAAGTTGCCACATTTAGATCAACTTCAGGGCTCCAGTCTGTTATAAAACGTATGTAAATATCCATTACTCTCTCTTGTTTCAGCCTGGGCTGGCTGGGTGAAACGTTCAGACTTAGCAGGAAGGAGGGGCGTTTGCAGTCATGGAAATTTGGCTCGGGACCATATTTCCGTTGAGCAAATTTAGGTCTAACGATTCCGTGTGAGATCCCACAGTGGGAAATGCATAAACAGATGAATATCTACTCTCCCTAGGGGAGTCAAGCCTTTCTATTTAACGCAGGGCCCCGTCTATTCTTATAAACAAACACTCTGAAACGTTGACTCAGGGTGAGAGAAGGATGTTAAGCAGACCACAGATTAAATCCTAATGCTCCACAGAAGTGGATTTTAGGATCAGACACACTAGCTGCTTCAGTAACACTGAAAAACAGACTTTGCTGCTCCTGTTGAAACAGAACTAGCGTGTCTGACTCCATATTGCAGTGTTTATCTGCTCTCGGGCTTTACTTTTTTTAATAATAAAGATTTGGAGACAAATCTAGTTGTTAAGTGTTTGTCTTCATGAGTGTGCAAACATGGCTGTGGTTGCAGGCAGAGTAATGTGAGGTCTCCTACCTTTCACCTGCACTGGGCCACAGTCACTCCTGTCATGCAAATGCACTATGCAAAGCCATTTCTGCAGTCATGACATTTTAACTGACCTCTAATATACCAAAACATATATTTTTTTAGCATCTACGTAAGAAAAGCCAAGCTCCAAGTGAAGTGTTTTTTTCCTCAGAGATATTTTACTGAAATACACTTTCAAAAATGCAGTTTTGTTTTTATGCCAAAAGTTTAAACAGAATTTTACTAGCCTAAAAAAAGAAAACTGCTTTAAAGGGAGAATCCCTCCAGCATTTTTGCAGCCCTTGATGGAAAGTCTTTCTTTAACAGAATCTAATGGTAATTTTCCCACCTGCGTTTTGTTTCACTGAACCCTCTCTGATTTCTCCACATATCAATCAGATCTTCACAATTGATGGAAATAAAAAAATAAAATAAAATTAGCTCTTTACTATTGAAACACCTTATGAATAAACTGCAACCTTTTTTTTGTCTTGAGTAAACATCTGCCATTAGTTTTCAACAAAAAATGCATAATGGTGGAATTTCATCTAAGAAATACATAAATGGGACAGAACTTTACAAGTTACATTGCAGTAATTTCAACTCCTAATGTTGCCTTTAGTTAGAAATGAACTTGCTGAGCAGGGAACAGAACAGGCTGCAAGCCTGTAGCTGCCGATGTTATCTGTAGATGTGCAGTTAACACACGCAAAGTGGTGTCATGCTTCTATAATCTGCCAATCACAGTCTTCACATCACTTTGACTTTCTTCTTTCTGTAAAGAAAAGAGTTATACCTTTTTTGTAGTCACATTTTGATATGCATATATTTTTGTTCATGTTTTATTTGAACAGGAAAATCTCAAATTAATTTTGAAGAGTGAAATCATTTTTGCCGAGTCTGTTTTTTTTTGTTGTTTTTTATTACACAATAACATGCTGTTTTACCAGGAGTCTGTGCTTTTTTTAAGGCCACAGTATAACAATCCACAAGTGGATATGTTAGGAGCTTTTAAACATTTAATAATAGAATTTTAAATCATAAATTATTTTTGCCAGAAATTCATTGATACTGAAAACTTTCCCTTTTCAGTTGTTCAGCATATATGTGCTTGTTTTTGTTACAAATAAAAGTGATATTTTTAGGAATTAAAGTGAGCTTGTTTTTCATAGGCTGCCATCTCACCTGGACCTGACCAAAAACTGTCTAATACATAACATTATTTGTTTAGCAAAACCTAGAAGGTAAACATAACAGCAGCCTGAGGCTACCATTCACCACCAGCATGCGATGCAGCCTGTATTAAATGAGGAGTTTTGTCAGTTTATTGGTCCGCTGCGATGAAAGTGTTTCATATTATTGGGAATACAGCTCCTTAAGCAACTCATTGAAGCAGACGCTCGTGCAATGGCACCCATTGCACGCCAGCTACTTTAAAAGAACTGTTTTAAAGTAGCAAACAACCTGCAGTGTCACAAACAAAGATTCATTCACAACTGAAAAACATTCAAAACAGCTGCTATTATTTCCTGGAATAGATTCTCCAGCTGGTTTCTGTGAGTCAGATTAGGCAGTGCAGTCCTCCCTTTGCAGAAAGACCACACATCTCAAATGTAAAATATTTAATTTAGCGTGTGAAGGGAAAAGTTCACGACACTGTGATTTGAAAAACACACAAAAAAAAAAACGCTGAGTGCATAACAAACTGGATATGGAAACTCGATGATTTGGACTTGGGAATTTTATTGACTTCTCTATATTAAAGTATCCTTGGGTCAGCAATAACTGAACCTACACGTTAGCAAGAGTTTCCCCTGAAACAGTCATGCAGAAAACAGAAACTGCTAGTTGTTGCTGCTGGAGCTGCTTTTACAATCCGTAGGATGTGATTCTGCAGTTTAAAAACAACTAACTACAGATAAAAACCACACAAGGTCTGGGGTCACTGCTTGTTATGCATATGAGATTATGGTTGTATTACCCAAATGATTATTGCACACAATACAAGCCATACTACACGTGGTTTTAAATTATGTATGCTATGTGTTTATGATGCGATGCAAGTGTTGATTTTGATCCATTATTTAATGATGTATCTAAACTGAAAATGAAAGAATATTGTTCTATTTAGTTCAGTTTTTGTTTTTTGTTTCCTTTGCTTCTTTAAGTCAGCTATGTAGTCATTTCTTTCTGTAACATAAACAGGAGATTTAGATTTTTAGGACCACATATGAAAGTGTAATTGTTTTAATTTGCTTCTTAAAGGAATGTGGTCAAAATAAGAAGCTTATAGTTTCTATTTGACATTGAAACTGTTGAATAAGTGACTGATGACATGTATTAGTCAAATGATTTTACTTTTTTTTTCATTTCAAAGGTGGATGAAATCCAAAATGGATGGTTGGAAGAACTGTATAAGGTATGTTTGAACATTTTGTATTCGCTTTAGTAGTGATGTGTCTCTTCTTACATATAAAATTTTTATGTGGGCGATCTCATGCAGCTTAAAGAAATACAATCTTTGCCATTTGTGGCCCACTTTTGTCTCTCTTCCAAATATGGGAAAAAACTGTAAGACCTCTGATGAGCTGTAATGGTCAGCCTAAAAGCAGCGGTGACCATCTTAACACGTCAGCTTGAACATTAGACTTTATTTGGTTTGAAACAGACAATCCGGAAGTACAAGCCGCAGTTCATCGCCCTGCACTTCCAGGAGGTGGGAGGAAAGGACTACATGGTCAACATGGACAAGGCAGAAAACTTCTTTTGGTAAATTAAAAACACTCCTAAAAAAGCAACCACAATGACCATGTAGTTACACTGCATCACATCTGAGCAAATTGATTTCCCTTCCTCTTCCTAGCAACATAGAGTCCAGTGAGGAAATGAAAGAGTTTGACAGGACTTGCATTTATGTGGACACCCAGTTCCAAGTGGAGGACAGCTTTACGGTAGGAAAACTATGGAGATAATTCCAATATTTTTCCACAGGATGGCGCTCTCCTCCACAGAAAGGTGGCCTGAGCAAACAGATGTGAGGCACTCTGATGCTTGATAGGAATCTGCAGTAGATGTGTGCTGATTTTAATGTAAATGCAATCATTTGACTGTGTAATAAGGTCATGTCAGACAATAGGAGAGCATTTTTAAAACCTTGAAAGCATGCTTTGTTTGTTGCTTTTTAGCTATTTTAATAAATATAGATTGTCTAACAGAATGGATTCATCAAGGGCAACAATGAACTTCTGCAGTTCACAACCTTTAATGATGTATCGTAGGTGCGGCCTCTTTAGGAAATCTGATTTCTTATACGCTCTTTCTGTTTGCTCATCTTTTTTCCTTCGGCAGAACTTCATACATCAAACTTCTGTGCAATATGAGCAGCGTTCAAAATCCCAGCCTTTTGTATGGGACATGGATCTTCTAGATATAGTATAAAACAATGTTGGAGCTGTAACGCAGTGCAGGCACAGAGAGTTGAGAGGCCCTCAAAGACAGATTTGTTTGGTCAGCCATGATGCTTTCAGTTACTGGACCGACAATTCCTGTCCATAGCCGCCGTCTGCAGTGCTGTTATGGAGCTGTGAGCAGGTAGGAGCCAGTTAGTACTATCAAGCCATAGTTCATACAAAGTTATAATTTCAAAACTCCAAAAATCTCTAGCTGCAGTGTTCTTGTTGATTACACATGACCACCATGAAACATGGCGGTGGCTGCAGAATGTAATCTGATGTTACAATATAACTGGAGTGTTTGTCGTGGTGAATGAAACTTTGAACACCTCCAAATATTATTCACTTCTAGTGATGGCCAGACATCGATTTACACCACGGTTTTAAACAGAGCTGTGCGGGAAATACTTAACAGTAATCCTGAAAATTTCAGTTATCAGCTATAACCGTATCAGTTACCTCCTTTCCCCAAGACTTCTGTTTTTCACCATTACCGTGCTCACACTGCTCTCTGTGAGCTTTAGCATCTCAATTACTAAAGACATACATTTGGGGTGAGCATGAATTGTTCTAATATTTTGGGATATTTACGGCACTAATGATGATCCTTTGAACAGTAAAAGTAGAAAGTCCTGTTCTTCTGTTAGTTTATGGGGTTTGCAAACCTCATTCCTCAGAAATTATCATTGTAATTTGAGAAAATGATCAATAATATTTTTTCCCCTGTGATAACATTAAAACAATGCAACAATTGGCCAGACTAACGAATGAGCTTTTTTATACTTGTGTCAACATATAAGGAACTGAATGACCAAAAGTACTAAATCCATCACTGTTTAATTGAGCATTTCTGCCTGAGTCTGTGTATTACAGTTAAAATATCCACAAATAGATGTTGATGACATTATCAGAACTGTTATGGTTTGTTTTATTTTAACAGCACGTAAAATAATTCCTGTTATACATTTTTGCTGAAAAATATTTGTGTAAATTCAGAGCTACCGTATTACTGTACTGTTATTTTCTCCAGATTCTTATACCATGTGAACGTCACTCCTTGCAGTGCGGTTGATGTTCAAGTCATACACTGGTCAACACTCCACACTGATCATGCAGGTCATTTCTTGAATCCACCCTTTTTCTTAACCTCATGTTTCACTAATCAGCTTCCAGCAGTTTAAACTGTTTGCAGTTGGCTGTAATGGGGTTTGTCAAAGTTTCAGTCCTGGTAGGGAGAAACACTTCTCCTTTACAGAAAAGTAGCTGCGTCTTTCTTCAACTATTAACCCTTCCTCCTCCCAGGTGAGACCCTCACCCTCACGCCTGACAGTAGGGGTCAATGCCTGCATCTGTAGACTGAAGGTGCGTGAAGCCAAAAGGGGGGAAAGTCAATGACCAGGTGCGAGAGAGAGAGACGGGCCAAAGTCAATACATTTAACTCTAGATTAAAACTATTGATCCGAGGCTATCTGTACACGATAAATTAAGTGCTGGGGGGAGGGGGGGGGTGGCGGAGGACAGCTGGGACTAAGTTTTCCTCTGGACTCGAGTGTTTGCACCCTTCTCTGTTTGCCCTGAGAGGGTTGCAGCCCCTCTCCCCGACCACCGCCCCACGTAATGCCTCATTCTCATTTCGGCGGTGCCACCCGCATTGATTTTCAATTTGTTTCCTCCTGGCTACGGATCATCAGTTATAAAGCCGAGAGAGAGAGCTTAGTGGGGGTGGAGGGGCTCTCTTTTCTCAGGGGCTGCAGACGTAGAGGGGCATGCATCCCCAGTACAAATGGTGTTTTGATAAAAAATCACTTGAAAGTCAATATTTTTTTATTAAACTGTGCACAAACCTGATTGATGAAGATGGGTGTTTGGCCAACTTTGTGAAGGTGTGTGTGTGTGTGCCTAACTGTACGTAACACTGCTACTAATCCCACATGAATTAGGCTTCCCTTCAGGAACCTCTGGAGAGGAACTTTACCTGACAGTCGAACTTTTTTTTTTTCTCCTTCGTAGAAACATTCCAACTCCTGTAGATCTGTTCCAGTAATTTCCTCTGTCGCTCTATGTCAGAGAAGTCGGTCACTAACCGTTGTTCACTGAAGCCGTCAATGGAGACACCTCTATTTTAATAAACGAGGATGACTGTGGCACCGAAGATGAACGATCTCTTCAGGGAGAGATCTCTCATGCTCTGACTGATCGTCTGTGTGTATGTGTGCGTAGCCCAGCTCTCCGTCACGACCTTACCCCTCCGTGCGCTCACTTATTTTTCTCTCGGCCCCCTCTCAGAGCGCCAGCGTTGGCAGACAGTGAGCCTACTGCTTAATACCTTTTAAATGGTTTTAATTTTCTGTCTCTATTGATTTCACAGGCCATGATTAATCAGATCAGTGGAGCAGGCAGTTAGTACATTAAAAATTGTCAGCCCCACGTCAGGGATGATTGGGCGCTGAAGTGTGCATACTGAAAGTGGCTCTGCTGAACGTTTTTATCGCTAAAAGTTTCACGTGGATTTTGATTTGTGCAGTAGAAAAACAAAGTGGATAATTGGACGATAAGGCTTTTACTGTCTATGATAAACAGGCGCTCTTTAAGACTAGCCATGTGTTTTTGTCTATGTTTAGTTTTAGTTTCAT